>JAQJVK010000050.1:1286094-2710086 GCA_035578135.1 Flexamia atlantica
TACAAGGCTGTATGAGGGGTCAAATTTACATTAAATTTGTTTTACTTTTTTACGATACTATTTATGGTTTTTTAGAATAATGCCCAAGCAAACAATTTTAAATGCCCAACATGTAAAATTAAAATTTTCATTGGAAACATATTTTTCCCAGAACTATAAGATTTTTTTCATCAAATGTGTTTGCAATCAAAGAAAATATTTTTTGTATAAATGATAATGGGTTATAATGTACTGGACTTTTCATTCAAATGAAAAATATGGAAAACCGCTGATTATTACTAAACAGCTGATTGACTGAAAACAGCTGATTGGCAGCGAAAAGCTGTTTTTATGGACAAATACTTTACGCACCTTCACTCAGAACAGCTGATTTGTTTGTAATTTAACTTTTACTATTAATCAGCTGTTTCTAACTAATCAGCTGATGACTTTAAATCAGCTTTTCCCTTTTCTTTATTTTTATCAGAAATTCAGTACATTATTATAACCCATAATCATGTACAATAATTAATAAACATAAATATAAACTTATTTTTAATATTTAATGGATAACTATATTGGATTCATAATAAAATTAAAGAAAAGGGGATTAGCTTATTAATAGTTATCGGATAATTGACTAAAAACATCTGATTGACAGTTAAAAGGTAATTTACAATCAAATTAGCTGTTTTAAATGAAGATAAGTATTTGACCGTCAAATAGCTTTTTCGCTGCCAATGAGCTGTTTCCACTCAATCAGCTGCTTAGTAATAATAAGCTTTTTTCCATATTTTTAACGTTTATGGAAGTTCCAGTATATTCTAACCAATATGGCGGGTCCAAGATGGCGGCTGAAAACTATTATCCACTTTAATTAAGTATTTACCATCCAGCAACTATTGGCGGTGATTTCAAATCGATATTTTGGAAAATATTCCTATGGATGTCATACATACAATTTTGTTCAATACTTGTTTCTTTATTTTCGGCACTGTAAACTTTGACCATCGTTATTCAAAATTTTCCATGGGTGCCACTCTGGAACCCCTAATAATCTTGTTCAATTTATAAAATAGTACGAGATTCGATCACAAAGTGTGAGTTGGACCTTAATTCAAGGTCATATCGTTGGGCGACAGGACTAAAAGAAACAGAAAAAATAAGAATATAATTATTAAATAATTTACTCGAGAATAGACAGAGATTTAGAAAAACGGATTACAGCGTTGAGTTTGTCACGAAAAAAGCAGTTTGAAATGATGTGTCACAACCCCATATTCACATTTCAAAAAAATAACTTATATTCAATATGGCGGATCCAATATGGCGACCGGATGTGAAAATGTAACCAACATTAAGTGTTTCCCCTCTCCCAACCTTTTCTTTGTTAAGACAGCCGAATTGTCATCAAATGTAGCGAGGGAAAGGTAAAAAAACTAAGCCTACAACATTAATAAGCCATTTTGTCCGCCATCTTGGATTCCTGGTCCCCGCACCAAATTTGAAGGACCTATTGAATGCAAACTCACAGTTTGCATTCAATAGGTCAAAAGGAACAAAAAAACATGGTTGCCACCAGTCGCAAAACATAGCCTACATAATCACGAAGAAGACATCTTATGGCCTGCTTTTTACCCTACTATTAGAAAATCATTAAAATACTTCTTTTACATTGCAATTTCGTATTGTTTATGTTTATTTGATGCATTCCACCTTACATTTTCTCGTAAGAACTGTATCAAAGAGTAAAATAAAATAAAAATTTAAGTGTTTACGGCAACTATTAGCCGGAAAACGCTTTGACAATTGAAAACTAGTATAAATTCAAAATAGCGAATTATTTCCCAAAAAGACCGACAAGCGGCGAATGTATTATGAAATCTTGTCTTAGATACAGGCTCAATTCATATGCCTTGAGATTAGTTTAGTACATTCCAGTTCCTTTATTTCCTCAGTGGAGGCGTAGGTTTCGTTGTTAGCAAAATAATCCGTAAAACACGAAAATTACATCGTCAATGTTTTAGGGACTTGTTTTACATTAAAATTACACATTGGTTATACTGATTGGCTGTATTCCACCTGGAATTTTCTTGTAGGAAATTTAATTGGCTTTAAAATAAAATAAAAATCACGATCCTACGTTGGTTTTAAGCCTCACTATGATTGATCAATTAAAAGCTTACATGAATTCAAAATGGCGGATTATTTCCAAAATGGCGGACATGTAGTGATGAAACTTTTGAAAACGAGATTTTAATCGTTAGGTATATACTAAGTGGTAATTTTCACCGACTCTTGTTATGTTAAATCCACAGATTGGGCGATGGTCATGATTTTTATAAATTTAATGGTGAAAAACAGATAATTGGCGGCCATTTTGAAAACGTCATCCTGGGAAAACCTGGGGGGTAGGAGATGTCCACCCAAGTTTTTTAACCTTCCCATGTAATTAAACTAACAGGTCCACCAATAAAATTCAGCCTACGCAAGTTTGCACACAGAAGTGCTGTCAGCTGCAGGACTAGATGCCTTCTTTTATGTTTATTGGTTCGCGAGTTTGAATGGCTAAAATAGTGGCTCTTTACGTTGGTATGTTGTGACTGCACCCTTTCTCACGCGTGAACGCTAGCAAACTACATCGAGCGTCTGAGAACATAAGGGTAGGCTATTGTTACTCTTGCCGAGTTCTAGGATCAAATGCCATTAGTTTTAACCCTCTCCCGTCAATATATACGATTTGCTAAACGTCTAGTTAACTTCATAATTAAAAATATAAACTAAACTAATAATAGATTAATTAAATAAAAATCTAATATAACTTAATACTTGAATTATGCTATGATTATTTTTTAGATAAGTATTGTAACAGTCATTTTGTACAAACATTATCACTTAAAATAAGCATTCATTCCAATAAGCATTCCATTTTTTTAACATTATTTATATTCGGCCATAGATATTTCTTTTCTTGCTGATAGCCTTAATTTAAAAAGCTATCAACAGCTGTTTTATTTTTAAAACCATTTAATTCTTCTCCTGACAACGTGAAAACAAACATTCGTTACTAATACAAGTTACAAAGTATTAGGTTCAGGGATCATCGTATCAAAGTGACGTATGAGAAAAGCTGTATGATATAACTTTATAAACTAGATTTTTACACTGGTATCAAAGCCGCAAACAATTTTTTTAATTTTTCGATGGATAAGCTTTCGTTCTCAAGATATATTCAAACGAATATCGCTCCAAACACATAGCTTATGAGTATTATTTGGAGGCGTACTTTTTCTTATGCCTCCGATTATAAATAAGGCCTGCAGGTTGTTCTGATCTTAAAACAATCAGCATGATGTAAACACGTCTATTTTTGCTGTTTAGTCTCTAAGTCGGGCGAGTTAGAGATAAGTAATTTAAATTATATATTTAGTTAATTTAGAATTATTTAGCACCATTTATCAATTATTTTTTAAAATTTGTTTAAGTTAAAAATGTGTACGTTAAGTTCTAAACAAGACACTTTGTTAGTGTATCTAAACACTGTTCGTTTTAGTTTTAAATCACACGGTACAATGTTGGCTTTCATTTGAGTAATCAGCCATTTGTATCAGAAAATTTAAAATGTACATGTTGATGTGAAAATCTCGTTAATACATTGTTCAACAGAATATAATAGTGCAAATTTGAACTCAAAGGGAAGAGCAAGGTAAAAATGGCTGTCAACCAGTTTCCCAAAATGAGTTTATATTCGATAAACTTAACATTTTGATTATTAGCGATTATTGTTTTTGGATACGGTGACGAAAGCAAAGATTAAATGTTTTTGATAAATGACATAGGCCACAAAGAAAAACGTGTTTATTAAAGATTTTTATTTCGTAAAAAACACATTGAAAATCATAATTGTAAGTGCTGTAAAAATCTAAATTATTATTTAAATTCTATTTAATTCGTCATTTCCTCTGATTCGTACCATTATAAGACTTAAGTTTTGATTGATTTTGACTATTTTAAATTAATGTTTCAATTAATTTACACAATAACTGCTTGTAAGCTGACCCCACAGTTACTATATCATATTAATCCAATTAAAATATTGGAATCATATTGGATATTGGCATCTCTAGGATACTTTTAGAATCATAATATAACTATATATCATATGTTATTAAATATCCTCGTCGCCATTTAACAACGTTATATACTTAGGCCTACACACTACGACACGGATATAAAACAAAATACATTTACACGCGTGGCCGTGTCGTTGTGTGTACGAGTATAAGGTTTTTAAATGACTAAGATATAAAAATGCTAAACAAGGTAATAAGGTTAAACAACTTTCTGAATCAATTAAACTTTTTTAGTAATAAGCAATTTGGTTCATTAAAGGTAGATCAACAGAATGTGCATTATTGGCTGTAACTGAGCTTATTTTTAATGGTTTAAATTCCAAACTGAAAACAACAGGCTTTTTTGTAGACTTCAAAAAAGCATTTGACATGGTAAATCATGAGATCCTTATTAATAACTTAGAGGCTGCCGGTGTTAGAGGGGTAGCTTTAGACTGGTTTCATAGTTTTATTACAGGACGAAAGCAACAGGTAAAATTTAACAATACATTCTGTGATTCACTTATTGTTCAGACCGGGGTCCCACAAGGGTCAACGACCTTTGCAACGCTCTTCTTAATTTTTATAAATGACTTACTACAACTAAATTTTAATGGAAGTATAAATGCTTTTGCAGACGATATTGCACTTTCTATACCCAAAAAGATAGAAAGAAAAAAAGAGATTTCTAGCAAATTCAATTAATAACGATCTTTTACTGCTTAGGCAGCGCCGTAGCTTATTTGGTAGCGTTCTTGGCTCATACCCAGCCGGCCCGGGTTTAACTCCCGACCGCGGCTCTAAGAAGTTTTCACATACGGAAGTGCTCCCGTGGTTCGGAAGTCACGTTAAGCCGCTGGTCCACCTGCGTAGAAAACAAATATGCGTAGGTATTAGGCGAAGAGAACTGTCACTTAATTGGTGATCTCCCTATACGAAAAGCCATACGATACTTTTTACTTTTTTTTACTGCTTAGGAAATGGTGTTTAGTTAATAAAATGCAAGTAAACGTAAATAAAACTAAATTTATTAATTTTGACTTTTTCGGCTTTGACTTTACATGCCCTTTCGTCTTTCATTCACCAACCTGCAAAATTCAGCTCTGTTCCTGCCAACCTTTAGAAAAAGTAAAATCCATTAGATATTTGGGTGTGTAACTTGATGATAAACTTACTTTTGAACCGCATATTTTAGATTTACATTCAAAATTAATATCACAAATCAGAAAATTTTATTTTTTAAGTAACTTTTGTAACACATCACTTTTGAGAACACTTTATTTTGCACTAATTAATTCAAGATTACAATATGCCTCACCCTGCTGGGGAGGTACGTTTAAAACATTATTAGATAAGATAAGAACGACTCAAAACTATTTTTTGCGTATAATTCTTAAAAAGGCAAAATTAACAAGGTCTTTTCCATTATATCAGCAGTTAGACATTCTCCCTATTCAACAACTTTATATTTTCAAGGTCTTGAGATTGTTTTTTATTCGGAGTGGAAATAGAGAAAATATAGTTCCAAATCATTTATATTGCACAAGAAGCTTTGCAAATAAATCTTTCAAGTTACCTAAAGTAAATAAAACTATTTTCCGACAATCTTTTCAATATTTAGGTCCCAAATACTTTAATCAGCTTCCGGTTCAGATAAAAAATACAACCAATCTTAGAACTCTTTGTAAAAGAACAATCACTTGGCTATTTTCTCAACAGGATGTAAGCTATTTAAATAGATTTTTGGTGTAGCAATATTAGTATCTAACTTTAAAGTACAACTCCTCCTTAAAAATACTTTTCATTTATTCAAATACAATTGTTTTTTATTGCAACAAAAAAAAATAGAACCCACAGTTGTTATAGCAGGCAGATTAAATGTTATTAATATAAATGCTAGACTCTATAGTTTTTAGTTTGTAGTTATAATGTTTGCACCTGGCCACACGACTTGTTAAAGTGGTCAGTTTAATTTCTCAAATAGTACAATGATTGTATATGTGTTTTTTACTGTGGGAAATAAATTCATTTATTCATTCATTTCATTTATTCATATATGTATAAGTTATTCTGTTTCACTAAAGGACTTGATAATGGGACAAGAGTCCCGGAACTAGTAGTCTACGAAAAGAAAAATTCATTTTGGATTAACGACGTGAAGGTTAGTAATCTAGTATTTTTACAAGTCGATTTTCAATCCAGGAGGCAAACCATGAATAAACTGAATTGGTTGCGAAACGCTTCCGCTGCTCGGTAACTGGTGACTCACTTTTCGCAGACTCAACATACTAGAAAAACTTGTGTTGCACAGCGGGTACGGCAACTGACAGTTGAATTAAACATCCACCTAATATTAAGTGGACGGTAATGAAACCGTGTTTTTTGATATTTTATCTTTTCAATAATATGTCAATTGTTTTTTTTTTATTATAAGGCCACTCTATCATATACATGCTAATGAAGTTTCGTCCATCTTATTTAGCAGCCCTGGCCTGAAGACGTATGTAACTGACTTGACACACTCACTGACTCAGGATGAGATAGTTACTTCCCGTTGAGATAGAGACTTAATTTAACATATTTCAAATGTTTGTTTAATGAAATGTTAATTTTAATTTTGAAACAAAGACTTTTACGTCACCCACAGCACCCGTCCAGCGACCTTCATCGTACCTAACCCCTCACCAATTACGTCACACTCCCCCCAACTCCAATTACGTCACACCAATTACGTCACAGTCCCACTTGTTCTGAGGTTTGTGTAACAGTTTAATGGAGTTTGTCTCTTTAATAATCAACCCCCCCCCCTCTCGGAGACTCATAATGGGATTAAGTCGCTGGTTTATTCTTTATTATAAATGTATTTTTTGGCAATAATCTGTAGACATTTCCTTGCATTTTTTAAATGCCTCTCGTTTCTTGTTAAAGCATCCGTTCTGTACTGTGTATGACTTTAGACGGCGAAATCTCCTAATCATTCCCCAACACAACGCAATTTTTTTTCGAAAACAAAACGTTTTATTCTGTATGTTGTTTTATTCTAACGTTAATCAACTCCCTCCCATCCCACCTGAGATCTGCTTTAGATCCAGTCACCTTTAAAAGGCCTATGAGGTCATTATTAATTAGGAAAGGGTTTTCCAGTGTCTGACTATTCAAATGATAAAAGTTAGTTTTATTGTGCATTCATTCAATCTTTTTTTACATTATATATTATTGTACTTTGTTTGTATTTAATGTTCTGTGAGCATTTATTTGTGACGTTTGTCAATGCTGTACACAGTTGGATGACAATAAATGATTGATATTTCTTAGATCATTTAAGTTTATCATTTCATAAGAACTTATTTGCAGTCGAGGGCAGCTGCCATCTAGTCCAGGCAATGAATGCTCAAAAAGAGGTATAGAGGGAATTGCATGGATCACAATTTTTGACTTTGTAACTTTGTTTGGACTAGTTAGTTTGGACTATCAACTTTTAGTATTCCCTATTAAATATGAAAAATAAAGAAAATCAAATTTCCTGTAAAAAATATATAATATGTCTACTTTGGTCCAACCGTTTACAAGGTAAGCACTAATTTTGTTAATATTTAAAAAATATCCCTTCCTTAAGAGTTACATGTAAATTTGTGGGTAACATAGATGCCCAAATTTACATCTAAGACATTAACATAATTAACATCTAATCATTAACATTGGGCATCTAAGTTACCCACAAATTTACATGTATTTGAACAACTAGAAAAAAATCGTTTAATCTTTTTATTTAGATAAAAAATATAAGACAGGTTAACACTATTGCCGGAGCCACTTTCCTCTTGGAATTTTGTTCAAAATGAAAACAACTCATTGAACAAGAAAACAACGATCGACTATTATATTTTACTGTGACGATTTTCACCACTGACCTAATATCAATAGCAGGTTCTAAACTCTTAATGAAAGAGAACTAAAAATGGTGTATTATGCTTACGTTCAATCTCTTTTTACATTTGGAATAATTGCTTGGGGCGGGTGTTTTAAAAGTACTTTGAAACCACTCAACGTATCGCAAAAATTAATTTTAAAATTAGCTTTTGGGAAGTGCAAACGTTACCCGTCTGACGCCCTATTTCAAGAAACCTCCGTCTTAACTGTTGGACAGGCTTTTGTCAAAAACCTTTTAGTTCATATTTTCAATAATTACAGTAGCATTTTTCACAGCATATCTAACTCACATAACACCAGCTATTCAACTAGAGCTGGGATCATTTCGTTACAAATTTTCAAAACATTTTCTTTGTCTAATTCATTTTACATTGCTCATATTCTGTATCGAAATATATGTAATAGCTTTCAATACATTAATTTATTTGGTTCACCATCAACAAGTAGTTTTAAAAATCGTGTCAGTGACTTGTTGCTAAATTTGGATCAGGACGAGGCCGAGATTATCATCGCGCCAGATTACAGACGAGCCTGACTCTGACGACGGCCCCCGCTATGACTTGACCGTTGCACTGTCCGACTCCCGCTAGCCTCTCCTCTCCGCCATCCTCCCCCCCTCGCCTGCAGGTTTTCATATCGTAGTGTTGCTATAAATCCATCACGTTTTTCGTATCGCAATTTTTTTAAGTTTTTCAATTCCATTTTCATTTTAAATTCTACCGGTATAATAAATTTTATTCCAGTTCTCCTTCATTGTAATTTTTTTCTTCAATCTAAAATAAGGTAATTTTATAAGGACGCATCTCGAAGCTGACGCACAGGCATTTGTGCCAAAATCGGCTTATTCCATAGGCCTTCTTACAGTTTGTATTTTTTACATTTATACCAATAAGGTACTTATATTCATAGTACTTTATTTATTTTCATTATACTGCTTCAAAAACAGATGTTTTTAATGCATGTTTTCCGGACCTAAATACACTCTTTTTATTCCTAGGAATTAAAAGCTGATGTACTCGATACCAGCTGACTCTTTTTAGTCCTAGGACTAAAAAATCAAAAAGTGCCGAGTACGTCGTAATAATCGAACAATATTAATTCAATTACAAAAAATCGAAGCATTCATCGTTAGTATCGAAACATTCATTGTTGTCAGTTTAATCAATTTGTAAAACTCGTTCATTTCACCATTCGATTATTACATGCGTTCGATACGTCGATAGTTGTTCATTGTTGTCAGTCTCCCCTAACACAAATGAAACAGACAATCAGCTGATTGCTTCAAATAGCAAGAACAAGATGGCGGCATCTTTTGAAGGCATCTTTAAAGATAAACAAGCTGTAACATTTTGGTTTTCTTTACTAGTTTACGTATTGTATTGAGCAATATAACGAAAAATATAGTTCATCACACGGACCTAAAGCTGCTTTTCCTTACTCGGTCATTTTTCAATCTCGGCTTACAGCCTTGGCTGTAAAACTTGACCTCGTACGAAAAGCGTCACTTTAGGTCCTTGTATTGAAATATACTATTATTTCCTTTTAATAATACATCAAGGTGCATCAAGATCGACCTTACTATATTACAGTCATACACATCCAGACAGCGGTGTTTTTGCTGTTTAAATGCAAGAACAGATAATTTATTTTTTGCAATGTAATATTTTTGTGTTTTAATGGAATAAATCTCTATATTCATTCATTCATCCAGTTAAATAAATGTACTATTGTGTTAGTCACTGCAAAAATATGAAATATGTCTCTGGCTTTAGATTCCATGTAACGGATACAGCCTACAAAGTAAATGTTGTAAAGTCTGTTCCTTGTAAAAACTGATGAATCGTTTTTCTTAAAACATACTTTTTACTTGCAATGGTTTACACGATTTGCACGATTTCAAAGTTTAGAGATGCACTAGTGCTCAGTAGGTTTTCAGCTTTTGTATTTATCTTTTTTAGATGGACGGTTAAAAGATTTTTGTTATAAGCTGTTCTTTGAAATTTCTAATGCTTGTTAAATCTTATGGCGAAATACGAAGCTTTGAGGACGTCTCTACGTTCTTCAGGGTCCCGGGTTCAAATCCTGCTAATTACCAATGACAATTTGCCATATCATAATGCCGTAGCCTCGAAAGTGCACAGTAAGCGAAGTACATAACAGCTGCAGTGCACGTCCATGAAAACTACTAAACCTCGCCTTTTTTTATTAAACAAATAATTAGAGCTTCTCCGTAAAGTCCGACTTTTATATGATGTTTCCTGCAAAGCTTTGTGCCGAGCTCTTTCCAGCAACTTATAAGTATGAAAAAAAACGGTTGAAAACTGTGGGAGGACTTTTGATAACAACTTATTAGCACATTTAATAAGTATACTGTATAACAGTATCTGCTTGGATCATTCTTAAAAATTTGTAGCAAACCAGAACCTGTTACAGTCGGGTTACCATCAGTGTTTTTTTAAATCAATTCTGCGACACGACTTTAGACACAATTCTATCAGGCTGTACCAATGCCAAACTATTTTACCCAAAAATTAAATTTAATTATTCGAAAAGCATAACACATGTCAGATGCTTACCCAATTAAGATGCTTATATCAATTAATAGTTATAAGTGTAGTTTTTCCAGAAAAAAATCTAAAAGCATTTTTAATGTAAAAAGAATTAATTTTACACTGCCAATAAGCACTTGTCTAATATTATGGCTTACTATTGAATTTTGTTTTAGTTTTGATAATTGTTTCGTTTTTTATTTGTTTTCATGTGTTCTACAGCTTAATAAAAAAATTTCCATGACATTCAATAATCTATGCCAATAAAAGTTTCTTGATTCTGTTAAATTAATGAACATGTTGCGTGGATAAAAGAAACCTACTTAATAACGCTAATGAGCTTTATATAAACTTAAAAGCATGTTGAGCACTTCTACGGCTGGAAAGCTAATATTGACGTTCGATGCGTGATAGCAAGAAGCAGTCACATCAGCTGAACAAACAAAGATCAACATCTTTTGCGTTAACAAAGATGGCCGCCACAGGCCATCATGTTTTGCGTTTGACGCTGGTTTAACGTGGATTAATTGCAGCTCGCGGTAAGGCTAGTGGTAAAACGGCATCCAAGGTTGACTATGCCTGTTACCATCTGTTTTATGTCATAGTCACCTGCTCACCGATTGTTGTTAAAACATTTAAATATATGTATGCTAGCAGCCAGCGTTACTTCGTGACTTGAGGAACACTTTAAAAAATCCGTAGTTTTGCTTTTGTGAAAACAAAGGCCAGTGTAATGTTTAAACATTCTTGATTTTTGATGAACAAAAACACTAGGTCTAGTGAGAACTCCACAGCGTCTATTTGAGAAACTGTGGTTTAAAACTTGGAAATTTACTTTTTTATAAATTGATTCAATTATATCAGACAAACTATTTAAGTTTGGCCCATCTTTTTCAGTAACTTTGAATTTTAAAATCTTTTTTTGATATGCATCTAGACCATATTAAGTATCTTTGCGCCAAGTATCAAACGTAATAGTTTTTTAAAAACCTTGATTGTATTTGGGGCAAGTACAACATAGATGCAATGCTGTCTAGTTCTGTTTCCTGCAAAAAAATAAACTGAATTCCCTGTTATAAGACAATGTTGTCCTTTGCTGGTTAATATTAAATTATCCTAAGGTATCTTAGAAATTTTAATATACTAGTTTTTTTTAGAAATAGTGTTTAACATGAAAAAGCATTATTGTTAATGTAAATAACCCGGTAAACAAAGAAAACAGGTAGCTAGGTAGGATAGCTTGGTAGATTGATTTCAATCGTTTCTTATAAAATAGGGAACCATTTCAAAATCTTAAAATTTGTTGGAAATTACTTTTATCAAAAGCAAACACCAAGAAAAATAAAAGAATAAGTATGTCGGTGCGTTAAATTATGTATCTACAAACTGATTGTGAATATATTTCATAAAGGTAATATTTTTGATGTCAAATCACATTGGAGTATTCAATTTACTTAATAATCACTTCAACGGTGATTAAAATATCAAACTTTGTGTCCTGTCTTCTGGCAGACCCCGGATATAAGTCAGTCTCATCTAAAGATTGCCTATCCTCCAAAAACTGGTTATTTCTCAAACAGCTGTGCAAAGCTGTAAACTCCAAATGATTTTAATAAAAATATGTGCACCAGTCACCAAAATGCTCATCACCTATAAAATAACAATAAATCAGGTTCAAATATAAAAACGCGATGGTTTCTAGACTTTTATTTTTTAGAACGCAGTTTTAACATTAAATGAAATTAAAATCCCCTTGGATAGTGTTTGGTCTACTTCGACCGCTGGTACTCGTCTTCTTGCTCTCACTATGGGGAAGATTGCGTCTGCGAGGAGGTTTGTGAGCTCTTGAATTCTTCGTAGCTATTGAATGTGTCCAAGTTTTCATTATCAGTTTTGATGTCTGGTCCATCTTCATTGTCCCAGTTGGTGTACGTGAGTAATTTATGATAGCACTTAGTCTTACCATCATAGCCTTGAAAACTGTTTTCTTCAACAGCGACCTTTACCTCATTCGTGTCCACGTTTTTGACCTTAATGCTCGCGAAGGCTTTATTCGTGTCGAACCCCCCAGTAGAACCGGTTAAAAGTAGCATATCCAGTAATTTCTCCTGCAAACCAAGCGGTAGGAATGAGATAATTTTCAACAGAATCGGGCTTAACTTTAGAATCCGTCTCCACCGTCAAAACCGAAATTAAAATTAAATGTTTTTCGATTTGATATAAATAATCTGTTTCCTTTAAAAACATATGTTTAGTGTGAAACTTATTTGACATAGTCAATTTAGGTTACTGATATAACCGTTTATTAAAATGTAAGTTTAAGTTATTTCTTCTATTTGTGGAATTGTGGAACAATTCCAAAAATAAGTGTCGTGCGAAGTGCATTTCCTCAATGCATAGAAGGTGCAGCTAGAGTTTATGTACTTACAAAGTAATTGTAACCATTTTTTGTGATATTTAATGTTTTATTTCGATTAAACCTGTTATAACTATCGTTTATTTAATAGAATGTCATGCAGAAAACGTCTACGACTTAAATTATCGTTTCGATGATTATATTGAGATGTTGTTTTGGTTAACATAATCGCGATTGTAAATATCGAACAAAATCTATTTTTAACTTCGATTTTAATGATGAAGACGGATTTTAAAGTTTCGCCCAGAACTGTCTGTAGTAGGCACATTCAAATTAAGCAAAAAGAGCGGGATCTATGGTAAAAATTATGGATGGCTCAAAATTGACACAGATGTTCGTTCGACACATCTGAACTTCATAAAAAAAGTCCCCGAGAGTGCAGGGTGTTTCACATATGGAGGCCTTTGATTTGAATGTTGAATTTTCCTTGATAAACCAATAAAAAATGTATTTCCTTAAAAGTCTTAATAAAAAACATTTAGGTGAAAATAAAACGTAATTAACTCATTTCGTTTCTAAAGGGCGATTATTTTTTGTGATTTTAGTTTATTACCTGCTTAACATTTTTGTATGGATTCAGAATCTGAATTATTATAACTTTAGCTTAAAAATAGTACGTCAAGAGACTTTATAAAAAAAAGGATTGACATTTGATATATCATGGCATTTGACAAATAAATTATCTTAAAGTTACAACGGCCAAGAATTTGGAATCTAAACAAAAACATTTTCAATGGTTTTCGATCACAGAATTTTCTGTAATCACAAACATTGCCTTCACGTTAAAACAAATTGAGATAATTTATTCTGTTTCCACCAAACTGATCCTTTTAAGTTTTTCAAACTTTTATAGCGCTTCTCATAGGTTCAGAAAATTGATGAAAATTTCAGTAATGAGACCCATGACCTCCAGACCCCCACCCCCAGGACCTCCTAAAATACCCTGTATTCCTCCTCAAGCGGGCACTCCACACTCGGAGACTTTAAGTATTATGTTTAGATGGGTCGAACGAACATCTATACACATTTCAGCCACCCGGAATTTCCTTCGATTAGTCTAATTTAACTGAGCTACAGGATGACTTTTAAAGTAGGAATATACTTGTTTCTGTTTCGCCTACAAAAAAGAGCAACCAGATTAATTTTTTCAATGAGCAGGCGTCAATCTTGTAAACCGTTTTTTAAGTCTTCTAATATATTAACTTTTCTATGTCTTTATATTTACGAGATATTATCTTTTTTAACTAAATCCATTGAACATTTCAAAATTATTAGTAACCATCAGTATAATTTAAGAATCTCTAATAATCTTCAAGTCCCAGCCCATCACACATCTTTCTTCCAACAAAATCTCAGTTTCAATGCAATTAATCTGTTTAACAAACTTCCTATGCACTTCAGAGCAGTGTCAAACCATTTAAAATTTAGAAAGAGGCTTAAGTTATTCCTCCTTGATAAAAGCTTTTACAGCGTCCGTCTGACTGACGGATAGTTAAAAACCTGGCGTTTTATTTTTATTTTTATATCATATTACGAATTTTTGTTATTTTAGTTATTTTATTGACAGTATGTTATTCCTTGTAAGAAACTTTCTTATCTGACATGACCAATGCATGTAATCTTGTTACTTTGGTTGGAGAAATGAGTTATTGAGTTATTGAGTTACGGGATTTCTGCCACACATTTATTTACTCGGGAGGTCAAAATAAATTATTGATATAATATGCGACTTATCTTGTATTACAAATTTGTGGGTAAAAAGGAAATGAGAGCTATGACGGGGTCGTCATATTATAGCTTAAATTTAAAAACATTGATAATTTTGGTTTTTTTAAATAAAAAAATTGTTAAAAGCAATAAGCATGTCTATGTAATGTTAACCTTTATTCATAGTGGTTATAACTACTGGAGTCAAGTTCGGCCTCCTCTAAAACTTGTTGAACTTAAAGACCTGTGCGTAAAGTTTTCTTTCAAAGCTTCGTTTTGGTTGTCGGTGAGATTAAAAGTTAAAATAAAAGTTTAAGTGAGAAGCGTTTGTACAAAACTTAATTTTAAAATTTAAATTACATTGTTTTAAATTTTAAAGCTACAAAAAATCAGAGTTTTCAAAACTAATAACATGATTATCATTATCAATTTAGCTAGCCCAGTTATTTTACATCCTAAAAAAAGAAAAAAAACCGATTCTTATGGAAATTGCTTTCATATTAGCATACCTAAAAGCATCAATGGTGGATGGGTGGTCGGCAATCGGCCGCCAATATAGTACCCTAGGCACCATTTTTAGGTTTTTTCTCAATACCTCGAAATCTTTTAACTTTTAATATACTCTATTCAATTTAAAAATAAAAGGTAATCAAATATCCTACTATAAAAGTACATAATATATTGATTTTTGCCCATCCATTCTCAAGATAAATAATAAAGTTATTAATATTTGAACTAATATTCCTTCCATAAGAAATACAAATAAATGTGTAATAACACAAATGCCCGACGGGGTAACTTGTATTCACCTACAAGAGAAATAAACTGCATTGATGAAATCTTGACAAAATATTCAGTAATTTTATTCCCCAATCATAAAAATTGGTTCAAAATCAAGGCTTTGGTGAGCTCATAATAAAACATTATTTCTTAAGAATCCTTATCAAAAATGCGATTTCTACAAGTTTTTGTGACTTCGCCCACACCTTTATTTGGAACCAATCGTATTGACTGAAATGGTGCTTAGAATCCAAGATGGTGGCATCTTGCGTAGCACCCACCATTGGTGTGTTTAAATATAAACACAAAAAAATAGCTAACTTAATAGTAATTTTAATAGCAGGAAATTTAATAGCAATTTTATGAACCATAGTATGTTTTTCTTTTTTTCCAGCTAATTTTAAACATAAAATGACTGGGGTAAGCAGGAATTGATACCAAAGTCCCAAGTATCATTTATGTTTTAATTTGGTCTTTAGGGCATCTGGTTGGTCTACAACGACCAACCAGATGGTAGTCGGATTATTCAACCTTTCGGTCTGGCCTCTATAGGGCGGTTGAAACTGTCCACTGACGTCAAATTCAATATTAAAAGAATTGATAATATTTAAAAAGCTGCTTACTTCCATAAATTATTCAGCGAAATGTCCAGCTGTTTAGATAATCTCAAAACTAGTAAAGACATCTGCATCTTCCACAAATACCCAAGTAACGCGTAGAAACCAGGCTTTGCTGGATCTTGGCAGACACTCCTGGGTATTTGGATGTAAAAAATGTAAATACTAAAAAACTGTTTATATCTTTGTTTTCTTTGCAGTTTTGTAGGCTACTTTCAAGAATCGAAGAATCTCTGTTTTTTAAATCAAGTTAAAACAACGATGTGAATGATTCGCAAGAACCTGAAGGAGTTCATAGGAAATTTAATTTCCAAATACCCATAGCCTACACAAACGAAAAAAGACTGTTAATCAATCATTTTAACTTGACGCTATTAAAATCGGAATGGAAAGATAAAAATTAATATTTTATTAACATTCATCAGAATGTTCCAACTGTTTACTAAAAACCTTCCAGCGAGGTTTCAGTTTCATCGTCGAGTAGGTGGTCTAAATTTATTTGGGTCAACGAAGAATAATTCAAAAGTCTTACATTGCTGTTTTCCTTGATTTTCAGCTCCATAACGTATGTATCTTTTGCTTCTTTGTTTGGATCTAATCTAGATCGCTTCGTCTTGATTAAGGCTGTGATGGTCACGCCGGATGATTCGAATTCCCGTGTGTCCAGAGGGGCACCGGTGGTGTCTGTATACATGTCACTTCCATATGTTCCCTTGCGCAAGAAGCCAGTAACTGGAAAAATAAAAACGATCGTACTAAAAACTACTATTTGAAAAGCAGTTTTGCATGTTTATGATATTAAAACAAAATTAGTGGAAGGAAAAATGTAATTTTCCACTCAATTCTGCATTAAGCATTAAATTATGAAGGTCTACCGGTTTTTTGAACGGAATTTGTACCTACGTCTATTTAAATCCAATAGATTGTAAATAACAGCTTCCTTGACAACCAAAATTTATTCCTTCGGTTGCTGTATTTACAGTTTCATTTATGGGTTTTACATGTTTAACTTCTCCTATAAAAAAAACACTATTATTACCTATTAACGTTGGCGGATTTATGGGGTTGCTACCCCCAAAATGTTTGGTATCGTTCGCATTATTTAACCTGAGAGCCAATATATGTTTCCAATTTATCTCACATATTTTACGTCCTTCAAATTCCAGCAGGAATCTAAATCAGATGATTAATTCTTAGTTTACTCTCTATCTGCAAAGTTGTCTTTAGCAGTTTGCAGTTTGTAGGGTATAATTCAAAATTTACTAGATAGACATATGAAGCGTCGGCTTCAATTTAGAAGAGGCGATTTAAAAAAGAAACTAACGAAAAACTATACAAGTTTGGGAAAAAGTCTGGAATTTTTTAATATCTCGTTTAATACTATTCATCCCTGTTTCCGTTTTATGGTTATTGGGAAATTCATCATTACTTTGTTCAACACGGAAAAACAATGTTTTCTATAAAAAATTAATGTTTACTATCCTTTTTATTTTTTTACAATATAAAAAATCAAATATTTATTCTTGTTTCATCAACTATGGAGCAAAAAGTATAAAAACTGTTTTAAACTGTGGAGCAACACGAGTAAAAGTGGTTTGTATAATATTGACCATATATAGTGCTCAATTAATATCGAACTTTACACATTTACGGTCTCAAATATGCAATGACCCACATTCCACTTTTGTTATAAAATACATTTTTCAACTCAATATTAAATACAATAAAAAATATTTACATAATGAATTAAATTTAATCATATATATTAGACATAAATCATTTTGTTTGCGTATGAAACGGTACAAAGTGGAACCCTTTAAATTCTTAAATAATGTAAACATACTTGGAGGCGTAACTAATACCAAAGCTCATTAAAAGTGGAATGCAACACCATAAACCCGTTCGCAAAAAGATAATCCAAACATTAATTAGAGCTCATCAAAAATTTTAATATTTGACTACTAAACTAAGGGAAAAAACTTTCACGCAGTGTAACTTTCGATTGAGGTTCCCTATAACGACCAGGTGTGCGCTGTTGTTTTACCATAAAATTCCTTTAAAATGAGGTGTAACTCGAGTATGCTTACCTTTAAGAATTTTAAAACTTCCTCCACGGATCATCCCCTAGGATTGCCAAAAAATAATAAATAACGAAATTTTGTTAATGTTTTTATAAATTTCATGGTTTTATTGTGTTCTGAATGAAACTTTCGAAGTTCACTTTTCCGTACAGTTTAGGAGTGAAATATTAAATTATTTGAGGAACCGTAGTTTCTGTTTAAATCATCCTTTAGCAACCGGGTTTGTGGTGTTATGTTTAATTTTGAAAGATCTTAAATATGAAATACATCTCAAGATATGTTTACTTGACCGTCCCCTGAGCATGCAAACCTCGGTGAGTTAGGTCTAAATGTTTGTTATTGTGTTTAATACACAACTGAAATGTTTAAATATTTGAATTATTATTAAAAAAGACATTTGAAATATTCCAGACTGTTGCTCCACCCTTTACAGGAATATATGTTTTCTGAGAAGGCCAATTATTTATTTTACTTAGTTAAAAAATACTTGGTATAGGCTATCACAGATTAGTTTGAGGGTGTTAAATAGTTTTCATTACTAAAGCAGATGTCACTAAAGCAGAGACTAAGATCCGAATTTTCTTTTTGATCCAGCCAAATTCAAAACGATAAACAAATTTGTATCTGCTATTTCGTAAAAAAAGCAAATTAAAAAATATATAATAATAAATTATGTTGATTTTTATTTTAAATTTACTTCTGCCATTTAAGCTTTTCTTTGAGTATTAAATATGATAAATATATTTTTGGTAAGTTTCCAACCAAAATTTCTTGTCCTAAATCCACTCAAGCCCTCAAGAAAAAATGTGAAATCTAAGGGAAAAACCTCCCCCCCCACTACTATGGGCCCCCCCTGACTGCTTTTCGACCTTTAACCCCTGGGATTCCCCAGCCCGTCCCATGTTATTCTTATGGGACTTTCCCTTGACCTGCTCTTCCTCTGCTCCCATTTAATTTTGTGGAGCACACCATAGCAGTCCTTTGGTCTCTGACATTTGACTTATGTGTTTGCTTATTTACTTGCTTACTTGATTGTTTGCTTACTTACTTGCTTGCTTGTTTGCTTGCTTGCTTAGTTCATCGGTTGCTCGCTTACTTGCTTGTTTGTTTGCTTGCTTGTTTGTTTCTTACTTGCTTGTATCCTTGCTTACTTGCTTGTTTGTTTGCTTGCTTGTTTGTTTCTTACTTGCTTGTATCCTTGCTTACTTGCTTGTTTGATTGATTGCTCGTTTGTTTGATTGCTTACTTACTTCATCGACTGCTTGCACACTTGCTTGTTTGTTTGCTTGCTTTTTTGCTTTCTTTCTTGTTGCTTGCTAGCTTGTTTGTTTGCTTGCTTACTTGTTTTTTGTATGATTGATTGCTTGCTTAGTTGTATGGTAGTTTCTTTCTTTGCTTGCTTGTTTGCTAGCTTGTTTGCTAGCGTGTTTTTGCTTGTTTGCTAGTTTTTATATTATTTGTTTGTTTATTTGTATGGTTGTTTTGTTTGTTTCTTCGTCCATTTGCTTGTTTTCTTGGTTTTATGTTTGTTTGCGTGTTTGCTTGCTTGCTTATTGTTTGTTTGCTTAATCGCTTGATTGTATGTTTGCTTCCTTCTTTGCTTGCTTGTTTGCTAGCTTGTTGTTTTTACTTGTTTGATTCGTTGCTTGTTTGCTAGTTTTTTGTATATTATTTATTTGTATGGCAATTTGCAATGTTGTTTGTTGTGTTTTGCAATGTTTGCAATGTTTGTTTGTTTGTTTGTCTGCAATGTTGTTGTGTTGTTGTTTGTTTGTATGTTGTTGTTTGTGTTATGTTTATTGTTTGTTATGTTATTTTTGCTATGTTGTTGTTGTTGTTGTTTTTTGTGTTGTTTGTTGGCAATTTGTTTGTTTCTTCGTCTGTTTACTTGTTTGCTTGCTTGCTTACTTGCTCACTTGTTGTTGTTTGTTTCTTTGTTTCTTCGTCCGTTTGTTTGTTTGTTTGGTTGTATGTTTGTTTGCTTGCTTGCTTGTATGTGGTTTTGTTAGTGTGTTTGTTTTTGCTTGATCGTTTGTTTGTTTGTTTGTTTAACTGACTAAAACTTATGCGCCTAATGATTACTTTTCCACTTCACTTTTAGAGGTATTTTCTCTATTTAAATTTTGAACTCTCTTTGAAACGTTTTAATACTTCATGTTCATCCTCGTATGAGCTTGATCTTTAACTTTGTGCTTCCCCTCCTTTGTTCTTTTTTACAATCGTCAATAATTGCATTTTATGGCCACTAACCTTTCTTACTGTGAGCTTAAAGTGTGATTGATGCATTTATTTTTATGCTAGTTTGCTCGTATTTATTGGTTTGTGCCTTTATTTGGTGTAAGATAGTGATTTATTACAATCCGCTTTTTAGGTATGGTACAATAGTCAACTGCTCCTGATAATTTACGCTCCTGTGATTTTCATTATTACATTACCTTTCTTGTGCTAAAAAATAACCTTTCCTTTTTGTTCGTTGCTATTTCTGGTTGGTGGCAGTTTTTTGAAATGCACTTGTCTACTAATTTAGTGATCAGTGTGCATGTTTCACGGAATCTGTGTGGTTTTTATCGAAAGTTTTTATTTGTTCGTTCTCTGCGCTTAGTTGAATAGGTACGCGAATCGTAAGCTTTTCGAGGTTCCCTTTTAATTTTCCAATGCAATTGCGTTTTGGGGCAAGCATTTTTATTATAGTCTTGTGCATATTCCTCAAAGTTTTGGATTATTTGTTACTGACTGCTTTTGTTTTGATAATCGTTATTGTAAAATTCTCTATAGTCTTTGTTGGTTATGCCCTGCGATTGAGTTTTGATAAGTACAATTTTACTGTATTCTCACGAATTTCAAACAAAGCTATGATTTTTTGCCCTCGGCGCTTGGTGCAAAACTTTATGTGCTTGTGGATTTCCCCATAGCGACTGTGTTCTCCTGGGCGTATTTTTAGTCATTCTTGAGCATTTTACTGAAAGTTTAGACTTTTTCATTCAAGGTGTACGGGTCAATACTCGAAATATAGGCTTTTTGATGTTCTGTTTTGATTTTCCGCTGTGTTTGCGTTTTCGAAATGTGGCTTTTTACAGCTCTCCTTTGCATTCTACTCAAAGTTATATTTTTTCTTCCACTGCGCATGGTTCGTTAATTGAATTGTAAGCTTTTTGGAAGTTTTTATGATTTTTCCACTGCAGCTGTGTGTTTTGGGGCGCGTATTTTTGCTACCATCCTGTGGTTATCACTAAAAGTTTTAATTTTTTTTTTTGTTTACTGTGCTTGGTTTAGTACTAGAATTGAAAACTTTTTAAAAGTTATCTTAGATTTTTCATTGCGGTTGTGCTTTGGGATGCGAATACTTACTTCAATGCTTAGCTTTTACTCAAAGTTTTGATTTTTCGTTTACGGCGCTGGGTTGAATTCTTAAATAGTGAGCATTTTATTTGTTTTCTTTGATTTCCCACCTTATTTTTGTTTTGAGAAAATATTTTTACTGCGATCCTGCACTTATCACTTTAAGTTTTGATTTTTGTTCACGGCGCTCAGTGGCATATATTGATTTAAACAATCTAAAGACACTTGTGCGTTTTACCAATGTGTTCATGTTGTATTAGGTTCCCTTGTATTACATTTTTTGGACATTTTATTGAACTTTGCACCAGACACAAAACTCAAATCCTAGGCCATTTCGAGGCGCATCTAGGTTTTGTCACCGCGTTCGTGTTCTCTTGAGTGTATTTTTTTAATTTTTTCATTGCATTCTAACACTTTAATTTTACATTAAGTTTAGATTGTTTTAGTTATGCGCGTGGTGCATAGACAAATGTTTTGCTATTACGATGACTTCTGCGGTTTCCACAATGTTTTATTGGGTATATTTTTTCTGCATTATAGCGCAGAAAAATAAAGTATTTTTCAGTGTTTGGTGCATTACATGGATATGGAACATTTTGATGTGTTGGGGTGTAATTCCATTGGATTAATGTTTTCTTGCAAGCTCAATTTACTACATTCAGGTGCATTTTATTAACAGTTTTGATATCTTCGTTCTCTTCGCTTGGTATTCTCTGCAAATTTTGCACGACTTTCAATGTTAAAATTAAAAATGTTCGATGTGTTAAACTGTTTTTCCTCTCAGTTTGCGTTTTAGGGTACGCATTTTTACAATATTCTTATACATTATACTCAGATTTTTAATTTTTATTGTCCACTGAGCTTAGTTTATTACTTTTACTGCATACCATGTGATTCGCTCGTTTGTTTTTCCACTGTACTTGTGTTTTCTTGGATACATTTTGAATAATTCCTTGGGTATTTTCCACAAAGATTTTGTTGTTTTTCCTATGTTGGGTCAATTTTAAACTTTTTTTGATGCGGTAAAATGGGTTTTTACAGTGTGTGGATTCCATAATTTCGCGCATTTTACTGCATTCTTGCACATTTTACTTGAAGTTTAGATTATTTAGTGCACTGTCGCTTGGTTTAATACTAGAATTGTTAAGTATCTTGATACCGCTGTTAATTTTTCCACTGCGTTAGGGTTCCCTTGGGGTTTTTAACTGTGTTAACTCGCAAGTTACATAAAGTATCGGTGTTTTCATTCAAACATAAAAAAAACACCATACTACTTGATTTGTAGAATTATGTAATCGTTTGACATTGAGTTCAATCAATCGTATGTTTATGTACTAAATAGTTGGAACCAGAGAGCAGTTGTTGAAAATACAAGTGATAATTGAGAATGAATTTTAATATAAAACATGTTATTGTCACACATGTGCAAGTAAAAATCTTTTCAGGAATAGGTATTGAAAATTGTGGTGAATTTGCAACGTAAGATAATCAATTCCCCTTCCGGAAAAAATAGCAATATGTTGCTTTTCCACATAAATGCTAGTACAAGCAAAGAGAGTTTGTGATACGTCTGCTTATGTTATCCTTAAAGGTAGCATAGAGCTGAACAATCTTTTTTGTTCTTTTTGTAAACGTTGAACAAACAAATTTTATTTTAACGGTAGTTTTTCTCACAGTGTTAAAAACCACCAATATACTTTCAATCCACAAACTCTTAAATGAAGACATAAGGGTTTGAGGTTGAACCATAAACTCTTAGAAGCAACTATTAAAATACAAAACTTGGTTTTAATGAGATTCAGCAAATCCCCGTTTGTAACCTAAAAGCTTACATGTCGATATTATAGAAAGCAGATTTTAAACAAACAATCGTTTATTGAAAAAAGCACAATCTTGCTTGCATAATGCTATTATTAAATATAAAGACTCTTAGGGTCAGATGTTTAATTAATTTCTCTCATGACCAAATCGTTATTCCTCCTACTAACTGCACTGATACTGATAGTTTTTTACAGTGCACTAAGAATACCATACTAAATGTTAGTGTTAAAAGTGACATATATGTGCCGGATTCACTGTGTGTCAAGTGAAATGTCGAAAATATTGAACTTAAATAATTATATTAAATCTATCATTCACAGGAACGCAGATAAATCGTTGATTTATTGTTTAAAGTAGGTATGCTGTGACAACCAAAACTGTGAAATTGGTTAGTTATAGAATATTTTTAAGTATTAAGACCATGAAATTTTAAAAAGCAAAGTCGAAAAGGTCGAAAAGCAGTCAGGGGGGCCCATAGTAGTCCCCCCTATTATCTATTAACGTTGGCGGGTTGTCCTAAATCCACTCAAGCCTTTGTTACCTACCAAGTCTGCCTCGTTAATGATGGTATTATGAGACCCGTCTTCTTAAACTACGTCCGTTCTCCGTCTTCTTATAGAAAAAGAAAATAGATGGGGTATTGAAATATTAGTTTGAGAAAACGTCTATTTAGGATTAAATAGTTTGAAAAATGGTAATATGATGTAATGAATCGGTATATAGATATTTTAAAAAATTTATGCAGCTAATAGTACAACTTTTCTATTAAACGTAATATTTAGGGCCACCTAGAGTTTCTTGGGTTCTTCAACTTAAACTTAAGGGCAACAGTGAAAAACATATTTGTACCTAAGTAACTGGGTTTTATTTAAACATACTTAATCTTTGTTTCATAAAAAGTGAAAGTATTGACAAAATTTGCTATTCTTTTGAAAATTCCTTTACTATTTTTTTTTTTTTTTTTTTTTTTTAAAGAGGGTGGCGGCCTCTTTTTTACCTTGCCTTTGCCCCGCCCACATAGACTATTGATCTGTGCGTGGACGTTATCAAGCAAAGCCAAGGAGTGAGCCGGTACAGTACAAGGGGTGAACAGTACTGCTAAAAGTAAGCGACACGCCCGAGTCTCGAACCTGCGACGCTTCGTGGCCACAGTTCCGAGGCCGAGTGCGCTACCAACTGCGCCACCGGCTCACTAAGGTTTCAAAAAACCGGCTCACAAAACTTAAATATGTAAGATAAAATAACCTAATAAAAGATACCTATTCCTCCCGAAGCTCCGCAATCGCCCGCTTCAGGCCCTGAATTCCCGTTTAACTCTTTCAGCTTATCTTGCACAGAGCGTCCATCCCCAGTGGCTCCAGTTCCAGTGGCTCCAGTTCCAGTGGCTCCAGTTCCAGTGGCTCCAGTATCAGCGGGGGAATCTTGCTCTCCAGCCGCAGCGCGTCCAACATACGCCACAATCTGTAAACATGAAACTTATTTGTACAACCATTACCTATCTTTTACCATGATCTTAATATTTGCCAAACGAAGATTATCTATTCATGAAAAAAAGACAAGTGGGAAATTTCATACATTTTGTAAAATAAGATATGAATGTACTTCAATTTAAAATGTATAAGGTATTGCAATAGTAGATAGTAGATAGTCATGCATGGAACAATATTAATCATGTGGCAGTTTGGTAATTTTTAATTGTTTTCAATTTCAAAATTTCTCATTTTTCTGATGGAGTCGTTTAAGATCGAATCCCGTATTTAAGTACTGAATGAAAATAAATTTAATAAATCATGAAGCTTGTTTTAATGACTGACGAACTTATTGTCATATACGGGTGAGGCAGACCACCCGTGCACATAGTTTTACGGGAGTACGTTTTAACCTAGAAACGCCAAATAAAATTATTACCCCCTAAATCACATATGAAGAATTCATTTAAAATATTTCCAACATGATCTGAGCACAGGGTGTTCCAGAAATGAAGGTCACGAGTTCGAATTTCGAAATTTTCTTATGTAAACCTATGACAAATTGTACATTTTTAGAAAGGTCTTGTTTAGAGAAACATTTTGGTGAAAATAGAACCTAATTATCTCAATCCGTCTTATGATGGCGGCCAGTTCTTTGATTTTTTTAGCTATTAACGGAATACCCTGTATTTTCGAAACCGCTAAACATTTTTCAGTTCTGATTGAAAAGTCGTAATCCTGGTAAACTCAGCTTTATAGTGATGTGTTACATGTCATAATTTTCAAAATTATCAATTTTTACCAGAATTTTATTTTTTTGTAATGTTGGTGGCCCTGTAAATAAAAAAAGTCAAATGGCATCATATGGCAAATATCATATCATTTTAAGCGTCTTTCAAAGACGAACAACTTTTCAATTTACACCTACTGTCTATTTTTTGTAGTATTGAAGTAATAAGCCAAAAACTCACTTTTTCCATATAAAAAGCATGTTAATTGCATTACGAAACAGCATAAGATTTTTTCCCCATCTTACTATCGAGCTATTCTTTAAGAAAATGTGTAATAGTGATATTTTCGTTAGATTTTTTAATCTATTAAAGTTCCGGTTAATCAGATTCGAAGATTGTAAAAAACCCTAAAAGTCAAAATTCTTAAATAGCAAGGTATAATAAATTTTATATAAAATAAAATGTGTTTTTAAAATGAACATTTAATGTATTTCAATTTTGTCTCTATCTCTTACGTCAGCCGAAAACCCTTATTATGCCAGTTTACTAAATTTAACACTACTTATTTGTATTTCAACAAACAGGTTTTTAAGATTAAACTAATAGTCTTTGTAATGAAAAAATAAAAAATACAACATGCAGAAATTTATCAATGTAGCTTTATTCTTTTTTGGTATTTATTAGTGTTTATCTTTATCAATGATTCCAATAACAATAATTCATGCTTTTAGGATTTTTTACAATCTTCAGTTCTAATAATTTTTACAAATTAAAAAAATCTAATGAAAAATGTCACTATTACACATTCCCTTAAAGAATAGCGCGATAATAAGCTGGGGAAAAATCTTCTGCTGTTCCGTAATGGAATTAACATGCATTTTATATGGAAAAATTGAGTTTTTGGCTCATTACTACAATACCACAAAAAATAGACAGTAGGTGTAAAATGAAAAGCTGTTCGACTTTAAGAGACGCTTAAAATGATATGATATTTGCCATATGGTGCCATTTGACTTTTTTGATTTACAGGGCTACCAACATTACAAAAAAATCAAATTCTGGTAAAAATTGATAATTTTGAAAATTATGACATGTAACACATCAATGTAAAGCTGAGTTTACCAGGATTGCGAATTTTCAATCAGAACTGAAAAATGTGTAGCGGTTTCGAAAATACAGGGTATTCCGTCTATGGGCAAAAATATTAAAGAAATGGCCGCCATCTTAAGACGGATTGAGATAATTAGGTTCTGTTTTCACCAAAATGTTCCTCTAAACAAGACCTTTCTGAAAATGTAGAATGTATCATAGGTTTACACAAGACAATTTTGAGATTCGAACCCGTGACCTTCATTTCTGGAAAACCCTGTGCTCAGATCATGTTGTAAATATTTTAAATGAATTCTTCATATGTGATTTATGGGGGAATAATTTTATTTGGCGTTACTAGGTTAAACCGTACTCCCGTAAAACTATGTGCACGGGCGGTCTGCCTCACCCTGTATAGCATTCGTAAGTACATAGTCTGGGTTAAGTTGATTCAATAAACCTTTTATTACTTGCCCCAGCTTGATTCTGTAAAACTCGGCCGCTGTCGTTCCGTCGTCGTCGTTGTCGTCAAGGCGCCAGTGGGAGCGTTTAATTAAAACGAAAACGAACTCAGCTAATTTAAAAAAAAGGTGATTTATTCAATTCAGAATTTACATCTAGTTAATACAATCAATCCAAATTCAGATATTAGGTTAATTAATTAAATTTAGAGAAAACGGCACTTTCAAAATTTAGAAGTTGAAATTATTTGACATGAGGCCATCCCGAAAGAGAGAGAGAGAGATCGCGCGGCTCGCGGATTAATAATTTATTCACGGGACATCACGGGAAAGACTGAGAGCGATTTTACGTTGCCGCGGGCTGAGGTGAGAGGTGGGGAGGGCATATGCCCCTGCTTGGTGCTGCGCCCTATGGATTACATAGGGCGTTACAGTTATATTACAATGATTATTGGGTCTGCTATTGTGTCGTACCCGTCGGTTCGGCTACGCAATATTGCACAGCGCTGCAAATTCCTTGCACGTGCCGTCTGGCCGAGGCCCCGACTCGCAACTCCACCTTCCGGTTGAACTTCTGAATCCAACTTAAAAACTTTGACAGAGGGTGTCCTGAAACTGCCCTGCAGGAATCCTGTATTTCCCAATACCGTGTTATATTGTTATTTAATATTTTATAAATTCCTTACAATCCTGTTCCAATAGCAAATAACGAGTTATAAATATATTTTATAATTGAAATTAAGTTTACAAGAATGAAGTTAATGCCAGTGGCCAAATTGAGGGATGGCGGCACTTGAGCCGTCACACTCCCCCCACCTCTGGATCATGCTGCCCTCAGCATGAGGTGACAGCAATCAACCAGGCCTCCCGAGGCTTTACCTCTAGGGAGTCGAAGACAATTTCAACAGGCTTCCAGGGTTCCGCTTGCGGCTTGATCGAGAACGTAGTAACTGCGAGTCGGAGACCAATTTGTTTCATAGGGAAAAGAACCAAATAACTGGTGGAATGCCCATCCCCTAAGCCACACTCAGCACGAACAATTCGCATATCTAAACACAACAACCTCGCGTAATCATCTCTCTCTTTCCCTTTATCCTATTAATCGCTACAAAGGGTATTATTCTAACACTCACAGTGAGTGAAAACATAACATTGTACAAACTTCCTATCATATAAACACACAAAATACAAAACAAATATTACAAATCTTTTTTTATCATAAACCCATCAAACCCTATTCTAATCTGCTTACTCCTTATTTAACTGTTACGTACAGAAATATAACCCTCAAGAGCTATACTTCGGCGGTGACAATATCCCCTCAAATACCATGGATCAGCACATGATCCCATCAGAAATCTTTTTAAAACAAAAACCCACTTAAAACCGCTACACAGAGGAATACGGTCAAATACTACACCCTAAACACAGTAAAACAACTTAGGTAAAAATTTAGTAAAAACAAAACAACTTAGGTCTGGTAACGGGGTGGTGGTCTTGCCAGTGGGGTCCGGAAAATCCCACTGCCAAGCGCTATACACAGGATCTGCATGCCGTGGTCGACGCTTTGAATTTAATAATTATGTCTACTGACGTTGGGCAAACACTGTTTCTACGGTCCAGCAATAGGGAGTAGAAAGGAAAAGGGTAGTAAGGGAGGAGGTTGGCCGGCCTTACCTTCCCGTGGAAACAGCTCACCACCCTAAGTCCATACCACAGACAACTACTCTGGTCGCTCCTTTAAGTTGAATAAAAAAAAAATTGGATAAACTATGACGAATTAACTCCACCGGTTACCGACCTGAATGACAAAACATTAAAACACACTTCCTACTAATGTACTACAGTGCACAGTATACTCTTAACCTAGACCATGGTCAATGTCTATTGAAGCGCAGATCTTCCCCCGGCGATTGTCTGTAACCACTGGCGGTGTGGTGTTTTCCTACCGAACGGCAGTTCATTCACGACCGCGACACGATTCTTCTTTCACACGGAGGGGCGACCGCTTAGCGGTGCGCCTAGTGGCACTACACTTACTTGCAAGTAGTATTGTCCATCTTCACCCATTAGCGTTGGCAGGCTAAGGGCGGTTTGTCACAACTGGAGCTCCGGAAATCTTCTCCGCGTTGGCCACATCGTAATGTTTGACTGTCTCACTCTCTTCATGATGGCTTGGAATGGTATTAGTCACCAGGGCAGCTAGCGGGATGACGTCCCCACTCTGTTTAGCTGACTCAAGGGCGTCAACGTCCGGCTGAACAGCAGGCGTTTGTCCCCTTCTGTGACACCACTGCGTCGCTCGAACCAGGAACCGCACCCATCCGCCGTACCTCAAACAAAGGACAAGGATTATCACCGTCATCAACGCCAGGCTACCTAATGTTACGTGTCCTATTATTCTCTTCCGGTAATGATGGGACCTAAGGTGTTGAATTGTAGCCTCTAAAGGGTACTCTTTCACGCTAAGGGTGCCCAGTTCATTATCCAAACTTTGGAGGACTCCAAGAGTCTCATTCCAATCTGACTGCATCACCTCTACCTCTTCTTTCTCATAGATGTTGGTCACTTCAGGGAAAACGAGCTTTCCGAATTCGCCACGGTGCCAGGAGCTACCGTGAAAGCGAGCAGGTACTCTGTACCCGTCGGCTATCAGCTCACAGCTATCTTTACCAGGGATTTCACCAACTCCATCTAGTACCACTTGGCTGACGTCCAGACCTGCCTCGGCATCGAAACAATTCAAAGTTACTCGACTCGCCTCGGCGGTGCTGTACAGCCATCGGGTGGGGGTCCTGACTATCACTGGAGACTCAAGGCCGAGCACCCAAGTTCGTTGGCAAAGAGTTGTTTTCTCTCCCAGAAACAACTCTACAGCGCAACTGGGTCGTTTATGTACGTTCATCAATACATTGGAAAGGGGACAGACTATCAAATTTCCTACCTTGCATTCCCGAACGAACTCATTTGAATCGTAAACCGAATATGTCTGCCTGTCTTTGCTCATCAGCAGCTTGTGATTCGTAACCTCCCATTTGACCCACCTAGCCAAGGCATGGTCAAACACAGGGTACGGCACCACGTTATAAACCTCATATACTTGCGCATCTGTTTTCAATGGCAGTCTTACTAGTATCCTCAACTGTGAATCTGTGGCATACGACCTTACGGTAGCAAATTTGTAAAAATCATGAATGTTTTCTAGGCTTACATCTGAAAATAATTTTGAAGGAGGCGGAATTGCCCGTTCTATATGTTTCAACACCACAACATAGTGGTGTGGATCCATGAGGTTGCTGCTGAATTTACCGGCGGCCAGATCTTCCAACGCTTGATGGAACCGATCCATCCTCTGTACAGCTATGTCGATAACACCTTTAACTTCAGACAATGCATTATCTAATTTCAGAAAATGGTAGAGATCTTTTACTTGATTTATCAATACCAATTCACGGATATAGTTACGGGCAAAACTTTCGTGCATTACTTCATAGTACTTTCGCAAAGTAGAGATTATTTGAGTTATGGATTTAGCATGCTCTGTCAATTGGGATTGCATATCATTTAGTACAGTTAATCTATCTTTCGAATCGTGGGCAATTTTATCTACAACATCAGCCATAGCGTCTAACCTCTCATCAATCAACTCTAAGTCACGACTATCTGCAGTTCCGAACAAGAACTTCAAGACATGGCCGCCAGCATCAACTAAACCGCGCTTCAATCGATTACGGGGTAGCAGAGTGACTAAGTCGCCCGTTTTACCCACGTACTCTGATACAAGTTGCTGCAAACTGGAATATCTATACCGGAAACTCGCCTCTAGCGTATGAACCCTAGAGTGCACACTTACATTCCGGTGTAGTAATTCTTCAAAGAACTCGTCATACTGACCTTTTACCTGTAGCAAAATCTTACTCAAATTTTGGTTTTCCTCCTCAACCTCCGTCAGGTTATACTGGAGTGCCATAGTCCAATGGCTGTCGGTGAGCAGAAGATCTCCCTCCTGTTCAAACACTATTCCTCGTTCGAAACCTTGGACACAGCCCAAAATCAGGAATACCCAGACCAGGCCTAGAACAGATTTTCCCAAAATTTACCGTTTTTCGATTACATCTGCATGAATTTGTCACCGCATTAAGCCCGTCCCGCTTTCCCGCCAAGCGACTATTCTATTCCCCTTTCGCTTGCGTAATATAGTCCCCAAATCGCGCCGGCGCTCGCGTTGCCCTTTTTGGACGTTGATTGCCGGGATGTCCTACCACTACCGCTTGAGTGGTTGGAGCTTCTTGCTGCACGTTCCCAGTTTCGTCTTGATCGTCCCCACGCGACGCGTCTTTAGTTTCGCCCTCTTGTTCCTCCTCACCCGATTCCGTCTCATCAACCTCAAGTTCGCGCGGCCTGCCTAGCGTTCGCGTAGGGCATGGCTTTACGCGATTTACGTGTACTACTACCTCGCGCTGTCGCACTTTCAGGATCAACGTGAGTGGGGACACCACCTTCACCACAGGGTATGGACCCTTCCACAGCTTGGACAGTTTCTTCGTTCTATGACGTCCTATACTTGGGACATGCAAGAAGACGAGTTGCCCCACCTTGTATTTGGCTACCGTCGCCTTAGTATTATACTGCCGCTCGTTCCGGCCGCGAGCCGAGGCCTTTCGTTGCGCTGCGACGTCGTGGGCCGTCTGAAGCCTCTCCCGGAGTGTTTCAATATGGTTGTCATACACTTCCGTATCGTCGGTTATCGCGAGGTCCGCTTCCAACGGAACTTCCATCTTGCGACCGAACACCAGTTCATAGGGTGAGTATCCCGTGCTCTCATGAATTTGAGAGTTGTAGGCCATCGTAATGTATGGCAGATACTCATCCCAGTTCGTTTGTCCTCGATTCACGAAGTGGCTCAGCATCCGCGAGATAGTAGAGTGTACCCTTTCCAGTCGACCGTTACTCTGGGGATGGAACCCAGTCGTCTGGATCTTACGCACATGCAACAGCCGACACATTTTCTTTATCAGATCGGACGTAAAGTTCGTTCCCTGGTCGGTAATGAGGGCTTTTGGTACACCGAATTTTGTTATCACCCTCTGCACCAACGCGCGGGCAGTGGTTTCAGCGGTTTGGTCTGGCAACGGGATGAACTCGCAGTACCTAGAGAAATGATCCATCACGCTTAAGATGTAGGTGTTACGCGACTCGCTTATCGGTAAGGGCCCCACTATATCGGCGGCGATTACCTCGAACGGCCTCGCAGGCTCGTTGAACAGTTCTCCTAACGGTGCCTTCGTCTTACCCCGTTCTAGCCGCTGGTTGCAACTACGGCATGTTTTCACGTATTCCAGAATATCTTTGTCCATAGACTTCCACCAGAATTTCTGCCTTACTCTCTCTGTCGTTTTGGTTGGACCCGCATGTCCCGCAGTAGGCAGATCATGACACAGTCTAATCACCTCTGGGATCAGAGCTGTGGGCACGACAATCTTTTTGTCTCCCCCTGTTAACCGGTATAGGATCTTTTCCGGACTCATCCTAAAACGTTTACCTCTGCGGAGGTCTTGTACATGCGCGTCCTCCCTCTGATGTTTACGAAGTGTGTCCAGATCAACGATCGGAAGCACGTCTTGTTTTACCGCGTTGACGGCCCTGCTTAGCCCGTCAGCGTTCGTGTGGCGTTTTCCGGCCTTATGCTCCACTGTGTAATCGAACTCGGCCAGCCGCAAGGACCAGCGCATCAAGCGACTACTTGGGTCCTTTAACGACAGCATCCACTTAAGTGCCGCATGATCGGTAATGACCTTGAAGGGCCTGCCGAGGAGATAACACCTAAAGTACTTTGTGCTCCACACTAAACTAAGCAGTTCGAGCTCCGTGGTGGAGTAATTTTTCTCCGCGGGGAATAACGTCCGCGAAGCATAACCCACAGGATGTTCCTGCCCGTCGATTTCCTGGGAGAGTATAGCTCCCAAGGCCTGAGTACTAGCGTCCGTGGAAAGGACGAAAGGCTTACTAAAATCCGGGTATATAAGGACAGGAGCTGTGGTCAGTTTTTCTTTCAACTTGTCGAACGCTTGCTGGCAAGACGGAGTCCACACGAACTCGCTTTCTTTCTTTGTTAAATTGAACAGTGGCTGTCCGATTGTAGCAAAACCGTCAATAAACCGGCGATAGTACCCGGCCAAACCGAGAAAGGACCGCACATCGGTTGCAGACTTCGGAATTGGGAATTCATTAACGGCCCGGACTTTCTTAGGGTCTGGCTCCACGCCTTTCTTTGTTATCACATGACCGAGATATTCTACCTCATCGACTACGAATTTGCACTTGCTAAGCTGAACGCTTAGATTCACATTTTGTAGCTTCTCCAGGACTTCCCGCAGGGCTTCAAGATGGGAGGGCAAATCTTTTGAGAATAATATAATATCGTCGAGGTACACCAAGCACTTCTCGCCCTTCAATCCCATTAATACTGAGTCCATTAGCCGCTGGAAAGTCGCAGGGGCTGTGCTCAAACCAAACGGCATGCGTTGGTATTGATAGTGGCCTCCAGGGACATTGAACGCAGTCTTAGGCTGACTCTCCTCGTCTACCTGTATTTGATGGTACCCGGCCCTCAAATCTAGGGTTGTGAACATTTTGCAACCGCCCAGGGAGTCAAGAGTCTCAGTAATGTTTGGGAGGGGGTACACGTCAGGTGTAGTTACCTTGTTAAGGCCCCTAAAGTCTACACAGAAACGCCACTTGGGAGTGCCATCCGGGGACTTTTTCGGCACCAGCACGACCGGCGAGGCCCACGCGCTTTGGCTGGGGACAATTATCCCTTTATCCAGCTGGTCCTTGATCAGGGCATCAAGGACGGCCTTGCGATGGAAAGGTACCCGGTACGCCTTCTTATATATAGGAGCAGCATCTCCTGTACGGATAACATGCTTAACCGCAGAGGTACATCCCAAGGGTTGATTTTCAGAGTGCACGAGCACGTCTCGGTATTCCAGAAGAGTGGCCTTCACTTGTTCCTTTTCAGCACCAGGTAGATGCTGGAGCTTCTCCTCTAGGCAAGCTTCCAGATCTACCTCGTCTGAGCTCGAAACCGCTCCCACTTGGAAGTGTCCGTCGCCCCTTTCTAGTACGGCTTTTTTTATTGCTTTGACTAACTCGACCTTGCCCTCCTCTCTCAGGTGCAGACCATGGCGGGTGTATAGCCTCCGGCTCAAATGGTTGTTAATATTCAGGAGGCTGATTCTACCACGGCCCTGGGTAGCCACGCGCTTAACGAGTGCCTCCAACAGGTCGTTCGCGTCCTTCAGTTCTGATCGTAAGTTTTCATCGTGGCGATCAAAAATCGACAAGACGGTTATTTCGGGCTTCCATGTTGGAGGTAGAGTTTCGAACGCCTGATGTAATGTTAGGGTATGCGCCGAGTTGCGCTCCACGTCGTTCGTACCTCCTATCACTATCACGGAGTCCTCTTCGGTAAGACTTGCCATCTCATCTCCCAACCAGGCCATAGCGTGTTTAAGTTTGCCGTTAGGTAGGATGAAGACCTTCGACTCTACATAGGAAGGCAACCTCTCAGTCAAGAGTCCCTGTAACAAATGGCCGTGGCTATCAGCCACTACTATGACTTTCTTTCGCCTATTCTCGACCGGCTCCGTCAGACCACACACGTCCTCGTCCAACATACCCAACTGGGTGTTTTTCCTCAATGTCAACTCCTCCCCGCTTACATTTACCGCCTTCACCCAACAGCGACCCTTTTCTACTTTCGTTAAGGCGCGGGCCAGGTACACGCCATGGATAGTCAATGCAAGGGGTTCTACTACCACGACTCGACCATCCGGACGCGGGGTCTCTTCTGCGTTCCCGCCGGTTTTAGCAAGTATAATTTTCTCGCTCCTTGGCGGCAAACTAATATCATCGCAACAGTAGACAAAGGCTGTGGCCCCTTTGTCGGTTTTACGAACCCGCTGCTGACCGGCCGAGGCGAAGCATGCGTCGTCCATCTCGTGGTCTGACACCGACTCTCGCCTCGGTCCAGGTACACTCTCGCCTTTTGATAGGCGATTTAGCCACACCCGCTGGCCTTTCAGAACTAATTCTCCCTTCTCAACGTCAATTTTTCCCGCCCCCTCTTGCAGGATGTCGCACCCCAAAACCGCAAGGTACCCCTTCGGTAAATTGCCCACCACATAGTTTCCGGGTACGCTCACTCCCGGTCTCAAGTTTATGGATACCTGCTGACGCCCATGCACTATTAGGGCACGGCCAGAGATACCACGTAGGACTACGTCGGGTTTCGTCATAGGTGCTGAGGAAGCTCCCAGCTTTATTAGAGAAACTTGGGCCCCGGTGTCTACCAACACCTTACCCGAAGAATGCTCTATCGTTCCGTGGGCCACTAACTCGTGGGCCAGGGATCGAATCTCAGGCACCACTCTGATCGCCTTCTGAGCATCACGCTCTACTTCCGGGACCCCGCGGCGGCGACTCCGCTGGCCCCGTTCCCGTTTCCCGCCTGATTCCGCTGGGAACCCATACGCACCCGGCAATCCCGACGCATGTGGCCCGCCTTGTTGCAGCGCCAGCATATCAGTTCACGCAGCGGTGGTTGCTCTTCACAATCGCGAGTGAAATGTTCTTTCCCGCACCGATGACAAGTGGGAGGTCGGTCGACCGAACCGCCAGTAGTTTGAAACACCCTCCGTTCCGGAGCAGAGCGCGCAGGTGTAACACGCTGTCCCGCATTGTAAGCGAGATCCGGTTCTACAACGTCGTGTGCCCCGGAGGTTCCGTGCGACACGCTGGATCGAAGGCGCCCCGCTTCCGCCTTACGCCCTAACTGTCTCAAGTGCTCAATGGAGGTTACATCACACAGTGCCAGTCGATCTTGCAACTGGGGTATCAGGTTGTACTGTATCTGCGCAAGCTTCTCCCCCTCTGGTACATTAGATGCCAGGCGGCTGTAAAGGCCCTCCATGGCGGCGATGTATAGATCGATCGGCTCGTCATCGCCCTGGACTCGGTTAAATATTTCTTTCTTTAGTCGGAAATCGTGATCGGGAGCTTGAAAAACTACTTCCATGTCGCGGCATAGCCCTTCCCAGTTCTTAATCCGACCCACCGTAGACCTATACCAAACCAGGGCGGAGCCCGTGAACAGATCGACTGCGGATTTGAACAGGTCGGTAGTACTAACCCCTCTAGCTACACGCAGTTCTTCAACCCGTTGTAAGAAAGCCCCCACACTTTGGGATTTTCCGTCGTACTGTATACCCCATTTGTATACAGGTACTGTCCACGGTCGTGGTGGTACCGCGCTACCCATAGTCAAAGGCAACGTCGACGTGGGTATCGTTTGCTGCGGTGTCACATGACGCTGCTCTTCGGCCTCTGCTTTAGGGACTGTCGCGTCCGAACGATCATTCGGTGCCGGGTCAGTATTCATCTGTTGAGGTTTTCTATCATCTAATTTCCCTAACAGCGCACTAAATTTCGCCGTCAACTCATCGCGTCTCGAAAATCCGTCCTCGCCCTCGACAGGAATACGATCCGACCTCATTTGGTAATGCCACAACCGCGCTTGTATCCTCTGAATTTCCGCATCGGGATGGTCCCCTTCAAATTCGTTTATTGTCCCTGTCAACTCGACTAGCGCCGCCTCGCAAGCCTGGAATTCCTCCTCGGTATCCAGGGCAGCGATCGCGGTGGTAGACAATGGTACGTTCGCCTTCAGACACCTAGTCAAATTTTTCCGCAGTGTATCTGCATCACCCTCGGATGATTGCCCTCTTATTTTTAACTCGTATGCGTTTTCTTTTTTTCTCAAAAGATACGCGTTCATGTTGATATAAGACACGAGATTCCACAACGCAAAAGAAACCGGCATATACTAATGCCCAAAAAAAAAACAAAGAACTTTAGAAAAAGAAATTAAACTTTATACACTGCTATTAATCACGGCAATCTCCTAATTACGGAGTACCTCCGTCAACACGTTCCTCAGGTTCTGTCACTGGTCCAGCTGAACATCCATTTATATAAAAAAATGTAAGGTCATTAATTATTTGACAGTCTCTCTCTCTCGTTATTTAATTAGAAAAATAAAAAATTTGTTTTATTATCTATTTATTTAAACCAAGATGATTCAGCTGGTCAGTTTCAGAAAAACAAGAAAATTTCGTAGAAATCCCCGATGGACACTACTACTGTTCTATGGCAGTGCGCTACTCTTCTGAGGTGCCACTCGTCGCGAGAAAACAAAACAATTCAATATGGCCGCCTGGTCTCAACACCCCAGGTGCCTACTATTGCTTCAGAATGCTCTATTTCCCTCTACTGCTAAAATATTTCCGAAAATAATAAAAAAATTAAAAATTAGAACAGAGTTTCGCCGATGTTGATTTCCTTCCGATTTCTGTTATTATTGCTTAAAACTACCAGTTAAGCAACCCACGTTCACACGAATTGACCTGGTTACTATCAGTATTTGGAGAGTAAATCAGCAATTAAGTTAACCAAGTTATTTATTTTCTACTTGAATATAAGTATTCCCGAAGGCATACTTACGTCCAAGTTCTGTGCTAAGTCTTATAAGAGGAATGAATTTACTTATTTGACTCTCCAAATTACCAAATAGCAACTGCTCTTCGACTCTCAGTCGTAAACGAAGATTGCGTTAACTCCTCTCTTAAAATATAAGTGTTAATTTTAATGAAGCTTTTTATACTAGATTAGTAATGCATGCAACTATCTGGTTGTCTATTAAATTTTAATTAATAACAATTTAATTTCCTATTCTCGATATAATTGTAAATTAAACTGCCTTCAGCATTGCACGAGGTGACACCTATAATTCGGGCTGCGCCATTTTATCTTCATTAAACAATAAACAAGGCTTATGAATGGTGGAGGGGGAACCCACGCCTTAATGCCACTTCCAAGACGCCATTAAGGACACATGAATTTTCAATTATTTCAGAAATTCATTTTAATTCACTCTTGAACGCTAGTCATTCCCGGTTTTCGCTAAAACTCATGAATTTACGTTATCTACTTCAAAAACACAAAACAAAAGCCTAATAAGTTAAATTTGAATTTCTCAAGTCTTACGTGAAAATTACAAAGTCTTTAATATTCAGAAAATTACTTTAGCCAATACTTTTAATTAATCTACCGTTTTTCTTCAAACAAATATCAGCTTACTGTTTTCATTACCATTTATTTATTGCTAGCGGCAAAAGTATTACACTTACCTGAATGGATCATCATTTTTCGGCAAAGTTGATTGGAATTTCGGAAATTGCTGCCTCCGAAAGACCCCACACCTGACACCAAAATGTAAAACTCGGCCGCTGTCGTTCCGTCGTCGTCGTTGTCGTCAAGGCGCCAGTGGGAGCGTTTAATTAAAACGAAAACGAACTCAGCTAATTTAAAAAAAAGGTGATTTATTCAATTCAGAATTTACATCTAGTTAATACAATCAATCCAAATTCAGATATTAGGTTAATTAATTAAATTTAGAGAAAACGGCACTTTCAAAATTTAGAAGTTGAAATTATTTGGCATGAGGCCATCCCGAAAGAGAGAGAGAGAGATCGCGCGGCTCGCGGATTAATAATTTATTCACGGGACATCACGGGAAAGACTGAGAGCGATTTTACGTTGCCGCGGGCTGAGGTGAGAGGTGGGGAGGGCATATGCCCCTGCTTGGTGCTGCGCCCTATGGATTACATAGGGCGTTACAGTTATATTACAATGATTATTGGGTCTGCTATTGTGTCGTACCCGTCGGTTCGGCTACGCAATATTGCACAGCGCTGCAAATTCCTTGCACGTGCCGTCTGGCCGAGGCCCCGACTCGCAACTCCACCTTCCGGTTGAACTTCTGAATCCAACTTAAAAACTTTGACAGAGGGTGTCCTGAAACTGCCCTGCAGGAATCCTGTATTTCCCAATACCGTGTTATATTGTTATTTAATATTTTATAAATTCCTTACAATCCTGTTCCAATAGCAAATAACGAGTTATAAATATATTTTATAATTGAAATTAAGTTTACAAGAATGAAGTTAATGCCAGTGGCCAAATTGAGGGATGGCGGCACTTGAGCCGTCACAATTCAGAATTACTTATAAACCTAATAAATGCAGTACATTTCGTGTAAAATTACAAAACAATACATTTTTTACCCGCACAGTATTATTAATGGTTTTTGTCAGGCAGTTAAATATAAATTTGATGCTATATGTACATACAACTTTGTCAAGCCTGATTTGCTTGTATATAAACTTATGTGTTTTGGATGTACTTACGTGTAACCCTTGAATATGTGCTCTATATATTCTATGGTGTAACTCACAAAAAGATGTTACTTATTACAACTAAAATTAACCCTATTAGTTGCCTATTTTTTATTTTTTAACTTGTATTTTCATCATGAAAATGTTTATAAATCAAAATAATTCAATGAAAAACCTTTAAACATTTAAAGATTTTTTTTGTAAAAAATTATTTCAGTTTAAAATTGTATTACATTTTTTAACAAATACTACAATATGAAGATTTTACAAATCGCTCAACCCTTAATTAAAGACAAAAATGTCAACATTAAGGAGTAAAATCTAAAAGCTTCAAACTCATATAACTACTTAATCCCACAAATTGACCTACATATTGTTTTCAACAAAATAAATACTAAAAAGTTATAGTTAAATTCTTGAGGCCAAACAAATGGTTATGAATAAGAGATTTTGTTGCGAAAAACGAGGGAAATTAAAAAAGTTCATAAATAAACTTTAAAAAAATAAATAGCATAAATAAAAATTATTGTAAATACTATTTATCTTTATAATCAAAATTGCCTAAAACCTAAGCAAATCAGAGAAATGGGAGGAATAAAGTTGTTAAAAAAATTGGAGGAAACATGATGTATCATACACACAAGATGTCTCTCACAAGATATGTTTTAAACATGATAACAATCACACAAATAAAGTAACATTGTAGTGTTAAATTTCAAAGGCTTTATAACGAGTCATGTATTAACAAGTGATTGTAAGAGTGTCCCTTATATATATAAAACATAAGCTAAAATCATTATGTATGTCTTTATTATGTTTATTTTAAATAGATTATGTCCAAACAAAAATAGTGAGTCCTATTTCATTTTGAGTCTTGACTGAAAATAATATATCTTCTCATAAAAAAAATCTAATTCTGCGGGTTCCTCTATTTTACCAAGCTGTAACTATTTTTATATTTTTCTTATATTATGAGATCCTAAAATCTGTCTGGCTTATATATATTATAATTTTTGCAACGTAATGTGTAAGTGTTTTATTTGTCCAACATGAACCATAAAACCTACCATATTATTTTATAAAATTGTGAAAAAAGAAATAATTCATTTCTCCAATCACATGCATTACAATTGTTTGTATATAATATAGATAATTGAAAAAAAGAATTAATAATAAAGTTTATGATTATTATCATATTATTATTTACTGTATTTTTCATTTTACATTTCAAGTTGTAAATATTCAAAACTTACCAGGAGAAGAGCTAAGGAGAGGTACATGTTGTCGCAGAAGAACATTCTACTAGATAAAACCATCTACGTAGTGTCGCAACTGTTTAGCCAGAAGCTCTCGTCGACAGCTATGACAACTAATTATGCAATTAATCATGAAACTAATCAAATAATCAGACGTAACCACTAACCTACTTTCAAATATCTCAACTTTTACAAACTAACAAAATTTTATCTGAATTTACTACCTAAATTACCTAGATATCTCTTGCAGCCTCCGTTGAATTTAAGGGGTTTTTTCAAAACATTTTATCACAAATTTTCCTGCAGGATGATAAAACTATTGTTCCGAAATCTTTTCTCCTAATGTAATGGTTGCTGCTTTACCAAATATTTAACATTGTGTCTTTATGATGTTAATTGTAAAAAATAAAATTAATTTTTACTGTTAATTTACTGAATCTTACCAACGAAAAGAACATACTTGGCTATTGTCCTTCTCTTTATTGAATACATTTAAACGATGATTTGAATTCCAGATAGCTCACAAATTTCAATATGGTATACACAACGTTCTTATGAATTGAGCTCCCAACGGAGTTAATATTGCAGATGTTTATTTCTAATGATCAAATTAAGATATATTTCTTTATTATTAAAAATTCATTTTATGCCCAATCTTTAATGAACTGGTGAGTGAATTACCGGTCAGTGAATTACCGGTTAAGAAGAAGAAACCGGGTCACCTACGAGGAATTAGACCCATATTTATCCGTGTTCGAAATGTTTTACCGTGCCTAACTCCTTCCTAGGTATCATGTACAAGATAAAGCCAAGACCAGTTTCGTACCTCGTAGCACTTTGGTTCAACTAAGCAGACGCCCCTCCCCTGCCAGTAGTTTTCATCTACGATAATACCGAATGAATTTGCTCAAAAAAGCTCCACGTGGATATCTAAATCTTATGATAAAATTTTACTCAATGCACCTGGTAAAAATAAAGAGTTGTAGAATACTTGTTTTAAGTCATTATATTTATGTCTTCAAAAGATATATTTCAGCAAAAATGAAGACCCTGTCTTTTTTGATTTGTAATTGCTCACTTATTTTTTTGCATAGAGAGAGGATTTTTGTGGAGAGCAGTTCTTCGGTTAGTTATAGTTTCGGGTTAAACTGATCAGCTCTTCTTTTGGAGACGGCATAAAAAATTATGTCGTGTAAAATCTATACAGTGTTTTTGCATAATTATTGCATCAGTCCTAATCTAGTCCTGTACAATATCGAACTTTTCATCAGTTTCCATTAAGTGATGACATTAAAATTAGATGTTAAATGATACAATAAAATAGGTTTTTGAGAACTGCTTTCCTTAAAGCACTTGTTCATGAAGTACGCCCTATGGAACTCTAGCACCGTTGGGGACATTTCATACTCAAAATAGTCCGATTTTGGTTAGCAAAATTCACATTTGTTCCATGATTCCCTTTTGTCCTTGAAAGTGGCCACTTTTGTGACTAGAAGTAAATATTCTACTATAGTTTAGTACTCAAAAATATCAAGGCCAGCATATCTAAATTATTGGAGTCCATGCAAACAAATATATTTCGCTTATACTGAATATAAAAACATCCAGGTTATCTTAACAGTATCAATATGGCTGGTTGTCCCTTTATTATAAATTAAATTCATTTACATATAAAGATACAACAGAGAAACTACCAACATTTAATGTCGCTGTAATCATGGTAAATATTTGGAATCGGTTTCCCAGTCATAGTAGTGCATTGTAAAATATATACTGGATGCTATTTAGGTTGTTACACGTAAAGTCGTCACAATAATAGTTAAAATGATAGCAATGGTTTACACAAATTAAAATATTGCTTGAATGTAGATAAACTATTTTTTGATGAACTATTTTTTTAGTGAGTCGGTGGCACAGTTGGTAGCGCACTCGGCCCCGGTTCTGTGGCGGCAGCGTCGCAGGATCGAGTCCCGATGATGCCGCATACTTTTAGCAGTACTGTACATCCTTGTACTGTACCAGCTCACTCCTTGGGTTTGCTTGATAACTTTCACGCACAGGCCTGAGGCCCATGTGGGGGGGGGGGGGCAAATGCAAGGTAAAAAAAGTCCGCCACCGCGCCACCCTCTTAAACAAAAAAAAATAAAAATTGAATATATTTCATCCAAACATTACAAAACATAAATATGCAAATCACTTTAATATAGTTCCTATATTGTAGAATTTATGTAAAGTCGCCCAATAAATCAGTAGTTTCTGAGAGGATTCTTACAACTAACCACCTCCCACCGCGTACGTTTACCCACAACCTTCCTGCACCCCTTCCCTTATCTTCTTATTTTTAACTATATCTATATACATTAACCCATAAATAACTAATTTAGTGCAATGCTTCTCAAAACTTCATATAGTTGATTTTATAGGTTGTTGTGGTCATTGCTTTAAATTAATAACCACACAAACGAGTAAGACAGCTTATAATCAAAACACATTCATATAGAACTAAAATTAAACGCTTGTTCTAAATACAGCGTATCTATAAAAGAACTCCGGGATTACAAAAATTCATATCTTGATAACTATTGAAGATAGCAAAATGTAGTTAATTTCTCTGAATCGAGTAGCTCATCAAGTTTACTCATAACATTTTTTACAAATGTTTTTGTCAAGAGGTGGCAGCGCTGTAGAGCGTTGAAACAACGTAGCGCGGCTGTCAGTGATGTCTGGATTGCCGCACTAAGGCAAAGCCAAAGCAATAAAAGGCTCAATGCTTTATTTGGCTAATAGAAACTGAATCTGTTGTTAAGGTATAAAGAAACTTTCGAAATTTCGTGATGTTGACCAACTCAGGCAATGAATAATCAATTTTGTGGCAAACTTCCCCCACTCATGCTGGCTATGACCTGGGAAGAGGTGGAATGCCATTACGATGTTTGCCGTGTCACTATGGGGGCTCGAAGTGAACTTAATTAAATTGCTAAAAAAACTTGGAATGGAACTTTTCCAATCATGTATTAAACAATTATACTAGTTTTTTACTTCATTAAAATATTTTGCCTCAGAACACCGGAGTTCTTTTATAGACACCCTTCATGTTCACCCAGTTTTCTAATTAATCGAGAGCTATCTTATTCGTCATGTATTTCAGCGAAAGGTAAATAAACACAAAGCACATGTGGAACGGTTTGTTAGGGTGAATTGATTCCCAAAAGTAGATGTTTAATGGGCCTCGGAGGCGCGTAAACAGGTGCAAACACGTATAATGTGGAGAGATGACGAGCTTTTGATGTCTGGGGGCTGAAGGATGCCTTTGTGGGTGGAGATGGAGGGGGTGGGAGGGGGTTAAAGAGGGTGTTTTATTGTCAGGTTTTCAGTGTCGATCTTGCGCTAGGTCCGACATGTCCGGAACGTACAGAGTTTTGTTACTGACATCTGTCGTATGTACGTATTCAAATATTTTAATTTTTTTGTATTTTTAATTATTGATGCAGTAAGTATACTATACTGATGTAAATGTTTAGTTCGGTTGATGGCAGATGGTGAGTTTGTTATAAAGTTGCAGACATGAATGATATCAAAAATAGACTTTGGGAGGAATTTAGTTAGTATTTTTTTCTAAAGGAACACGACAAAACTTCATGAGTTGAAAAAACGCAATAATGCCTCAAAATGTGTTGATATAATCTAAAATTATACTAATGTTCGTTTATTTACAATACGATGTTTGTTAATCGGATTATGTTTCAATTTTACATTTGTCAGTACTTACACTGATCTCCTTTAAAGTAGCTTACATGATTCTGTAGTAAATGAATTTACTTTACTAGTCACTTGTTCGTTTGCTTTAAAAAGTACTCTTTGTCCCTTAACGCTTGTTCTAAATATTTTCATCCAAGTTTTCTAATCAATTGAGAGCTATGTTATTCGCAACTTCATTTAACGCAAGGTAAACAAACATTATTAACATTATTTAAATGCCAAAAAAGTACAAATTTAATGAAACATAGAAACATTTTTATTGATTGGGTTCTAAGAATAAGTCAGTTAAACAGCATGAATAACCAAAGTTACATGTTAGTTGTAAAATGAAAGTCTGAAGAAGCAAATTTGAAATAGTATATTATGATATAATATATTTATAATATTTAATAGTGATCATATAAAAGAATATTAGGTAAATTTGTTACATTTACTACCGTAAAATATATAAATGCACTTGGGATAGAAAAGTAAGTTTAAAAGTTTTAATTAATTTATCTTACTGATGGATTTATAAAACTTCCATAAGAATTAAAAATTTAAAATATTTTGTTTTGGTGTTACAAAAGAAACAACCATTACCTCAAACTCTTTGTGCTATAAATATTAAAAACCTTTTAATGAACAATTTAAAACTTTATAAAAACTAAAGAAGAATATATTTTTATTGAATTCAAATACATGGGACTTGTTATTTAAATAACTCAGAGGATTTTGATCAGTTAAAAATACTCAATCAAGTGTATTAGGGCGTATATCATAGCATTGTTCCTTTGAACAAACCAAATCAAATACGTAATTGTTTTATTTAAAAAAAAATAATTTAATTTAAGCTTCCTTTGATCAAAGAATTCGTTTGATTTACAGTTCAATCAGGGTCGCAATAAGTTTTAAAGCACAACAACGAGGAGGCTTGAGTTTCCACTTCAATGCCGGGTTTACAAAGTTTGGAAGCTTTTAAATAGTTATGATCTTGTAGAAATGGCTAGAGTATAAAAGTTTAAATGTATAGTTTTTAAGCTTATTTGATTAATTTGTGTCTGGAGCATTCATCGACAATTTTTTCTTTGATCCTAAATACTATTTTACCATTTAAATTTCGTTTTCATTGTGACATGGGCTAAAAAAGGGATTATTAAGTCCTATGTTTTTCTATACCATAAATATAATACATTTATATAACAAAACTCATTTAAAACGGGAATAAATAAGGAATTCAATCCCGTTTTACAATGGTTGAATGAATATAATTGGATTTGTCTTTATCCCACAGTATTTATTCAAAAACTCGGTTATTCACATCAAAGGATTGATGGAAGGTTTGAGTAAATGGGGCTGTCGTCTGGTGGCCTTATTTAGATTAAACTGATTAAATTAATAGTTGATTTTATATAACTTTTATTCTATATGATTTCTAATTTTATAAACTACCATTAGCTATACCCGTTAAAAGAATACAACATTTTTTAAATAAATCGTATAATATATTGTGAAATTTTTACTACTAATTTGTGCTATGTGCGTTAACTAATCATTAATGTGGACCTCGGCAGCTGTGAATCCACCCCAGATTGAATTCAGAAGGTGTAAAATTTCCTCTAAAAGTCAAGCCATTTTCATAAGTTTAGCAGTTGTATAAATTAAATACCTTCCAATCGCTAACACAGACAACGAGAGACAACCCGGGGTGTAAGACACGCTAATGGCAGAATTTATACTTAACATAAATATGATTTAGCACTTTTTTTAATAAGCCGAAAACTGTAGGAAAAATCATTTGGTTTTTTTTTAAGTTAAGAGTACGGTTTGGTATTGGCCGGAAACCTGTTTCCCCAAAAAGTTCATCATTCACAATGAAGGTCGGATAACCCATTTACTTCGTGGAGGTGAAAGTTCATTGTAGAAGTTTTTTGAGCTGAAATTTCCCACACAAACTCTAACCCTCTTAACATTTTTAATTTTGAAGGCCCGTTTTTACAGTGTAAACGTATTTTCGAGATGGACTGACCATGCCAAGTTTCAAGATTCATTAAGAGTACATATTTAATTATTTAATAGACGGAGAACCCATTTTACAAAAGTGAAAAAGAAATTTTCGGGCGTTCAGTTAAACGCAAGTGGTAGTAGGTAAATATATAGTATGAAGCCGTATGAAATTTGTAGGCTACATTTTATTCTTTTGGTAGATTTGGTCTTATGCCTTTTCTACCCCTTAAAAATATGCTAGAGGTATTCTATCCATAGTTTTCAGAACTGGAATGGCCGCCATTTAGAATTTTATAATATACTCTTTTTAGCCGTATCTAGAGCCTATAAAGAAAATTTGAGACAATTTTAATAGCCATTTGTACACTTTCATTAGTGATTGATCTATCATTCGACTATGCCATTCTTTATTTTCTATTCCTTTTATTCCTCCCGTTAAGAGTCTACGTAAGGGTTCAGCTTCACCGGTTGGATCGAGTGTTTTTTATTGAAATATCTCGATTATTTGTCGACCAAGGCAATGTGCTTAGCAAAATCAAGGCAATATACTTGTCAAAAACTAAATCATATTAAATGGCTTCTGTTTGATTAATCCAACGTGAACAAAATTTATTTTTACTATAAATTATAATTATATCCTATAAATATTTTTACTACATTTTTGATATAACGTTGCCGATAGCTGACTGACTTGAAAATCAGAATTGACTTATTTGTCGCTTCTCGATGATTTATTCACTGTATAAATACATAGAGCAGCAGGTACATAAATACGTTGCAGCTTGCTGCTGCAAATTCTGAACTAGAAAAGTAACGGGTAAAATGAGAATCATATCATTATAAACCGTTATAAGATTTATAATTTTGAAAAGTTACATTTTAAGCTTCTTCATTTCAGATAATCAACGTTTAAATAGCATCTGACTCGGTGAAATCATAGACCAAGTAATATGTTGGTCACGTATTGCCTTGGCCACTGCTTTCCTCAGTTCGATCGGAAGATTCCAATACCATTAGGACTTGTTATTTTTCTAATCCAACGACCTCTTCGCACATTTTGCTCATTTACTTCCAGCCATTACTCTTGGAAACATATGCGGAAACTTTTAAAAATATATTCGGGTAGCTATAGGCATCAACACAGACAAATTATTTTTGAGAAATCCTTTCTGAAAGAAACAAAGCAGCGAAAATTGATTTGAAAATAAAGATAATCGTATTATGGTAATAACACTTACATTACTACGAAAAATGTAATGTTAAACTTTATTTTACTCTAAAAAAATTAACTAAAAGTATGTAGGTTTGCCAAAGAAAGATGGTTTTACAGAGGAAATCTGATATTTTTTATTCTACCTATTTTACATACCCTCTCCCTTAATTTTTTAATTTAAAAAACTACAACTGGTTAAATAACCTTAATTAATGGGAACTTTTTTACATTGTTAAAATCGTAAAAATGCTATTTTAATCCTGTTGCTCATAAAAAAGCTGACATTAATATACCGTAAATTAAAATAGGGTCACTTAAAAATGTAAGCAATTCCAAACAAAAGGAGATTTTATTGTCTTCAACGGTGATTCAATATGACATTCAAATCACTAGATTCTTCTTTAATGTTTCAATGCGTGCAAAAATAAATCTTTATTTTCAATATTTTAGTATCCCTAATGACAAAATTTTCGAAGCCGGGGTAATATAATATTAAAAATCTTTCACTGATTTTATAGGCCTTAAAAGACTAACAATGAAAAAATGACGTAGAAGTACATTTGAACGTTGAACCCTAAAGAACCCTCAATACATAGTTTAACGCTCACTGCATACAGAATATTTTCTAATCAAATTACTTCAAAAAATTTAAACCTACGGCTTTGCACTCTCGTTTATTTGAAAAACTATCAGTAGGTACTAAGATTAGGAATTAAGTGTTTGGCAATAATTTTTACATCAGCAAGAATTTTCTGTTCTTTTTAGAATATTACAAATGAGTTTGTATTTCTCTCCGCCCTCAAACGTAAACAAATCGTTCCCCAGAGTGCTCCTTTGTTTGTTATTACCCCAGAGGTACCAGCAAGATATGCAATATCCAACATTTCCACTCCTATATGTAAAGATGGCACCTCGTGTTAACAAAAAAACGGAAATAAAACAAAATTAAGTTAGCCATCAATGAGCTTGCATACTTCTACCCAACAAAATATTGTCTGCATTATTTTTTGTTGCAAATATATTCTTAATGGCTCAATTCTATTAACTCACTCTTATCAAAATTTTATCTAAGCAAGATTTAACATTCCTTTCATGCTAAATTTTTCATTAATATTTTTTGTTAGAAGATTATGCTATTTCGTTTATTATAAAAACAGCCTAAGACTCTCACATTCGCGACGTTCTCAGTGTCATTAAATAGATGGTTGTGATGGTTTCGAATGCTCACAAGTTTTTGTTAACCTACATTTGGAAACCAAGTAACAAGAGCCCTCTGTTACTAAAAAATACATCGTTAAACAAACATAAATATTTAAGAAGGGAGTTCATGCAAAAAAACGGCAATTTTTTCAAATTTTTCAAATATATTTTGGTGTTACATTTAATTTTGAATGTAGAAATATAAAATACAAGACCGAATAATTTTTTTATCTTAAGAAAAATTAAAGTTAATTAAAAGTAAGAAGTCATTAGGCACTTTTTTGTCGATTGCCGAAAATTGTATTTTTTTACATTAAAAACTACACAGTTCTGCTTCTAGAAGACATGACGACTTTTTTACTTTGTTCAGCTCGTTTAATTCTATGATCTGAAGGGTATATTTGAAGTAAAACCCAACAGAACATATTTTTTAATTATTAATTTATTACAATCTTCTATGTGAAACCTAGTTAAAACTTTATATGACCATTAATTATTGTAATCAAACCAAACCGCTCTAATATCATAGAGCATACTTTAAGAGACAATTGGAAACAAAAAGTACCCAGCAAAGCAATTCCATCTACAACAAACCACAATAATCAACAACAACAACATCAACAATTGACATTTCTTTGTTTATTTGTTGTTGGTTTATCTTTACAGGATCTAGTAAACCCTTGTACAACATGAAAAATCACCCCCCTTCCTGGAGTAGAAAAAAAATCAAACCTATTTTTTTGTTCTTATGGTTACATTTATCACCCAGAAATAGCTTTAATATTTTAGGCTAACGTGTAAGGGTTTTTTACTTTTTCATGAACTACCCTTTAAATAACAACTCTGCTGTGCACTTAGTTAGCAGTGCATTGACACCTTTTAGCTTTTTATTTCAGTCTAAAAACTAAATACTTTGTACCTTTTGACTAAATATAAGTCATTTTAATGAAATTTATGAAACCAACAAAATGGTTAAATTTATCAAATTTAACGATGTTTATGGCATTTATAATTTTATATTCAAATTGCTTTGATTTATTTTATATATTTGATTACTATTTTTTCTATTGAAATGAAACTTGTGCAACGCCGTTATAGTGGAAAACAAATATGTACTCCAAAATAAATATTAATATGTATCTAGTCGTTTTCTAAATGGGTGTCACTGGAATTTTTCAGTAGTCAGACACTTTCTGTGAATGTACAAAATCCTAATTTGTATGCAACAATTTAGAGGGCATTTTCGGAATGAATAAGACCTATGACCAACATTACCGAAAGGACAAGTTAAAAGCCAAACCCTGTCCTTCCATTAAAGTATCCCTGCCAGCCAATGCGCTCACAAGTTTTAAATGTATGACGATCACCCAACTAGAATACCAAGACATGGACATCGTTCCTCTCCCGAATCAGCTCTTGAGTCATAAGCTTGCATTTATTAAGTGGTTAAAAGAATTGAATGCTACTTATTTTACAAGTTGTGAGATATTATATCTCTCATAACTAACACATACGAAGACTGAGTGTAAATGAAGTCACAATAAAAGGACTGAGTTTATGCAAAATATGTATATCACGAAGAAGAAAGAAGAAAGTAAATAGGAGTTATCACAAGAATAATGTAGACGCTTTATTGAGAGCAAAAAGCTCTTGGAAGAGTGCTTTCAAATCAAATCAAATTTTTCTTTATTTCGCAATAAATTATACATTCAGTATACAGGTTTTGAAGTTAAATTAAACTTTATAAATATTGATTAAAAATATAATAAAATTAATTCTTATACTGGAGAACCCATGCGTGGGAATGGCCTTTGAATGATTTAAGTCAACGCAATTAAAGGCTTGATTCCTGAAGTAATTTAAGGAAAGGTATTTGACATGCCAAGCCGTAATTTTTTGTCCTCCGTTCACATCCTAAGATGCTGGACGTAGCCCAGAACCGTTTTGCATATTACTTCTGCTAGGTAAAGTGGGATACGTTTATCACATGGCGAGGAAGCCATTAGGTAATTGGCGGGATTTGAATCCCAAGACTGAAGTCCCGCGCTGTAACCACCATACCAGACTGCTCCCCAGTGTCAAGCAGTATTAGAACCGTCGTAATTAATTGTGATCCCAGCTGTAGAACCATTGCAGCGCCGGATGGAAAAACAATATTTTTTAACTTTTGAAAAATATTGTTGGAAACAATTTTCAATATTTTTTCTATAATCAAACAATATTTTTCTAATGTTGTTGTGATATGGTCTTAGTTTCCATATCCTCTACCATACTTAGCGCTAGGATAAAATGATATTTGTCGAGCGAAAGCTTCCAGCCATCTGATCTAGCGGTAACAGGCTTTATTCTCAAAAGAAAACCTGAAATCTGGTCCCACCAAAGGAAAACTGATCTGTTGGTATGGGAGTTGGTAAATTTAATTAACTTCCCTTGATCAAAAAATAAAAAATAATTTCTAAAATTTCTAGACTTGGCTAAAAACAAACAACTTTTATTTTTACATTACCTTGGCTAAATTTTAAAACAATAATTTCTCAATATTAAATAGATGTTTATGACAAATTGCTCAATGAAGACATGTTTATTAAATATTGAAACAATATTTTTAAATATTGCCTAAATATTATATCAATATTTTCCCAAGATCACGACAATGTTGTTTTGCTACTTGGGATTCCTTTCACGTCTCAGTTAGTTAATCCAAAACACCCATATTCCAACTTGAACATTTTGTTAAAACCATAAAAGAGTAAAAGGCAAGAACGGTGTTATAAAAAGTAAAATACCTCTTGCAAACTGGAATTTAACGGCCCTAATGGTTGCTTTAGGCAGACAAACAGGTGAAAACACGTATAATGGAGATCCTCGGCCAAATAAAGATGACGGATGACGAGATTTTATGTTCAAAGGGAGGGGGAGGTGGGAAAAAGAGGAGAGGGTGTGAGGGTGGCAGGAAGGGGGTTGAAGAGGGTGTTTTAGTGTTTGGTCTTCAGTGTCGATTAAGCTCTGGCTCCAACATGTTGCGCACGAACATAGTTGTGTTGCTGCCATCTCTCGTATGTACGTATTAAAAATATTCAAATTTAATTTTTATACTTTTCTGACGGTTTGATAATTATGTTACAAACCACCTAGTTATATTTATAACGATAAATAATACATTATAAAATAAGAAGCTTTAAATTTACGTGTATATGATATTTTTTCTGTGGAATGTTTTAATCTGTAATTCGCAAAAAATTACTTTAAATTGAAAATGAAAAGAATCTTACATTTTTATTTAATTTTATGGAAATAGAAGCCTGAAAAATTCTCAGAAGCTGTTCTGCCGAAGGCTAAAATAGTCTCCTAATAGCTAGCAAACAAAAAGAGCGCATGTAAATTGCCACGTTGTAAACTATGTACATGGTTAATAGTAAAACCTGCTGATATAAACATTTTAAAAAACATCTGTCAAAATGTTAAAAGTAACCTGTCGTTTTATACTGTTGTCTATGTAAACGCATTTATGTTTCTTCTTGTGAGTATACAAGTTTTAAAATTTGAAAAACGTTGGTGGACCAAATAGCACGATTTAAGAAACGAATGTCATCGCAAAACTTAAACATTACTGCTCATAATTAATGATTATTTCAATAATATATATTATATTATAATTCTTATTAGTTTCCATGTATGGTTACTTTTGTACTACGTGAATAATTTAGTAACGTGAACTAAACTGTGCGTTATTTGTATGTATACCTAAACTTTTAGTTTTCTTTTACCAAACATTAGAAAGCCTTACTATCCATACGAATTTAGATTTTCATTTGATTGACTCAAGAGTGAGAAATTTTTTATAAATCTTAATTTACTTAATTTTAAAAAAATCCATGTATTTATGATTTATGTATATTAAAAAACCGGCGATATGTATTTCGATAGTACAAAATAATAGTGTCTCACTGAACGAGTTAAACCAAACACAAAATCTCTACATCAATACAAAAAAAAAGTCAAATCCGGATACAATTCAATGATCCACAAGGATGCACAACAATAGCGGTCGAGCACAACGTGATCCAACGATCACAATGACAACCCAAGAATCACAGTCCGGTAACGATTCCTGATCCTAATGTCCTGACAATAAACTGAATCACAATGGAATCTGATATCGGCGAGATATTACAGATCAATATTTTGGCCTGGAGCCAATGTCTGTCCTTGACTTCTTTAGCATAACTGGTAACGTTTCAAAAATTATATTGTGGAATACTTTAGGAAACTATGTTACATTGTTTACTTTTAATCTTTTTAATGAGGGACTTATAACGAGATATATTAATGTTAACATGAGGGTGAATGAAAACTATATTTGTAAATTAGTTTTCTTTAACAAATTTAGTTTTCTCTGACTTTATAAACACGAAATTGAAATATTCTCATGGCATTTATTTCTATATTCGCGATTTACAGTTAAATATTCATTGTGGTCTCCTTGTTTGAAAGACGATAAATAATACTAATTGACAATTTTATTAATAGTACCCCTTCTTTATAGAGTACTGATGGTATAATAGTGTTGCAGATCCTTCAATATTGGCTCATGTTGTAAATGAATGTCAGTAATATGCTACCATTAAAAAAAAGTTCTTCAAGATCAATACAATATCATCCTAACTCATTATGTTAATTTCATGTTTTTTATTCTATACAAATTGTAAAACAAATAAATTTAGTTTCAGCGAACCACGACAAAAATAATTAAAATAAAAATTGAGAAATGTTAGTTTTTAATTAAGCATCAAGTAAATATTAAACATTAATCACCTTTCTTTTACTAAAACAAAGATAAAACGGATCTATCTCTCTGGGTAATGCCGGTGTTTTGGATGATAATGATCTTGGTAGTAATGACCGGAGTCATTAACTCTGGTGTTTGTTCCTCGGGAAACTATTCTGGAATCACACAGAAAAATAATGTATATTACATGGTTTTATACACATGTTACGCTTCAGTAAAGTAATAAGATGATTACATATTTGAGGGATCTCGTAAATATTATAGAAATTGTACAGTAGTACATTAAGTACAGAGTATATACAAATTGAAAATAATATTACTAAAATAAAACAAAAAAACATTTATGTTAGTTAAGTAAATAAACGCCTTTAACCGTAATTAGTGTTAAAAATTAGTTCTTACGACTTTTTTCTTTTAGAAAATGATATACGTGTACATCTTGTGATTTCTATGTCTTTGGATCTTGTGTCGTATCCTATTTCTGTCCAGTCATTTATGAAAATAAAAAATCTCAACTTAGCTGGATTTAAAACATAACAACTGACTATCAACTAACGACAGATAATTTTTCATGTTTAACTTAATGGTCAAGAGTTAATGGTTTTTTAATGGTAACTTAATGGTTTTTTAGAGTTTTTAATGGTCAAGTTCTCAGTTAGAGCTTTTAATACTTCATAACTACCTACAATGCAAATATTTTGTTTTATTTCATAACATAAACAGCTATCTTCTAGTGATTTAAAATTTACTCAATTCGTTGAATTATTTCACCTTCTTTTCAAAACTCTGCAGCTGTTAAAATACCTTAAGCTGGTGACGGGTTTTAAGACTGATGGATACGTTCTTTAGTCTTCTAAGGGGTTAACGAACAAAATAATGGAAATCAACCTATTTTAATGAGACAATGAACAGGAGTTGTTTAATACTACCATGCAGCCTTTTTGACTAGGCATGTGAAAATTCCAAATTGATGGGTAGATAGCCTCCAAAAACTTTCTCAGATTATAAAGAAACCCTAAAAATAACCCAAACCAAACTTTTATTTTGTTTGTTTGTTGAAGTTTTAAATATTATTTCATAACCTTGTTTACAGGACTAACCAATAAACAATACAAAAAGAAAATGCCTAGGGCTGAGTTTTATCGTTGTTATAACTTAATGTAAATAAAAAAATTGAAAATTACAATTTACATTGAGCAAAAATCAACTCTTTACTTTTAAACAAAAACTCTCATAGTATTATATTATTTAATCAGAATTGATACATTATTAAACAAAGAAGTAACATTATATCTAAAGGAGTACTTGAAAAAAGACTTGTTGACTTGAAGAGATATGAAATTCTACGTTTTTTATTTATTTTAGTGAGCAAAAAATCTGTTGTACCGGTTATAGTCCCTACCCTGAAAGAATTACCAATAGAATTTGCTATCCAATAAATGTTGAATAGGCAAGATCTTTAAATCGGCAAATAAAGATAGAGATAAATATGTTTAATTTCATTCATCCTTTCATGTAAATCACTTAACATACGTTTCTTACAAGAAAGGATAGCCCAGAACTTGGATGTAATGTTTAGTCGAGTAGTGTTCATTCAATCAGGAAAGTGCTACCCCTCCAATCAGTGTTCAAACAGTGTCCAACCTTACAAAGCAAAACAAAACTTCTTTGGAAAGCGAGAAAACTGTTTTTCTCTATGAATTCCCTTTTTAAACTCTGTACCCAAAATTGATCTTAAAGCCTACTTTACATTAGCGAGTAAAATGGCATCATTGTATGGGATAAAACTGATTTGATGACTAAATTTTTACTTTTCTCTGAAGCAATAATCGGTTAAGTCTTTAAAAAAATAAACGTGGAATCTTGATAAAATACCAAATACTAATCCAGGATATAAAACTATACCATGTAATCTCTAGAAGTGCATGAAAAAATTTGGTCAAACATCGAGTCTTCTTCTTTTGCTTTCTGGCCCTGTTTGCTACATTGTTTGTTTACGTAGGAAATGATTACTATATGAAATGTATTCAAAAACACATTGGTGTTTGCAAAGATCATTTTCAAAATTAGTTAGCCTTTCTCTATTTCTCGATTATACTAGCATACTATACTAGTACTGAAACTCGATTATACTAGTTTCCCTCTGGTATACTATTAAAAATTACTTTCAAGGTGTTTGTTTTTTGTCCAGGTTTGTGAAAGTCGTAGTCTGATTATTTCCTGTTTAACTCGAACACGCGTGAATGAAAGAAATTGTAGGAATAAAAGTTACGATTGACTCAATTGACGGATCAGAATTAATATAGACTCTACCAAGCAATGCAAATTAATTTGACTATCGAACTAATAATGCCACGGAAGCAACATAAATACTACAATTATTTATGTTGCAATTATGTTTACAATAATTTATGGTATTTAGATGGTTACCCATAATGTAGTTTTGAATTGTATTATTCATTTAGATTTAGGATTAAAAATAGCTAAAATGAAGCAAGGTAAACATAAAAAATTCTGCTTTTTAGGTTTTGCCGTATATTTACAATTCAGCTTGCACCATCCTCTGAATAGGTCCAAAAGAGCATTTTAAGTAAGTGCCCTGCCCTGTCGCCCTAATTCGGTATGCGCTGAGCGAATGAATGCATTTGCCTCACATAATGACTTCAATGCACATGTGCATGGTGAATATTTAACAATTATTTGTATGGATTTCAATATATTTGTGTGGATTTAGTACAGAAGGTAAAATATTAACCATTTGCCGATACGTGGTAGATGTTCTGTTCAAACATCAAACACTAACATCAAACATCAAACACTAAAAATGTTGTTAAACAATAACTTCTTACCAAAATAAGTTGAAAATACGTTACATACGAATTTTATATCATAATCTTATATCAGAAAAAATAGTTTTTTATTTAGCTATCCAACAGGAAGGAAATATGCTAGTATTCATTTCATTGTTTCTTTCATGTATCAATTAACAGAAATACGAATAACCCACAATAACTTAACAGAAGTATAATATTTTTCAAGGAAGCGTAACTGAAGCTTTGTACTGATGTCATTGGTTTAAAAGTTTGATCGACTACGATATTTCATATTTAATTAGGCCACATGTCAGAATTATGTAATGTCAAGAAATAATCTGAAGTCGGTTGTCGTAAGTTCAGTCCGCACGATATACAATCTTATTGACGGACTACATCGGTCAAGAAGAATGCAACGAAATGTTAAATATAATATCGATAGTTCATGGTCGAAACCGTAGAATCCGTCTCCACCGATAAAATCGATATTTTTCTATATTTACATCGCGATTATGTTAATCAAAACAACATTTCAATATTGTTATCGGAACGATAATTTAACGCATAGATGTTTATCTGCAAGGTAGTGTAATAAATAAACAATAACCCTAACGTGTTTAATTTCAATTAAACACGTTAGGATTAGAAATAACACAAATATGGTTAAAACTACTGGGTAAGTGCATATACTCTGTAAGTACATTAACTTTAACTGCACCTTCTAAACATTGGGAAAATAAATTTGCAAGACACTTTGCTACTAACGACGCATAAAATTGCCTAGGTACGAGTCGAACATGTCCTTCCTTCTATTGTATCGTAGAAAAAATTAAAAACTGGAATTGTTAAACAAGGTAACGCATGTTGCTGATGAAATGCTAGATCCGTGATTTGCCTGCAATAGAGTAAACTTACGGCTCCATATAGAAGTTATCTTCAATGTTACTCGACGACATATTGGAATTTTCGAACTATTAACCTACACCCACGTTAGTTACACCGCTAAATATATTCATCACTTCTATTACGTTTCATTCCTAGAATCATCATAATACCACATGAAACTGAATTAGCTAACAAAGCAAATTTTTGTTAATCCATGTCCACTGCGTGACCCTAGGTTTGTCAGTTTCTCTAATTAATTATAATAGGATAGTAAAATATTTAAAACATACATTTTAATAAACGGTTAAAACAGTATCCTAAATTGTTTATTTCAAATATGTTTCACATTAATAACTATAAAACATATGTTTTTAGATGAAATAGAATAAATCAATTCCAAAAATATCGATTTTTAACTTGATTTTAACTGTGGAGACGGATTCTAAAGTTTAGCCGTTAATTGAAACCGTCGTATTTTTGCCAATTTAATGTTCTCTCTTTATACCGAATGACGCGCTGGCTCTTTTATGAAGACTTCAATTTAAACAACTTGTAGCTTAATATTACGTTTCTTAGTTCATACCTGCTTCAATATACTCGTCGCGATTTTAACAATAAACTATAAAATTGCACACTAGAATTGACCATCTTATTTAAATATAAATTAAGAGCAATCACAGTTTTCTCTTTTTTCGCTTGTTTCTTGATTCAATATATATAGTTCAACATTATTCGATACATGCCTACTTATTACCAAGAAATTTAATTATTTTGTCACATTTCTTCACAAATAGCTGTTAGTCTATGAAATTGTGTTTTAAGTATTACATAAAATTAAAACCTCTTTATCGAGTCAAAGATACTGAGTGTCTATAGCAAACATTCAAAATATTTTTGATAAATTTTAATAGAATATTATTAAAAAAATAGTTTTCTGGTTTTCACGTTTAGTCTAGTTTCCGGAGGCTGAGGTTAAAACATTTGTTGTCTATGATGTCCATCCCAATTTATTCTGTTGATAAATTTCCTTGGGCAAAATAAATTCAACTAAACAAACAGCCCGCGTCACTTTGTGACTTAAAAACAAAATAATTAAATAGGTTTCATTTTTATGATGATTATATATGGGGCATCGCACTTAAAAATGTCTTTCGAAGTGTTTTTCTGTGGCGATTTTTTTCATTTCTTCAACAAATTCATTTTTTCACTGGAATAAAATTACCGGTGACCGTAGACTTAAACCTAACTTAATACTTAAGAGTAAAAGCTTCAATATGAATAAAATACACTTCACAGGATTTTTATAAGTTCATCTATAAATATGTTCTACAATTTTCAGCTTGAATGGTACAACATCATTCATTTGGCATAACTTGGGGGTTAGTTAACGTGAATCCTCATTGCTTAGGAGATCTTTATATCTCTATTTTAAGGGTTTCTTTTCAAATGTAATGAATCTTAATCTTATTTCCATACAATATCGATGCATTAGTTTTTTTGTACTGTATTGTATTGTATTGTATTGTATTGATTGTATTGTTATGTAAACAACATATTGTAAGAAGATGCACAAAACACTGATCCACGTAATCTGTTCTAGGTATCTCTAAATAACGTTCATAAAATGGTCATTCTTCGTAAAACAAATTATTCGGCATGCATAGCGGCCAAGATATTACATTTTCAAATTGCTCTGGTCTTTTTCGTATCTTAAGTACACTATTGGCAAATGAATACCTAAGCAAATATGATATTTTTTACGAAATGCCTTCATAAAATAGGTTCACTGGTTATGCTACATTTAAAAATCTAGTAAAAATAGGCGGGCTAATCGTAAACACTTAAACATCCTTTAACGAGAAGGATGTTAAAAAATAAGGTTTAAAACACAAATTGATTTGTAAAACCTGGATTTTGCTAATGTACTTATTAGTTTATTTATTTACTTATTCACCTTACCACTTTATTTCGATAAATGTTCAACTTATAATGATATTTTACAATGATTAACGTTTAAATATGCAAATAGAAAATCCTACTGCCATGGCAGACGGAGTTCCATATGTTCCTTTTTAAGATTTTCTCCTTTTACAATAGTACAGGAAACTAAGATGATTACATATTATTTGTCTTGGTTTCAATCGGATAGACACTGTTCCTTATGGTGAGATTATATTTTCTATTGCCTTTTAAAACGTATATATTTTAAAGAATCAAAATCATAAAATTGATTAATATTGACTGACTTTTGCTAGCCCTGCATTCTGTGATATATTTATGTAATTATTTTAAAACTTAACATTCTGCTCTGTTATAAACTTAATAGCACACTCTGTTATAACGGTTATAACAGAACAACAGTCTTCGCAGTTTTTACAACAGAGAGTTGCACATTCAGTGAGATTGCAAAAGCCTCCTGCACGAATGAGATATCTTCCAAAACTACAAAAAGGCACATCTAGAGAGTAATAATTTTAATTTTATGCCAAATTAATAACATGTAATAGAGAAATAAACTTTTAGGGATTGTTGAGTTAATTTTATATATTATTTTTTTTGTTTGTACCAAAAACAGATGGCATTGATTTTGTTCTTTTTTTGGCATTGATTTTGTTCTTTTTTTGTTGTTGTTAAATTCAAATTTTGCATGTGTCCAAAAATGGATTATTAAAAGTGGCAAGTTAGATGAAGCCTAGAAGAATAGGAAGATCCCAAATCTCTCTCTTTTAAACAATTTTTGTCATCTATAATAAAGTTTGTTGTAATCAAAATGTCTATTGAATACTCAATATGTTCCCCCTGCGCCGGATGATTGAATGAAAGCTCTTTTGGATTTTACAGTCTACGCACTCAGAGGTAAAACAGTATCCATTCTTAACATCATCATTCAAAACAAGAAGTCAGAAGACAAGAACTTTGGAATATCGAATAAACATTTATATACTTCAATTTTACTCAGACTTTATTAATTTTGTGAATTTGTTATTTTAAATGAAAACAAAATACTTTGTAGTTCTCAAATCCACCACTAAGCGCTATTGTAACAATGCCATCTGTTAAGTCAATTTCGTATTGCAGACGAAAACTACCGAAACTCACGTAAACAAAGTAAAGTAACCTCAAAACTTTACTAGCTCAAACAAATTAAAGATTTGCAACTTAAAATATAATCGTAAGTAATAAATACTGTTTATTTTGTCTTACACCTTCTCCAATTTGAATCACTTTACCAAAGTAGGGTATTATAACTTAGCCTTTTCGTTTTATAACCAAGTCCTTCAACAATTATACCGTACAGAATGAAGTTTGTTACTATTTCAAGACAGTTTAGTACCATCTCAAATCGTCTATCTAAGATTAAAACCAACATTGAGGCCTTAGATACAGTATCTGAAGGTAGTAACTTGTCCCCAGAACAGATTAATAAGTTGGAATTGCTTAACACTGAAACCCACAAAAAGTACCTAGAATTTGAAACTTCTCTCGAAAAATTATTTAGTAGTGAGGATCTACCCGATGATTATGATGAAGATACTCTCTCTCAACTGCAAGATTCTATCTCTGACCTGTATGTAGGGATCCAAACCCTTGTTAAGAAACACTTAGGTTTGTCTCAAGATCCAAAATTACCTAGTCCTAGGCCTGTCCCAAACACTGACTTGAACACAGATAGTACCCAATCTACTGACCGCCCACAAACGAGTAGCCTATCTCATAGGCCTAGCACCTCTTCTTCTAACATAGATAGCCACTCACTAAAGCTCCCTCCTCTATCTCTCAAAACATTCAATGGTTCACCAGAACAATGGTTGTCCTATGTCAGCCTATTCCAAGTATCGGTACACGAAAATGAAAACATTTCCAAAGTCGAGCGATTTCAATATCTGCTTTCTACCCTCCAGGCAGAACCTTTTAATCTAGTAAAAAACCTGCCTATCACCGCTGAAAATTATGATGTAGCATGGGATCTCCTCCAGAAACGTTATCAAAACAGTAGGAAAATTATTAGCCTACATCTCAACAACATAATAGATTTACCTAACCTAACCGACATCTCTCTCAAGAACATTCGCTCATTCATATCTTTGTATAATGAAAATGCTCAAGCCCTTATTGCATTAAATCATGACATAGCTAAAGAAAATATCTTACTCTCAGCCATGTTATTAAGAAAGCTACATGCAGATATTCGCAAAAAATTTGAAAGCTCTCGCATAAACTCTCAAAACTTACCCACTGTAGAAGAAATAATGACATTCTTAGAAAATGAATGCTCCTGTCTCGAAGCCGCTAACTTCTCTAACTCTCATAAAACCACTCCAAGCAATGTAGGTTACCCTCAACATAGTAAGAGGCCTAGCCCTCACCCCACTCAGATAGGCCTACATAAGCCCCCATTAAGCCTAAACCGCACCAGCCTACTCGCTTCTCGTGATGTGAAAGCCACATGCGTATTTTGTAGTAAAACGGATCACAACATTTATCGCTGTTCAGAATTTAAAGATTTGTCTGTTCAAGAAAGGTACAATTTTGTGAAGAAAAACCATCTTTGTTTGAACTGCTTAGGAACATCTCACTCTGTTAAGGATTGTAAGTCAAATAAAACATGTTTTGACTGCAAGCTAAAACATCACTCTCTTTTACATCAAACTAGTAGGCCTAGTAATGATAGGTCAGACCTTAAGTCCACAAGTAATTTTCCAAACCACAACGAAATAAACAAAGCTTCATTGTCAGTTTCTGATCACTCTGAGCCTCCCTTTGTAGCTGTTTCCTCAAACTCCAGCACCACTATATTGTTAGCTACTGCTTTAGTACACTTGAAGTCTGATAGCGGTAACACAGTAGTAGCCCGAGCCGTTATTGACTCTGCATCTATGGTAAGTTGCATAACCGAAAATGTTGCTAGTCTACTTAAGGTAAAACGAAACTTTCTTTGTAACTCCAAGCTAGATGGCCTATCCTCAGTAGAAGTAAGATCTAAAGGACTGTCGAATGTTGACATCTCATCACTTAGTGGAGACGTTATTGCGACTAAACATCCAGTTGTAATATTGGATCGAATCACATTGAACTTACCCCACACTGCAGTCCCTGTAAATGTTAAAGACTACTTCAAACATGTCGTCCTTGCTGACCCAACATTTCATATTCCCAGTAAGATAGATATGCTTATCGGTGCTGACCTGTTCACCAAAGTAGTTACTGGAGAACGCATTATCATCAATAAGAACCTTCCTGCTGCTATGAATTCTGTATTTGGATAGCTTATCATAGGCTCTGCCCCAACCCTTTCTGCTGTCAATTCCAATAAAACAGCCTCTCATGACAATGACAATGTTTCTCTTCTGAGCACACAGGATATTGACCTGCATAATTCTCTACAGAAATTTTGGATCCTAGAGGAACCCCCACACAAACTTCATGTAACATCTGAACAAGAAATTTGTGAGAATCATTTTTTAAGCACTGTCTCTAGAACTTCTGAAGGTCGATATGTTGTTAGGCTTCCTATTAAAGACAATCACCCACCTCTTGGTGACTCATCAACTTGTGCTCGCAATAGATTTTTATCGCTTGAACGGAAATTAGAAAGTCAGCCTGAAGTAAAAGCTGAGTACAGTAAAGCCATACATGACCTATTGTTATCTGGACACATGGAACCAGTTGACCCTCCTCCTAAAAATGATCATAAACAATTTTATTTGCCTCACCATGCAGTAGTCAAAGCAGAATCCTCATCAACAAAACTTCGAGTTGTTTACGATGCCAGTGCTCGTAGCTCCTCAGGTATCTGTCTTAATGACATTCTCTATACAAGGCCTAAACTACATAATGATCTGAATGATGTTCTGATGAAATTTAGGTTTTCACCGATTGTTTTCTCATGCGATATAAAACAAATGTTTCGTCAAATCATGATCCATCCAGATGACAGGAACTATCAACTGTTGTTCTGGAGGGAAAAGAAAAATATGCCTCTCTCAGTCTATCGATTAACTACGGTTGTATTTGGTTTCAACTGCTCTCCATACTTAGCCATAAGAACTTTACACCAACTCATCAATGATGAAGGCACAAACTTCCCACTAGCAGCTGAAGCTCTAAAGAAACAAGTGTATGTAGACGATTTAATCTTAGGTGCCAATAACACAGATCAAGCGTTGCTATTGAAAGATGAGGTGGAACAACTTCTTTCCAAAGGATGTTTTGATCTTAGGAAATGGACTAGTAACAGCTCTCAACTCATGGAAACTCTGCCAGATTCTTATAAAGAGACACCCATGTACTTTAACTCCTCTGATCAACCTTATTTCAAAGTTTTAGGCATAAAATGGTCCCCAACCTCAGACAGCTTCTCTTACCAACTAAACATACCAGACACTCCACCCACCAAACGAGGTATTCTCGGAACCGTAAGCAAAATCTTTGACCCAAATGGATGGTTAACTCCTGTCACCCTTTGGGTGAAAGCATTGATCCAAGTTTTGTGGGTTCTTGATTTGTCATGGGATGCCCCTATACCCCCAGATCTCAATGAAAAATGGTCAAAGTTCCTACAACAACTCCCTTTCTTAAGTGAACTTAGCTTACCTCGGTACGTTTCCTTAGCTGATGCTGTTTATATAAGTTTACACGGATTTTGTGATGGATCGGAAACAGGTTATGGAAACAGGCCTGTGTCTATTTGCGCTGTGTAAGCTCTTCTGGAGAGATAAACATACATCTCCTAATTGCTAAAGGGCGAGTCGCTCCTCTTAAGAAAATATCCATTCCCAGACTTGAGCTCTGCGGAGCCCACCTTTTGTCTAAACTCTTGAACTATTCCAAGTCCATACTTTCGCAAAATTACCTAGTGAATGAAGTACATGCTTGGTGTGACTCATCTGTAGTTCTTTCATGGATAAAAACTGTACCCTTTCGCCTAAAGGTTTATGTCGCAAATCGAGTCACAGAAATACAAGAGCTCACTCCTACTCATATTTGGAAACATGTCTCAACACACTGTAATCCTGCTGACATTGCCAGTAGAGGAACTCTTCCCTCATCAATGAAAGACAACCGTTTATGGTGGAACGGCCCCGATTGGTTATCTTTGGAGCAGGAGTCATGGCCTATTCCTCGCTTTATCCCTCTCGAAAAGGAGCAATTACCGGAACTCAAAGCAGAACCACTACCAATAATGGTAACTACCCAAGAACCTGATTTTCTTGTAAAGTTTTCCTCATGGTCAACCCTCCAGCGAGTCATCGCCTACATTTTACGATTCAGATACAACCTATCAAATCAAACGAAAGAATCAGGATTTTTAAAAGTTGAAGAGCTTGATAAAGCAACAGTAACTATTTGTAAATTGATTCAACAAACAGTCTTTTCCGAAAATATTTCTCGATTGAAAAAGGGCAAATCTTGTTCTCCACAATTGGCGTCACTCTCTCCCTTCTTAGACGAGAGTGGATTGATTCGTGTAGGAGGACGCATTAGGCACTCTCAAGCGTCTTACGCTGCAAAACACCCAATTATCTTGCCTAAGTCGCACCATAACAAATTTGATCATTGATTATTATCATGTTAAACACTTACATGCAGGACCACACTATCTCCAAGGAATTATTTCTCAAAAGTTTTGGATTCTCTCCGCTCGAAGTGCAATCAAAAAAAGATTGTTTAAATGTATTCGCTGCTTTCGATGTCAACCTAAATTAGCCTCTCAGAAGATGGGTGATCTACCTGCAGTTAGAGTCACTCCCTCTAAGGTTTTTCACAATTGTGGAACTGATTTTTTGGGACCATTTATGGTAAAACCTAATAACTTAAGAAGAACAAGTCCTGTGAAGATGTATATTTGTGTTTTCATTTGTCTAGCTGTTAAAGCTGTTCATCTGGAAGTAGTTAGTAGTTTGTCTACTGAAGCCTTTATTGCGGCGTTGTCCCGTTTTTTTTCACGTAGAGGCCTATGCTCTAATATTTTCTCAGATTGTGGGACTAATTACGTTGGGGCTGCATCAGAACTACAACGAATTCAGTCACTCTTAAGACAGAATGATACTAAACAAGCCATTAATAAGTTTTGTAATGAAAACCAGATCAAGTTTAATTTTATACCCCCCTCAGCACCTCACCAGGGAGGTTTATGGGAGAGAATGGTGCGGAGCATAAAACATCACTTCCGTCGGGTTGTTGGGAATCAACTTCTTAACTTCGAAGAGTTTCTTACCTTGTCTACGAAGATAGAAGCGATCCTCAATTCTAGGCCGATTACAGCGCTGTCCTCTGACCCTTCGGAGGTCGACTACCTCTCACCTGGACATTTTCTTGTCGGAAGCCCTCTTCTCGCTCTTCCAGAGCCAACATGGGAAGGAGTACCCACCAATCGACTCTCAAGATGGCAACTCGTTCAAGCTATGTCTCAGCATTTTTGGAAGCGGTGGAAACAAGACTATCTCCATTCTCTACAGCAACGAGGAAAGTGGAAATCCCCTGAAGAAAACATCAAAGAAGGCGACCTTGTCTTAATCCACGAAGAGAATTCTCCACCCCTCAGCTGGAGGATAGGTCGTGTCACAGCTACATCCCCTGGACCTGACGGACTTGTACGAGTTGTACACCTTCGCACCAACAAAGGATCTCTCACTCGGGCTGTCACCAAGGTGTCACCCTTCCCAACAGAAGATTAATCCCAAATGTCATCATAACTCCCATCAGATTTTAGTTTATGTTTCTCATTTTTTCAGTGAACCCCAGTGTGGTTCACGGGCGGGGGTATGTTGAGTTAATTTTATATAGTATTTTTTTTGTTCGTACCAAAAACAGATGGCATTGATTTTGTTCTTTTTTTGGCATTGATTTTGTTCTTTTTTTGTTGTTGTTAAATTCAAATTTTGCATGTGTCCAACAATGGATTGTTAAAAGTGGCAAGTTAGATGAAGCCTAGAAGAATAGGAAGATCCCAAATCTCTCTCTTTTAAACAATTTTTGTCATCTATAATAAAGTTTGTTGTTATCAAAATGTCTATTGAATACTCAATAGGGATCAATTTACTGCGTAGATAAGTCGATAAAGTATACCAAAAATATAGAAGATAGATAAACTACACTACTCTATCTATTAATTGTTTGAAAGTTTTCTAAGTGAAAAAAGCTGTTTTCGTCAACTACCCAGAATATGGAACGTTACTTGTATATTCGTAACTCTATATTTTTTGTCGAATTATAAAGATCAACCAGACTATCGTGTTGTCTCTTAATTTATGAGCCTTTTAGTTAGTTTTTATGTTGTAGTACTTATGCTGAGTTTAGATTTACCAGTAATATGTTAAATACCTAATTAAGCTTATTACATGTTAAGCTGATACAGACAATAATCTGTAACAGGCTAACGCTCGTGGGTTTTGAATTAGGCTCTTGAGTCTAATGAGTAAAAGTAAAATAATATTTCGTAGCCTTAAAATGCAAAGAATAATAATTCCTAATAATCTCTCCGATAGATACACTTCAGGGTAAAATTTGAGTTTACTGTCGTGGATAAATCATCTAATGAAGAATACTTCTGCTTATACGGGTATTAATCTTGGAGGCTGCTAGAACTGTCCTTACACTCATATGAATTGTTTACTAAAGTATGATGCTTGACATAATAAGTTAAGTTCCCGTTAAGAGTTTATTTGAGTTCGCATGATGAAATATACCAGGAATCCTCTTCACCACCTCTTACACTCCATTAAACAAACCAATATCCCTATATTACAATATATACCAATATGACTTACCTACATTATTAAATATTTTAAAATTAATTTTACTGCTTAATACTCATACTTTTGAAAGTATCAAGTTTGGACAGATTTGGGAAATGAGTTTAAATTTAGCTTGAGAAACCTAACCTTAAAAATAATTACTTCCCTCGTTAAAATTAATGTTTTCTCATTTCCTAGTAACCATTTGCTTAAGTTGAGCTTTTAGTTTCAAGGGTTCTCTTGAATAACTTGTTTTACTCTAGTCATTAGTAAATATGAGGACCATTATTCTATATTAGCTTGATAAATTACTGATTTATAATATTTGTAGGATTATAAATAATATATAAAAATATTTAGTTGGCAATTTCGGTGTTGTTGAAAAACTGCTTAATTTACTAATGAAACGGTCACTACTAAATAATAGTATATTTTCATCAAAAATGTTTCTTAAAATCAGAAATTAGTTATTTTATGTTAATATTAGTTAGTGCTAATGTGAGGCGTTAAATCTATCAGTGGGTACTCAGGAATGCCGTTAAATCTCAGCAATAAAAATGTGATCAAGGCATATGTTCTATGATCAGTATGCAACCAAAAACGTTCAAGTAAATTCTACAATCCACGCAACATTACTATTACAAAACAGTTACCTTCTAAATTGTTATTTTGGTATTTTCAATATCATTTCAAGTTCCAATATTCCGTACAAATCCAACACCATATCATTAGAATTATTAACACGTTAATTACATTGTAAAATGACTAGTCTTTAATTGTTAAATTATCATATCAGTTCAATTTTTTAGCTGTTCGCAGTAATTTTAATAGTAAGTACATTTTTATAAAGTAATATATTTGCTGTTAATTTTACTGTTTCTCCTACAATTACTTAAATCGTGAAATTATTGAAAAATAATATTCGCTCGGATCTTTAAATAAAATATGTAACAAGGGATATCGTTTTTATGAACGTCATGATAACACCACTCAATCCAACATTATCTCAGTTCGGGCCTGTATAAACTTGAAAATAAATACGGTAAATGTATTCATAATATTCATTTATAATATAGCTAAAAAAGCTCGTCGTTTCGTAGTAGGCCTACACAAAAACTGACCCACATTCAAATTAATATTTTATTTCATTCGATCAAAAACAATGATTACAAAATAAATGTCTTCGTTGCGCGTCTGATGATAACTTAGTCTCACGAAATGAATTTTGTGTGAGAGTTTCAAAGCCAGTGGCATTTGATTGGGAACGGTCCAAACATGGGTCTTATTCAAATCAATAGTAAACTGTTGTTATAAAGCTTCATTAATAGATAGCCCCATGACAAATAATTTACATCTGAATCTAGTTTCGATCCTGGTCAGGATCTTGACAAGTGATTGTGTTCTGAAACCAATATATTGATTTATTGTTGATATTTATTGTAATAAATTAATTATTTTGGTTATGATATCGAAGCTGCTGATTCCATTAGGAAACGTTAGTAAAATAATCCATCAAAATAATAGAATCTCACTGGTTTTGTTGAAAATCACACATTTTCGATTGCTTAGATAGTTATTTAAAGTTTATTTGCGTGAAAAGAATGTTAAAAAGAGCCAGAAAACTGGTTGATTACGTTCAATACTTATAGTAAGAAAATAAAATGTCTTTTTTATAATAAAATAATCGTGAATTATCCAACATTAATTTAGTTCATCGCTCATGGAATTGCCAGTTGATTAAATAGCATGATTTAGGTCTAATATTATTTTAATTAATTTGAATACTAAATTATGTGAATTATCAAGTAAAAATTGTAATGTTCACAGCTACCTAGCTAATACGCATACTAACACATTTTATAATATGATATAGGGCATTTTAATATGATCTTAGAACAATAGCCTAAATTAAAAAGCATAATGTGTTTTACTGATTTATTTTATGAGGGTGTTTTATTCTAAATATAAAACTGTGCTTGACACGGATGATAATTAAAACAATTCATTAACACGACTGTTGCTCGGTGTCATATTGCGGATCGGTTTGTGAAGCGAATGCAATTATCAATGCGCAAAATATCGTATTACATTCGGTGCAGCAAAGATTGTGATTATATTTATACAGGTACTGTTTAAAATTGCTTTCATTAATTTGCATCGATTTATACAACAGGAAAGCACTATTTGTTGCTTTGTCGTCTCTTTAATAAAGTAGACGAACACATAACATTAATCAGCGGATAAACATTAGTCTTGCGATCGCTTAGTAGCAATAAAAACATAAAAATATAATTTATTTCGGTACCGTCTAGACTTACTTAGACATCATGTTCAGTCTATCAAAAGGATGCCGTGATGTCTGAAAAATGAGCGACACCCATAAAAGTGGAAATAATAAATAGATAATATAAACACCTTATTTGGTAAATTATTATACTAAAGAAGAATTTCTCAAACGAGTAATTACCAAAGACAAAAATAAAGCCATACAGAAAACGGTGAACTTAGAGCCTCAGTTCAATCAACTTTTGGTTTTACAGGTCGTCAAAGACATTTTCTTGTGAAGCAGAGTTATCACTGCATCACAAATAAGTTATTATGGTTTTCTTTAATTTACTGAAAAGGTGTAACCTTACAAGTCAAATCATCGAAAAAATTAGTTAAAAACAAGGCTTACAGGAAGGTAGAAGAGAATGACTACAACTTAGTTCACATTTAATAGAATATATTAAAAAGCTTTTCCAGACTTCCTTTTCGGATAGAGACATGAGATGTTCTTGAAAAATTAACATATATCTTTTTAAATATTTTTTAACTATCACTGCATGATGAAACAAATGATTACTGTGAGGAGATGCTGATACTGCTGCTCCTACTGCTGCAGCTGATGATGATGATGATGATGATGATGATGATGATGATGATGATGATGACGGTGGTGAAGATGGCGGTGGTGGTTGAGGTGGTGACGATGACGACGACGACGATGATAGTGATGATGACGAATGATGATGATGGTGATGATAATGACGACGACGATGATGATGATGATGACGATGATGGTAGTGGTGGAGGTGTTGGCAATGATCGTGATGATGATGATGATGCTTGTTGCAGGGCTGCAGATTGTGGGAACGGACCCGCCGAGGTTCGCCACCAAAGGCCAGCAGTACCAGGCCGTGGAGGGGGACACACTTCTGCTGCCTTGCTCCGTCAAAGACCTCGGTAAACTAAATCAAACAATTTACCTTTTTTCCAAAAATTATGAATTTTAACCTTTTCAACGTGGCAACGTTCTGTCTTGCTTACGGTAGTTAAAATGCAAATCATACTACTATTATTTTACTATTTTTTAAGAATAATGTTCTTCGTGAATCTGTCTCCAAATTGCTTATGTTATGCTACATTTAGTTTAAACGTAGCATTACACAATTTGAGACCATAAGCCTTTGCAATAAGGTTGCTTTATTGCTCGAGCTTGACTATAAAATCAAACAATTTATAAAATTGCAATGTTTATTTTCTCAGTACCTTTTTAAAATAAATAAAATTTAGCTATAGCCTGAAGATTTTTTTTAATTTTAGTTCTTACGTGGTCATTCAGTAATCCAAAATTACTTTTCAATAATATTTTATTTTTTGAATAGGAATGTCTAAATTTAGTCGTTTTTTTTATTACATTTACATACTGCATATCAATTGTGCAAATTAAAAATATGTTTTAATATTTTATGATTTAATGTGCTGCTGTGGCACAAAGACCTAATCATTGCTGCTAAAAAATTAATCATACGATACGATACGGTTTGATTAGATGCAGATATTATGGTTTGATACGATATGAAACTTTTTAATTGATTTATGATATTGTTCCACATGCGATCCGTTGCACGGTAAAGTACGTTACCATACAATTCAATGCTGTATGATTCGCTATAACATGATATGTTTAGTATACACTACAGAGTTGAATTTTCTGGATCTTACGTGAGCTTTCGCGTAAGGAACCTCTTATCCTGACAGCTGTCAAGCTGAAGATACCATCACCTGAAACTGTTATATGATATCATACTGTTTTCTATTTACTCCCGCCGCGCCGTCTGCCCGTAGACCATTTTGCATAGAACGCGTCTTAAATGATTAATATTCTTAATGATCTTCCTTTCATCTTCTATAATTTATATATATATTTTAATTTGTATGTGATAAGTCCTATTCGGTCCTCAGGTAAATATCTGTGTTATTCCACAGCATACGTTACGTTATTATACGGTCGTACAGACTGGGACGGTGGCGTGTCCTGTAATCCAGCTGCTTGAATGTCACGAACCATGGATAGTTGTAAGCAATAGCTTGTGGATGCGGTTGGTATTCCCTTGTAGGGATTAGCGTCCACAATGGTGAATACGATGTTCATACGTAAGACCATCCTAATAATCAGACCAGTTCGTAAATTGTAAGCTAGGCAAAATTGTGGTTCAGATCCCAAGTTGAAATTTAGGTTCCTTAGTTGCCATTACTCTTGGGCTTCTGATCAACAGACTAAGGATATGTCGGCCTTAACAATGTCAATGTCGGTCCATGTCAATGGACATGTCGGCCAAGGACAATCATCCTAAACTCATATCTCATTCATAATTGGCTTAAAATACCTACCTATACTATTTTGATTTTGATTTTTGCTGACATTTTCCATCACTGATTAGTAAAAAACAGGTTTCACGACGTTTCATGATCCGGAAATCTGATCCCGTCTTCAGGTGGAAAAAGAACCCTAGAACATAACAAGATTAATAACACACAGTCAGGATAACCTGGAAAAAATTTACCTAAGGCCTGATTTCACCAAACTTCAAACCACCGACAAGGCTCGGTTAGTTAAATTTTATCAGCTGTTTATTTTCCTATCTTTAACGAACGATTTTTTAACCGACCCTTAACTGATGTTTGGTGAAATCAGGCCTTAGACAGAGAACTGGAAAAGCAGTCACAAAAACACTATTCTTAAAATAAAACGAGAATAAAGTATAACACAGAGATCACAAAAATCAAGAATCACCAAACAGGATATAGCAAGCGCACATTTAATCAGAGCAGAGCTAAGGGAGAGAGGGGTTGTAGTTTTTTGTTCAGGTTTTCTTGGTTGTGTGGTACTAATCTAGTTATGTTCCAGGTTCTTTTTCCACCTGAAGACGGGATCACAATCCAGATTCAGAAACTTCGTGAAACTTGTTTTTACCAATCAGAGATAGCAAATGTCCACAAAAATCAAAATCAAAATATAAAATCACCATTACCAACAATGAATTTCAAACAATGAATACTTACCTGAGTGCGTCACCATTTCAATTAAAAGTTGAAAACGTAAAGTATGATACTATATAATATTCATTTGGCATCAGCATGTCAATTCACTTCTTCCTAGGCTCAGTAAATCATATTTTCCTTTGCTTACCATATCTCAATCTGCTGAATTCAAGGTACTAAGACAGGTATATTTCGATACTTTCATTTACTCGTTTCATATGGGAATCCAACAGAGGCCCTCAGGGTTTTTTTCAGTGGATCCCCCTGAAAGCTCTCTGGCTCAGGTACTAGAGACTCATGTAGACAACATTTTAAAGAGTTTCATATTCTTCCTCTTCCATCTTTGTTTATTGTGCAATGTCTCTTTTTTAAAAATAACTTTCATCATCAGTACTCCACTAGGAATCCTTCAGTTCTACAATATCCCATTCATAGGACAACGTTTTTTGAGAATTCACCTTCATATTTCTGTTTAAAACTTATAACCATTCCCCCAATGAAGTTAAGAATGAGCCCTGTTTCAAAGAGTTTAAAACATTTTCATCTGACTTGCTTCTACAAAAGTGCTTCTACAGTTTGTCAGAGTATTTAAATGATAATCGGAGTTTCTCATAACCTCTGTGTACCTGAGTCTCAACGGTCGGGGCCGTGGATTTGGTTGAGAATTTTTTTTCCAGATCGAAGCCTTATGTTTTATTGCACGACTTATATAGTAGTTTTAAGTTCAATTTGTAATCTATGGAAATGTTTTGACTAGTCTACTGCCCACGCAGATACTGCATATAAGGGCGTATTTAGACGCTGTAAAATCAACAAAGGATCTTTTCCGTTATACATATACCACCATTCCAAATTAACCCTTCAAGCTTGATTTTTGACCGAGCACCATAACCTAGGTCAAATAATTGTTATTAATCGTTTTAAAATGGAAATTCCTTGTAGGAATATTTTACCTGTGGATCTCATCTACCTTATCTCTGTCTAGGAGCGATAAGCCAACGTCTGGCCGTCTAACGGTCCCACTTCCAGTTGGTTAGGTTAAGTTAGGTTAGGTTAGGTTAAGTTAAGGTTAAGTTAGGCTATGCTAGGTTAGGTTAGGTTAGGCTAGGTTAAGTTAGGTTAGATTACGAAACATTAGGTTAGGTAACCTAACCTAACTTACCAAAATCAAGCTTAAAAAACAAAAACCCGAAACAGTGGTATTCGTATGACGGAAAAGAACCTAAATAAAAATAAATAAATGAATTTCTTCCGCAGGATCGCACGTGCTCCTGTGGCGCAAGGACAACCTGATCCTGACGGCCGCCAAGCTGATGGTGGCCCGCGACCCGCGCCTGACGCTGCTGCAGGACTCCGACTACGACCTCAGGATCGCCAACGTGACGGCGCGCGACGCCGGCGACTACGTGTGTCAGATCGCCGACCTGTCCAGTCAGGACCAGGTCCACCGGGTCACCGTGCTCGGTGTGTTTCTAAATAATTTGGTTTTTGACATATTCCATTTTTTAATTGAGTTATTCGCATGTGTTCGTTGGAAATCGCATGGTCATTTCCAAAAAAAGATGACTAAAGACTGATTGAACACTGATTAATTACATGACAAACTGTCGAACTTTACAAATTTATAACTTACACTGAAAAGTCATGCAGCAAATGATTAAAGGAGGCTTTAATCGCAGAAGGAGGCTAGGTATAAAAAAATAAATATATTGCCAAGTTGAGACATGAGATCGCATTGAAACACTCGAGTAAACAACTACTAATTATCTTTAACAACAATAACATTAGAAAACATGTTTCTTATGCTACAAGTACCTTGGGATTTTATTATTATTAAAAAATGCTATGCCCTTCTTGTTCCTTTGTTAAAAAATAAGAGAGTATTCACGTCGCTGCGGCCCTCACTTCTTTACAGGCAAGTCTAGTAAATGAGCATCTTATATACTGTAGATCATACTTGTTATAGACCGAATAACATCCCCAAACGAGACGTGCCGAGACGGGTACACCGGGGCCTCAACTCCATCAAATCTAACATATAACTTTTCAGGTCGAGTCAATTGACGTAGGCCTGGCCGGCCTTAAGCAAGATGAATGGAATAAAACCAGGTGGTTCCAATTTAACCACTGATCAGCCGATGAAAACGTAGTTATGTCATCGAACTACTTTCCATTAAATTGTGTTTTAATTCAGAAATCATAGGTAGAAGTAGACATAAATACGTCACTGCCACGTTACAAAAGAAATCGCCAGTTACGAGACAATTTAAGCCCATGCTGAAATCGACATTGGTAAATTGGTCCACGTAATTTGACTCGAGCTATCGTTCACTGGAATAACCTCTCTTTGTGTCACCAGCGCCTCCCAAGATCCACTCCACGGTGACCAACGGTCAGCTGACGGCGCGCAAGGGCAGCTCTGTCACCCTCACCTGCTCGGCCACCGGCAACCCCGAGCCCACCGTGCTCTGGAGCAAGAAGGTACAGCTCAAAGCAGCCTAGTCTAACATAATTTAAAACTAGGTTACAATACCTTTCCGTCGACTGTTCCAAACAAGTCAAATAAGTTGACTACATGTTTCGGAATTCAAAATTACATCTTCAGGTCTTGGGTTGGTGTCAAATTAATCATCAAGTAATGTTGATCTTGTCAAAATATTAAAAACAGACAGTTTACACATAGGCCTACACACTGCGCACACTACAACACTTAACATAAAACGTTTATTGGCAACAAGCCGGCCGGCTGATAGACTCCGACTGAAACATAATTTAACCTAACCTAATTTATCCTAACCCAACGTAACTTAACCTTGTCTAGCCTAAGCTCACCTAGCCTAACCTAACTTGCTCGGCTTGTGGAAACTTCGAGCCCACCGTGCTCTGGAGCAAGAAGGTACATCACAGAGCAACCTAGCCTAACATAACAAAACCTTACCTAATTTATCCAAATATGACGTAACCTTATCTAACCTAACGTGCTGGACCTGTGACAAGGCCTAGCCCACCTTGCTCTGGAGCAAGAAGGTACAGCCAAGAGCAACCAAACCTAACCTAACCTAACCTAACTTAACGTAACTTGACCTAACTTAACATAACTTAGCATAACATACCCTAATCTAATTTGCTCGGCCAGTGGCAACCCTGAGCTCACCGTGCCCTGGAGCAAGAAGGTACGCACCAGAGCAACTTAATCTGACGTAGCCTAACCTAACTTGATCCAAGTTAACCTAACTTAACTTAACTGAGCCTAACCTTACCTGACTGAGCTTAACCTATTCAATTACAATTCAATTCAATTCAAAAACATTTTATTTTTTGAAATACATGCAGATTACAAAATCCCATGTGCCTGTAAGGCACGCGCGGGAAAAGGTTTTACATTTACTTTAATACATTATTATATATATATATATTTTTTATTTCTGGCAACCATTAATGTCATAAATTAATTTCAAATAACATATGAAGTTCAATAAATAAATAAAGAATCAAATAAATAAATAAGATGCAATTTAATAAATTAACCTAAATTAACCTAACGTGCTCGGTCGATGGCAACCCCGAGTGCACCGTGCTCTCGAGCAAGAAAGTACTTCACAAAGCATGGACACCAAGAAAACGAAGTTTTTTGGCTCTTTATCTCGCATTGTTTACTTTTTCTTATCCTGTAGTTTAAGTCTAAGTCGTAGTTCGTCATTCAAAAAAGAAACAATACGGTAAACAAATATTATAATTACTTCTTGGTTTTCTTGGTTATACATGTTGTACGATATTCTAGTTGCAAGTAAAATAAACGTCTTGTAAAACTTATATGTACACTTACACACTGTAGTGACGTACCAGACGGTAAACATACGTGAAATATGTGAATTGGCGATCGATCTTCATCGGTAACATCACAACAATCATCATCTTCCCCGATCTTCCTTTGTACCTTCATTTATACATCATCAATCATGTTGCTTGGTAATCTATTTTCTTGCCAATAATTTGTATTGTTTCTTAATTCTTTCATCGGTTTTTTTCGTTCATTGGAATCTTTAGGCTAAATACAGCATTAATCTTATTTTTTGCATTATTGTGACTGTGGGATGTAAAGACTAGCTGTTTTATATGAAAGTAACCTTTTTCGTACGTACATCCGATATTATATATTCAAACTATTGACTTTTCCTGGGCTTAGCATCGAGAGTAGTTATAATGCTAAAGTGAAATGATTATGCTTAGTAATTGACTAAATTAAAAGTTTACATTCTAAGAAATTCAGTTTTACGTTTACTTCCGACTATTAAACGTGCAGTTTTGACTTAAGAGACTGATTTTATCAGAATCCACCATCGAAAAACAAACTCCCTCTTTATGGTTCTCTCTGAAAGGGAGTTCGGAAATCAGCGTTTTTATCTGGGATTGTTGGTCCCCATTATAAACTTCTTTACTCCAACCTATTCAACCTAAATTATGCCTCACTCCTTCCATTATCCCTCACAAAAGATTGAGAAAACTCATCTTGAAACTTATGCAAATCTATTATTCCGTCTCATTGTCAATAAGACGAAATAAAAACACTTCGATCCTGAAAGTTTAATTTATCAAGATGAAAATACCTTGTATCTCCGTAACGCTATTTAAATATGCTTTTCAACATTTTGAGAAAGCGTTTAGCAAAAACTTTGCTGATACTTAAATCATTCATAACGCGAAAGCAATTAATTTGTGATTCATTATAGAATATGTTCACTTTTTCTAATACAGAAATTTTAACTTTTAATGCAATGAACCTAATATTTGATAAAAGGACTTAATGCCATCTTCAAACAATATATCAATAAAATGAAACCTTTTAACCAATATAGTGTTATTTAAAAAATACTATTTAAAGTATTTATCAGACATAGAGAAATAGATCTGGTCCCTTTCCCTTTAAAGCAAAGGTGAGAATAAGGATAAGATTAAACGGAGCTAAGTAAGATTTATAGAACTAATTCCGCTCCATGTAAGACAAACTGTAACATAACATCTCATTTGAGTTTCCCATCGGTAATTGGATTGTAACGATATACTTACCCATTGATTTACTTAAGCTCGAAGAACATTAGCCTATATTTAGTTTAACGAAGATCAAAGTTGTGTGTTCAGGTATCAAAGATGTTTTAACAAGCTTGGGCAGATGCTTAGGGCTCGATTTTACAAAGGTTTATGATTTGTTTATTTATTAATTTTTTCTTGATAGATTTTGATGATAAAAACGAGCCCAGTTTTGGACGGGAAGTTTATTTCGGTGAAAAGGTTCTCACTCATTTTTCTTAGTTATCACTCACCTCTGTTAGGTATTCTCTTGGACCACTCATGGATTTAAACAACATATTGTTATATTTCTAACAAGAGTAGAAAAGTAGGACTTTGCTTATTCGAGAGCGCATATGTTTGAAATGCGAGGTTTGTCAAGGATGTCATATGGTCGAGAACATGCTAAACACTTACACTTGGTTTTGAACTATACTTTTCGGTACTCTAGTTTGAACTCACTTATAGCCTATTCATTTATTTACTTATATAGGAAAAAATAACTGCTTCATAGTAAACGTTGATTTCCGACATAAACAAGGTAAAATGAAGTTTCACAGGTGATAAACATATATAAATAAAACAGATGATTTCATAGTAGTACATTTCGTTACTAGTCGTTATTGGTACGAGATAATGTTTCAATTACGAGGTGAGGCCGAGTAATTGAATTCTATCGAGCACCGGTATAGCACTTTCGGACGAGTCACGAACGGTACTTTTCACCACCTTTATTTAAACCACCTTTTATTTAATATTTTAAAACTATTAGTACGTTAAACATTTTGGAGGTTATATTAGGGTTATCAATGGTTACATTTCTGTTGTTTACTAACTAAACATATGATAATTCATCTGCTCTTTTTAATATATATTCAGGCATATTTGAATCAACCATGTTTATATTTGCATGTTTGTAAACACTCCTTAACATCACTAGTACATTTTTTAATTTTTACATTACAGTTTACACAACCACCTGGTAACGGTTAGTTTCTATCACAGCTGAGAGTATTTGAAACAGTGGTAGTTTAATGCGATGGTATGATGAAAATCTTTTTTATGACTAACTAGACCTCGTAAAATTACTCTTTCTTACGATGGTGCCATCGTCTACTTTCCCACACGATGGAACATAATATCAAGACTCGAGTATATACGCGTCTTTGTTTTTAATCTAAGACTGTCCCTTTAGGCTACCTTTTATGTAAGTGCCACCCCATTAGTAACGGGAAACAACAAAGAAATAAAGCCTCCTCTACGGCTCAAAACAATATCATACGAAGAGCCTAAAAGCCAAGGGGTACAAGTGACATTGACTTTTGTGAAAACAGCGATCTAAGTTTTGCTTTTACCCATAATTCACAATTATTAACTGAAAATAGTGTTAATACTACTTGTCACCAAACAGCCCCTAAATTAAGGTTTATGTACCTTACTTTGAACATAATTTATTATATAATTGATACCGTGATTAAAAATATCACTTACTTGTACCCTTAGGCTTGGATGCTATAAGGGGCACAAGTGGGGTACAAGTGGCTCTTGTAGTTCGTAGGTTCGTAGTTCTTTGCCTGAAATGGAACTACGATGCTAAGGGCATATACAGGGCTACATATAGGGGTATAATATATGCTAGGTGGCTCTTGTATGTATTGGCTTCTTAAGGAAAACAACTTATGCTTGAAGTAGAACTAGGATCCTAAGGGGTACATGTGGCTCTTATATCTATTGGCTTCTGAAGGAAAACAGCTGATTCGTGACATAGTACTTATATCCTCCGGTAGATCTCAGCAACTGTCAGAGATTCACTTGTACCCCTTTACCACTAGATTCTAGCTACATTTCTGTATACTCAACTCAAAATATCAAATTTTGCACTTGTACCCCTGACTTTTACGCTCCAATCAACACATAGCAACACTGATTAGTATGGAGATATTTTAAAATTTGATCACATGTGTCCCTGGCTTTTAGGCTCCAATCAACAACACTGAGCCTGTACGAATATATTTTAAATTTTGATTTAAAATTTGAAACTCTGTTAGGACAGCGGCCACTTGTACAAGCCCGGCCCGTCGGTCACGCTGGAGCGGGTGGACCGCCACCACGCCGGGGTGTACCAGTGCACGGCGTCCAACGGCGTGGGGCCCCCGGCCGTGCTGGACATACGGCTGGATGTCCTACGTAAGTGGCTCAGTTTACCTAGCGTTAGCATCCTGTGTTAGATGTAGAGGTTTTGTAGTAATATTTAATTTGTGTATACAGGTCTCTCCCGAAAGGTTCTGCTTGATGAGTGGTCTGTAGTATTAATGAGAAATAGTCCTAATCAAACTAAATCAAATCAGATCAAAAACTCCTTTATTCAGTCAGTACAAGATGTTCAGAATGGCGTCACAACAAGAATTCTTAAATATACATGGTTAGTGATCCTACAAGGATAAACAGAAGATAACGCAATAAAAATAAACTATTTACAATACAAGTTTAATAAAAAACTCCTCTTTAGAATATGATAGCTTATTGATCGTTAATATTTTAAGCTTATTTTTGAGTTTATAAAGGTAATTGATTAGTATTAATTCCACAGGCAGGGAGTTAAAAAATTTCAAGCCTGCGTAAGTCGGTTTTTTTCAAAGTTATGGTCAGAAAAACTAAAAACATTTCGTATAGTGTGGTTATAATTCACCACCTTAGGTGGGTAGTTCAGCTGATTTCCTTTTTACCGCTAAGATAATTTCAAATATATACAGGGTGTTCAAAAAATGTGGGGCAATAATTTACGTAGTGATTCCTTGGGTCGGAATAAGCAAAAAAGTTTATGTAAACATAGGTCCTAAAGTGCTTCGTTTTCTGTCTGTGTGTCTGTTTATGATTTTTACATATTTAATCATATCTCACGAACCACTGAACATATAAACTTCAAACTTGGTATATGGATAGCCACTATTTAGAACTATTTTCGTAAGAAGTATCAAATTTCTATTTTGTACCATTTCAAAATGGCGACTGTTTTTTGTTTTCAAAGCTAAATATCTTAAAAACCGTAAATTTCAGAAAAAGTGTGCGAGAACAAAAATGTTGAGAAATTTAATCTAATTAATGATGATATTAAGATTATAGCAATCGGACTGCTAATTATGGATAAACTTAAAATTTTTCGAATAAAAACATGCAATTTTCAGACAGAATGTTCTAAGGAACCATGTTTTTATGCAGAAAAGTTAACATTTCTCCGTTATTAGTAGCTCGATTGTTATAATCTTAATATCATTATTAATTAGATTAAATTTCTTACTTTTTTGCTCTTGCATACTTTTTCTAAAATTGATGCTTTTTAAGATATTTAACTTTGAAAATAAAAAAAACGCCATTTTAAAATGGTACAAAATAGAAATTTGATACTTCTTGCGAAAATAGTTCTTAATAGTGGTTATCCATATACCAAGTTTGAAGTTTATATGTTCAGTGGTTCGTAAGATGTGATTAAATATATAAAAATCATAAACAGACACACAGACAGAAAACAAAGCACATTAGGACCTATGTTTATATAAACTTTTTTGCTTATTTTGACCCAAGGAATCACTACGTAAATTATTGCCCCACATTTTCTGAACACCCTGTATAAACTAAAAACTGTCATAATGCCCAAATTAGAAAAATATATTTTAGCTGAGTCAAAAGTTTAGTTTTAGCATAATTCTTATAGCCTTTTTTGCAATATAAGAACTTTTTGGATTGATATTAGAAGTTCTACCTTAGAATTCCAAAGCATATTATGTGCGAATTTATTAATGAAAAATTACTAATACCTTGAGTGCAAAAAAAGAAAATATCTTAGTATTTGTACTCTTCTTTATTCAGTTATTCTTCTTGGTCCCCTTTCCTCTCCTTAGACAGGAGACGCTGTAATTTTCCTAATACATAGGTCCCTATTACGAATATGTGTGTTCATCGTTGTAGGATGAACCAGTTCAAGAATTGATGAAGTATCTAAAACAAATGACGAATTATGTTTCTATTACTAAGATAGCAGTGGTTACTCAACAATAAGAAGTTTTATAAATCTAACCGGAACAAAATTTAGGGAAGGCTGTGGAGCTGGATCCAGCTGATAGTGATTGGACCATTGCCTGGAGTATCATGTTAAAGTTCACGTTGACATTTATAATATCTATAGCGTATATTAACATTTATTAGTTTATAAATTTATCCTATTGACAGTATTTTAGATCATAATTCATATATTACCAAGAAAAACGCACAAGCCATGATAATAAAAAATTCTTAAGAACACTATAGCTTCTTTTTAAAGTAATAGATAATTAGTTCCTTTGTCTTTCAGTCCTAGTTCCTATATGTAAGACAAACCAGACTGTAAGGTATACAGTCTGTAAGTATAACTTAAGCGCTGCCGAGAACTTACGGTTTAGGAAACAGATTATAGCAGTAGATTTATCTTTTATTAATACAATATTGTATTGCAAAAGTAACTATTTAAATGTCATGTTAACAGACCCCCCAGAGATAGAAGTGGAGCAAGGATGGGTGAACACTGCCGAAGGTAGTCAGGTCCGACTGATCTGTACCGTTTACGGGAACCCCACGCCGAATGTAAGTGGTGTCAAGTAAATTAACTGTACTTGAGAAATAAAATAACCTTGAGGATACGAGAGGGTTAAAAGTTAGGTGGTGTACGTAATGGGTTTTTTTTTGGGTAGGAGGTGGAATGCGTTTACGCACACTGAGGGGCTCGTTGTCCCCTCAGTAGTGTCGGACTCCCACGAGCTCGATGTCCCGTGAACTACCGACTAAACCACCTCCCTCGGCACCGAGGACACTAGCCTGGAACTGTTTCACACATTACTTCGGGCTAGGCCTTTTATATTACGCCGCTAGGGCAACCTCCGTGGGGAAATGCTGAGGATTAAGGCCGATCGAGGTCGACCTTTTTCGCCCGAAGAATGGCCTGGACGTAGTGCTTGACACAGTTCCAGTTGCCCTCTCCCTGGAGCATAGCTCCGACGATGTTGTTTGGGCTAACGATCACGCCGATCTCAGATGAAAGCGAGGCTCGGCGGACGTGCCAACGGTCGCACTGAAAGAAGGTGTGCTCGGACGTGTCTGGGATGCCGGGGCAATACAGACAGTCCGGGCTGGCGACTTTGCCCATCTGGTGCAGATAGGCTCGGAAGTACCCGTGCCCAGAAAGAAACTGGGTCACGTAGTAATCGACCTCGCCGTGCTGCCGTTCCACCCATGGCCGGACGGAAGGTACGAGCTTGAAGGTCCAACGTCCCCTCGGCTCGGCTTCCCAGTCGCGCTGCCAGGAGTCGAAGCTGCGATCGCGCTCTTCCCTGGCAGCTGTTTCCCGGCCCACTTCAGGCCTCCTCCGGTAAATCGCCTGCCTCTCCCTCGCGAGGAAGAGGACAGGTGTACGTAATGGTAGATAATAGTGTTAACGTATTAATAATTTCGGCTGTGTTGTTAGCTCAGTGGTAAAAATGTACTCGACTGTGGATAAAAATGTATAATTTGATTCCTGACTTTGGCAGTAGAGTTGTTTGGATGAACGTCTCTTAAAAGTGTTTTTTACTTCTCTTGTGTAAAATTCCGCATAATTAATTCATGTGTATTACATATATGATCTGTTTGTAATACACAAGAAACCTATGCATAAGAAAAGAGAGCTGCATTTTAGTATATCAGGAGATGCAGTCAAAACTACAAGTTATATATCCTTGATCTTGGCATCAAATTAAAGCTTAGAATCACATAATACGCACTACGGTGGTTGTGTTTTGATATCTCTTTTAGGGCTTTACCAACTTACATTAAAAAAAGGACCCATGTCGTGGTTTTTGGAAGTGTTCTATCGGAAAATTTATCAAATAAAAAAATATATATAAATAAATTGAAATAGTATCATTGATTACCAACAGAATGCAGCATTTGAAAATGCAAAAATAAATAAATCTTCCAGGGAAAGCTTGGGTTATTAGCCAGTCAAATAATAAAACTAATGAAGTTGTATAAAAATAACTCATTTTTGAATTTGTTCATAATTAAAAATCTAGAACAATAACAGTTTTACTTAACAGATTAAGGTTATTAATTTAAAACAAAATAAATTAACTTTCTAACAAGAAATTCAATAATGTATCTATTACAAAAAATATATAATAATAATAATAATTGGTAAGGAAAGACAAGTTTTACTTCCTTTAAATTTTGGTTTCAACTTCCTAATGACATCAGCCAACAAATATATAATAAAAAAGGTACATGAGTTGAATATTTTCTCACTGTTTTTACTTTTAGTTGGAACTTAAAAACGTCAAATTTCACAAGTCCATTCAAAGTTTGTAAAACGCCCACCTTTGTCCGTTGAAGCGAGATTGTGCTGCAGCAATCCATGTAAAACATTCTCTCCAACATTTCACATATTTTTCAATAGAGAAAGCTTCTTTACAAGGGCGAGAGAATGACAAGATTTGTTTGTTTGAATGAAAAAGAATTATATATTGAAATTACAAATACATTACGAATTCAAAAAGCAATGATTCATATCATATCATGAGTATACTACTATAATCATATTTAAGAATAACTACATTAATTTCCCTGCAATAAATATATATAAATATTTGGCTTAGTTTGAATAACACATATAACTTATAAAATTAGGGATTTATTTTCCAATTTAAGTTATTTACTTATTCATATTATAAGGTTCTTGCTGGAATGTATAAAACTATAATTGTTTGATATAATCTTTGCTTTAACTAATCTTTAAATTTAGTGTAGCACTTGCTCGGAATATTACACCAATTGGCGGTTTAGATATACGTAATAAATATTAGTAAATATTTAGGATCTCTGTAAAGTGAATTAATTATAGCACATATTTTCTTAAAAGGTGCAGAAGTTGTTTTAAAAAGTCTTTAACTATCTTTCAAACCAAATCTTCATAAGAATGAGATCCTATTACCAAACTTTTCGAGGAAGTTTGTTGAAACAAAACTTTACAGGAAATTACTCTGTTAATAGGAAATGAACCATCAAAGTGAAAAACTTCCTTAGTTATTATTAAAGAAAGTTATTTTAGGAACTGGGGTTTCTCGTAAGTCAATTCATTGGTATATTAACTTTCAAGCATTTATTTAAGTCAATTAAACTTACTTCTTAACTAACTTGATGAATTGCTCTAGTAGTATTGTGTCAGGTAAAGTCAAGCTAATATTTATCGAAATAACCTTTTAGATAAAAACTATTACTTCAATATATAGTATAGTATGTCTCATGCCTGTATATAGTTAGAATAAGACCGGTGAGAAAAAATGTCAAATTCGCCTGACATGCAATGTGAAAAATGTCAAATTGGTGATTCGCCTGTTACATTATTCACCCCGCTAGCAGCTGCCACATCATCATGTACAACGTTGTAGTTCCCTCCAGCCAATACGTGACATAAACAATTGTAGTTCAATCAGATGAGCTACATAAATACTAGCCGTAGCTGTAGTTGTGAAAACATAGGTTCCGAGCCTTGATAATAATAGTCGCCGAAGTTTGACGAAGCCCCCGAAAAAACACGCTTCTGTTAATAATAGCTTCTGTTAATTATAGACGTTTGAGACGACGTCCTCTTAGTAAATTGTCTCTATAAGGAATGAACTTAGTGTAGGTGGTTCAGATAGCACGGTATCTCCTAAGCTTATAGCAATCTTAGCCATATATAAGTTCCAAGCTTTAAGCTTACCGAAAAAGTTTAGTTGATCCACCCATATTTACGTTATTAAAACCTCTGTGGTCATGGTAAACTAAATAATTCTTTCCGTCCTAAAAAATCATACGTTAACTCCCTCTTGGAGAAAAATATACAGTTTATACCAAAATAATTTGAAAATGACAGACTTGAAGGAAGCTCTCGTTTAAACCTGATGATTCCATAGCAGGTACACTTTTCACGATTGTAACAATTTTCTTCAATACCTATATTATTATAATATATTTTATCATTGTAAGATTCCCAGCTGAGCCTTATCTTGTTGACTAATTATATGGCAATCAATCTATAAAAGTGATTCCTAACCTAAAGACTTAAATTTGGCATTTCAGTTCCTGTGTGAAAAGGATTTGTAAGAGAACTTCACATTGTAAAGACCCCTGGACATTTCAGTCGAGGACTTCGCTATTTAGTTTGCTGACTGGGACTGCAGCATGTCCTGTAATCCAGCTACTTGGAGGTCTCGACTTGTGGATATTTATGAGCGATAGCTTGTGGACGCGGCGTTCCTTAGTGGGGATTATCGTCCGCACTATTGAATACTACGTTCATAGGACCGTCCTCATAATTAGACCAGTTCGTAAATTGTTAACCGGGGAATTGTGGTTCGGTATCCACGTTAAAACGTAGGTCCCTTAGTTGCCATTCGCTGGTGGGCTATTAATTAACAGTCCTGTCTAAGGAACATACCTCGGACGTAGTCTTGGATAAGATCGTGCCACAATAATCTCTCACTCATCTGTCATTCATACTTGGCTTAAAATACCTACCTGGGTAGGTTGCCATTTCAAGCAATGACATGTAATGCAACAGTGGCGGCGGAACCGGGGGGTCAGGGTGGTCAAGGGTTAGTGGTTCATAAAAAAATTGAAGGATATAAAGCATTCTGTACATGTTTATTTTTTCCCATGAAGTAAAGTATAAGTAACTATACAATAAGAAAAGTGAAGTGAAAAGAAAAGATTAAGAAAAGTGAAGAGTTATATAATTTTGTTTATATTAATCGATTAGATTAATTATGAGGGGCTCATACCCACAAAACCTTATGAAAGTAATAATTTAATTGGTGTTCATGATCGTATTGAAATTTTGGATGGTTAACTTATAGGTAACACTTCTTTTTCGCAGTTATTCGTGAAGGTCAAAGTCGGAACCTAAGTATGTATGGTACGGTACTTTCGCCTGAAATACGATGATTGAGAAGTATTATTACGATATTTTGCGTCTATAGAATTGACAACTCTTCATGCTGTATGCACAGAATGTTTGTCATTAGAGTTGAAAGTCGCTGTGCAGTTTTCTGGAATATGAGACTGAGGCCTTCCACCAGCAGTAGTTATAAAAAAAGTAAAATCTTGTCATTCTCGTGTACTATTATAGCAATAATTTTACTATTATTTAGCCCCAGTGTAGCCCACACACGTACTTGGTTACTTACTGCTTGAAGAAAAATGTGCTTTAGGTAGCTTAAAACACGTTTTAGGCTTTTATTTTTCAACAAATTTCCCGGAGGCGGGCCCCCGGACCCCCCTTCCCCCGGATGTAGACCCCGCCATGGGTGTCTGACCCCCTAGCAAAAATATCCTTCCGACGCCCTTGGTAATGTACAACTTAGCTGTTGGAAGATTATTTTCTAAGCTTTGTTTCTTCTCTTGGTTCGCTTTCCCAAGTTGTCATTGCATTGTTGACAGATGCTGTGGTACCACGAGGGGGCTCTGGTAATAGCCACCAAGCGGTACTCCACGGACGTCGTCAACAACCGCCACTCCCTCTCCATCGCGCCCGTGGCGAGGGCGGACTTCGGCAACTTCAGCTGTGTCGCGGAGAACCCGCTCGGGAGGTCCAAGCACACCATCCAGCTGACCGGTGAGTGCAGGACCAGCGACCACACGGCACAAATAGACAGAGCAAAGCTATCTTACTTGTATTACAGCAAATGAAGCCATATCCATAGGAATCCAGCTGGGCCGCCATATTGTCTAGGTATAGAAACATAAAGCGACGCCCAAAACGTCGTAATCTAACAGTGCTCATGTTTCAAATAACTCTTAGTTTATACCATTTAGCATTGAAGCTTAAGGTTGAAATTTTGCATAAAAATAAAATACATCCTAAACTGCTGTTTACAATAATATTGTCGACTACAAAAATACAAATGGAATCTAATGAAAGTTCTGAATCTCAGAAATACTATAGTACCAATTATAAATGATTTAGAAGTAGTTCACACATCATAAGAACGTTACAGGTGCATTCCGTAGCGACAGCTTCTCTAAAAAAAAGTCAGGACAAACTTCTAGATTGTCAGTGTTTACGATGTGTAAACTGCCTAAAAACCATTCATATTTGACACCATAGTGATTCTGAGATTCAGACCTTTAATTTGATACCACATTTGTAATTTTTTACGTAATTCGTTTTATTCCATGCATAGAGACTAGAAGCAAATTGAGGGTTCAATTCGCGGTTCGTGTGCTCCGTCAATCTGTACTATGTGGTCGCTGGGGGGACGGGGTGGTTAGAGATGAGTTGACGTTATCTTGGACGTAACCACGGGTTTGAATTGGCAAGTGTTCACATCGTCAGAGCTGATCTCAAGTGAATAGCAAGTGGTGTCGTGAGTGACTATCTAGAATCCTTAAGAGCGACGTTTTCATTTACTAGCAATGCGGTCTTGTTATTAGAGACTAGCTGTTAGGAACCCGCTTCGCTGGGTTGAAAAATCTTACAAAGACTTAGAATAGTAGTTCTAAAAGACGTAACTTGGAAGCAAGTATTATAACGTCTGATGCAATGTAAAAATTCAATATATTTTGAGGTTTCTCCATACATATATTTGAGAAATCTGGGGGTGGCATATTTGAGCAGTCTTATTTTCCCTTTCAAACAGCTGATAATGTGGGTTTCCTTTTTGAATTAATTTCTTTGCTATGCAATGACTACAGATTTGCACATCTTGCAAATTACTACATTCGGGTGTTCAGTATAATCTACATTTGATTGGAATAATGTGTCCTTTACGGTCCACATCATAATTTCCTGCTGCAAGCATCTTGTAAATTGTTTAATTTAAATCAGCTTCTTTTCGAAGATCTCTTTTTCGAAGGTTCCCCGTTATCTCTGTTCTGATTACTTCTTTCATCACCTTGTGCGTCTGTCCCCCTTTCTGTTACAATCTGTTACGATAGTGTTTCTTGATGGCGCTATGAATTTTCCCATGATACCATTATATGTGTTTATTTTTCTTCGTTGTTTCAATTTTCTTGCAATCCTTCGTCTATGTGATAAAATACGGAATCGCAAACATTTTCTCATCTTAATTTTACTACTAACTTTGAATTTAAACAACAAAATATGTAACCCTATACTTTAGTGCACTTTATGTTTTTAATAACATAACCTAACAGTAAAAATTTACAATTTAAAACGTAAATAAAAACACATTTGCTAAATACACTTGGCGCATCATATCTTGACCCTTGGGAACCCTTTACACCTGAAGCAATTGGAATTGAGTGAAATTCATCAGGAGACCACAGCTGATACGTAAAGTTGTACTAGTCTGACGTGTTAGCATTTTCCAACAGCTGTCAGTGTATCTTAGTTCTCATTTGTAAACAAAATACAGTTGATGTTTGTAGAAATTAGTTTTTTCATTGTTTGTTGTCCAAAATCATTGACAGTAAACAATATCTGACAGCTTCAGCAATGGACTAGGCCAAGGGTCAAGATATAATGCGCCAAGTGTAAGACTGTATTCACCTGCTCTACAAAAACAATTGTAGGTGCTGCATTCTGTTGGCAACCACTGTAACCATGGTAAACATATTTCAAATTAAACCATATGCCTCGGTATAAACAAATAAAACCTAAAGTACTCACAAAATCCTTGACATAGGTCCCTTTCGGACGATCCTGTGCCTACATCCTATGAGATATCGAAACCCAAGCACCATAGTGCAGATCATGAGATTCCAAGCTTTAATTTAGACCAAGGCCAAGGCTCTACGACATATAGTTTTGGCTGAAGCACTAAATATACCAACACACAAATCTCTTTTTATATATTGATTACTGCGGTTGAGTAGTGAGTACATTCAACCTTCTCAGACCGATTTGAAATAAAGTAAAACTTTCTTTCAGTACCTAGGAAAAGCTAAGGCAACATAAATCTCTCTGAAACTTAACCTGTAATACGCATTTAATTTTCCAGGAGGTAAGGGAGCATGTTAACCATTTGAACGGTAGAATAAAGTCAATTATTAAAAAAAAATTATGTTGAATAAAGGGGGATATTAAGGATGCACTTCGTTTTGCTCCTCTAGTTAGTTGTATGGATGGACTAGTAGAGGGACTTTGAAGAGATCGAAGTCTGTCTGAAAAAAGAAAGTTTTCCAGGATATAAATGAAAGGAAATGTTAAAAATTTATCGGACTTTTAAATATCTTTACATGAGTCAAGTTTAGAAATCTTAAATATCACCCTTTAAACTTTTTTGTGCAGTGTTAATACAGCCTTTTAATCGAGTGATTTTATAGTAAGCAGAAATAAAAAAGGAACTTAATTAAAATCTCTCAGTCGTCTGATAATAAAAATTCCCTGGCTTAACTTTCTGCAGGCAAGATTAAAGTTGGATTTAAAGTTCAATTTCGAGACAACCATCAGTCAAAGAAAGTGTGCATCGATTTTAGGCTCTCAGCAGACAGTAGAACTCTTATATTTTAAGTGTTATCAGACCTTTTAGCGAATTGCCCCTATAGGGAAGAAGCTGTTACCGTAGTACTCATGGTAAGACCTAAGCCCCAGACCATGATAACTTTTGGTTTTGGGGCCCTTAGAAGCAAAAAACACCATTCGTTGCAATTTATATATATATGTCTATTAACACAATAGCAGTCGTAAATATGGTCCGATCTTAATGAAATTTCGTACAGACGTGTAAAGTGTGTACGTGTGTAATTTAGTGTCCGTGCAATCACTCGGACGAGTTCGTGAACCAGCCCGATTGGACCACCAGAAGGGGGGGTAAAGGGGGTTAACCCCCCAAAATGGGTTTTTTGAGTTTTTTACATAGAAAAATAAAATTTATGTTGGCACCATTGAGTTAAGCTGGAAAAAAAAATTTAGCATTTTGAATTACTGCTCTATGTCCATTGGTTACCGAGCTATTGAAAGTGGTAAACACAGTACGTTGTCCCAATGTTAACCTTAAGGGAAATAAGTAAAATTCTATATCTTGCTTATCTCTCAACATACCTTGATAATACCCCCGTTGCAGCAGACCTGCATACTCAGCGAATTTCAAGTGCAAAACAACATATTTCGATCCAACATAGCGAGATTTGACATGTTTTTGTAAGCTCCATAAGAACAACATGGGGAATGAGTATGGAGGTTTGCTGCTACAGGTATATTAAAACTGGGTGGTTTTAATTCAATATTTAGTAGATCTGAACTAGAAGAAGCCATTTACCAAGTTTTATAAAGATATGTTGAGAAATAAGCAAGATATAGAATTTTACCTATTTCCCATAAGGTTAACATTGGGACAACGTACTGTGTTTACCACTTTCAATATCTCGGCAACCAATGGACATAGAGCCATGATTCAAAATACTAAATTGTTTGTTTTTTTGGGCTGAATTCAATGGTGCCAATAAAAATTTGAAAAATTTTATTTTTCTATGTAAAAATCTCAAAAAACCCATTTTTGGGGGGGTTTACCCCCCTTTACCCCCCCCTTCCGGTGGTCCGATCGGGCTGGTTTACGAACTCGTCCGAATAATTACTACTTTACACGTCTATGCCAAATTTCATTCCGATTGGACCATTTTTGCGCAAGTTATCGTGCTTAAAGACACACATATATATAGATATATATATAGATATATAGATATATATATAGATATATAGATATATATATATATTTATGAAAGTGAACGAATGGTGTTTTTGGCATCTGAGGACCTCAAAAAGAAAAGTTATGATGGTTTTAGGCTTAGGTCTTACCATGAGACCTACGGTAACAGCTTCTTCCCTATAGGGGAAATTCGCTAAAACTTGGTATGTGGCTTCATCTAGATGAGAACTAATGATTAATAGTCTAAAATCCCCGATATTTACATTTTGAGTGGCAGCAAACCTGCATACTCATTCCCCATGTTATTCTTATGGAGCTTAAAAAACATGTCAAATCTCGCTAAGTCGGGTTGAACTATGTTCTTTTGCATTTGAAATTCGCTGAGTATGCAGGTCTGCTGCAACGGGGGTATTTTATTTACATCCAGTCTTCCTTTCAACCCCTCCACCTGTCGCAGGCAAGCCCGGCAAGTTGAGGGTGGTCAGTTCGCCCTACAGTTCGTCCTCGCACAGCTACACCCTGGCCTGGCGAGTAGACAGTGCCGCGCCCCTGGAGGAGTGCCGGGTGCTCTACAGGAGAATTATGGTAATCTACGATAGTTATCTGGTGGTGGAAAGAAAATTATGGTACCCTGATAAAAATATCTGGTGTGTAACAACGAAAGTTTGGTAAACTACGATACTTTTCAGGTCTGTGCTAAAGAAAATAATGGTACCCTGCGATAATTCCGTGGTGGATGACAAAGAAAATTTTGGTAATATACGATACTTATCTGGTCTGTGCTAAAGTAAATTATGGTACCCTTTGGTTCTTGTTTGATTTTGATTGTTGCTGACATTTTCCATCACTGACTAGTAAAAAAGAATTCACGACGTTTCGGGATCTAGAATATGACCCAAAGCATAAAACGATTACTAACTCTCAGCCAAGAGAACCTGGACAAAAACATCGCTGAAACAGATAACTGTAAAAGCAGTTCCAGTCTCATACAACTGAGGATGTGATAAGATCCCAGTTCCCGAAACGTACTGAAGTTTGTTTTAACCAATCAGTGATGGCAAATGCCCTTAACAATTAAAATTTAAAGAAATCATCACCAACAATACTTTATACTTCACTGAATAAATCTCAAACTAAGAAATAGTATAATTTTGTCTGGTCTGTGCTGTAGAAAAATATGGCATCCTGTGACACTTATCAGTTGGGTAACAAAGAAAATTATGGTAATCTTAGATTCTTATCTGGTATGTGCTAAATAAAATTTTGGCATTCTAGGATACGATCTGGTGTGTACAACAGGAAATTACTGTATCCCATCATGGTAATTCATCATATGAATTTAAGGAAAATGAGGGTAACGATTGCTACCTTGATCATTAGAGATAACTTAAATCTACCTATATTTAAACTGTCTCGAAATTGGGTATAGTCCAGTAAAAATACTGTTTAACCTAGAACAAATTGCAACACGAGCGTTTTTGACGGTATTCTGCTCAAAAAAATGTGCATATTAACATATCCAAAATCGGACAAAATCGGACCATGGGAAACCCCTTAAAATCACGTCTCAAAATGGCGGCTTGTTTTAACATTGGAAAGTTTTTGAAAAAAGCCACCCGGTTGCATTTTTTATCTACATTTAACAAGATATTGTGTTGGGACCACCGCCAATAATTTTTGAGTGGCTAGTCGTACATTTTGACAGGGTAAAAATTTTTGGCCGCCATCTTGGATCCGCCATATTGGATTTATTTTATTTTTTTTTCAAATGTAAAGGTGGTCGTGTGACACATAATTTAGAACTAGATTTTTACGCTGATTTCAATGCTGAAGTCCGTTTTCAAAAATATTGATTCGTTTTTAAGATATGCTCAAAATATAATTCTTCCCTGTACATTTCTTATGGGGGCTAAATAAATAATAACATTTTTACGATTATGTTTCTTATATCTCAGGAACCAAGCAAGGCTTTCAGTTCGTTTTGATCTTAAAATGATGAGTGATTTGTTGGCTGTTATTTGGGCTATTGATCACTAAAATCGGACAAGTGTGAAACGAGCTATAAAGCTAAATGCTACATGAAAATTGTTTTTTTTTAATTTGTTTTTTGTTAAAGATTTATATCTCAGGTTTGAAATGAGTTAAAAACTTCCTTCTGGTGTCAAATTACTCGGTAAAGTATAAGCTTTCATATGAACTATGACTAATCGAAATCTGACTAATATAATTGGAGTTATGATCCATAATACAACTTAAATTCTTCTAACTTTAGAAATTTGTCACCACTTAAAGACTTATATCCCCAAATATAGCTGAGACTCAGGCCTAATTAAGGTCTTAATTAACTCAGTACATTACTGGCTTTAATTTAAGCTCTTAACCATTTAAATAGGTTGAGTTAGATGCGAGTTATGGACCTTTAATCAACATAAAAATAATTTTTTTCATAATTTTTAATTTAGTTAAGGACGGGTATCTCCAGTTTTGTTGAAGGAATATAGGTTTGAATTGTTTCATAACACTCAGTGAGCTATCAGCTTTCATTTGAGCCATTGATCATTAAAATCGGACAAGTTTGGAGTGAGTTATATTGTTTTATTAATTTTTTTTGGTAACTATTTTTTGTGTCACATTTAAAGCTTACACGGTATTAATAAAACCAAACATTTACCTATTTTAAAGGGGAACTGTGTAATCCAGGAATGCTAAACAGAATTGTCCACCACTAACTCAGATATGTAGAATTCATTGAAAATGTGTTCATCGCGATTTATCTACAGGGTGTTCCACAAATTAAGGCCAAGGGTAAAAATATCACAATATTGTTAAGTAAATCTATACCACGTTTTATATCATTTTACAGGTCCTGCTGAACGGAACATTTTGAGGAAAACTGAACTAAATAATCTCTATTCGTTTCAAAAGGCGGCCATTTTAGAGATATTTTCCAATATTTACGGAAAACATTGGATTTTTTAAACCACTACAAGTATTTTAGTTCTGTTTAGAAATTCTTAATCCTTGTCAACTCAGTTTTGCTATGGTACCTGCTATGGCCATATTATATAAAATCAACTATAGTTCCTATGGAAACCAAATAAAAACTACAAACATTATTCAAAACACTAGTGAGAAATAATGCATACGGGGTGAAACTTTAAGGGATATTAAGGACCTGGGTAGACCCATGTTTTGCCTGGGTAGATGATATACCTTGGTGCGATGATATAGCCTATTCCCCTCGGAAGTTTTTGCATTTACCTGAAACAACTTACACAAAAACAACACCGAAACGACCTTTATTTCATATTATATAAATAAATAAATAAATAAATAAATAAATAAATACATACTTACATAAATAAATAAATTATATTTATAAATATATGTATATACCGGGTGTCCCATAATAGCCCCCTCCTAACGTTTTCCTATATTTTTTCAAATATCAATTTTACACCAGTCCTAAACATTATTGGGTAGTTAACACTTAATTTTGAGAGGGAACCCAATTTTGGCCGCCATCTTGGATCCGCCATATTGGATCCAAAATAATGATTCCAAATGTAAAAGTGGTGTTGTGACCCATCATTTCAAATTATATTTTTTCACTGATTACAATGCCGCAATCCGTTTTTTAGTATCTCAATTAGTTCTCAAGATATGGGTACTTTTAATTAATTTATTTTCAACCAATTTAAACATTACAAATTGATAAAATAGGCCCATAACCACAAAATAATGCTAGGTAGTGACGAATAACCACCATCAGTCATTGTTGACCCATCATTTTAAACTAGCTTTTTACGCCGAATTCAATGCCGCAACCCGTTTTTAGCTATACAACTTATTTTTTGAAAAATTCAGGTTTTTTGAGATATTTATTAGAAACATGTCAATATCTTGAAAACTAAACACTATAATAAAAAACGAGTTACGGCATTGAATTCAGCGTAAAGATGTAGTTTGAAATAATGGGTCACAATACCAACTTCATATTTGAAATAACTTGCCTCATTCCATAATGGCGGATCCAAGATGGCGGCCAAAAAATTTACATCGGTGAAAGTTAAGTGTAAGGGCCTGTTTGCACGACGCCCAGTACAGTGGACAGTAACACCTTTAAACAAAAGAGAACAAAAGAATTTTTTTCTACTGTCCTACTGTCTGGTCGTCGTGCAAACAAGGCCCAAATCGCTCAACAATGACTGATGGTGGTTATTCGCCACTATCTAGCATTATTTTGTGGTTATGGGCCTATTTTATCAATTTGTAATGTTACAATTGGTTGAAAATAAATTAATTAAAAGTACCCATATCTTGAGAATTAATTTATATATTAAAAAACAGATTGCGGCATTGTAATCAGTGAAAAAATCTAATTTGAAATGATGGGTCACAACACCACTTTTACATTTGGAAGAATTATTTTGGATCCAATATGGCGGATCCAAGATGGCGGCCAAAAACTTTTACCTTGCCAAAATGCACGACTAGCCACTCAAAACTTATTGGCGGTGGTCTCAACTCAATATCTTGTTAAATGTAGATAAAAAATGCAGCCGAGTGGCTTTCTTCAAAAACTTCCCAATGTTAAAAAAGCCGCCATTTTGAAACGTGATTTTTGGGGTTTCCCGTTGACCGATTTTGTTAGATTTTGGATATGCTTGAATAAGTATTTTTTGTTATATTTTCATAAAAAAAGGTTGTGTTGTAGTTTGGTCTAAGTTGGTGAGCATTTTAACAAATTTTAAAAAAATTAAAAAACAAATTTGTTATATCTTAAAAACAAAAACGGATTTTTGAAAACAGATTTCAGCATTGGAATCAGCGTAAAAATCTAGTTCTAAATGATGTGTCACATGACCACCTTTGTATTTGAAAAAAAATAATTTAATCCAATATGGCGGATTCAAGATGGCGGCCAAAATTTAAAATCCTATGAAAATGAAGTATTACCCCCCTAACGGTTTTCTGAAGCATTTTTAATTTTATATCTCCAGAGATGTAGTTGAAAACTAAGAATAAAACTTAATTTTAAATTTTTCCATTGTAATCCGCCATTTTAAAACGTAATTTTAGGGAATTTCCCATGGACCGATTTTGTCCGATTTTGGATATGTTAAAAAGCACATTTTTTTGGACAGATTTCCACCAAAAACGCTCGTGTTGCAATTTTTTCTAGGTTAAGGGTGTTTTTTGCGTAGATTTTCTGGACTAGTAGGCTACACAAGGTATTTTGGTTAGATAATTATGGTAAAGGTAAGTATTGCTAAGGATTTGGTTGCTAGAAAAGTTATGGTAAACACTGTCAGGTATTTATTGCTTTTATTATCATAATTATTGCATAGTTCATAAATTCACTAAACAATAACTGACTGTATTCATTTATCAAATATTTGTCAAATTTATGACTTGTTCACATCTCGGAATCTATCTATAATCGAGCTAATTTTTGGATAGTTCATGTTTTCATCCTTTTCTATTTTCCTTCCATTTTTGCTTTCGTGGAAGCAAAAATTGTTCGTAAATTGATCGTAAATTGTTCGTTGTGTAAAATTTGTTCGTTGTTGTTCATAACTACAATCCTCAAGATATTATACCAGTGGTGTTCTTCCTTCTACAGGGAAAATTAAAAAGAAATTCAAAATGTTAATCATAAAAATTTTAAGAAAACATTTTAAAAAAAGGAAGCTCAAAACAAAACACATGACGTCAACAACAACCCGTTTCTTTTCACAATACCTTTAGCTATGGGCAATTATTATCAAAGATCACCTCAGTACGCACCCACTCATGTGTATTTTCATGGCTACGGGTCAACCGTGGAGACCGCAGAGAGAGCCAAAGGCTGATGAGTGAGTTCCTAATGGATAAATAATCCCGACGGTCCGGCACTGCTGCGGCGGATCAGGCAACATTTCCATTAGGCTAATTCCCCCACCGATCATGGAGTTAACGTGAGGGTTGTTTTATGACCTTTAAATCGTCTCGCATTTCCCTCTTTCCCTTATGATCCCCCACAACTTAAATTTTTACTGTTTATGCACTGATCAACTTTTTGTTAATGATGATTTTACTATTGTTTTTATTTTATGTTTAAAGTAATTTTCCTATGATTATCTCAGATTTCAAGGCATATACTTTTATTTTAAGTAGGTTAGACACGTAGGAATTAAGTAATGTCGTTATTGTGTACTCGAGAAGGTAAGGGATATACAGACTTTTTCGAGAACAAAATACTACAACTTATTCTCTACATGGACCACTTTCTTCCCGTGGATCAACAATTCAGGACTAATGTCTAGGGTTTGTTCTCTACCCAGTTGTCCTTGTTTCCTTCCTTTTTCTCTGATTCCCCAGAACACCTCACTTTTTGCCCACAACACTGGAGATGTTGTTCTGCCTTGCATCTATTATTTTTACTGTTTCACTATTCACTTCAATAGATCGACTACTTTTCCTCAATAACAGCTTGTGAGCTAGTAGTATCTTCTCTCCCGCCCTCCCATGTACCGCAAAGTAAATTTTTAGATCCTCGCATGTTAGACCTCTATTTAATTGTATTAATGATTGTACCAGGTCCACATGAGAAAAAACTCCCACTTCCAGATCAATTCCTGGGTGAGCACCTCCTACCTCCTTACATTTTCCTCTCCTCTCGAGATATGGTCTCCATCTTACCCTTCCCACTCTATTAAAGATATGCTCCTAACTCATCGTTTCCGCTCCACTGTGAACATGCTTCCTACCTTAATTTTTCCGCTCCACTGGAAACAAGCTTCTTCCCTTACCTCTCCCGATCCACTAGAAAGGTGCTCCCCACCTTACCGTTTTCGCTCCTCTGGGGACATGCTCTCCACTCTACCTTTTCCGCTTCATTGGAGGCATACTACACACTTTACCTTTCCCATCACCTTTTAATCTTTCTTTATCTACCAGTCTTCTTAACTATGGACTCTCAACTATGGACTCTCAACTATGGACTCTCAACTATGGACGATATTCTAACCATATTCCTACCCAGAACAACGACTCCCGCTACTAGCTGGAAACACACCCCTCACACCTTACCTATTTCCTTCCACCTTAGCCGTACCTCTCATCCCACCAGTCCTTTTACCTTTTATCTCTCTCAACTAATGGTGATATTCTCACCGTTTTCCTACCCAGATCAACGACTCCCGCTCCTGGCTGGAAACACGCTCCTCACCTTACCTCTTCCTCCACCTTTTAGCCGCATTTTTTTATCCACCAGTCCTACTGACGACCCTCCGTTTCTATCCAGATCAAAGACTTCCACTCCTTTCTGGAGACTTGCTCCCTACCCCCCTCTTTTTCTCCACCTTAGCCATCTCTCTCTACCTACCAGTTCTCTTACCTTATCTCTCTCAACTATTATTGACGATATTCTCACCGCTTTCCTACCCAGATCAACGACTCCCGCTCCAAGCTGGAAAGACACTCCCCTCCACCTTTCCCTTTCCCTCCATTTTCTAGCCTTTTTACATCTCTCTATCCTCTTATCTCGTACCTCTCTCAACTATTGACAACTTACCATTTCACCTTCCTCCCCAGATCAACGACTCGCAGCCGCAGATCGGCCCCTGGCAGGAGTCGCGGTTCCGCCCGCCGCCCTCCACGGGGCGCGCCTCCCTCAGCCTCCACATCGGCGACCTCCAGCCCTCCTCGGTGTTCCAGGCCCGGGCGCAGGTCCGCAACCGCTACGGCTGGAGCGACCTCTCCGAGCCCTTCCAGTTCTACACGCGCGGCGTCGCCTACCACGACCTCTTCGGTGAGAGCGGTAGTTCAATTTATTATTTCTTTTTATTAAATAAAAACCTCAACTGCCCGTCGCCATGGGCCAATAAGCCTGTGTGGCGATCTAAAGACAGCGAGGTACCATAGCGGCAATAGTCACATAGACCTGCCAGAGGTGACCGATCATGTTGGATCAAGATTCGCCCGCCGCTGTGATCGAACCAGCGACGTTTGAAACTAAAGGCAAGCGCTTTACCTCTGAGCTACCGCCTTGGTAATTCAAGTTCAAATTTTGTTATTTATGTTGTATATATACATATAGGGTACTCTATAATTATACAGAGGCCACTCTTATGTAACGCGCTGTGACGGTTATGCTAGGTGAGTTTATTATAAGTATATTATTAGAGCTTTTCTCGTTGCGTTGCGAATCTAATTATACAAAATTAGTCATACTTTCGCCCGCCAAATCCCGTTGATAGGTGATGAGTGTGCTCCTGCCCAGAAAAGAATTAAACAGAGGTCGCTGTTAAATGGGTCTTCCGTTACGCCCAAGTCGTAGTTACAGTTACATCCACTTACAGATACGGTTAAGTGACTAGTTATTAGTTAAATCCAGTTACTAGTTACTGTTAAGTTAAATTAGGAGAGGGTACCCGCTGACCAGCGGTCGACACCCAATGACCGCATCATTAGAAGATTCCCCTGTTTGTTTCTTCTCTGTGGCTCCTGTCAACGACCTCACCTTGGCCTACTTGGAGGGGATTTGGCGGGCGAAAGTATGACTCGTATGATATCGTTCGATTCGTAAAGAAAAGAGGATAGTTCTACTAACATGTTTAGAATTACTAACATAACCACTGCAGCGCAGTGTATAAGGGTGGCGATCGAGTGTGGTCGCTAGCGGTGACGACGACGCGTTCAACTCAATCCTTGCCGACACTGCTGCCTTTCGGGAGGTAGAACACAAAGACCGATCATCAAAATAATATCGAATTTTGACAGTAAGTCAATCAAGGCTATCTATCTATCTATCTATCAAGGCAAGTATCTTTTTTCCGATTAGTTTGTTATTTTTTGTATCCAGTAAAAAAAACTCTAATAATCGTGGCCTCCTTGTAATACAAGTACCACAGTTTACTTGAGCGTTCATTGCTCCGCATTCTTCAGTATTGTTGTAGCTCTGAGGAAAGCTATCCAAATACATTTCATAGCTCAAATACTCCAAATGCATATCTAAATACCTTCCATTAAATCGGTATTAATTCGCATTTATTTCTGATCAGGGATCACACAATATATAGAACAGGGCGGCATTATGGAAACACCACCTGTTAATGCAGCTATGGTGCAAATCTTCTGGGGAGGACCTCCTCCTCTCCTACGCTTTAATGGACCTTTTCGATTGATGCGGAATTTTTTTATTAATTTGTTTTGCAGCTTGACTTACATTCACAAAATATTTGTTCTCTTATTAACGCCAATTTTTTTTAAGAGGGCTGTTTAGAGGGAAAGTGATGAAAACCCCAAATGATGGAGATTTTACGCGCAGCCTCTTGTACGAGACGTAAGGAAATCAATCTCTTAAATTTTCTTGTTAACAGCTGTTTTGTCCTGTATCTGCCTGCTACGTTTTGTTAGCGATTTAATTTAAACTAATCCTATCATTCTAAAGCAATTGAAATGAAATATATAGTTGAAAATATTATTTTTTCCAAATCTGTACAATAGTACAAGAAAAATAAACAAAAAAAGCAATTATATATATATATATTTCATTAATTATATATCATCTTTGCCTGGTAAAAAGAAAGAGGCCTACATGGGCGAGAACCAGTAGGTTTGTTATTGCATTGATTAAACTTTCAAATGTCTCTTGAGAGTATCCTAGAGCCAAATTAATGTAAACTCTAACGAGACTCAATACTGTCAATAGTGAATACAAAATAACCTCTTAATTTCGACACATATCTGAGTCATATATTGACTGAGAACTCAGGGATTCATTTGAATTTGTGTGTAGATTAGTTCAAAAATAAAGTATCCAAATATCTTGGAATAACTAATATTAAAGTATATGTATCTTTGCACTAGGGGAATGGTGTTTTAGGAAAATATAATTTAAGAATAATATAAACATAACAACATATATCATAATAAAAACACTACTCTGAAGACAGCAAATAACGAGGTTACTCTAACATTGCGGGTTTTGGTGACCGCACGGTAAATTTTTAAATTCGAGGAAAATGAGAGACTGCACAAAGACAATGGTTCATAAATTAGCTTTAGTACATGATGATAATAAGCAAGACCTCTAGTTAAAACAGTCTTTTGACATTTTAAATACATGGACCTTTCTCGTCATTTACATTAGAGTTATTTCATTTCAACATCCTTTTAAAATTACCTTACCTCATCTCTCTTGAACTCTTAATGGATATAAGTATTTTAAATTGGCAAAAGAGGAGTAAAATTACATTTACCAAGTCATATGCGTGTATGCGTGTTTTATTCTTTATAAAGGTTTTTCCTGATACAGTATTTTGTAATTTGTAAACATCTGTTATAGAGAACAACGTGGAGCACCTGTCATCTGCCTCGACACGGAGGAGGCTCACAATGACCTACTTTGCTGTTCTTCTATTCTTTCACTTTTTATAACATGTATTTAATAATGAATAACCCTTCTAAGTCAGTATTGTAATATATAGCTGTACAAGAAAATAATTCGAGCGGCATGTTTGATAACGGCAAAATATTGGTGGATAAACCATTATCAAGATGAGTTCTTACTAACTTTTTCACTATTTTTTTCTCGTATTTTTTACGCTCGGCTGCCGATTCATAGGTAAAAACGCGGTTAAAGTTACATGACTAAAAAATAAACAGTCTAACTCTTAACATTTTATTTAACAGTAGTTACCACCACCCCCTCTTTTAATAAAGAAAAATGAAATATGTAAGGGAGACCAGACTGTTGATTTTAAAATATATTTTGTGATGAAATTTTAATTTCTCTAGAATGTTCACCGTTTGCATTTTAATATCGCTTCTTTCTACTTTTAAATATTTATTTTCCAGTGAATTTCCAAGTGTGAATATTTTACTAGTCACGGCTAAAATATATTTGCTTTAAACTTTTATCCCTGTTGAGGAATGGTATTTGTATACCCTCTACCGAATCGTGTTTCATAGCGATTACGATATTCCACAAAGTAAATGTAACTTATATTATTGGTCTCAAGCTCTCTTGGACGAAAGATAGAAAGAAAACCGATAAAAGTTAATTTTCTGTTTTTAATTGCATCCTTTTTCATACGCAATAATTAATATGATAGTAAAATAAAGGAGTAGCCAGACAGATTGTGTTTATAACTGTAACTTATATACCATAACTATTTTAGAATTAGTTGTTTTGTTAATATTTTTATGAGTAAGTTTTCAAATTATAAGTGTATGAGTGTATATAAATTGGTTTATTTTGTAAAATAAAATTATTTTATCCATACATACTTCTTCGTTATTTAAAAGCCTGCTAGCTTGAAGTTGAACGTTTAAAAGCATTAATACCATAAGAAAAATCAATTTATTAAAACTGAATAAAACTTCTTCCAAATTTGAAGATAATGTGGCCAAAAATGTCTATGTCCCTTGGTGATTAATATAAAAAACTATAAAAAAATTGCTAAAATAATACTGATTTTTGAATATACAAACAATAATTTCAATGTATTTTATAACTAATTTGGATTACAATACATTTTTGTCGTAGGGTTAAAATTTTTTTTAGATGAATTTTAATAAATAGCACTTTATCCTTAACTTAATCTGCAAACTATTATTTACATAATATTAGCAGGATTTATCAATTTGAATAACATTTTTAATAGTTATATTTTTTAGGTAACAGAAAGTTTGTTGTCTCAAGGCAGATAATAAGAATTTATTTACATTCGGAATGACATTAAAAAAGTAGAATGTTTTCATTTAAATAACAAATTAGCCTTAGGCATAAAAAGCACAAAACAAGTGACCGGCAGCAAATCATGAATCATAAATCATTACCTCTCATAGATTTCATCAGATTTGATGTTTGTGGAATCCTTTTTAATTTATTAAAGTATGCCTTTGAAATGAAAGCAATGAAATTTTTACTAAGGGTGCGGCGTAAAAGTACAGGGTTTTTTTTTAACGCAACCCATTTTTAAGATTGAATAATGCACAAATGAATGTGTAATGATTATTATTTTAGTGATCTTTACATTTTACACAACCTATTATTGAAGTTTGATCTCATTTAATTACTCTCATTTCCATCTAGTAGTCCAGTCAATTTACGCGTTGACCTAAAAAAAACTGCAAGAAAAAATATTTTGATGGAATTCTACTTAAAAAAATATGAATTTTAATATATCCAAAGTTTACCAAAATCAGACCATGGGAACCTCACTAAAATTACGTTTCAAAATGGGGGCTTTTCCCACCATACAAAAGTTTTTGAACATTCAACTGTATTTTGTATCAATGTTTTTCGAGATATTGACTTTGGACCGCCGCCATTCATCGTTGGGTGATTGGTTCTAAATTTTGACAGAGTTTACATTTTCGGCCGCCATCTTGGATCCGCCATATTGGATATAAATAAATTTTTACTATGTAAAGAGGTGTTGTGACGAATCATTATGGGCTAGATTTTTACACTGAACACAATGCTGAAATTCGTTTTTGACAATATGCATTCGTTAAAAAGATATGCTCAAATAAAAATTCATCCCTATAAATTTCTTATGGACGTTTAATTTTCTTAAAGGTTTTTTAAGAATCATCTCTTATATATCCAGTTCTAATTAAGGTATGTAGTTCGTTTTGTTCTTAAAATACTCAGTCATTTAACGGCTTTTATATGAGCTATTGATCATTAAAATCGGACGAGGCTAAAATCGACACGAAAATCCATTTTTTAGAGATTTGTTATTTGTCAAAGATTCATAGCGCAGGTCCAAGAAAAAACGTTTTCTTGCAGTTTTTTTAGGTTCCCCATGTTACTTTTCGTAGAATGACTGGCCTATAGGGCGGAAGTAACATCTACAAATTTAAGGGTGTATTGCATGCCCATGGCCCAAATAAATCAGTCTATTTGTTAATTATTCTTCAAATTTGCACATGGAAATCATGGGGTAATATTATTTAACTAAAATTAGTTATCCTTTCAGCGGGCGAATCTGCGGGTATATCTGCTAGTTGTAGGATAAGATTCAAATACATTTTTCGTTTGATAAATACAGTAGTAACATACCGACTCTTCATTAAATAACGCATACAAATTTATAATTTAAAACACGTAAAATTATGTAAACGTTAAAAAATAATGTATTAAAATATTGCATTAGTACTTTACAGTACCTTTACTAATGTAATTTTATTTCTGAAACGATCAAATATCGCGCCAATATTTTCGTCTGTTGTAGATGGGTACTCTAGTGCCTGTTTAATCTCACAAATAAATAAAATAAAATAAACCTTTATTTTCCCAATACATAGTTACAATACATGACACAATATAACATATGCTAAAACATAGTACTGTGCATAAATTGAAATTAAATATACTATTTACAATTACACCAATTCCTAATACCAGGCTGACCTTATTAATTGTGATATTGATTTTTTCAGTATTGAGAAAACACCTCTAAGGTAAAGCCTGTGTGGAGGCATTTATCCATATAGTTACTTGGAATATGTTTCAAGTAACTGAAAACTTTAATTTTCACACCGCTAAGTTTTGAGTACATAACGGTTTTTTTTAATTTTCAAACAATTAGAATATATAAGTTTGTTATATGATTTCAGAGCATCCATTTGGTTGATACTCAAAGAAAATTGTTCATATTAAACATGTACGTGCAAAGTAGATGTAAATGAAGAGTTAGTGTGGGGAGCGCACATAGCCAATCCACCGTTCCACATGGGCACAACAGCAATCACGTCTGGCATGGACGAACAAACAGTATGTTTGTTGTTAACAAACAGTCAGTTCACAGAACAATCAGTGTTTTCGTCTAATCATGGGGATCAACTCTGTTCGAAATTTGTCTGTTATCTATAGAAACCTCTGGTTAAATGAATAGAGCATTATTTAGTTTTCTAAGGTAACATATTTAACCTGACAATATACAACTCTGGTAAATATTTCATAATAATATCTCCAAATTAAATAAAGGTAAGTGAATTAGTTTAATGGACACCCTTCATTTCGTAAGGAGTGGTTTACAGTTCCAAAACTACGACAAGTTATGGCACCGAATTATTAGTAAATACCTCAAATAAAAAATAAGATATATTTCTCCAGTCAAATTACTGCAACAAGAAGATGTTTTAGGTTTTTTTGCGACAAGAAGATGTTATCGAAAACCTAAACGAGGCTAGCTTTTAGAACTTCGATCAAGACTGTGCTTTGGCAATTGAGACAAGGAAGTTTGGCATAAGGTAGTTGATTGGAGCTTCAGTGTAGAACAAGATTTCTTTGATAAAAATTCATATGTTTGATAAAAATTCATATGTTTGATAAAAATTCATATGATATTATATGACTATCAAAGTTTTTGATTGGACTCGCCAAGATCAGAAATCAAACTTTTATCCGTTAAAAGTTATTTTTTCAGTAAGAAGTATAAAATTTTAAGTGAAGTAGGGACGTTTGACCATTTAAATCTTTAATTTTTGAGAAAGTGTCATATTTAAAAAAATTACAATCAAAGCATGACTTTGATTTATCATACAATGTATTTGATTTTGAGTGGATAAATCATATATTTTGCATACTAAAGCAATTTATGGCTAAAAACACAACTCATCATTCAAAAATTATATGGTATAAAACTGCATAGTTGAAACCCTAGTTGAATTCCTCTTCTCCATTGTTTGGAATCCATGAATTCAGAGAGATTGTCCCTTACAAACAGCCGTAGGTACTTTATTGTTTACACTGCTACGGAACTAATGGGCTGTTCAAATTGGACCGGCAGAGACAACAAAGTAGGTTAATAGTTGTGAAACAGGCTGCTTTTTATCGAATCCAATAAACTATGCTGCAACACAATCCTGTATTTGCTGCATTGACGACAAAGTTCACAGTTTTATAGATTCAGTATGAAACTATGAGTATTAAACTTAGTATTTTAATGTGAATTTTCTTTAACTATATGTTTCAATCATTTTTTAAATAACTCCATACTATATTAAACTACGTCTTAACAGATTAAATCATTTTTAAAAGTTTTTGTTTAGCGAGTAACATAATTATATTTTGAAAATCTTATATTTGCTTTCCATAAATATAAATTTTCAGAATAAATTTTACAACCTCTTTAGTTTTTATTTAGCTGAAAACCTAAAAAAACTATTTAAACAGAAGTTTTTAAAAATTGTTTATTAGTTTCTCAGTTATTGTTTTAAAACAGAAAAAAATCAAGAAAACTGTTCATACTGTTTCACTCTAATGGGTCTGAGAATATGCCAAGATAATCAAGTAAGTAATGCCCAATTATCTGGAGCAGTGGAACTTCTGTCTCAAGGGCAAGATTAGTTCGAGTCTGTAACCCTCACCCTCCCTCAGTGAGTCTTACTCTAGAACCATGATTATTCTAAGTAATGTTCAATATGTGCTTCGTTCAAGTAGCTGGTTCAAATCATTTTCAGTAAATTCAAAGTGGATAGAATGCGTCCTGATTTTATCTTTGACCAGTGGACACGTGCTGCTCATCAGCACTTAAGTGAGCAATAATTGTAAATAAAACCAAATGCATCAGCTGTTCAGCCCATATGTTGTTCGTGTCCTTATAGTCCAGTCAATCTGTTCCTAAAAAGAGGCGATAGAGGAAAAAATTAGGAGAAAGCTGAATTTTTCACCATCGACTACTACCGTATAGACAACTTCTAGCCAAAAGTCCCCACCCCTACCCCTCTTGCTTCCCCCCCTACAGCCCCTTGTTGTTCTTTAAGTTTAGAAAATGCAGTATTTTGTAAAAATGACTATATCTCAGAAATTATTTAAGATATACCTTACATTTTGTTGTTTTCGGGTTCCTCATAAAAAGTTCTAAAAATAATGTCATATGGTGATTTACGATTAATCTACTCCTTCTACGTCTATTTCCTGTTTAATTTGGAAAAAAAGCATTTTCCTTCATTTTTCGCCAAATATGTTTTTATTTTGCCCAATAACAAGGCTCAAATCACTTCCGTTATGACTCTGTTATGTACTAAATATTTTCTCCTGTTTATAAGCTTTAAAATGATATAATACTTGGCTTGCTTTTCTCACTTATTGCCTTGCTAATACAAGTAAAACATGTTTTACAGCGCCTGCTGCGGCCGCGCGTTACGCCACCGAGGTTCATTCAACCTGGGGTTTTAAGGGGAGAGGAAAATAGGAAAAAGCTGAATGTTTTACCATCGACTACTATTGTATAGACAAGCTTCTAGCCAAAAGTCCCCATCCCTACCCCTCTAGCTTCCCCCCCTGCAGCCCCCCCCCCTAATTTTCCAAGTCTAATAAATGCAGTATTTTGCTAAGCTGCTTATATCTTAGAAACTATTTGAGATATCTATTATATTTTGTTGTTTCCGGATTTCTCATAAAATATTCTAAAAGTAATGTTATATATAGTTTTACGATTAATTCACTCCTTCTACGGCTATTTTCCTGTTTAATTTGGAAAAATGTATTTTCCTTAGATTTTTATGAAATATATTTATATTTTTCCCAATAACAAGGCTCAAATCAATTCCCTTATGAATCTGTTTTGCACTGATATTTTTCCTGTGTATAAGCTTAAAATCATATCATATTTGGGTTGCTTTTCTCACATATTGCCTTGCTAATACAAGTAAAACATGTTTTACAGCGCCTGCCGCGGCCACGCGTTACGCCACCGAAATTTATTCAACTGGGGTTTTACGGGGAGGGGAAAATAAGAAAAAGCTGAATTTTTCACCATCGACTACTATTTTATAGACAAGCTTCTAGCCAAAAGTACCCATCCCTACTCCCCTTGCTTCCCCTCCTTCAGCCCCCCTAATTTTACAAGTCTAATAAGTGCAGTATTTTGCTAAGCTGCATATCTTAGAAACCATTTAAGATATCTCTTATATTTTTTGTTTCCGGATTTCTAATAATAATGCCATGTAGTGTTTTAAGATTAGTTTACTCCTTCTACGTCTATTTTCCTGTTTAATTTGGAAAAAGTAATTACTTGCATTTAAATTACATAATCAAAAGGCTATAATCATTACCACCATTAGGAAGCGGTTTTGTACTAAATATTTAAATTACCTTTATCATATAAAGCATCGTAAAAATATGCTAAGCCAAATTTTAGCTTCGCCTGCCGTTCTTTAGCTTGCCACGCCGCGACGTTCAGAGTTTTTCGAGGGTTTATAGGATGAAGAAAATATTTTAACACTAGTTATTTGTATATAACATCTGCTTTATTTAAATGCCGTCAGCCTTATTTACATTCTGAGATGGAACAGAAAACCATACTTGACTTCTACTTGATTTCTTGAGAAATCTGGAACAACATGAATGATTGTAGTGAGACAAATAATGGCAGACACCTACCTAATGACTTCTCCCTATTCAAGTGTAACTTACCACAATTAAAGGGGGACTTCTTCTGGCTCCTCTCTGTTTGTGCATTGTCCTGCGCACTGTCCACACATTTCTGTGCAACTCAAGGAAGCCTTGAAGCAGCTGCACTTGTTTTTACAGGACTTTTTACAGTTGCAAGAAATGAGTGATATGACATCCTCAGGTGATGGAGGTTCAAATATCAGTGCAAAACAGATTCATAAGGGAATTGATTTAAGCCTTGTTATTAGGAAAAATACAAATAAATTTCATAAAAATTTAAGGAAAATGCATTTTTTCCAAATTAAACAGGAAAATAGACGTAGAAGGAGTAAACTAATCTTAAAACACTACATGGCATTTTATTAGATTTTTTTATTAGAAATCCGGAAACAAAAAATATAAGATATATCTTAAATGGTTTCTAAGATATAGGCAGCTAAGCAAAATACTGCATTTATTCGACCTGGAAAATTAGGGAGGCTGAAGGGGGGGAAGCAAGGGGGGTAGGATTGGGGACTTTTGGCTAGAAGCTTGTCTATGCAATAGTAGTCGATGGTAAGAAATTCAGCTTTTTCCTATTTTCCTCTCCCCTTGAAACCCCAGGTTGAATGAACCTCGGTGGCGCAGCGCGCGGCCGTGGCAGGTGCCGTAAAACATGTTTTACTTGTATTAATTAGCAAGGCAATATGCGGGGAAAGCAAGCCAAATATGATATTATTTTAAAGCTTATACACATGAGAAAATTTTCAGTGCATAACAGAGTCATAAAGGAAGTGACTTGAGCCTTGTTATTGGGGAATATTTTAAAAATATTTGATAAAAAATGAAGGAAAATGCTTTTCTTCCAAATAAAACAGGAAAATAGACATAGAAGGAGTGAATAAATCTTAAACACTATATAACATTACTTTTTGATTATTTTATGAGAAATCCGGAAACATCAATATATAAAAGATATCTCAAATGGTTTCTAAGATATAAGCAGCTTAACAAAATACTGCATTTATTAGACCTGGAAAATTAAGGGGGGGGGCAGAAGGGGGGGAAGCAAGGGGGGTAGGAATGGGGACTTTTGGCTACAAGCTTGTCTATACAATAGTAGTCGATGGTAAAACATTAAGCTTTTTCCTATTTTCCCCTCCCCTTAAAACCCCAGGTTGAATGAACCTCGGTGGCGCAGCGCGCGGCCGCGGCAGGTGCTGTAAAAATGTTTTACTTGTATTAGCAAGGCAATAAGTGAGAAAATCAAGTCAAGTATTATATCATTTTAAAACTCATAGACAGGAGAAAATATTTAGTACAAAACAGAGTCATAACGGAAGTGATTTGAGCCTTGTTATTGGGCAAAATATAAATGTATTTGAAAAAAATGAACGAAAATGCTTTTTTCCAAATTAAACAGGAAAATAAGCGTAGAAGGAGTAAATTAATCGTAAAACACTATACAGCATTACTTTTAGATTAATTTATGAGAAATCCGGAAACAACAAAATATAAGAAATATCTCAAATAGTTTCTAAGTTATAAGCAGTTTAGAAAATCACTGCAATCAATAGACTTGGAAAATAGGGGAGGGGCTGTAGGGGGGGAAGCAAGGGGGGTAGGGGTGGGGACTTTTGGCTAGAAGCTTGTCTATACGGTAGTAGTCGATGGGAAAAAATTCAGCCTTCTCCTAATATTTTCACCTAAAAACTCTAGATTGACTGCACTATTAGGGGAAATTTTATCATAAAAGTAAAATATTTCCTAAAAATGTTGCACCGAGATCTTTTATTTAAGTAAGGGGTTGTTGGGTGTCGGACTTGTGGTTTTCTCAACAGTTCCAGGTAATTTTTGCCTTAAATATAGATATATAATCTATCAACCGATTTCTTATAGAGTTGAGAGAAAATATTTTTCCTTTATTCCGAAGTTCGAAAGAAAACTATATTTTTTAGACTACACTAAAAAATATAGCCACTATATTTTTTTGGGAAATTATTCTAGTATTTCATTAATCGTGAATTTTATGAGCTTGAGTCTATTATTGTTGTTCAACCTGTGAAAAATCTGTTTGACATAGCCTCCAGTAAATAGTCTTTTACATTTCTTGATGAAAAGTGACATCAAAATTTATATAGTATTACAGGAAATGTTAACAAAATTCAACCTTTATATTATAAAATCATGTGAAAAAAACTTAGTTGCACAAACCTTAGAGGTTCATTGAGTACTGTCTTTGGTGAACGTTTATGCAGCCCTATTCACATGTGCACAATAATTTTACAACCGCAACGGTTAATAACAACACGTCAATATGTGATGACACACTTTGGGCTAAGATGAGTCACATTAATGTTCCTGAATCTTAATTTCAAGATTAATTGCGATATAGAAAGCTAATACTGTACATCGTAGAGTGCAGTATGACACGTCACATAGATATTGAACTTGAGCCTTTCATTTTTTTGCCTTGTGCCTACTCTCCTTGGCAAATATCTTACACATTTTTGTTCCAGAATATTAGAGATGACTGTCTTACATTACGAGATGCAAATAAACCTTAAAATGAACTTCAGAAACTAATTTATGACTTATATTTAGTAGTTTACTCTTCTTTACTAAAAGTTCAAACATGAATTCCAAATGCAAAAATTGAATAACTGCTAGAATAGAATAAAAGGTTATACAGCTATGTATTTTATAAATAATCAGATAAAAGTAATTTTTATCATTTTTACTATATGGAAAACAACATTGATATAACGAAATATTTAAAGAATGTAGTTCCACATTTATCAACTATTTGTTTGGATTATAAAGGCAATTTCATTACCAACAATTAAAAATGAAGATCCATGCACTACGTTACTCTGTTGCAAAGTTACGTTCGTTTTTGTAAAGTGTTACTCTTTTGCACGGTAGCCATATTGATGACGTCATTACTCGGGCAACCACTACTCACCAACCTTAAGAACTGCCATTCTGAAGACTTTATGCTATGACTAACCCTAAATTAACAACAAATTTTATGGTAAATTTGGGGTAAGTAAAAGTGGTCTATCTCTTGGTCTAATATGTTCATGTTCACCTCCTAACTAGTGCAAGCAAAACTGCAGTCAAAAACTGTACTCCTTGCATTTCCCTCTATACAATTTTCTTTTGAGCATTCGTTGCCTGGACTATATAAATTAATGACGCTATGTAACAAAACATATCCGTTAGATAAAAAAACTAATTTACGATCATCCCTAATCAAGAAGTTAAAAATGCCTCTGGTTTAAATCCATAAAATGTTGAAATTTTTAATTTTTTTATCGGTCGCGGGACATTTAGTAACGCTGTTACCACAGCTCGTTTACAGGGAGCAGTCCCGGAGAACGATATTAGCGTAGGTTGCGAAGGGATGATGGAAATTGAAATAATTAGAAATATTTATTATATATTAAATAACTGTTTATGAACTTAGTACAGTAATAAAAGTATAGCAACAGAATAAAAATAACTTTAACAAAAATTTAACCTTGTGAAATTAATTGTAAAGGGACGTGAGAGGTGTAGACCGTACTGGACGCGGACTTGAATTGAATGCAATGTCGAGACCCCCTCCTCTAAGCGATCGGATCACCGATGTCACGTGATTGGACGAGAGTGACGTGGTGCTGACTAGTGAACTACGGCTGCTCGTGGCCGTTCTGCGTTGTAAATTAAAACGTTATTAACTAATAATCTGTCTTACCAAAACAAATGTACTAAGTAAAACTAAAATGATTTTGGTTCAGCTAGTGTATGAGAGTGACTCGTTACACAGCCGAAATAATCAATTACATTCATAGTTTGGTGATAGATTGCTCACTATCCTAAGCTTACATTTGTAATATACAGCTTCATTAGCTGCATGCAAGCCATGTGTTACCAGTCATGTATCATGTATGACCAATATCAATAACAGTATATGATGCACCATGTGTGATGCTTTAATATATATCACCACAGAAGCTTGTGTGTTATATGGGGATCGTCGTCATGGACTATCACTTGAGATTAGTACAACATGTTCAATCTTATTGCGCAACAAATTATGAACGAACCTTTTAATACTTCTGTATTTAAATAAAAATATTTGAATTTGATTCATACCATACAGATTTAAATTACTTTTATTGTAACTGAACCAACCCTTATAAGTAGGGGTGTACGAGTATTAATTTATGGAGACGGATCGATTCAAAACTTAATTAATACGAGTTTCAAGCTTTTTCGAGCCGACTTTTTTTGGTCGCATAACAAGTTATCTGACATCCACGTTTAAGTTATTGCTAAGTATAAAATAAATTATTATAAATTGAACGGAATGAAATCTTTTCTCAAAATATTTAACGTGGAAGTGTTCCTGAAAAACAGGCATATTATTGAATTACTTATATTATGCTTACGTAAATTAAAGAAACTTCTTACTCTGCCACACCAATACTACTTCTTATTTGATGTTGCCTTCAGGCCTAACTAGATTAGGCTTGCTTATGTTTTAAAACGAAATGGCGGAAACGGGCCATGTTCAAAACTGCCTTTATAGCCTGACCTAATATCGAATTATTACTTTATTAATTTCCTTGAGTTACTCACATAGCTTCACATAATATTATACTTGGTTGTAAAAGTTTACTTTTTTACGGTTTAAAGGTTAAAAACAAAAAAAATCTTAAAAAGAGGGTGGATATGGTTAGAATAATCGACTGCGATGTATTTAAGGAGCATTGTTTCAGTCTTAATCAATGAAGTCTATTTTAAAAGTTGTAAAATAAAATATAGTTACAAAAATAAACGGTTTATCAGGAATAATTGTTTTTTTTCTCTCCCTCTATTTGAAAGCTTATGTTGACAACATAGGTAATAATAAAACGGTAAAATATCAGTATTTTTACACGGGAAAACTTTTTGTTTATTGTACAGTTCAGTTTATGACTTTTAAATATTAAGTAACGAATCCTCTGCATGTTGAATGTTGCTTGATTTTTGAATTCACTAGAGGTTTTGTCATGACCGTAAACTCGTTTCGGATAATTTTATCAGAAATCAAACCAGTCTCTAACTAACTACAGGTAAACGAAATCATTCTCTAACTAAGCTATCGCCCTACCCGATGTCAGTCGACAAATCTGTTGAAATGGTTGTACTAAAAGTGAGAAACCTGCGGCTGGGTTAACAAGGCTATTTGAGAGTAATTTAGTAAATAAATTGACGTTGGGTTTCCGATGTCGAACAATATGTCCGCTTTAGAGTTCAGATGTGCAAAAACCAATCTGTTGAAAATATAGTGGCCATTTATTGAAAGTGTTTTAGCGAATTTCCCCTATAGGGAAGAAGCTATTACCTTAGGTCTCATGGTAAGACCTAAGCCCGAGACCATGATAACTTTTCGTTTTGGGGCCACCAGAAGCAAAAAACACCATTCGTTCGAATTTGCGAAGCACGATAGCGGCCGTAAAAATGGTCCGATCTTAATAAAATTTGGTACAGACATGTAAAGTGGTAATCCCTCGGACGAGTTCGTAAACCATCCCGATCGGACTACTGGAAGGGGGATAAAGGAGGGTAAACCCACCCAAAAATGGGGTTTTTGAGTCTTTTACATAGAAAAAAATTATTGAATTTTTGATGGCACCATTGAATTCAGCTATAAAAAAAAAACAATTTAGTGTTTTGAATCACTGCTCCATGTCCATTGGTTACCGAGATATTGAAAGTGGTAAACACAGTACGTTGTCCCAATGTTAACCTTATGGGAAATAAATAAAATTCTATATCTCGGTTATTTTTCAACACATCTTGATAAGACTTGGTAAATAGGTTCTTCTAGTTCAGATCTACTAAATATTGAATTAAAACCACCCAGTTTTAATATACCTGTAGCAGTAAACCTTCATACTCATTCCTCATGTTATTCTTATGGAGCTTACCAGAACATGTCAAATCTCGCTATGTTGGATTGAAATATGTTGTTTTGCATTTGAAATTCGCTGATTATGCAGGCATGCTGCAACGGGGGTATTTTTATATTCATTCGACCATTGAATAATGTACCATGTTACATTAATTTTACCATGGCACAAGCATAGTTTTAGTTTATCACCTAAAACGAGTAAAAATAATCTGAAAACTAAAAATAACTAACAAAATTAAATATATTTTACAAATTATTTATATCTTAGTTTTGGTATTTATGAGCAATAGGGATGTAATAAAAGAACAGTAAAATAGTAGTAAACCGTAGGTAAAACAACGCCGCATGTTTATGTATGACAATGTAATTTCGTTCAACATAACAATGAAATGCATGGAATTATATTATTTATTTTTTCTCTGGGAGAATATTCTTTAGCTGCAGGACTATTCTCTTTTTCGTACTATTCATATTACTACACATAATTTATCGAATTTTTGCTAATACGAGTAATTTAAAGAGGAAAACAAACTTGTTCTTTATATTGAGAAAAGTATTTTTTTACGATTTCCTAGCTTTAAATGTTTCACTTCGTAATATTTACTATTTACGGTATCCTAAAAATAATATATAATAGTCAACAGTGCTATAAATCTAAAGTGCTCATGACTAGATGGCATTTTATTTAAAACTCTCTTATTCTAAAATCAAATTAAATCCAATTAAAGATAAGAGGAACCTAAAACGAAATGGATACGATTAATCGATTAGCTTCAAATCTAGAGCAAACCTTCGAACGAAATCTGCACCTCTCTGGTGTACTTATACGATCAGGAGATTTTCATTTGAGTTTCATCATCCATCCAGCGTTACAATTATTAATAGTCATTTGTTTGTTATATTGTGTGTAGAGTGTGGGTTACATCGTCTCACGAGTAAAAGTGTTGGTGCCCGAGCTTATGCCGAGGGTGAAAATTTTCACGAGGGAGACAATGTGCTTTACTCTTGAAAAACACCCAATATTTTTCCCAGACCAGCAATAATACATATCCTGACCACAACCATTTATTTGATCAACTTAGTAAGTAATAAAAAATATCCAATTCGTTTGGTTCTACTGTTAGCGTCTGATAGCGTCTGCATCCTAGCTGTAACCCATCATGCTCTAGCGATCAGCTGACTGTTGCAGCGTTCTCACATGCTTAATTACTTTTACACGTTCTCACAGCTGATTGTCGTTTATGTTATTCTTATTTGAGTATACTTTTAGCGCCTGCAATCATTGTACTTTTAGCTGCTACATATTTGCATGTGAGCGTAAAATTTGAAGGCGCTCTAATTTTTCAAATTATTGATCTCAATTCTTATGGGTTTACTTCGTCTCCCACCGAGAGACAAAGTAATCACTTATCTCCCACTGGGAAACAAATAATTATTTTACTATCGCACCACAAGCAGTAAAAAGCGTGTAAACAAAGTAGGGGGGGGGGATATAATACTAACCCGTCTTAACGGCCCACTAATTGTATACTTCCATGTACTATTTATAAACATGGAAATTATTTATAATTTCAAAAAGTGTAGGTTGCACACGCCCTAATTTAAATTTCAAAAATACAGACACATCTTAAAGTAACCAAGTAAAATATTTTTAATTGGAAATAATGAGCATATGAAGGTCATAAGAAATGTGAAACTAGGCCTCTGCGTTTAAATATATTTTACGCATTACATATATTATGTTTCCAAGTACCACCGTGTTTGCTTACTTAAATAAGCAACTGCGGCAAAACACATATTTCCCTGAAATTGAGATAGCGATTTTTGTTTATATCTTATTGTTACGAAATATATGATATTTTGTTGCGTTTTCATAACTGCAATAGCTTGTTTCGGTACCGTAGACTATAATTTATTCAAACATATCGGTAAATTGAAACAAAACACAATTTAGCAACAGCAGACACGATTTTTTAATTTTTTTAACTATAAAAAATTATTTTTTGTGATTCAATGTGTTTTTAGAAACATATATTAAAACCACTACACTGAAGTAAACTTTTAACAAGTATATTTCCAGCTATGATATCGATTGAGTTTATATTACAGCACATCACAAGACAACAAAGGACGAGTCCGAGGCACACAGTTATATCAAACTGTCACCAAACAATGATGCTGGCTCTAGATTCTGTCGCAGTATTTATGTTAGTCAAACAACAATAGACGTAACAAGATATATCAGCCTGCCACCAAACAACGATCCTGGCTGTAGATTCTGTCGCAGTGTATGTTGTAATAAAATAACAACAGGTGTGTATTAACATGATAACAGGCAGTAGAATAGATTGTTGGTATGTCTATGGAGGCTTGAAACAATAAACGTGTTCAGACTGTTAAAACTAATAGGCTATCGTACACCAACTCAACGAACTGTCGGTGTTGCCTCAGTTTTAAGATTGTAATGACAATATCCCTAAAAAAACCCGAAGCTTTTACCAATAATTAAGCAACAATACATTAGAAGGTTGGGACAGGTTAATTTTGATTTAAATCTTACCTATTTTAAAGCAAGTGATAACAATAATTTTTATTATGTTAAATTTAATTATATTAAAACTTTAAATAATTTAAACTATTGTATTTTATTGTCTATTTCACTATTTTATTATATTTTTTTAAGAAGTTAGCATGCAGCCTCTATTTCCTTGTATTTGCTCCGCCCCCCCCCCCCCCACATGGGCTTCAAGCCTGTGAATGGAAGTTGTCGAGCAAGGCAAGAAGCGAGCCGGTACAGTACAAAAGTAAACAGTACTGCTAAACGTACTCGACCACGGGGAGACTCGGACGTACGATATTGCTGCCATAGTTCAAAAGATTAATGGGCTATCATCTGTGCCACCAACTCAATACATTAAGTGTGCGATATTGAGGTACTGTATATGACAATTTTTAATAAGAAAACTACTGAATCAAGACTGTAGACATAATTTTTACGAAACATGCAATCAAATCAGATCGGAGTTATTAAGTTTTACCTAGCAGACAGCATTTTAATTTCCTTTTTACACTGACGATTAACTAATAGTATGTCATCCTTCGTCAAGTCTAATTTTTCACGCGTATTCTCAATTTAACAACAACAAAATTTATAGATTTTATATATTTCTAGTTTTCATTATTCTTGTTCAATCATTGATGTACCATCTCATTTACTACAATATGCGCTTTGATTAATTTTTACCGCCGTTGATAGTTTTGTTCAAAATGTTCACTTAACTCCCTTATGTTAGATTAAACTCCTTGAACACATTTGTGAGACTGACCAAAAACAAAATTAATTATATAATTTATAAAAACATAAAAAAATGTAACTATTTATTATTTTGTAGGACAAAATATATTCATCCTTACTGTTAGTAAACATGTAATAAGACGAAATGAACACCGATAGTAGTGCTGGTAGCATAACATCAATCTATTTTAGTTAAAACGTTCGAATTGAAGAAGTTTGTCTTAACTTCAAATCTAGGGGATCAATCCCTTGAATTTGACTTTTATTAGATCAAACAAGCCTATATGAAATACAGCGAAAACTTGCAAAATAATGCCTATTGATTATATGTTTATAAAGCATTTTACTGGTAATACAAGACATATTTTATATATATCTTATTTTGGTGTAAACTCCATTAGCTTCTAAGAAATAACTTTATGTGAATAAAAAATAAATAAATTGAAGAAGTAACAAAAGAAATTCTAGGAAAAATGGAACCTGCGCCTGTATATAAAAGCATACCTCTCCTCAAAGGGCTTTTATTAGCTTTTGTTAGAGACAGGCTATATGAAAAATTACAATTGCGATAACATGGTACTCAACAAAAGAGAGCGTTAGTTTATGTATGATAGGATTTATGGAGTAATTTAAAATTGCAGCCACTTTATCCTTTTAAGCCAATAATAACCAAGATTTAAGTGTTTAAAAGTTTAAGAGTACACCTTTGGACGGATATATTTTGTATTTTATTTAATAATTGGTTGGAAATAGTTTTATCTTATTACGTTTTTTATAGTACAACAATTATATCTGTGAAAACTGTCCGCCTTGTACTCACTCCGCCTGTACCGCAAGTATGTTGCTATTGAAGTCATACTTTAAAATTGTTTGTTATGGACAAAGTAGAGTATTTTAAAATGTGTCAAACACTATTCTAAAATCAATTATTTTCATTATAAGTAACGTACTATTCCATCGTGGTATTTATAGGATTTAAGTTCCTTAAAATTAAGAAGAATCAGTTATTACAGAAAACACAGTACTTTATAACACAATATTATTTTTATTCAACTATTTATTATTTTTGTTTTTCTTACATGAAGGTATCAAATAAACGATATCTGCAAACTGAAACATACCATCACTTCTTCATATCAAAAGTGTACATTCTTAATTTAATCGCCTCATTAAATCCTAACAAAATTTGCTTATTTTAATAAGAGTGTTGTGAATGTATCAAATGTTTTCACAGGCAGGAGATAATACGGGGGCAGGATGACAATACATGTCCAAGCCAGGCAGGGTTCTACAGTTCTACAGGCTTCAACTATTCATCTTGTGGTTTTCCAAGCTCAGATATCATTTGATGCTATACACTGCGACGTTAAATTGTATTAAGGACTTCCCTTTAACCATGCTTTCTGTATGATAATTTTTTATGCAGTTTAAATGGTGCTCTATGTATTTGAATCAGGCTATATGCTCTGGTATCTTCGATAATGAAAAGTATATCTTCAAAAATTGAGACAATATATGACAACGGTCAGTGATCAAATGTTGTTTCAAGGACTGTTATACATTCACAAGGTATAATTTATTCCCAATAAGACTTAATATTGTATAATCCATAAAGCACCTGTGCTATCAATAACTAAATAAGTTTATTGGAGCAACTACTCAAACTACTTGGTTGAGGGGATTACAGTTTGTATTTCACGAAATGTATTAAGGTTACACAAACCTAATGAAATGTAACCACGACTCAAACCATATAATTGCCTACTTCGTCCCACATTCTCAGAATATTCTAAAAGCAGTTAAGCTTCAAAGAAAAAGTAGCAGTCTACGCTCTGGAACTCTTCAACGTTAGAAGCATGTGTGTCACCAAAATGTGTTTTTACTGTAATACAAAGTACTTGGTTAGCTGTAAATAAAATTGAAGTAAAGACTAAAATTATTACGTATGAAAGTATATAATTTAGATTAGGTAACAGTAAATGAGAAATATAAGATTTATTCATGATTTGCCTCCTGGATTGATAATCGACTTAAATAAATAGCTTATTATTACTTTACTCTTCAATCCAATAATCATGTTTAGGATGACTAGTTTCGGGGCTGATGTCCTATTTTCAAATCCTTACGTCAAACATAATTATTTAAACTTATCTTCGTCAATGTAATATTATAATTTTCACACATTATAAAACACTTACACACACGGACACAAAAGATAAAAAACATTCATTAACCTCGCGTGGCCGGCCAAGGACAATTCCAGACTCGCAATTTTAGCCTGACTGGCTTCTAATTTGTTTATGATTTGCCTCCTGGATTTGTCCTTGGCCGGCCACGTGATTTTAATGGATGTTTTTTGGTTTTGTGTCCGTGTGCGTAAGTGTTTTATAATGTGTGAAGATTATTTTATTACATTGCCGAAGATGAGTGTAAATAACTATGTTTGACGTAAGGATTTGAAAATGGGACATCAGCCCCGAAACTAGTCATCCTAAACAGGATTATTGGATTGAAGACGTAAGGTAATAATAACCTATTTATTTAAGTCAAATATAAGATGCCGAATTTACAATGAAAACCCACATATCAACCCGCTGGACGGGTTTCAACACGCTCTGTTGTAACAACCCCCCTGACATCCACGCGCTTAAGGGTTTGTTGTTCGCTTCATGTAAACACCTTTGTAAGCGTATTTACATTCATATTCCTCCCAGGGGGTTCGTTGCTTATAATAAGTCATAAATTATTAATGTCTATACTTTTCACTTGGTTTTCACACTTGCTATCGATTTCATGGATGTTAATCATTCTTAAACCGCTCCATTTACTAAATATTTATTTTTTAAATGTATGTTTCTTGGTCTAAAGACACTTTTTAAAAAGGAAAAGTTTAATATATGCTAAATAATATATAATTAGTTTTGTACATTTTCTTCACATTATAGAACTAGACCGTGAACAATATTGAAGGAAATTGCTCACATGCTGCAATATATGCGGTTTTAGGAATTCCAATCAGTAGTTCTAATCATATATGCATGTATATAGAAAAACTTTCTAATTATATTCGGCTAAAAATGCATGTTCTAATAAAATTTGGCTATAGAAAATTAAGTATAAATTATAATTTGTATAGCTCACAAAAGGGATCTTTTCCGTTAATTCACCACCACTATTTTCTTTTGTTTTCCGTTAGTTCACCACCACTCAGAATCTGAAATACAGTAAAGAAAGTCGTTCTGAGTAATCAGGAATATTGAATTTGGGGTTTCCTTTACCTGCACTATTTGTGAAAGCCTTATCTTATAGCACAGCGATAACCGGACCGCGCGTTCAGCGGCCAGTGATTAGCGAGCGGCTACAATGAATTTTTAAGTGTCGCAAGTGAATGCAACAGTGAGGAGAGTTCTGTGCGTTTTTTTACGTTCAATGAACGCCAGCTGTTGTAGTATTTGTTATCACTTGATGTTAGGACCTAACCTAACCTAACCAACTCATCAAAAACATTAAGTAGTTCTGGCCACCAAAGTAACTTTAAAGTGTAACAACGTAATTAATATGTGTATTGTTTTTTTGTTTGAGTGTCAAGACTGATGTTAGAAAGATGTTATAATACTCTTTTCCCAACAGTTAAACGTTTAAATGGTGAGTAAAAATATTATTTCGCAGTATTAGTTCCATTCCGATTAATTCTCAGCCTATGGAGAGTAGTTTGTAAATGCGGGGATATAACAGAAAATACCCTTAAATAGCTACTTACGCGAGTACACGTGAAGTAAAAAATACGGACCGGAAAATCTGCTTGAATAAATGCTGGAACATATTACACAGTTCAGCCAACACAGTAAAGAGGGACGTCGTCAATCAATAAATTGTGTGAGTTTTCAATTTCGTTATTTAATTTCCTAGTTTTTTTCTTGTGGTTTTTAAATAGGAAATACTGTAAAATGTTGTAAACTAAACCTACTTCAATTTAAAATATAATTGGTGGTGAATTAACGGAATCATGAGCAAAAAAATAGTGGTGGTGAATTAACGGAAAAGATCCCACAAACGTTTTAGTAGCCAAGCAAAATAACATATTTTTAATAGCTACTTATTAAAAATTATGTCTTGATTAGTTTCTAATGAATCTCGTACCATAGAGAGTGCTCGTTTGTTATAACATATGATAAAATTATAAGCCACATGCAAATAAAATAAATATTAGGACCTTTTAGATTGAGAACATTTATATGTAGATTTCATCTGTTTTACCATTGCTTCCTCATTCCATCCTTAGTGGACAACGGACAACGAGTCTATCAGAGTGTGTGAATGGTTTTCTTTTCTCCTATAAAAACAATACAATACAGCACTGCACAATATACATATAAGATTTCAATTTTAATTTATGAATGTCATATTCATAACCTAATTCATCATTAATATTAAATAATTATAAAACAGTTACAATTGGCTGATTTGTAAGTTCGATATTTAAATCTTTTTAATAAAACAACACTAAATGAATATTTCATTTGATGAATAAATCAACCATTTTCCTCATGGATGGATATTAATTATTATGTGTGCCAGTCAAATTATTGCATTAACTATGAGCCAGGATCATAGTAAATAACTAATGAGATGTATTCTGACAACTGAACATATTGCAACAGCAGATTTAATTAGAGATAATAATCAACATTACTTTTATTACTCGTTCAAATTTATAATGTTGACAATCTATATCATATATTATAGTTTACTTACCATAAACGTACATCGAATTATTCTCCATAGATAAATAATACTTTTCTCATAAATTAATGCAATATATTTTACCATATTATTGATAGTAAAATAAAATGTGCTATTGTTATTGTGTTATTGTTCACCCCCTTATTGTATTTGAAAGAAAACAACAATAAATACAAAACACCACAAAAGTTTTTACATTCTTTAAAAATATGTATTAGTCTTATGGGGCAACTCATTGAGTGAGCATTTACAACACAAAACCGAGAGATCGGACTGATTGTGAGATTGCAGGTTTGCAGGTATCAGAAGCAGACCCTTGTCCGAAGAGCTTAGGGGCTTTGATTCTCGCTTTATTTTATACGTTTGAGATAGTTTTCTCTTCAGATAAAACCCAAGATTTGTGCCGGAGTATCAGCCTCCGCATGCGCGTTACTCGAAGAATAGAGGCTTACTTCAGTACCAGATTCACAGATCTCGATTTTTATTAATGAACCGTATTATGAAGGGATTTAAGTCCGAAAGATATTATCTAATTAAATTATTTTTTTGTTTTGAAACTGGACCATATTGTTTGGGGCAAAATGTCTTTGATAAATTGACTGTGTCAATAAAGAATGTACAACCTATTTCGTAATTCAAATGTTTAGCAAAATAAATTGTATAATAGCCTTGATAATTTTTTAAAGATGAAAATTACTTTAAATTCATTGATAGTCTTATGTTCTTTATTTACTATTTGTATTTAATTTTTTTACGAGTCAAGTATTTACATATGTGATATTCTTCAGTTAACGACTGGAATAATCTGAATCTGAATCTAAATCTAGACGTAAAAATGTTTAAGTTTAATAGTCAACCTATGACTACGTTGAAGCGTGTAGCGTGCAGCTTGCTTCCATTATTGCATCAGCTTCTCTACGATTATATTGTGTGATATATTACATTCCTCCGCTCATCTCTGACGTCATTAATATTCAGAAACATGACTTTGACACAGGGTAGTTTAATTAAACCGTAACTGGTGACGTCAGAATACGAACTGATGTAAACTACGCTGTACTGTGATGAAGGTTTGTTGGTTTCATTGACGCTGTGCAGGAAACGGGTAAATTATATTTTAGAAAAATCAAACGGAGAAAATAAAGAGCTTTATTTTATTTCATTTTAGCAGGAAAACCAGTAATTGTAGCATATATTATAATAACTTAGACCATCGGTACGTATACCTTAAGCTATTGAGGTTATCGAAGAAAACGAATCCTTTAAAAAAATTAGTTTAAAGTGACTGAGATAATGAAGTGAATGATATATTGATACATTATGTAACTATGGTTTGAGTAGACTAACAAGTCTATTTATAGGTTTTAGCCCCATTGTTTCTTTAGACTGATGTATTAACCTTTGAAATTGGAGGTGGGGGTGATCTTTCTATACTTGGCCACTGACATTGTTTACATAATCCTGGCACAGAAATTTTATAAGTACGTATATAATCGATGGTAACTGATTGTACAAGTGACCTAGAAATGGTAGGAATGGTAGAAGGCTGGATCGAACAGGCTTAAGATCGTCTGGACGATAATATTTATTCTGTTGGAAGACTAAACCTTAACACAACTAAGAATACATGGGTTGGATGTTTTTAGCTGTATGCCGTATTGAACATTTATAAACGTTCGCTAAACATAAAAAAGTTGATATTGACTGAGAAGAGTATTAGGTAATGCAATATGATAACATCCATGATATAATGATGCATAATTCAGTATGAATGTTTATTTAAACATGTTTATTGTATTTTATATTTATTTTATATGTTTATTTATATTGTTTATGTTACTATTATATGTTTATATATCAATCTAAACATTTTAGTTTACTTTTAAAATGTTGAATGGAAAACAAGACACAATAAATTCTACAACATTGTTTACTTGTTTTACTATGCTGGTGTGAATGGTTAGGTTTGTGTTTTTACATCAAGAAAAATTTTGTTAATCATAGCCATTTGTGCACTGTCAAGTATCGTAAATATACACGAACTCACGAAGTCATCAACTATATTTACATTACAAATTGTATTAAATTTAAGAATTTCTTAAGCTTATGATTAAGCCTAGGCCATCATCAGCATCCATAAAAAATATACTTGTACACTAGGTTTCCTGCATTCTTCGCTGTTGTGATGTTATAACTAGCTGCGTCAAGTTTTTAAAAAGTTCACACATATTACGGCACACGAACACGACAAAAATACACATAAAACAGACAATGAAATTTACAAACGTGCGCACGTATTCGGGAGCGGGCGCGGAACTGGCTAGTTATCACGGTGGACTTCCTTGCTGAATCGACCTCTGATCTCTGACGTAGCAATTTGTCATCCTTGCTACTCTACTTGCTCTCTTTATTATGTCCTCGTAAATTGGATATGGATGCTGATGATGGCCTAGGCTGAAACGCGTACATCCAGAATAAAACTCAGGATTGTTGGACGTAAGTCAAATAATTTAACTTATGATTAATCTTAAATTAAGTATCGTAATCTTAATTTGTAGTAATCTTCGAGTAAGGGCATCAATAAATATTTAATCCTTCTTTTGACATGGATATAAAAAATAGTGATTAGTATGGATATAAAAAATTATTGGTATGGATATAAAAAAATACCATTGGCACTTGTGTAAACATTTAAGAAGCCCAGAGCTATTCAACTATCAGGACATTCGCTTGCATAACAGGAAATAAAGCAAAACATAACAATCAACAACCACTTGAAAGAACAAAGCTCATCCTATGAAGTAATCCGCTACATCCAACCCAATAGCATATTCACAGTTCGGTCAGCCACAATATTGTGTGGTTTGGTGATGGATGGAAAGTCCAACGTGCCCTTCGTCATTGATACAACTATTGCGGCTAGGACTGTTTAAAAATGCAACCACACAGAGAACATAATTCTATGGTGATGATGGTGTTGATTTGTTGACTAGAGTTTACTTAACATTTTCAAATATATAATGTATTTTTTTCAGTATGCACCTTTCCAGTTGAAAAAATACACAAACCAAATTCGAAATAAAGAAATGTGCAGGGGCCACTCTTTACAAATAACTTATGACAAAGGTGCACACACTTGTTGAAATATCTTTAACAGTTTTACCATGAATTTTGCAGACCAACAATATGTAAAAAAGTAATATAACTATATAACGTGTTTGTTCGAAATAGTTTCAATGAGAACTAAGTCTAAATTAGGTCTAAATATGATAAAAATAAAATTGCTTTATTTCCAGTGACAGTAACGGCCTCTTTGTACCTAGCATTTTGCTCTCGCCTTCCCCTCTCAAAAGGGTCTCAGGCCTGTGCGCAGAAGTTGGCAAACAAAGCAAGGAGTGAGCCGGTAAAGTGCAAGGTTGAACGTGCTGCTTACGATTACGCGACTACGTGGAGATTCGAACCTACACGATACCGCAATTATTGATCCCAAGCAGCAACATTGGCAACTTGTTGGCTGGAACTTCCAATGCATCACCGACTCCCTAAACCAAAAATAGCAATATTGTTTTTTTTACAGGGATTTATAGGACAGATTTATGACTTATTCTTTAATTGTAGAAGTTTCCCCTCTTGTGACATGATGTATTAGGTTGAATTGAATTTCCCAGATACATTTTATTCCCAGTTACAAGCTATGTAATAAAAATTAAATTATTAAATCAGATTAAAAAATTAAATTAGATTATTGTAAGTATATCACATTATATCACTCGGAAATCATGGAAGTAATGGCATTGCAATTTTAACCAAAGTAAGTAATATTAATCTGTTATCTTGATTATTATCATCAATGTTTTAAGATTTACATAGTGACCTAATCATATGAGGAAATTTTGTAGAAGAAGATTTAAGTCCTATATAAAAATGATTATTAAGTTTACATTGTGTTAGGAATGAGGAGTATACGTAAAGTTCCTGAGTTTTCCTTATTTAAATTCAAAGTAGATTGATTAGTAGCTAAGGAGACGGCTTTTAGCTAAGTAAACCCTTTAGGTGAAGAGGCTTTAAGATATAAACGTTTCATAGAAATCTCTTCGACTTTGCATGTAACATTTCATGGAATTACAATGATAGTATGTTGTCAGCAATTCTGTGAAGCATAATAGCATAATAAGAGGTTTAATTATTATGAATAGACTAACAAGTATACTTATAAGCCTTAGTCTCATTATCTCTTTAGACTTCAGACTATGAGTCTCGACTGGCTGAATAGAAACCTGTCAAGGTTTGATAATAATTTTTGACCTGTGCTATTGTAGTGAATCGATGAAAGTTAGATATAATAAGGAACATTTTGAGAAGTATAAACCATTTTTCAAGTGCTGCATAGAAATTTGTTCATCTCAAACAAAAAGTAAAGTGCTGTATTTTTCATGTTTTAATTCTTTTTTGCTGTAATTATACACAATTGTATGTATGTATGTATGTATCTACAATTGTCGAAACAGTCACTTAAGTCTAAATTATTAATCTAGCTAAAAACTTTTCTGGATTTATTTTTTATATTTTTTCTGGATTTGAACATCCATCCAAACTTTTTCAGGTACACGATAGTTTTTCTTTATGATTAGTTGTTGTTAATAAATTGGGCCCCGATAGTAATAAATTTATGAATTGTGTTCTCTAAAACTTAAATAATTAATTTTATGATAAAAGACATTAATTACACAATACTATTTCAAGCTAAACTTAACTGTTTGATTGAAGACTAAAATTTAAAATTGTTTAGTGTGTTTAGTTCATGGTTGAAACCTTTAGCAAATAGCACGGTGCTCTCAAGTCGCTTTGTGTTTTAAAATAAACGATATCAGCAAACTGACACATACTTTCCCCCTTAAAACCATTTGAAGCAAGAAAACATACAATAAAATAAAACAAAATTACAATTATTTCATAAATAGATACCAAATTATGTCAAAATTTGTTAGTAATTAATGAAGATATCCCGGTTTTTCAATATTTGCTGTTAGAATAACATTAGACAACGTACTGGGTTTGACGCCAAACGAAAATATTAATTATCTCTGCAACCAGTTGACGGAGACTAATAATTCAAGATACTGGATCATATATTTTTAAGCAAAATTTAATGGTTGCAGTAAATTTCCAAAATGTCGTAAGAATTAAAAAATGTTAACTCTAAAATCCCCATAATTTTTGAATCTCCATTTTTAGAGATATGCGGGTGGTTTCATTTTGTTTGGCTTTTTAAGTACTACAAATCATGAAATTTTTATCAAAATCGTTACGTTCGTTTTTGAGGAATTTGGATTTTTCTCGTTTTATGGCTTTTTATAGGGTAAGTACCCTGATAAATCTAAAATAAAAAATTTAAGCACTTGAAGATATCACGGTCTTATGCATACAAAAAACAAATTTCAGGAAAATCGGACCATTGGTGCCTTCTCTACCTTTGTTTACACCCACACATCCAACATCCACACACGCACGGACGGTCGGACAGACAGACTCCCCTCCGAAAACTTCATTAAATTACTTAACCAAATATTTACACTAAAAATTAAAAATCGAAATTTTCAACGAAAACAATTTTTTCCCACATACTATGTATAAAAGGGAGAAATTAATATACCCTATTTTTTAATATAACTATAGTTCTTTTAATTTAAATTTTTAGTTATTTTTTAAGGAAATTAAAATCCTCATTTTAAAAAATTTCATTTTTTAGGATGAAGAAATAATGTATATTAAGGAAAAAATCTAGAGTTCAACTTAATAAGCATGTTATTGTTGGACAAAAATTTATTTTATTAAATGGGGCTTCTTACCAGGCAAAAATAATTATCAGCTAAAACAAACGTAATCGAATAAACAAATATTTTAATTCAATCCTGTTAGATACAGTTCAACATTAGAAACACAATATGCATCGTAACGCAAAAGTCCGCTAGCGCACTTTAGATGATTGGGTCCAATATCTTGTCTGCCGTTTACATAACAGATGTAGATTTGAATCTTCACTTCCTTATATACTCTTATTTTTCTAAATGTCAATTTCAGACTTTATTGCATATGAAAATACTATTTAATTCAACCATTAAAACCAAACTGACTTAAAAATTATTATCTATATTGTCAAGTAAAAAACAGACGAAATAAGGAAGCTCAGTGGTAAAGCGAAGGACAAATACTCTTGGCGCATTGACCCTTGGCCTAGTCCATTGCTGGAGCTGTCAGATATTGTTTATTGTCAATGATTTTGTACAACAAACAATGAAAAAACAAATTTCCATAAACATCAACTGTATTTTGTTTACAAATGACAATTATGATATACACTGACAGCTGTTGTAAAATGCTAACACGTCAGGCTAGTACTTTGCGTATCAGCTGTGGTCTCCTGATGAATTTCATTCCACTCCAATTGCTTCAGGTGTAAAGGGTTCCCAAGGGTCAAGATATAATGCGCCAAGTGTAAGTCAGACGTGATAGGTTCGATACCAGCTTCGGAAGTCTCATGTTCGTTAAAGTGTGGTCATACTCGTTAAAAATAAAATGATATTATGTTTTACATTGTTATTGTAATTTAAAAAATATTAATTCTTTGTTGGCGAAAGTTAATTTCATATTCTTTCAATTTAAGTTGATTTCAAAAATCTTAAATGGCCTATGGACCAATTCGAGGCCTGAGAAAAGATCTGAAGACAGTGAGGTGTCGTACAAAAAATAATATTTAGTGTAGGTAGCTACTTTTTTATAGGTTGTTATATGTTATTAACTCGCCTTCGGGCTCCCAGCTATGAATCCCGGGAATGGGGGCTGAATATTGAAAAGTCCCATGAGAAAATTTATCAAGCTGTTTGCATAGGTCCCTCTTCGGTAACTTGCTGCCTTTAAATCTACGCACTGACCATAAAGAAGAAGGGCAGGTAGGGTTAAAAAAAGGATATACAGTAACATTGAACTAAATTTTGCCGTCAATTAGGTTTTTCCTTTCCTCAAATTTTCTCAGTAACACTCTTCAGCAGAAATACATCTGCCTGGGAATTTACATACGATGTTTTTACTGACTACAATTCTTACTTCATCAGGTAATTGTTTACGTTTCATAGCTTTCCAACGCGCTGACACAGAATGATAAACAAAAAGGAGTGCGTCCCTGGGAATCATTCCTCTTGGGAACTACGTTCCTTGTTGTATTGCACAGGTTGTTTGTTTCTATTAATTTATGTAATGGATTCGTTGTGATTGTTCCTCCGTTCTGTTGAATCGGGATTTTAAAGGGCAAAAAAACCGAAAACTTTAAGGAAATTGGAAAGATATGTAAAACAATATATTTTTTATATCTTATTTTATGTTTAACATTCAAAATTGAAGAAACTAAATTCAAAACCTTATTTATAATTTCAATTTTATATTATTGAGATTTAAAGTATAAATATTTAAAAACATCACCCCAAAAAATCTTGGTAAATACATTAGTTTAAAAACCACTAAACTGCAAAGAAAACTCGTATTATTTTATTATATTCTTTTATTAGATAAATAATATACGAAGGTGCGTCTACACAAAATAGATTCCAAAATACATTTTAATTCATAACCATTTTTGAATTTTTAAAACGCTACATACAACACAATGTTGACTGACGCCATTTCAAAATAAATCTCAGATATATGCTGTTTCTACCATACCCGCTCATAATGGGATCGGCTTTTTTCAAAAATATATGTGTCTAGTGGTTTAGGGTATAGGATAACATCAACGAAATTTAAAATAAAATATTACGCCTTTAAAAGAAACCGATAAAACTGTGAACGGACTTCATTTAGCTATTTTTTATAATGTCCATCCTTATGAAACTGTACTAGTGACATCCATATTAGGACTAATGTATACAAAATTAAAACCAAGCAATACAAAATATATATATTTCCATATAAAGGGCAAAATCACAAATCATATAAATACAATTTAAATTCATACATTATACAAAAACATTTCTTTTGTCTAAAGAGCAATAATAGATAATTGCTTTAGGAAAGTGAGCCTTAAATGACTAACTGTTTTAAACTAACTTTCCTTCATATTTTAAAGTGGTAGGATATTCAATCGTTGATTACTCATATACTCGTAAAAAAATTTAAAACAACAACATACGTATGGAATTAAAAATAGGAATATTAATGGTACATTACGTAATTTAATTGTTATAACATATGTTTTTAAGGAATTTGGATCTTATGTAATATTCGCTCTAACTTCTGAAGACTCGTTGAAATCATACCTACAACAAATTACCACGTGTTTAAAATTTCAGGTCAAAAACTAAAACTTTTACTTTGTTTTGTTTTCCTTTACCTTAAAAAATCCGCTCCAAAAAACTTGCAGGATTTTTTGTAAATCGTCAAACGTTTTTCATCTTTTTAGAAGGCAATTTAAAGTTTTTTAATTTAAGGTTTACTATGTTGAAAGCCTTATTTTGATCCTATAATGATTAGCATTTTAGAACAGTTGATTGTAAGAATTTTTTTCAAATTATTTTTACTATCGTGAGCAAAGAGTTATACAAATAAATTCAGTGAAACCTTTTCACATTTGGAATTCCTTTCCAAAAGATATAACTCTGCATTCCTAAATGTTCTGTTCCTAAATGATCATTTCATCCAATAAAATTCACCAAGAAAACACAACGTGCTTTTCAGCCACGAGAGTAGAAGGAACGTTGTTCAGAGGGAAATAACTTACTCCCAGGAGTGGTTTTATATCGGCTCTATCGAGCTGACAACTGCCAACGCAAGGAGATGACGAGTTTTTAATACCCTCAGGTTTAAAGAATGAGGAGTATGATGGAATTGATGATTTGATAGAGATCTAAGAAGAATATTGATTAAGGATCTCTCAAAGACAGATTTTTAAGCCTTAAAAGATACGTAAGACTGTATTTCTTACGTCTGTGCTCAACTTTTTGTGTCAGGTGTTAGACACAGTAGATTTACATGTCTCGATGTTATTACACCATCATCATGTATATCTACAGAGTCTAACATCTGAGAGAACAAGATGAGCACAGACGTAAGTAATACAGTCTTAAATTTATTGCTGCTCAGGGGCTACAAAAATGGATAATAATATTAAAAGATACAATGATCGCTTAGTTCAAATTGATCCTGCTTTTTAGCTGGATGTTTCATTCATATTGATGGAATTTTATTTTACTCATGGTTTGTCTCTTGGATTGACATTTGACTAAATAAATAAATTAATAAGCTACGGACCATTTTCGTCGTCAATCCAAAGTTTTATCATGCAGGATAACTATTTTCAGGTCTCAATGACCCATTTTTTCAAATTTTCTTGTCAAACAGTAGTAATTATACGGAACACTCGTCGTCGTCATTTCCTTTAAACAGTTTTTTTACACATAAACACACACTGACGGAGACACGGACATTATGTCATTGAGACCTGAAACTAGTTATCCTGCATAGAAAAACTTCGGATTGACGACAAAAAGGTCTGCAGCCTTGTAATTAATTTATTTAGGAGGATTTTATTTATATTTCCTTATTAATATTGTACCGGTAAAATATAATTACTTTTACAATCACACATTGAACCAATCATGATTAAAAAAGAGCATACAAAATATAAAACATATTAATTGATGCTACTTACTAGACCTAACACAAGTTTATGATATTATATTCTACTCATTATTTAAAGTGAATGATTCTCCGCTTTAAAAAAGGGGGTGGAGGTTAAAAACTTTTATTATGTACTAACTAATGGTGTCCCACCTCGCTGGGTTCACTCAAACCCACATGAAAAATCAGACGACAGCCAAACCAGAAATCAAAAGACAATATTCTCCAATAATTCAAAAACACGAGCTTTCACCCACTAAAGGAATCTCGAAAAGTCCCTCCTTATTTATATAGTAACAGGAGAATACATTGCAATATTTCGTGCTATTTGCTGCAATTGGCTTAAATGTGTTTTGGGATTTTGTTTTTGATCTCTTTCGGAATATTTAGGAATATGCTAAATACGGTAAAATTATTAAAATGTAAGGAAAGTTGCTACTTAATCATCAAACTATGTTCCTATCATAAAATAAAATTCATCATAAAATTCATCGTTCATTTTGACACAATGAATATTAAGAGCGTGGACTGATTGATGGATAAAATCTGTGAAAAATGTCGATCGGTATTAAGCTAGATGATACGGAAGATTCGTTATCAAGAGGTTTAATTAATATTATATTCAATTTTAATCGGTAAAAGCATCAAAAACACATAACTATTACCACCCATGTGCATTTATTTAATATGCCAAATCGTTTTTAGTGAGAGATCTAATCTGTCTGTGGCACCCTTTTTAGTTTAGCGTAAAATATGTTCATACGTTTACATATTTACATATGTTTATATGATTTTGGTCTTACACAGTGCAAGACCCTTTTTTGTTGGATTTTAACACAGTGAATAGCATTTCTGGATTTCTGTAGAGTGCTCTATATAGAACGGTAGAGCATTTTTCAAAGCTGGTATGCAATCAAAGAAAGATGAAGTATAATTTATAATTCAATTGATGGGTTGAGGTTTACCGAATGAAATCCAACCAATCATTATCAATATAACATCAGTATCATTTAATGATGAGTTTTTAACAATTAAATGAAAATTACCTAATCTTGCCACTTCTCCAACTACCAACTAAATTAATACTTTTTTAATTATCTTAAGTGATCAACTGAAGTGTCTAAAATATTATTAATTTAAAACCAATTAGTACTTAAGAATATGTAACCATTTTATGATGAAAAAAATACATAATAAGTATTTTTAAGATATTGTTTTTAAAACTCCTAGGTAATCTTCACCAAATATATGGAGGAGGCAGTGGGAGCGTATGCATCTTTACCTGCTTAAGAATGCATCATGCCATCGTAGCGCACATGTATGTATGTAGGGTAGTCGTATATTGTAGCGATCCTGCTACAAGCAAACGGGGCTTTCTAGGTTTTCTTGTTTCTTTCATATGAAACTGCAACAAAAATGAACGGGTTTTTCATTGTCGTAGACAGTATATGAGTTTTCAGCACAATGAAAAATTACGTTTTACAAATATTTTAGCTTTCCTACAGATAATGTTGAAATACAGCTACTCTATATAACAGAGTAGGTTATAAAAATAATTTGTAAATTTTCTTAAGGCATTGTAATAGTAATAATGTAAAAATATTTTATTTTAAAAATCAACCAATACTATCAAATTACATAGATTTGCCAATATACGGTTCCTATTTCTATTCAGGTAGATTTACAGTTGTTACCACAGCTTTAGGCATGCTCAGACTTATTTGATTACCATTGTCAATTGCTTAAAGAAATAAACGGAAACGATGAGGAATTCAGACTAGTAAAGTTGAAAATTTACTCAATATAATAAAGAAACGAATACTTAGGAACTAGAGTAGTGTTACAATGCTTTAATAAGTTTTCTAATTAGCAATGAATCAAAGAAAGTTACAGTTCGATATATTAGGTCTGGTTAACACAATTTTTTTCAGTATTCCAATCGACTATATATTTCTACGAAGGTGGAAAAACATGAGTAGCGCGACTAGTGTAACGCATCGACGAACCAGTAACGAACTCGTTAGTTGAATAGGTTAAAAGGCCGGCGCTTCGCAACACGTGAAACATAAAAGGAACGTATTCAGGGTGCTCTTGTTACACTTTATATGTTCAATTTGTTCGTCTTTCCTTTTGTTTCTATTAACTGAACTTATGTAGAGGTAGATGATTAGCTTGTCTAGGGAGAGCGATGGTTACCGATTGTCTTGAACGTCTACCGTATATTTATCCAAAGGAAGGTTCCATTCTAAATTCCTAAACCCACCTTTATTAAGTATGAATTGTGGTAAACTGTAGTAGTAAATCTAAGAGTTTCTTTTCATATCTGCGTTCTAGTGATCCTTCATTCAGAACAGCATTCTCTGTATGTTTAAGCTGGTGTGGACAGTGTTGCGCGTCGAATCCGCAGGTATTATTATAGTACAGATCACGTAAAATCATTACAGAACGTGAGAAATTTAACTTCTATTAACTAATGAGATTTACTTCTTTCCTTTTTTTGTGTATTTGAATAGTTGAATTTTCTTTAAGAAAGTAGTATAGATTCTTTACTGAAAGTAGTTAGTATTGATATACTGAAATCTCTATACTCTTATCTTATGTTGACCTTATAAAAACACTGTTTTATTGCATCCGAACATTTTTTCAAACTGAGATCCAGTTAAATAGTCAGAGTTCGATTTTATGTTGAGTAGAAATCATGGGAATGCTTTATGTGGGTCACGTATAGTCCCTTGACTGCCACTTTCCCCAACTGCTTGGCAGATTTTTGTTCAACTTTGACCCTGAACAACATAATTCTGCTGATACTGCTTCAATTTGTTTTTTGTTTAAGTCAAATTTAAGTTACTTTTAACGTTACATCTACAATTTCTTTCATTGTCACAAAATATACCTATTTTATAATGATGATAATTAATTTTAGAAGAGCGATTATATCAGATATTTATGCTTATTCTTTTGGATCTGCGTAAAGTTAGAACAATTACGGTTTATCTCTCAGTGGTTTACACGTTGCCGTAAACAAACAGTTCCCCGAAGCGGTTCTTTGTTTAAGATTTCCCCAGATTCAAATTCTTGATATGCAAAATCTCACACCATTGTTACCATGGCTAACATGGTTTTACGCGTTTCAAAATATCAGCTGCCATGATAATTATATAGGTACAGAAATCTGTTGCTGTATTAATATAAAAATTGCTATTTACGAAACATGATTTATATTTCTTCTCGTTATTTTTCAGTATTCATATAAATCGGCTTAAATTTATATTTAATTTAAACCGATTTATATATTCTCAGTAATCCGGAGGCTTGACCACAAGAAAAAATTTCAGTGTTCATTAACTATATCAACATTTCGATCAATAGAACCAACAAATGTTAACTGAGCAGAAATCGAACATTTTTTCTATTTATTATTCGTTGGTTATTAATGTTACGAATTCTGTATATATATATATATATGTGTGTGTGTGTGTGTGTGTGTGTGTGTGTGTGTGTGTGTGTGTGTGTGTGTGTGTGTGTGTGTGTGTGTGTGTGTATGATAATGGTAATGCCTTTTACAAAGCAAATAAGGTTTAAAAGTTTTCAGCTACCTATTTATTTTACATTAAAGCAGTGTATGCGTTGATAGAGTATGTTGTGCATTACAACGTACAAATGCCTTGTTATAAGAGTTACAAAGTTACAGTGTCTTAAAGTTTACACCGTGTTATAAGTGCTACACCGTATTGCAGCACTAAGGTATTCTCGCCAGCCACTGAATGCAACTGCCCTGAATACATGAGATCCCTGCTTCCAGAGTGTGGCCCTGCTACATGAGGCCATGTAATTAAAGTTTTATGTATAAAGTTTTCTACAGTAAACTTAAAAATTTGAAAGTAAAAAACTAAGTTCCCATCGTCTTATTAAGAACGTGTAACGTCAATAAAAGTCTAATGTAAACTATTACTAAATATTTTGTTGTCAAACATGTAAACTTAAAGCTCTTATAAGCTGTACAAACCGCTCGAAAGGTCTGCAGACCTTTATTTTCTCAAAAACTAGTATTGAATTGAAAAAACTATGACTTTTATTGTTGGTGAACTGTTAATATTAGGCATTATATAATTTTACACTGAGAAACACGCCAATATTTTAAATAGTTTGATTTTGTTATCAAATCAAAAAATAGTTGTTTATGTATTAAGAGCGTACAGTAGGTCTTTCTCGCGACGCTTACACGCGAAATATATATACTAATTTTTACTACAACTGCAGTTTTAAATTCCCAAACGATAAACACAATCACAGTTACTCACGTCCATTGTAGCTGAACGCGCCAATACGATTTTGAGGCTATAAACAATGAATAAAAATAAATACTTTTACAAGAACAAACACGATTTATTAAATACATATTTTAGCTTATAAATAATAGGAAATCGTCATCACTTATTACATCCATTGTAGTTGAATGCGGCAGTTTGAGGTTATAAACAAGTCGAGCTCTAAGACGGAAGCGGATGGGAGCGCTCGAGCGCTGTAGCGTGCCGAGTAACAATGCAATCAGCTGGCGAGCGTTAAAGTAATCACGTGGCGAGCGTTAAAGACTTTAACGCTCGCTCCAAAGACTTTCAAAGACATTATCGCTCGCTCATCAGTAACCAGCTGTTTTACGATTGGGTTTCGGTGCGTAAACTGACTCTTTACGCGTGGTTGTAGGAACAATATTTAAAATATTGGTGTGTTTCTCAATGAAATATTTATAGCTGTGACCGTATCAAAATTTACACTGTAAGAAAACAAAAGTAAAATTGAACATTAATAACTATAAAATAAGTAACTCATAGGACCTAAACTATACTCTTTAGTTAAGGATTTGATTAAATAAAATTGTCAAGAGTAAGAGACGCCTCCCAATAGTAGCTACCACTGAATTTCCACAACCCATTGATTTTCTATATATTTTTTCAATCGCTTGAAAAAGCTATTTAGAATAATTTTACACGTTATTCCTTATTTTTTATAATCAGTGTCATATGTTAAACGAGTGTTTAAAATTCATGCGTAACGTATTTATGTAAGCTTACTTTTACAAGTGGCTGTTCCTTTTGTCAGTAGCAGCATCTAATTCCATGTCTTTTTTAGATCCGGAAATCCCATATTTTGAGCGTTATGCTCTATAAAATGGGGATGGGCTTTTAATTGATTCCCCAAATTTACTGGCCGATCAGATCATAAAAAGTAATATCTCTATAAAATAACAAGTAAATCGAATGAACTTTGGGGCCGCTGGAGCTATTTTGGTTGCTATCAATATAAGAGATAGCTTATATATTTTTTTATATTTTATTTTGTTTGGTAAAATATATATATTATATTTAGGGTATCTATTAACCCAAAAAATACACACAAAAACCACGAATTTGGGCCATTTATCCCCCAAAAAAGGGGTTAAAAGTGATCCGATTTTTTACGGAGAACTTATCCTAAATATTATGGAACAAAAAAATACAAGAATACAAAATTTTAAGAAAATCTAACAAAATTTCGAACGCTAGAGTGCCAACACACACACACACACACACACACGTGCGTGCGTGCGCGCGCGGTTTTAACGGATCGTGTTTTCGGCATCAACGACCCCAAAACGAAAAGTTTTCATGGTCCCATGCATCAGAGCCACCGTGCGGGTGATGCGAATAGCTCACTATTCGCTACAATACGGCAAGAAATTCGCTAATAAACCGCAGGCTGTGCTGTAGAGATCGACTCATTGTTCATTCCCCCGGCGAGGAGCGACGTGATTGCTGCGACTCTGATTGAATTCGTTGTAGTTTAACAGACCTTGTTGAACCAATGATTTACAATGTAAAACTACCATTTTGATTTCGTAAGGAAATCATGAGTTATTTTTCTCTTTTAAGTAAAAAATGAAATTTCTCTTATGCGTATACAATTTGCGAAATCATATTTCATTTGATTACACACACTTCTGTAAGGAACTGATATTGAAATCGCTGAATTTTTTATAGAAGTGAAGATGGACACTGAGTTTACTCCGTGTGAGAGGGAGATCATGTTATAGTGTGAGATAAGATGTAATTTCGGGCGCAAAATAAAGCTCACTTTTAATGAAAATCTCAGGAAAATGGTAATGCAGCGGGAAACAACTTATCTCGCATTAGAGTAAAACCGATATGTAATTGAGTCAAGGAAAATTTATAACCATTTTCTATGTTTACGTATTATCTAATTTCTTGCAGGTTAATGGTGGTTTTTACTAAAATAACTTTACCATGAAATGTTGCTTAGCTGCAAAATTACGTTTCAAGGTGTTTATTACAACAGTAGAGACACGATAATCCGAAACTCGGTAATCGGTAATCCGAAATTCCGCCTAGTCAGGAACACTATTGAGACGGGAAATTTTTCCCGATCATGTTGGAAAAAATAGTGAAGCTTTGATGAAGATGTAAATTACCTTCAATCCGAATGCGCTCAACAGCGGTAGTAATTTAGCCGCTGGTGATTTTGAACGACGATCGCACGTTGTTACCGATCGTAAACGTGCGTGACAGGTGGATAGGCGAAACGTATAGATCACAGATAACGGTTGTAGAATAACATAGAATAAAAGTAAACGACCGTGAAAATCGGTTAAGGGTTTTTACCGATCGCAGAAAACTTTTGTGAAATAAGAAAATTTTCGTGTGATGACGTGTATTTACCCTTCGTGGGTATTTGGCGCGGCAGCGGTGTAGTACGTTTGCAAAGACCATCGCGCGTCTTTATCAATTCCAGAAAAACGACGGAAGTAACTCGTCGTATATTTTTGCAAAAAACAAACGAGTGTGAAATTTGATTAGGCGTATATGCCGATCTAGGGAATATATCAGAAATAAATTAAACATGGTAATTTTTATTTTATTGTAATAATAAGTTAGTTCCGCTTAATCCGAAATATTCGCTAATACGAAATAGGTCCTGTTCCAATTATTTCGGATTATCGGGACTCCACTGCATGTTTAAATAAGTAAATAAATAAACGGTATCAGGAAACTGACACATACTTTCTCCCTTCAAGTAATTTAAAACCAGAAAACATATTTAGTGAAATAAAACAAATTAACAATTAATTATCACACAAATATATGCCAAATGTTATCAAAAACGGTTAGTAAATAACGGAGATATCGATTTTTAAATATTTGCCATGAGAATAACATTGGACAACGTACTGCGTTTACCGCCGAACTAAAATATCAATTATCTCCGCAACCAGTTGACATAAACTCATGATTCAAAATACTAGATTATTTAGTTTTTCAAGTCAAATTTAATGGTTGCAAGTATATTTTCTTTAGAGGTCACAGATTTTGTGAAATTTCAAAAATATGAATTTTTTAACACTTAAACCCCCATAGCTTCTGAACCTGAATTTTTACAGACATGCGGGTGGTGTCATTTTGTTTGTCATCTTAAGCACTAAAAACCATGAAATTTTTATCAAAATCGTTAGAGCCGTTTTTGAGAAATTTGGATTTTTGTCATTTTTTATGGGTTTTTATGGTGTAAATACCCTTAAAAATCAAAAATTCAAAAAAATGAAAAATACGCCTGGAGATACCACCGCTTTATACCTACATGCCAAATTTCATGAAAATCGGTCCACTGGTGTCGTCTCTAGCTTTGTTTACATCCACACACACACACACACATACATCCACACACACAGACAGACAGACACCACGCCAAAAACCATTTTTTTGGATTCAGGGAGCACTAAAACGAATATATCCACTACCAACTCAAATTCGAAAATTTTGACGAAAACAATACTTTCTCCATATACATTGTATAGGGGGGAGAAAGTAAAAATAAGCAAGTAATTACTTCTAAGTACGAGTAATTTATTGGAACAATGCCCCAGTAATCTCGTGATGCAGTTTGTTGATTCTCTAGGCCTACTTAGTTAGTATTACTCGTTTATGTGTGAGATTTAAATCTAATCAGTCTATATGCAGTATACATTAATGGCGTAGGCCTACCTAATAATAGACTCAATTATCATAGAATAATAAAGTATAGTATGACCAATTTTGATTTATAATAGGATATGATCTATTATTTTTTATTCACATACAATCGGTTAAATGGTGTACAGTAACGAATTAACTTGGAGTCAGACAAGTGGTAGATTTCGCCACAAGAGTTATGTAAGAAGTTTGTCAGTGACGGGTGGCCAAGTTGTCGTCAGCTGGACGCTGCGCTGCAGGGACGGAATAATAATGTTGCAGTCCACTCCGGCTATGTTCATGTTAAACAGCACATAGAACAATAATTAATAAAGTATTATTTTTAATAATATGGCGATTCTTTTTTAATTAATGTAAAACAGTATATAGGAAATTATGTTTAGTAATGCCATGCACATGTACAGTTAATTTTATTTTTTTTTCATTGTTTCATATTTAACGGGGCCTTTTAATGAGCATTAATTAAATAACATTTAAACGTGTAAATTTCAATGAAATCGCACATCGAATGGAAACATTATGTCGGGTATCAACCAGAACTTATTTTAATATATTTGATACGCTTGTGTTTGAGAGGGTTGTAGGTCACATCACTGGAGTGGCGTTTTTATACAGAACTAGCAGTTGCCCGTTGCTTCGCTCACGATAGATAGCTTGAAACAGCTGATCTTACCCGCTGCTCTTAGAACTATCAAATAACCCACAGCTGTTTATAGTTTACATTTCTGTGTTTGAATGTTTACATCCAAACATGTAAACATTTAAACATGTAAACATGTAAAATGTAAACATTGAAAATGAGGACGTTCACGGGGCGCAGCCCGAGGGGATTTTAAATAAGTGAATACGCCTATGTGTTTCCGAGGTTCAAGATCTACCTCTGTGAGGAATTTGAACACAGTCGGTTCAGTATTTTCGCGTTCACTTGCCACATCTAAACATACATGCAGAAATCACCATTTCTTTATAAAAGTATAGATTAACAGCTTAATTTTAAGGCTTCTTTATAAACGCGTCAGAGATATCGTACTAAAACTGTCTCCAAATTGTATAATTCCATTAACTATCCATAGAACAATTTAAAAAACTTTGTTTCATAATAATCAACTTTATATCTTTTATTATTTACCTAAACATAACTAAATTGTTTAAAAGATAGTCCAATAATCTGAGAATTCCTTTGCAGAAAAAAATATCCCCTGAAAAAGCAGCGATTTGTTTTAAAATATAAACATGTAATCAGTTAATATAATAACTTTCCTATTACCCTTTTGCTTTATTTTTTCGACGCGTCACGTTATGATGGTGGTGAGTTTGCTCAATGAGAGTTATTAAAATGTTTAGTTAAACTTTTGCCTAAACGGAAAGTATTATAGCAACAGATGCGGGGTGAGTTTGAATGAACCTTTTTCACATGTTTAAATTATTGAAATCAGACCACTCCCAAACATTGTTTGGTAGTAAGTATTTAATCTTAAGTAGATGGTAATTTTCGGCCGCCATCTTGGAAACAGCGTATTTATTAACAATATTAATCTTTTGTTCAGATTAAATGAAATAGCTATTTGTGTATTAAGAGCGCAAAGTACGTCATTGCCGCTCGAGAATTGTAGATGGCCGCACGAAGCGTCAGCTGAGTGCGGCCAAACATTTCGAGAGCGGCAATGACTATTTGTGCTCGTAATACACACAAGATTTTTCCTACCACCATAATTGCAAAATATTAAATTGTTTATTGTGTACAAAATGTCATTTAGGTTATGTTCGATTTTTTTGTTGGAATTAATGCAAACATAACATTTAGATCGTCACTATTTGACAGGGAAACGATCTCTATAATACAAAACCGTGAGAGTCAAATAATAAACCATTGACTTATTACCATTGATACTAGGCTACCCACCACAAAATATGCAAACTTCATAAATTTATAAATCAGCATTATACCCTACCTTTAAACAGATCACACCGTTATAATAGCGCGGAGCGAAGTTTACTACGACAGAGAAAAAGTGTTATTGACCTTAGGCGTAGATTCTAGGTATTCCAGGAAGGAGTGGTATTTATAGAAATAACATCTATCTGGTAGCGATAAGACCCTACCCCTCCCCCCGGCCGCACTTCTCCTTCGAACTGGGCCAAGGTCAGGCAGTCAGTCACCCACCTGTGTGTCACCCGTTTATGATGGCAATTAGTGCGTTGCTACTAGGATGTTTTTATTTTGGTGATTCAGTTTTGTGTTGGCCTTGAGTGATTAATTTTGATTACCTAACAGAATACCCTCGGTGATCTGCAGCACAAACTTTCACTTCTGTGTATCCACGAATCTCCTGTAAACTCTTTGGACATTGTAAGTTATTTACCATCACATTGTAATAATATGATCTCTTAAAAGGAATATTGGAGAATTAGTTAGGGAATAAATAAATTAATTGCTACTTTTCACTCTAAATATATATTTTATTTTTAACAATCAACTCATTACACAATATTTAGTTAAGGTTAAGGTTACATTCATTTATCAATGATAAGTACATTTGTATGACAAGAAGGATAGTTATGCTTTCAAGTTTAGTCTTTCTTGTTTACAATTGTAATATTAAATGTGCAATGTTCATTTTGCTGAATTATCACCCCAGATGTTGACATTGACTCGATGTGATGCTCCTCTTTCTTCTTAGACTCAACCACCTTAGAATGTCCCAAAATCTTTCTCCAAGTGTCAATTTTCTTACTAATTGAATCCTCAATATACCCTTCGGCCACTGTACTGCTTTTCCAGCCCCCGTGTCTTTTTATTTGAGTTAGGTTACCGCCTGCATTTGCCAGTAGTGTGGCAGATGTACGGCGGAAACAATGTCCAGTGTAGAGCTGAGGTTCTGGCAGTTTTAAAAACTCAGCTATAATTTTAGGCACTTTTGCCACTGTATTCATACCAATGTTTTGGTTGGTGCACTTTCCCAAGTGATACTTAATAAAACGTCTGCCTGTTTTTACATTAGCTGGTCTGAGGCTGATGTATTTCCTACAAATGCCTAAATAATCAATGCCACCCTCTTCCTCTTCTGTTATGGTAAATGTGCGATTTGTGTGTGTTTTGGTGTCTCTTATATTCACAATAAAAACTGAATCCTTATCCTGAACGTCATTTAATTCCAATTTAGTTAATTCATCCCTGCGGCAACCACCGGCGACGCCAAAAATTAATATCACCTTATGTAATAAGTGTTCTTTGTCATCAGCTGTTAATAAAAAGGCTTTAACCTCGTCCTTGCTCAAAATTTTGGATTTCTTCGATTTGTAGCCTACATTTTGCTGCTTTAGAAATGCAATAAGTTTGTTAAAATTGCTTATATCAATATTATCCTTTACTTTAAGCGTTGTTTTTAACATTGAGTAGATGGACCATAATGTGGAAGGTGCTACTGATTTGCTTTTAGTAGACATATACGCTATCAAAACATTTTCCGTCAAGTTTTTTACTTTCTTAGAACTACACCATGATTTAAATAATTCATACGCCTTTTCATACTTAGTTCTTGACTTACTTGGTAGCAAATTTAACGTAACTTCTTTAGCCAAGTCACCGATTTCAGGCGGTGTATTATCTTCTAAATTATCGCTGTCAAATTCCACATCTTCCATAATAATTACCTTACTTAATTATTATCTTACTTAATTTACGTTAAGATGTATTTAATTCAATTGTATTAACGTACACAACTACACAAACTTTAAATTTAACTTAAAAACGTTCATTATCTTTATTAACTGTAATTAACCTCTATCAGTTTCATAGGTGCGTAACCGGAAGTTAGTGTATAGAAACGCCGACTGTGAAATCAGCTGATTTAGAGCAAGGCAACTAGAATTTAGAATAGGGTGAGTTTCATGGGATTTCTGACCAATAGAAACTCGTCTTTGGCGTTTGACGTCATAGTTATCTCTCTTGTGTGCCACCTTAACCTAATAAGTAACCCTGATTTAGCGAGCGGGAATGTTCATTCCCGCTCGCAAAAGCGAGCGAGAATGAAATGAAAGCGGAAATGAACCGTTTTGCGTACTGTTTACAGGTGTGGCAATGTGATTATATCCATGCAGTGGTAGGAAAAAGTAATTTTTCACCCATAATTTCTAACTAGATTTTAACACTGATTGTATTGCAGGATTCCGTTTGAAAATTATTAAACCCTTCTGAAGATGTGTGAAATTTTTTATTTTTGTTTATAACATATCTTAACATTACGCTATAAAAAACCCTCAGTATGGAAAGTTAATAAAACAATATGGGATCTAATACTACTTTTGCATTAAAACAGCTGTAGCCTATAATTTCGTTGTATAGCTGTTTGGTTAAGGTTTAGTTTACCAGGTTTAAGGTAAAAGAACAAAATGATCGAGGGAAAAAATCGTTAAGCTTAAGAACCTCCTTGTAGCAAAACAGTCTTGTTTCAAAAGATAGATTCAAGATGGCGGCTCAGAATTAAATGAAAATGGCTCAACTATTACGGGTGGGGGTTATTTGTAATTTTATAGCTCTATTTTAAGACAGCTTAAGACTATACTAGCCTGTTTATATGCCTAAGAAAGTAATTAAAATTAGTTAAAAACAAAATTATTTTGAGAGCCCCAATATCTTCTAACAATTCAATATTTTGAATAACAAATTGTTACATTATAATCAGTGTAAGACCCTAGTTTGAAATCGTGGGTCACATTATTTCTACTTAAGAACAAAATATGTTTATTTAATGTAATTTTAAGTTCTTAATTAAGAACATCGTTTGCGGGAATGACCTGGTTTTGACATTTGGATTTTTTTAAGTATAGGGGAGGGAGGCTCTTTTGAAACTCGCACTGTTAGGAAGAAGTAACAAATCCCTATGAATAAAGTCTCAAAGTTCCTGCATTTTGTATACACTTCAAAGCTTCACAATTAAAAAAGACTTATGAAAATTCTATTTTGGTTGACAATTTTTTTCAAATACAGTTTACAACCCAACAAAAATCTGCAAACCTACAGTCGACTACAATAAAGTTTGAATCTTTTGCCAATTAGATTTGAATTGTATTATAATTGTTGTTACAGTTTATTTCGTCTGTTTTTCCTAATTTCTTACGCAATTAATTCATTAATAGGCCAATAAAATTAAGATTGTGCCTGGACAAAATTCCCGGAAAGCTGGAAATCGTTTTAATCTTTCCGTTTTACATCCAAGTATATGAATTCGAAGTTTGTCCCATTTTTCCTGGTGTGCTTCCGACCTGGGACCCACAAAAATATCAGAGTTTTGGGCCATTTTTTATTCTTTTGCAAATAAGTAAAAAACCGTTTATTCTACATAAAAAGTTTAAATACAAGAATTGTAGAGGACAAAATTCTGCGTTTATTGAGTACCTTCTGATAAAGATACTTTGAATAGTAATTGATTTATGGTAAGTTAAATAAAGGGTTTTGGCGAATTCCTCTTTTAGGGAAAGAGCTATTACTGTAGGTCTCATGGTAAGACCTAAGCCCGAGACCATGATAACTTTTAGTTTTGGGGCCCTCAGAAGCTAAAAACACCATTCGTTCGAATTTCCATAAATATATATATGCCTATATATACGTATATAAATATATATATCTATATATTTGTTAGCTCGATAACTCTCGTAAAAATGGTCCAATCTTCTTGAAATTCGGCACAGACTTGTAAAATAGCAATTATTTTGACGAGTTAAAAATTCAGCCGGATCGGACCATCGGAAGGGGGGGGTTATGGGTAATAAATCCCTAAAAATTGAGTTTTTCGGATTTTTCATGTAGAAAAATCGAAATAATCTGATTTTGGTTTACACTATTGGACTCAGCTCGAGAAAACAAATAAAATAGTATTTTGAATCATTGATCTATGTCCAGTGGTTCCCGAGATACTGAAAGTGGTAAACTCAGTACGTTGTCCCAATGTTAACCTTATGGGAAATAAATAAAATTGTATATCTCGCTTATCCCTCAACATATCCTAATAAAACTTTGTATATGGCTTCATCTAGTTAAGGTCTAATTGATTTTGGCATAAAATCTACAAATTTATATAATCCTGAGGCAGCAAACCTACGTACTCACTTTCCCAATGTTAACCTTATGGGAAATCAATAAAATTGTATAGTCTGCTTATTTCCAATATATCTTAATAAAACTAGTTATGTGGCTTTATCTAGTTAAGGTCCACTTGATTATAGTCTAAAATCCCCAATTTTATAGATTCCTGAGGCAGCAAACCTGCGTACTCATCTCCACAATGTTGACCTTTGGGAGGACCTTTGGGAGGAGGATAATACGTGTGTAGCTTGCTTGTTTCTCAGCATATCTCGTTGAAACTCAGTACCATGTGGCTGAATATAGTTTGGATATTTTGGATTATACTCTAAAATCTGCTATTTTTACATTTTCCTTGTCAGGAAACCTGCATACTCACTTATACCATGTTATTATGTTGAATACAGTGATGCCAATAATACCAGAAAACGAAATTAAAACATAAAAATCTTACAAGTTTTCACAATTGATGATAAAACATGAAAAATACCCCTGTTGCAGCAGACCTGCATACTCAAAGGATTCAAAATGCTCAAATAAGTGTTTTAGATAAAGCCTCGTACCAAATAAAATCAAATTATGTCCGTAAATGAGCATGCAAACATATTCTCCATAAGAATAACATGGTATAAGTGAGTATGCATGTTTCCTGACAAGGAAAATGTAAAAATAGCAGATTTTAGAGTATAATCCAAAATATCCTAACTATATTGAGCCACATGGTACTGAGTTTCAACGAGATATGCTGAGAAACAAGCAAGCTACACACGTTTATTTTCCTCCCAAAGGTCAACATTGTGGAGATGAGTACGCAGGTTTGCTGCCTCAGGAATCTATAAAATTGGGGATTTTAGACTATAATCAAGTGGACCTTGACTAGATAAAGCCACATAACTAGTGTTATTAAGATATATTGGAAATAAGCAGACTATACAATTTTATTGATTTCCCATAAGGTTAACATTGGGACAACGTACTGTGTTTACCACTTTCAGTATCTCGGGAACCAATGGACATAGAGCAATGAATCAAAATACTATTTTATTTGTTTTTTCGAGCTGAGTCCAATGGTGTAAACCAAAATCAGATTATTTCGATTTTTCTACATGAAAAATCCGAAAAACTCAATTTTTAGGGATTTATTACCCATAACCCCCCTTCCGATGGTCCGATCCGGCTGAATTTTTAACTCGTCAAAATAATTGCTATTTTACAAGTCTGTGCCGAATTTCAAGAAGATTGGACCATTTTTACGAGAGTTATCGAGCTAACAAATATATAGATATATATATATTTATATACGTATATATAGGTATATATATATTTATGGAAATTCGAACGAATGGTGTTTTTAGCTTCTGAGGGCCCCAAAACTAAAAGTTATCATGGTCTCGGGCTTAGGTCTTACCATGAGACCTACAGTAATAGCTCTTTCCCTAAAAGAGGAATTCGCCAAAACCCTTTATTTAACTTACCATAAATCAATTACTATTCAAAGTATCTTTATCAGAAGGTACTCAATAAACGCAGAATTTTGTCCTCTACAATTCTTGTATTTAAACTTTTTATGTAGAATAAACGGGTTTTTACTTATTTGCAAAAGAATAAAAAATGGCCCAAAACTCTGATATTTTTGTGGTCCCAGGTCGGAAGCACACCAGGAAAAATGGGACAAACTTCGAATTCATATACTTGGATGTAAAACGGAAAGATTAAGGCGATTTCCAGCTTTCCGGGAATTTTGTCCAGGCATGACCAATTTTTGATCTAATTTTACTGGCCTATAAAGAGTTTCCAGCAGATGGCATTCCTGTTTTATCACTTAAACCCATGATTTTAACATTTTTCTTCGATACAAACATGTACTGTACTATGGAAACATATCTTCTGTTATTTTATAAGTAAACTAAATTTTATAACCAGAAGTTATGGCTTTTAACAGGATTACTGAATGCTTTCCCTACATTTTTCTATTTCTCACTGAAATAACATAAACTGCTCTTATTCCATCTCATTAAATAAATCAAATTTATTAATTACAGTTTTGGTTCGATTACAGTTGTTTACTGAATCTAAGCAAACTCAATACTGGTCTGCTGTGGACTGTATTGCTACAGGAGTCCAGATCCAATGGTAAATATTGGAATGGAGAAGGAGACCAATGTAAGCAAACTTATCCATTTTCAGATAGAATGAATTTATTCCATATCATTATCTACTTCTTAGAATTAACGTTGTCTCTACTCACCCTAGTCTGATTAATCTTAGCTCAAGACTTTTCCCTATACCTTTCCCCCTCAAATATGACCTGCAATTTTCATAAACATGCTGTTGCTGTAGCCTATCCATTTTTCCCATTTGATTAGGGCAATTTATAAAAATCATTAGCTTTAACATTTTTAACTAGATTCGATTTTCAAAATAATTAAATTCATTCTACACAAGGCTTTGCTTTTACAACTAACAAATAGAAAAATGATTTATATAGTTTTTGTGTTTCTTTAGTTCAGCATAATTTCAAACTTGGCTATTTATTTGGAGTTAATGCTGTCAATTTTTAAAGATAATGAGCATCAGTAAAATTCGTAAGGATCAACGAAACTAAAAAAAACCAACACCAGTTTCCCGCTTAGTTTTTCGAGTTCAGGTCGTTTCGTTTTTTCAGGTTCTCTTTTCTTGTATATTCCAGAGAAGTATTTTTTATAAAAACCTTTTTTATTAGCCTACTTAAAGTTTGCCCATAAGTTATGTTTTCCTGCACGAACACGGTTGGAAAATGATTTTTGGAAAATTGCTAACCTTCAGCTCAGTGTACTAATATAACGGGTATGAATTCAGTTTAAATAAATCATTTTTTTCAAAGTGACAGCGGAAAATGATGGCGCTGAGTCTTGGGTATTTTCATCTTCTCCTACTCTTACATATTCATGAAGAAGATGTATTGTGCCTCCAGTATGAAATTAAATCTTTGAATTATAAACTTGGACGGTAAAATTTTAATACAAAACCATATTTCACTTTTTACAATACACAACTATTTATATATTTGTTTCTACATCATTGTCAAACTTAATTTTTTATCTAATATTTTTATGTCAATTTTCCATTTTTCCATTTTTGTTTAAAAAAGAGGGTGGCGGCCTCTTTTTACCTTGCATTTGCCCCCCACATGGGCCTCAGGCCTGTGCGTGGAAGTTATCAAGCAAACCAAGGAGTGAGCCGGTACAGTACAAGTATAAACTGCTAAAAGTATGCGGCATCATCGGGACTCGATCCTGCGACGCTGCCTCCACAGAACCGGGGCCGAGTGCGCTACCAACTGCGCCACCGACTCACTATTTAGGACTATTTTTTGCCAAATAAAATCTCATATTTAGGTTGTACATGTTGTTCATTAAAATAAACAATAACAAAAATTGAGGATTAAAAAATTACACTACTCACATCATACCTCCTTCTCCATCGGAGACTAGTGGCTTACTTCCTTTTTTTACTCAAAATGACAAAGGTATGCTGAAGATATTCCCTTGCCCCAAACCATATTAGCCAATTCAATACACTACAAACATTTATATAAAAGCAGTAACAACAACTAATTATTTTACTGCAGCCTAAGTTCTTTGTTTTCTGTATGTTCAATTAAAATCGTTATTTTTACAAAAAAAAAATTAAGTTTTAAGCAGGCTTTGATTTTTTAAGGGTTAGAAATTGGTTTTAGATGTAGACTAGAGTGTTGTACTTAGCAGGCCGATAACTTTATTTGGTAGTTTTGCGTTTTTAATAAGGGGTGAACTCCATCAAACTTTAGATTATGTGGGTTGAGGATGGGAACATAACAATTTTACCAATGGATTTGCTCGTATTTTAGGGACCGTCTTAAAAACTTTTTACTTGGTTTGGAAACAATAGATGGTCCTGACCTTTCATACGAGTACCTTTCAAAACAAAATTAAAGTCAAATACGTTTAAATTACTTAAACTTTGGTAAGAGTTATGATATTATCCTCGGATTTCAGAATTTCTTTTTTATTTTATCAACCTTTTCAAAATGAGTGGTCACTAGATAGGCGTTGTTGTATTTAAAAATTTGGGCGAACCGTTGAAAATCGCAGTTTGCAGAGGGATATTTACAGCAACTAGTATTTTTTGTTGGGTGGAACACTCCAAATTATTTGTAAAGTAATCTAACTTGTCTCACTGGACATTTTACATTATTAATACTTTTATGGTATGTGATGAAGAGCATTTTGTTTTGTTTCTACGATAAACTTAATGATTCTAAAATATGTAGGAATAATTTAACTTTGCATGATTTTAGCGAATTTCCCCTATAGGGAAGAAGCTATTACCGTAGGTCTCATGGTAAGACCTAAGCCCGGGACCATGATAACTTTTCATTTTGGGGCCACCAGAAGCAGAAAACACTATTCGTTCGAATTTATATATATATATATATATGTGTCTGTGAGCACGATAGCGGCCGCAAAAATGGTTCGATCTTAATGAAATTTGTTACAGACATGTAAAGTGGTAATCCCTCGGATGAGTTCGTAAACCAGCCCGATCGGACCACCGGAAGGGGGGGTAAAGGGGGATAACCCCCCCCCAAAAATGGGTTTTTTGAGTTTTTTACATAGGAAAATAAAATTTATCGAATTTTTGTTGGCACCATCGAATTCAGCTCAAAAAAACAAACAATTTAGTATTTTGAATCACTGCTCTATGTCCATTGGTTACCGAGATATTGAAAGTGGTAAACACAGTACGTTGTCCCAATGTTAACCTTATGGGAAATAAGTAAAATTCTACCTCTCGGTTATCTCTCAACATATCTTGATAAAACTTGGTAAATGACCTTTTCTAGTTCATATCTACTAAATATTGAATTAAAACCACCCAGTTTTAACATACCCGTAGCAGCAAACCTGTATACTCATTCCCCATGTTATTCTTATGGAGCTTACCAAAACATGTCAAATCTCGCTATGCTGGATTGAAATATGTTGTTTTGCATTTGAAATTCGCTGAGTATGCAGGTCTGCTGCAACGGGGGTATTTAACTTTAGCGAAGGGTTTTGTTCAGTGTGAAAATTGTCTGTACATAAACCATTGCTCTGTAACCTTGTATTTTCATGAAACGTGACGCAACATACTTCGTAAAATCGACTGGACAGTTTTTATGTAACACATGCTTCGAATTTGCTTGTAACACATTTCTCGTCGAAAGAGATTTCAGTTTATAAAAAGTTACACTCGTACACAGTTGATTACTCAAAACAAGTTTGGAGAAAAATTAAGTTTGAAAGCTGTTAAAACATAGATGTAATGTTAAAGCATTTAAATGTTTTTTGGGCACTGATGTAATTGATCTACAAACCATAGTTTTATAAGTATATTACAATGTATACTATAATACTAAATTTCATTTTATTAATTTTTTGGTAATTCAATCAGTAAACACTATATAAAGAGATATTAAAAAACATAGTCTCAAAGTAATTAACTATTTGAAAAGAAATTAAAAAATATGAGGTTGTATGAAACTAGTACATATAAAAATTGGTTTATATTAGGTTAGAAAATTTAAAAAGTAAAGAGTGTTCTCTAGTATTCCACTACGATTGTTAAAATTTCTCTACAAGAAACTAAATAGTAAATAACGGTTTCATCGTTATCAGAAAACTTGGTAGCAAACTTTTTTATTCAAATAAACTTTATTGCAGTAAATTTGTTGACTATACTTTTTATAGGCATGACTGAGCAAAACATTTTGTCGACTAATAATGAAAAATTGGATTTAATTTCATTTTACTTAAAAATCTCAACAATTATAATTAATTTAGTCCTCAACCATAGTAAATAAACCTGCTTACCTGAAGTACATTTTATAAACTTACAAACAAGAAACTCTTTATATACTAAATTATGTTTCCATCATTTTATTTATTTATTTAAAAAAATGTATTTTGCGAAAAATACATAAAATATGACCAAACAATATATGAATATAGGAATCAATAAAGCAGTTTTTTGAAAAACCTTACGTTGGTGAATCTCTATTTTTGAAACGGATATTTATCCGGAAATTAAGTTATTACCGGAAGTCAATCGCAATGAAGGTGATTGGCAATTAACAACGGAAGTGGAGGAGATCGGAGCTGCCAACTTTAATTCGAGTAAAAGTCTAACCTTAAACTTCTTCACTTTAAACTGTTATGTGCTAGCATGTAACTTCAAATGATTAAGTATTTATTACACAAACATAACTATTAGAGTTCTGTAAAAGGTCTGTTATCAATGGTTATGTTTGTTAAAGTAAACTATAATTTACAGTAGTATGTTATTATAAGCTGATAAATTCTTAATATGAGTTAATACTTCTATAAATGAATGATAGTAAATTTCTATAAATGAATGAACAGTAAATGTTTTGTTGCTCCAATTATTATTGCTGTTTCCTGGATGTTAATAGAAAAGGAATATCAATTTCCGAATAAGTAGGCCTATTCCCTAAGACAAATTATGGTGAATTTTTCATGGAAAAAGACCGTGAAATAAGACGCTTGCGGCTTTATTGGAGTAATTTCCTTGATGTTTTGTGAGAAAATTACCATCGCATAAGAAATCTAGGTCATTTGTTCCAACGTTTGCATAAAATAAAACAATTATATGGAGTATTTTAAATGGATGAATATAGGTACGACTGAACCAATATAATTCTGAAATATTTTATGAAGGCTTTAATAAATTAATTATATATAAATAGCTTTTAATATTTCAGGGTTATAGGTAATAATGTCTAATCGATAATGGGATCTTAGAAAGAAGGTAGTAGAAAGTAGATAGACATAGTACATTCGAATGGGCTATTAACACATTTGAATTCTTAGAAAGTATAATAATTAGTTAACAATTTTCAAATAAGTAATTTAATTCAGCAATAACACTCAAATAGATATGAACATGGTATATTATCGTTTTGGACTATCAATATAAGCTAGACCTGACTTTGCTGGGGGAGGTAGGCAATCGGGTCAATAAACTTATAGTTTTTTTCTTTATAATTTTACTTTGATGGCTCACAATGAAATTTCCAAACTATTCTTGTGCTTTCAGCAACTGAAAGAAAAGCAAAACACTGCAAATGTATTTTGAATTTCAATGAAACGAAAAGAAAACAAAGTTGTTCTTTGAAAGTTCAAAGCGGATCTTTGTTCAAAGAAGTGTTCTTGTCATACATTTTCTATCTGTAATGATTGAATGAAATTCCTTATGCTGCAAAGTAATATTATCCATGAAAGGACTACCTCTAGAAAGAAGTCAGCCTATGAAAAGGTTCCACGTAATTACATAAGGCTACATTACCATATTTTAAATGTATGATAATGTAAGAAACTACCTACACGATACCAGCAGTGCTTTGGTATTCTAGACCTAAATTAAAATGACATTTTGTCCATGCAATTGTATTTTTTTATTAGATAAGTTCCAATATGTTAGTATGTAAAGAAGAACCAAACATTTACTAAAACTCCAAATTAAGATAGCAAGGAATAGCACTGACTGGTTGTGTAGAATTACGCAAATTGCGGAAGTACCTAATTAGAAGAAACATTAGAAAAGAATTGAAATCAATATTAGTTTATGACCAGCATAACACAGGAAAACGAAAGCTTCTACATGAGAACACGGCATTCTAAGCATAAAATTTGTTAGTGAAAAACTCAAAGCTATAAGGTGTTTATAAAGACCTTACCAAATTTTGAAATTTTGTCTTTCATGTTTCATGGGGCTTTTTTAATTTCATCAAATAAAAGAGAGATTGAAACAAATATTTAATAGGCGGTTTAGCTATCCGATTGATCTTCATACTTGTAGTTGGTTTTTGAATCAAAACAAATAAAGACTCTCTTTAGAAACCCAATATCAGGGGATCAGCGATACGTTCACTAAAATGAATAATCACGTATTATGTCGTGTTGGGCGAAAGACCGGAAAACTACATAAACTAATTTGCACGTAGATAATTGGTTAATAATTTATAATTAAATTAGATAATAATTTTGTTCTTGTTTCCCAGTCATTCTTTAGATACCCGCTCATTGAATTTATTTTTTATTCATAGAATTATTCAATATCTGGTGACAAGGAGGTTGTCAATACTGAGGGTTTCAACATGAGCTTTCAATGCGTTTCTAGTGATAGTCAACTGTTATTCGTTTTTGTGTTCTAGTCAGTCATGTAAAACAATTAAACTGCCTACCAAATTTAACGTTTTTTAGTACACTTTTATTTTGCGGCATAAGAAAACTTCTTGGTCCTATAAAACATGAATGGGACGGCTTCAAAACTGGCAAGGTATTCTATAAACACCTTGTACGTTAGCTTAAATTTAAACACAATCACGGTAAACCTTATTTTTAATGCAAGATAAGGGACAAACTTAAGTGTTCATGGTCATGCATTGCAGCTATAAATAGCTCATTATGCAACCTCAAGGTTGCAGCATTGTCACATAACAAATTGTCAATTGTTATTCGCGGTATTCTTACCATGGATCCTTACGATCGAGGGTACGCTCTTCGGAATGGTACACGAATCCTTAAATACCTGACTCAGTTCTCAAATTTCTTAAGTTTAATAACATAGAACAGTTTTATAAACGTTGGTTTCTCAATTAACATCAGGCCCGACATCTGAAAATAAAGTAATTTTCTATGTATCTTATTACGATCAATATAGTGTGTTGTTTTTGACATATATAAGCTGTACTCTTAACTTCGTAACTTTTCAATACTTTCCGAGGCTGGGCTCGGTGTGAATAAATCATAAGGGTTTAGGCATAAATGTTTTCTGTATCATTTATCATCGGGGCTCACCACTCCAAACCCAGGTGTGTCTTGGTATCCGCCAACAATTGATTTTGGGGAACAACTTTTGAATCAGAACCTCAGAAAACATCCTTCCCTAATCAAAATAGTGCACGAAACATTTTGAATGGGTAGTCTGAACTTTTTTAGATTTTTGCTAAGCTTCAGTATTTTTTTATAAAGTTAAAACGATGTTCACAAGCAATTTTTGAACTTAATACTCAATATTGTATACCCAATGCTAACCATGGCTTAATAATAAACCATGTAAATACATTCTTGATAACTTTTAATTCATTCGTTCTATTTTGCATTGATTTAATTGTACACAAATGAAATACTTTCCTGCCAATCTATACTTTCTAATCAATATTCAAACTAGATGTTTCATAATACTTCTCGGGTGTTACATGTTTTCAGTTGATCGATGAACTGTTTTAACGTTGAAATATTGTTTTCGTATTAATATGAATGCAAATAGATTTATTGTTTCAAAATACTCCTCGGGCGTTGTTTGTTTTCAGTTGATTGATGAGTTGGTTTCACATTGAAATAATTTGTTTGTAATGACATGAATGCGAATATATTTATTCTTTTAAAATGAATCTATAGGTTTTTATTTTCATTTAAGATCTTGAGAACTATGGGGACAGTAATCTTATTTAAATAAATATTTAAAAAGATTTAAATGTTACTAGGTCAACTGGGTAGACGTTGTCATTCCTTTGTTTATTTATCAAAGATCGCATGTTGAAGTAAACGTGTGATTACCTTTTAAGTAAACAATATGTTTTTAAGGTTAATATGGGGACCCGTTTGGGACTCTGGTGAGGAACCCAATTGAGACGATAAGTAAATAATAAATGGACGAAATGGATGGCTTGAAAACCCACCGCATTAAATTTTCCAAGTTTATGGCAAACGGCCCAACCGTATCCGAGCCCATCAACTTCAAATATGGGTAATATATAACATTCTTTTTTATAAATGTAGGACATCAATTTCAAGGGTTGAGTTATGTTATGTTGACAATGTTTTAACTGATTTATTTGTGTATAATTTGAGTATTGTTATGTTTCGGAGTAAAATTCCAAAACCTTGATTTCTGTTATTTTTCAAATATCACTAGGATTGAATATTCAATTTTAAATATAAATTAAAGCTGTGGAGATAGATTCTGGATTGCCGCCAAAAAAACTGTTTTTTTTCATATTCCGTCTCTTTGATAATCTTTGATTATTCAACTTTTGAAAATAAAAGTTTTTACTAGCATGTGTAAAAAAAGTTAATTAGTAGCATGTGTATAAATTTTCTCTAATAGAATGTAATACAATCTATAAAAAACGTTTAATGAAAAAGGATGTTCAAATGTATGTACTGGACAAAGTTAATTAGTTTTTTTAATAAATGAAAACTACTGTACATTCACTTAATCCTAAATTAATTATAATTGTATTACAACTCAGAAAATCGTTCGTTTATATGATTAATCTAAATCAAATCAATCAAATCAAAAATTATTTATTTCGCATTAAAGTTTACAATAATTTACAGAGTTATTACATACATTTTAGATGCATTGCATCTTAGCCTAATCTTAAATTAACTCTTATGTTGTTAGCGAAATTAATCCCCACATAGAAAACCCTGCGTGGGGATGAGTCATCATTTACCATAAAAAATGCTTTAATTAATTAATATTGTATATGTTTATTGCGAATTGGAAAGATACAAATTAATAATTTAAATTGACTGAAATGGACTGAAGGAGACAGATGGACGCTCAGGTTAAAAAAAGACAAACAATTTTATGGAATGAATGAATATGGCAGAAAGGTAAAAAAAAAGATAAAAATGAAAAAATCAGTTTTATTGTAAGTACAGATTACTGCTACGTGTACTGTTTGCCGAGTACTTGCTACTCAAGTTTAAGCATTGAGTGTTGAGTGTGCCTTATACGGCTCTGTCGACAACAAGGGGAGTTTAGTACACAATTATCTTCCATCGTAACGTCTCTGGCTTGTTTACTTGCTTCCAGCATCATTCACACCGTCTTTAATTTTCAAGGAGATTAGGATCGGTTAGGATGTTACGAAATTAATTGAACAAGCATATGAGAACCGTGCAATATATCAGTATATTGTAGTACGTATGTATCGCTTCAAAATACTATAGTTTAGCCATACAACGATCATTTGAAAAACCCGTAATTAAATAACTAAAAATCATTGAGTTTAAAATGAAAATAAAGTAATTTTTCTACACATTACAAAAAAATTAATCTATGTTAATTTTAATCATTCTAAAAATCAATCATCAGAAATAGGGAATCTGCATTATTAACGCAAAATGAAAAAATCTAAAACACGAATTTAAAAACAACTTAAAAAGAAGTATTCGGGCAAGACGATAGAGTTGAGATTAAAAGATATTCTCCAAGTTTCAAGTCCATTTCTGCTGAGAATGAAGCGAAGTGGAACGTAAGTGAAATTTGAGGCTACTTTATTGTATTTTTCTTTTAGCCAGGTGTGCATGAAATACCAACTAAGCAGCTTGTGCGGAATATCAAAATCATCGGTAATGGAAAAAGCAATAATCCAATTTTTGATTAGTTACTATATCATCGACCGAATTACTGTACTCTCTCATAAACTTTAATACAAACGCCTGGAATTCAGTGAAATGATTTCTACTCGAATATAAACTTTTTTCTTATCATATTTCAGGAAATATAAACTTATTAAGCTATAAGGATTCCTTAAAAGGCTTGATTCACGTATTTTAAAGCGAAGTCGCCTTATCTTCTGCATCAAAATACCTAATAGTCCAGGCAATGAATGCTCAAAAAAGGTATAGAGGGAATTGCTTGGATCACAATTTTAGACTTTGTAACTTTGTTTGGACTGGTTAGGAGAAAAACATATCAAAGGTCCCCGCCCTTAGCCCTTGAGCCGGCTGGGCTGAAAGGGCCTAAAGGTACAATTTTTTGGTTTTTCCTAAATATCTTGAAAACTATCAACTTTTAGTATTCCCTATTAAATTTGAAAATTAAAGAAAATTAAATTTCCTGTAAGAAAAATATATAATATGTCTACTTTGGCACAACCGTTTACAAGGTAAGCACTAATTTTATTAATATTTAAAAAAAACATCCCTTCCATAAGAAATACATGTAAATTTGTGGGTAACTTAGATGCCCAACTGAATAGCTATTCCCAAAATTTCCTGTATGCTGTTCATTTTCTTTTAGGTGAAAACAACGTTGCCCAATTGGGCATCTATGTTACCAACAAATTTACATGTATTTCTTATGGAAGGGATATTTTTATATATTAACAAAATTCGTGCTTACCTTGTAAACGGTTGGACCAAAGTATACATATTATGTATTTTTCTTACAGGAAATTTACTTTTCTTTAATTTTTAAATCTAATAGGGAATACTAAAAGTTGATAGTTTTCAAGATATTTAGGAAAAACCAAAAAATTGTACCTTTAGGCCCTTCCAGCCCAGCCGGCTCAAGGGCTAAGGGCGGGGACTTTTGATATGTTTTACTCCTAACCAGTCCAAACAAAGTTACAAAGTCAAAAATTGTGATCCATGCAATTCCCTTTATACCTCTTTTTGAGCATTCATTGCCTGGACTATAAATCATTTCACTGGAAAGTAAAAATGTAAAGAGATTTGATTATACATAAAATAAGATCGATTCAAAATTATTATTATTTTGACTTAAATTATTCGTTAACTTTGTGATATGAAGAACATTTTCCTGTTCTAACTCACTGAACCGTTTCACCAGTGAGTCGCACTTAAGGGATGCTTGTTTACTTTAAGTAAACACCTGTCTTTGTTTTGTCGCATTTACAATTGTGAGCCCTCCAAAGGTATTCGGTAATGTCTGTTTACTCATGCTGTTAACATAAATTGCTTTCTAGAATTTATTTTAATTGCCTTCAAAAAGAATCATCTATCACAATTAATTGTGATAAAGTTACTAAAAAAAATGCCATATATTATATTTACAAAAAAGATTGTAGTTTTGCATTACCTAAAATGTTACTTTTAGTAAGTTTAAACACTTTTTTATACAAAGAAAACCCAACCATATCAATAGTGGTGGTTTGTTGAGACTATAAAATATTTGGTTTTATGTTCAACTAAGTTTCTCAAGTATAACACAGTTTCATTGAACATTATTTCATTAGGATATCACTTCATTAGGTTCCCATATCGCTTTACACCATTCACACAGATTTCAACTCAAAAATAGTTTTATTTTTTTAGAAATGTATTGGTACACGTAGAACATTCTGTTGACTGCTGTCATAGGAGTGATGGCAGAAACTTTTGAGGTGAACTACAATATTGTTATTCCCACTCGCATACACCATTAATTTTGAACTGTATCCAAACTTTTTAACTGTATTTTTTATTCCTTATCCTCAAAACTACCTACTATTAAAGAAAATGTCCATAAAAATTTAGGTAGGTTAAGTCTGTCAAAATAATCCCAAAACTCTAATGCAGAAATAAATGTTAAAGCGTCACTTCAAACTTTATTTCGCAGACTCCACCCTTTGGGACAGGCCAGTTTCAATTTCATCAGCAATCATTTCATGTAACTTTATGTAACCGCATGATCAGATGCTTTTTCGAAATATGCGAAAATTGAAGTCAATATATGAACGGTATAAAATGCAAAGTTATTTATTAAATACACTTTATCAAATTTTTTCATAAAAATATAATTAATTTGGACCTTCAGCGTTTTTACAGCATCTCGTTTTGCAATACCTCCATTTTGATATATCTTATTAATACTTATAACGAACGAACTAACACCTATATTTTCCATAAGTAAATTGCAATTTCCAAATTTTATTATTTTGTAATTTTTAAATACATTGAAATTTTCACGTTAAAACTCTTCCTATCCCCATTTCTAGTCGTTCCCAGCAAATGTAATAATAAAACGTATTTCAACTTTAAATAAATAAGGAAAACTCTATATAAAAGATAATTCGTTTTAAAATGGGAATGAGAGTGACAATTATCGTCTTTTTTTAATTTAGAAAGTTCATAAGTCACATTTATAACACCCACTTACATGCGAAATATGTTTTATTCAAATGTAGACGCATTAGAAGACTTAGTTGAAAGCTACAACACAAGGGGATAAGCGGGACGTTTTCATGCATGACATTTACATCTGTAAAAGGGATCTTTAGATTATTTTTGTCGGTCTTCATACACGGGTTTACAGGATAAAGTATTTTATTTAAAATCTATATTATTAATTCTGTAAGCGATTTTTTTCAATCAAAATTGTGAGAGTTTGACAGCTCGCACGATGATGGGAGAGGGCTCAAATTAAAGGTCTTGGTCCCAGGGGGTCGGGAAAAATACTGAAATTACTTGAAACTCACCAGGAAACGAGAAATAACGTAAAATATCTGCCATATAAAAAGCATTGGAATCTTAAAACGTCTGCTTTGTTTACATTTAAACATGTAGTGCTAATGTTTGGTTCAAAGCCATATGCTAGATGATGACATGTGGGTTTTTTTTTCAAAATGCAGCTAACTATACACGTTCAATGTACTATAACAAATACATATTTACAAATTATAATAATAATTAAGGGTTTGAGTTTTTTCATGATTTAAATTTATAAAAAGTTAAGTACGTTTGTTTATGTCTATCTATATTATTAATTCTGTAAGCAATTTTTTTCATCAAAATTGTGAGAGTTTGACAGCGCGCATGATGATGGGAGATGGCTCAAATGAAAGGTCTCGGCCCCAGGGGGTCGGGAAAAATAGCAGCTTAAGACCAAATATACCACAAAATGAGAAATAACGAAAAATATCTTCCATTTAAAATGCATTGGGATTGAAAAACGTCTGCTTTGTTTACATTAAACACGTGGTGCTAATGCTTGATTCAAAGCCATATGGTGGATGTTGACATGTGGGATTTTTTTCAAAATGCAGCTAAATATGCACGTTCAATGTACAATAACAAAAAATATTTTAAAGTTAAGATTTTCTGGTTTTATAATAAGGGTTTGAGTTTTTTTCACAATTTAAAATTATAAAAAGTTAAGTACGTTCGTTTAGTTTATATTATAACGATGCAGATTTAATACTAAATAACCTATTTATATATCTAATTACGTAAGGGAAATTTTTACGTCGAAATTGTGGGCGTTTGGAATGTCACAGGATGATAAGAGGGGGCTAAAATTGAAGGTATGCATCCCAGGGACTCGGGGCAAATACTGAAATTGCTTTAAGCTTACAATAAAATGAGAAATAACGTAAAATAGCTGTCACATTAATACCATTGGGATGTAAAAAGGTCTGCTTTGTTTACTTGAAACCAAAATTGCTAGATATAATCATAATTTTGTGGATCCAAAAGCCTATTGTCTAAGAAGGTATTTTGTACTATAGTAAATGCTTAGGGGCTTATTAGCCCCTTCAAGCCTCTAGTTTAAAATATAAGTACGTGATGTAATTTTAACTTTAACATCTATTTACTAAATTACTACACAAGGGTTTTTTGGAATTGAGATTCCTCCTACAGTTCTGTGCCGATTTTTATAATCTAGGTGTCGTTAGAGAGTTACTTTGGTGACAACAATGTAGAAAACAAAATCTACGAAGGCCAGCTGTTAGGGAAGAGCGCTAGACAATCTTGAAGTTTGGCTCCCTTCATAAGAATAAACATTGGGAATGAAATGTTTAACTTAATCAATTAGTCTTCAATTTATCTGTTCAGCTCCTTGAATTAAACATTACGAGCCTGAGTAACACCCAACAGTAAGCCCAAGGCCAAGCAAGGTCTCGTTTACTTTTTGAAACTGAAATGCCATTATACAATACAACACAGTTGCCAAATCTTAATATTCACATACAAGTTTTGGCAAAAACATTTCAGCGTGTTTTTATAAACAAAATTTTCATGAACAAAATTTTTTTCTTGAACAAACAAAATTTCATGAAATTACACGTATAAGTAACTATAACACAAATTTATATGCATTATCTCCTTCTAATGAAGTTAAGAAAAGCTCATATTAGGTTTATTTTTGCAAATAAATGAAGTGCTACTCAATAAATTGGGGTTTTATACTTCCTTAATTTCAGTTGATAATAAGTCAATTCAATTCAAAACATCATTATTTCAATAAAATTTTTAATTTTACAATGGGACGGATTTAAATTAAGAAATAAATCTTCACGTAGGTTAAAAACCTGTGCGTAAAGATGAGTCCGGTCTTATGTATCATATTTTGCCTGCAAATATAATGGTTATTATTTTGTTCTTTTTGTTTGCCACTTGAAAAATCAACTTACAGACGGAGATACCCCCCCCCCCCCCACAACAGTCCACAAGTATAAATCATGTTAGTTCTTCATATTTATTCTCCAAGGAATCCCAGTATACGCCAAAATCATCTGTTTATAAACTAATTTTAATAGTTATATTATACTTAAATTTGACAAGGTTTTTCCAGCAAGACGCCACAGAGTAATTGCCGCTTTTATCAGGTACATTTTCTTCTACCCCATTCATGTGGAAAAACAAATGAACATGTGTGTGTTGTGATTTTACATGCTTGATTTTTTTTATGGAAGGAACATTTAAGTAACATCTCACATCATATCATCATCATCATATATTTAATTTCGTAAGGCGATTCTTTGCGTCAAAACTGTAGGCGTCTGACAAGTCGCAGAAAGATGGGAGAGGGCTCAAATTAAGGGTCTTTATTTCGTGATGGCGGGAAAAATAATGAAATAGCTTGAAATTCACCAGAAAACGAGAAATAACGTAAAATATCTGCCATTTAAAATGCATTGGAATCTGAAAACGTCTGCTTTGTTTACATAAAACGTGTGATACTGATACTTGATTGAAAACCGTATGGCTACATATCAATATAAGGTAGATTCAGTTTGCTATGAAGGTATTTTGTAATATAATAAATTAGGATTGTTTGAATTTTCCCTCATTAGGGGCTTTTAGCCCCTTCAAGCCACTTGTCTTTCATTTAAATGAACAATGAATGATTATCTTTCATTTGTCTTAGATAATGAACAATCCTACCTTTTCAGAGTTTATCGCAGTTATGCTTATTACTGTACTGCTAGATCCATGTGTACATACAACTGAAATGAAAGAACACTTCTAATTTTTCAAATAATTTGTAGAAAGAAATATTTCCATTCGTGAGATTCTGTTTAACCTACAAAAAAAAAACAATTCAATCTCAAAGCTAGAGCTACAGAATAACTCTTTCTTTATGGGTTGAACCATTTTATTTTAATTGTACGATCCATTGTGGTATTGTGACAAACGTGTCGCCATTGTTTAGCTAGAGACAAATGTGTGGTTGATCCATCACTAGGGATCAACAATTTCCCAGCGCGCTTCTAGGATCACAAGTTACCGAGCCACTACCTGTTTTGTGACTGTTTATGACTTTTTTTGAAAAATTCTTTTGGGGTATTTTTGTGACTATAGAATTTTGTTCGGAAATCGTTCTTGATTTATTGAACTAACCAATTAATTAATACTTTTATTAGTATCGGAATTCAATCACGATATTTAGTTAAATTTAAAATAGTTTTTCTATAAATAAATCGATAAAGCCCAGCTGAAATTCACTGACTGACTGATCACAGTTTTCAAACATTACTAGGCTTTTAGACCATGAAACGTGGCTCAAATATTCATATTTATTCATGGAGCGACAATTAAACACAGCATACGTTCTATGGGTTTCCCAACCTTACGAGATGATGCATACATATTCTAATGTCTTACTCTGTCCCCTTTCAAACGCGGTTGAAGTCACGGGTAACGCTATTTTAATATAATGATAAGTTTATTATAAAGAATTTATTTATAAATTAAAAATGTTATCGAATGATCCAACTATAATTAGTGACTCAACTAAATATTCTAAATTTTCATTAATATATTTTGCAAAATTATTTTAATAAATTTTCTGGGCTTCATATGCTTCACCAAGCATTAGTCCGGAAAATATTTATTGGGTAAAACCTAAAAATCAGTTTTTATTAAAATCTTTATTTGCTCGTTTTATAGCTCATTAGGTTATTCCTAATGGGTCATCTTCTAAAATAACTTATAGTCCAGGCAACGAAAGGTTATAGAGGGAATTGCATGGATCACAATTTTTGACTTTTTAACTTTGTTTGGACTAGTTAGGAGTAAAACATATCAAAAGTCCCCGCCCTTAGCCCTTGAGCCGGCTGGGCTGGAAGGGCCTAAAGGTACAATTTTTTGGTTTTTCCTAAATATCTTGAAAACTATCAACTTTTAGTATTCCCTATTAAATCTGAAAATTAAAGACAATTAAATTTCCTGTAAGAAAAATATATAATATGTCTACTTTGGTCCAACCATTTACAAGGTAAGCACTAATTTTGTTAATATTTAAAAAAATATCCCTTCCATAAGAAATACATGTAAATTTGTGGGTAACATAGATGCCCAATTGGGCAACTTTTTTCACCTAAAGGAAAATGAACAGCATTCAGGAAATATTGACAAAATTTCCAGTAATTTGACACCTCAATCATAAAAATTGGTCTAAAATTAAAGCGTTGACAAGCTCACAAAATACGTTATTTTTCAAGGAATTATAACAAATTGTAATAATTCTTTGAAAAATAACGTATTTTGTGAGCTCGCGAACGCCATAATTTTAGACCAATTTGTATGATTGAGGTGTCAAATTACTGGACATTTTGTCAATATTTCCTGAATGCTTTTCATTTTCCTTTAGGTGAAAAAAGCGTTGCCCAATTGGGCATCTAAGTTACCCACAAATTTGCATGTATTTCTTATGGAAGGGTTTTTTTAATATTAATAAAATTAGTGCTTACCTTGTAAACGGTTGGACCAAAGTAGACATATTATGTATTTTTCTTACAGGAAATTTAATTTTCTTTAATTTTCAAATTTAATAGGGAATACTAAAAGTTGATAGTTTTCAAGATATTTAGGAAAAACCAAAAAATTGTACCTTTAGGCCCTTCCAGCCCAGCCGGCTCAAGGGCTAAGGGACTTTTGATATGTTTTACTCCTAACTAGTCCAAACAAAGTTAAAAAGTCAAACATTGTGATCCATACAATTCCCTCTATAACCTTTCGTTGCCTGGACTATAAGTTATTTTAGAAGATGACCCATTAGGAATAACCTAATGAGCTATAAAACGAGCAAAGTGCCAGTAACAACGCTGTAAAGTACATCAACGTAACGATGAAAGTAAATATTTCATAGAAGCTTCAAGATCAAAGGTTCTTTGTAAGTTGTTCCCAGGTTAATCATGCCTCTCCAGTTCCAAGAAATCTAGCGTAAGGTCAACAACAATAAAACGTATAAAGTTAACTTTGCGTTGTTACTGATTTAAAAAGTATGACTATGACAAATGTTTATGTTTAGTGTGTGACTATGTTTCCTTCACTAAAAATATAAAGTTGTTTCCATTTGTACACAGTAGGGAAAAATACGTTAAGCTATAAAAAAACCTTATTATTAAAACAAAATTGAGAAATTTACACATATTTTCTTCATTCTAGGTGTTCAAAAGAAAACCTGCCATAACATAATAAAAAGTTTCAATTATCTCACAAAAATGATCAGATTTTTATCAAAATCTGATTAAAAAAAATATTTTTCACAAAAATAATATTAGACAAATTACTGAGTTTTCGTTTCACAGACATATGTAGTCGTAATTAACCTAAAATTTCCTTAAAACTCTCCCAACAGCAATTTACAAATTATCTAAAATTATATAAATAGTTGTTTCTATGGTTTTTATATCACTTTTATTACTAGTATGGTATCAACCAGTTACCAGTGACCAAAGCAAACAAAGTTCTAACCATTAAAGCGAGTGAAGGCTACACTTGACAGTGAGAGGCCTTTTGTACCAAGTTATCTGCTCTCGATATATTCACTTGACATTTCAATATTCATTAACACCGAAACATCGAAATGTGTATCGAAACTCGAGAGTGATGTTCAATCGGATTTTCAATTTAAACGGAATTGAGTTTGCAAACTTGTCTAAACATTTTGAAGGTTTTTTTCAATTAAAACTTGTTCTTGATTTTTGTTTTTAAAAAAGGTGTGAAAGTAAAATTCTTTCTCGGGATATCGTTATTATATATTCAAAATTGGACAATATTCAGAATCGTTTTTCCATATAATATTCACACTATGCATTAGCATCTTGTTTAAATAAATATTAAGCTTTGACATTTTTTTCGAAGGCTCAGTGATGAGAGGGCAAGTCAGACTGTATTATCAACAAAATTAACTGTTCAGAAATGGTTATAACTTCCCATTTTTCACTATCCTATATTTTCATACTGATTTCACAATCATACAAAATACTATTTAATATTATTTCGAACTCACAGTGTTCTTTATATACAGGGTGTTTTTAAAAAAACTTGCTTCTTAATTTATTCAGAAACAAAAATAAATTTTAGTATTATGTTTTCTGGAAACGTCTACCAACGCAGGGGGAAGTCAATTTCACAGGAAAACTTTATCCCCCCAACTACCCCCTTCTCACCCCAACCCCTGACTTAAAATTTTCAAATGGCAACATACCCTTAGTGACATATCAAATTAAAGAGCACAAAAAAAGAAACATTTTGGTGGAAGAAAAATTAAAATTGCCTCATGCGTTCTCGAGTTGTTCGGTTTTTAAGGGTATTTTTCGTTTAACTTCAAATATTTATTATTTAAAAATTAACACAGACATAAATATGATGTTAGCGGGAAACATCTAATTAATGACAGGGGAGTGTGTGGTGAACTCAAAATCAACCCTCATTTCATCCCCTTCCCCCAACCCCTTTGTTGAAGATGGAGACTTACCCCAAGTGTTATATCAAATTAAAGGGTATGAATAAATTAGATTTATTGCAATAACTAAATTTAGATCCAATACAGAATTTTTTATATCCTCATATTTTACAATCTGATAATTAATTTAAGTGCAAATTATTTCAAATTCATCCTTCCTGCAAAAAATTATTGCTAGCTAGATAAATCTCTTCGATACCGGATAGCTACAGATGGCATTATTTATTAACAAGTACTGACAGCATAACATGATAAAAAATATTAATCAACATAGGGGTTGGGGGAAGGGGGTGAAATAAGGGTTGATTTTGACTTCACCACACATTCCCCTGTCATTAATTAGATGTTACCCGCTAACATCATATTTATGTCTGTGTTGATTTTTAAATAATAAATATTTGAAGTTAAACGAAAAAACCCCTTAAAAAACGAATAACTCGAGAACGCATGAGGCAATTTTCATTTTTCTTCCACCAAAATTTTTCTTTTTTTGTGCTCTTTAATTTGATATGTCACAAAGGGTATGTTGCCATTTGAAAATTTTAAGTTAGGGTTTGTGGTGAGAAGGGGGTAGTTGGGGGGATAAAGTTTTCCTGTGAAATTGACTTCCCCCTGCGTTGGTAGACATTTCCAGAAAACAAAATACTAAAATTTATTTTTGTTTCTGAATAAATTAAGAAGCAAGTTTTTAAAAAAAACACCCTGTATAGATTTAATGTATAAAATAATCTGTTGAGTATCAATAATTCAAGAGCAACATCTGTTATTAAAAAAATATATATATTTTTCAGTAAAAGAAAGTTGGCTTTGTCTAAGGATAGGCGAGATATTGCTTGGAAACTGGTGGAAATTATAGTCCCCTTGAGAGTTTAGTTTCACACTATGATCAAGATAAGTCAGCAATATTATCACTTTGCTTAGCTATCGAGGTTTTTAATAAATAAAATAACACGTTTTTAATATATTGGTATTTGTAATGCTAAATTTTTTGCATTGTTAAACATAGGATATATTAATCAAACTAATGAAGCAACGTAAAATAAAAATTAGCCAATTATTAATTTGTTAATGAAATTTTTACTAAAGGCCCTGAAATTTCAAAAAACCTTTTTTAAGGTAAGAATAAATATGATAGCAACTGTATAAGATATCACTTGACCTTTTGTGCTGTTTTTTGCGTGGAAATATATGAAAATAATTGGAAATCAAATTCCGTGCAAGAGTACATTTTATTTTAAATCGTATGTAGAATCAGATTCTGTAAATAAATGAATGTATAAACTGTAAAATAAAACAAACTTCAATTGATACTGGCTTATTTTTCCTCTGCTTTCTCAGCAAAGTACGAAGGTATTGCTAAATTTTCAACAGTCACAATCGGATATTAATTTATCAGTAAATCGTTAGTGGAAGATTCGCCACCTCGTATACTAACAGTAAAGTTATATTTAAATTTCTTGGCAAATTGATGTACGTCAGTATCTATTTAGTATATTTGCCAAGTAAATCAAACAAAGTTCTGCATTTCTGTTTTCATACGAGGTGGCTAATAAATCCATGTAATGTAACACAGATGGTCGACTAATTATATATATCTTACCATAATTCTAAGTCAATCATAACACAACATTATCCATTGTATCTAATCTATATGACAGAAATGTCCTTTATGTTGAGGGTGTGTCATACATACACGCTGTCATGTCGAGATCTGATCATATAACAAAACAGTCAACAATGAGACAATTTTGTCGCGTCTATCAATCTAGCAAATATCAAACGTTACAGACTTAATCAAGCAACCAAACACTGCTTAATTAGATGTGTAAATTGGGTAAACCATCACTCCTCATCAATAAATCGCTGTGACCAATTAGTATTACACATATTTTATTGAACTTTTAATGATCATAAAAAACACTACTACATAAAAATTGTACTTTTTCCTCAAACTTGCAATATTCTTAAAATGAAATGAAATGAAATAGAAATGGAATGAAATGAAATGAAATTGAATTAAATGAAAATTCTTTATTTAGCCATGCAAAGATAGGGCCACGGCCCTTTCTTACACTTAACATGGATTCTTATTATTGTCCATTAAAAAAATTGATATTAGTATAGCCTATGTGTGGTTTAGTTTGTATGTGTTACGGAGTAAATTAAAAATATGAAACAAAGTACTTAGTCCAGTCAATCTGTTCCTACAAAGAGGCAATAGTGGAAAAAATTATGAGAAGGCTGAATTTTTCAAAATTCTCCAGTTTTAAACAATAGAAAGGTCACACTTACATGTATATTCTAAACAATCTATGTAAAAAAAATGAAAAAATAAAACAAGCTGTAAAAGTATATTATACCTTTTTAATATACAAGAAAGTAGTGGAGTGGGGAGCTGTTATAGTCTCCTCTCAAAATGATCGTGGGTTTCCGGGGTTTAGTTCAAACTTTAATGACATCAAACATTCTCAAACACGTGGAGGTTTAACTTTGCTTTCTGTTGGTCCTGATCATTTCGATGACCGACAAAAGCAGCTTACGTGATAAGCAGATTTGTTGCTGCGAGCGATGCGCTCATGTTCATAATGTATTTATAATTTCAATTATCATTAAAAATGTTTTAACTTCACACGTACTAGTTCGTTAATTTGCGTTACAGGTTTATTTGTATTTCTAATTATCAAAACATAATTTTAACTACAACATTAGCATATTTATTTAGTTCGGTGTGTATAAATAGTTTTCTATATACATTAAACTTATCCTTTCACTCATACGTCATGTACGCAGACACGCAGGAGTCTTTTCTTAGAAAATAAATTAATTAATACTAAGTAAAATTTTACCATCCGAATTAAATGCTGTAATTTTACCCTATATATATGTTGACTCTTTTGAGAATTCAAAGGTTTTGATTTGGGTTTTCTGTCAGAAAATGAGGTAGATTTAAATGTGTACTTTGTACAAAAAATGAAAGGCCCTAAGGATTATAGAAATCAGTATAAAGAGCAGTAATTCCAGGTTCGTGTGGAATATGATAATTCCTTAGAGTTTTAAACAATGTAGTTTCAAACGGCAATTATACAGGTAATAAATAATTTTAATACTTTTTCATCATACTAACACAGAAACATTTGTTTTCAGTTCCTTTTTGATGGCTCGAAAGTTACCCATTGCCGGCCTAGGCCGGATAAACTCGGAAGTAAAGAAGATAAGAAGTAAGAAAGAACGGAAGTAAACAATCAGCTGATTTGCAGCAATCTGACGTTAAATGTTTGTTCATTGGTGTTTTATTGGTTTCTTTTTAGAGGAATGTAGTGGCAACACTGCATCCGTAGCAAATGTTTGTTCTGTTTGTTACAGGTTATGTTTGAAGGATTGAGAAACGTATTGGTTTATGCAAGGACTACGTTATGATTGAAAGTATGTTTTTTTCTGAGGAGTAAGATGAAAAATATCATACGTTACACGGCCGGGAAGTTTTGCCGTACTCGCATGAAAATCCCGCATGCTCGTCTGGCAAAACAGTACTTCCCGGCCTAGTAACGTAAAATACTATTTTCGGAGATCGATAAACTATACACACTCGGCTTTTCAGGGACCTTGAAAAACATTGAATTAAATATGCAATCATATAAAATAAAGAAAATACGTTCATTTAAATAAATTCAACTAAAGGGAATTTTTCATGAACAGGATGAAATAAAAGAAGAGTTACGGTACTTATTTGTATAAAAACTTTTGGCAACATCGCTTACTTTTCATTCTTTATTCAATTATAAACGTTTCAAAACCTCTTTGGGTTTCATCACCTTTGTGTTGTATTGAGCTAAACAAACAAGGATCGTATTTGGTAACGTCGATAATATGGTAATTTAAAATTAAACAAATAATAACTTAGGTGATTTGAATACATCCGTGTTATTATACAAAAAGTGATTTCATGAAGAATCATAAATATTTTTCTTTTTTAAAGGAGCCGTGATTTTGACAGTTTGAACCCATCTTCTCGATTCATGTTGTTCTTGATTGTGTTTAAATATTTAATTCGACCCTCTTCATTAATTTGCATTTATCTTACCTTGAATATTAGTATGGTCAAATTGCATGCCAACCAGGAACAAAAAAATCCCAAAACACTACCACAACCAAAATACTATATTTTTCATGTTATTGGTTTCCTGTTTAGAATTGGAATAAAAAAAAATATATAACTTTTTTTCTGCTGATGGATGATGAAAATTTATAAGACTCTACTGACGATTCCGATCCCATACAAAATTCTCTTCGATAAAATACCTCAGATAAATAAGTAAGGTATATACACCAAAATATTGTGAAGATTCAGAAGAAGCTTATATAAAGTAAATACGAAGAATTCTTCAGACAGAAAGAAATCTTGAAAGAAAATGTACAAAGTTTGCTGAGTAGGCAAGTCGTTCTGCCTGTGTTAGTTTACTAACTCTTATAAAACTTAGGTTTGTAAAAATTTGTATTAAAACCTTTTGACAACCTATGATTTAATAAACACCATTTATATCATGATTTTAGATTGAGACCCGGTTGATATATACAGTGTCCGGTAAAATATGGTAAAATATTTTAGTATATGATGGTAGAGGTAAAAAATAGGAAAAAAAGTTCATATATTTATAGGTCCTACAGTGCTTCGTTTTCCGCCTGTGTATCTGTTTTGATTTCTAAATATTTAATCACATCTCAAGAACCCAACAAGCCACGTACCAAGTTTGAAGTTTATACGTTGAGAGGTTCATGAGATATTAAATATGTAAAAATCACAAAAAGACACACGGACGGAAAACGAAGCATTTTAGGACCTGTAAATATATGAACTTTTTTCTTATTTTTACCCCTACTATCATATACTAAAATATTTCACCATAATTTCTGGACACCCTGTATATATACACTTGTTAAAAAATCTACATCTGTATAAACCCATAAACTAAAAGTACATATATTGAAATATTTTTATCTAAAATACAATCATTTAAAATAAAATTTCTTATGTCTGTTGCCCGACTACATGGGAATTTATTAATAAGTGATCAATTATTTCAAACATCGTATTTAGCGGAATAAGTGGCAGTGGAACGCTTATAATTGATAGGGCTGTATTAAAAGTGTTATATGTTGGCTTATTGTTTTGGAGTGTTATGTAAAATGGAAGCAATAGATTCAATGAGTTCAATGCACAAAATAAAGCAGTTATTTTTACTCCAGAGTTGAGATATTAAGAGTACTTCATTAACTTTATTAATTAGCCATTTTATACACCGTTTATTTTATGGCGTTGTTTCGTGGAGGCCCTATGCTCCGTGCAGGAGTGAAAGGAAATAAGTCAAGTCAAGTCATTTTATACACCGTTTAATATCCACATTTTCCCCATATTAAACGCATTTAAACTTAGCTAATTATAATTAATCGTTCCAAACTGGCGTCTTTACTCTAATAATGTTTATGTGACTATTTGGTGTAACGCACATTACTTCTAAAAGACCGCTTTATTCAGTCTTGAAGAGGTAGGTGGTAGGTAGAGGTAGTGTAAGATTGATCACAAGTGCACTGCGGGCTGCAGCAAAACCTGATTGCATCTTGTATTCAGCAGCGTTAAGCTTAGAATTGTTATTCATAAGTTTGCATCAAACTGCGGAAATATTTTGCTAATTGTCGCATTGGAATTAATAACGTACTAGAGGGCCCACGCTGCTCCGCAGCAGTAAATTTTGGCACTAAGACACAAAACCAACTCAAATCAAATAATTCTTCATTTACAAAATTAATGGTACATGCAATGCAGCTTCACAACTTCAATGTGACTTGCCCGACATCACATCTTGAAGTTGAAAAAGAGGTGCATGTAGCTGGGCCCGGTTATGTTAGAATTTTTAGAAAACCAATTTGGTACCAAATAGGTAATAATTTGTTCCACAAAGGAAAAAGTAGGAATTCACCACTTTCACTATCTATATACCACTTTCAATATCTCGGTAACTAATGGACATAGACCAGTGATTCAAAATCCTAAATTGTTTGTTTTTTGAGCTGAATTCAATGATGCCAACAATTGGATGAATTTTGTTTTTCTATGTAAAAAATTTAAAAAAAAAACACTTTTAGGGTGGTTTACCCCCCCTTCCGGTGGTCCGATCGGGCTGGTTCACGATTTCGTCCGATTGATTACCACTTTCCACGTCTGTACCAAATTTCATTAAGATCACACCATAAACGGACTCGGAAAACAAAAACCTAATTTATACAGGGTGCGACAAAAGTCAGCGTACCGCTGCAGGCCGGTGAGCGTCATTGTTTATCTCTCGCGCTAATATAGTGTTATCTTATATTATCATCTAGTTATGGTTTATTTTGCCTTCGTTTATTCTTTATTTATGAATCTTTGTTTTGTTAGTATACCACTTGTGACAGTAAAGTTAAGTTGGTGAGTGTAGTGCTTGTTTTATTAACTTCTATTATTAATGGATTTAATGTTCCCACTACGGCCTTAGGCCTAATGTTCGAACCTTTTTAAATGATAACTTCGATAAATGGATAGGAAGAAGAGGAACTATTGATTGGCCTGCTAGGTCCCCAGTCGTAACTCCGTGCCATTTTAGTATGCGGGGTTTGTTAAAATAACACGTGTTTCGGAGAAACCTCAAAGTTTAGAACATTTGAAAAAATTTATAACGAAACATTTTGATGTTTTATTCACACCACAACTATGCAACAAAATCTGTAAATTAGTGTCAAAAAGGCGCTACAAGTGTATAGACAATAATGGTGGTAACTTTGAGCAGCTTCTCTAACAGGTACATTAAAATAATACTGTTAATACTATAGCTATAGTTTAATTGCATTTTCGGTACGCTGACTTTTGCCGCACCCTGTACATATTTTAAGATTCGTGTTGTTCGGAATTCAGCAGGGTGCTACGGGTACGTCCGATCATAATAATCAATAGCTCAAATGAAAGCTGGCATTTCACTGAAGGTTCTTAGACTAAAACATATAGAATTACGTAATTAGAACTGGGGAAATATATCTTCAATTGAATTCAAAAATCGGGAAATAATCAAATTTATGTTTTTTGGTCGAGTAATACAGTAGATAAATGAATATCGATGCTTGATGGCAAATCTGTTTGTGCATACCTTTAATTTAAGACCTCAATTATGAAAATCGGTTGAGTAGAAGAGCCGAACGGACTCGGAAAAGAAAAACCAAAATTTTTTATTATATAGACTTATTTATTCCAAAAAGTATCACATTTACACTTTTCATAAATTAGAAATGTGAAATTAGAACAGAGATTTAAGAAGGATCCACTGATTCTTGATTCACTGCCAGCTTAATTACAAAAAAGGATAACAAATATACCTAAATTAATATACAACTAGAGGACCCACGCTGCTCCGCTGCAGTAAATTTTGGCACTAAGACACAAAATCAACTCAAATCAAATAATTCTTCATTTCCAAAGTTAATGTTACATGCAATAAAGCTTTACAACTTCAATGTGACTTGCCCGACACTTGCCTAAGTTGAAAAAGAGTTGCATGTAGCCGGGCCCGGTTATGTTGGAATTTCAAAAAACCAATTATACCACGATTTATTACCAAATTAGTAATAATTAATTTTTTCCACAAGGGAAAACGTAGGACTTTTAATAAGACATTCTGTATTTAAGTTTTCGGGACAGCGACATGTCAGCCCGGCATATACGACTTTACAAACTAACTATGTATACCATGCTAAATTACCCCTGTTGCAGACCTGCATACTCAGCGAATTTCATATGCAAATGAACATAGTTCAAGCCAACACAGTGAGATTTGACATGTTTTTGTAAGCTCCTTAAGAATAACATCGGGAATGAGTATGCAGGTTTGCTGCCACGAAAATGGAAATATCGGGAATTTTAGAACATTATACATTAGATCTCATCTAGATGAAGCCACAAACCAATTTTTATCAATGTGTTGATAAATAAGCAAGATACAAAATTTTACTTATTTCCCATAAGGTTAACATTGGGACAACGTACTGTGTTTACCACTTTCAATATCTCGGTAACCAATAGAAATAGACCAGTGATTCAAAATCCTAAACTGTTCATTATATTTTATCTGAATTCAATGGTACCAACACAAATTGGATCAATTTTGTTTTTCTATGTAAAAAATTAAAAAAACACACAACTTTTGGGGGGTTTAACCCCCTTAACCCCCTATCCGGTGGTCTGATCGGGCTGGTTTACGAATTCGTCCAATTGATTACCACTTTACACGTCTGTACCAAATTTCAATAGGATCAGACCATAAACCGACTCAGAAAAAGAAAACCTAATATATATATTTAAGATTTGTGTTGTTTGGAATTCAGCAGAGTGTTTCAGGTACGTCCGATCATAATACCCAATTAAAAGCAAAGCTCAAATGAAAGCTGGTATTTCACTGAAGGTTCTTAGAGTAAAAACATATAGAATTACGTAATTAGAACTGGGGAAATATAACTTCAATTGAATTAAAAATTCGGGTAATAAGCAAATTTATGTTTTTTGGTCGAGTAATACAGTAGATTAATGAATGCCGATGCTTGAAGGTAAATCTTTGCGTGCATACCTTTAATTTAAGACCCTATTTATGAAAATCGGTCGAGTAGGGTAAAGGCGGGTGTTATTGGCACTCACTAGTTATTGGCACCCCCATTTTTATTTATTTTTTATTTATTTTTTATAGTAAAATTAAAGGCATAAAAAAATTCTAAAGGCAGTGGTTCATGTTCCTTAATAGATGGCCTTGCAAAAACACGTACTCGGTTGTTTTAAAATGCTCTGGTAGTCAGATGGTGACAGATTTTTAAAAACAGTGCAAAAATACTCCAAAACGGACTGTGATCCTTAGTAAAATCTTAAGTAGATAACTTTTTATTTTGATCTCTACTTATGTATATTTTTTAAATTCATGCAATCATAGGCTATGTGGTGGTTTGTAAGGGTTCATTCTATACACAGCCTCAATTTGTTTACTCCTAACCTTGAATTCTCGTATTTAAGGGGGGTGCCAATGTCTGGTTCCTTTTCATATACAAATCCAGTTATTGGCACCTTACTGGCAGTGCCAATAACTGGAGTTATTGGCATCCCAAAGGTGCCGATAACTAGAGCTATTGTCATGCCAATACTCAATATTTTTTTAAAGTGATCATTGGCAGTGCCAATTATAGGTGTTATTGGCATGCCAATCTACTACATTTACATCAAACACTATTGCATTACACAAAATCAAGTCTTAATAAGGTGAGCGAAGCCGCGAGTACCGTATATGGTAATAAAAGGTAAAAAAATCCTCGGTAAAAAATACGGAGAAACATCACATGTGGTGTCATAAAAAAATGGAGAGACAAGTGTGAAGAAAAAGAGGAGAAAAGAAGCTAAAAGAAAAAAAGAGGAGAGAAACCCGAAAAGAGAAGGAAAAAAAGGAAAAAGAAGCATCAAAAAAGGAGAAAGAATGCTAAAAAGAAAAGAGAAGAAAAATCAAGAATAATCAAAACAGCAAAAAAGTTCAGAATAATTCTAAGATAAACTTTGAGGAGAAACAGTTTTTAAAAGTGAGCAAAATCCAGGGATTACTGTCATACCAAAACTAAGTCACCCAAAAATCAAGTATCGGAAAATACAATAATGATTCAAGTGGTCTTTGCTACAAATTTGTTGGAAACTTCAAATTCCAAGAACTTGAATAAACCAAAATCGACTGTGATTTGTGTGATAAAACTTTTCACAAGAAGTGTTAGGATGACATCAATTTTGATGAATCAATGCAATCTAAGTTCGTAAACAGTGTGTTGATTTTAAAAATGACATTGTTAAAAACTTATAATAATTTAGGCAGTTAAAGCTTTATAAATGGACGAACAAGATTATACAGACTAATTAGTAAGCTATTAAGCCTACTCTACATTAAATTTTGCAGGATTTTATAATTTTTTATTATTTTACATCTATATATCACAGCTACAGGATAGGTATTTAATTTAGTGCAACATTTTTATTGCAACTAGTCTATTCATCCCAACAATAACGTTTTATATTTCTTCTTAATTTACATTTAAATTTTATAAATTTATTACATATCAAACAGTACCTATCAAAAACAAATATTATTACTCCTACTTGTCATAGCACATTTCATAACGGCTTACAAAATAATTATCAAAACGGTGCCAATAACTGGTATCTGACCATGCCAATAACTAGTGATTAAGTGCCAATAACTGTAGTTTTTCATGTTTTTTATTTAAAATAATTTTAATTAATAAATATGAACAACTATGTTATTTCTAACGCATGTACCCCTTAAATACATCTACTCCTCCTTGCAAAAAACATTTTTGTTGGCAAAAAACAATAAAGGTACGCCGTACTCAGTGTATTTAAAAGATTCAGAACGCTTAAAGTGCCAATAACTGGTGATTTACCCCAGAAGAGCCGAACAGACTCGGGAAAGAAAAACAAAAATTCTTTGTGTTGTTCGGAATTCAGCAGCGTGCTTCAGGTACGTCCGATCTTAATAATCAATAGCTGAAATTAAAGCTGGTATTTCGCTGAGGGTTCTTAGACCAAAACATATAGATTTACTTAATTAGAACACGGGAAATATAACTTCAATTGATTCCAAAATCCCGGAAATAATCAAATTAATGTTTTTTAGTCGTGTAATACAGTAGATAAACGAATTCCGATGCCTGATGGCAAATCTGTGCGTGCATACCTTTGATTTAAGACCTCAATTACGAAGATCGGTCAAGAATCAAGAATCAAGAATCAAGAATTTATTAGCCTTTGTACAATTTACATGCAATTGGCATCGTCACAACATGAGCATTACAAAATACAAATCATTAATAGAGTTCATAGCATGGGCTTGCTGGCAACTTACAGGCTACAGGCAAAACAAAACAAACCATGCAGAAAACCATGCACTAATTCTACATGTGTCTCTCACAAACTCAAACAAAAAATTCACTTACGGTTGTGCTGGGCAGACAAAAAAATTCCTGAATTGAATAGAGTGGGTTGGCCAATAAGAGATTCTTTGCAGATGTTTTGAATTTAGAAAAACTCTGGGTCCAGGCTGTACAGGACAAGACATTAAATAGTTTTTGTCTTAAAACAGAGGAACTATTCTGAACCTTCCTAAGCCTAACAAAAGGTACATTTATTTGGTGTCTCTTCCTAGTATAATGGGAATGAACGTCCCCTCTTATACTGTACTTATCTAAGTCATTCTTTGCAGCTAACAGGCAGAGATAAACATAGAGACTAAAAACAGACATAATCTTTTCCCTAATAAAGAGCGGCTTACAATGGGCATCGACAGGTTCATTACACAGAATACGGATGACCTTCTTCTGAAGCACTAATACCTTCTTTACATCAGATGCACTGCCCCATAACTCAATACCATATTGAAGGACACCTTGAAAAAAGGCAAAGTAACAAGTCTTTAAATACTCATTTGGAACGGCACTCTTAAGATTTCTTAGAAGGTATATAACTCTAGAAAGCTTGCTACACACTACAGAAATGTGAGGTGCCCAAGACAGTTTGGGATCAAGAGTGATACCCAACAACTTCACAGATTCAACTTCCTGAGTTACCTGCTTCAGAGAAAAAATCAGTGATTGGGTTTTAGACTGATTTAATAAAAAATAGTTAGCCTGGAACCAGACACCAGCTTCATCAATTGACTCTAGCATTGCACTCTTTACATTATGCAGATCATTGTTTATACACAACAAAGAAGTGTCATCTGCATAACATATGACTTCACTACTTACATTCCTATGAAGGTCATTCATCATTATTACGAATAACAGGGGCCCAAGTACAGACCCCTGTGGTACACCATGACTCATCACAACAGCCCGAGAGTTCTGGCCATTGACACAGACGATCTGCTCCCGACCCATCAGATAGGACTGAAATAATCGCAATGGACCCTCGCACACACCATGGTACTTCAACTTTGTTAACAAAACAGGATGATCTACGGTGTCAAAAGCCTTGCTGAGGTCACATAAAGTAACCCCAGCAAAACTCGACGATTCAAAACTCTGCAGAACAGAGTCAACAAGACTATTCACAGCATGGATCGTGGACAGGCCAGTGCGAAAACCATACTGGGAGGGTGAGAACAGACCATCAGCCTCAAAGTAAGAATATAGCTGAATGGCTATAACACTTTCAAAGATCTTTGAGAATATTGGCACTAGAGAAATGGGCCTGAAAGTCTCGGGCTGGTCCCAGCTACCCTTTTTATGCACAGGCACTGTTTTAGAAAGTTTAAGCTTACTTGGAAAGACATTTTCAACTAGGCAGCCATTTATGCAAAATGTCAGAGGCAATAAAATCAAATTAATTACTGACTTAATAAAAGCACTGGATATCGAATAAATATCCTTACTCACAGTACATTTCATCTTCTTCACGACTTCGAGTACTTGGTCACATGTCACAGCAGACCATACAAATCGGCCAGCTGGAGGGGGCAGGGAAGACAACAGCTGCTCGGACGACACAGAAGGCGTACCAATCTGCTGCCTTATGGTGATGGCAGCCTTGGAGAAGTAGTCATTAAAACCATCCGGGGACACTGTGGGACGCCTGGGGCAAGCACTGACAGTTTCGCTTTTGATTACCCTCCATGCCGCAGAGCACTTGTTAGAAGATGAACTTATGATCCGAGCATTATGCTCAAGCTTTGCTTGACTTAGTTCTTTCTTATACTGACTTCTCAGTATGTTGTACCGTCTCTTGTCATCCTGGGCCCCAGATGATTTATATTTATCATAAGTCAAGATAACCCATTTCTTTAAAGCAATCAGGTTAGGATAGACCCATTCATCCTTATTAGGTTTATTCCTGAGACCCTTTGCAGAAACACATTTGCTAGGGAAACAAGTGTTATACAGGCTCAGGAAGGTGTCAAAAAAGTTGTTAAAATCACTCTCAGCACTTCCAGTACCCACAATCAAAGTCAAATCAGTAGCCTGGAGTATACTCACAAACAGGTCCATTCCACTTTGAGTTATTGGACGTATAACTCTAGACACAGGGGCTAATTCAATTTCATCGGTCCCCACTCTACTCAGCTCAAGGACTACAGAGTCATGATCACTAATAGCATAGGAGACAGTCTTCACATTACACAGGTCTTTAGGCAGATCTGATGCGACATTGTCCAATCAAGCTTGATTTCGGGTCGGAGTAGAATTCATACAATACAGGTTCAGAGACCTCAATACATTATTGAGTTTCACTGTCTTTGGATCACTAGTCTTCAGAATATCAATATTCAGATCTCCACCTAAAATCAAATCATGTTTCCGTCGGAGATTGTCCAGGAAAATTACTAAGCGCTCGAGAGCATCAAGAAATAAGTCCACATTTCCATCAGGGGACCTATAAATCCCAACCACTATTAAACCATAGGCTGGGAGCAGCACACATACAAATTCGTGGTTGAGTTCGTCACAGAAATCTTTCACATCAATAGTTTTATAACAGTTTATGAGAAAGTTGGCAACATATAGAGCAACACCTCCCCTACTCATATCTTCTCGACAGTAAGAGCTAGCCAATGTGTAGCCATGAGTAATTTTTAGGTTTAGAGCATCCTCCCTTAACCAATGCTCCGAGAAACACATGATGCTATACTTGTCAGTCAAGGTAAACATTTCAATTTCTAGAGTCTTTTTGTCCAAACTCTGTATATTATAAAAGAGAAAAGAAAGTTTACACTGGTATGCTAGGTTAGGACACACAGCTATACCCTCTGATGATTGTGTTCCCTCTTCCCTAAAAAAGTCCTACTAGGGAAGTTGTTTCTAGGCCTACGGTAAAATACAAACTCCCGAACTGATATTCCCGAAGGCCAGAAATCTGGACAGAAAACTTGCTCGGAATAGCTGGAAGGCAGCCCTACCTTAAATGAGACTTGGTCATTGTAACGGGAATTAAATTTCTCACAGTCAATATCATTTACATCTATATTTAAGTCTGATTTTACAAGGTAGTCTTTCACTTTCTCACAAGTCACTCCTGAGTGGACTCTGGATATAAAAATCCACAGTTTATTTTCGTCAGTTTTCAAAGAAGAAATCAGGTCCCCAGAGTCAGAGTTCTTGTTTCCAATAATTACATTGGATTTATTTTTAAGCGTATCTCTCTTCAGAATATCGGAGTATCTAACCTCACTTTGCACATCTTCTGCTGTTGACACAGTTGATTTGACATTTGTGGGATTGAAGTTGTCTTTAACCTCATTGGTCAATGTAGCATCCTGAGTATCGTTTACCACTCGATCTGGTTGCGAACTGGACTGAGATGAAGATTCAAAGACGACGACTTCATTTACGTCACGATTATCCTTGTCAAGTAGAAGAGCCAAACGAACTCGGAAAAGGAAAACCATAATTAACTCCCATAAGAAATGTACAGGGAGGAAGTTGCTTTTGTGCATAACTCGAGTAATACGGCAGATAAATGAATGCGGATGCTTGATGGCAAATCTGCGTGTGCATACCTTTAATTTAAGACTTCAATTATGAAAATCGGTTGAGTAGAAGAGCTCGACGGATTCGGAAAAGAAAACCAGATTTTTTAATATATAGATGGTTTACACAGCGCCATACCATGCGGTTGAATGGGTAATGAAAGGTATGTTTGGTTTAGCGCCCACCACCGAACCATCGTTGTTGTGGCTCACCGAACTGTCAATATTTGGCGGAGACATCATGGTTCTTTGATGTAAGAGGGAAAACCATCCATCTATTATTAATAGTCAAGTATGAGTTTTATTAATAATTTTTCACAACTCGTGCACATCCTTAGAAAAGTAAATATCGAAACACACCGTACATTAAAGAATGAAATTAACAATGTATACTGGGCTGAAAATTTTAATATTTTTAACGTAGCATCAAATCTTTTCACGAGAAGCAGATGGATTCGAAATATAAACTGCTCAAAAATCTCTGCACGAATCCTCTAACGATAAAGACCTTTATAAAATAAAATAAAAACTCCAAGTGAGTAAAGACGTTTATCATTAAAGTTTTACACCAACGCAGAAAACCCAGGAGCATCTTTTTTGGAAAGGATAATTGTTTCATCCAGTTCCTAAAAGGAAACACCTGTTTTTTTATGCATAATACCGCAAATGCATTTATATTTATCCGTAACCTTTGATTTTTACACGGATAAAACGTAAAAGATGGTTGTAGGTTGGTTGTAAGTATAAGATCAAGAATCAAGGAAATGTAGATCAGGTATCAGGAACACAAGGAATAATAATAAAGGGAAGGTAAGTAGAGGTGTATACTCAAACATTACTCTGAAGCCTTTGACGTGAATATTTTGTTGCTGTATAAATAACAAACCTGACTGTTTTAAAAATAAAGCAAGCGAAGATTGAAATAAATAACTATTAAAAAATTTATTTCATCATTTTAATTTGGCAGGTTTAATCAACATCTGTGCAAATTTTTCACTTAGTCTGCATTTGTCATGTGAGATTTCCTAGCATACTCCCACCAAATAAAATATTTCGAGTAATTAATAAAAATAAGTTTCAAATTAAAACAACTAGATCTAGAAAGAAACATCTTAAGGGGGTAGAATAATGTATCCTAAATAATTATTCAGGTAACTCAGTTTTAAAACATAACTTAAACAGCAAGGGATGAACAAAATATACTTTTTGCATTAAACACAATTCGATTTCTCCGTAATACAATGTACATAAAAGGTCGGGCACTTCGTTCTCAATAAATCCGATATTTACGAAAACATATAATTGAATATTCAAAAACATTTTTCGATCGAAACTTGTACAAGTCAATTAGAGTGAACAGCAATGAGCAGGCAACAGTTGCACAAGGATCGCGGGAGCGTGAACACCTCACACACCGCTGCTCAGACCCACGGCTTTGTGAGTCTCGGCGCAGTTCTTGGAGTTCCGTCTACGGGGCAGCCAGCTGGAAAATGTTCCCGAAGAGAGTTGCGGCGGCGGGATTCCGAGAAAACGTATTTGTAAGAACTTGATTTTACACTTAAGTTATCTTGTAATTTAATTTCAGTTTGAAATCCGTTTATTTGTTTAGCGCCACTCGTGTGTTTAAAGATTACTTTAAAGTGATTGGAGACCAAGAAAAAACGTGGTTATTTCTTTCCTGTATTAATAAAAGAGTTCGTAAAAGAATTGTGGGAATTTATTTGAAACGATTTATTGAAGTAGGGAAAATCTGTCAATCTGTTTAGATATTTATACTTTTTTCATAGAATCCTGTATTACTTAGCGTATTGTCAAAAACTCTGCTTAGGTATTTCAGAGCAGAGAACTAAATAGATTTCATTAAATTTATAATTTTGATTTCATATTTGTCCTTAGAAAAGTAAAATAAATAAATATATATATATACATATATTCCTGCAATCACGATTTTTAGATGCTAACAAATTAATTGTGCTAGGATCGAAAACTAAATACTGTATTAATTTAATGATTTGTAATCGTATTTTTAGAGCTTTTGGATTAATCAACTTATTGAGTGACTAACTCTTTACTAGAAGTAGTCCAATTATTATGTTTCTAATTTCAAACTTAAATAATGTCTTAGTACCTCCTAGAGAATGGAAAGGTATAAGAAGTATTGTTATCATCCTGCAGTTAATTACGCAATACTGCAATGTAAAAATTAACTTAATACAGGTAAACATTCATAAACGACAATGAAGCTCGGCATGGAAATGAACGTAACTACGTTAATAAGTTTGAGAGGGGAGTTTGAACCGTAATCGTGCATGTTTGTTCGACACACGACGTTTAAAGTGAACTGAGGATTTGCCCAGCGATTATTAGAGTTTGCCTGCAAAACTCGAAATCCTCTTGAAGTGTTTCAGCTGGAAAATTATGTAAACGAAAGGTGTTTTGCAACAGATTTTGAAATTTCTTGACATTTATTGTTACAGATCCGAAACTTGTTAGTTTTACTTATTTGAAATATATTTTCAAACATTGCAAACAGTTCACGTGCATTTCTTCAACGAGGGGATGTTTTAAGTTTTAATTGTAAAAAATTACCTTTGTTCTCATAATATTCTGAAAGTTAATATTAAAAAGTCCAAAGCAGTCATATAAATTTATTTTTTCTTAACACTTTTGATTAAAATAAATATATTTGAGATTCCAATCATCAATAAATACAATAACAATGTCTCAATATGTCCTTTTATCCTAAAATTGTATTTATTTTACACTCCACCCAAAACAACCCAAGATATACTGTAGAGGGTTCAGAAATAACTAGTTAAAAGTTTATCATGTTGTTGAATGTGTCAAAACTTACAAATTGTATCATAGAATGTATAGTTCTATCAGGCTTGGAGTTCCTGTCTATCGATAGTGTGTATTCTTATATATTTTAATAACTGAAGTTTTCACCCGAAATATCTTTCTAATTTGGTACGTTTGTATAAAGTTTACAGGCAGGCCAGGCTGGTCCTATTCCTCTGTTTTAAAACAGCTATCATAAAACTATGTTCAACCGGCGCAGGGGAGATAATTTCAAAAAAACCCTTTATCATATTAGAACTTGCCTGCTGACCACTGTACTAGTCTGAGGCTTTTAGACTGCACAACAAAAGCTGTTTGGAGCTGTTTGGAGGTGTAGCAGGCCGGCTTAGCCAACTATACCTGGACGCTTTCCATCTAAATGGAATGAACAAGATCCTAGTATGCAACAATTGTGCCAAATTTCATACATTTATAAACTGTTCCACACCCTTATCAAAAAGGCAGTTTTTATTTTTTAGGTAAGACAAGACAGGTCTCGTGTCAAGTTTGATGTTGGATTCAATACAGCACATCAAACTGTAACTTGAAAGCAGTTTCATAACAGAAATTAGAATAGTTATATGTCTACTATGAGTAACAATAAATTTGTTTAAGCAGTGCTTGATTTGTAAAAATTGAGGTACTGGAACTGTAATTTGACAATTTGTACATAGCCCCCCCTTTATCATGCTTTCCCTTAATAAAGTATTGTTTGGCTATGTGATTAATTAGGTCGATTTAAAAAGTCACATTTTATCCGACTCAAATTTTTTGATAAATTAAAAACTAACAAAGCATTAAAAAATAAGTTCTCTAAACATTATAGTTTTTTATGACGCCTTGTGAGAGTATTCAGGTCTTTTTGGCGTTTTAGATTCGGCTTAGCTCAAAAAAAGAGCACTAATTTCAAAGAGCGCTAATTTCAGGCCGAAATTCCGCGCGTAATTTCCGTAAACGTAAGCGATCGTTATTTTCGGTACTCCGGCCGGTTACACCTCTTATAGCGAATTCTCCGGCCGATCATACGCGATCGTCTTTTACGGCAAATTCTTCGACCGATCACACGCGATCGTCTTTTGCGGCAAATTCCCTGGCCGATTACACGCGATTGTCTTGTGCGGCGAATACTTCGGCCGATCATACGCGATCGTCTTTTGCGGCAAATTCTCCGGCCAATTGCACGCGATTGTCTTGTGCGGCAAATTATCCGTCCGATGACACGCGATCGTCTCTTGCAAAAAATACTCCGGCCGATTATACACGATCGACTTTTGCGGCTGAAAGAGATCCCGGAACGCCGTTCCGCCGCAAATCAAGCACTGTAGTTAAAGGTATTCATATTTTCCTTCAATATAACTTCAACAACATTGAAATCATTTTATTGTTCCATTCATCTTGGCTAGCGTTTTCTGTGTTTTTCCCACAGTTGATCAACTTGTTTGTCACAATATAAACAACGATAACGTTAAACCCACCAACCCCCTTTTGACTCGGCAGGTAAGAACTTTCACCCTAGATGGTTGTTCAAGCATTGGTTTCGAAAGTTCTCAAAGTTCAGTCTTCTACTGTACAAAGCGAAGTTTACAAACAAAGCTGTTTGATAATAGAAGACTTACACGAATTGTAACAATGTTCTGATGAATTGCTACTTAAATTCATCTCCGTTTATCAATTTGTTCTACCAGAGTTAGCTCATCAAACTTAGATTGTCAAAGGTAACTTCAATCAAACGATTGAAAATTAAAACCATTAGTTTATATTAATTCCAATTCCGTTCAAAGGGGATGCAAATCAGCACATTAAAAAGTAAAAATATTTATTTTAATAACAATGTTATTTCACTTTAGATTACTCGATGATAATTATGATAGCACATTGTATTGTGTCTGTTATTATGAAATATATAAATTATATGGAATAGGAGGAAAAGTAATAAGTTAATGTGCCAAAAATAAAAGGCCGAAAGTTAAAACCCAGTATAATTGTGATTTTTAAACAAAAAGATTATTTTCTGAATCCCTGCTACTTGTTGGGCTACACTCGTCTTTTATTTGTTACACTTTATTATTATTATTGTATATTATTATTTTAAAAAAAGGTAAGAGTACCCCTAATGTACTAGGAATTAGAAATAGTTGCCTGACAAAAAAAAAGATAATGCCACTTACAAACTAGATTATTTTGGTTGATTTGATATTAAACAGTAGACGTTTTTCTTGCATCAGCATTAACTCTTCTTAATCATGAGAGACAGATTGCACCCTTGTTTGCAGTGCCACTAGAGAGTACGTAACAATCAGTCCAAGGACCTGCAAAATTAAAAATTTTGCTAGAAGACTTAAGGTACTTGCTTATGACATTTTTAATGTCATTATGACACTGTTGTCCCAGGTACATACATATACCACAATGGCATTATTGCACTTATTTAAGTGTACATAGAAGAACAATTCCCATAAAGAACTTAAAAAATATAATATTGACTTAATTTCTAGTAACTTACATTGAATACTTGCTGCAGGTTAACTTGGAACAAGCCACACGCTGTGAATTCCACTTTGCAGCTTAACAGCAACTCCTCATAACCATCCAACTGTAAACATCAACCCAGTCAGTAGTTTACTATTTTGCATTGTTAACTAATCTTAGTTTAATTTCGCTTAAAATGTTTTTACTCGTACTGGATACGTTAAAAATTGTCGAGTTTTTTACGAAGTGAACCCTCTATTGGAATGGTATCATTTCATCACTAGTGTCAAAAGTGACGATTTTTGCAGGAGTCAAGTCGATTTCGAAAATTAAGTTAGGCGAACCAGCCTTATGGCCTTTGAATGAACTAGTCACTAAATACATTAAGCTTATTACTTTACAAAAGAAAGATTTTACAAATTATTCATATTTATAAACTTAACAAGTTTTGCTCCCATTTAGTTCTTACTGTTTAAGACAAAAAGCTGTATAGTAGCTAGATAGTATGTTACTTGTGTGTTAATGTTTGGTTGGGCTAATACCTAACATTAACATTAAGAAACTAATTTAAAATTAATATTAATGTTTCCAGCTTATAATTTATAGTTTGTATCACCAATATGTCCTGGTCACTTGACAACTGCTCGCTCCATAATATTCTGAGATAGCGGAATGTCGAGAGAGTCTCTTGTAGCTGAAAACAATATCATATGTTTATGATCGAATTTGAGATTTGTTCATGATCAAATTTAAAATATGTTTAAATGGTCGCCACTTCAAGTAATGTATCTAATGTATGACCTGATTATGTATAGCCCATCCTTTTTAAATTGAGTCAAAATTGTTAAAACTAAATTATGAAAAGAACACTTAAAATTCTCACTTTAGTTTTTTCAATTTGAAAACCAGTTTGCCAGAATATTTTGAAAATTAATTAGAATTGGTTTTTATCATTCTGCACGAAAATCAGCCGTTTTCCGTCCCCTAAACAGAGTGCAACTCTTACTTTTTTGTACTAGTACGAAAAAGTCAGCTGATGTAGTTTTTTAACGTGCGCTAACCTCAATCAATTTTATTGTATCATTAATTTATGTATGCTAAAATCGCTAGGTGTTTTGGGCGGGGTTTCTGACAGACAGGGTTTTTCAAGAGTGAATGGGTAAATTTGTATATTTTTCGAAAACATTGCTTTATTCCTTTAAGGTTTGTTTAGCGTTGTTTTTGTACCATATATTTTTACTTATTTTTTGTGAGTTCTAACGCCAGTGCATTTTTAAATTCTGATCGGGAGTACCCCGGGTCTCAAACACGGGTTGACCGGTTTGATCAAACCCGAGTTGATGCTATTTAACGGCAACCTTTTTTTAGATCGCATTATTAACCCATATATGTAGCCTAATGATTAATGGCACTGGACCCAGTTTCGATCCTGGTCAAAATACGAATTGGCGACCCTCAGACTATGAGGGTCACTTTGCCCACTCGGCTATCCAATCAAATTTAAATAGTAATGGCCCAGTTTCGATCGATATACATGACCAGTTTAATAATAATATACAAAAGTGGGAACTCAAATAAATATAAGGCATTTTTTATGAGTTTTAGTTTAAATTTAAGTATACGTTTTAGAAAAATCCTGAATTAATTTAATCTGGCAGATTATTATGGCATTTTTATCCAATTACGTCAGGTTTCTTTTTTTTCAAAAGATTTTCGGGCCGGTTGCAAGGTTTTCCCAATTTCTGGAGGGATTTACGATTTACATGAAAAATAAAATAGTTTTAGTTCTTTTTCACATAAGGGTTGATCTAGTCAGTGCTTACAATCCTGATGAAATTGTGGGCTGTAACTTGTGCTGCTGCATACTTATAGTAGGATGTTATAAAAATATCTCTGTTCTAATATCCTCGGTTGATTCTTATTAACAGCGTAAACCTAATCTACGTACCTCCAGCTTAAGTTTCTGGCACCAGTGGCAGAGGAAAAAGATACGTGCAGTAGTATACACCGCGTGGACTCCGAAGGAAAGTCCATCCATTTCCTTGCCAGACTTCACCTTCTCAGCCAACATAACTGTTAGCCAAATCATGCGCAAAATGTAAGCAGAAAACGTAATCAAGAAATTAGGACTGAAGTGTTCAGAGAAAAGGTCGCTAAACTTCAACACAAACAAATGAGTTTTCAGCAGAAATATAAAACGCTTAAAAGCCTTTTCATTTATTTGTTCCAGTTTCATCATCTCTCTTGTTATATGGACGTAAGCTTTTGAAGATATTAAACAAAACACTGACACTATAACTTCGACAGTAGCTAACGGTATGTATAAATAATTGGAGACTAAAATACTTAAGAAATAATAGGGAGGCATATATGTCAAAGCCGTAATTGTTATCAGATAGAATATGGTAAAGAAAGGATAAACAAGTAATAGAACAAACAGATGAAGAGGTAAGGTCCTTTGACGTCTCGGAAGGAAGGTGTAGATCTTGCAAGCCATACTGCAACACTCTACTAGAACTCGAGGGTTGAGGAGAACGAGAAGTAAAGTGCATAGGGTGAAGATGTGGTTGGCAATAGTGACGATTCCTGAGAAGGAAGAGACGAAAGATAGAGGGACATTGGTTGTGAACCCGTACAACGAGTTGGCGATATAGAGGAGCTGCACTACTGTGATCAGAATCCATTGCTTGTTCGCGGAGAAACAATCTGGAACAAACATTGCCTCAGTATTAACTCTTTACTGTTCATAGGCGAAGTAGATGTTTTCAAACGTAACTATATATGTACATACAAGTCTCAGCCGTTATCAAATAAATCTAAGTGAAAGGTGTTGGGAAAATATGACCTTGATTTCAGGGCCCTTATAGACAATTTCGAAAATGTTTGACAACTTTTTTTGAGGTGATGGCAATTTATTTTTTAACCAGGAAAAGAAGGAGATAGCAGATATTATTAGTATGTTTATAGTAATTTGCTATTAATAAATTCCATTCAAAGATTTAATACAATTATTTTTATTTGAGTCACAGAGATAATGCATTTATTCTGATATTGTAGATATATTACCAGCTAATCCTCCACTATTAAGGTAAAATATATTTTGTTAAAAAACATCAGATATTTACATAAGGTACACCGCTGCCATTTCTAAGCGCCATACCTAAAAAAAACTAGCTAAAATCGACCCAAAACTCCATCAAAATGCATACAAAGTATGATAGTAATTCTTCTATAACATATATGATTAATAGTTAATAAAATTTCAAAATGAACTAGTTTTCTTAATATTAGAATACCACAAATTACATTTGCACTAAATGGTACTGGCTTCGCTACATCTATGACTGCATCCAGCACTCCTTGGAACAAATATAAAGTCCATCGAACGAAAATACACTTAATAACATACACTTAATCACCTTTCGGATTCTTTTCCTACATTTATAATGCATTTCATACCCACCACTCACCGACCATATATTACACATCTAAATTGCATTTACATTATTTTCTTAATAATACACGAAAAACATTATTTTTCATTAACATTTCATTTACATTCACTAAATTAATTTAATGAATGAATTATTACATTCATCACGCCTACATGTAATGAATTTTCATTTCAATTATTTTCATTTTCATTCATTCATGTCATCGTTTTCATTATTATTATTTACCTATTTTTTGCATTTTTTATTTATTTTTTAAATTTATGTATCATACTGGATTCACGCATACCTTTATCCTGACCACACAAGTGAAGACTGTAATTTATATGAGTGTTCCACTTTACAGGTAAAACGCCCACTACATTACACATATAAAACACCACAGCCAACCTTCGCTCTTCTCCAAGCATGGCATTAATCTACGTTAAAGTTTTAAAGAACGCAATGAAATCATTCGTATAATCAACATAACCATACCAGACATTAACAGTGAAACATTATGTTCTAGGTCAATCGTGTATAGTTCGCATATATTTCAGGTTTCACATTACCCTTTTCATATTGAAATTGTTCATGTGTTCTTCCCTTTGTAGTGGCAAAGTAATCCGGTACAATATCAATCCATTTCAACCTCGAACATTATCGGGTGATTTTATAGCAAACAATGAATGGACAACGCTTAGTCATATTGTGTCCACGTGCAAATAATCGATTCTTTAATTTATATAAAATTGAAAATATCATAGACCTATCAACGAATCTTCGGTCTCCATAAATACCTGGTATCAGAAAGTCCAGAAAATTTGCTTCTCAAAAGGTATATTTTCAATGTTACAAAATTTGATTGACATTATGCCTGTACACATCTATTTAAAATTATTATTTGCCAGAAATAAGTACCTTGTATGAATATTGGTACAATCTTTATGCATGGCAAGCCTTAATAAAACTATATATTCATTTTTTTAGTTAAATTTTGTTTTTTATATATAATTATTTTTTTAACATTTATTTATGCAGAAACCTTTTAATGTTTGAGTTTTTTCTATTCAACCGTGCTTAGTTTATATATTTTTTGACACCATAATCATTGCGTCGGGGTGCTCTTTGGGAGCCTATTTTTACAAGTGTAAAAAAACAATAGCTGTTGCAGGGGAAACATTAAGGGGTAAATACGCTGTAAAAACTTTGTTTTTCGAAGTATTTTGCATAATATATTGTACAGTACGACAAAATATATGCGGAACTAATTACTTACCTCGGCTCCCGCCTCGGTCATAAAACTTAAGCTCATGCGAAAAGCTTTAATTTATTGGGCTCTATTGATGAAATATATTATTTTAAGTAGTTTATCATGAAATACTGAAGTGGAAAAATAAAAGGTTTGAGAGCTGTGAGCTGGAAACGAATCACAGCCTTAACAACTTCCACTTGGCTTCATTTGGAACCAGGCTTTAACTTGAAAAGTAACAAGTAGCAACTTGTAGAAAAGTTAGTTGCTGCAAGGAAGTGATATAAAATAATTCATCTCTGGTTTAAATTAATTTTAGAATTATATTTGCTTACTCGCAAACCACCTTTCTTGGACCGATTCTGCAATGAAAAATATAGTAATTTTTTAGTTAGTTCTTAATTCATGTTGATTTAATTGGATGGCAAATGTCTGATTTTGGATCGCTCCCTGAGCTCAAACAAGTTTTGCAGGGACCTATTTCTCGCACATATTACATTTTAAAATATAATATATTCTACTATGTAGGAAAATAAAGTTTGATTGATTGATTGAATTCTAATGAGAGTATTTAACACGCCAATAACTATCTGTATTACAAAATGAATGTTCTTACTTTTACAGATAAATTTATGTTTTACGATGTTTTGTCAAACAAAACTGTATTTAAATTAGTTTTTAAAAATATATTTGAAGAATTTTCCGTGGGCCCTATTTATTTTGAATGGTGATATAAAAAGCCAATTTCAACTTTAAGAAGGTCGGAAGCTGATAAGTTAGAGTCATTGTAACTTCATCAGTTAGTTCACACAGAGGTCAAATTATCTGTTTCTTTCCTGAGAACATAACAAGTATGTGATATGCTGCAAATAATAACTAATAATTACTCATTAATAATGATGAGCTCAATTGTAATAAAAACATTAAATTTAATAAATTGTAACCAAGTTTATCATATTATTTTGTAGAAAGATTTAAGGCAACAAGCATTTATTAAAAAACATATGGTCATCCCATATTGACTAAAGGATACAGAGGAAACTTAAAGGGAAATATGATTTTTTTATCATTGCTTCTTTCGTCCTAAAGCACTTCATAACTTAATCAAATCGAAAATTGAAAATACTGGAGGTGTTCAGAAATTAATTAATGTCATGAATCCTCGTCTTGAAGCAATTGCAACGTAATTTAAGAATTAACTACGTGACCCCGTGTGGCCTTATTTACAGTATATTCTCAATTATCCGAGCCCCGGTTATAAGAGACTCCGGGTTATCCGAGGCAGCACTAAGCTTAAATATACGTATTTATTTTCTTACTAACCGTTATAATAATGCGTTAAACAAGTTCCTTTATCTAAAAATGTATTATTTGCAACTCGAAAGGGCTTTCACTGTCGTATTTATTAGTAAAATCTAAAAACATTTTGAAGTGGTCTTGTTACAGCCCGACCTCAAAACACATGTAAATTCCGTATTATCCGAGACTCGTGTTATCCGAGGTAGCCTTGGTCCCGAAGACCTCGTATAGTCGGGAGTGTACTGTATTTTTGGTTACTAAGGTGTGAAGAATTGTTTCGTTTCTGTGAAGTATAAAGTATAACTAGTTATTACGTAAATCGTACATATAATAGATTGATTATATTATGGACAATTTTAAACCTTATTACAAACTTATTTATATTATTAAATTTATTTTTAAAAGCAATCGATACAAAACAGCACGAATGAACCAACCAAGAGTTCATTCTGAAATCTCAACCAGAGAGGAAACAACTTTCAGTTTTGCAAAGTTGACTCGTTGAGTAAACGCTTTTATGATTACATAACATTTCAAAATGATCAACTTGGAGGTTTTTCTTTTACAACTGTTTACGCTCAATGCCAAAAATACATTCAACTTTTATACACCAGCATTATTGCTCTTCAGGCCTTGACAACTTAATAAAAGTTGGGAATTATGGTGCCAATGAAAACAATGTTTTGTTTGCCATTTTGGGAGCTAGATAAATTATTTGTTTGTCAAATGACGGAAGATCAATTTTCGCTTGTTTTGTCGCAAATAAATTGGTTATTTCGTACTCGTAGTAAAACATCTGTGTTGATACTGTTGATGGTAATAACTTTATATCTTCACAAGCTTTACTACTGAACTATTTTATTTGGTTATTTGGTTAGTTTATTGTTATATTTAATTTCTGTTTGGTGTAGAGCCCGTGCAGTTGAAGTACACAAACCCTCTTTGTTAATGCTTACAAGACAATTTACAATGTCTGAAAAGTAGGGTTATGCGAATAATAAATTTTTGAGTTGAGCCAATTTTCAAAAACGCGAATTTCAAGTTTTTTTTTTAAGTCGGTTGTTTTGACGTAGAATTCCTGCCATATCCCGTGCATTATAATAAATAATTCATGATTAATTCAGATACGATGTAATATTTTTTAGCTACTCACTAAGGCAAGAAAGTTTCTCCAGTATTCTTTTTTTTATTCAGAGTCTCTTGCAGACCAAACTCAACATTTTATTAAAATAACAGCCTACTTGTTTCCAAGCGTTACTTATGAATGTATATAAATGAATTACGCTTGCAATTTTAAACTCTAGTGTAACAAATTAGGATTGTAATATATCTCCTTAGGGTCAAAAATAAAACAAAAATTAGCCACAACGATAAAAGAGACCCCTCAAACTTTAGATTACAGTGACATTGTATTCATATTAATAACTAAAAACGGTGGAAGTAACTACATGATTCAACTTTCAGTATTTCCAGTAAAAATTAGTAAAATCGTTTAGTTTAGTTGGGTAGTGTAAACTTGGCTTGAAGCAACAAGTTCCTCGAGTTCTCGCGCAACTTAACACAGCAGAATCAACATATCAATAACATTTCACAATATTAAATTTTCAATAAAGAACTATTTCAAAATCCTTCTGCGCTCTCGAAAAATATCACGTAGTGCTTATTAGTGCTGGATTGAAAATTATCATCGGAGTTGGATATATTGATGCTAGTATGCGCAGAGATAGGCTAGTGTTGCTTTTCTTGTGTGGCACATGGCACATATCCTGGGAGTATTCCCGGTCGAATGGAATAATCCTCACATCAACTGCTTTTTACACCTCTGTGTGAGGATATAGGTTATGTTGTTCATTTATTCATAATTTATTTATATGCTTATTTAGTTTTTAGTTTTTCAAAAGAGAATAATACTCCAATGACATTGTAGCATAGATTAAATTATTTTTACATAGGGCATACTCTGAATTATGTTTATTATAGATCATATTTATTTTCGTAAGTGCCTACAAGTGTCATATTGGTTTGCATGTTGTTATATTTAAAGCTAAATCGTTGTCAATAGAATCGTTGGGTCAAGGTCAAGCTTTGAAGTAAGTCAGATAATTTTGGGCTGATTTCATATAGGTCTCATCGGCCTAATGCTTAAAAACCAGCTGGTATGTTGACGCCGATTTTATTGACAGTTTAACCACAAAGGAAAACGTAGAATTTCACAGAACCGACATGACGCTACGTATCAAACCTCAAACATTCTGATCATTAAATTACTCTTTGTAGAGCAATGCACCTAAATTGTGAGATGGTTCTTCAGGGAAACCCCTAATCACTTTAAATCTTGCTCTTGATATATTGGCAGGGAATTCATCGAAGTGCTTCAAAGCTGGGTAATGCGATTTCCTTTTCAAAGCGGTGATTTAGGAGGTTACGTAATGTCAGTTGGTACATAACTTAAATATGATTTGGGTTTACGGGGAAATATCTCGATTGTATTCAAATAGACATATTAATTCAAATATGTTTAAAGGTAAGTGTCATGTAGGGTATTTGGAGCTTATGAAATGCTGCTCACAAACTTACTGGTACTGCAGCTTAACCATAACTTTAATCTTGTGTGTTTTCAAAACTCTACAAAACAAATGCTCAAAGGAATACACCATTTACCAGTTGTCTACATGCTCTTTATTGGCAAAAATCTTCAAACTCGCTCCGTCTACAATTCTAATTTGATATTTTATAGAAGTAGAAAACCCAAAACGTAATCTAATAAAAAGTGAACAATACTTAAGCTCCTTCCTGTAAGGCTTAGTTCTACGATCACACTTTATTTTTTTGTGAAGGGACAAATGGCATTTTTTTTGTTGCAGATTGATTTTCAACCAGTAAAAAATGGAAAGTGGCAACTGTTCTTCAACTGTTATTTGTAATCGGATCCGGACGAAGACAAAAACTGTTCCATAGAGTTTTGGAGAATGAATTTGCCTTTATTTGAACTGTCAGCTACCTCTCTGTTTTGAATTCTCTATCTTTGGTTCTTTTTCACACTCCCAAAAAACTGACCCAATGACCCAATGTAGTTCATTGGCATGTAAAGTGTTCACCTTGCCTTCAAAACCGAAGGCTATCCCTCTGAGTCTAGCATTTTTTTAATTGCTTATCCCTGCACCACAATTATTTACCTTGTAGTTTATGCTGAGATTGACAATCTGAAAGATTTTGACTTTTTTATTTCAGTTTATGGTTCAATTACCAATACTCCCCCACCGCTTGCATGGAGGTATAGTAGTAGGGTTTATGTGTTTCACTGCATCCAGAGCATATATCGATATAAACAAACTAATGCGTAGAATAAAAGAGTGCAATAAAAAGTCTTTTAGAGGTTTGATTGTGCTCATAAACAGTCTCTTGTTTGTGTCAAAATTTGGAAACAGATTTTCTAAATATTTTGGACTTCATTTCTTGGATATATTTACAATTAATACTGTGCAGATGATCTGTTACACAGTTTTGCTTATTCAAAAATTAAAAAACCAAGAAACCAAGAATTGGCAGAATTTATAACAGTCGTAGTTCATGCATTTTTTATCACTGGCCATTTGTTTTTATGTGCCACTGGTGCCACAAGGCCCAATTTAGGGAAAGGACAAACATTTCCGTGTTGGTTTTTGAACTAAAAGGACAGAAAAAATACAAAGATCTGTTTTACTTTAACAAACGGCAAGATTGATAAATAAAACTATGGCTGAAGTTAGGTGAATTATATGTTAGGAATTCAATAAAAAATCTTCTTCTTTTTATTCAAAACTTCCATATCCAAGGAGGAAGTCAATGATATGAGAGAAGAAATCCCTTTTATTTTTTATCTCAATTATCGAAATTGATCCATAAAAAGCTTTGGTGTGCACAAGTAATTTATATGTACTAATTGAGAGGGAAGCAGCTAACAAGCTGATCTCATTATTTTTTGCTCTTTTGCCTACCTGACCACCTCTGCAAATTACTGTATACAGAATTACCAGAAAGTTCATTTAACGTAATTGATTATAATTTTTAAAATACTTGGAAAATTAGCTACTTAAAAATACTTGCAATAACTGCATGTAAAACCCATCTATTAGACCTAAATAATAGTTTGTGTTAAATTGTGTTAAAAATAAATTAAGTGTTGTCTTTATTTAGGGGAATGACATAAAAACAACGTTCCGCCTCAACAGAATCCAATGGGTCGACAATATTTCCCAAGAACAAAAAACTTTGGTAAGAACAGAATTGTATAAATTTTTAAATTAGATGTAGTGATCATTTCTAGTTATTTTATTTTGTATGCATCACAGTATTATAGTGTACTAGGTGAACCCGTGCGATTTCACACGATTTAATTAAATTATAAATGATCGGCTGCCTTCTATGCGCACATATGTCGTCAATCTTTTTAAAAATAGGTTTTCGGAACGATGTAGCGTGCTGAAAGTGTCTCTAATAATCACTCATTAGGATGCATATTGCAGCATTGTAAGCGATGTTCGTTGTGCACTTCCTTCAAATGGAAAATATGGAAAAAGCAGGTCAGCCATTGGGTCGAAGAAAAATTGAAGAATATGTACTCTTCTTAGTGGCTTATCTTTCGGGTAAATAATCAAGTCACGCTCACACTTGGTGGTTCGCTATCGTTTGCTCTAAAAATAATAGCAACATCATTAGAAGTTATGACGTTGTATCGGCGCTAATATTCATTTCGATATCAGACAATGCATTCCGAGTTGTGAATGCTGCTCCACAGTAGTATTTTTCAGAACGCAACTCTTAACGTTGAAAATTTGCGCTTAGGGATTAACTTTAACCGAGTGTTCAGTCAAGCTGCGCATGAGTTCATTGATGCAAGAGCCGTTGGTTTTGTTTAGCATTCTTCCTTGATCACCAATTTTGACGTCCGTCATAGATACAGAGCATATAACGAATGTTCTCCTCACGGTTGTAAGGTGCTATAATTGAGTGATAAATTGTTGCGTACACTTTATACATGAATAACCCTCCGCCATTTTTTCTTCAATTTAATAGCTCTTTTTGCTTACCGTTGCACTGTTAAAAATGGAATTGTTTCTGGAGTCAAAAATCTGGGAGTAAACTCATTCTGGAGTAAACTTAGCCTGGAGTCAATTGATTCTGACTCCATACTGGAGTGGAACATACATTTTTGCGCGTTATTTAACTGCGCTTGGAATAGACTTGACTCCAGTCGGTGTTCACGCATGCGCGTTTCGTCTGACTAACCTGTCTCCCCACGAGAATGTACAGATGAACATAACCTCACTTTAGCACCTGTTTGTCAGCAATTATGTTTGTATCCTGTACATTTTATTTTCATTATAAATAAATTTAGAAGTTAGGATACATTGACTATAGTCTTAACCCTAATGTTATCAGCTTAAAGCTTTACAGAAAATGTATAATAAAAAGCGCAACAATTTATTACAATCTACCAGTACCTATGATATGACCTAAAAATAAACGTCTGATATTCTTTTCTCAGTGATAAATAGCATTTCCTATTTAATGACAAATTATGCAAATTTAGTGTAACCTTGAGTAGCTTTCCTATCAACGGTAAATATTAAATAACTAGTAACACAAGAAATAACCATGTATAGAAAATTACAAATATCGTCACGAGTAACAACACTTACTGTTTCTTCAGGTAGTATCAAACACTTACACCCGCCATACAACATTGCACTCATCAACAGCAATATCGCAGTGGATTCAGCAGTCTTCGTCCGATCACTGAGGTTAAGAAACATCGGGCTGGGTTAGAACTTGGGTGGGTGACCGCCTGAGATAATCTCATTCCAGCAGGAGTTAATTTTACTTCAGTGGAGTAATTATTTTCACTCCAATTAGAGTCAGTATTACTCCCATGGTAGTGAATTATTTAACTCCAACTAAGGTGTATATTTTCACTCCAAATCTGTGGAGTTAATTTGACTCCAGATTGGATTGGTCCTATTAGGACTCCCGTTTGGAGTTAATTTAACTCCCATTTCTGCTTGCATTTTTAACATTGTGCGAGCATAGAGTTCTTGGAATTAATGTTTTCCAACACAGTTTATTTTCTAATTAGTTTTGCATAATTTTTTCGAGTTGTATTACCTAAATTGAAAATCTAAAGACGTTACAGGAATCTGCACATAGGGACGCGTGTTTTGATGTATAATATGTGGGGGTAAGTCTTAAAATAAAAAAGCCTTATCCTGAATAAAGTTTCCATGTAGCGTATTAATAATATAGATTTGTTTCCCTCTTTGCGTCATGTTCAGGATTTCTTCATACAAAAATTAATAATAAAATAGTTTGATTATAAGTCGAATTGGAAGTCATTGAAATTTACGTAATGATTCATAAATTATTTATATTTTTTACTTTCTCTTAGCTGAAATACCAACATCCCTATAAAATTACATTAAAATTAAATAAACATATTGCTTATAATTTTTTTCAAACATAACTGGATACCTGATAAAAATTCATAGGAATTCTTAATAAAATAAAGTTTTTAAAATCAGGGAAGATTTCATATCAAAATTACATTCAAATAGTTAAAAATCTAATTTAATAAAGGCTTTTTTAAGCATTTGACTTTTACAATTATTTCCATTTTGAAATAACTTAAATTCCACCGACATACAACCATAGGTAATGATTCTTTAATTATTTCGAACTTATTTCAAATTCCCACAGTTCATGATTTGCAGTTCGTTTCTATTCTCTCATTATTTCAGCTGGATGGGTGCGAGGAGTTGATGTGTTCTGAAGTGCAATTCACCACGTGTGGTTTGTTTCCAATCAACTTGAATCAATCTCTCAGTGTAAGAGTAGTGTGACAATAAAGTTGTAAGAGATAAAGTGACAGATAACTTAAAATGACTTTTTTTATTTCTAAGTTGTGTCCTAGACACCTGTATAAATCAATCATTAATGTTTAATTACCTTATACGGTAGCCTATAATGTGACACAATAATTGGTCATATTGAGCGATATTATGTCTTCTGTTGCACAGCACAAGTTAAGAGGCTACATAAAAGTATTACAATTAATTGAAGAAAAAAGCAATCTCACTTTTCAAAAATTGGACTTCCTTTGAGAATTATTGGCTTTAATTTGAAACTAAAATCAATTGGTTCCGACAGTTGGGTGAAGAGTAATATGCTTACTGAAAGTTTAAATTGCTCTCATGGAATAAACGTCCAAGATGGCTACCATTGATGCAAACTCTCAATCTGCTCATTTGAATGTTTGTCAGAGTTAAAACAAAACTAAGAACACGGATACGTATGACTGAACAACGACGGACAGAGTGTGAACGAACTCTTGTCCGTCGTAGTAAATTACAGGCGCGCATTCGTGGTCTATTTCAACTCTGACAAAAACTCATATCCAGGAATTTATGCATAATTTATGTAATGTAATTTTTTCGCTTTTTTTGAGCCAGGAGTTAGCTCCTGGCTCAAAAAAAGCTTTTCGCAGGTTTCTTGGCCTGAAAAAAATATGATAACAAAGAAAAAAATACATTTTAAAGTCTAAAAACTTTACATTGGGCTAGCAACGAAATAGAAAAAACGTATAAACTAAGTATGATCATAACAGTTGTTATTAAACACAGTTATCTGTTAAGAGAACATGCAGAATGAAGATTTTGCTTGCAGTACAGTAGGGTATGAAATATTAACGAGCAAGGCTCGGTCCACCAGGTACCTAACCTTCCAAACTATACTTGGCTTCAAATAGCTTTATCTGCGGTTTGATTTTTATTCTATATTTTTATTTATATTACTATTTCCTCAATTTCAGTTTCAGTTAAATCACCTCAATTTCAGTTAAATCACAAAAATTAATAGGCTGTAGTGATACGTAGTAATATCACTACGTAATTGGACCAATAGAGATCACTAGACATCAATAGAGATCAATACAGATCAATAAGCTGAGTCCTATTGATTTGGCTGCAGTGATCTGAATTTATCTCTACTGATGTCTTGTGATCTCTATTGGTCCAATTACGTAGTGATATCACTACGTATCACAACAACTTTTTTTGATGATTTCTATTGACCATTTCTACTCTACGAGGGATATCTGAGCAATGAGTAGGTTAATCAAAAATGTATTACTAAAACTAGATAATAGGGAACAAATAGGTACACTGCTGGGTTTTACCATGGTTTTACCTGAGTTCATCGCAGATTGTTCAAATAGCTGCAAGACATTTTACCTATATGACATATTATGTATGTATTATATTACTGCGGATTTTTGCACATATTTTAACTTGCATGTTTGAAAAAATCAACCAATTTTATGCATTTTTAAAAATTACATTTAACCTGCTGCATGGACGCTTATGCATGGTGTGCCTAACATAGCATTTGTAAATATTCTTGTATTTAATTTTCTAATAGATGAATATTTTTGCACTGTTTGAAATTTTGGACATGTAATTTATGTATTTTGATTTGACTGTTCCTGCGAGTTGTTTTTAGCATGGTTCTTAAGTAACTTTAATTGTATTGACGATGCCCATTGCTTTGTAAGCTTAAAAGAAAATAAAACTTCGCATTCTCTCTCATTCATTCTCATTCTCATTCTCATATTATATTCACGCAATGATGTGACGTAATACATGTATGATGCATACTACGGCATAATATTCAATTCCAAAATTACCTTGGTTACAAACAGCTGTGGAACGCTTAATTAAATCATATGTTTAAAGGACTGGTCAGTTTAAGTTTTGGCGGGAGTGAGCAAGATTGGTCATTTCTTGTTTCGCTGTTTCCCTCCAATCCAATCTTTTCTCGACTTCTCTCTTCGACTTCTCGGTCCCCTTGTAAACAATAAATTTCAAGTAAAGAAATATAAAAATTCAGAAATAGCTTAGCTGTTTTAAAGGTGTTCGTACTAAAGTAATTTACCATTATTTTCTGCGCGCTAGTATTTTACTGTCTAAACGTCTAGTGGTACCGCGTAAGTATTCCGCTCTCGGGAATATAATGTAATTTTAATTTTACTTTAACTTTGGCAATCATAACCTTAAAATCTAGCATAATAGGACAGGCAAGTGCAATATTAAGTACCTATTCAAAGTGTGGAGTTTTTTAGGATGTCTGCTAAAATCTTTTAGTTGCTGCTTTTTTGGCTTCTAGATCAATATTATTTTTCTTCTTACTAGGTCTTATAGAAGCATTGCAATTTTAATTTTACTTTAACTTTGGCAATCATAACCTTAAAATCTAGCATAATAGGACAGGCAAGTGCAATATTAAGTACCTATTCTAAGTGTGGAGTTTTTTAGGATGTCTGCTAAAATCTTTTAGTTGCTGCTTTTTTGGCTTCTAGATCAATATTAGTTTTTCTTCTTACTAGGTCTTATAGAAGCATTGCAACATAAACAAACCAGGTTAGCCTATCTACTAACTCTTACACCACCACTATTAAGGCAAAATTTCTCTGAGCTGACAGTAAATACTGATAAAAACTTTTGTTAGGCCTTTTGAAGTACTGGTTGCACTTCTGCAGACACATATGGTGTTGGAATCTAGGGGTGGACTGGCCATGTGGGCATTCGGGCAAATGCCAGAAGGGCTGGCCTCTTTAGGTCAGAAAAGGGCCAGTGGATTGAAAAAAGTGGGCCTAAACCAAAATAAAATTTTGCCTCTTTTGTTGCTTAGCTGAGGCCGGCCCTTGTGGAACTACGTGGCTGATGGCCCATCCAATGAATTGTTCGATAAAAGTTACTGTGAGAGTGAGGCCACAGCACCAGTGCTGGAATTACGGCCGCTGCAGCCCTATGCCAGATTACTGTGTGGCCCCCTTGAGCACCCTAACGGCCTTGTAAAAATGTAGGCCTTTTTCAGCTCATTGTTTTGGAGCCTAATTAACTTATGGCCTCATAATATATTCACTAAAATACCTTATTTCCAACCGTTGCGGTCCCTATCTGCGCTCGGCCCTAAGCCCGGGCTTTGTGATCTGTCATTCATACTTAGCTTAAAATACCTACCTGGGTAGGTTGCCATTTCAAGCAATGTATATAGGGCCTAATGTATATTGCTTAGTTAATTTATGTTAGTGAAGTAAAATTTTAGTTTTTGGTATAGTGTATTATATTTAGTAATATTGTTTCATACTTTTAAGGTATATGTTTTATTGATTGTAAAAATATCGAATAAACTTGATCTTGATTTCGGTTATTGGTGGTTATATTGAATCAGTATATTGAATGAGTCAAGACAACCTAACGCGATAGGTGTCGGACTACAGAAACATAATAATGTGCGGAGTGACGGAGAAGGAGTATATTTACAAGGAATTGAAAATTAACATTGCCCATGAATCACTAACAAATATATGGAACGTAACAGGTGACAATTTCAAGGGAAGCCTAAAAATGTTTTGTCTCTGACAATCAATTTCTCAAACAAAATTTTTACAATGAATTTGCTTACAACTGAATTTGTTCATAATGGCAACCTTATCTCAGGGTAGTAGTAGGTTTGAAACAATTTTTGATGTGCTTCTAGGCATTTCTAGGTGTTCAGATAGCCTTAAAACACGATTTTGGGTTTCACACTTTGCAAATTTTCCCAGGGGTGGACCCCCGGACCCATACCCCATACTCCATACTCCACACTCCACACCCTCCAGACACCCCCGGAAGTTTGCCCCCATTCTTTCTTGTCTGGGGCCGGTTGCCTGAAGAATGCCAGGGCCGTTTTTCCTTTCCAGTCCGCCCCTGTTAAAATCAAAGCTTATTTTAGTGCAACATAACATGAATTCTATCTAACAAGAGACCCTTATTTCCAGCAAGTATAATGGCATCCAAAGCAAAGAAGCCCAGGAAGGCCAACGGCTACAAAATGCCCCCACCCATCCCTGCAGGCCACATTATCAAGAATAGCAGAGAGAAAAATAAAGCCTGGAAACTTGGCACCTCAATAGGAAAAGGTGGATTTGGGGAAATATACTGCTGCTGTGAGTAATCTTTTTTTAGCAAATTTCCTATTGAAAAATTAGTTACCGTAAATACGGGCTACTTTGGCCCAGTTTCAGAAAACTTTGTACAAATTCTTCGCCAATCTTTTTCTATTCCACTTTTTTGGGTAGGGGTAACATTGATACATATCTTGACTATCTTAGGTATTGTGCCTGTCTAGTTTTAAACCGTTTATTAAAATGTGTATTTATTTAAATTAATTATTTTTTTTCAATATGGGCCAAAGAAGGACCCCAGGGCCAAAGTAGCCCGTGTTTACGGTAGGCCTATTGGCAGCATGAGAACCTATTAACATTCAGGTGGATTGCATATCAGGGCTGGGTAAAATACCACAACATCTGTTCAAAACTTAACCTGTAAATCTGTATTATTCCTCTCTTATAAAGGTCACAAGTTTTGTCGAGGATTTTCTATAAATTTGGTTGTGATATTCTCATTATATGTTTTTGTGGAAAAAACTGGAGCACCCGTAACGCTTATTTCGGGTGATTGGGTTAAATGCTCCAAATTTGGGAGTTTTAGGCTCTAAAAGGGTCATTCAAATCCTAAATATTAATATATTTTTACGAAAGACGATAAAATACCAAAATGGTAATCTTTCTCCAAAGTTGACAACATTAACGATAAAATACCAAAATGGTAATCTTTCTCCAAAGTTGACAACATTAAAAATAAAATTTACCGATGAAAAAATAAAATTACAAAACAGAGTGGGCCCTATCTTGTCTTAACACGTTAAGTGCCACGCCGCCCCGATCGGAGCGGCATAGGTAGGTCGGGCGGAGTGCCGCGCGGCTCCAACCGGGGCGGCGCCCTGGGTTGTGCAGTCTTTCACCAAATTGCCGCTAGAGTTCAATGGTGGACCTCTAGCGGCAATCTTACGAACTAAATCGGCAAAGTAGATCCCGTGCCTCACAGATGGCGTTGCCGTAGCCTCGTATTGCTCCCACAGCCATCCTAATATACTTACAAATTTGCTCTAAAAACGCCGCCCCGACTGGAGCGGCGTGGTTTCACTTCACGTAAGTGTTGTACATTTCATTTGCTGTAACTTAAAAATAGACTGCGAATGCACAACTAATATTAATAATTCACTAAAACTACGTCAGTAAGTGTTATTTTACCTGAAAATTAATTCATAAATATTTTCTAAAAAAACCTAAATCTCATCGTAATTGTTATTTTTGGGTGTGATTGAGAAAAACGTTTTATTTTTATTTTAGACAAATTTATTTACAAAACAAGAACCTAGAACCTTTATGAAGGTTCTAGGTTCATAACCAAGAACCTACATAACCTTCATAACCAAGAACCTACAAAACAACTAGAACTGAGTGAAGGTCACAAAGTCAAGGCGGGGGATGAGGGGTGGTAGGGGAGGGGGAAGACGTGTAAAGCCCGGGGATGTGTACAAAACTATATGTTGTAACCAGGTTTGGCGGGAAACTAAGTTACTGCCAACTTCGCGGGGCAAAATACCCTGAAATACCGGAAGATTACCCGGGGTCCAATCGGGGCGGCACTGATTTTTTCTAGCAATATTTTGCTCAAAAATTTCACTGCCGCCCCGATTGGTCCAAATTTTATTTTTGGTCAAAATCGTAATTTTTTTATGAAAACCTTATAACTACGATAAACAAGTATAAAAAACATCATATGGTAAAAAAAAGAACTACATTTCTGTTTGGCACTGCGGTAATGTAGCTAAAAAACGGTGTGGCACTTAACGTGTTAAGGGATTTTACACTTTAGTAAAAGAAATCACAATAATTATCTGATTTTCCTTAAATTTGATCTGGATTTAGTTTTAACAGTAATGATCTGATTTGTAAATTGATTGGAGAATAAATCAGAATATCCCTATTGTCTTTTTAGGGTAGAGGACTAGTTAAGCCCTAAATCTGGGATTTTTGAGTCTTGAATGGAAAATTTAAGCCCTAAAACTAAAATTTCCCATCTGTTTGTCAGTGTGACGCAAGCTAGCATTGTTTGTTGTAGAAATATATTTTTGGAACAGCCTTGACACCTAATAGGCCTATATTGATTCAAAGTATATAGGACCTTGGTAAATGGCCTTGAGGTGTCAAAATATTTCTTTTTACGCTGTACGCTTTTCGGACGAACTACCGTCCATCATCAGCAGCTTAGATAGTTGTTAGGTAGCACATTATTTGATGGTTGTCTCACACACACATATTAACGAAAGAAGTACATTAACACATTTGAAAATACATTTAAACATATTTAAAGTAGCCTATGTAGGCCTACACGCACGATACAACATGAAATTACGTCATGCCGAACATTCTCGCGGAACTGCACCATTCAATTGTAGGCCTACGACAATTGAATGGTGTGGTTCTGCATCAGTGTTCAGCATGCCGTAATTTTATGTTGTCTCATGCGTGCACATAATTTAAATATGTCTAAATGTACTTTCAAATCCTGTTCCACCTGTGCCTGGTTTCAAATTGTTTTTCCTTGTATATACAAATGTGTAGAATTTTAGACCTCGCTGTTAAGCTATGCTTTGTGAGGCTTATTGTACTCATACTTTTGAGTTAATAAATAAGTAAATAAATAAATAATAATTAATTAGTTAATTTACTTCTTTTGTAATAAGTGTGTGTGAGACAACCATCAAAATGGACTACCTACCAACTATCTACGCTGCTGATGATGGACGGTAGTTCGTCTGAAAAATAAATAAATAAATAATAAATAATAGTTAATGTACTTCTTTTGTAATATGTGTGTGTGTGTGAGACAACCATCAAATAATGGGCTACCTACCAACTATCTACGCTGCTGATGATGGACGGTAGTTCGTCTGAAAAGTGTAAAGCGTGAAAAGAAATATTTTGACTCCTCAGGGCCATTTACCAAGGCAAATATACTTTGAATCAAAATATTATAGGCCTATTGCAGACCTGCAGGAGACCTTTTAAAACTTTCAGTTCAATTTAAAAAAATTAACTCGACATTCGATTATATTAAACATGTTTTTATTCGTTGTTATATACAGTTAACATGAATAGTGTCACAAATTGCAAAACAGATTGACCTACACATAACTTCAATGCTTTGTCACATTTGTAACAGTTTATATTTTGTACGATAATAAATTAAAGCTGATTTAACGTTGTATTTTCCAGCTGCTGTGGAAGACGGGTCTTCCTCGAAATCTAAAGCCACCCAAGCTTATGTTGTGAAAATTGTAAGTTACATGTTGTTCAAAAGAAAAATGTAGCCTTGACTATTTAATGAATTTAAAGCAAAATGAGATAATAAACTAGGAGAGAAGTAGCCTATATTGAAGTTCATTTAAATAGGTCTATTATTCATTTTAAATCTGTTACCTAACCTGGCATACAGTTGAACAGTTAACAGTTGAAAATACTTACTGTTCCATCCCTGTTTATTTTTGAATCGATCAAATATGTTAAAGTCTCTAATCAGTAAGGCTTTCCAGTTGAGCACAGTTACAATACCAGATTTAGAGATGTAAGAACCTCAATGCGCCACAACCTTAAGGCGTTTGAATCTAAACCTAGCTACCAGGGAATTAAGCTGTACTCTAAACTTCCACAATCCCTGAAAGACATACAGAATATCAATAACTTTTGCTACAAACTCAAAGACTTTTTAATCCAGGGTTGTTTTCACTCCCTGGAAGAATATCGTGACTCGAATTGGGATGGCTACTCAACTTAACATATATGTATATAAGCCCTTTTGACCTATTCCCTTCCTATTGCGGCAATCTCACAAGGTTGGGATGGAGTATTCATGGACTGGTCTCATGCCGTCTTAAGCGGTCTACGGGACGACGCGGGATGTATGTATAATAATGCATACCAGATTAGATTTAAAGGGATTAGGTTTTCCACATTGGGGACCTGTGCCTCTTGTGGATGACTACAGTGACTTCTTCTCATCCAGAATCTCGGAACAAACACCTGTCTTTCCAGTCATTGGAAGTATTAAGAGTGTCTGTAAAAAATAATTTGCTAATTTTATGCTTTAGACGAGGCAAAAACTCAATCTGATTGATTATCTGTGCTTTGGGCCTCACAATGTTACTCCTTTCACACTGCTAAGAAAATGGATAATAGCCAATTACTTGAACAAAATTTACAGAACTAGACAGACTCAGATTGACAATAATTATTTACATTTATTTATTCTTAAATTATTCTTTACATTGTTTAATTTATTTATTGGCAATAGTTGTATCTGACCAGCTTTGCAATACCGAACTGGTTATCTCACTTGTCTTATTTCAACATAATGACATAATTTTTGTCAATCCATGAATATTTTTTGTAAGAACGTAAGATTGTCTGTGGTATGTTTTGTTTATGTTAAGATATGTGAATAACATGACAACGTTCATACCATTTAAATGATTGAAGTCTGACTTTTTCTATTTGAGTGTTGCCTTATAGGACCTAAACTATGGTCATCAATGATTATATAAAAGGAATAGACAACAGTATCAGTGGTAAGTAACCCTAAAGTTGGGGTAACAAAAATAGTTTGTAACAATTATTGGATACAGAACTTAAAACTTCACCCTTAATGTGTATTTTAAAATAGGAGTTATAAATCATAAGGATTTTTATATTGCTCTATGACATTTAATCGCTGGTTCACAGTTATTACCTGTATTTTATAATCAATGTGCTTTTATGAGCTTGTGTTATTGCATGTCCCAAGTAGCCTATATTTATTCTTGTTCTCTTACCAGGAACCTCGGGAAAATGGACCACTCTTTGTCGAAATGCATTTCTACATGAAAGCTGCAAAGAAAGAAGACAGTAAGTCGTAACTATTACGGTTAAGTTTTAAGTTGTTTTTTTTGTGATATTTCAATGGTATTCATATCTCATTGCCTCATTTATATAACCCTCAGTTAATATTATTCCTTAATATATGGTTTACTTGTATTTGCAAAGGTGGTAAAATATTTTGAAGGATTACATTTAATTTCTCAGTATTTAATTAATTTTACTCTTTAGGTTCCAGTTTAATTTTCTCAACAGTTATGTTATGTGTATTCATAATCATGTTATACTGTACTGAAATTTTATTAATGTTTTTTACTAGGGGTGTGCGAATAGTGATTTTTGAACTCGAGCCGAGCCGAGCCGAGCTTTTTCAAAAGTTTTCGAGCTCGAGCTTTTTCGAGCCGAGCTCTTTGACAATCACCAAATTATTAAAAGAAATTATGAAGCTCGATTTTTATTTTAAAAGATACAATAGACTAATGTTTGCATACCAAAAGTGACCACCAGCTCTAAAATAGAAAGCTTATCTAAAAAACAAGTGAATTATCTGATCGCTTCATCAGTATTTTGTATTATGTTACATAAAATTAATCAAACTGGCTCAAAAAATAATTTATGAAGAAAAATACCAAATTTAAAATCTACATTTATCTACATTATATTTAAGTAATAACCAATCCCAAAATACTTTACTTTAAAATAAATAGTTAAAATTATATAATTAGACTAGTTACATATAGGTACTACAAAATTTAATTTCAAGAGTAGGAAGGAGTAGTTGAAAGGTTTTAAAATAGATATATCTAGTAAAAAATCACACATTTACACTTAGTCAAACACAAGATTGATTTTTTTATGTTCACTAAGTAAAGATGATAAAAAATTAAATAGCAGTCCCAATTGTGGCATAATATTCATGGCTAAACTTATTATTTCAGAATATAATATATAGGTGAAATAATATTTAATAACAACAATAATTTATTGTAATCCTAAAATTAGTTGCATTTCTAAACTTTTGTGAAGAAAATAATGTACAATAAAGAAGAAAGCCATATTTTTGTCTTATTTTTGTAAATAAAAAAAATACAAAAAAATATCATAAATAAATAAGGACGGAATAGAGAGGAAGAAAGAAACAGCTACCTCTCTCACTCTCCTTATCAGTGGCCAGGGAGGGGGGGAGGGTGGAGGTTGTTTACTCCAAGCCTCTTCCCTGTTTTTTGCTATTGTCTGACTCAGTGCGTTTGTGCGTATGCCAGAGAGCGCGAGTTAATTAGGAGATAAGGAATCCTTACTACAAAATGCAAAAATACAAACTGCTTGTCATACAACTATAAATGACGGCTCATATTTTTTGTCTTATTTTAGTAAATCAAATGAGACCAAAATGAAAATTGTACGATATACCGTTTAAGAGATAAGCCTTGATAAAACAGTAGACTTAAATGCTGTATTTCGCGTTCCCCAAGGTCAACTAAATATAGCTCCGATTTCCGTCTAAATGGAGATAATATTTCTTGTTACCTGTCAATGTCCTTTCCTTATCACTAAGGAATGTTACCTGTCAATGTCCTTTCCTTATCACTAAGGAATGTTTTTTGCTTGTTTTTCGTGGGAGGGAAACGCTCTTCCGGTTTAACGTGTCCAAAAATAGATCGCAATAGTTATCTTTCTGATAAGAACTCTCTTATCAAAAGCTCCGCTCGAGTGTCGAGCTTTTTCGAAAAAAGTCGAGCCGAGCCGAATACTGAAAAGCTCGACCTAAAAGCTCGACCGGTCGAATACTCGCACACCCCTAGTTTTTACCATAAAATAAGTTTTGAGATCATAATTTATAAACTGAAAAATATCAAATTTATATAAAAATTTTGTGCCACTGGCATAAACCCTAAAATAAATGGTATTAGGAAACTGAAACATACTTTCTCCCTTCAAGTCAATTAAAACCAGAAAACATATAAAGTTAAATAAAACAAATTAACAATGAATCATCACACAAATATATACCAAATTTTATCAAAACCGGTTAGTAAATAACAGATATATCAGTTTTTAAATATTTGCCATAAGAATATTGGACAACGCACTGCTTTTACCGCCAAACTAAAATATCAGTTATAAGCAACTAGTTACCGTAAACTAGTGATTCAAAATACTGGATTATTTAGTTTTTTAAGTCAAATTTAATGGTTGCAAGTATATTTTCTTTAGAGGTTACCAATTTTGTGAAATTTTAAAAATATGAATTTTATAACACTTAAAGCCTCATAACCTCTGAACCTGAATTTTTACAGACATGCGGGTGGTGTCATTTTGTTTGTCATCTTAACCCATTGGCCTTTTAATTATTTTGCTTATGGGCATCACTGGTTTATCCTATTAACCCTTTAACATGCCAATTTTTCTGTTTTTTTCTAAATTTTTAATTGTAATATGTTTATTTTGTCTGGTTGTGACCTTTTGATCATACATATGAATTGAAAATATGCTGAATTAATTAATAAAAAATAAAAAACATGTCCTCCTCCTCTATAGAAGGGTAAAAAGAAGCAAAACAGGTGTCCACTGCAATCCCTATTAAACCTACAAATGCGTCAACTTCCACCCAAGCCGGTCACCGTTTATTTTAGGTGGGCCCTCCCACCAACTAAGCCACACATTTGCAAGCCTAATAGGGATTGCACATGGACGGGATTCGAACCCACGCACCTCAGAACGGCTTCGACGCTATACTCGTCAGTAGGCCTTTAGCGCCGCAACCGATTGCGTCACGTTACCACGGTCGGCCTGGAGAAAGACTGGCGCATAAAGCCTACAGTCGACCCTAGCAGCAAACCAGTGAACTACTAGGCCAGATGTTTTCAGAAGTCCCCGATATATAGCAGCATCGAACGGAACAGCGTGCGTGTGCGGAAACGTATCACGGAACGGTTCCGTGATGCGAAATTTGCGCTCACGTCAGCTATCACGGAACAGTTCCGTAATCCAAGGCCAATGGGTTAAGCACTGAAAACCATGAAATTTTTATCAAAATCGTTAGAGCCGTTTTTGAGAAATTTGGAATTTTGTCATATTTTTTTATGGGTTTTTATGGGGTAAACACCCTTAAAAATCAAAAATTCAAAAAAATGAAAAATGTGCCTGGAGATACCATGGCTTTATACCTACATGCCAAATTTCATGAAAATCGGACCACTGGTGTCGTCTCTAGCTTTGTTTACATCCACACACACACACACACACACACACACACACACACACACACACACACACACACACACACACACACACACACACACACACACACACACACACACACACACACACACACACACACACACACACACACACACACACACACACACACACACACACACACACACACACACACACACACACACACACACACACACACACACACACACACACACACACACACACACACACACACACACACACACACACACACACACACACACACACACACACACACACACACACACACACACACACACACACACACACACACACACACACACACACACACACACACACACACACACACACACACACACACACACACACACACACACACACACACACACACACACACACACACACACACACACACACACACACACACACACACACACACACACACACACACACACACACACACACACACACACACACACACACACACACACACACACACACACACACACACACACACACACACACACACACACACACACACACACACACACACACACACACACACACACACACACACACACACACACACACACACACACACACACACACACACACACACACACACACACACACACACACACACACACACACACACACCACACACACACACACACACACACACACACACACACACACACACACACACACACACACACACACACACACACACACACACACACACACACACACACACACACACACACACACACACACACACACACACACACACACACACACACACACACACACACACACACACACACACACAGACACACACACACAGACACACAGACACACAGACACACAGACACACAGACACACAGACACACAGACACACAGACACACAGACACACAGACACACAGACACACAGACACACAGACACACAGACACACAGACACACAGACACACAGACACACAGACACACAGACACACAGACACACAGACACACAGACACACAGACACACAGACACACAGACACACAGACACACAGACACACAGACACACAGACACACAGACACACAGACACACAGACACACAGACACACAGACACACAGACACACAGACACACAGACACACAGACACACAGACACACAGACACACAGACACACAGACACACAGACACACAGACACACAGACACACAGACACACAGACACACAGACACACAGACACACAGACACACAGACACACAGACACACAGACACACAGACACACAGACACACAGACACACAGACACACAGACACACAGACACACAGACACACAGACAGACACACAGACACACAGACACAGACAGACACACAGACACACACACAGACACACACACAGACACACACACAGACACACACACAGACACACACACAGACACACACACAGACACACACACAGACACACACACAGACACACACACAGACACACACACAGACACACACACAGACACACACACAGACACACACACAGACACACACACAGACACACACACAGACACACACACAGACACACACACAGACACACACACAGACACACACACAGACACACACACAGACACACACACAGACACACACACAGACACACACACAGACACACACACAGACACACACACAGACACACACACAGACACACACACAGACACACACACAGACACACACACAGACACACACACAGACACACACACAGACACACACACAGACACACACACAGACACACACACAGACACACACACAGACACACACACAGACACACACACAGACACACACACAGACACACACACAGACACACACACAGACACACACACAGACACACACACAGACACACACACAGACACACACACAGACACACACACAGACACACACACAGACACACACACAGACACACACACAGACACACACACAGACACACACACAGACACACACACAGACACACACACAGACACACACACAGACACACACACAGACACACACACAGACACACACACAGACACACACACAGACACACACACAGACACACACACAGACACACACACAGACACACACACAGACACACACACAGACACACACACAGACACACACACAGACACACACACAGACACACACACAGACACACACACAGACACACACACAGACACACACACAGACACACACACAGACACACACACAGACACACACACAGACACACACACAGACACACACACAGACACACACACAGACACACACACAGACACACACACAGACACACACACAGACACACACACAGACACACACACAGACACACACACAGACACACACACAGACACACACACAGACACACACACAGACACACACACAGACACACACACAGACACACACACAGACACACACACAGACACACACACAGACACACACACAGACACACACACAGACACACACACAGACACACACACAGACACACACACAGACACACACACAGACACACACACAGACACACACACAGACACACACACAGACACACACACAGACACACACACAGACACACACACAGACACACACACAGACACACACACAGACACACACACAGACACACACACAGACACACACACAGACACACACACAGACACACACACAGACACACACACAGACACACACACAGACACACACACAGACACACACACAGACACACACACAGACACACACACAGACACACACACAGACACACACACAGACACACACACAGACACACACACAGACACACACACAGACACACACACAGACACACACACAGACACACACACAGACACACACACAGACACACACACAGACACACACACAGACACACACACAGACACACACACAGACACACACACAGACACACACACAGACACACACACAGACACACACACAGACACACACACAGACACACACACAGACACACACACAGACACACACACAGACACACACACAGACACACACACAGACACACACACAGACACACACACAGACACACACACAGACACACACACAGACACACACACAGACACACACACAGACACACACACAGACACACACACAGACACACACACAGACACACACACAGACACACACACAGACACACACACAGACACACACACAGACACACACACAGACACACACACAGACACACACACAGACACACACACAGACACACACACAGACACACACACAGACACACACACAGACACACACACAGACACACACACAGACACACACACAGACACACACACAGACACACACACAGACACACACACAGACACACACACAGACACACACACAGACACACACACAGACACACACACAGACACACACACAGACACACACACAGACACACACACAGACACACACACAGACACACACACAGACACACACACAGACACACACACAGACACACACACAGACACACACACAGACACACACACAGACACACACACAGACACACACACAGACACACACACAGACACACACACAGACACACACACAGACACACACACAGACACACACACAGACACACACACAGACACACACACAGACACACACACAGACACACACACAGACACACACACAGACACACACACAGACACACACACAGACACACACACAGACACACACACAGACACACACACAGACACACACACAGACACACACACAGACACACACACAGACACACACACAGACACACACACAGACACACACACAGACACACACACAGACACACACACAGACACACACACAGACACACACACAGACACACACACAGACACACACACAGACACACACACAGACACACACACAGACACACACACAGACACACACACAGACACACACACAGACACACACACAGACACACACACAGACACACACACAGACACACACACAGACACACACACAGACACACACACAGACACACACACAGACACACACACAGACACACACACAGACACACACACAGACACACACACAGACACACACACAGACACACACACAGACACACACACAGACACACACACAGACACACACACAGACACACACACAGACACACACACAGACACACACACAGACACACACACAGACACACACACAGACACACACACAGACACACACACAGACACACACACAGACACACACACAGACACACACACAGACACACACACAGACACACACACAGACACACACACAGACACACACACAGACACACACACAGACACACACACAGACACACACACAGACACACACACAGACACACACACAGACACACACACAGACACACACACAGACACACACACAGACACACACACAGACACACACACAGACACACACACAGACACACACACAGACACACACACAGACACACACACAGACACACACACAGACACACACACAGACACACACACAGACACACACACAGACACACACACAGACACACACACAGACACACACACAGACACACACACAGACACACACACAGACACACACACAGACACACACACAGACACACACACAGACACACACACAGACACACACACAGACACACACACAGACACACACACAGACACACACACAGACACACACACAGACACACACACAGACACACACACAGACACACACACAGACACACACACAGACACACACACAGACACACACACAGACACACACACAGACACACACACAGACACACACACAGACACACACACAGACACACACACAGACACACACACAGACACACACACAGACACACACACAGACACACACACAGACACACACACAGACACACACACAGACACACACACAGACACACACACAGACACACACACAGACACACACACAGACACACACACAGACACACACACAGACACACACACAGACACACACACAGACACACACACAGACACACACACAGACACACACACAGACACACACACAGACACACACACAGACACACACACAGACACACACACAGACACACACACAGACACACACACAGACACACACACAGACACACACACAGACACACACACAGACACACACACAGACACACACACAGACACACACACAGACACACACACAGACACACACACAGACACACACACAGACACACACACAGACACACACACAGACACACACACAGACACACACACAGACACACACACAGACACACACACAGACACACACACAGACACACACACAGACACACACACAGACACACACACAGACACACACACAGACACACACACAGACACACACACAGACACACACACAGACACACACACAGACACACACACAGACACACACACAGACACACACACAGACACACACACAGACACACACACAGACACACACACAGACACACACACAGACACACACACAGACACACACACAGACACACACACAGACACACACACAGACACACACACAGACACACACACAGACACACACACAGACACACACACAGACACACACACAGACACACACACAGACACACACACAGACACACACACAGACACACACACAGACACACACACAGACACACACACAGACACACACACAGACACACACACAGACACACACACAGACACACACACAGACACACACACAGACACACACACAGACACACACACAGACACACACACAGACACACACACAGACACACACACAGACACACACACAGACACACACACAGACACACACACAGACACACACACAGACACACACACAGACAGACAGACAGGTGGTTGGCCGAAGCCCGCGATCCCTCCTCCACCCCTGGCTTAAGTCGGAGACTTATTCGCCAGGCCTCTTTCCTGAAATAGACTTCTTTCTTCAGTCCTCTCCTGTCTTCTTATCCTAACCGGGCACTCTTCTAGTGCCCACCCAACACACCTGTCCCCTCCCCTAGCACCATAGCACTAGGATCATCGGATTTTTGCTTTTTCTTCTTTCTTCTTTTTTTTTTCCTCCTACATTCCTTTTTTCCAGTGTTTCAAGTTGCAGTCTATCCTCTTACATTTTCAAACTCGTGTTTCCTACTTCCAATTCTTCTGCACATTCTTGAGAACACCTCAGCTGCTTTCTTGCACCGTAGAAAGTTTCGCTTCTCCCAATTCCAATTCTTACCTCGGAGGAATTCCCTCATTTCACTTCTTTCTTCCTCGTAGAAAGGACACACCATCAGAACATGTGTCGAGGTCTCCAACTGTCCACAGTGTGTGCATCTGTCATCTTCCACTAGGTTGAATCCCCTCAGCTTCGCCTTGAAATTACCATGGCCGCTCACGAACTGTGTTGTGTAGTGGTCGGTCTCCCATTTCACCTTCTTTCTCTGTCGAACATCCGGAACAAACTCGAAGGTTTCTCTTCCTTTGGTGCTGGTTTCCCATCTTGTTTGCCATTCGACGAGTGTTTCCTCTCTTCGGGTTCGCTTGCTTTCCCTGCTGTCAATTCCTTCCTCTTTATCTCTTCTTCTTTTCAGCCTTTCTTCCACCATCAAATCCAGAGGGATCACTCCAGCGATCACTCTCACGGCTTCGTGGGAAATAGTGCTGTATCCCTTGATCACTCCTAACAACAGTTTCCTCTGTAGGCTCATCAGCTTCGTCTTCTCTCCTCGACCTCTCATTCTTTGTCCCCACATTTCACATCCGTACAGCACCATCGGCTCCAACGCCCCTATGTACAGCCTTCTCAAGTTTTCACATTTCATCCCGTTGTTTGCCTTCGCCAGTCCTTTCAGCTTTCCGAATACCTTCATCGTCTTCTCGACCACATACTCGTAGTGTCCTGCGAACTTCATTCCACTTTTAACCACTACCCCTAGGTACCTCGTTTTCTCTGAGCAGCGTACCGTGACTTCACCCATGTTCACTCTGATGAATCTTTCGACCAACTTTCCCTTAAGTAGCACCATCACTGTCTTCTCCTTCGAGAACGTCATCTTCCTCTCTTCTCCCCACCTGGTGACCAGATCCAAGGCTCTTGACGCCTTCCTCATCAGCTCAGGACTTGAATTTGCCTTCACCAGGAGCAGTCCGTCATCCGCGTAGGCTCTGGCAGAGATGCCGTTGCCGAACTGCAGCCGCAGAAACCCGTCGAAAAGGACGTTCCACAGCAGAGGGCCTACAACGGATCCTTGTGGACAACCTTTTGTGATGGTCTTGCTCACTTCTCCGTTGCCAGCTTTCAAAGTCACTGTCCTGCCTCGGAAGTAGTCCCTGACCAGTCGGTAGATGTTGTTTGGGCACCGCCATTCCCTCAGAACTCTCAGGATCTCTGGCCACCAGGCAGAGTCGAACGCCCCGGAGATGTCCAAGAACAATCCAACGACGTACTTCTCTTCCGTCTCCTCTACTTCTCTTCTCATGTCCAACAGCGCATCAACCGTTCCTACACCTTCTGTGAATCCGTACTGACCTGTATTCGTTCGATCTTCTCTCTCCATCCACTGTTTCAACCTCTTTACGATCAACCTTTCACCTATCTTACCCAGAACAGGAAGGAGGGTCACTGGCCTGTACGACTTTACCTTGCTAGGGTCTTTGTCTTCGCTTTTCAAAAACACTTTCACGATGCCTGTTTTCCAAATATCGGGGAACCTACCCTCTCTCAACATCTTGTTGTACATGTTCAGCAACGTCCCCTTGATTCTACCGCACATTCTCTTGACGACTTCGCCCTTGATTCCGTCGTATCCCGGTGCTTTCTTATCCCTCATTTGCGCGATGCTTGCAATTAGCTCTTCCTCTGTAAAGTCCTCTTCATTAGGTCCTGTACTTTCTTCCATCATGATGGAAGACAGACAGACAGACAGACAGACAGACAGACAGACAGACAGACAGACAGACAGACAGACAGACAGACAGACAGACAGACAGACAGACAGACAGACAGACAGACAGACAGACAGACAGACAGACAGACAGACAGACAGACAGACAGACAGACAGACAGACAGACAGACAGACAGACAGACAGACAGACAGACAGACAGACAGACAGACAGACAGACAGACAGACAGACAGACAGACAGACAGACAGACAGACAGACAGACAGACAGACAGACAGACAGACAGACAGACAGACAGACAGACAGACAGACAGACAGACAGACAGACAGACAGACAGACAGACAGACAGACAGACAGACAGACAGACAGACAGACAGACAGACAGACAGACAGACAGACAGACAGACAGACAGACAGACAGACAGACAGACAGACAGACAGACAGACAGACAGACAGACAGACAGACAGACAGACAGACAGACAGACAGACAGACAGACAGACAGACAGACAGACAGACAGACAGACAGACAGACAGACAGACAGACAGACAGACAGACAGACAGACAGACAGACAGACAGACAGACAGACAGACAGACAGACAGACAGACAGACAGACAGACAGACAGACAGACAGACAGACAGACAGACAGACAGACAGACAGACAGACAGACAGACAGACAGACAGACAGACAGACAGACAGACAGACAGACAGACAGACAGACAGACAGACAGACAGACAGACAGACAGACAGACAGACAGACAGACAGACAGACAGACAGACAGACAGACAGACAGACAGACAGACAGACAGACAGACAGACAGACAGACAGACAGACAGACAGACAGACAGACAGACAGACAGACAGACAGACAGACAGACAGACAGACAGACAGACAGACAGACAGACAGACAGACAGACAGACAGACAGACAGACAGACAGACAGACAGACAGACAGACAGACAGACAGACAGACAGACAGACAGACAGACAGACAGACAGACAGACAGACAGACAGACAGACAGACAGACAGACAGACAGACAGACAGACAGACAGACAGACAGACAGACAGACAGACAGACAGACAGACAGACAGACACCACGCCAAAAACCGCTTTTTTGGATTCAGGGAGCACTAAAACGAATATATCCACTAACAACTCAAATTTGAAAATTTTGACGAAAACAATACTTTCTCCATATACTATGTATTGGGGGAAGAAAGTAAAAATTACAAGCAGATTACTTGGTTTAGACCTTATATAAAATACTTTGTTGCAGTCGAGAGTTGGATGAAAGCTAAGGGTCTAAAACGGCTCGGCATGCCGTGTTACGTGGACTCGGGAACTTTTGAGTACAACAAGGAACCCTTCAGATACATCGTTATGGACCGATATGGTCAGGACTTGTGGTCTATATTCCTGGAGAATAAGAAACAATTCCCGTGCTCGACAGCATTGCAAATCGGCTTACAAGTGGTAAGTGTGTTTGAGAGTAAATTGAGTACTTTCAATTCTCAGGGTCCTTCAGCTGTTGTTCTAGTGGGGGAGTTTAGGATTATACCGAAAAACCTGATTTCCAGCTGTCAAGCTATGTTAGGGTTTTTAAATTTTTTTACCAATAGACCTCACGAAAGGCCTATGTAGTGTTCTAAAGACAGTGAGATACCGTAGTGGCAATTATTACATAGGCAAGCCAGAGCTGGCTGATCATGATGAATCATAGGCCGGGCCTAAGCCATTTGGGGCTTGGCTTGAACCATGGGCCTCGATGTTATTTTATTGGGCCAGCGCTTTGCTCTTGAGCTACCTTCAGTTACTTGTGCGGAGAGACCCTTAGTTACTTGCGTGGAGAGGCTATATATATATCACGTCTCAGAAACTTTCTCTCTGCATAAATAGGTGCTTCAGAATCTTCTTTCCATGTTTTAATAATCACACTGTAAATTACTTTGGAATCTTTTGGGTCATTGCTTGTAATAACAAATAAACCTATTAAAATAAGGCAACTGAGGCTATACACAATCAGCTATTGATTCAGAGGGCAGGTTTTTTCCATGTGATTTGTATCACCAATTATTTTCTAATAAATTACACTATTATTCACTTCCAAAGGTGTGAATGTGTTCACTGTAAATTTTAAGGATTGTGTTCGAAAAGTCAGTTTTACTGTAGGGGTTTCATATTTGTCAAACCTATTAATCTTTTTTAGGAAATAACATGTGATTTTAGTCAACTTATTGACTCCAAATAAAAGGAAAACTACAGTTTAAAAGAAAATTGCAATGTCATTTAAAGACCTGATTGATAAATGGCTGAGTTTAGTAATGTGTTGAGCGTTTCCTGGTTTTAATTTATTCAGATTAATCATCTGGATATTTTTTGGTGAATTTGAGTATAGAATTTGTTAAGTCCAATTATTGACCGAGTCCGAGATTTACACTTTTGCAATTAGTCACTAGCTGATTGGCCATTGGTGTCTAGGCCTAGTCACTATTTTGGAACATCACAAATTTCTTTATATTGCTTAGGTTTTTAACAAGCTTCTTAGTTAAAACCGAGCACATTACCATTGTGCTATACATCCAAAGCAGGCTTGAAAAGGAGTCTTGTCTAACTTCTGCCTCGAAGCATTTCATAAACTCCTCGATGGTTTTGGTAGATGGATGTTCTGGAGTACATGCATGACAAGGGCTACGCCCACGGTGATGTGAAGGGAGCCAACCTTCTGTTGGGCTCGCCAGATCAGGTTTACCTCGTAGACTTCGGCCTGGCCTCTCGTCTCTCCACAGACTTCAAACCGGATCCGAAAAGAGCTCACGACGGGACCATTGAATACACGAGCCGGGACGCACATACAGGAGGTAAATGACATGTCTACATTTTGTTTAATTAGTCAGTTGGTTATTGCAGATATTTGTCATTTATTAAAACAATTGAATCAAAAAAATGAAGGGGTGAATCAAATGGTAGAAGGGGTGACTCAGCTCCTCAAACCAACCGAATGAATGTTTTCCAATCCAAATTACGGCTTACATCATATATGCATACCAGAGCTAACTTATACCTTTTTTAGCAATATCAGTCCACTGACACAATATGCTGGTGTGAAATCTCTTTAAAAGTCAATTTCACCTCTAGCTCTCTACATACTATTTAGTCAAACTAAAAACATCAATAACAGTATGAAATTTGAAATGATTCACAGATAATAGTAGTAGTTTTCTTCTCTCTTGTTTGACAAAGGCTTCAAAGAAAGCAAAAAATATTACTCATATAATGTGAAAGTACCTATGTGTCTTTCTGCAGCTTATTTGCTAGGTGAGTTAGCTATATATCCTATCTTCTCCTCTCACAGATAATAACAGTAGTTTTAATCGATTTTTTAAACTTGTTTTCAGTGAGGACTAGAAGAGGGGATCTGGAAGTCTTGGGGTTCAACTTGCTTCACTGGGTCAACTCTACTCTGCCCTGGGAAAACCTCTCAGACCCTAAAGTGGTAGAGGAGAAGAAGAAAGCATTCATGAGCTCTGGAGCTTCGTCTGTGAAGAAAACAGTGCCTTCAGCCCCTCCAGGTTAGATTACAAATTGTGAAAATACATATGTGTGTCAACAAGTGATACGCCAAAACTGAAACTCAAATCTGGAAACCGACAAATCTCCAGAAAAGTTTCAGTTTGAGATTCATAATAGCAGCTGTTTAAAGTCTCGGTATTCAAGATTTTATTTTTATGTTTTGGTTTTAAGATTTGAAACTCTTGGCTTTGACCATCTTTGTGTTAACTTTATCCCCTTGTTTTCCTTACTGAAAATACCAGACCACTAGAGTGTTGTTGTGTCAAAAGAATTTTCAGAAACTTTACGCTTTTTTCAATGGCCCCTCTTCAGTGCGTTATGTCCGTAAGATCCGCCTTAGGAAGATGTATGCTCCTTGAAATGACTTAAGAATCGGCACCCTTAGACTCAGTCAGTCACAGCAGTTAATCTGCTGTCTCTTCAACAGTCCGCTCATTCTGCCCTCAGGGTCTCCATTAAAAATTATACACAGCAAATGTATTTATGTCTATTGGGGAGTCCTGTGATCTGTCTGTTCACCCGCATATATTTTTACCCGCCTGATTGATTGCTGGTAATTATACTTTCAACAGCACAATCTGAAAACTGAAACTAAAAAAAGTCACGAAAAAATTGCATTTTAATTTTTTGTACTCAGATTGGGACTATTACCTGCATGAATCTTTAAAGTATCCTTTTGTAAATATTAAAAACCAAAACCTGGACATAAAACCTTTACTTTTTTGTTTTTAGCTATGAAAGTAATTTTTTTTGTTTCAGTCATCATAAGCTACCTGGATTATGTTAGCAAGCTTAAGCCTGAACAAACTCCGAACTACGACTACTGTAGAAAGCTGTTCAAAGATGAACTGAAGAAACTGGGAGCACCCATCAGTGGCAAGTTTGTTTTCAGTACAACAGAAAATAAAACTCCGAAGAAAACAGCTCAAAAAGCAACAAAAGCTACACCGAAAAGAGGAAGGACCGCTAAAGTTGAGGAGACTAATGGTCATATCTCGGCTGACGAAGAGGTAGATACTGTCGAAGATTCGCCAGAAGTGCCCAAGAAACGATCAAGGACTGTCAAGGCTAAAGCCCCACCCAAACCGAGTTGGAAAGACTCGGCAACAGCCAAAGCCAGTAATATTATAAAGGCTGGCGAGTACGTCAGTATCAATCCAAAACCGAAAGCGCGGAAAAGGAGAAACCCTTGAGTGTTAAAAAAATGACCGTGAAAAAGTTATTACTTTTTAATACACTTATTTGAGTTTATGTTAATTGTGTCCTATCATGTCAGTTATGTTTGTATTTTTGTTTACTATTTTGTCATTTATACTGCTTTATACTTATTATTTATCGTTTTTTTTTGTTTTTTTTATAAGTTGTGAACCATTTTGTGAAGATTTAATTTCAATGTTTGTTTTTAACATAAAAAGCCGTAGGCTTGGGCTATTTATTTACTTTAATAGTATCTTAAATTTGTTGGTTTTAACTAGCAATTTAGGTTAAGTTTATGTACTTAAAAGTTTCATTCTAAATTGTTAAACTTGTTTTACAAAATTTCAAAGAGGGCATTGTTATATATTGACCAAGTTTTAGTTAATTCTCGGTTTGTATCTACTTATCTAAGTGCCTTGAAGTATATGTTACTTGTCTTGTAATTTAAAGTTGTGTAAATAGAATTCCTTGTAAGGAATTGCTGTGTTTTATATGCTCCGAGGTTAAACATGTATATTAATTTGCCATTAGGTGAAAAAATTCATCGATATTTATTTCGTTCTAGAATGTGTTTTTGATGTATTTTATTGACTTGTCTGCTAGACGCGGTCTTTGTAAAACATTCCAGTTTTGTAACTGTTAATAAAGTTTATTTTCCAAATACAGTATTATGTTGTCAATAATAAACAACAACCTTTCACATATGACTGAGATATCAATGTAGAATAAAATAAAAACTACTTTAACTTGTTGTATCCAATATATTTAGCAACCTTTTAGCATTCTTTCATAGGGCAAATTATGTTTAATGTTTCGTATTACAAATAATTTGTATCATTTGGTATTTGATCGGACATACCTATCGTTATCTTAAAAATTCAATTTGTCAGGATGTATACTACTATTTTTAGCCTGTATGGGAAATGAAATATAGGCCTTTAGCCCAGGGGGTGTCAAAATTCTATATCCTCACACAAACTTGAAACCAAACGAATGCTTTATAGTGTCTTGTCCGAAAAACTTTCATCTTACTGTCTTTCAATTCTCCAAACAGAGCTTAAAATTCTTAAATGTACTTATTAAATTTCTCTGCCAACATTTAATGTTATTTGGTATTCATCCTGATTTTTAGTTTTAATTAGGGGTGTGCGAGTATTCGACCGGTCGAGCTTTTAGGTCGAGCTTTTCAGTATTCGGCTCGGCTCATTTCAAAAAAGCTCGACACTCGAGCCGAGCTTTTGATAAGAGAATTCTTATCGGAAATGTAATTATTGCGATCTATTTTTGGACACGTTAAACCGGAAGAGCATTTCCCTCCCACGAAAAACAAGCAAAAAATATTCCCTGGTGATAAGGAAAGGACATTGACAGGTAACAAGAAATATTATCTGCATTTAGATGGAAATCAGAGCTATATTTAGTTGACCTTGGGGAACGTGAAATACAGCATTTAAGTCTTATCAAGGCTTATCTCTTAAACGGTATATCGTACAAGTTTCATTTTGGTCTCATTTGATTTATAAAAATAAGACAAAAAATATGAGCCGTCATTTATAGTTGTGTGACAAGTAGTTTGTATTTTTGCATTTTGAAGTAAGGATTCCTTATCTCCTAATTAACTCACGCACACACGAAATCAGAGCTATATTTAGTTGACCTTGGGGAACGTGAAATACAGCATTTAAGTCTTATCAAGGCTTATCTCTTAAACGGTATATCGTACAAGTTTCATTTTGGTCTCATTTGATTTATAAAAATAAGACAAAAAATATGAGCCGTCATTTATAGTTGTGTGACAAGTAGTTTGTATTTTTGCATTTTGAAGTAAGGATTCCTTATCTCCTAATTAACTCACGCACACACGCACTGAGTCAGACACAATAGCAAAAAAACAGGGAAGGGGCTTGGAGTAAACAACCTCCAACCCCCCCCCCCTCCCTGACCACTGATAAGGAGAGTGAGAGAGGTAGCTGTTTCTTTCTTTCTCTCTATTCCATCCTTATTTATTTATGTTCTTTCTTCTTCTTAATTGTACATTATTTTCTTCACAAAAGTTTAGAAATGCAACTAATTTTAGGATTACAATAAATTATTGTTGTTATTAAATATTATTTCATTCATATATTATATTCTGAAATAATAAGTTAAGCCAGTTAAATATTATTTCAAATAATAGTTGTCCATTGTCTATTGTCTATTGCCATAAATATTATGCCACAATTGGGACTGCTATTTAATTTTTATCATCTTTACTTAGTGAACATTAAAAAAATGTTCACTAAGTAAAGATGATAAAAAGTTTGACTAAGTGTAAATGTGTGATTTGTTTACCAGATATATCTATTTTAAAGCCTTTCAAACTACTCCCTTCTACTCTTGAAATTAAATTTTCTAGTACCTATATGTAACTAGTCTAATTATGTAATTTTAACTATTTATTTTAAAGTAAAGTATTGTGGGATTGGGGAGTCAAATAATAAATGTAATTTTTAATTTCGTATTTATCTTCATAAATTATTTTTTGAGCCAGTTTGATTAATTTTATGTAACAATACAAAATACTGATGAACCTATCAGATAATTAACTTGTTTTGGAGATAAGCTTTCTATTTTGAGCTGGCGGTCACTTAAGGTATGCAAACATTAGTCTATTGTATCTTTTAAAATTAAAATCAAGCTTCTTAATTCCTTTTAATAATTTGGTGATCGTTAAAAAGCTCGGCTCGAAAAAGCTCGAGCTCGAAACTTTTGAAAAAGCTCGGCTCGGCTCGGCTCGAGTTCAAAAATCACTATTCGCACCACCACCCTAGTTTTAATTAATTAATTTGTGAGGTAAAACAATAAACACAATTGTAACTTAAAAATTATTTTAATGTAAAATAATTTCAAAATCAACAATAACAAATAATAAGTGTAAAACTAGATCCATTGACCACATTACAAAACCCAACATAATATCGAACCTTAAACCTATGGGAGGAATATAGTTTTTTTTTATATAGAATTCTAATCAGTCCATTTATTGAAGAATTACTTTATTAACCATTTATTAACATTAACATATATTTAAAATATTGTATCATTGATATATGAATTCTATTTCAAATTGCTCACATTTATCCATAGTCTGAATATTTTAATTTTTGTCTGGAAGTTGGGTTATGAAACAAATATTCAGGGCTAGTCTACAAATGCCTTCCCCCTTGCATGTACACAACACTATGATTATTATTTACTTCCATGCATTCTGGAGTCCATTTAGCAAATCAATACTCATCTGTTTTTAACTTAACTTTTTTGTATTAGCAAAAAGTTAGCAATTCCAAAATGATTAATAAAAAAGTTGATTTGGTATTTAATCAGACGATGAAATTATGTTAGATTAAAATAAGTTATCTGCACCCGTGCAAATTTAGGTTCTCATTATTATGCTGCATGTATAAATAGTCGAATTATAAATAAACGTGAAATCTAGGACTGTTAAAATTTTGACGAATACCATTCTAACCGATCTACACTTAACCTAACCAGTATATGGTAGACCAAGCCTTGCTCGGTACAATTTTCTAATTTAATTTCTACAAATTCATCCCATTATTAAAAAATATAAGTTAAGTTATACTTATGGATGAGTCAATTCTCAGTGGTAGTTTTCGGATACCACCAATTCTTGGGCATTAATACCATATCATATTTTGATATCAAACCTTTGTTATCCTGGCAGTGTCGGATTGACTTAAAATTGTCAAGAAACTAATATTAATGATGATAAAATAAACAGAAACATCTGGTGGTGTAGGTGAGACGGAACAGGGGGTGTACAGTTCACACATTATATCTCCGGCTATGACAGAGTCAGCTGGTTGCAAGGCGCGGGGGGAGATGGGGTACTTTTCTGAAAACATTGTTGTTCTACAGTACCGCAATTTATAAAACATTGTGTTCCCTAATGTCATATGATTAAAATATCATATGATATGGTTATTGGGGTACAAGCCATAGTGTGAGAAATAAAACTGTTATATAAACCAGGCTGCTGCTGAGATATAAAAAGGCTATAATTTAGTTCAATAAAAAAATTAAAGTTCCAAGATGGCAGAGTTCTCGCACCCATCCCTAAGTAGAAACTTGGGTTTAGAACAAGGTCATCTAGGTACAGATTTTCCTGCAACATATTTTTGCTTGCAATTGTTTCCTTTCAAACTTTTTTTTACCAAGCTTCTTTTCTTGACTGTGCCATTTTTAAGAAATTCAGTCTGACAACTACCAGGTGGAAATTAAAGTTACTCAACAACATAAGACATCAGACCTCAAGTAAATTCTGCTTTACAAAAATAAGTAGCAAGTGATAATTGTGAAAAGTATTGCCTATATTACGATGTGAGACAATGAGAACATTGGTGATGGTACATCTACACTCACATGACAATTTATATTTGATTACAAAACTTAATAAAACTCATACATACATACAAACAAATAAGAAATTATTATTTGTATTGCTACAAAAGAAAGATGTATATTCTGAGACGTTTATTCAATATTTTTTGTCTTAAAATATTGGTTTAATGTGCGCTCCCACCAACTAAATAAAGATATCTAATTAAGTGCTGATACAATAATCCATACCACACAGTAACCCGAACAAGGTCAATAAAGATTCCACACATTTTCTGTGCAACAAAAAAAATCTTTTATTTGTTGTCCTCGTTATTTTTGTAGCCACACCAGTGGCATTTTACATGAACTACTTAAAATCTTCTCAAGTAACTAATTCTTAGTAAGTCTTGTAATTCTTATTGATCTGTTTTTGTTTTTTTTTTGTTTTTAATCAGCCTAGACTTTATTTGATGAGAATCAGTATTTCATAGGATTTTTTTCATAAAACTTTGATATATTAGGATTATTGTGATTGCACTGTACATATGATACATAATTATACAGTAAAATAAGTGGTAAAAACAAAACACAAGCCTATAAAGTATGCATAACAAGATCTTTGGACTACAAATTAGATAAGTAAAGCCAGTGCTCCATTTCTATCACACTATCCTTATAATATCACAGCCTAATATATAGATACAAAATAAAAAACATGGGTGAATTACAATTTAACTCCTTGCAGCATATAATTGACAAGTAGAAACATAGAAAGCTCAGTGTAATGAATAATCTTGTGTTTAGAACAAAAATTACAAATACATTCAAACACAGGAATATTCTATTTTTTACCCTAAAAAATATTATACTCGATAAAGCTACAATGACATTAAACTCAAAACATTACCCAGAATTATCACATACATCTGACATAAATTCCACGTAAAATATGCACTCATGGCATAGAGTAACTGCATTTTCATGCAAAATACGTCAAAAATACATGTAACTGATTTAATCATCATATAGCACCTCCTGACCAACTATTAACTATCATTTCAACTGACAGAAACATGTACCATTCAAACCCTCATTCTTACACAATCCATTCCTAATTAAGTTTGTGGTTTAAATTAAAAAAATAAATAAAACAGCAGAATCCCTTCTACTTTGCACCTCTAGCTAGTTAAATAATGTTTATAATACAGTGTTTAATATGTATTACTGTGGATATTGCTTACATAAAAAAGTTAAAAAAAGGGGAAAAAAGTTGTTAAAAAAGGGGGAAATCAGTAATTTTATTATAATTCCTCTAATACTTTCCATGAGTTGTTATAGTCCACTTCCTGACCACAGCCAGTTAAACCGATTTGTTGATAAAAATAGGTCGATCAAAATGGAATTGTTTCTTCAAAGAGTACACCGGTTGAAGCTACAGCCGATGGAAAATTGGCCGGATAAGAGGGGGTTTACTGCCATTTTTTGCAGTATGCAGTATAGTTATCGATGTGTAAAAATGTTGTGTGTTTCGGAAGTTAAGTGCTACACCTAGGCTTCTAAAGCTAGGAGAACTGTCACTTAATTGGTGGCCACCTTATGTTAGAAACCATACTAAATTGATTACGATAACAATTAACCAGTACAATCAATATAAAAAATAGGTGTCTGCGGGTCCCCGAGTTTTTCGGGTCGGGCCAAAAAATAGTTCAGGCCAAAATCGGGTCGGGGCCGCGCATGATACGTTACTCCCGCCATTTACCCGGAATCGAATCTACATGCGACTTAACGTGTGTGCAATTGAATTTTACAGCCGATCGCGAGTTACACTGAGCTGCATTTAATTTATTAACAATCGGCAAATACACACGATCGTTTTTCGCGGCCGACTGCGACTTTTGTAAGGCTACATTGGCCGATTTTTGCGATCGGCAAATATGCGCGACCGTATTTCGCGGCAGATCGTGAGTTTCGAAAAACATCTGCCATTCATCCGCGACCAACAGATACACGCTTTCGTTTTTCGCAGCCGTCCACGAGTATTTCATAAAGATAACCTCAAAAATATTTCATTTACTCATAGAAGAATGGATTTTGACAGTTACCTAGAAATACCACCTCTCAGAATTCGGAAATTGAAAACTTACACCTATATTTACCTCTGACATTGCACTTTTCAACTTCAAATTTATATTCATAGATTAATTGTTTAATGGCGTTAAGGTCGTTGTGATGAAGTGTGGCTTTGTAATGATAATAATCATTGTATGTTATGGCTCTCATAGTTTTTTTTGATGTATTTGTTCACATATTAGTTTTTTTATCTTAATTTCTTGTCGTAGGTTAAAATTGAATTATGATATAATTTTAACCTACGAAAAATTATTAGGCCTCGATAGATAGTGGTAATTTTCGTCTATTAATTTTGTATTTAATTTCTTGATTTAGTTTCTTTTTAGGTTCTTGTTAATTCTTACGAAAGTAATTATTTAAATATTTTTGGCCCGTCCCGATTTTGGCCTGAGACCCGAAAGCCAAAACTAAAGGCCCGGCCCGACCCGACCCGAACTTAAAAAGTCTGGCCCACAGACCCCTAATAAAAAACATACAAAACGTTTTGCCTATCATCTATGATAACATTTATCTTAGATTGTTTACGTAAATTGACTCATGTCCAAAATTAATATAATTACTTCGATTTTATCAAACAAAAAAATAGCATTTTACGTACTTCCTTAAAAATTTATCTTTAAGGAGATTAATCCATAGCCTAAATAATCTCACCTGAACAATAAAAGGAGGAAGTTGCTTCCCCAATAATTCATTGGTTTAAAACACCCTTTTAGCATTAAAAATAAAGATTCAATTTACATCTGACCCCTTTAAATAATCAAAATACCTTCAACCCTGTTACTGTTTACAACATACTCCAACAAACAGAACAAAGCTCATATCCGCACATTTAGTCTCTTAAATATCACATCTTTTGAATCCACATGACAACCAATTTAAACACCCTCAAAGGATTTCACTCCACTCCCTTATCACACTCAGTTCTGTCAGCCAATCACGTAGCTCGAGAGGTCGACTGCTAGATGACCTCCCAGTCGTCATTCTCCGTAGCCTCGCTGGAGGCCTGTCGCATAGCCTCAATCAGGGGCACCTCGTGAGGCCGGTACACCACAAGGCTCCCTCCCTTGTCCACCCCCCACAACCCCTCGCTGACAGAAGCAGTAAGCAGGGCGAGACTCCCTGGCACCTGGCAACAGACAATAGACAATAATTCTTCATTCATTATGAGGTGAGTACATTCGTTAGTCCGTTGAATAGTGTCTAATTACTAATTAGTTACATATATTATATTACACTTATATAATACATGTATACATGGAAACATGTTTGGTCATCCGATACTGTCTAAATCCATTTCATCAATGGAATACAATATCAAACTGACTAAATATTTTTTAAGTACTTTTTTAAACTTATTACAATCCTTTTCTTTTTTTATAGCCTCCGGAATTTTTAAAAGTAATTTATTCCCTGTGTATGTTTTTTTTTTATAAAGTTCTAATCGGTGATGCTGAGGGATGAAATTATTTTTTTGCCTTGTATTGTAATTATGATTTTGGTTATTCTGAATATTATTTGACTTAGGCCCGTTGCAGTTAACAAACATGGTTGTCTCTAAAACATAGAGACCGAACACCGTGAGAATATTTGACTTTTTGAAATATCTTCTAGCTGACTCATTTAGTTTTAGCCTAAAAATAGTTCTTATTGCTCTTTTTTAACTTTTAAAGTATCCTTCAAATTTTCATAATATTTTGTAGCTCCATACAAGCTAATACCATATGCAATATGAGAGTGCATGTGAGAAAAATATATTAGTTTTTAAGTTTCAACATTACAAAAAAACCAATAAAATATGCAGTACATTACCTGGTACCAATAGTTGCCGATGTAGTTGTTCTCCGAGATGCCGGATCGACAGAAGACGCCTCCGCTCGTCGACAACGCCCAGACTGATGTCCCGCTAAAAAAGAAAGTGGGCAACATTGGTTTATTTTTATATTTGGAATCCATTGTTGAGGATGGTAAGTTTATGTTTTGATTTTGATTTTTGTAAACATTTGCAATTACTGATAAGTAAAAAGAGGTTTCACGATTCAGGATTTGGAATGTGATCCCATTTTCGGAGGAAATAAGCTAGAACATAACGATATTAGTAACACGGCCAGAAGGACGTGAACACAAACACAGCTAAAACAGAAAACTTCAAAAGAAGTAAAAAAAAAACTAAACAATCTATTTTAGCTATGTTTTTGTCCAGGTTCACTCGGCTGTGTGTAACTAATTTTGTTATGTTTTGGAGTTCTTTCCTCCTGAAAACGGGAGCAGATTCCAGATGCCGAAACGTCGTGAAACTTGTTTTTACTAATCAATGGCAAATGTCTGCAAAAATAAAAATCAAAACAAATACGGTACAGGTAAATGCATAACAATCCTGAAAGACAAAACAAAAAACTTTTCTTATAAATGAATGCTTTGGTAAAAATACAATTCTGTGATTATTACCCTGACAAAGCTCAATTACAGGGACAGGGTTCTAAATATAAAAGCTTATTTCTAATACCCTAAATATGATCTGAAAAAATAATCTACCAGATCTACCAGCCTTTACGTCTGATCTAAACGTAACAAACAGGTTATCCACAATCCTTAAAGCTGTTCTTTGAGGTTTAATCTTTTTACATGTTCAGAGCTAAGAACCGCAACTTCCTCCATTTATATGCAGAGAGCCATCTGCAAAATCAGCCATGAAACCTAAATAGCGAGACCCAGAGTGACAAGAAATGTCTTCCTGACTAAAGCTACGTACGGTTCCAAATTTTAGCTTACTAATCTACTTTTTTTTAAACTTGTACATTTTATACGATTATTATGAAGAGAATTTCCTCATATTCACCTGATGGCGAGGTGAGATGCCTTCACACCGGGCACTAGGACCCAGTCTGTCCCCAGCTGGAAGTCGTGGAAAATACCCGACCGAACGTAAATGTTGTTTTTGTTGTCGAGTGCCCAAACAATGTGCGTTTCCGAACCGACAAAAACCTAAAACATAAAACCATAGATGAATTTAATTCTCAACCACAAAAAATGTGGTAAGAGTAAACTGAGCTTTTACAAACACCATAAACTGTTGTTAAGTGTTTTAACGGTTTTAAAGAGCTCTAACTCACACTTAAATTTTCTCCTAACCTACAAAACAATTTAATCAATTTCAAAGCTAATAGAATGGAATCAAGTATTTTCACTGATTGATTAATAATTGATTTTCAATTTGGTTGAATTGTTGAATCTATACAACTAGACCAAAAAGTAGGGGTGTGCGAGTATTCGACCGGTCGAGCTTTTAGGTCGAGCTTTTCAGTATTCGGCTCGGCTCGACTTTTTTCTAAAAAGCTCGACACTCGAGCCGAGCTTTTGATAAGAGAGTTCTTCTCGGAAAGATAATTATTGCAATCTATTTTTGGACACGTTAAACCGGAAGAGCGTTTCCCTCCCACGAAAAACAAGCAAAAAACATTCCCTAGTGATAAGGAAAGGACATTGACAGGTAACAAGAATATTATCTCCATTTAGACGGAAATCAGAGCTATATTTAGTTGACCTTGGGGAACGTGAAATACAGCATTTAAGTCTATTGTTTTATCAAGGCTTATCTCTTAAACGGTATATCGTACAAGTTTCATTTTGGTCTCATTTGATTTATAAAAATAAGACAAAAATATGAGCCGTCATTTGTAGTTGTATGACAAGTAGTTTGTATTTTTGCATTTTGTAGTAAGAATTCCTTATCTCCTAATTAACTCACGCACTGAATCAGACAAGAGCAAAAAAACAGGGAAGGGGCTTGAAGTAAACAACCTCCACCCCCCCCCCCCAACCTGGCCACTGATAAGGAAAGAGAGAGAGGTAGCTGTTTCTTTCTTTCTCTCTATTCCGTCCTTATTTATTTATGATCTTTCTTCTTCTTAATTGTACATTATTTTCTTCACAAAAGTTTAAAATGCAACTAATTTTAGGATTTCAATAAATTATTGTTGTTATTAAGTATTATTTCATTCTAATATTATATTCTGAAATAATAAGTTTAGCCATGAATATTATGCCTCAATTGGGACTGCTATTTAATTTTTTATCATCTTTACTTAGTGAACATAAAAAAATCAATCTTGTGTCTGACTAAGTGTAAATGTGTGATTTTTTTACTAGATATAACTATTTTAAAACCTTTCAACTACTTTTTTCTACTCTTGAAATTGAATTTTGTAGTACCTATATGTAACTAGTCTAATTATGTAATTTTAACTATTTATTTTAAAGTAAAGTATTTTGGGATTGGTTATTACTTAAATATAATGTAGATAAGTGTAGATTTTAAATTTGGTATTTTTCTCCATAAATTACTTGTTGAGCCAGTTTGATTAATTTTATGTAACAAAATACAAAATACTGATGAACTTATCAGATAATTCACTTGTTTTGGGGATAAGCTTTCTATTTTTGAGCTGGCGGTCACTTAAGGTATGCAAACATTAGTCTATTGTATCTTTAAAAATTAAAATCAAGCTTCATAATTTCTTTTAATAATTTGGTGATTGTTAAAAAGCTCGGCTCGAAAAAGCTCGAGCTCGAAAACTTTTGGAAAAGCTCGGCTCGGCTCGGCTCGAGTTCAAAAATCACTATTCGCACACCCCTACCAAAAAGCAGTGGTTACATTTTTTTGCATACTTCAGTGGCGAGGCGTGCGGTCATCTACAGATTCGCCGATGACTAACTCAATTTTAAAAGTAAATATTTTAGATAAAACTACAAATAACATAATGTTAGAAGCCTAAATGTCTATTATTTTCAAAAGAAAATCATAAATTTTTGGAGTATCAGGCTATTTTTATGCACGGCGTTTTGCTTTGGGCGCCAAATGCGCCGCGTCCGTAGTTCTCTATTGACTAAATCCGAACCGATTCTCCGATTTTGGAGAATCCAATCGAGTGGAGCGCCCACCTCCCCGCCTCCATCCCCACCACTCACACCGCTGTTGTACAGGCGGCCAAGCGATTCTCTGTCGCTGGAGAATCGGTTGGCGTCCGGCTCCCTTCGGCTGTACTCGGCAGCCTTCGCCACGTAACGAGCAACACTCTCGACTTCTGTCAGTGCTACTTCATGGTGCAGAGAGACCTGCTCCGCTACTCGCGCATGCGCAAAGAGACCTAAAATAGTTCACTTCACAGTGCAGAGAGACCTGCTCCGCTACTTGCGCATGCGCACAGTTCTCGCGCCGCGCGCTGTGCTTGTGTTTGTGTAGTTTCAATGAGTGAAGTTGCAGTGGTTTAATTAAAATTTTAACATGTTTCATTATTAATCGATGAGCACAACAATGACTGAAGGAGAAGGTGATATAATAGTTCAACTGAAACAATTATCAAAATAAAACTAAACTGATTAAAAAAATTACAAAAATGAAATCATAAACTGCTTGATAAAATAGCTAGCTGCATTTTTCAATGTTAAACTTTCATCCGAGAGCTTTTAAGTATCAGTATTATTCCATTCGCCTTTTCAGTAGAGTCATGGATGTTTTTATCTATGGTCGTGGGGTCTATGAATGACGCTGGGGGACGGATATCCGGGCCGGTCAAGCGCAGGTCTGTCGCGACTATTCTATAAATAGCAATATAGCCGCTCCGCCGCGCGGCGCTGGCGCAGTCCCGTGTACTTCTACACTATCAGCGATGACCACTCAAAAATGTCACGCGTAGCCACTGGCATACTTCTACAACATTGGCATTCTTTTTAACATTTTGTTTGAATCACATTCAGATGGTGAGATGTGGTCCAATGGGCTGCACTGTTTGATTTTTAACCAAAGGGCTCCTTTGAAGAAAAAATGAAACAGTGTAGCCTGACAAAACACATCGCACCAACAGTTTGCCAACATGTGACGCACGGATCTCAGCACCAGCAATAAATTTTTGATGTGAAAGAGTACAAAAATGGTTCTCCACCAATGGCTTTCTTAACTCATAGATTCATCAGGTTAGTTTACATCAAATTGGTGTGAAAGGTTTTTTGTGCTACCACCATTTTATTAATAGTTATTAGAATTACAAAAAATCATAATTAAAAACAGTTTGGTTTTCACTAGGGGCAGGGGTTAATTTCAGCCGGAGCACACCGGAGCGCAGCTCCGGTACCTTTTAGAAAACCGGAGCTCACCGGAGCGCGGTTTCTCAACTCACCGATATGGCTCCGGACCCTTTTTCTAGCCACGTAATTTATTAATACTGTTTAAAAAGCGATTTTATAAAAGTGTACAACTCTTTTTAATTTGGGAATCCTCTAAGTCAATTTAACAACTCTATTTTTTTTTACATAATTTCAAGCAAGGTAATAGATGGTAGTTTTTTAACCTCGATTCTGATCACTTGATATAATCGAGATAGGCTTTAGCAAGTGATGGTGGAAGTTTACTATCTTCAATCAAGGGCAAATCCAATCCAGGCCAATACGAGCGTGTACTCGGTGCGTTCGGCATTACCGTACTCATTTCTACGTCGATCTTATAAGGCCTTTTGCGGCAGATAGTTCGTCAAATTTTTGGACAAATCAGGTGCGCCCTTGTTCGACAATAGTAAATTCACACTATGAGTCGTGAGTGGCGCTAAACACACATAGCGCTGGAGATCACAACCTTCACGACCACTATTGCACAAGTACACTCTGGCCGCAGCAGGGCAATCCTAGCTAGCGCGAAAGTGAACACGGCCTAATTGTTAAACTGTGGTCATAAACGTTAAAAAGGCATCAAATTTAATCGCAATTCAAAAGAAATTCCGGGGGAGGGCCCCTGGACCCCCCCTTCTGCTGGGGGGTTTTCCATACCCTCCCGGCGGCCACTCGTTGTGCCATAGCTTCGGTACTTATTTCTTTACAAATTAGGCCCTGACTGGGGGTGTGCGAATAGTGATTTTTTGGTTCGAATCGAATCGAATAGTTTATAACTATTCCGAATATCGAATATTTTCAAAACGAATATTTATGTTAATCGTTATTCGTTCAAATGAGATCAAATTTTAAATCGCAGCATGTAAGTATAAAAATACCCTTTCGCAGCAAACCTGTATACTCAGCAAATTACCAAGCATTTTTTAGCAACTATTCAATAATTAATATAATGTTATCAAAACAAAAGTGTTATTCATTTTGTTTTCTTTACTCTTGTCCTTTACTTTATCCCTCTCCTCCCTGTATTTATCTTATTTAATTATTAATAGCATTATAACAAGTCAAAATAATATAGGTCAAATATCAATTACTAAAGTACACAAAGGTACAACTAATCAATTGTTAAGAATTTAGAAATTTATTGATTCCTTTTAAGCATAGGTAATATTCATTTGAATAAGCATAATTAGGCCTATAGTGGCAATTTCAGGAATTGGCTACTTATCAATTCCTTTTCTACTGCAACCTAAATTTGTTCACTTTTAGGCCTCTGCATCCCTTTGTTCCTTTTAATGAACCAATAAATTATTTGATCAGGGACTAGGCTTTATTGAAGTTCAGTTTTCCAGTGAACTGTATAAAAGATTAGTTTGCTTAATTATATGCCATGTGTTGTTTGTTTATGTTTACAGTTTATAAAATCAGTTATGAGTTACAGAGTCAAAAGTATTGTATCTAAAGTAATAAATCTTAAATGTTCATTCACATAGTTTAAAGTGTTTTCTCTTAGTATAATATGTGTTATTAAAGTCCACACACCAGTAATTTAGCCACTTTAGGTTATGCAGCCCAGACAACGTTATTATTTGTTTGAAGATATTTGTTTAAAGTAAAAGTTGAAAGTAAACAAAGATATCTCTAACAATGGACTTCTACAAACACATAAAACCTCTAAGCAGTGAGTCAGACTGGCCTATGTGGAAGAGAAAGATTCGAGATCTATTAGATTATCATGAAGGAGCCTTAGATGTCATTGATAAAAAGCTAGTGAAACCTGAACCATTGAAGGAAGATGCTACGGAAGCAGATATCAGGAAGCACAAGGAGACGTCTGATTTGTACCGTAAGGCAAACAGCTACGCTAAGTCAATGATAACCAGCTCAATAACAGATGAAGTTTATCAGAAGATCATGGATCAAGAATCTGCCAGTGAAGCGTGGGATATGCTGAAGCTCAACTTTGAAGCAACAGCTAAAGACCAACTCTTCAAAGTATGTTCAGAATTTTTCAGTTTTAGCTGGACTATTGGAGAAGATGTGTCGTCCCACATAGCAAGGTTGAAAACATTGTGGAATGAACTAAACAACGGTCTTAAGATGAAAAGTGAAAGTCAGTTGCCCGAGTTATTGTTAGTGTGCAAGACATTGAACATCTTACCGAAAGAGTACGAGAACTTTAAGTCTAGTTGGATGATTTTAACCAAGGACGAAGGTAAGGCTTTTGATGAACTTACAAACCAGTTGTGTATGTTCGAAAGAAACTTTCTTAAGGATACAATGCAGAGTAAGTCCAGAGATTTTCAAGAGGCCTTAGCAGTAAAAGTAAATAAAGGTCAGACAAATCACGTGCTAGAAAACAAAAGTAAAGGTAAGAACAATGGAAATAAGTCTAGGGAAAATGACACTTGCAATTACTGTAAGCAAAAAGGCCATTGGATAAAAGGTTGTCCAAAGTGGATTTCTGATGGTAAACCGAGTAAATCTGGAGTAAGTAAAAGTACCAAGTCAAGTAACTGTAGTTTTGTGGAAGCTGCCACTAGTATGCTAATGTCTGTAAGTGAAGAGGCTTACTGGTCGGAGCCAGATCCAACAGTTTGGTGGGTAGATAACGGAGCTACTAAACATATTACTAACTGTCCAGATTACTTCATTGAGTTTGAAAAGTTTGCAGTATCTCATGGGATTAAAGCTGCAGGAAAAGAGACTCTAACTGCAGTGGGTAAAGGTACCATTCAGATGGTAAACGGACTCAAGCTTGTTGACGTTTGGTATGTCCCTGACGTTAGTAGGAATTTATTTTCAGTTCTAGCTGCTCAAGACAGAAATCCCAACAGTGAGTTTAAGTCAACGGCCACAAGTTGTCATTTGAAGATCAACAAACGTATTGTTCTCAGAGGAACAAGAAAGGTAAATGGATCTTTGTATAGAGCTAATATAAATCCTGTTTTTCCTAGAGGCCAAGTAGAAGTTAATGCTCTAGAAGGTAAAGAATTGTTACAGTTGTACCACGAGAGATGGGGACACCAGGATAAGCGTCACGTAAGAAGTAAGCTTAGTAAAGAGTTAAATATAGATGTGAGGCTTCCTCAAGTAACAGAAGTATGTGAACCTTGCATTTATGGTAAAGCACACAGGTTACCGTTTGGACACCGAGAGAAATGTTCAAAACCTGGAGAATTGATGTCAGCAGATGTATGTGGACCTTTTAGTGAGTCTTTTCAGAAAAAGAAATACTTAGTGTTGTTTAAAGACAATTATACTAAGTTTAGATATGGATTTTTAGTTAGAGAAAAATCTGAAGTTAAAGATAAGTTAGTAGAAGTGATTAAGTATACAAAGGCAATGGGACACAGTATTAAAGAACTGCTAAGTGATAACGGTGGTGAGTTTGACAACCAAGCAGTAAAAGACATTTTAAGTAAAGAGGGGATAGTTCAGAGATTGACAGCACCTTATACTCCTCAACAGAATGGAAACACAGAACGGGAACTCCGCACAGTCGTGGAAATGGCGAGAACGTTCAAGTATTCGAGGAAAGATGTAGAGTTTCCTGCTGCCATGTGGGCCGAGTTAGTTGCTTCGTCAATATACATCCTAAATCGAACTGGAAAGTCATCAGTGGATGGAGTGAGTCCATTTGAGTTGTGGACAGGCAAGAAGCCAAGGATTAAGCACTTGCGCATTATTGGATCAACATGTTACGTTCATGTTCCAGACTGTAAAAGGCGAAAAATGGACAGGAAGGCCATTAAAGGATACCTTATAGGTTACGATGGAGATGAACGGTACAGAATTTGGATCAAAGAAGAGAACAAAGTTATTTTAAGTAGAGACATAGTTTTCCAAGAAAACATTAATGAGTGTGAAAAACAAAGTAGTGAGTTGCCTTTCAAAGATGTTTTGAATGAGGGAAAGCAACCTGAGTTACAAAACGAGTTACCAGAGTTAGAAGATAAGTGCACACAAAGTGAAGAGGAGGGTGAAGAAGTTGAAGTAACTCCACCTTATGTGCAGCTCAGAGATAGGTCGAAGTTGAAGAAACCGACTCGTTTTGAGGATTTCATCATGTTGGGTGAAGAAGTAGTCAATGGAATAATAACTCCAGAAACATATGAAGAGGCAGTTAATAGTCTTCAGTATAGAGAGTGGAAACAAGCCATGGACAGTGAAATCAACTCTTTACAAGAAAACCAAACTTGGGAGTTAACGGATTTGCCTAAAGGAGTCAAAGCCATCCCTAGTAAGTGGGTTTATAGAGTGAAGACAAACCCTGATGGAAGTATTGACAAGTACAAGGCAAGATTGGTTGTAAAAGGGTTCAATCAACGTTATGGCACAGACTACAAGGAAACATTTAGCCCTGTAGCTAAGATGAGTACGATTCGTTCAATGCTAAGTGTTGCAGCCAGTGAAGGTTTGCATTTAATGCAATTTGACGTTTCGACAGCGTTTTTGTACGGTGAGCTTGAAGAGGCGATATACATGCATCAACCAAAAGGGTACAGTGACAATACAAACCAAGTGTGTAAGTTAAAGCGCAGTTTGTATGGACTTAAACAAGCTCCTAGATGTTGGGCAAAACGTTTTGGTGGTTTCCTATTAGCTAAAGAATTCAAGTCTAGTCCTGCAGATCAATGTCTCTACATAAAGGAAAGTAACGGCAAAAAGATATTTGTGGCCTTATATGTAGATGATGGATTGGTCATGGCAACAGATAAAGAGGAAATTGAGTATTTCCTAGAAGAGTTGAAAAGTGAGTTCAAGATAACAACAAAGCCACTTACAAAACCAAGACAACAGAGCATCTGCCAGAAGATGGGTCTCTCAACATAGTTTGAGTTCAATATAATTAAACAAAAGGGAAAGTATTGAAGTTCAGTTTTCCAGTGAACTGTATAAAAGATTAGTTTGCTTAATTATATACCATGTGTTGTTTGTTTATGTTTACAGTTAATATATATCAGTTATGAGTTGCAGAGTCAAAAGTGTTGTATCTAAAGTAATAAATCTTAAATGTTCATTCACATAGTTTAAAGTGTTTTCTCTTAGTATAATATGTGTTATTAAAGTCCACACACCAGTAATTTAGCCACTTTAGGCTTAAGGGATTAGACCAAAGAATTACATATAAAACTTGGTTCACCAACTACTTCATATTTGAAGAAAGACTTACAATTTTATTTGCGCTTTAATGCCTGAGAACAAAGATTTTGATTCTCCTAAAGTAATACTATAAAATATAATAAAAAGCCAGACCAGTAAACTTAACCTAAATTTTAAGATAATTTACAATAGCCATTTACTTACAACAAAGTTTATTTGTTTTACATTATAAACAGCAAGCAAATTCATTAATTATTATCATAAGCTTAAGTTGTCATAAACCAACATTGTACCGTTATCTAAAAATGACCATTTTAATCACGTATCGAAAATAAATACGCTCCGCCTGATTAGTCAGATTTCAACAAAATAAAACCAATGTTTGATCATTCAACGTTTCTATTTCTACGTAATTGCTTATTTGAAAAATAAAGAAATTTGAGCGATTGAAACAAACACGCGATAGACGTTTTCGAGTTATTTACAACAACTAAACTTCAAAAGCAAAAGCAGACGAAGTTTAGAATGACGACGAAATTCGAAAACGAAAAGACAAATAATAAACAGGTCCGCCAACTCTTTGCCAGCTCAAAATTATTGTACTTCATCGTATCAAAGTTGGAAGCGATGGTGATCCGGATTCTGTTTAAGATATTTACGGCCTGAAAAAGTCGTACGAAACACCAACACGACTATTTATTAATGGGGTATTTACGGGACATTTCGTTTTGGCAACTGAAGACGACTCTGGACACTGTCGGTCATCGGTGAACTCTGATTGGTCTTGATTGCAATTCTCTCTTTTACCAACTCAACTGATGTTTCGTCGGTATCGGATACTGGTCGAGACAGAACTGATGAAGGATGGACTATTATTTTTTATATGATTTAATGCTGTGATACGAGAATTTATCTTACGAAAAAATTTGTTGTCGCGTCGGGTATTGTGCAGTATATTAACCTAAGTACTGCACCACTGATCAACACGGCAGAGGGAATTTGGTGGCAAAACTGCGATGTCAGTATTATTTTACAGCAGCTATTCATCTGTCATCTGTCCACGTGAGGACGCAACTGTTTCTGATGTAAAAAATGGATTCGTAGTTGTTTGCAACTACAAAAAACGTACTTTTATTTTGAAAATGGGTACGTTTTCACCTACTTTTTATTTTATGCCAGTCCTTTAAATATTCGATTCGGTCATATCGAACTTCTTTGCAATCTCGAATCGAATCGAATATCGTGATATTCGATTCGAAAAAGTTCGAAGTTCGAATATTCGCACACCCCTAGTTTTCACAACTGTTTAGAGTAGAAAATATATCGATAATGGCCAAACAACTATTGAACCCAAAAAAGCTAATTAAAAATTATTCGAGTTAACATGTTTACAGCGGCATGGTTTTCCGTGTTCCTTGCCGCCATCCTGGTGCTCCGCCTTGAGAATGACTCATTCAGGGTGATTTTTTTTTTTAACGCAATCCAAAACTTTATTTTATCAGTGAAGGATATTTTCACCCAAAGATCCCCGGATTTGACCTCACTATATTATTTTCTTTGGGGATACATAAAAAGGAAGGCCTACGGAAACAATTCACAGGATATTCAGCACCTCAAAACAAACATAACAAATTTAATGCAAGAAATTCAAATGAGCTTGCAACACGTGTTCAGGAATTTGATGGAGAGAGCACAACTTTATACAAACACCAAAGGCGGATTGTTTTAGCACATAATGTAAACTAACTGTGATCAAACTTGAATAAGGTTGTAAAAAATGTAAAGATCAACAAAACAATACTAATTCTATATTTATATGCACATTATTCAATCTTAAAAATGGGTTGCGTTAAAAAAAAACACTCTGTAGTTACTAAAATGTCTTCCTCAGCAGCAGCATTGTCCAGTGAAAACCCGCGTGATCACAGAATACAAGTACTATTAAGCAGAGCTGTGTAAAGTTTCAGATTTCTGGCTCAGATCCTGTTTTTAAAATTAATCATACTGTAAACGTTGCAGCTTGGGAGTGATCGCACCCATCAGTGTGGTATTAGGGTTCTGTGTGGGAGCGATCACTCTCATGCTGCCGCAAAAGTTTAGCACCACGTACAATATGCATCTGGACCACGTACAATATGCATACGTACGTATATATACATGAACATGAACAGGATATGTTTATCTCACTCAAAACAAATTTAAAGCTCATATCATCTTGGTAAAGTATGCGCTCTAGGTCTGAGTTGTAAGAAATCAGGGATTCCTCAGTTTTTTATCTACACGACCACGTAAACCAAAACTGGCCTTAGTGAAGGTGGTGTTGGGCAGAGGCCGGCCGTCCACCGGGACCCAGGCAGGGGAGAAGGTGTCGGTGGCGATGACGTAGGGAGAGCCGACGGCCAGGTACACGTCGCCCTTCGTGTCGACCGCCCAGATCACGTCACACCCGATACTGACGTGCCGCAGTGTCACCTGCTTGTCACCTGCACACACGTAAATACATGTTACTTTATGTCAATGTGTATTTGATTTTTGTAAATTTACGTTAATGCGCATGTAATGGTCATTGTGTTTATATCGATTCGTGGTGAAATTATAGATAATGCTTGGTCGCCACGTATTCTTAAATGTAATGTGTTGTTAACCTCACAGTTGAGTGCTAGAGGCTGGTTCAAGAACTGGTTGGAGTGGGTTACAGGTTCGATTCCCAGCACTCCTATGGAATTTCAGAGTTTCAGACAGACCACTTTCTTTCATAGGCATTTGATCTCTCCCACAAAAATGCAACTGGCACATACACAAAAAAAACTTTTATCAGGTTGGTTTCAATAAAGACAACTTTATTGAACATAAAAATAATTTAGTTACAGACTTGTAATCCTTAAGGGAAAAATGAGGTAAAGAGTAAAAGAAAAAAAATTTGAACAGGAAAGAAGAAAACTATTTTCATCCAACGATAACTGTTGTCTTCATGTAAAGGTCCCTTTAACACATTGATTATGTTCCACTAATGGCGGTCGTTTGCCGGTTGCGGCAGCAGTTTTCCACGAACCCGATTGGCACAGATAAATTCAAATATTTTGGTCTGACGAATCACAAAACACTGTGTGGTGATGTGCTGCGTTATCACGAGACTGTACGTAGTTTGCTAAAACACCCACAGATAGCTACACTGCCTGGATCGTAGCCTGTTCCCTTGAGAAGCTACCGACCGGTCAGCAGCGCGCAGGCAACATGTTAATATAAATTTGAGATTACCAAAAATTCAATTTTCAAGCTATGAAAAAAGCATAAGTGCTCTTTAGGAAAAAAAACACAAACACACAAATTAATCTGAGTCACTCACAGAGCACTGTCGCATGCACAGGTATCCTCCTTGATAAAGGAAAGACTACCGAATTGGTTGATCTGGAAGTTTACACAGGTGTACATTATGTTTCATCATGTAGAACTATTTCCACCCTCAAACTCCTTAATGCTATGCCCCATAAACTTTCTGTTTAATAATAATGCCTTTATTTAATCAAGTGTTTCTCTGGTACACCAGCTTTTCAGAACAACTTAATACAAAAAATATTTTCAAAACACATTTACAAAATAGGTTATACCTAGCTATGCTCCATTAAAATTTCTTTTATCTTCCTTTCAAAAGAAGCGGAGCTTAAGTTTTTTAAGCCATTGAGGAGCTTATTGTTCAACCGGGGGCCAAAGTAGGAAGAACTTTTCCGCCCGAGTTCAAGACTGATTTTGGGAAAGTGGAGTCTCTTACCACAGCGAGTTTTGCGCTGAGAGACCTCGTCGTAAAGGAAGGAGAGCCTCTCACAAAGGTAGTCGGGCTCGCTTGCGTTACAGTTTAAGCTTCTGAAACGACACGAACTAAAATTTCAGCGACTAATTCAAACCCAACACTTTCCGCACTTACTGATCTGCTCGATGTTGAGGGCGCGCCAGCGGTCGCCCTGGGGACTCTGGTCGCCCATCCCCTGCCGCACGTGGATCTGCCCCGCGTCGGTGAGCAGCCAGAGGGCGTGGGGAGCCGCCGTGACCGCCGCAATGTCCTCGGGGCCGCAGGGCACACTCACCACCTGCCGGGGTCATTAAAGCTAAGTTTACACTAGCATTTAGCAGAGTCGACACTAGAACGGTTCAGTTTTATTGTCATGACACTGGAGGTTTACACACAAAACAAATTTTACTGGTTTGTCACTGGTATTGGCAGAACTTGCAGAAGCAGAAGTCTTGTCCGCAAAAGTTAAATTATTCACGTACAAATTTCTTTCATCTTCAATATGAAAAACTGAGGCCTACTAAGGTTGGATTAGTTTAATTTGCTATTTATTTAGTACTTAGTGTGAATTTTGATTATATTGAAAGTGTTCATTCAACTTGAACCATAATAATTAACACTTCACATACTCCCTCTAGCCTCAATGTAATAGTTTTGGTTTGACTTAAGTTTTGACAAACAGTTTATTGGAGCAAAACCGCGCAACTAGAACTATCGGTTGGCGTTTACACGTGCCAGCGGGAAAGGCATAACACTAAAGATGTCAATTCAGTAGCTAGTAGTGACACAATTATATGTAGAAACAAATGTTGTCACTATCAATGTTAGGTGTTGTACTTCTACACTAAAAGTGTCACGACATTTGAGGTTTAGACGTGACATTTTTCGCGCCACTTACAAGCCAATAAAAGTGTCGACATTTTTAGTTGCTAGTGTAAACTAGGCTTAACTAAAATAAAGAAAAGAGATCTTAAGATCATGTAAGAAAAGAGATCTTAAGATCATGGACGGATTCCCCACTGGGCACTTTAGGCATGTGCCTAGGGGTGACATGGCCTGGGAGGTAGTAAGGTCTGACAGACCAAACCACAATGTCTGGCTCTGACCTGCAATTAATGAATTGTATTAAAAGGATATTAATTGTGTTACAACTGTTTTTGTGAGAATTAATTCTTTGATGTCTATAGGTAAGTTAAGGGTTTGATGGAAATGGACATTTTGAATAATTACCAATATATGCAGCAAAAGGAGGAGGAATGTGAGACGCAACCCGACGAAAAAAATAATTATAAGTGTTGAACAGTAACAGGAAAATTATGACTAGAGTAACTTTGTGAAAGATTAATATCAAAATTTATTTGTTTATGGAAATTTCCCAATAACCCAAATTTTTCAAAAACCAACCAGGTTTAAAGTTTTATCAGTTTGAATATCATGAGTTACACAAGCCTGTAGCCTATATTAAAATGCTTCTGATGCTTTAAATGCTTCTGTACATGTGCTAATTTACAATTCACATTTTCAAATAATAAATGACTTTGTTTAACATATTATTTACCAATACTGTCTCATCCAGGACCATTGTAGTGTCTTAATAGTTAAAAAAGTAATTCTTGTTTTCTTTATAAACATCCTTTTTGTGGATTTTTTCACTTTTCTCGCTCAATCAATTATATTGACTGTTGAATATACCATGTTTACTATTTATTAAGTAACTACACGAAGAATTGAATGTTTTGAAAAACAGTATATTTTATAACATACTCAAGTGGCAGTGTTGAGAGACAGAAAATACATAAATCTGCCATTGCCAAGGATTTCAGGATTTTTGTTTCATCCAGTTCTCCAGATCTTCCTATCTCTCTCTACTTAACTGACATTTCCTGAGTGTTCTCCAAGAAAGTTTTGATCCTCCTTTCCCTCCCTACTTACAGTGACATTTTCCGAGTTTGGCCTCAGGTGGTAGAGCTCGTTGGCAGTAGAGATCAGCCACAGCGAGCCCTTCTCCTCGAACACACCTCCCGCCGTTACCTGCCGCCAGCGTACAGAGATCGTCAAGTTTCTGATAGGAACATCCACCCACCGGTGTCCTGCACAGAAAAAAAATCTGTTTAAAAAACATCATGTTAAAAAACTGTGTTTTACTTTTAAAAGAGCTGGTACTTTGATATTGTATGAAGGCCACTATTTTTAGGGAATTTTTTGTTCTGGTTACCAAAAATAATTTCATAATCTAAAATAACATTTTTTAATTGACTTACTATCCAACTTTGATGTAATTAAGATGAGAGGTCTTTGTGTTCTGCCTCCCAGAAGACAGCAATGTTGGCAAGGGGTTGAGTTGTACTTATTTATGATAACCTAAACTAACATAACCGCAGCAGCGTGCTGTATAATAGTGGCCTCTGTATAATACCAAAGTATCAAAGAGCTTAATTCTCAAAATTTAATTTGAGAAATGCAAAATGATTACTAGAAAGTTTTACCAAAACCTTGTCTAAGCTATAGAACAAATTGTGGTTCCTTGTTTTATTACATTAAGTAATAATATATTGCTCTGATGGTTCTGTACTGACATCATATATGCTAAGAAACAGAAATATGGTAAATGATAAGTATAAAACCGTTTCTGACATTTGAAGACAGACCATTTATAACTGGATTTCAAGATAGGAAAGTTATAATACCAAGCCAAGAAGGTAGATTGAGGCAGTCACTATACATTTTTCATGTGATCATGAAAACCGAAAATTAAATTGAAAAAATAGTGTTCAAAGAGTGGTAACAGTTAGTTATAAAATGTACATACTAAAAAACATTCCACTTAATTATAAAAACAATCTCTTGAGGCCTGCTGCACAATACATTACAATCTAATAAATATCTCTGGGAGCAACCATCTCTGACTGGATGATTGAGTGATATAATTAAATTGAAATTTATTGTGAAATATGCCCCTGGTTGTGTATTGAACTTATGGTATAGGATTAAGAATATTGAAATTATACTAGACGTACCTTTAATAGAATTAGAGTTCATGTATATGTAAGGAGAAGTTCTGTTAGTTATCCACACAGAGTTGTCATTGCAGCTTATTTGGCACAAGGAACTGTTCTCAAACATGTAATTTCTTACGAGGACCTGTAAATTTGTTTGAACCAGTTTTAACATTATTATGATAAAAAACTTTTTTGGCAAACATAATCAATGCAAGCAAAAATCATTTAAACAAGTGCATTAAAGCATGATCAATGCAGAGAAAGGGTATATAAATAAACTCTTAGTAAAAGAGGTACTATCTGTTTACAGTAGTAGCTGTTTAGAGAGAGAGAGAGAGAGAGGTAAACATTATTTAGTCTAAAGATAAAAATATCAAAATTGTTCTAATACATAGCAAAAATCTGATTTGTTTTTTTTAATAAAGCCATTTAGAGTTAAGACTGTTGCGATTTGTTTCAAAATAAGGTGCAAGATTTAGGCCGCAAGTCTTGTTAAGAAAAGCTACATTTAGAACTGGTATCTAAAACAGATCCATTGGCAATGTAAACTGCTCAGTTCATCAACTTCTAACAGAAACTAATATTTAAAGGGTTCTTTTTCTCTTCACTCTTCACTATCAATAACAATGAAACAATAATCCAACCACGTAAAATTATTCACTTTACTTCATTTTCCAATTTACTAGAATGTCATCCACAATGAGCTATCAGATTTGCATGATGACTTGCTATCTAGTTTCCAGAAAGGCAAATTGACTGTTACCTGCCACCACACCACACTGTCCCTGGTGTAGTCTTCGCAGAAGTACACACAGTTGCTCCTGTCCACCACCCAGCCGAGGTTGTACGGCCCAAGAGCGATGTCGGCTGGCTGTACATGCGCCGGGGTGTCCACTCTCTGCCAGTGGGAGCCCTCGGCACACTCCGCCGTCACTCCGGCGCGCCACAGCACCCAGTGGTCCGCGGTGACCACCCACACCGACTGTGGACAGGTGGTCAGTCGTCAGTGGTCAGTCACCACACACAGGCTGTCAGACTGTGTACAAGGCTTTAATTAACAATATTAAACTGAGGGGCAGGCTTTTTAGCTCCTTGAACATACACTGCAGCAATAGTAAAACTTATTGTGGCACCCTCGTGGTTGTGGCATTATCACTTAGCTATGCTTTTTCCACTGGTTCAGCGCAATTTGAACCCAAGACCCTGTGGACCGAAGTCCTGCAATCTACCACTATACCAGAGCACTACCTGTGAACAAGGTGGTCAGTCATTCTCCTGTAATTAAAGTGAATATTCGATGATGACACCCGGGAAATTGAACATAAGAAATATAATGGATGAGTAACTGTAGGGGGGTTCATTAACCATATAAAGAGGAAAAAATTTGGTGTTCTATTCGGACATGTCATTTGAGTTGAGTGAAATTGTTATCAAACACTCATGTAATGCTGACTCACTGAGAGCTTTGTCTTTAAGTAATAAATAAATTAATAACTGGTACATTACTTGTGCTACGGCCTACTCCATTGCCAGAGTTGTCAGACATTGTTTATTCTCAATGACCTGAGGCAAAAAACAATGTAGAAATTAATTTCTACAAACAACTACGTCTGTTTACATCTCTACAACTGTGTTTGCTAATAAACTACCTGTCTTTTCTATAAAGATATGAAAAGACAGGTGTTAGAAAATGTTAATATATCAGGGTAGCCTGGTAGGACTTAAGTGATCAGCTTCTGTGTTTTGATGACTACTCCAACTGCTTCAGGTGTAAACCGTTCCCACAGCTCTAAATATAACCCGAAAACTGTAGTCATATTTAAAAAATCACACTATACTTTATTCAATGAGAGTTTGAAGTGAAGCCACGCCTGCTGCATCCTGCAAAGAGCTTTAGTAAAATCTGGAGCTGGAGCTGGATGTTTGTTGACAAAGCCAACTATGGTTATGTTTGTTTGCAGTGAACGTAAAATGCACATGAGCTTTACAATAAGTAAATAAATTGTTCATAAGACAAATTAATGCATCCACACAGGCTTTATTTATTATTCATATCATATAGTATTCATTCAATTGAAATCACTAAGGGGAATGGCTGTGAACTACGGACAAGGGGGGGATGGCTGTGTGCCTGGGAACTACGGACTGCCTCTTCTGTGATTGGTTCTTTTCTATGCAAATAAATGTTATTTAAGGGGACGGGCTTTACGCCCTCATTGAATGTAGTACAGGGTGTTTTTTTTTAAACTTTATTTTATCAGTGAAGGATTATTTCCCCCCAAGATCCCTGGATTTAACCCCACTCTATTATTTTTTTTGGGGATACATAAAAAGTAAGGCCTACGAAAACAATTCACAGGAAATTTAGCACCTCAAAACAAACATAACAAATTTAATGCAAGAGATTTAAAGAGGTACCTTGCAACACGTGTTCGGGAATTTGATGGAGGGAGCATAACTTTATACAAATGCCAATGGCGGAATGTTTGAGCACATAATGTAAGCTAAATGTGATCAAACTTAAATAGTAGGTTGTATAAAATGTAAAAATCAATAAAACAATACTCATTTCATGTTTATATGTGCATTATTCAATCTTAAAAATGGGTTGCGTTAAAAAAAAAACACCCAGTATAAAAAGGAATTAAGTTTAGACAAAATATTTACACCAGTTTCATTACAAACACCGTCGACCCACCTGCTGCCAGCAGCACACCCTGGTGACCAGGGAGGGGCACGGCACCAGGCTCCCGTCCCTGTAGGGCTTTGCGGCGCTCAGCTCGGTCTGTATGTACACTCGGCCGCTCGAGACGTACCACGCCACATCCCGGCCCAGCGCCGCGCTCTCCACCCCGCGCGCGCTCGTCTCCCAGCTGCCTCCCCCCATGCCTGGCGGGGGAAAAATATGTAACATAAAAAAAAATAGATATTTTGTGTAGGAAAAACCTAAAAAAAATTGTATTAAATTAGGATTATGGAGAAAACAACTGGCTTAGCTGTAGTTGCTTAGGCCATGAGAACAAAACACAGAAGGTCATAGGAAAAAGTTCAATATCTTAGTCCAGCTATTTGGACCTTTCTCTAGGGCGGAGAAAAGGATAGAGAAAGACTAATTCTCCAAAAGACTGTAACAGTATTTCTCCACGTCTTTCTCCACCCTAGAGAAAGGTCCAATAGATGAACTGAAATATCAAACTTTTTTCTGTAAACATCTGTATTTAGTGTTCTGATGGCCAACTCAACTGCAGGTAAGCCAATAAAACATGATATAGAATTAAATAAATTTGTTGTCAATGAATGAAAATTGTGATTTGTTTTAATGCCTATGCCAACATTTTTACACGAGAGGACCACCAAATTGATTTGTGTTAAAGCCATTACAACCTATATAAGTGTTTTTTGTATTTTTATACAATTTAACAGTGAAAACTAGGAATTTTGATTTTATTTATATCATTCTTGAATCCCGTTACATCCCAGGTTAATGGACGCGTTATGACCTTAATGTATACATTTGGGTTCACAAAACTAAAACTAAAACTAAAATGGTGTTGTACAGGTACATAAGACACAAACATCAATGTAAAAACATTGTAAGTACTCGGAAATAAAATTCTGCCAAATATGAAAAATTATCTTTTAAGTAAATGGAAATAAAACTCTACTGCATATGAGAGAGGAAAAATATTTCAGTAGAAAAATTAAAAGTGTGTTATCCAAGTATTCTTAGGAAAATTACATCACAAGAGTACAAGAAATGTAATTGTTATAACATTCTTCTTCATAAAATCACTCTACATGAGTAATCAAATAAGAATTTAATAAAAAATATATAAACCACATAAATACCACATAACCACATAAACTATCTTTATTTTTTGACAGCCAAGAGCAAACAATAAAAGTAATTGATTACCATTAGAGTCAGAGTCCACAAGAGCAGCTGCTACATCAAAATCAAGTTTCCAGACAAGCTGCCCTTCTGGTGACAGCAACACGTCCATGGCTCGATAACCGAGTCTAAAAGAGAGATAAAGGTTGATAAGGCAACACCAGACTCAAATTTCAGATTAAATTTAATCATTAGATGAAAAATTTGGATTTTTATAGACAAGCTTGAGTTTTTTTTTACATGAAAGCTCAAAATTAATGTACGAGGCCAGAAATCAAGCGTTCATAAAAATTTACGGTTGTGGAGATAATTATATTTTTCATCATGCTGCGATTTATTTATATTCAAATTTTATTATTTTGATGGGTAATTTTATTTTGACCTTAACTCTCTTGCCTATCAGCTATTACCGATCAAAAGGTCTGGTTTCAAGCGACACAGAATGATTTAGAGATCAATCATCACTTTACTACATTCAATTTGTTGATTTGACAACTGTTGTTATCGTAATAATATACAATAAACTGTCTTGATTTTACTCTAAAAATGATAGGTTATATAATGTGTTATTACCCAAGAACCCAAGAACGACTAAGTGTTATCCAATACACTTGTAAGAAATTAAATATTTCTTATACTGAGTCAGTCACCTTAGTAGCAGAAAAAGCAATAAACACAGGAGATACCAAGATTGACATTATAGCAGAGGCTGACTCCATAATGTCTAGAGTTACGAATAAACATCTAAGAGTCAGGGACAAAACTTCACATATTTTTTAATCTCACAGCTGTTTGGTTGGAAACTTAAGAAAGTTAAGTAAGTTTGCGAAGCTGTTTAGTTGTGAAAGTTAAATTAATGTAAGCATATAGGGCCGTCTGACGACATTTTACATTGTTTACATGTTTGACTGAGGCAACCTCCTATCCTACTGATCCTGGGTGACGATTATATTATTTTATTTGAGTTCATCACCTATTCCATCGGCAAGGCGAGGCAGGCGGAAGTGTGGTGGAATGTAATGTGCGACTTGGTCCACTCATCACAACGTAGTCTCGGCAAACACTGATATACTGGGCCACTTCGGGGGTCGACACTTGGCACCACCCGTCATTGCATTCCAGCGTCACAGTGTCCTCTGTAACAAGTAGGCATAAAGAGATGTTTTCAGAAATTACATTTTATTTTATCACTATACCCAAAAGAGTAACTTTTGATTCCGGGTCAAATTCTTTGGTTGAGTCAAGAGGTACAGTAGTGAGAGGATATGTAAGGATCAAAAACCCCCTCTTGGGCTTTGTGTTATTTTTTTCTGGAGCTGCAAAAAATATTAGAAATTACCTCCATTTTATTTAGTTCTATTTTCGCCTTCCATTGTTTTGTCAGTTTTAATTATAAAGATGTTGAGTATCCTGCTGTTACAAATGTATTGTAAAGGTTCCATCAAAATATTGGTTACTAGATCAATTACTTTAGACTATATTAAATTAAGTTCATATTAACTGTGGTTAACATACAAACCAAAGTATATTTTATTGGTTGTTAAAAATCAAATACTATTTCAGATTGCAACGTCTAACATGTTGCAAGTAGCCTTTGGCAGTGTTTGCCAAGAAAGTTGCAGTTGCATCTTATCACTTTCACATGCCTTAAAAGTTAAAATGTCAAATCAAAGGCACAAAATAATGCAATTTTTCACTTGACCCAAAACATTAATCATCACAGATTTCAAAATAAGTTCACAGTTTTCTGTCTTTTCTAAACTAAAAAAGACCAAAAATTTTGCTCTCACCGGTCGTAGCCGCACTGCAAACGTCATCAGCCAACGGGTGGTCGACACTGGTCTGTTTGGGCAGTACATATCTCGTCTCCTGGTCTCTCGCAGGGGTCACATACTGCGGCTGCGGCACTGTCGCGTTGGCAGCCTCCAGCGACGGGATGGCACTACTGCTGCCCGACGGAGGTCCATAGTTCAGGGTTTCGTCTCTTCGGTCCACGCCCGACACGAGTTCAGGTAAACAGTCTTTGTGCGTTCTCTCCGGCTCTTTTTCTTCTGTGATCGAAACCAAGGAACATGAATTAAGTTGATTATGAATGAGTCTAAAGTACAAAGAACTGTCTATCTACTTTTTTTGGTGATAAAAAAGTAGACATACAGTTCAATAAAAATGTTATAGCCATTTTTATACTGAAAATCCAGGCCGAGCTGTCTTTTTATCACCAAAGTAGATTTGTCAATTGTTAATGGTAAAACATTAAGATATATATATTTGGCATACAATAAAATCATGTAAACTTGAATCAAATTTTATAGGTCCATAAGACATTAGTTTTTATTTACTTTAATACTTATCCAATTAATCAAAGCGTAGGGTTCTAGACGACATGGCAACTTTGTTAATAAATCATTTAAATTGAACTTGGAACCTTTGGTACCTTAAAATTTTTAAAAGATGAACTAATCTTGGTAAAAAGACCTTAGAACACCTCTGTGACTTCGTATCGTTAACTGTAATTTAGGGGTGTGCGAATAGTGATTTTTTGGTTTGAATCGAATCGAATCGAATAGTTTATAACTATTCCGAATATCGAATATTTTCGAAACGAATATTTATGTCAATGGTTATTGGTTCAAATGAGATCAAATTTTAAATCGCAGCATGTAAGTATAAATACCCTTTCGCAGCAAACCTCTATACTCAGCAAATTACCAAGCATTTTTTAGCAACTATTCAATAATTAATATAATGTTATAAAAACTAAAGTGTTATTTCATTGTGTTTTCTTTACTCTTGTCCTTACTTTCTCCCTCCCCTCCCTGTATTAATCTTATTTAATTATTAATAGCATTATAACAAGTCAAACTAATATAGGCCAAATATCAATTACTAAGGTACACAAAGGTACAACTAATCAATTAAGAATTTAGAAATTTATTGATTCCCCTTAAGCATAGGTAATATTCATCTGAATAAGCATAATTAGGCCTATAGTAGAAATTTCAGGATTTGACTACTTAACAATTCCTTTTCTACTGCAACCTAAATTTGTTCACTTTTAGGCCTCTGCATCCCTTTGTTCCTTTTCCTTTTAATGAACCAATTGTTCATTTTCCTTTTAATGAACCAATAAATTATTTGATCAGGGACTAGGCTTAGGGGATTAGACCAAAGAATTACATATAAAACTTGGTTCACCAACTACTTCATATTTGAAGAAAGCCTTACAATTTGATTTGTACATTAATGCCTGAGAACAAAGATTTTGATTCCCCTAAAGTAATACTATAAAATAATAATAAGTCAGACCAGTAAACTTAACCTAAATTTTAAGATAGTTTACAATTGCCATTTACTTACAACAAAGTTTATTTGTTTTACATTATCAACAGCAAGCAAACTCATTATTTATTATCATAGGCTTAAGTTGTCAAACCAACATTGTACCGTTATCTAAAAATGACCATTTAAATCACGAGTCAAAGTAAACACGCTCCGCCTGATTCGTCAGATTTCAACAAAATAAAACCAATTTTTGATCATTCAACGTTTCTATTTCTACGTAATTGCTTATTTGAAAAATAAAGAAATCTAAGTGATTGAAACAAACACGCGATAGACGATCTCGAGTTATTAACAACAACTAAACTTCAAAAGCAAAAGCAGATGAAGTTTAGAACGACGACGAAATTCGAAAACGAAAAGACAAATAATAAACAGGTCCGCCAACTCTTTCCAAGCCCAAAATTATTGCACTTCATCGTATCAAAGTTGGAAGCGATGGTGATCCCGGATTCCGTTTAAGATATTTACGGCCTGAAAACGTCGTACGAAACACCAACACGACTATTTATTTATGGGGTATTTACAGGATATTTCGTTTTGGCAACTGAATACGACTCTGGACACTGTCGGTCATCGCGATCGGTGAACTCTGATTGGTCTTGATTGCAATTGTCTCTTTTACCAACTCAACAACTCAACTGATGTTTCGTCGGTATCGGATACTGGTCGAGACAGAACTGATGAAGGATGGACTATTATTTGTTATATGATTTAATGCCCTGATACTAGAATTTATCTTACGAAAAAATTCGTTGTCGCGTCGGGTATTGTGCAATATATTAACTAAGTACTGCACGACTGATCAACACGGGAGAGGGAATTCGGTGGCAAAACTGCGATGTCAGTATTATTTTACAGCAGCTATTCATCTGTCGTTTGCCCACGTGAGGACGCAACTGTTTCTGATGTAAAAAATGGATTCGTAGTTGTTTGCAACTAAAAAAAGTACTTTTATTTTGAAAATGGGAACGTTTTCACCTACTTTTGATTTTATGCCAGTCCTTTAAATATTCGATTCGGTCATATCGAACTTCTTTGCAATCTCGAATCGAATCGAATATCACGATATTCGATTCGAAAAAGTTCGAAGTTCGAATATTCGCACACCCCTACTGTAATTACATTTATTTATGTTTCAATCACTGACCTTCCTTCTCAAAGTCCTTCTCAGCAGCCAAAAGGACTTCTTCGAGATTGAATGCTTTAGCGACGAGAATCTCTTTGTCATGGACATCCTTCAGGATGGTGTCGGGACTGCGCAGGTCGGGCAGGATGTCCGGGGGAATGGCCGCCGAGAGGTGAGACGTGCTCGACACTAAATCCAACGACAGTCGAGGCTGGACAACATTCACAAGCAAAATATTATATTATAAGCTAAACTTAGTGATTATATCATTATACATCATCACAAGTTTTCATATAGTTCATATTTAATACACATTAATTTTTAAGGAAAATCATCAATGATAAGAGTCATCCTAAATAGGAATTTACCCTCTTTAACTCAGGCCTTTAACCTCTGCCAGTTTTATTTATTTTTTCAAGCCAAGAGAAATAATAGGTGAGATTTAAAAAAGACCTTATAGGAAAAGTTTATAATGGTTTATGATATAAAGGTTAATTAGTATCTGTATGCTTTGTTTGTGATGGTTTCTCTATTAGAGTAGGCTTACATGGTTTGTTAGTTACTCATCAAAAATAGTTAACAGTATTCTCTTCATGTTGAATAACCATAACCAACAAACCATGTACTGGTCTAACTTGGACTTTACAAAGGTCTAACAGCCTGAAAAGTCCATGAGATAGATGTAGCACTCAATATATCTTGTGTCTTGAATTTTTTTTGCTATTCCATTAATTTAAATTTTACATTACCTAAAACTACTTTTGAGTCACTCATTACAAAAGCAGATATTTTTTTCATGGTATTGATTTACCAAACTTAAGTTAAACTTTATCTTCTAACCATAATTCCTTGTCCTTTCAAGGTCCTCTATCTATGTCCTTTAGGTTGGGTATCATTAGGGGTGGGCGAGTAGTGGATTTTGAAGTCGAGTCGAGTATTAAGCCAAAAACTCGAGTATCGAGTCGAGTCGAGTAGTTGTTTGTGAAAAGTAATTAAATTTTCATTTTTTCAACTAAAATCTTTCTTCAATTTTATTTATAAAATTGGTCTACTTTATTTAAGTTTATGTTTTTATATTTTTCTTGGAAAAATAAAACTCTGATATTCTAATACCCCTACATTGCATAAACCCTACTTTTAAATGAATAAGTTGACTACGCTAAATCACTAAAAATAACAGATCACTTAATGTAACAAGATCACAAAATAAATTTATGTAGAATAAGCATGGTTGTAAAATTTAAGCAGTAATAATATTTAATTATTAGCCTATTATGTTAACAATCAAAAACAGTTTTATATTTATTTTACCTAAAAATGATTGTTGGCCCTAATTAAAACCTTAGCCTAGAAATTGTGGAAGAAAGAATTAAAAACATCAGGGAGGAGAGCTGTGCTAGTTATTTGTTTACTTCTCTAAACCCAACCCCACACCCTTGCCTAACCTTGCTGATCTATTGTTATTTGACATCCAATCACTTGAGCATGAGTGACACAGCTGCCACCAGATAAGAATAAGATATCCCCCCAATACAAAAATTAGAAAACCTTAACTAATTGTTTCATGAAGTCCACTTTACCAATGAAGTCCACAATTTTCTTCTCATGTTTACAAATCAAATAAGACAGAAATGAAGGCTGAGTATCATTCCAAAGATAAAATATAATTACAAAATTTTGAAGTAGGTCAGAGCTAAATATAGCTGTAAGTTTTAAATTTCTGAATTCTGAGACATCTCTCAGAATCTGGTATTTTTAGATAACCGTCAAAATCCATTCTTCTATGAGTTAATGAAATATATTCAAGGTTATTGTTATGAAAAACTCGTGGACGGCTGCGAAAAACGATAGCACATATCTGTCGGTCGCGGATAAATGCGGATGTAGCTTTTCAAAACTCATGATCTGCCGCGAAATACGATCCCACGTAGTTGCCGATCGCCGAAAATCGGCAAATGTAGCCTTGCAAAAGTCGCGGTCAGCCGCAAAAAACGATCGTGTGTGTTTGCCGATCATAAATAAATAACATGCAACTTTTAGAAACTAGCGATCGGCCATAAAAGACAGTCGCGCGTATTTATTTGCCAGCCGAAAATGAACAGACAATGCTGCTTTATTGGGAAACTATCTAGGAGTCGCGATAAACAATTTGCCGATTGCGGATAAACGGCAGATGTAGCTTTGTGTAACTCGCGATCGTCTGTAAAATTTGATTGCACAAACGTAAATTCGGCCGCCGCGTAAACAGCGGGAGTAACTAACTACTCGACTCGTTTGAGTTGAGTAATTGGAACTACTCGACTCGACCTCGAGTAGTAGCAACCACTCGAGAAATTACTCGACTGTCGAGTACTTGCCCACCCCTAGGTATCATAAACATACAATCGAGGTTGCTTTGCAAAATCTCACCTGAGTTTCCCCGAGGTTATTGTTGTTCTGGCACAAATTTGACTCACTTTCCTCCGACTCCCCAGACCGAACGCTCGCCACACTCACTGTATCAGAACTGGAATCGAGCACTGGAACAAACCAAAAGTTTGTTCTGACAACCAGGGAAAGACGGGCAACTAAAGCATCTCATTAAAATTTCTCAAAACACTCAAAAAGGAGTTTTTCAATCTAGGTTAAAAATACAAAACTTAATATACTGTTTCTGGTGTCATGTGCATTGATCTACTAGAGTGGGTTAAATTATTACGATTTGTCACAAACCAAAAAATTGTTTCGGCCGTCTAAAGCATCCTAGGAAAAAGTCCAGTTAGTTTGAAAAGATAAATCTTTTGCTCTCAAGTTTTTGTGAGAAACCTAATCAATTCGGTTTATAGAAAAAAATATTCAAAACTACTTCACAATGTAATCAAAATAAATTAATTTTACTTACCGTTACCATTAGGAGCTTTCAAAGTTTTGTTCGGTTTTGGAATTTTTACTTTGACCTGTAACACATAACACATTATTAATTCATAGTACTTTTTTGGCATGAAGACTATTTCAGTTATTCTATAATTCAAAAGTTATACCTAGTGAAAAAAACAATCTATCGTCTGTGAATTTAAAACAACCAAAAATATATCAACAATTACAGATTTTAAGAAATAAAACAACTTAACAAACAAACCTTTCTCGAAGAAGAATGAAGCACGTCATCAAAGGACTGCTTTCCGATCTCGTCAAGTTTCTGTATCCTTGGGTCTTTCTGGATCGATAGCTCCGATACACCCGAGTCCATTGGCAAGACGGGCGGAAGTTCGAGGGAATCAAGCGCGTCCGTACCTTCCACCACCTCCTCTATCAAAGTCCTGTTGATAATTTGATAAAAAAGTTTTGTTCTAATTCAATACCCACAACTGTTCAATTGTTTAGTCTTTAATAATTTTTTATTGTTGTCTTTTATTGAGTTAACAGTGTTTTTTTTAATCTTGTGGTTTGATTCTTCGCTTGAAATTCACTGTTGGTGATGGTGAATTTATATTCTGATTTGGATTTTTTCAAACAATTGCCATCACTGATCAGTAAAAAACAAGTTTCACGAAAACGTCGAGAAACTTGTTTTTTTGGTTTAAGTTAAAGCTTAAGATTTTTTGGAAACGTACCCTCCTTTACTCTTTAGAATTTAAAAATATTTACCATAAGAATTATAAAAAAAATTAGGTGGATTACTGGTCATGATGTGTGTGGAATGTGGAACTCTTCAACAAATCTGTTCTCTAAAATTCGGAGATAGATCCGTTGCATTGATTTGTGTTAAGCCTTGAAACAGGACACTGTATAATGAACTTAAAAACTTCACTAATGTTACTCTAAAATTCGGAGATAGATCCGTTGCATTGATATGTGTTAAGCCTTGAAACAGGACACTGTATAATGAACTTAAAAACTTCACTAATGTTACAATACTTAACATTTTTGATGAGGTTAAAAACAAAGTAAATAAATAATGGCACTGATGATTACAATATTTTGACTTATTTTAAGTTGAAAATTAAAGTAATGTGCACAAGAAACTAAGATGATAAACTACAATGTCACTCACCCACTGACTGCAGTAACCGGTCTTTTATCTACTAACTCTTTGGCAGTTTGTTTAAGTTTCGATGTCAGATCTAATAAAGTGTCAGCAACCGGTGACACTTTCAAATCATCCAAAAATGAGGTCGCAGGTTCTTCTAGACTTCCTGGTTAAGGAAACAAATTTTTTTAATCACTAAAATCGTAAATTAAGAAATTTAATGCTAGAAGTCAAAACACAACTTAATCAAATTCTTGAACTACTGATATACATTTTTTTAGTCAAACACTGATCTCATGGATTTATAAATAAATATTACTATACCAGATTCTTGAAGACGCTAAAAGCCTCTGCATGATACTTTTTTATAATGGTACAAAATATCTTCATAGAAAACTGGCTTTTAGATCCACCAAATTAGGTTTAAATCCAGCACTTGGTTTTGTATCAAATATCAGCGCCACATGTTTTATGTAAACAAAGCAGACATTTTTAGATCCCAATGCTTTTCAAATGGTAGATATTTTATGTTATTTCTCATTTCCCGGCAAATTTAAAGCAATTTCAGTATTTTTCCAGAGTCCCTGGTATCAATACTTTCAATTTGAGCCCTCCCCCATCATCCTTTGACCTACAAAACACCCACAATTTCGGCTAAAAATATAAATTACTTAATTTCTTTTATGTAATTATATATATAGCTTTAAATAAACAATTCAGTATTTATTTTCTCAAAGAAAATTCATTGATTTGATTTTTACAATACATTTTCTGACAAAACCAGACATCAATTAAAAAACTACATTTTACAAGGGCTTGGATGAAGTTCCAAGTGTTAGAAGTCAAAATACGATTAAATAAAATTTAAAATTATCATTTTATTATCATGGAGGTTTAAGCGAGGGGTTTACCTATAGGAAGATGCACTTGCACCTCAATTTTTAGAAATTCAGCACTGATTCTAAATAACTTAAATAACTTAGTTTTTTTAATACTTAATTACCTCCATAAGTATCAGGCAGATACGAGAGCCTCATTATGTTCCGATTTCCAGCGATGATGAATATCTCCGTCGCCGTCACAGACACCGAATGCAGATCTGTCAGTCCGTAGACGCTAGCTATGACGGAAATATTCTGAGGGTCCAGGACTAACAGGCCTCCAGAGTTGTGGGACACTAGGTACATCCCCTTCCACGGCAACACAGGGCCCAGCTCCCCCTCCCACCCCCCCACCCCCTCTCTGACGGGAGGGGGGTGGAGAAGTCGGATTAGTTGGTGCGGTTTTCTGACAGCGTCCTGTTGAAAGGTCCAAATCAAATCAAATTTTAGAATGGGAGTTGAGGAAATAAACAGATGATTCTCTAACCTAAAGTGTCTGTTTGTTGATATATGGTATTAAACAGAACCAGAAGATAACTGATTTGTCCTGAGTAATAAGGCATAGTAGTCAATAGATTTATCAAACTTTCAGAAAATCAGCAAAATGAAAACAATTGTAACTTTTATAAAGTATGTCTGAACAAAACTACTACCTCTAACACTATATAATGATGTCCATCTATTTACTGAAGTCAATAATGTTAGTTTTCAGAGCTGATGATTTGGAATAATCTCTAGGCAAGAAAGATAAATTATTTAACAGCTTTTCAATAAGATGTTAACTCTCCATCTTCAAGAACTCCAATGTCTCTGAAATACTGACAGCGTCGTTCCTAGAAGTCATTGAGTTAACGTTAACATCTTGTGAAGATGACTGTGGGAGCCTAAATTCTTCAATGAACCTTTTTAATAATAAAAGCTCAAAATGACAAACATTGGCTGGATCACAGTTTACTTAAATTACTGTTCTTTAAATTACTGTATTAGGCCTTAGTAGAATTTTAGAGCCTAATAGTAATTTGGGTAAAACTTTAAATATAATATTTTAAGGTGAATTAATTTTGAGCTTTTGAAATAAATTCAGCAGCATCCACAGCTTAAACACAACAAAAATAATAATCAAAAAATACCATTAGACATTTTCTACTTTTAAATTGACTTTAAATTTGTTCATAAAATATAGACTGAAGGCCTATCTTTCAAAAGGACTTTTACTTCAAACTTTACAAAGATTGAATGACTGCCTCACCTTAAAAATCAGCGTCTTGTGCACTTGGCCATTGCTGTCGGCTTGCCAGAACCTCAGCCCGGCCCGGGCCGAATAGATGATTCGCTCCATTGGCCTCTGCGGCTGAGACAGGAATGTGGCACCCACCCTGCACAGGCTGCCAACACAGGGTTAGGATTGGTTCAGACCGGTGTGACTCAAAAACGGAAATTTGGGGTGTCTAGATCGGAAACTAAACTTAAAAATAAAATCTCAAAACCTAATTTTATTTCCTGTTTTAATCAAAATTGGAAGGGTTGAGTACAGTTTCTTCCATTCTTCAAGTAATGTATGCTATTTGTTGAATAAACAAATAAATAAAAATAGCCTTTGTTCAGCAAGTGACATATGTCATCTTTGTTCTGCAACCAACAAATATTGTCTTCGTTCTGGGGCCAACAAAGACGTTCTTTTTGCTGCGTATTGTCGTAACTCTTAGCACACTTTAGTTGACTGTCACCTTCTTTCTGGGAGTAGATTTTTAACATTACATAACTCAATTAATATTCGTTTTAGAAGATCTAAATCAACTTCAAAGTTTTAACTTGAAACTTAGACCCTATTTCTTAGTCCATGGTTGTATTTTTATAAAAAAAATAGCCTGATACTACTCGAAACAGTGATAAACAAGAAATTCCAAAAAATCATTTTATTGGTGTGACCTCCGAACTACCATAAAATATTAAATGGTTTAAATACATGCTTTTAGGTAATCCTTGTATTGCTCTAAGCAACTAGTTTTGCCTAATCATGTAGGCATCTTCGGGCTTCTCCAGATATAAAATTTCTCTTCATAGATGAAGATCATTGTACGCACACACATTTAAAAATCATAATAAAAACACACACAACAACGGACATTAACACATAAAAAGACGGCCGACTTCCGCCAGGATTGTATGCCTTCCATATTTTTTGTAAAGTCGGCCGTCTTCTTATGTGGTAATGTCCGTCGTCGTGTGTGTTTTTGTTATGGTTTTTAAATGTTTTTAAATGCGTATGCGTACGACAATCATCAACTATGAAGAGAAATTTTACATCTGGAGAAGCCCGAAGATGCCTACATGATTAGGTGAAACTAGTTGCTCAGAGCAATACAAAAATTACCTAAAATCAGTTATTTAAACCATCCAAAAAATCCTCGCCAAAATAATTCCATAAGATTCAGAACTGTACTCACCTCCTCCTCTCCTGCTGTCCTACTTGCACCACCGCCCACTGGCCACTGTCCTGTCTACTCGCCACTATGCAGCGGTACTCCGTGGCCACAACTAGGGCCTGGCAGTGCTGGTTGAAGCTGAGCTGCACGATGCGGTACTTCTCGTTCAGTATCTCACAGGCTTTGCTGAGGTTCTGTGGAAAAGAGAGAAATGTGAGGTGCAGAATTATTTTCATAAAACATAGGGTGATAACATGAGGAGAATAAATTCTAAGTTGGTAGTTTACATTATTTATTTCTATTTCTTTCTGTAAGTAATTCTAGAGAGAAGGAAAAAACTTTTATTCAGTTGACTAAGGAAGAATCGGTGGCACTAAACATTTATGTTCTGTGTTTTTGTGTTTTGAGTAATAGCTATAATAAACAATCATCTCCCATCCAAGAAGCCTGTTTGTTTTCCAATCAAGGTAGAGACAATTTCATATTCATAATGACTAATCTCTGCTCACCTTTAGGTGGGTAAAAGAAAAATTATTCATTCAACTGGCATATACATGCAAAGGTTTTGTCAATTTTCATTACGTACATTTAGCAAACTATGACGAGTCAATAATTCTATGAATCAGTAAGTGTATTCTAATGTTAAAGTACAGATAATTTAAAGGTGAAATATACTTTGCTTCACAATACCTAAATCAGTCGTTGAAAGTGTGTTTTCATACAACATTTGAAACTTAAATAAGCGTCGGCCGAGCTCTCACCATGTAAAAGTCCATCTCAGTGAAGACGACCAGTCCTGTGGCGTCACCGCTGAACAGCTTCTGTCCGTTGGTGCTCCACTCCAGCGCGGACACCGGGGCCGAGTGGAGGCCCCCCACCGTGTACCGCTCCACCTGCCACGGCCAGAAATACCGTATTTTTATTTATTTATTCATTTATTTCATTATTCATTCATCCACCCATTCATTCATTCATTCATTCATCCATCCATCCATCCATCCATCCATCCATCCATCCATCCATCCATCCATCCATCCATCCATCCATTCATTCATTCATTCATTCATTCATTTATAAACGGTTTACACCAATTTTAAATAATGTGTGCACATGCAGTAATGCAATGACAAGTGCTGAAATAAATATACATGCATTGCCTTAAATCTAATTATAGAAACAAAATGCTAGCAGACAATAAAAACATGCAAAATGCTAAAAGTGATACATATTGGGTGCAGTGCAACAAGGTGTAGGCTACTATGGGAATGAAAATTCTGAATAATCAACAAATATTGTACATACCTAACAACAATTGATCAAGAAGCAAAAAACAGTGAATGTGACAAATATAAATACAAATAAGATAAATAATTACAATGCAAAAGCGAAGCAATACATAGCAAAAGAATACATAGCAATACATAGCAAGCAAAGCAATAAGAATAATAAGAACAATAAGAAGCTCAACAAGAAATAAATATACAATAAATAACTTTAAATTCAATCAACAAGCAATTCCTTCACAAAACTTGATCCAAGCCTCTCTTGAACTGGCTGTCGGTCACGTGGAAGATGTCGAAAGTTGCAGGAAAGCTGTTGCCCAGTCGGTGGAATCTTTGTTCCACCGACAAGTATGTTTTCAAGTATTTTGACTGTTTTCTAAACTGTCAGAGTTACTTTGTACAGGCTAGATGCCCCCATCAACCAATCGCTGAAACTTCAATCAACTGCAATAGTTGATAAGAAGTTTCAATGATTAAAACTGGATAAGGTCTCAGACGAATGAGTCATCACATGGCATGATCGCTGAATAGGTCCCTGAATTTCTAAGGAGAGCCTATAATATCTTATACACATAATATCTGTAAAAATTTCTCAATTAATTTCCCACCTTAGCAATAGATTTATTGTTTCTTTTTTTAGTTAGGAGATTGGTTCTGAGCTCAAAGACCCAATCAGACCAGACTAGGCTGACTAGACGACATATGCTGATGTTTGGTCTGAACTGATGATCAGTGCCGGATTTACCACTAATGATGATGGACTAGGCTTGAGTTTTAAATCAATCTTTTACTGGCTGAAAAAACACTATCAATTGCCAAGGTAAGACATTACTTAGATAGCATTTTAAAAATCCGGGGGCTGCAATGAACAGTTGAAAATATCTCGCTATTGTGTCGTATCTTGGGAAATTAATCCTGTTTTTGAATTGCATCAGAGCCCCGTCCTCTTGTTTAACATCAGCCGATTTAACTGTTATATCTTGTTTGCTGAATCTCAAGAATTTTCTACAGTTTCAGTGAATTTGAGAATGGGAAAGGATCAAATTACATTATTCAATGACTAAATCAGTGGCGGATCCAGAGGGGGGGCGAGGGGGGCGATCGCCCCCCCCTCAGGTCCCAATTTTGTTTTACGTTTTAATAGTTGGGGCCTGAAATGGGATTCACTTACACAAAAATGCATAGGGCTTGCACTTATTCAGATTAATGTATTAGAGTTATTTCTTAATATTCAATCCAACCATCCCATTTCAACATTGTCTAATTGAGGTTATATATTTTGACTAAATAACTGTCTGCATTCCTACTAAATTGTGGAGTTAAACGTGGTAGTGCGCGGAGGGGTAATATCGTTCTGGCATCGTGCTCTACCTTTAATCGGCAATTTGACGAAACACAACGCAGTTGTTTTGTGTACGGTTCGGTTCGGTTCTGTTATTTTAGCGATAAGAAACCGAGAAATATTAAAAATAATCGATTTAGCAGTCTATGTCTATTTATCATACGAAAAGGGTCAAGTCGCTTAAATGGGAAATAACATGGCGGGCGACTGCAGGCTCCATTTCCCAAATGTGCAAGCCCGCACTGACAGAGTCGTCAGGGGCATTACAAAACTAGTCTCTCCTGACATCTATCAGCGGATAAGTGAACTACTTCAAGTTTTTCGTTGTAGAAGAATATTGTCTACGTCCGAAAATCACCGTCTTGATAGTGTATTTCTCTTTTATTCCTCGGTATTCTGCCTTCCGAGTTAATTGAGGTCCCTTTTCTAACTTCTCACTTTTTTTGTTTTTTAAACAATGAAATTGTAAGTGTATCACGTATCTTTTTGTTCAGTTTTAAAGATCTAGTTTTCAGCTTTATTTTGATACCTAATTCATTTCTTAAATACTAGACTAAAAATAAGTATTCTGTGAACGTTTGAAGTTCCGGGCTCTTATTACTAAAATTACCTGGTGGACCGAGCCTTGCTCGGTGCTATTTCATGTTTACCAGTTCATCTAGTTACTATAAAATATTTCAATGTCATAAAATTGATAAATAGAAACCTTTTTTATTGCTCCATGGACTCTTCATCCCATTTGCTGTTTTTTTCCTTGATGGCTGTAGATTCCAAACAGCTGTTATGATTACTTCATTTGTTTACACTTTCCCTGTTTATTTTCGTTGCTATCACGGCAACCCATAAGGCCAATGTTAAATTTTTACAACTTTAAAATTCGATTTATTACGTTATTAGATTTTCTCTGGCCAAGTAATCTGCGTAAAAGACGTTTTTGAGTCATAAATTACTTATTTCCAGACTTTGAAGGAAATCCTCGGAGCCGTTTTTGAGATAAATGTGCAAGCAAGCATACAAGCCAAGCAAGCACGATAACATTACTCATATAAGAGTATAGGATACCCGTTTTAACTAGTTAAAATTAAAATGCCAACAACTCAAAGGCAAAAAATTATAGCACTATAAATTATATGTCAAATTGTTTGTAATTTAATGCTGAATTTCAGGATGTTAATAACTCAAAACCGGAAAATTTCGACTTGATGTCCCTTTTCACTTTCCGCATCACTTACAATGAACCTCACTAACCCCCGCGATCGCGATGAACCAAAACGTTTCTAATACTGTAGGCTGAAGAAAATAACGTACTGTATTATGATTAACTAAACTCTAAATTAAGTGCCTTAAATGCTTAAAAACCCATATCATTTAAGTCTAAATTTTAAAATTTTCCCGGGGGAGGACCCCCGGACCCCTTTTGTCTGGGGGGTATTCCATACCCCCCAGGCCCCCCGGAATGCGCCCCCCCCTGAACAACTTCCTAGATCCGCCCCTGGACTAAATTCCTGCTGGCCTTAATAAAATTTATTTCAAATACCTTAAACTGCAACTGATTCATCAATATTGTCCAGAAAATTTATCACCCAAAACAGTTTCTCCTTTTACTCACAGTAAGTGAGGATCTAATGTTCAATCATGATTAAAACTTTTTTGTGACAAGTGCTTACACTAGTTGGGGAAGAGGTCTGCTTGTAAATGGATTTTATCCACTCTGGAGTGGGCTTCGGTATTCTGAACACCGTAACTGTCCCGCTCTCATCTCCGGCTGCTACCATATAGTCCACTGTTGAAGCCAGCTTCACGCACGTGATTTTGAAGGTATTTTTCTGAAACACAGTTTAACATTTCTATATCTATAAAAGGCGAGAAACAAAAATAAGTAAATGAGATTATTGTTTTTACTGTACTTTGAAACAGTGTGGACCTTAAAAAATATGAAACACCATTTATGTCCACACCACACTAAAAAGTATTAAAGCAAAATAAACCACCATATGCAAATGGGCATAAGTAATTAAACCATGCAGAATTTTACCAGAGCCGGAACATAGGGGTTTAATTCTTACTTTTTTTCAATCTAATAGATACTGAATTCCAAAGTAATGGTTGAAATAACTGTCAATCCTACAATGGGATTGCAAATAACCGACAAGGGGACTATGGATTATAAAGCCAAAGTTATTTTTTTTCAAACTTAATGGCAAATTCATCAAAAAAGATCCAAATATCAACAGTTATTTGCTGCATTGTAATATAAAGCTGTAATTAAATCTGACAAGTAAAAAAGATTTTAGGTCATAATGATACTATCTAAATTGCCCATTAAACTCAACAGAGCTCTCACATCAAACAGACATTCCATGTCAACTTACACTAGTTTTAACAGAACCAAAATGTATATAACTTAGATTTATTGGATTTACAATTTAAAACAATAATCTAGCCATAAAAATAAAGTTAGTTTAGGACAGTAAAAACCCCGTTGCAGCAGACCTGCATACTCAGCGAATTTCAAATGTAAAACAACATATTTCAATCCAACTTAGCGTGATTTAACATTTTTTTGTAAACTCCTTAAGAATAACATGGGGAATGAGTATGTAGGTTTGCTGCAACAGGTACGGTAAAACTGGGTGATTTTAGTTCAATATTTAGTAAATCTGAACAGAAGAGGCCATTTATCAAGTTTTATCAAGATATGTTGAGAAATAAGCGAGATATAGAATTTTACTTATTTCCCATGAGGTTAACATTGGGACAACGTGCTGTGTTTACCACTTTCAATATCTCGGTAACCAATGGACATAGAGCAGTGATTCAAAATACTAAATTGTTTGTTTTTTTGAGCTGAATTAAATGGTGCTAACCAAAAGTGTATTATTTTTATTTTTCTATGTAAAAACCCCAAAAAACCCATTTTTGGGGGATTTATCCCCCTTAACCCCCCCTTCCAGTGGTCCGATCGGGCTGATTTACGAAAACGTCCAATTGATTACCACTTTACATGTCTGTACCAAATTTCATAAAAATTGGACCATTTTTGCGGCCGCTATCGTGCTAACAGACACATATATATATATATATATATAATTAGAGATATATAATTATATATATAATTATATATTTATTATATATATATATATATATATATATATATATATAATAAATTACATTCACTTGTTAGGGCTACTATAATTATTAGAGAGATTATCATTTTTATTAACAGAGTACCCTTTTTTCATAATTAATTAAGTAATTAATTCAAAGTCAATTTGAATTAAATAAATATTTAATCATGAACCAAAAAGGGTACTCTGTTAATAAAAATATACAGATACTAGAGGCTTGAAGGGGCTATTAGCCCCTAAGCACAATCCTTCTTTACTATAGTTCCAAATACCTTCTTAGAAAATAGGCTTTTGGATCCACAAAATTATGATTATATCTAGCATTTGGTTTTAAGTAAACAAAGCAGACCTTTATACATACCAATAGTTTTTAAATGACAGCTATTTTACGTTATTTCTCATTTTATAGTAAGATTAAAACAATTTCAGTATTTTCCCCGAGTCCCTGGGATGTAGACCTTTAATTTCAGCCCCCTCCCATCATCCTGCGACCTTCCAAACGCCCATAATTTTGGCGCAAAAATTTCCCTTAATACTTATATATATATATATATATGTAAAGATCATTTTGTATTAAAGCTGCATCGTCATAACATAAACTAAACAAACATACTTATCTTTGTATAATTTTAAATTATGAAAAAACGTAGACCCTTAATTATTATAAAATCAGAAAATATTGAATTTAAAATATTTTTTGTTATAGTACATTGAACGTTCATAGTGAGCTGCATTTTGAAAAAAAATCCCACATGTCAACATCTACCATGTGGCTTTGAATCAAGCATTAGCACCACATGTTAAATGTAAACAAAGCAGACGTTTTTAATCCCAATGCATTTTAAATTGAAGATATTTTTCGTTATTTCTCATTTTCTGGTATATTTGGACATAATCTGATATTTTTCCTGACCCCCTGGGACCGAGTCCTTTCATTTGAGCCATCTCCCGTCATCCTGCGAACTGTCAAACTGTCACAATTTTGATAGAAAAAAATCGCTTACAGAATTAATAATACTAGAGATCGCCAGTGGTCGAAAATTCGACCAATTTTAAAATCAAGAAATAGGGATAGCTAATTTTGATCTTTGCATACACCAATGCGTTTCACAATACATTTCATATAGTACACAGTTTCCACGTAAACACATAATAGAACCAAATGGGAACCAAAAGCAAAAGAGAAAGACTCAATCTTTGACGAATTATTTTGCCTCGCCACTGGCACATATTTATGACATGGTTTTTAGTAATTAGTATTGGACAATATTAAGATCCCATAAGTGTTTATTTCTTTAACACTGAGCTGGTTATTGATCCAGAGGACGGTAAAAATTCAGTCATCAAATCAGTTTATCCCATACACACCTTACTACAGTTCTCTCCCCCACTCCCTTCATTAATTCCTTCCCTTACTCTCTATGTACTTCCTTCCTTTCGACTTTCTTTCTACTTTTCAGCCCTTTTCTCCTTCATCCTCTTCTTCCCATCTCTCGTCCCTCATGAATGGGGTTTAGGTGTTATTGTTTCCTACCTTTTAGGTCTGAAATAATAACACCTAACATTTATGTGCCTAGTTATTATTTGAGACCTAAAACTCCCCTTCAAAACTTTTTCTCTCCTTCCATACCCTTAGGACATTTTCCCCTCCTTCCCTCTCTCCCTATCATTATCACTAAAATATTACACATATTTTACGCATTCTCTACCAATAAAACTCACAATTTGAATGTAATGTCCATCTGTACAGCAGTTGCACTACAGTACATCGGATGGTTGAGACTCAACTTCATGTTCTTTTTTCTTCCCTTTTTATCAGCTAATTTTTATGTCTTAATCTTATTGAAGTGAGCAAACTTTATTTGAAACAAATTCAATCTTCTCTAAATAGCCCTGGATTTCAATCAAATACTGTAATTTAACAGTAAATTTCTGCACTACTGTTAAATTTCTTGGCATTTTTCTCGATAGTGAACTGACATGGAATTCCCACATTGAATTTTTGTCAAAGAAGCTGAGTAGGGTAATTTTCTTACTTAGGCATATCTTGTGTTGTGTGCCTGAAAACTATATTAGATCCGTTTATTTTGCCTTCTTTCAATCTATAATTAAATATGGTCTTCTTGTTTGGGGGAATTGTAGTAAAATTACAGATATTCTTATTCTTCAAAAGAAGGCAGTCAGAGTAATGGCAAAGGCTGATCCCTTGGAGCACTGTAAGCCTTTATTTATCAACCTGAGACTACAAACAGTAATAAACCTATACATTTTTGATTCGGTCTCTTTTGCGCTTAAAAACATTCAGTCATTAAATCTAAACAGTGATTTCCACCTATACAACACCAGAAACAAAAATAAAATAGCTATAGAACATTGCAGATTGACTAAAACTATTAAAAGCCACATCATTACATCTCAAAAAATCTACAATAAATTATTTAATTTAATAAATAAATATCTATTAAATATCTTTCTAAAAAGGTTTTATAATTGGCTTTTAAAAAATCCTTTTTATGCCCTCTCGGAGTTTTTTGACCTTAAAGACATCAGTTTTTAGATTCTGAGACTACTGATTAATTTTAGCAGGCTATCACCAGACTTAGGTTAATGCTTATTGGTACCTACCTTAATTAAGGTAGACCTACGGTAAATACCTAAATTAAGAACAATGTATTTCTGACATGTCTGTCTTGACTGTAATGTGACTTTGTCAATGCATTTTTTTTTTTTTTTTGTAAAATGGCAAATAAATTATTATTATTATTATTATTATTATTATTATTATTATTATTATTTATTTATTTATTTATTTTTTTTTGTGGAAGGTAGGTGGAATCCATTTACGGACGAAGTGTGGGACTCGCCGAAGCCCTACCCACTAAACCACCTCCTCGTTCCGGGCGAATCTCCCCCCGGGACTGTTTCGCACATTACTTCAGGGGGAGGCCCCGTGCTGGAAAACCACATACTTGAGACCGCCGTCTGTCAGAAGAGGAAACTACTTCCCTCTTCTTCTAGCCGGCTTGGACTTGTGTTGCTTTTCTGCCTGTTTGGCGTTTTCCAGGGCAAGCCTAAAAACGCGGCATGCCCCGGAACCAGCGATGTGGTTGCACTGCGGTTTCGGCTGCAGCTCACTGCAGAGGAAGCAGTGAACTGCGTTGCCGCAATCCTTGTGGTGATGGCCCGACTCTCCGCATTTGAAGCAAAGAGTGGACCGATCCGTCCCCGTGCATTCGCTGCGACGGTGCCCGTAGCCTAGGCACTTGAAGCACCTGACGACCACGGTTCGCAGGCGCACCGCGCAGCTCAGATAACCCACCCGAAGATGGCCTTGCTTCAGGACTTTGGCGGCCTCTTCCTCGGAAAGGTCGAGGACCGCCATCTTTAGCTGCTGCTTGTTTGCCGGTCCCAGGGACACCCTGCGTTTGTCACTGGGTCCACCAAGGGTCTTGTCGAGCGCATCGACCACCTCTTGTCTCTCCGTGAGGGCATCGAGGTCCCTCACCTCGACGGACACACGCTTCTCTGGGGCAATGACGTTGCCCGCGTTGCCGACAGCAGCTCTGACGGCTGCAGTGAACTTCTGTCTGTCTGAGCCCTTCCCCAGCCGGAGGATAACATCCCCCTTCGGAGTCGGCCTCGCGCAAACAATCTTGGCGGCGCAGGTGTCCGGGTTGAGGTCCTTTCGGATCTTCCCGAGAACACCCGCATATGACTGGCCGCCAGCCACTCTGACGAGCACAGATGATGGACCAGCGCTCGCCCCCGGCTTGGCTTTCGGCCTCACGGCCACCGCACCCTGATCAGGTTTGGTAACCGTGATAGCCGGCAGATCCTCCGTCTCCGCCTTTCTTGGTTTCTTCTTTGCCTTCTTCTTTTTCTTCGTTGGCACAACCCTAGGCTCGTGCTCGTCAGAGCTCTCACTAGGGCTGTGCACCCGCTTGGCTGGAGCCGAGGCACTGGCCGCGAGGACGGCATCCTTAAGGAGCCGCCCTTGGATCCGCGACCTAGTCCTCTTTCGTGCGTCTCTCGCCACCTCAATGTCATTGACATTATGGTGGTACCTGTCCTGAGTCTCTTCCGCCGATCTGCGCAGGAGCTTCAGCTTCTCAAACAACACGGATAGGGAGAGGATTCCCTCCTTCACCGTGTTGTTGACGTTCTTCTGGATCTTGCAGGCTCCAGTCATGTTGGTCAACAACGTCTCGACTTGGCCAAAGATCTCCTGCTCTTCCTCGCGGGCCTTGAGGACGTTCCCCCATTGCATTTCGCAGTACTCCAGGTCCTGCGCGGTGGCATGACTGAAGTCACTGCCCATGCTGGTCGTGCTCGCCATGCTGTTTCTCCGTGACTGTGGAACAGTCAAGAATGTCTGGTTGCCCTCCCCAGAATCCGTAGGGCAGCCCGAATGATCGGGGTGGGATTTCGGACCGGAGTCCTGACCCACCTGGGGTACGATACCGTGGTTTTTTGCAGACATCATGCTTTATGGCCCCCTTGTAGCCGGCTTTTACGGCAAGCAGGGGATACTGTTGGAACATTCTACTCCGGCCCAACACGGAAAGAGAAGAAGGCGTGAAAAGACACCCAGGGTCTGGGGTCGAAGAAAGAAGAGGGTGAGCAAGATTAGCTCAGTAAAGAAAAAAGAGGCGAGCCAAGACCCGAGAAAGGAAGAAAGGTCTTGGCTCAAGAAGAACTGCGAGAAGGAGAGTCTCGCAGCTTGGCTCGGGAACCCGGGGTCGCCAGACACCCGAACAGCCGAAAGCCGGCCGCCCCTGGGGGATATAAGTACGGCTTCAGATCCGGTCGCTCTACCATCGACGCTATTCAGGAGGTAGTTGAGGCAGTGCGGAGGGCGGAGGACCACAACCATTGGTCGCGCCGCGTGGTCCTTCTCGTCACGCTCGACGTGAAGAACGCTTTCAACTCCGCCAGGTGGAGCGATATGCTGTGGGCGCTTGAGCATACGTTCCAAGTTCCCTCCTACCTCCTGCGTATGATAGAAGCGTATTTGTCAGACCGCGTTCTGTTGTACGACACGACCGAAGGTCAGCGGCGCATTCCCATCACTTCCGGGACTGCGCAGGGGTCCATTCTCGGACCAGATCTCTGGAACGTGTCCTACGACAGCTTGCTGAGGCTAGACATGCCCGATGAGACCCGCCTCGTTGGCTATGCTGACGACGTCGCTGCCTTGATCGCTGCGAGGAACGTCGAGCAGGCAAAACTGAGGTTCAGCGTTGTAATGGCCAAGGTCAACGGGTGGATGCGAGATCACGGCTTGTCCCTGGCTATCAGTAAGACGGAGATCGTCGTCCTCACCAAAAAGAGGATAAACACCGTGTTCCCGGTGCAGATAGGTGACGTCACACTCGAGACTAAGCCTGCTGCAAAGTACCTGGGAGTCATGGTCGACAGCAGACTGTCTTTCGGCGAGCAGATCCAGCGCGCCGCCGACAAAGCCGCTAAGGGTGTCGCTGCCCTTGGTAGGCTTATGCCCAATGTCGGCGGTCCTCGTTCCTGCAAGCGCCGTCTGCTCATGACTGCCGTCCAGTCAGTCTTGCTGTACGGGGCGGAGGTATGGGCTCACGCACTCGAGAAGCGAGTCTTCCGAGACCGGCTTGCCCGAGTCCAGCGCCGAGGAGCTCTGCGGGTCGCTTCAGCCTACCGCACAGTCTCCGAGCCTGCTGTGATGGTGATCGCCGGAGTCATCCCCGTCCTCTTCCTCGCGAGGGAGAGGCAGGCGATTTACCGGAGGAGGCCTGAAGTGGGCCGGGAAACAGCTGACAGGGAAGAGCGCGATCGCAGCTTCGACTCCTGGCAGCGCGACTGGGAAGCCGAGCCGAGGGGACGTTGGACCTTCCAGCTTATACCTTCCGTCCGACCATGGGTGGAACGGCAGCACGGCGAGGTCGATTACTACGTGACCCAGTTTCTTTCTGGGCACGGGTACTTCCGAGCCTATCTGCACCGGATGGGCAAAGTCGCCAGCCCGGACTGTCTGTATTGCCCCGGCATCCCAGACACGTCCGAGCACACTTTCTTTCAGTGCGACCGTTGGCACGTCCGCCGAGCCTCGCTTTCATCTGAGATCGGCGTGGTCGTCAGCCCAAACAACATCGTCGGAGCTATGCTCCAGGGAGAGGGCAACTGGAACTGTGTCCAGCACTACGTCCAGGCCATTCTTCGGGCGAAAAAGGTCGACCTCGATCGGCCTTAATCCTCAGCTTAACCCCAAGGAGGTTGCCCTAGTGGCGTAATATCAAAGGCCTAGCCCGAAGTAATGTGTGAAACAGTTCCAGGCTAGTGTCCTCGGTGCCGAGGGAGGTGGTTTAGTCGGTAGTTCACGGGACATCGTGCTCGTGGGAGTCCGACACTACTGAGGAGACAATGAGCCCCTCAGTGTGCGGAAATAATAATAATAATAATAAAAAATAAAAAAAAATTATTATTATTATTATTATTATTATTTCCCCGTGTTGGGCCGGGACAGAATGTCCAACAGTATCCCCTGCTTGTCGTAAGAGCCGACTAAAAGGGGAGGGGGGCGCACTGGTCCTTTTTTCGCGTCTCCTTTTCATAACTCCATTCTCCGGTTCATTTCAATAGCCCGGTTGTTTTTTCTAAATCATTCCGGCCTATTTGCTGGGGTGACTCTGTGTTCTTCAGCCTCCATTGCGCTGGAGGTCTAGGACGAGCAGAGGGTACAGCTTAAAAACTGGGTTCTGCACCTCCCAGGCTGCCGGATAGTACAGGGGCCCGGGTCAGCCCAGCCAGCTGACCTGGCTGCCCTATCAGCCGGCGAAAATCCCTTTGGCCGTGGCGGTGCCGGTTGGCGACCGGATAGGGCCCTGCTGCGGTCACGGGGGGGCTCTGCCGAGGCCACTGCTCGTCTGGGACCGCCGGTGTTTTGGAGGCGGTCGAACACGGATATAGTTTCTCTGGTGATGGGTCGGTCTGACTTTCTCATCGGGGTACTATTGGGGGGTCAATGCCCAGTCTCGGGGGCTAAGCCAGACACTATGGACAGCACTGAAGGAAAAGAGACTCAAAAGGTGCAAGAATCAAAACGGGGTACCCTAACCCCACAAAGTAACCAGTCGCATAACCGCTCTTCACTGAGCGGGCCCGGTGACAAGGTGGCAAGCCCCTTCGAAAGAAGGTCGCGCATTGGAAGATCGCCGCCGAGCCGTGTCGTGACACCTGCCTCATCGGGGGCCAAAACACCTGTGGCCATCGATGAGACACCCACTGTAAATGAGCGGATGGATGATGGGTCGTCTCCCTTCGAGGCGGTCATCGCGCTCGCCAGGCAGCAGGAGGAGGAGCACATCAAAAAGTGCTTCGACACCCTCGCTGTGATGAAGGCCGCGACCACCCGGCAGAAGAACATCAGTCAGGATGTGAAGGATGGCATCGTCCAATTGGAGGCCAGCCTTCACCACATAATCCAGCTGAGGAGGTCGTGGCAGTCATGTGAGTCGGTGACTGCGTCGACGCAGACGACCCCATCACTGCGGGTGAAGGCTCAGCCGGCCGGTGGGAAGCGGGCTGCTTCCAGCCCCGCCCAACCGGAGGCTGAGAAGAAACCGAGAGGTGACGGTCCAGGGGAGACATCGGACCCCGAAAAATGGACGGACGTCGTTAGGAAACGACGGAAGAAGAGAGACCCTCCCCAGGAGCCTGGAAGCCAGCCCGGCGGACAAGAGAAGAAGAAGGCGCCAAAGAAGAGGCCCCGCAAGCAGCGGCCGGACGCTCTTCTCATCAAGCCGTCGGAGGGGAAATCTTACGCCGACGTGCTGGGCGAAATTCGCAGCAAAGCGAAGCCCGATGAGAAGGGCGCCGTCATCAAGGGCATGAGAAAGACTCGAGCCGGCGATCTTCTGGTCGAACTCGGGGACGCCTCCAAATGCAAGTCCGCTTTCAGCGAGGACTTGAGGACTCTTCTGGGAGTGAACGCAACCGTCCGCGTTCTCGAACCAAAGACGACGCTGGAGGTGCGAGACCTCGACGAGCTGACGACCGAGGCGGAAGTGACCGCTGCCGTCAAAGCCGTTCTCGGAGAATCCGTCGAGGTAAAAACCTTCCTCTCAAAGGCGAATGCTCGGGAACAGAAGGTGGCGATCCTGACGCTGGGAGCCAGAGCTGCCGCGAAGCTCCTGGAGAAGGGCCACCTCAAAGTCTGGTATGTGAGCTGTCGGGTGCGCGAGAAGCTCGTGGCCTCCAGATGTTTTAAATGTCTGGGGTTCGGTCACGTAGCTAATCGCTGCCCTGGACCCGATAGAAGCAAGCTCTGCTTCAAGTGCGGCGGCCAGGACCACAGGGCCAGCGCGTGCAATGCAGTGTTGTCCTGTGTCCTGTGTACAGAAGCCGGCTTGAAGGGCGACCAGGTCAAGCATTCCGCTGGGTCTGGTCGTTGCGGGCAGTACAGGCGGGCCATCCAGGAGCTTCGCCAGAAACAACAGAAATGATCAGTGTTCTGCAACTTAATAGAGGAGCAGGACAGCAAACGACTTGCTGTTCCAATTCGCCACGGAGCAGGGTGCTGACCTACTGCTTCTCAGTGAGCAGTACCAGAACCGACGCTCCGCGCAGTGGTTCTCGGATCCCTCCAGCACTGCGGCAATATGGATCTTGGACCTCGGGAAGGTGCCTGTTCTCGATTCCGGATCGGGCAACGGCTTCGTTTGGGTGAGGAGCAGGGGTTTCACCGTCTTCTCCTGTTACCTCACGCCAAACCAACCGATCGGAGACTACCGCCACATGGTCGATTCCATTGAGGATGAGATCATGAAAATCTCTGGCGGGGTCATAGTCGGTGGCGATTTTAACGCAAAAGCCGTGGAATGGGGTTCCCCGCGGACCGACACTCGAGGTCGTTACGTCCTCGAGTCGGCTGCCAGGTCGGGCCTCTGTATCCTTAATACAGGCTGCATTTCCACCTTTCGCCGTCCGGGGTGCAGAGAGACGATCCCTGACATATCCCTTGCCTCTGAAGGGATTGTCCAGCGGATCTCCGACTGGCGTGTCTGCGAGGAGTATTCCTCTAGCGACCACCAGGGGATCCTCTTCAAGGTCCTTCCCGAGGGTGCGCGCTTGCGCACTGAACCTGCTCCTCTGGCTCGACGCTGGAACACCAGTCGTCTGAGCAAAGACACTTTTAAAGAAGTAATCAAAGACCAGAGCATTGTGAATTTCACAGGTGCCGAAGATCTGGCAGCATCGACAATGCGTCTCATCGCGACCGCGTGTGAGCAGTCGATGCCCGGAGTTTCCCGCCGCCACAGGAAGAAGCCGGTTTACTGGTGGACGCCTGAAATCGCGGAACTCCGGAGGAGATGCCTTGGTCTCCGACGAGCTGCGCAGCGAGCCAGGAACCGCCCTGATGCAAATGCCAGATCGGCTGAGCACAGAGCGGCCCGCCGAGAGCTCCGCGGTGCCATCAACCGGAGTAAAGTCAGGTGCTGGAAGCAGCTGTGTCAGGATATCGACAACGACCCCTGGGGGATGGGCTACAAACTTGTAACCCAGAAGCTAGGGGCTCGCTCACCACCTGCGGTCATGGAACCACAAGCCATGGCCGTCGTCGTCGATACACTGTTTCCCAGCCACCCAGTTCGGCCAGTCAGGGAATTCGGAGAGGTAGGCGCCTTCCCAGTTTTCCGGGAAGAGGAACTCACCGCCGCCGTCCGATCCCTACGACCCAGAAGAGCGCCCGGTCCCGATGGCATTCCGGCGGAGGTGCTCAAGCTCGCTGCGGAGGTTAATCCAAGACTTCTGCTCGATACGTTCAACGCGTGTCTGGCGGAAGGCGTTTTCTTTTCTTCGTGGAAGGTAGCCCGCCTTGTTCTTATCCCCAAGGCGAAGAGTACACCGGGGACCCCTTCTTCTTTCCGACCCCTGTGTATGCTCGACACGGCCGGGAAAGTGCTGGAAAAGCTCTTGCGCGTCAGGCTGACCGAGGCCATCGTCTCTGCGGGGAACTTGTCCCCGCAGCAGTACGGCTTCAGATCCGGTCGCTCTACCATCGACGCTATCCAGGAGGTAGTTGAGGCAGTGCGGAGGGCGGAGGACCACAACCATTGGTCGCGCCGCGTGGTCCTTCTCGTCACGCTCGACGTGAAGAACGCTTTCAACTCCGCCAGGTGGAGCGATATGCTGTGGGCGCTTGAGCATACGTTCCAAGTTCCCTCCTACCTCCTGCGTATGATAGAAGCGTATTTGTCAGACCGCGTTCTGTTGTACGACACGACCGAAGGTCAGCGGCGCATTCCCATCACTTCCGGGACTGCGCAGGGGTCCATTCTCGGACCAGATCTCTGGAACGTGTCCTACGACAGCTTGCTGAGGCTAGACATGCCCGATGAGACCCGCCTCGTTGGCTATGCTGACGACGTCGCTGCCTTGATCGCTGCGAGGAACGTCGAGCAGGCAAAACTGAGGTTCAGCGTTGTAATGGCCAAGGTCAACGGGTGGATGCGAGATCACGGCTTGTCCCTGGCTATCAGTAAGACGGAGATCGTCGTCCTCACCAAAAAGAGGATAAACACCGTGTTCCCGGTGCAGATAGGTGACGTCACACTCGAGACTAAGCCTGCTGCAAAGTACCTGGGAGTCATGGTCGACAGCAGACTGTCTTTCGGCGAGCAGATCCAGCGCGCCGCCGACAAAGCCGCTAAGGGTGTCGCTGCCCTTGGTAGGCTTATGCCCAATGTCGGCGGTCCTCGTTCCTGCAAGCGCCGTCTGCTCATGACTGCCGTCCAGTCAGTCTTGCTGTACGGGGCGGAGGTATGGGCTCACGCACTCGAGAAGCGAGTCTTCCGAGACCGGCTTGCCCGAGTCCAGCGCCGAGGAGCTCTGCGGGTCGCTTCAGCCTACCGCACAGTCTCCGAGCCTGCTGTGATGGTGATCGCCGGAGTCATCCCCGTCCTCTTCCTCGCGAGGGAGAGGCAGGCGATTTACCGGAGGAGGCCTGAAGTGGGCCGGGAAACAGCTGACAGGGAGGAGCGCGATCGCAGCTTCGACTCCTGGCAGCGCGACTGGGAAGCCGAGCCGAGGGGACGTTGGACCTTCCAGCTTATACCTTCCGTCCGACCATGGGTGGAACGGCAGCACGGCGAGGTCGATTACTACGTGACCCAGTTTCTTTCTGGGCACGGGTACTTCCGAGCCTATCTGCACCGGATGGGCAAAGTCGCCAGCCCGGACTGTCTGTATTGCCCCGGCATCCCAGACACGTCCGAGCACACTTTCTTTCAGTGCGACCGTTGGCACGTCCGCCGAGCCTCGCTTTCATCTGAGATCGGCGTGGTCGTCAGCCCAAACAACATCGTCGGAGCTATGCTCCAGGGAGAGGGCAACTGGAACTGTGTCCAGCACTACGTCCAGGCCATTCTTCGGGCGAAAAAGGTCGACCTCGATCGGCCTTAATCCTCAGCTTTTCCCCAAGGAGGTTGCCCTAGTGGCGTAATATCAAAGGCCTAGCCCGAAGTAATGTGTGAAACAGTTCCAGGCCTAGTGTCCTCGGTGCCGAGGGAGGTGGTTTAGTCGGTAGTTCACGGGACATCGTGCTCGTGGGAGTCCGACACTACTGAGGAGACAATGAGCCCCTCAGTGTGCGGAAATAATAATAATAATAATAAAAAATTAAAAAAAATTATTATTATTATTATTATTATTATTATTATTTCCCCGTGTTGGGCCGGGACAGAATGTCCAACAGTATCCCCTGCTTGTCGTAAGAGCCGACTAAAAGGGGAGGGGGGCGCACTGGTCCTTTTTTCGCGTCTCCTTTTCATAACTCCATTCTCCGGTTCATTTCAATAGCCCGGTTGTTTTTTCTAAATCATTCCGGCCTATTTGCTGGGGTGACTCTGTGTTCTTCAGCCTCCATTGCGCTGGAGGTCTAGGACGAGCAGAGGGTACAGCTTAAAAACTGGGTTCTGCACCTCCCAGGCTGCCGGATAGTACAGGGGCCCGGGTCAGCCCAGCCAGCTGACCTGGCTGCCCTATCAGCCGGCGAAAATCCCTTTGGCCGTGGCGGTGCCGGTTGGCGACCGGATAGGGCCCTGCTGCGGTCACGGGGGGGCTCTGCCGAGGCCACTGCTCGTCTGGGACCGCCGGTGTTTTGGAGGCGGTCGAACACGGATATAGTTTCTCTGGTGATGGGTCGGTCTGACTTTCTCATCGGGGTACTATTGGGGGGTCAATGCCCAGTCTCGGGGGCTAAGCCAGACACTATGGACAGCACTGAAGGAAAAGAGACTCAAAAGGTGCAAGAATCAAAACGGGGTACCCTAACCCCACAAAGTAACCAGTCGCATAACCGCTCTTCACTGAGCGGGCCCGGTGACAAGGTGGCAAGCCCCTTCGAAAGAAGGTCGCGCATTGGAAGATCGCCGCCGAGCCGTGTCGTGACACCTGCCTCATCGGGGGCCAAAACACCTGTGGCCATCGATGAGACACCCACTGTAAATGAGCGGATGGATGATGGGTCGTCTCCCTTCGAGGCGGTCATCGCGCTCGCCAGGCAGCAGGAGGAGGAGCACATCAAAAAGTGCTTCGACACCCTCGCTGTGATGAAGGCCGCGACCACCCGGCAGAAGAACATCAGTCAGGATGTGAAGGATGGCATCGTCCAATTGGAGGCCAGCCTTCACCACATAATCCAGCTGAGGAGGTCGTGGCAGTCATGTGAGTCGGTGACTGCTTCGACGCAGACGACCCCATCACTGCGGGTGAAGGCTCAGCCGGCCGGTGGGAAGCGGGCTGCTTCCAGCCCCGCCCAACCGGAGGCTGAGAAGAAACCGAGAGGTGACGGTCCAGGGGAGACATCGGACCCCGAAAAATGGACGGACGTCGTTAGGAAACGACGGAAGAAGAGAGACCCTCCCCAGGAGCCTGGAAGCCAGCCCGGCGGACAAGAGAAGAAGAAGGCGCCAAAGAAGAGGCCCCGCAAGCAGCGGCCGGACGCTCTTCTCATCAAGCCGTCGGAGGGGAAATCTTACGCCGACGTGCTGGGCGAAATTCGCAGCAAAGCGAAGCCCGATGAGAAGGGCGCCGTCATCAAGGGCATGAGAAAGACTCGAGCCGGCGATCTTCTGGTCGAACTTGGGGACGCCTCCAAATGCAAGTCCGCTTTCAGCGAGGACTTGAGGACTCTTCTGGGAGTGAACGCAACCGTCCGCGTTCTCGAACCAAAGACGACGCTGGAGGTGCGAGACCTCGACGAGCTGACGACCGAGGCGGAAGTGACCGCTGCCGTCAAAGCCGTTCTCGGAGAATCCGTCGAGGTAAAAACCTTCCTCTCAAAGGCGAATGCTCGGGAACAGAAGGTGGCGATCCTGACGCTGGGAGCCAGAGCTGCCGCGAAGCTCCTGGAGAAGGGCCACCTCAAAGTCTGGTATGTGAGCTGTCGGGTGCGCGAGAAGCTCGTGGCCTCCAGATGTTTTAAATGTCTGGGGTTCGGTCACGTAGCTAATCGCTGCCCTGGACCCGATAGAAGCAAGCTCTGCTTCAAGTGCGGCGGCCAGGACCACAGGGCCAGCGCGTGCAATGCAGTGTTGTCCTGTGTCCTGTGTACAGAAGCCGGCTTGAAGGGCGACCAGGTCAAGCATTCCGCTGGGTCTGGTCGTTGCGGGCAGTACAGGCGGGCCATCCAGGAGCTTCGCCAGAAACAACAGAAATGATCAGTGTTCTGCAACTTAATAGAGGAGCAGGACAGCAAACGACTTGCTGTTCCAATTCGCCACGGAGCAGGGTGCTGACCTACTGCTTCTCAGTGAGCAGTACCAGAACCGACGCTCCGCGCAGTGGTTCTCGGATCCCTCCAGCACTGCGGCAATATGGATCTTGGACCTCGGGAAGGTGCCTGTTCTCGATTCCGGATCGGGCAACGGCTTCGTTTGGGTGAGGAGCAGGGGTTTCACCGTCTTCTCCTGTTACCTCACGCCAAACCAACCGATCGGAGACTACCGCCACATGGTCGATTCCATTGAGGATGAGATCATGAAAATCTCTGGCGGGGTCATAGTCGGTGGCGATTTTAACGCAAAAGCCGTGGAATGGGGTTCCCCGCGGACCGACACTCGAGGTCGTTACGTCCTCGAGTCGGCTGCCAGGTCGGGCCTCTGTATCCTTAATACAGGCTGCATTTCCACCTTTCGCCGTCCGGGGTGCAGAGAGACGATCCCTGACATATCCCTTGCCTCTGAAGGGATTGTCCAGCGGATCTCCGACTGGCGTGTCTGCGAGGAGTATTCCTCTAGCGACCACCAGGGGATCCTCTTCAAGGTCCTTCCCGAGGGTGCGCGCTTGCGCGCTGAACCTGCTCCTCTGGCTCGACGCTGGAACACCAGTCGTCTGAGCAAAGACACTTTTAAAGAAGTAATCAAAGACCAGAGCATTGTGAATTTCACAGGTGCCGAAGATCTGGCAGCATCGACAATGCGTCTCATCGCGACCGCGTGTGAGCAGTCGATGCCCGGAGTTTCCCGCCGCCACAGGAAGAAGCCGGTTTACTGGTGGACGCCTGAAATCGCGGAACTCCGGAGGAGATGCCTTGGTCTCCGACGAGCTGCGCAGCGAGCCAGGAACCGCCCTGATGCAAATGCCAGATCGGCTGAGCACAGAGCGGCCCGCCGAGAGCTCCGCGGTGCCATCAACCGGAGTAAAGTCAGGTGCTGGAAGCAGCTGTGTCAGGATATCGACAACGACCCCTGGGGGATGGGCTACAAACTTGTAACCCAGAAGCTAGGGGCTCGCTCACCACCTGCGGTCATGGAACCACAAGCCATGGCCGTCGTCGTCGATACACTGTTTCCCAGCCACCCAGTTCGGCCAGTCAGGGAATTCGGAGAGGTAGGCGCCTTCCCAGTTTTCCGGGAAGAGGAACTCACCGCCGCCGTCCGATCCCTTCGACCCAGAAGAGCGCCCGGTCCCGATGGCATTCCGGCGGAGGTGCTCAAGCTCGCTGCGGAGGTTAATCCAAGACTTCTGCTCGATACGTTCAACGCGTGTCTGGCGGAAGGCGTTTTCTTTTCTTCGTGGAAGGTAGCCCGCCTTGTTCTTATCCCCAAGGCGAAGAGTACACCGGGGACCCCTTCTTCTTTCCGACCCCTGTGTATGCTCGACACGGCCGGGAAAGTGCTGGAAAAGCTCTTGCGCGTCAGGCTGACCGAGGCCATCGTCTCTGCGGGGAACTTGTCCCCGCAGCAGTACGGCTTCAGATCCGGTCGCTCTACCATCGACGCTATCCAGGAGGTAGTTGAGGCAGTGCGGAGGGCGGAGGACCACAACCATTGGTCGCGCCGCGTGGTCCTTCTCGTCACGCTCGACGTGAAGAACGCTTTCAACTCCGCCAGGTGGAGCGATATGCTGTGGGCGCTTGAGCATACGTTCCAAGTTCCCTCCTACCTCCTGCGTATGATAGAAGCGTATTTGTCAGACCGCGTTCTGTTGTACGACACGACCGAAGGTCAGCGGCGCATTCCCATCACTTCCGGGACTGCGCAGGGGTCCATTCTCGGACCAGATCTCTGGAACGTGTCCTACGACAGCTTGCTGAGGCTAGACATGCCCGATGAGACCCGCCTCGTTGGCTATGCTGACGACGTCGCTGCCTTGATCGCTGCGAGGAACGTCGAGCAGGCAAAACTGAGGCTCAGCGTTGTAATGGCCAAGGTCAACGGGTGGATGCGAGATCACGGCTTGTCCCTGGCTATCAGTAAGACGGAGATCGTCGTCCTCACCAAAAAGAGGATAAACACCGTGTTCCCGGTGCAGATAGGTGACGTCACACTCGAGACTAAGCCTGCTGCAAAGTACCTGGGAGTCATGGTCGACAGCAGACTGTCTTTCGGCGAGTAGATCCAGCGCCCCGCCGACAAAGCCGCTAAGGGTGTCGCTGCCCTTGGTAGGCTTATGCCCAATGTCGGCGGTCCTCGTTCCTGCAAGCGCCGTCTGCTCATGACTGCCGTCCAGTCAGTCTTGCTGTACGGGGCGGAGGTATGGGCTCACGCACTCGAGAAGCGAGTCTTCCGAGACCGGCTTGCCCGAGTCCAGCGCCGAGGAGCTCTGCGGGTCGCTTCAGCCTACCGCACTGTCTCCGAGCCTGCTGTGATGGTGATCGCCGGAGTCATCCCCGTCCTCTTCCTCGCGAGGGAGAGGCAGGCGATTTACCGGAGGAGGCCTGAAGTGGGCCGGGAAACAGCTGACAGGGAAGAGCGCGATCGCAGCTTCGACTCCTGGCAGCGCGACTGGGAAGCCGAGCCGAGGGGACGTTGGACCTTCCAGCTTATACCTTCCGTCCGACCATGGGTGGAACGGCAGCACGGCGAGGTCGATTACTACGTGACCCAGTTTCTTTCTGGGCACGGGTACTTCCGAGCCTATCTGCACCGGATGGGCAAAGTCGCCAGCCCGGACTGTCTGTATTGCCCCGGCATCCCAGACACGTCCGAGCACACTTTCTTTCAGTGCGACCGTTGGCACGTCCGCCGAGCCTCGCTTTCATCTGAGATCGGCGTGGTCGTCAGCCCAAACAACATCGTCGGAGCTATGCTCCAGGGAGAGGGCAACTGGAACTGTGTCCAGCACTACGTCCAGGCCATTCTTCGGGCGAAAAAGGTCGACCTCGATCGGCCTTAATCCTCAGCTTTTCCCCAAGGAGGTTGCCCTAGTGGCGTAATATCAAAGGCCTAGCCCGAAGTAATGTGTGAAACAGTTCCAGGCTAGTGTCCTCGGTGCCGAGGGAGGTGGTTTAGTCGGTAGTTCACGGGACATCGTGCTCGTGGGAGTCCGACACTACTGAGGGGACAATGAGCCCCTCAGTGTGCGTAAATGCATTCCACCTCCTACCCAAAAAAAAAAAAAAAAAAAAAAATTATTATTATTATTATTATTATTATTATTATTTTTTTTTTTTTTTTTTTTTACGTAGGAGTAACGCTTTATGCGCGAACCCAAGGAACAGTGTGGGACTCCCTCTCAGATGTTGGTCGAGGTGTACCCACTAAACCTCCTACGGAGCCGCGGGGAAAACCAGGCCGGAACCCTTATCGGACAACTTCAGCACTGGTCCGCGTGTCTTGCGCCCTGACGGGTCAAGTCACTGTTTCAGGATACTTAGAGGTCACCTAAGCATCCATCATCTCGCTTCCGCCGAAGTACGGATTGCACGAAAAGCGCAATCGCTCTCCAGGATTCTTCGTTGCGAAGCATTGCTCCCACAACGACGTCCGGGGATAGATCGCCGACTGCAGAAACAAGCCTCCTCCTATCTTCAGCGAAACGTCTGCACCGGAAAAAGGAATGATGAGCATCATCCACCTCCTCCGGGCAGTACCTACACTGAGGTGACCTCACCTTTCCCATGCGAAAAAGGTAATCCCTGAAGTAGCCATGACCCGTCAGGAATTGACACAAGAAGAAATCAATTTCCCCAAAGGTACGGCTCAACCACAGGCTGATGTCTCGAATGAGACGAAATGTCCATCGCCCTTCTGGTCCGTCGTTCCACCGCTCCTGCCAGGCCCGCAGAGTGACGAGTCTCACCTCCTCAGCAGCTTGGTCTCTGCCGAGATCCAGAGCGTGGCGAAAGGTGTTCTGCCTCTCAACGGCAAGCAAATCGAGGGGAATCACTCCAGCCACAACCATGACAGCCAGTCCAGACACGGTGCGATACGCACAGGCGATCCTGAGCGCAGCCCTGCGTTGAACAGAGAGAATTCTCTTGCTGTGTTTCTTGACTCCCATGGCACCCGCCCACACTTCTGCGCCGTAGAGAAGAATTGCGTTGACGGTGGACATGAGGAGTCGCCTCTTGCTAGCCCTCGGACCTCCGATGTTCCCCATCAATCTACTGAGCGACAGAACAACCCTCGCCGCCTTGTCGCAGACAGTCTGGATGTGCTCCCACCACGTGAGACGGCAGTCGAGCACAACTCCCAGATACTTCGCCGCAGTCTTCGTCTGGACCTCGACGTCACCGACAGTCATGGGGATTACTGTGCGGATCCTCCGTCGAGTGAGCATGACGATCTCGGTCTTGGCGACCGCCAGCTCAAGTCCATGACCGCTCATCCATCTGTTGACCCGAAACATCACCTGGTTGAGGCGAAGCTGGGCCAACTCCGGATCCCGAGCCGTGATGACTGCGGCTACATCGTCTGCGTAGCCCACGAGAAAAACTCCTGGTGGCATCTCGAGGCGAAGCAACCCGTCGTATGCCACATTCCAAAGGTCAGGGCCGAGGATCGACCCTTGTGCCGCGCCGGCTGTGACCACTTTGGAACGGACTCCTGCTTCAGTGCTGTACACCAGCTTGCGATCCTTCAGGTAGTCCTGTACCACGACCAAGAGGTAGTCGGGTACCCTGAAGTCACGCTGCAGCGCCTCGAGCATATCCACCCAACGGGCAGAATTGAACGCGTTCCTCACGTCCAGGGTGACCAGCAGCACGATCGGCCTGGCCAGATGGCAGGTTGTGTCAGCCTGCTGGACGGCGCCCAGGACTTCAGTTACGGCATTCAGGGTTGAGTGGCCTTTCCGAAAGCCGTGTTGCCGAGGGGATAAGTCCCCGGCGGCTTCGACGGCCGACCTCAAGCTGGGTTTCAGCAACCTCTCAAAGAGTTTACCCGCCGTGTCCAGCATACAGAGAGGTCTGTACGCCGACGGGGACTCTGGATCACCTTTGCCTTTACTGATGAGCGCCAGTCTAGCTATCTTCCAGCGTGAAGGAAACACACCCGCCGCCAAACACGCGTTGAACATGCGCAGCAGCAAGTGTGGGTGACTTTCCACCACAACCTTCAGAGCCTCAACCGGGATGCCATCTGGGCCTGGAGCTCTGTTGTTGTGCATGGCAGACGATGCTGCCACGAGCTCCTGTTCCGTGAACAAAGGAACATCAGGAACCGGCCTCACAACTCTCTCCTCCCGCCTCACTGGGTGACTTGGGAAAAGAGCGTCGACGATGGCCGTGACCGTTCCTGCAGACATAGCCGCGCTGCTGGCCCCCATTCCCCCGAGCTTCTTCGTGACGAGCTGGTACCCCCTACCCCACGGATCGGAGTCAACCTCCCGGCACAGCTCCTTCCAGCAGCGAGCCTTACTCAGGCGAATGGCGCTGGCCAGAGCTTTCTTCGCAGCCTTATGCTCTGCCGACCTGGCTAAAGCCTCCGGTCGGTTTCGAGCTCTCTGCGCTCTTCTGCGAAGCATCAGCGCCGTTCTCCTGAGCTCAGCGATCTCGTCCGTCCACCAGTAAACTTGGCGACGACCCCGGACAGGTTTTTTCCGAGGCATCGACGAGTCGCATGCACGCTCGATCAGCTGCATGGTGGAGCCAACCAGAGTCTCGACCTGCTGTCGATCAGTGGAGTCGAAGCGATCCGTCTGACAGGCTTCGGGGCTGCGACTGAGCCGCTCGACGAACTTTCCCCTGTCCAGTTTGGCCGAGTTCCAGCCAACTGGGTTTCGGGTACTGGACTGACGAGACGACCCGATTTCTTCCAGATGAAAGGAGATGAAGTCGTGGTCACTGGCAGTGTACACGTCCATCACCCCCCACTCTGCTAGCAGAGGAAACAACCCTGCCGATACCAGCGTGACGTCTGGTATGGAATCGCCGAAACCAGGTCTTCGGTAAGTCGGCGTGTTCCCTCTGTTCGCGACTTCCAGGTCGAGCCTCGAGGCCATCTCCAGGATTTGTCTCCCACGGGCGTTAGTGACGGGCATACCCCACTCAACGGCGCGCGCGTTGAGGACCCCGGCCACTATTACGCCCCCCGAGACATCTTGAAGATCGTCTTCCAGCGCCTCCAACCTCTCCCGGTACTCCTGGGCGGAATAGTTGGGAGATAGGTAGACGCTGTAGACGGTGACGCGCCGAAGTCTCACCCAGACGTAACCGTCACCGGATCCGTGACCCAACACCTGGATCCCTCGACTGTCTGCAATCCAGAGAGCCGTGGTACCAAGCCGGTCATAAAACCAAGATGAACTGGTTTTGATCCGGTAGGGTTCGCTGACGATCGCGATCTGGGCTTTGACCTCGCAAGCAAGCTGTTCCAGAATGGCGTCAGCCGCTTGACTCCAATGCAGGTTGGCCTGGACAAAACGGATCATTTCGCGGCAGATCGAGCCTTCTTGGCGTCCAGGGCTTTTCTGAAAACCCCGCATGCACCTGAGCCCGGGTAGTGATCCGAAGACACTCCGGGGGTACCGGTACAGAGGACGCAAGAAGCTGCCGCAGTGCAAGCAGTGGCCTTGTGATCGCCACTACCGCACTTCCAGCAATTATTGCTGCGGTCGGGACCAGAGCAACTCCGGCGTGTGTGGCCGTACCCGAGGCACCGGAAACAGCGTTCCACTTCGAGGCGCTGCCGAATGCGGCAGACGACCCAGCCGATCTTAATCTTCCCAGCCCGAAGGAAAAATTGCCCGTCTTTCTCTTCCATCTCAACGACGGCCTTCCTCTGTTCCCGCTTATTCGGCGTGAACAGGGTGACCTTAGGCTCGCCGGAGATTGTCGGAAGGTCTCTTTTTAAAGCCGTGGTAACATCGGCCTCCGAAGTCAGGGTGTCGAGATCAAGAATCTCTAACCTCAGCTTCGGGATGATGGAACGGACCTCGCCCTTGTCCCCTATCGCTTTCCGAAGTGCTTCTTGGAGTTTCCCCCGATCGTCGCACTTCGAGAGCTCGAGGAGGACACCACCGGCCGCCGTTTTCCGGATCTGCTTGAAAACAGTACCGGAATCCTCTGGCGTGACCTCCCTCTTCATCAATCCGAGGATCTCAGAGTAGGTCTTACCGGTGCTCGGCTTGATCAGGACCACCTGGTTCCTGGTCTTCCTAGGCCGGGCCTTATTTTTGGGCTTCTTCTCCTTCTGGCTGGGAGCCTGGGAAGGCGCGTTTTTCGCCTCTTCCCGCTTGCTCTGGGCATTTGCCTCTGCCCGGAGCCTCCTCTTCTGCTTCTTGGAAAGGGCCTGGATAAAACCCTCCCCATCAGCAGGTGCAGTAGGAGCTATTGAGGTCTGGTCTCCTCAATAGGAACAGCCGGCGGAGTTTGGGCCTTGGTGTTCTGCCTCTTCTCCGTCGGACGCGCCGGAGGGCTGCTCGCCGGTCTCTTGGCACCAACGCCAGGCGCTGCAGGCTCCAAAGGTGGACGTTGAGCTTGCTGCTTCTCCTCAAGAAGCTTGAGCCGCCTTAGCGATGCCTTCCAGAGACCAAGCATCGAGTCGAGGACATCAAGTGATGCGTCCAGGGAGATTATCCCATTCTTGATGCCCATCGACACGTTCTTCTGCCTCTCGGTTGCGGCGGACATGTCGAGGAGAGTGTTCCTCATCCTCTTCAGTTCCTCCTCAACCTTTTCTTGAGCCATTGCAGCATTAAATATGCAGAGGAGCAGGACAGCAAACGACTTGCTGTTCCAATTCGCCACGGAGCAGGGTGCTGACCTACTGCTTCTCAGTGAGCAGTACCAGAACCGACGCTCCGCGCAGTGGTTCTCGGATCCCTCCGGCACTGCGGCGATTTGGATCTTGGACCTCGGGAAGGTGCCTGTTCTCGATTCCGGATCGGGCAACGGCTTCGTTTGGGTGAGGAGCAGGGGTTTCACTGTCTTCTCCTGTTACCTCACGCCTAACCAACCGATCGCAGACTACCGCCACATGGTCGATTCCATCGAGGATGAGATCATGAACACCTCTGGCGGGGTCATAGTCGGTGGCGATTTTCACGCCAAAGCCGTGGAATGGGGTTCCCCGCGGACCGACACTCCCAGCGTGAGGATAGCCACCTTCTGGCCTCGAGCGTTCGCCTTCGAGACGAAAGTCTTCACCTCGACGTCGCCGATGGCGGATTTAACGGCTGCGGTCACCTCCGCCTCGGTCGTCAGCTCGTCGAGATCTCTCACCTCCAGCGTCGACTTGGGCTCGAGAACGCGGACAGTCGCGTTCGCCCCCAAGATGTTCTTCAGGTCTTCGCTGAAGGCGGACTTGCTTTCGGAGGAGTCCCCGAGTTCGACCAGAAGATCGCCGGCTCGGGTCTTCCTCATGGCCTTGATAACGGCGCCCTTCTCATCGGGCTTCGCTTTGCTGCGAATCTCGCCCAGCACGTCGGCTTAGGATTTCCCCTCCGACGGCTTGATGAGAAGAGCGTCTGGCCGTGTCTTGCGTGCCCTCTTCTTCGGCGCCTTCTTGTTGTCCTGGGGGCCGGGCTGGCTTCCAGGCTGCTGAGGCGGAGCTTTCTTCTTCTTCCCCTTCCTCTTAACCACGTCGGTCCATTTCTCGGAGTCCTTGTCCTCCAATGAACCGTCGCTCCTCTTCTTTTTCTCTGCCTCCGGCTGGTCGGGGCTGCTGGCTGCCCGCTTCGATCCGGCAGGCTGGGCCTTAACCCGCAAGGACGGAGTCGTTCTTCTGTCTGCCAGTTGCGGCCTTCATGACAGCGAGGGTGGCGAAGCACTTTTGAAGGTGCTCCTCCTCCTGCTGCCTGGCAAGTGAAATTACCGCCTGGAAGGGGGACGGGTCGGTGTTCACCGAGTCCACGTCACTGACGGGTGCTTGCTCGGTGAGCACCGGTGTTCTTGTCACCGAGGCAGTTGGCGTCGCTCGGCCTTGTGGCGACCTCGCGACCCGAGGCTTCCGGCCAAAGGGGTCTTCTACGTCGACGTCCCCACTTTGAGAGGGAAGCCGAGGAAATTGCTCCCTCTGGTTCGTTTTTGGGGTTAGGGTACCCCGGGATGAATCTTGCACCTTTTGAGACGTTTTTCCTTCTGAACTTGCCATGATGTCTGGATTAGCCCCCAAGACTGGGCGTGTTGTGACCCCCCAAAACAGTACCCCAATGTGATTGTCAAAACCGACCCGTCGCCAGAGCAACTATATCCGTGTTCGACCGCCCCCAAAACACCGGCGGTCCTAGACGAGCAGTGGCCTCGGCAGAGCCCCCCCGTGACCGCAGCAGGGCCCTATCCGGTCGCCAACCGGCACCGCCACGGCCAAGAGGATTTTCGCCGGCTGATAGGGCAGCCAGGTCAGCTGGCTGGGCTGACCCGGGCCCCTGTACTATCCGGCAGCCTGGGAGGTGCAGAACCCAGTTTTTAAGCTGTACCCTCTGCTCATCCTAGACCTCCAGCGCAGTGGAGGCTGAAGAACACAGAGCCACCCCGGCAAGTAGGACGGAATGATTTAGAAAAACAGCCGGGCTATTGAAATGATTCGGAGAATGGAGTTGTGAAAAGGAGACGCGAAAAAGGACCAGTGCGCCCCCCTCCCCTTTTAGTCGGCTCTTACGACAAGCAGGGGATACTGTTGGACATTCTGTCCCGGCCCAACACGGGAAAATAATAATAATAATAATTTTTTTTTTTTTTTTTTTTTTTGGGTAGGAGGTGGAATGCGTTTACGCACACTGAGGGGCTCGTTGTTCCCTCAGTAGTGTCGGACTCCCACGAGCTCGATGTCCCGTGAACTACCGACTAAACCACCTCCCTCGGCACCGAGGACACTAGCCTGGAACTGTTTCACACATTACTTCGGGCTAGGCCTTTGATATTACGCCGCTAGGGCAACCTCCGTGGGGAAATGCTGAGGATTAAGGCCGATCGAGGTCGACCTTTTTCGCCCGAAGAATGGCCTGGACGTAGTGCTGGACACAGTTCCAGTTGCCCTCTCCCTGGAGCATAGCTCCGACGATGTTGTTTGGGCTGACGACCACGCCGATCTCAGATGAAAGTGAGGCTCGGCGGACGTGCCAACGGTCGCACTGAAAAAAGGTGTGCTCGGACGTGTCTGGGGCAATACAGACAGTCCGGGCTGGCGACTTTGCCCATCCGGTGCAGATAGGCTCGGAAGTACCCGTGTCCAGAAAGAAACTGGGTCACGTAGTAATCGACCTCGCCGTGCTGCCGCTCCACCCATGGTCGGACGGATGGTATGAGCTGGAAGGTCCAACGTCCCCTCGGCTCGGCTTCCCAGTCGCGCTGCCAGGAGTCGAAGCTGCGATCGCGCTCTTCCCTGGCAGCTGTTTCCCGGCCCACTTCAGGCCTCCTCCGGTAAATCACCTGCCTCTCCCTCGCGAGGAAGAGGACGGGGATGACTCCGGCGATCACCATCACAGCAGGCTCGGAGACTGTGCGGTAGGCCGAAGCGACCCGCAGAGCTCCTCGACGCTGGACTCGGGCAAGCCGGTCTCGGAAGACTCGCTTCTCGAGTGCGTGAGCCCATGCCTCCGCCCCGTACAGCAAGACTGACTGGACGGCAGTCATGAGCAGACGGCGCTTGCAGGAACGAGGACCGCCGACATTGGGCATAAGCCTACCAAGGGCAGCGACACCCTTAGCGGCTTTGTCGGCGGCGCGCTGGATCTGCTCGCCGAAAGACAGTCTGCTGTCGACCATGACTCCCAGGTACTTTGCAGCAGGCTTAGTCTCGAGTGTGACGTCACCTATCTGCACCGGGAACACGGTGTTTATCCTCTTTTTGGTGAGGACGACGATCTCCGTCTTACTGGTAGCCAGGGACAAGCCGTGATCTCGCATCCACCCGTTGACCTTGGCCATTACTACGCTGAGCCTCAGTTTTGCCTGCTCGACGTTCCTCGCAGCGATCAAGGCAGCGACGTCGTCAGCATAGCCAACGAGGCGGGTCTCATCGGGCATGTCTAGCCTCAGCAAGCTATCGTAGGACACGTTTCAGAGATCTGGTCCGAGAATGGACCCCTGCGCAGCCCCGGAAGTGATGGGAATGCGCCGCTGACCTTCGGTCGTGTCGTACAACAGAACGCGGTCTGACAAATACGCTTCTATAATAATAATAATAATTTTTTTTTTTTTTTTTTTGGGTAGGAGGTGGAATGCGTTTACGCACACTGAGGGGCTCGTTGTCCCCTCAGTAGTGTCGGACTCCCACGAGCTCGATGTCCCGTGAACTACCGACTAAACCACCTCCCTCGGCACCGAGGACACTAGCCTGGAACTGTTTCACACATTACTTCGGGCTAGGCCTTTGATATTACGCCGCTAGGGCAACCTCTGTGGGGAAATGCTGAGGATTAAGGCCGATCGAGGTCGACCTTTTTCGCCCGAAGAATGGCCTGGACGTAGTGCTTGACACAGTTCCAGTTGTCCTCTCCCTGGAGCATAGCTCAGATGAAAGCGAGGCTCGGCGGACGTGCCAACGGTCGCACTGAAAGAAGGTGTGCTCGGACGTATCTGGGATGCCGGGGCAATACAGACAGTCCGGGCTGGCGACTTTGCCCATCCGGTGCAGATAGGCTCGGAAGTACCCGTGTCCAGAAAGAAACTGGGTCACGCTTCTCGCTGCAAATGCCAGATCGGCTGAGCACAGAGCGGCCCGCCGAGAGCTCCGCGGTGCCATCAACCGGAGTAAAGTCAGGTGCTGGAAACAGCTGTGTCAGGATATCGACAACGACCCCTGGGGGACGGGCTACAAACTTGTAACCCAGAAGCTAGGGGCTCGCTCACCACCTGCGGTCATGGAACCACAAGCCATGGCCGCCGTCGTCGACACACTGTTTCCCAGCCACCCAGTTCGGCCAGTCAGGGAATTCGGAGAGGTAGGCGCCTTCCCAGTTTTCCGGGAAGAGGAACTCACCGCTGCCGTCCGATCCCTACGACCCAGAAGAGCGCCCGGTCCCGATGGCATTCCGGCGGAGGTGCTCAAGCTCGCTGCGGAGGTGAATCCAAGGCTTCTGCTCGATATGTTCAACGCGTGTCTGGCGGAAGGCGTTTTCTTTTCGTCGTGGAAGGTTGCCCGCCTTGTCCTTATCCCGAAGGCGAAGAGCACACCGGGGACCCCTTCTTCTTTCCGACCCCTGTGTATGCTCGACACGGCCGGGAAAGTGCTTGAGAAGCTCCTGCGCGTCAGGCTGACCGAGGCCATCGTCTCTGCGGGGGACTTGTCCCCGCAGCAGTACGGCTTCAGATCCGGTCGCTCTACCATCGACGCTATTCAGGAGGTAGTTGAGGCAGTGCGGAGGGCGGAGGACCACAACCACTGGTCGCGCCGCGTGGTCCTTCTTGTCACGCTCGACGTGAAGAACGCTTTTAACTCCGCCAGGTGGAGCGATATGCTGTGGGCGCTTGAGCATACGTTCCAAGTTCCCTCCTACCTCCTGCGTATGATAGAAGCGTATTTGTCAGACCGCGTTCTGTTGTACGACACGACCGAAGGTCAGCGGCGCATTCCCATCACTTCCGGGGCTGCGCAGGGGTCCATTCTCGGACCAGATCTCTGGAACGTGTCCTACGATAGCTTGCTGAGGCTAGACATGCCCGATGAGACCCGCCTCGTTGGCTATGCTGACGATGTCGCTGCCTTGATCGCTGCGAGGAACGTCGAGCAGGCAAAACTGAGGCTCAGCGTAGTGATGGCCAAGGTCAACGGGTGGATGCGAGATCACGGCTTGTCCCTGGCTATCAGTAAGACGGAGATCGTCGTCCTCACCAAAAAGAGGATTAACACCGTGTTCCCGGTGCAGATAGGTGACGTCACACTCGAGACTAAGCCTGCTGCAAAGTACCTGGGAGTCATGGTCGATAGCAGACTGTCTTTCGGCGAGCAGATCCAGCGCGCCGCCGACAAAGCCGCTAAGGGTGTCGCTGCCCTTGGTAGGCTTATGCCCAATGTCGGCGGTCCTCGCTCCTGCAAGCGCCGCTTGCTCATGACTGCCGTCCAGTCAGTCTTGCTGTACGGGGCGGAGGTATGGGCTCACGCACTCGAGAAGCGAGTCTACCGAGACCGGCTTGCCCAAGTCCAGCGCCGAGGAGCTCTGCGGGTCGCTTCGGCCTACCGCACAGTCTCCGAGCCTGCTGTGATGGTGATAGCCGGAGTCATCCCCGTCCTCTTCCTCGCGAGGGAGAGGCAGGCGATTTACCGGAGGAGGCCTGAAGTGGGCCGGGAAACAGCTGCCAGGGAAGAGCGCGATCGCAGCTTCGACTCCTGGCAGCGCGACTGGGAAGCCGAGCCGAGGGGACGTTGGACCTTCCAGCTCATACCATCCGTCCGACCATGGGTGGAGCGGCAGCACGGCGAGGTCGATTACTACGTGACCCAGTTTCTTTCTGGACACGGGTACTTCCGAGCCTATCTGCACCGGATGGGCAAAGTCGCCAGCCCGGACTGTCTGTATTGCCCCGGCATCCCAGACACGTCCGAGCACACCTTTTTTCAGTGCGACCGTTGGCACGTCCGCCGAGCCTCGCTTTCATCTGAGATCGGCGTGGTCGTCAGCCCAAACAACATCGTCGGAGCTATGCTCCAGGGAGAGGGCAACTGGAACTGTGTCCAACACTACGTCCAGGCCATTCTTCGGGCGAAAAAGGTCGACCTCGATCGGCCTTAATCCTCAGCATTTCCCCACGGAGGTTGCCCTAGCGGCGTAATATCAAAGGCCTAGCCCGAAGTAATGTGTGAAACAGTTCCAGGCTAGTGTCCTCGGTGCCGAGGGAGGTGGTTTAGTCGGTAGTTCACGGGACATCGAGCTCGTGGGAGTCCGACACTACTGAGGGGACAACGAGCCCCTCAGTGTGCGTAAACGCATTCCACCTCCTACCCAAAAAAAAAAAAAAAAAAATTATTATTATTGTTATTATTATTATTATTATCGCAGGTGGAGCGATATGCTGTGGGCGCTTGAGCATACGTTCCAAGTTCCCTCCTACCTCCTGCGTATGATAGAAGCGTATTTGTCAGACCGCGTTCTGTTGTACGACACGACCGAAGGTCAGCGGCGCATTCCCATCACTTCCGGGGCTGCGCAGGGGTCCATTCTCGGACCAGATCTCTGGAACGTGTCCTACGATAGCTTGCTGAGGCTAGACATGCCCGATGAGACCCGCCTCGTTGGCTATGCTGACGACGTCGCTGCCTTGATCGCTGCGAGGAACGTCGAGCAGGCAAAACTGAGGCTCAGCGTAGTAATGGCCAAGGTCAACGGGTGGATGCGAGATCACGGCTTGTCCCTGGCTACCAGCAAGACGGAGATCGTCGTCCTCACCAAAAAGAGGATAAACACCGTGTTCCCGGTGCAGATAGGTGACGTCACACTCGAGACTAAGCCTGCTGCAAAGTACCTGGGAGTCATGGTCGACAGCAGACTGTCTTTCGGCGAGCAGATCCAGCGCGCCGCCGACAAAGCCGCTAAGGGTGTCGCTGCCCTTGGTAGGCTTATGCCCAATGTCGGCGGTCCTCATTCCTGCAAGCGCCGTCTGCTCATGACTGCCGTCCAGTCAGTCTTGCTGTACGGGGCGGAGGCATGGGCTCACGCACTCGAGAAGCGAGTCTTCCGAGACCGGCTTGCCCGAGTCCAGCGTCGAGGAGCTCTGCGGGTCGCTTCGGCCTACCGCACAGTCTCCGAGCCTGCTGTGATGGTGATCGCCGGAGTCATCCCCGTCCTCTTCCTCGCGAGGGAGAGGCAGGCGATTTACCGGAGGAGGCCTGAAGTGGGCCGGGAAACAGCTGCCAGGGAAGAGCGCGATCGCAGCTTCGACTCCTGGCAGCGCGACTGGGAAGCCGAGCCGAGGGGACGTTGGACCTTCCAACTCATACCATCCGTCCGACCATGGGTGGAGCGGCAGCACGGCGAGGTCGATTACTACGTGACCCAGTTTCTTTCTGGACACGGGTACTTCCGAGCCTATCTGCACCGGATGGGCAAAGTCGCCAGCCCGGACTGTCTGTATTGCCCCGGCATCCCAGACACGTCCGAGCACACCTTTTTTCAGTGCGACCGTTGGCACGTCCGCCGAGCCTCACTTTCATCTGAGATCGGCGTGGTCGTCAGCCCAAACAAAATCGTCGGAGCTATGCTCCAGGGAGAGGGCAACTGGAACTGTGTCCAGCACTACGTCCAGGCCATTCTTCGGGCGAAAAAGGTCGACCTCGATCGGCCTTAATCCTCAGCATTTCCCCACGGAGGTTGCCCTAGCGGCGTAATATCAAAGGCCTAGCCCGAAGTAATGTGTGAAACAGTTCCAGGCTAGTGTCCTCGGTGCCGAGGGAGGTGGTTTAGTCGGTAGTTCACGGGACATCGAGCTCGTGGGAGTCCGACACTACTGAGGGAACAACGAGCCCCTCAGTGTGCGTAAACGCATTCCACCTCCTACCCAAAAAAAAAAAAAAAAAAAAAAAAATTATTATTATTATTATTTTCCCGTGTTGGGCCGGGACAGAATGTCCAACAGTATCCCCTGCTTGTCGTAAGAGCCGACTAAAAGGGGAGGGGGGCGCACTGGTCCTTTTTCGCGTCTCCTTTTCAGAACTCCATTCTCCGAATCATTTCAATAGCCCGGCTGTTTTTCTAAATCATTCCGTCCTACTTGCCGGGGTGGCTCTGTGTTCTTCAGCCTCCACTGCGCTGGAGGTCTAGGATGAGCAGAGGGTACAGCTTAAAAACTGGGTTCTGCACCTCCCAGGCTGCCGGATAGTACAGGGGGCCCGGGTCAGCCCAGCCAGCTGACCTGGCTGCCCTATCAGCCGGTGAAAATCCTCTTGGCCGTGGCGGTGCCGGTTGGCGACCGGATAGGGCCCTGCTGCGGTCACGGGGGGGCTCTGCCGAGGCCACTGCTCGTCTAGGACCGCCGGTGTTTTGGGGGCGGTCGAACACGGATATAGTTGCTCTGGCGACGGGTCGGTTTTGACAATCACATTGGGGTACTGTTTTGGGGGGTCACAACACGCCCAGTCTTGGGGGCTAATCCAGACATCATGGCAAGTTCAGAAGGAAAAACGTCTCAAAAGGTGCAAGATTCATCCCGGGGTACCCTAACCCCAAAAACGAACCAGAGGGAGCAATTTCCTCGGCTTCCCTCTCAAAGTGGGGACGTCGACGTAGAAGACCCCTTTGGCCGGAAGCCTCGGGTCGCGAGGTCGCCACAAGGCCGAGCGACGCCAACTGCCTCGGTGACAAGAACACCGGTGCTCACCGAGCAAGCACCCGTCAGTGACGTGGACTCGGTGAACACCGACCCGTCCCCCTTCCAGGCGGTAATTTCACTTGCCAGGCAGCAGGAGGAGGAGCACCTTCAAAAGTGCTTCGCCACCCTCGCTGTCATGAAGGCCGCGACTGGCAGACAGAAGAACATCAGCAGGGATGTGCAGGAAGGCATAGTCCAACTGGAGGTCAGCCTTCACCACATCCTTCAGCTGAGGAAGTCTTGGCAGTCGTGCGAGTCCGTGACCGCATCGACGCAGACGACTCCGTCCTTGCGGGTTAAGGCCCAGCCTGCCGGATCGAAGCGGGCAGCCAGCAGCCCCGACCAGCCGGAGGCAGAGAAAAAGAAGAGGAGCGACGGTTCATTGGAGGACAAGGACTCCGAGAAATGGACCGACGTGGTTAAGAGGAAGGGGAAGAAGAAGAAAGCCCCGCCTCAGCAGCCTGGAAGCCAGCCCGGCCCCCAGGACAACAAGAAGGCGCCGAAGAAGAGGGCACGCAAGACACGGCCAGACGCTCTTCTCATCAAGCCGTCGGAGGGGAAATCCTAAGCCGACGTGCTGGGCGAGATTCGCAGCAAAGCGAAGCCCGATGAGAAGGGCGCCGTTATCAAGGCCATGAGGAAGACCCGAGCCGGCGATCTTCTGGTCGAACTCGGGGACTCCTCCGAAAGCAAGTCCGCCTTCAGCGAAGACCTGAAGAACATCTTGGGGGCGAACGCGACTGTCCGCGTTCTCGAGCCCAAGTCGACGCTGGAGGTGAGAGATCTCGACAAGCTGACGACCGAGGCGGAGGTGACCGCAGCCGTTAAATCCGCCATCGGCGACGTCGAGGTGAAGACTTTCGTCTCGAAGGCGAACGCTCGAGGCCAGAAGGTGGCTATCCTCACGCTGGGAGCCAGAGCAGCAGCGGAGCTCCTGGAGAAGGGCCACCTGAAGATCTGGTACGTGAACTGCCGGGTACGCGAGAAGCTCGTGGCCTCCAGATTTTTTAAATGTCTGGGGTTCGGTCACGTCGCTAATCATTGCCCCGGACCCGATAGAAGCAAGGTCTGCTTCAAGTGCGGCGGCCAGGACCACAAGGCCAGCGCGTGCAGTGCCGCGTTGTCCTGTGTCCTGTGTACAGAAGCCGGCTTGAAGGGCGACCAGGTCAAGCATTCTGCTGGGTCAAGTCGCTGCGGGCAGTACCGACGGGCCATCCAGGAGCTTCGCCAAACACAAAAGAAATGATCACTGTTCTGCAACTTAATATGCAGAGGAGCAGGACAGCAAACGACTTGCTGTTCCAATTCGCCACGGAGCAGGGTGCTGACCTACTGCTTCTCAGTGAGCAGTACCAGAACCGACGCTCCGCGCAGTGGTTCTCGGATCCCTCCGGCACTGCGGCGATTTGGATCTTGGACCTCGGGAAGGTGCCTGTTCTCGATTCCGGATCGGGCAACGGCTTCGTTTGGGTGAGGAGCAGGGGTTTCACTGTCTTCTCCTGTTACCTCACGCCTAACCAACCGATCGCAGACTATCGCCACATGGTCGATTCCATCGAGGATGAGATCATGAACACCTCTGGCGGGGTCATAGTCGGTGGCGATTTTAACGCCAAAGCCGTGGAATGGGGTTCCCCGCGGACCGACACTCGAGGTCGTTACATCCTCGAGTCGGCTGCCAGGTCGGGCCTCTGTATCCTTAACACGGGCGGCATTTCCACCTTTCGCCGTCCGGGGTGCAGAGAGACGATCCCTGACGTATCCCTTGCCTCTGAAGGGATTGTCCAGCGGATCTCCGACTGGCGTGTCTGCGAGGAGTATTCCTCTAGCGACCACCAGGGGATCCTCTTCAAGGTCCTTCCCGAGGGTGCGCGCTTGCGCGCTGAACCTGCTCCTCTGGCTCGACGCTGGAACACCAGTCGTCTGAGCAAAGACACTTTTAAAGAAGTAATTAAAGACCAGAGCATTGTGAATTTCACAGGTGCCGAAGATCTGGCAGCATCGACGATGCGTCTCATCGCGACCGCGTGTGAGCAGTCGATGCCCGGAGTTTCCCGCCGCCACAGGAAGAAGCCGGTTTACTGGTGGACGCCTATAATATGGACGGCTAAAATATGGCGTGGAACTGAAGAGGCTGCTGTTTCTGTACAAAACTGTCTTCGTCCCAATAGTGGGGTATGCCTTTCGAGTTTGGGGCCACAGGTTAGCCCACTCACACATCCTGCCGAAAGTCAGGGAGGCCCAGCGTAAAGCCCTGATCCACCTCACCGGAGCTTACCGAACGACCTCCCTTCAGGCTCTCTGCGCCATCACCAACATCACACCAGTATACCACAAGCTGAACTTGGTCTTGGAGCTGTGGAGAGCGCAAAAGAGGATGACGGAGGAACCGAAGAGGGACATTCGGCAGAGGTACTTCAACACCTGGCAGCGGGAGTGGGAGGAGGCGACTACAGGAAGATACACGTTCGGCCTGCTACCTGACTTGGAGGAGAGAGGTCACATGGAGCATCTGCTGACCATCGACCACACTGCCATCCAGATCCTGACGGGGCACGGGGCCTTCGGCAGCTACCTGCACAAATATGGAAAGAGAGAGACTCCTGCCTGCGAGGACTGCGGTGAGGAAGAGGACGGCACCCTGCATGCACTGATGGAGTGTCCCGAGCATGAAGATCTGCGGTTTCAGCTGGAGGAAGATCTGATGAGGCTTGGCATCGAGTTACCTTGGAACTTTGCCACTGCAATCCGACAACCGGTAGCCTTCACCAGACTTATGGCGACGTGGAGGGAGATCCATCGAAGGAGGGGAAGATGACGACACCCACACAAAACAGCTGCTCCCAGACTTCAGCATCAGGAAAGTGCAAGAGCCATCAGGAAAGTCCATCACAAAACCTGCAAAGAAAGTTGAATCGACTGGGGGTTTTTTTTTAGTGGGTAGTCGGCAAGATTGCGGAGCCCCACACACCGGGGGGATCGTGATCCTCCCGAAGGTGCGTAAAGGCATTTTTTTTTCCCCCCAAACCAACATCAGAATTTGGCATCTTATCCCGGCCTTGAAATGCCCGATCGTGACAACCAACTTCCTGGATATGACAAAGATCACCCGGACTAGTCAGAATTCAAACACACCAGTGGACTTCGCCTCCTTGGGTCCCCCGGCGAGAAATTGCTGGAAATGGAAAAATAAAGGAGATAGTTTAGTTTAGTATAGAAATAAAGGAGAGTGAGAAAAGAAGGAGGCAAGATGGGAGAGTGAAGGAAGTTAGAGAGAAGGTAGAATAAGTAAAATAACAAAGGAAAAAAAGGATTGAGCCACCCAAGTGAAAGACAAAGAAATAGACAAAGGACAAGGAAAAGAATGCCAAGGTATGTCGAAAGATAGGTACTTGGGAAAGGCATGTTGGAAATGAAAAAAAAAAAAAAAAAAAAAAAATGGTGGACGCCTGAAATCGCGGAACTCCGGAGGAGATGCCTTGGTCTCCGACGAGCTGCGCAGCGAGCCAGGAACCGCCCTGATGCAAATGCCAGGTCGGCTGAGCACAGAGCGGCCCGCCGAGAGCTCCGCCGTGCCATCAACCGGAGTAAAGTCAGGTGCTGGAAGCAGCTGTGTCAGGATATCGACAACGACCCCTGGGGGATGGGCTACAAACTTGTAACCCAGAAGCTAGGGGCTCGCTCACCACCTGCGGTCATGGAACCACAAGCCATGGCCGCCGTCGTCAATACACTGTTTCCCAGCCACCCAGTTCGGCCAGTCAGGGAATTCGGAGAGGTAGGCGCCTTCCCAGTTTTCCGGGAAGAGGAACTCACCGCTGCCGTCCGATCCCTACGACCCAGAAGAGCGCCCGGTCCCGATGGCATTCCGGCGGAGGTGCTCAAGCTCGCTGCGGAGGTGAATCCAAGGCTTCTGCTCGATATGTTCAACGCGTGTCTGGCGGAAGGCGTTTTCTTTTCTTCGTGGAAGGTTGCCCGCCTTGTTCTTATCCCGAAGGCGAAGAGCACACCGGGGACCCCTTCTTCTTTCCGACCCCTGTGTATGCTCGACACGGCCGGAAAAGTGCTTGAGAAGCTCCTGCGCGTCAGGCTGACCGAGGCCATCGTCTCTGCGGGGGACTTGTCCCCGCAGCAGTACGGCTTCAGATCCGGTCGCTCTACCATCGACGCTATTCAGGAGGTAGTTGAGGCAGTGCGGAGGGCGGAGGACCACAACCATTGGTCGCGCCGCGTGGTCCTTCTCGTCACGCTCGACGTGAAGAACGCTTTTAACTCCGCCAGGTGGAGCGATATGCTGTGGGCGCTTGAGCATACGTTCCAGGTTCCCTCCTACCTCCTGCGTATGATAGAAGCGTATTTGTCAGACCGCGTTCTGTTGTACGACACGACCGAAGGTCAGCGGCGCATTCCCATCACTTCCGGGGCTGCGCAGGGGTCCATTCTCGGACCAGATCTCTGGAACGTGTCCTACGACAGCTTGCTGAGGCTAGACATGCCCGATGAGACCCGCCTCGTTGGCTATGCTGACGACGTCGCTGCCTTGATCGCTGCGAGGAACGTCGAGCAGGCAAAACTGAGGCTCAGCGTTGTAATGGCAAGGGTCAACGGGTGGATGCGAGATCACGGCTTGTCCCTGGCTATCAGTAAGACGGAGATCGTCGTCCTCACCAAAAAGAGGATGTTCCCGGTGCAGATAGGTGACGTCACACTCGAGACTAAGCCTGCTGCAAAGTACCTGGGAGTCATGGTCGACAGCAGACTGTCTTTCGGCGAGCAGATCCAGCGCGCCGCCGACAAAGCCGCTAAGGGTGTCGCTGCCCTTGGTAGGCTTATGCCCAATGTCGGCGGTCCTCGTTCCTGCAAGCGCCGTCTGCTCATGACTGCCGTCCAGTCAGTCTTGCTGTACGGGGCGGAGGTATGGGCTCACGCACTCGAGAAGCGAGTCTACCGAGACCGGCTTGCCCGAGTCCAGCGCCGAGGAGCTCTGCGGGTCGCTTCGGCCTACCGCACAGTCTCCGAGCCTGCTGTGATGGTGATCGCCGGAGTCATCCCCGTCCTCTTCCTCGCGAGGGAGAGGCAGGCGATTTACCGGAGGAGGCCTGAAGTGGGCCGGGAAACAGCTGCCAGGGAAGAGCGCGATCGCAGCTTCGACTCCTGGCAGCGCGACTGGGAAGCCGAGCCGAGGGGACGTTGGACCTTCCAGCTCATACCTTCCGTCCGACCATGGGTGGAGCGGCAGCACGGCGAGGTCGATTACTACGTGACCCAGTTTCTTTCTGGACACGGGTACTTCTGAGCCTATCTGCACCGGATGGGCAAAGTCGCCAGCCCGGACTGTCTGTATTGCCCCGGCATCCCAGATACGTCCGAGCACACCTTCTTTCAGTGCGACCGTTGGCACGTCCGCCGAGCCTCGCTTTCATCTGAGATCGGCGTGATCGTCAGCCCAAACAACATCGTTGGAGCTATGCTCCAGGGAGAGGGCAACTGGAACTGTGTCAAGCACTACGTCCAGGCCATTCTTCGGGCGAAAAAGGTCGACCTCGATCGGCCTTAATCCTCAGCATTTCCCCACGGAGGTTGCCCTAGCAGAGTAATATCAAAGGCCTAGCCCGAAGTAATGTGTGAAACAGTTCCAGGCTAGTGTCCTCGGTGCCGAGGGAGGTGGTTTAGTCGGTAGTTCACGGGACATCGAGCTCGTGGGAGTCCGACACTACCGAGGGGACAACGAGCCCCTCAGTGTGCGTAAACGCATTCCACCTCCTACCCAAAAAAAAAAAAAAAAAATTATTATTATTATTATTATTATTATTATTTTCCCGTGTTCCCCCAGGGGCGGCCGGCTTTCGGCTGTTCGGGTGTCTGGCGACCCCGGGTTCCCGAGCCAAGCTGCGAGACTCTCCTTCTCGCAGTTCTTCTTGAGCCAAGACCTTTCTTCCTTTCTCGGGTCTTGGCTCGCCTCTTTTTTCTTTACTGAGCTAATCTTGCTCACCCTCTTCTTTCTTCGACCCCAGACCCCAGACCCTGGGTGTCTTTTCACGCCTTCTTCTCTTTCCGTGTTGGGCCGGAGTAGAATGTTCCAACAGTATCCCCTGCTTGCCGTAAAAGCCGGCTACAAGGGGGCCATAAAGCATGATGTCTGCGAAAAACCACGGTAACGTACCCCAGGTGGGTCAGGACTCCGGTCCGAAATCCCACCCCGATCATTCGGGCTGCCCTACGGATTCTGGGGAGGGCAACCAGACATTCTTGACTGTGCCACAGTTGCGCCGAAACAGCTTGGCGAGCACAACCAGCATGGGCAGTGACTTCAGTCATGCCACTGCGCAAGACTTGGAGTACTGCGAGAGTCAATGGGGAAATGTCCTCAAAGCCCGCGAAGAAGAGAACGAGATTTTTGGCCAAGTGGAGACTCTACTGGCCAACATGACTGGAGCCTGCAGGATCCAAAAAAACGTAAAAAACACGGTGAAGGAGGGAATCCTCTCCCTATCCGCGTTGTTTGAGAAGTTGAAGCTCCTGCGCAGATCGGCGGAAGAAGTCCAGGACAGATACCACCACAACGTCAATGACATTGAGGTGGCGAGAGACGCCCGGAAAAGGACAAGGTCGCGGATCCAAGGGCGGCTCCTCAAGGATGCCGTCCTCGCGGCCAGTTCCTCGGCTCCAGCCAAGCGGGTGCACAGCCCTAGTGAGAGCTCTGACGAGCACGAGCCTAGGGTTGTGCCAACGAAGAAAAAGAAGAAGGCAAAGAAGAAATCAAGAAAGGCGGAGGTGGAGGATCTGCCGGCTATCGCGGTTACCAAACCCGATCAGGGCGTGGTGGCCGTGAGGCCGAAAGCCAAGCCGGGGGCGAGCGCTGGTCCATCTTCTGTGCTCGTCAGAGTGGCTGGCGGCCAGTCCTATGCGGGTGTTCTCAGGAAGATCCGAAAGGATCTCAACCCTGACACCTGCGCCGCCAAGATTGTCTGCGCGAGGCCGACTCCGAAGGGGGATGTTATCCTCCGGCTGGGGAAGGGCTCAGACAGGCAGAAGTTCGCTGCAGCCCTCGGAGCTGCTGTCGGCAACGCGGGCAACGTCATTGCCCCAGAAAAGCGTGTTTCCGTCGAGGTGAGGGACCTTGACGCCCTCACGGGGAGACAGGAGGTTGTCGACGCACTCGACAAGGCCCTTGGCGGACCCGGTGACAATCGCAGGGTGTCACTGGGACCGGCAAACAAGCGGCAACTAAAGATGGCAGTCCTCGACCTTTCTGAGGAAGAGGCTGCCAAAGTGCTGAAGACCGGCCACCTTCGGGTGGGTTTTCTGAGCTGCGCGGTGCGCCTGCGAACCGTGGTCGTCAGGTGCTTCAAGTGCCTGAGCTACGGGCACCGTCGCAGCGAATGCACGGGGACGGATCGGTCCGCTCTTTGCTTCAAGTGCGGAGAGTCGGGCCATCACCACAAGGATTGCGGCAACGCAGTTCACTGCTTCCTCTGCAGTGAGCTGGAGCCGAAACCACAGTGCGACCACATCGCTGGTTCCGGGGCATGCCGCGTTTTTAGGCTTGCCCTGGAAAACGCCAAACAGGCAGAACAGCAACGCAAGTCCAAGCCGGCTAGAAGAAGAGGGAAGTAGTTTCCTCTTCTGACAGACCGCGGTCTCCAGTATGTGGTTTCCCAACACGGGGCCTCCCCCTGAAGTAATGTGCGAAACAGTCCCGGGGTGAGATTCGCCCGGAACGAGGAGGTGGTTTAGTGGGTAGGGCTTCGGCGAGTCCCACACTTCGTCCGTAAATGGATTCCACCTGCCTTTCCCAAAAAAAAAAAAAAAAAATTATTATTATTATTATATTTTTACTTCATGCCCCAATAAAACATGTGGCTTGAAATTGTTTAAAAATAATAATTTGTTTGGATTTTTTACTGGACAAATACTAGCTCGTGTCATTAACCCTCGAGCGGGCGCACGTGGAGTTTTCCTCCGCACGTGTTTTTTATGTTAAAATAAACAGACATAATGGGTGTCGGCGGTCGTGTCCGGCTCCGTACTTTATGCCCCTCATTCCAGGAATTTCCTAAAGCTATTTATACCCCCCATCCCCCCTTGGTACCTCGTTATATGCAATTCAGAGATGCCACCTCAGTTTGCGGAGCGCCCTCTGCCGTTACACAGACACTGATACCTATTTTTAAAATTCATAATAGCAATAGATTCGTAATTATTCTTAATTTTTTGGACTTTTCCTTTTGCTTTCGAAAAAAAGAAGCGAAGGAAAAGTCAAAAACAAAAATAAAAAGTCAGCGAAATGTAAATAATAATTAATACATATTTTATACTAGAAAATTACTTACTATGTTTAATTGAAATAGTACACCTATTAAGTTGAACAATTAATTGAATCGACGATGAAATGTTATTCCTAATGAAGTTTGTCAACATTTAAATACAATATTTCGTTATAAAACAAGTAAAATGGGTTAAATTTGTGCAGTCTAGTGTTGCGGAGTAAAACTCCGCATGCGCCCGCTCGCGTTTTGCCGGTGAAACGCCCGCTCAAGGGTTAATGAATTCCTTACATTTGTTTATTGCTTGATAAAAACTTATTGTTTGGGTTTTATATCTCATCAGATGACAGAAAAAAACAGCGTAAATTTTTGCCCACTTTTCGCCCTCACATAATATTTCTACATCTAATCTTTACTCTACGAAAAATAGCATGTGATAACAGCTACATATGATGACAAAAGCACAGTTCTGCTTTGTTTTTCTATCACCAAAACAGCAACTCATAAGACCAATGTTAATTTTTTTGAAATTTTAAATTCAATTTTCTACTTGTCTATAAGACTAATATAAATTTCAAAGGGATTCTGCACATCTACAGGAAAATACAATTCTATCAGTGTTCTTAGATTTTCGCTGCGATGCACACAGGCTGAGAAAAAGGAGTACAAAAACCTTATGGAAAAAATGCTTGTCTATTAATATAAAGATATATATATATATATAAATTCAAATAAATGGTGTTTTTTGCTTCTGGGGGCCCCAAAACGAAAAGTTATCATGGTCTCGGGCTTAGGTCTTACCATGAGACCTACGGTAATAGCTTCTTCCCTATAGGGGAAATTCGCTAAAAACACATAAATATGAGTTAAGAAGTAATTTTTAGACGAATCCAGTGCAATGAGCAATCTTACTTCAGGTCGTAGCCTTTGCAAGTTGTGTGTCTCCCGGTGGTACCAGTACACAACTCCAATGTTGGTTCCAACGGCCAGATAGTCGGGAAGCGAATCGATGCAGGTGAAACTGACATTGTCGAGAAACAACCCCCGACGAACGGTCAGTGGGACCTCCCGCAAGAATCTGCTGAGAGGAGCCCACTCCCTCAGAATGCCCTCGTCCTCGCTTTGTGGCTCTGCCATTTCTGCATCAAAAATTCAAACAGGTTCACAAAATGTTTAAGAAAAAATATAGCTTTTTCCATACACTAGAACATTTTCCAAGTAGAGTAAGTGTGACCAGCACTAAAGATAAAGAAATATAAACCAACTAAAAATATTATATGTTCAAGGAACATGACTTTTCATTCTTTTGTTTTGACATAGAGACGGGGACAGGGGTGTCCTGTAATCCAGCTGCTTGGAGGTCACGAATTGTGTATAGTTATGAACGATGGCTTGTGGACACAGTGTTCTCTAGTGGAGATTAACGTCCGCACTATTGAGAACTACGTTCCTAAGACCGTCCTCATAATTAGACCAGTTCGTAAAATTGTAAACCAGGCAAAATTGTGGTTCGGATCCCACCTTAAAATGTTGGTCCCTTAGTTGTCATTGGCTGTTGGGCTATTAATTAACAGTCCTGTCTATGGAACATGTCGGCTGTCAGTAACAAGACGACAAGATCGCGCCACAATTATCCTTCACTCATCTGTCATTTATGGTTGTCTTAAAATGTATTATATATAATTTAGAACTCCCAAACCTTTGAGAATTAAAAGGAAAAAATTATGGCCCAACATATATATATATATATAAGTTATATATATATATATATATATATATATAGTCGACATAGGTACAGTTTTATCCCTTCACTTCATACCAACAGTGACAGTTGTAAAAGTATAGGCCTATAGGCCTACTTGTGAAAAAAACTGATTACAGATTAGAAGAAGATAACAAATAGGTAAAGGTAGCACAGACAAAGGAAAGTGAGTAGAAAATTAAAAGTTTAATCGTAAAAAAGTTACAATACGGGTTTATCATATGCACTTTATGAATTGTACGATTTCTCAGGATTATTTACAAAAACATCAAGAAACTTATCTTCTGAAACCCCTTGCATATCTTTTCTATTCCTAGCTTATTATTTAGCTTAAAGGATATTTATTTTGTGGATAACATTTTAGGGAACTATAAGTTACGAAAGGGGGTAGGCCAAATATTATAAAGGTCCATATTAAACTGCAAATGCATCTAATAATTGTATTTGGATGTTGGGTGATTGTACTGTACGTATTAAAATCTCCCAATAATGTTTCTTTCAATTCGGTAAGAAGTTTTAATTCAAAACATATAAAATTGTCTATGAATACATTTCATCCAAAAGTAATATTTTAGCGTGTTTAATAAGTTACTTTCTGATAATTAGGAGGGATTTATTTTTATGTTACATGTAATAATCATATATTTACACTTTATATTTTTTATTTCTGTAAATATGTTTGGCGTTTAACGTTTTATCATAGGTAGGCCTATTTTAGATTGGATAACATATTGATGTTTTGTTTTGATTTTTGTTTATGGAATTGAATACTCTTGATCTCGGTTATCAGTATAAATCAAATTTTCAGTTCCAATTTTCTAATCCTTAAAATGTAGGTCTCATATGGAACTGCTGCCCAAATAAAAACAACTTTAAGAGCCATTGGATGTTAATAAAAGCGGTAACCTCATCTTAATAAATACATTGGTAAAAACTCAAAATATTAAGAACAAATTAAATTAACTTCATAGGCCTAACTGTTTTTCCTTGAATCCTTTGGAGGAACACTAACCTAAAATAACTGTGCCAAGGAGCTGAATCAAATAGTTTTAAGAAATTTTTTTGTTGATTTAGTGAAAAAAGTAAATCCTTGCTCTCATTGCAGCAGCAAAATATAAGATTTCTCACCGTATACCTTGTGATAATTTCTTCAGTGATGACTCATTTTGACACAACCACGCAGTGCATTTTGACATATCCGGGGCGCCTCCTCCGAATTGAATTGACACCACTGACAGTTGACAATAATTGACAAGGCGGACATCCAAAAACCAAAAAATATCTACGTTTAAATCAGCTGTAATACAAAAATCGCCAGCATCATCTTTTTTTGTGTCTACACAAAGACTGTGAAAGTGGAATTAGTTGACGGGGTTGACGTTTTCTTATTTATTTTTAAAAGGCTTTGAAGTAACAAAAGTCAAGAATCGAATCAAAACAGAGTTTAAACGAAACGTCAAACTTCAGATCTAAGGTGTACCTACCTAAATTTACTTAATTTTAAATAATGGCCTTCTAGTTTGTGCTAACGTGTATTTATACAGATCAGCCGATCACATTAAATGTGAATTATTTAAGTATTATTTCGCTAGGACTAATAAGCTGATTGGTGAGTGACTAACACTAAGCTGACCATTAAATTAATGAAGGTGTAGGTTAGGTCATTAAAATGAAATTTCACTTTGTAAGCCTCAACTCCCAAAAAAAGTTTGAGTAGAGTGAACTTTTGTTCAACAAGTCAAGTTTTAATATCTCATAAATGCATGTAAAAAACTAGCCCAAGCATTTTTAATGAGTTTTTTCTACCTAATGGGAACTGGTAGACTTTGACAAGCATTCGATAGGCATATGTAGAAGAATTAACGGAATTCCCCTATGAAGTGGAGAGGGGTATTTATTTATTTACTTGAACCATCTTCAAGTATTTCCATAAATGCAGGTGAAAACAGGAGTTGATCCGAAATCTTCGAACTGAAAAGACTCTCTAGCGGATATTCGTTAATTAAGAACAATAAACCAAATAGCCTAATTAAAGCAACAGGAAAAGAAACTGGGACATAAACAAAAGTACTGATTCTAACCAATACATGTTCAGTAAAGGAATTGTACGATAAGTTAAATCTCACTCTTAGGTTTTTCATTTGCCTTTGATAGTTTGTTTACTCACGAACAATAAGTTTAATTTTGGCAATTATTGTAAAAGACCTTGACTTTCCCCCCCTTTTCCTCTTCATTGTCACATTAATTCTTGTATATTGGCTAAAATAGCTTAATATAAAGATAAACAATATAGGCCTACTTGTAGGCCTATTGATTCAATCACTTATTTAGTGAGAGGAATTAAATAAGGGCCTATGTAACTGTTTGTATTATTCCATAAATTCATTAAAACTATAGGGCCTATGTATCAAAGCTACAAATCAGAATGACAAGGTCTAACTCAACCTTTATCATCAACTTCAAATAGGTACACAAACATTAGCAGTCAAACACTATCATCACGATCATAACACTTATCCTTCACTCATATTCAGGGTAACGTCCTCCATGAGGTACCTGTCACAAAAAGAATGATTAAGAATGTAAATGTCACAAATAAATGCTGGTGTTAAAGAACCAAATATTGTTCCATTGTTGGTAGCCATTTATAAAGCTATAGGAATACAAATTTGTTACAGCCATATCTTCCTGTTCAGTTGTAACTTAATAATCACTAGGTATCCTTAAGTATTAAAGGTCACTCATGGAAACAGTAATAGTTTCATTTAAGAAATCAAATCCTTCCTTTCGAACTAATCATACTATCCTGCAATTTGTGATCTGTTTAAGGCCTGGTGTTGCTGTTTACTACGGAGCATGGCAATTATAATGACACAAGCTTCCTTGGCTGTGAGCTATATTCAAAATTAATTTATGTTGTATGTTGTTTTCATTATGATGAGGGACAAAATAGCTTGTTTTTTTCTAGAAAAATGGCTGATTCTGAAATTGAAGAACATCTTGAAAGCGACGTGGTGCAAGAGGTCTTAAAGTCTGGGACAGATCTTCGGCAATATTCCCGCCAAGTAGAACAAGAGCTGAAAGAAGTTGAGAATAAATCCATTCAAGATTACATTAAAGAAAGTCAAAACATTGTTAGTTTACACAACCAGATAGCAGCATGTGATTTTATACTTGAGGTAAATGAGTTATTATTATGAAAATATATCTTTTCTTTGGGAATGACTTAAAATATTCCTATTGAAATATTACTCACAAAGATAAGTAGCCTACAAAATGAATTGATCATTGAAAGTATTAGTAAGTAAACCCCATTTTAGCCACAATCTACATTATTTTTTAATAGGTTTATCCTTTTTGAAACAAAAATTTTTTCTCTGTTTTAGCCACATTTTTTAAATGTTTGGCCAGAGACATTTTAAAAATGTTTTGATAAGGAACAAAACCAACTGAGCAAGCCAAAAATAAGTTAATTGTTTTTCCTTTTTAATATCAGAGGATGGAGAGCATGCTGTTAGGATTCCAAGCGGACTTGGGAAGCATCAGCAGTGAAATAGTGTCTCTCCAGCGCAAGTCCGTTAAAATGTCACAACAACTTCACAATCGACAGGCCGTTAGAGCTCAGCTCAGCCAGTTCATTGACGACATCGCTGTACCTCCAACTCTTATCACGTGAGTAAAGTGTTGATGTGTTGGTGATAAGTTTAGTGGAATTGACTACATGCAGTTGAAAGCTAAACAAAGGTTTCAAACAAATTACCCATGATGAAATCTCATTGCCTCTTTTAATTAATCAAGTTTAAATAGATTTTTTATACTTACTCACATTTATTGCCTTAACACTTATAACTTTTTAAGATTTTTTTTAATTTTTGGTTGTTCTAAATAAATTTAGAAGAGCATTTATATTTAGTGCTTTCTAATTCTAAAGTAAGACAATTCATAAAAGGAAATGAGTCAGAATTGTCATTTAGTTCTCAGTTACTTTATTCTTTCAACAGAATCTCCAGTAATTTATATGTGTACGAAGATTTAACTCAATCTTTGGTGAATAATTAAAATGATTTCAGAGGGATCTTGGAATGCAATGTGACGGAGAAAGAATTCCTCACCCATCTCACAGACTTGAACCACAAGATCAGCTTTGTGAAGGAGCAGAGTTATAAAGGTACGGTCTCACTTTAAAATGTTCTGTCTTTATTGGAGACTTAATTGTACTTCCCATGGTACGGTCCTAGTTGGCACTCATTATTTTGACAAAATAATGGGAGACGGCAGTAAAATAGGTAATTCTGCTCTATATTTTTATATTAATCTACAATAGGTAATGCAGATTTTAAGACTTTAAATAACCTTTTTTTCTGTTTTCGGCAGATGTGAAGGCATGTCAAGATGTGAAGGAAGTTATCGAGCAACTGAAAGTTGCAGCAGTTACAAAAATTCGGGCCTACATGTTGGAACAGATCTCTCGCTTCCGTAAACCCATGACTAACTATCAAGTGCCGCAAAACGCTATGCTTAAATATAAGTGAGTGCCTTGACTTAAATATAAGTACGGATTGTATACTTTCCATCAAAGCCTGGTCAACCATGTATACCTGAGGAACCTGATTTTTGGAAAAAGTACTGAAATACTATATGTTTTGGTTTTTGTTTGACCAATGTAAAATTATCAGCATATTTGTTAATTGCTTGTTTGAGAGGTATCTCAAACACTAGTACAACAGTCTTACTAGTACAACAGTCTAGTAAGTTACCTGTATAGCAAAGCCAAATACATGTGTAATCGTTTGCTTACTGTCCATGTGGATGACCAAACATGAATACAGGCTGTATCCATCCAAATGATTTCATTCAATGCATAAAACTCAACAAAGCAACACGTATTCACTTTAGATGTTTCAACTAGTTGTTGACTACTTGTTTTCATTCAAAGTGAAGTGCGTCTTATTGTTTCAAGTGTTGTAAGTTGTAAGTGATATGATCGTATTAAGAGTCAAACAACATCCTTTGGATGGATCCTACAGTTTTAATGTTTGGTCTTGCTAGTCTGCACTAATGTCGGGCTTTCAAGCATAAAATCGACCTCATACAACGACAAATGAATCTTTAAGGTAAGAAGACATTATTCAAGACAACTTTTGTTGGTATGTTTTAAGTTTTTTTTGGAAAATTATGTTTTAACCTGTCAAAGTTGTATTCATAAAGAAGTTTGCCAAAACAAATAAATTACAATTGGGTAATTTTAGAAGTATCGACAAATTTAAGTTTTAAATCATGTTATGGTAGCTGACGGAATTTCTTCTTCTGTATCAGGTTTTATTTTGAGTTCACACTGGCCAATGAGAGAGCAGTCGCCCAGGAGATTTGCGGAGAGTATGTGGATACAATGAGCAAGATCTACTTCTCGTACTTCAAATCGTACTCTTCAAAGCTCATGAAACTGCAGGTAGGCTTTGCAATTTCACATAATGATGCTTAAAACTAGTAGGCTTCCAGGTTTGAATCATTACTGTGTTCGACAGTCTTTTATGCTAATGTTTTGGTGTCTTCGCCTTTTATAAGAATCCTTGTTAATTCTTGTTTGATAGAAATTGTGAGCCTGAAAATATCTTTTCAAAAAAAGATTGTTTACCTAATAGAAATTAGTCTTTGGTTTGACCTTCGACTTTCAATATCTACTACTTTGATGTTAGACCGTCAGAGATGGAGTTGGATATAGTGAGTATCCAAAAAACGAAGTAGGGTCACCAGTTTTCACTTTGTCCTTATAAGGTTAGGTGACACATTTGTATCACATTCGCTTATCACTCCAAAGACAACCAGTTTGGTCCTAATAAGCTTGAAAACTGGGCTCAGATCTCACTTTTTAATGATTAATAACAAATTAATCCAGATAAAATATCCAAGCCAATCTTAGTCAATGAGAAACATGGAGAGTCTCTCATTGGACCTGATGATAATGAGTGTGAGTGGTACAAGTCTGTGGTAAATTCCCATGTATATTTACCATCTTGTAATTTATTTTAAATGTTTTTAGACTTTTTTCAACAACATGCATCATATTAATCAAGAAGTTATGTATTTACATAGTATAACCATACAACAAAAAATCTAATCTAAACACCTTAGCAAATACCACTTGTTTTTTCCAGTTTGAGGAGCAAGCGGGGAAGGATGATCTGATGGGGATAGAAGAGACGGGACACAAGGGCCTGTTCCACAAGTCGTCTCTGAAGCAGAAGAACACTGTGTTCACCATCGGCACCCGCGGGGAGGTCCTCACGTCCCAGCTGGAAGCCGACATCATCATTCCCCACTCGGCTCAGAAGACTGAGATCAGGGTGAGTTGTAACTCCTAGTGGGATCCTACCTGGTTTTTCCTAGCTAAGCTACAATGAAAAATTCATCGATTGCCCCTGGTTCCTTCCCCACTCAATTGAATCTAAAATTATTCAAATTTTTAAAAAGGTGATGTCTCAGATATAAATAACTATCGGCCGATCTCTCTATTTCCTTCAATTTCCAAAATACATGAAAAAATAGTTTTATAAACCAATTAAACATAATATTAAACACCGAATATCATAATGCCAATTTAACATGAATATCTGGAAAACCTCATTTATTCAATGACAATCAACATTGCTGATAACAACATCAACATTGATGATCCAGAAGATTCGTGATAAGTGCAGCGGTGTCATTTAGAGAATCAATTATTGAATTTGTAGACAGGGTAAAGGTACAGTAGTGTGTTAATGAACTTGTCTAGAGCTGTTGACAGTGTAAAACACCTAATATTATGAGATAAACTACAATCTCTTGGAGTTTTCAAAAATTGTTTGAGTTGGTTCTGCTCTTTCCTTTGTGATCGTCTGCAATTTGTTGAAATAACATATATAAATAATAGTAATAATAAAAGGAGCATCTGACATAAAGCCAACAAAATTTGGTGTTCCACTTGGATCTATTTTAGGTCCATTGTTGTTCGTATGCTAAATGAAAAATATTAACAGCACTTTACAATTTGAACCAAATTCAGAACCATGTCTATACGCTCATTTTTTTGTGTTCTGTGTTGTTCTACACCAGATGTTCAGGGTAGGGCCTCATAAAAAAATGAATGTGGCATTTATTTACTGGAACACTTTTTACCTTTAAGTAAATATAATACTAAAGATATAAACCCAAAAGCTTAATTTTTCAACCACCTCAATTATAAGTTGAAAATCAGGTGTATCCTGATTGCAGTACCCCTATGAAGCATTGTTCCGCAGTGAGCAATACGCTTTGGTCGACAATGCCTGTCGAGAATACCTCTTCATCTGCGACTTCTTCATGGTGCGAGCCAATCAGGCGATGGAACTGTTCAATCGAATACTGAGCGAGACTCTCAATCTGCTTGTGGTAAGTTATGTTTGTGGTTTAGTTGGAGGACTAACTGGTGATTAAATTGTATATATGCAGGTTACTTTTTTCAAACCCTTTTTTACAAAGCAATACTTGATTCTGAAATGTTGAAAGTATTTGGAATCTGTGACATGACAAAAGACCTTTATTATAGAGAATCAGGATACATATATAGTTCTTTTTTAAAGAGGAACAGATGCCTCACTACAGCATGTTCATTGATGTACACATAATTATAATTTATGTTTTGTCAAGGACACCTAGTGTATTGAGATTTTTTACTGGCTAAGTGATGAATCAAGTGATGTAAAATACCTGGGAATTTTGGGTAGGTATTAAAAAACAGCAAGACTAATAGATTTTTATCCCTGAAAAAGTTATTGTCAATTGTCTGATGTTCTAGAATAGCTTAATAAATTATTACCATTTATGTACAATATTTTCAATGAACTTTTTTTATTACTTAAAAAACAAAAACAGTCGAAGAAACTAACACGTAGTATGGTTGCCCAGCCCATGGCTATTTCAAGTTAGGGTGGTTATAATTTTATCAATAACTTAAATAAAATAAAAGATGTTTTTTTAATGTAACTCAAATTTTATTTTATTAGTGAAGGACTATATCCCCCAATAACCCCGGAGTTGACCCTACTATGGTTCTGGACAGCCTTACTGGCGGTTGAGTGAGTGCGCTGTATTCGGAATTGGTGTGAAACATATGTGTTGTGTTGGCAATCATTCATATGATCACATGTTTAAGTAAAGACGCACTTGCAATGTGAAAGTTTATGCTGCAAGCTCAAATGCAATGAATATTAAATCTAAACAAGGTCTTGTTGAAATCTATTTAAAACTTACACGTAAAATTACGGTAAAAGTTCTCGCAGAGCTTGCTGCAAGCCTAAGAAGAGGTTTTATCCTCATTAGTAGTGGCAATACTTAATATTACGTTTCGTATTGCGCAAGAAAACTTTCGGTAAAGTATTGCAAGACAAATTTTGTAGTGTTGATGTGCCTTAAAAACATAAACAGTGTTTTGACAGATCGACACAATCATGAGTTTTAGCAGATGATTTGTAGAGTTTCTACATTTTGCCACCCGCCAGTAAGGCTGTCCAGAACTATAGATGATTTTCTTTGGGCATACATTAAAAGTAAGGCCTACAAAAAGAATTCATAGGATACTGCAGCTCAAATCAAACATAACAAATTTAATTCAAAAATTAATTGAAAGAGGTACTTTGCAAAACATGTCCAAGAATTTGATGGAGAGAACATAACATAGTATGAATGTCACAGGCGGATTGTTTGAACTCAAAATGTAATCTAAATGTGATCAAAATTAATTAATAGGTTTTATAAAATATAAAGATTAACAAAAAAACTCATTTTATCTATATATGTGCATTATTCATTCTTAAAAATGGGTTTCGTTAAGGAAAACACGCTGTATGTTTTTAATCAATTCTTCAAATTTGATAGGCCTTACAATTTTGACTATTTATACAAGTTGTGTAATAATAGCAATTGAATTTACCCTTGATAATCTTTTTTTTTATCCTCGCTGGAAGGGAGGTTAAAAATAGCTCTTACCCGCACCGAAATGCGGGCCCTCTACGCCGCTCGCTCAAGAGAGCAAAGCGACGAGCAGGGGTCTCCAGCCTCTGACAGAGAGCATCAGTGTAGAGGCCCCGCCTCGAGGCTCGAGGCGGCTTGGAGCGTACAGTTGTCTGTACGTCTCCTTGGGCATACCTGCTAAAAAACCCCCTTGCGTGCTGTCACCACATCATTGCAATCGAACCGAGCGTCTGCTCATTGCGATATCGCAATGCGCGTCCCTTTCAGGACTCCGCGCTGCTGTCCCTTTCGGGACTCCTCAGCTGGTGTTCAACCGTTCTTCTGCTGTCCTCGGTTCTGGGGTCACTCGAGACACCCGTCTGTCCTCTTCTGGCGCAGGACGGACATGACAAAGTCAGCCACTGCATTCCAGCTGGCACTGCCCTGCAGCATCTTCCCCACGATGTTGTCCGGGGTCAGATGACCGCCTACCGAGTCAGCAAGGGCAGTCCGTTCTTCGTCAAAGCGACGGCATACGAAGAAAGTGTGTTGCATGTCGTCTCCGTCGTGTCCGCAGTACTTGCACCTGGGCGAGTCGACCTTGCCCATTCGGTGGAGGTACAGACGGAAGTAGCCATGACCTGTCAGGAACTGGGTGAGGTAAAAGTTCACCTCCCCGTGGTCGCGGCAAACCCACGGTTCCAGATTCCTGATGAGTCGCCATGTCCACCTTTTGGTCATGTCTTCGTCCCATCGACGCTGCCAGGCGGCCATTGTTTGGCCACGGGCCAGCTCGGCAGCCTCTTCCCGATCCATCTCGGGAGCACACCCCCAGATGGTCTTCTTCTCTTGCGCCAGCAGGTCGATTGGGATGACTCCCGCAATGACCAGCACCGCCGCCTGCAAGACCGTGCGGTACGAGGACGCGACCCTGAGCGCGCCGCGTCTCTGCACTGCCAGCGTGCGAGTCCGGTATTTCTTCGCCTTCGTTGTATCCGCCCAGATCTCCGCTCCGTAGACATGATGGCCTGTGCCACCCTTGATAATCTTACTCCCAACTTCATTATTACTATCATTGAGTATAACATTTTAGAATGTTCTAATTGTGATCCAATCCTGTTATTACTAAATCTAAAAAAATCCCTTTAAATTGAAGAAAAAACACATGAAATAAAATTAACATTCAAATTATAAAAATCATAAATATTCCGGACTTGGTTATTTAAGTCCATCATGCTGAGAATGGTTGTGGAAACCACATCAAAAACTTAAAAACATTTTTTATCAACGTTTTATCTCCCTTGCAGCTTAAGAATTGGAAATAGACAAGTGAATCTCCTCTAAATTGACTAAAAATCATAAATACCCAGGTTTTGGATATGTATACAAGCTTGAGGTGAATACCCATGTTATATTTACCAACCCACTGGGCATCTACTCAGCTGTAATCACTAGATAAATCAGCCTAATATTGTGATATGAAATAATATGTTTTTCCCAACAATTCATTTACGTTTAAAAAAAAATTTCACTTAAAATTTGCCAAAACTCTAATTATATTTTTTTGTTATTGCAGAAAAACCTAAAGCACTATGTTTCGTCGTGTTACGACTGCATCGCTCTGTTCTTATGCATGCACCTGGTGATGAGATACCAGCTGTTGTGCCACAAGCGAGCTGTGCCGGCCCTCGACCAGTATTGGGAGACCCTGCAAGCTATTCTCTGGCAGAGGTGGGGATCTTAATTTGTTTTTCCTTCTCTGGAAGTAAAACTAGGTTTAAAAAAAATTCAAAAGTGGATTTTAAGATATCTTTATTCCACAAGAAAAAAGCATTTACAACAAGGCCGTAGCCAATGGGGGGGTTAGGGGGTCAGAACCCCCCCCTCCCCGAAATAGTAGAAATAGCCTTGAAATTGTATGAAATAGGGGTGAACCCCCCCCCCCCCCCCGAAATCGTCAAAACCCCCCCGTAATAGTAAAAAATCCCGCGGGCAAATGCATAGGGGTCTGGAAGCAGACAAAAAGGGACAAAAATTGAGAATAAAGTGGGGGAAAAGCACACGCGTGAATAAAAAAAAGTCACCACTTTTGGCGAGCCGGAAATTCAGTCGCCGGAGGGGGTACTGACCAAACCCCCCCCCCCCCCCCGAAAAAATTTCCTGGCTACGGCTTTGATTTACAAATAGCGTAATGAATTAGGAATGTTTCTTACAAGTGTATGACTGAGGAACAAGGTTAGGCCTAAATACAGATGGTCAGAATAGAAAAATAGGTGTTTAGTCCGAATATTATTAAAAAAAATTAATAGAGTATCGATTTTTCAGAAATATTAACGTTTTACATGAGAGAGAATAAAAAAAAAGGTTGAATGCAAACAGCAATAGAAATACCTTTTTTTAATACTCTATTGATAAAATAAAACCTTTTCATTTATAATGTAGACCTACTAACCATAGGTGACTAATAATTTTCTGTAAGAATTGAAAAAAACAATTTTTTAAGCATACTAAGGACGATTCTGTTAATAGATTATGGATTGTGAAATAGAGCAAATTTTACTTTTTGTATTAATGTTATGTTTTATTACCATGTAACTGTTTTCAACAACATAATCAAAGAGCTAAGACATCAAATAACAAAGTCACCAACAATGGTTTTCGAAACATTTGTTCTTATTTTAAAAACCTGGTTGATGCTACACTTTTACTGTTGCTTAAACTTTTGTTACAATGACAGATAGCTTTAAAAATGTAGAAATACCTACAAATAGTAGATAAATAAAATAAATTGTTACTAACAAATAGTTTTAGGTAGAAATCCAGCCTAGGTAGACAAAATGTTGGTTTTGTTTGTATTTTTCTCTACTTTGAGGAAATAGTTAAAAGTTTGACAAACTGATGTGATGGTTGGGTTTACGTCCAAAACAAAAATTAGCTACTTGGCTTTAAAGATAACAAAAAAAAATTAAAAACATTTATCTTTTATTTTTTAAGTTTTTATCTGTTATTGAATTCATTGATTCCAGGTTTGAATATGTTTTCCGTTTGAACATCCAGAGTGTTAAGGACTGTGATCCAACCAAATTCACGAAAGAGACTAAACCACATTATGTAAGTTAATTTTTTATTAATGGTTTCAATATGGTTTCTTTTTAGAGTAAATTTTTATTGCTTTTTTACAGTTTACAAGTTTTTTGTCTACATTTTAGATGACAACATTATAGTAGACCTCCTGAGTTTAGGTGACAACATTAACCGACCCTGTTGGATGTAAACTCCCTGTTCTAACTGTCAGTCGGGTTAACCGTCTCTGCTCTGTAAAAATTACAAATCGCTATAACTGATCTGGTTTTGAAATCAGTTTGGGTTATTAGGGGTTTTCCAGGAATCTTGGCATTTCTGTTTCTACGTCTTGTGAAAGCTCAACTCTATAGTTATTTTTAGGCTTGTTTATTAATACACTGCAAAATGTTAGTGTTTCATAGTTAACAGAATTACTTTAGTGAGTAGAGTGACCTTATTCTGTTAATTTGTGTGGATTGATTTTTGTTGGAGAATTGGGAGATTGTTAGAAGATTATCCAACCAAAATTTGGTCCAAAAGGGAGAGTCTAACAAATTGGAGTTCTATCACATTTTTCATTTTGGTGTGCAGTGACTCTTATATACTACCAACAAGTTTTAGTTATAGTTATAGTTTAACTCGAGCGAACATATGCCTAAGAAGATTAACAAAAATCTAATCACTTTTTTTACCTATATAAGTAAAAGACAAGATGACATATTGAATGAACCAAAGTACACTTCACTCCAAGTCCCTTTTGCCATATTTTATTGTATTATAGGTACTGAACCAAAGTACACTTCATTCCAAGTCCCTTTTGCCATATTTTATTGTATTATAGGTACTTTTGTTACTTTAAGATTCAAGTTTAGTTTACACAATAATTTTATTCTTTAAGTTTACAAAATACCAATTTTATAATGATTAAAACTGAAGAAACAACTATAGCTAAGCTAATTTGCCTACTTTGATGTATTTATAGTTTGATCAAATGTTCAAATCCCTATTAAATGTGAAATACCCCCGTTGCAGCAGACCTGCATACTAAGCGAATATTTGAAATAAATGCAAAACAACATATTTCAATCAAACATAGCGAGATTTGACACGTATTTGTAAGCTCCATAAGAATAACATGGGGAATGAGTATGCAGATTTGCTGCTAGAGGTATATTAAAACTGGGGGTTTTAATTCAATATTTATTAGATCTGAACTAGAAGAGACCATTTACCAAGTTTTATCAAAATATGTTGGGAAATAAGCGAGAAATAGGATTTTACTTATTTCCTATAAGGTTAACATTGAGACAGTGTACTGTGTTTACCACTTTCAATACCTCGTTTTAGTGAAGTAGGGCTCTAGGCATGAGTTGTAAAAAATCAGGGTAGGACAGGGGAATCAGCAGTCTTACCTGGTGGTTAAAGCAGCTGAAGAGCATACAAAAAAACATAAATCACATAATCAAAATGAATTTGCTTCTTCTTCCTTCCTAGTGAACAATGAACTCCCTTCAATCTGAAGAAGGAGCCAGTGGCTCTGAAAATTCATTTTGATTACGTGTTTTGTGTTTTGTGTGCTCTTCAGCTGCTTTAACACGTTCGCTGCGTGCCACCCAATAGCGGGGGTTTGCAAAGTGCGGGCGTCGCGGGGGCAGCGGATTAGCGAACCCGATTTATTTCCATTCAACTAAACGAAAAACACTGCACGGTAATGGTACTGTGTAACCATGACAGTCGACGTAGTTCCTTGAAACACTCACAGATAGCAGCACCGCCTGGATTGCACAAGTCTGCTTGTATTGCCAAAATAAGGGGAAAATCCCAGAAAACCTGACAAAATGGTAGACTTTACAACATTGTCAGAGGGAAATGTTTCGGGGAAATTTAGTACCAACCTACACCAAAATAAAGCCCACATTAGTAGCTACAAGCTGGCAACAAATCATTGTTCCTGAGCGCCACATTTAAGCGGTAAAGTTTGTGTGTTGTGTCTACGGGTAGACCCGTAGTACCACGGGTATGCCCGTGCCACACACCGAACGTGTTAAACAATTTAAAATTAGTAATTTACAAATCAAATTATTTTTCTAACCTGTATTAAAATAAAATACCCCCGTTGCAGCAGACCTGCATACTCAGCGAATTTCAAATTCAAAAGAAAATATTTCAATCCAACACAGCAAGATTTGACATGTTTTTGTAATCTTCATAAGAATAACATTGGGAATGAGTATGCAGGTTTGCTGCAACAGGTATGTTAAAACTGTTTGTTTTTACTTCTATATTTAATAGATCTTAACTAGAAGAAGCCAAACCCCAAGTTTTACTAACATATGTTAAGAAATAAGGAAGATATAGAATTTTTTATCTCCCATAAGGATAACATGGGGAATGAATATGCAGGTTTGCTGCCACAAAAATGGAAGTATCGAGGATTTTAGACTATTAATCATTAGATCTCATCTAGATGAAGCCACAAACCAAGTGTTATTAAGATGTGTTGACAACTAAGCAAGATATAGAATTTTACTTATTCCCCATAAGGTTAACATTGGGACAACGTACTGTGTTTACCACTTTCAATATCTCGGTAACCAATGGACATAGAGCAATGATTCAATATACTAAATTGTTTGTTTTTTTTGAGCTGAATTCCATGGTGCCAACAAAAATTAGATAATTTATATGTTTGCATATAAAAAACTCAAAAACCCATTTTTAGAGGGGTTTATCCCCCTTTACCCCTCCTTCAGGAGGTCCGATCGGGCTGGTTTTCAAACTCCTCCGTTCGATTACCACTTTACATGTCTGTACCAAATTTCATTAAGATCGGACCATATTTACGGCCGCTATCGTGCTGGCAGACACACACACATATATATATATAGATAGATAGATATATAAATACCCCCGTTGCAGCAGACCTGCATACTCAGCGAATTTCAAATACAAAAAAACATATTTCAATCCAACATACCGAGATTCAACATGTTTTTGTAAGCTCCATAAGAATAACATGGGGAATGAGTATGCAGGTTTGCTGTTACGGGTATATTAAAACTAGGTGGTTTTAATTCAATACCTAGTTGATCTGAACTAGAAGAAGCCAATTACCAAGTTTTATCAAGATATGTTGAGAAATAAGCAAGATATAGAATTTTCTTTATTTCCTATAAGGTTAACATTGGGACAACGTACTGTGTTTACCACTTTCAATATCTCGGAAACCAATGGACATAGAGCAGTGATTCAAAATACTAAATTGTTTGTTTTTTTGAGCTGAATTCAATAATGCTAGCAAAAATTGGATAATTTTTAATTTTCTATGTGAAAAAATTAAAAAACCCATTTTTGGGGGGGTTTACCCCCCTTTACCCCCTCTACCGGTGGTCCGATCGGGCTGGTTCACGAACTCGTCCGAGTGATTACCACTTTACACGTCTGTACCAAATTTCATTAAGATCGGACCATATTTACGGCCGCTATCGTGTTAACAGACATAAATATATATAGATATATATAGATATATAGATATATATCTATATATATATAAAAATTCAAACGAATAGTGTTTTTTGCTTCTGGGGGCCCCAAAATGAAAAGTTAACATGGTCTCGGGCTTAAGGTAATAGCTTATTCCTTTAAGGAAATTCGCTAAAACAACCTGAATCAGCTGAATCAGCGGATAAGATGGAGGTTAGTTTCTCTACCATACGTAAAGAAATAAGCGATATAAAATCTACTTTTGATGAATCGATAAAGTCGTTACAGTCTGAAAATGCCGCGTTGAAAGAAATGTCAGCGATTGGAATCAGAACTACGTGTGAACGTGACTGAGGTGAAAGCACTAAAAGGTCAAATGTGCGATATACAACAATATAGTAGGCTAAGTAACATCGAGATTGTTGGTATACCGCTTACAACCCATGAGAACATTTATGCTTTACTCGAGCAAGTCGCGAAAAGCCTAGACGTCACGTGGTCACGCGGCGAAATATCCGTCGCTCATCGTCTTCCGAACAATAATAATAAGTCCAGACATCCGAACATCGTGGTGAGGTTCGTCAGCCGGTCGACCCGCGCCGCGTGGTTAGCCGCCGCTAGGAAGAAGAGGCCCCTCGACGCCGTCCACGTGAGCTCCGCCTTTGCACCTTCGCCAATATTCATTAACGAACACTTGACTGCAAACACAAAGGCGATTCTCAACGAGGCAAAGAAGATGGTCCGCGACCAACAGCTCGCCTTCGCCTGGGTGAAGGAGGGACGGGTGCTGGTCAGGGCTACGGCGGACGCCCGGCCGCGACGGATCAGCGATGTCGCCGACCTGGTGAGGATGAGGAGCCCACGGTCCAACAGCCAGAGCAACACCGAGTGACGTGGCCCTACACCAACTCCTGCTTCATAGACGCTGACCACAGCTAAAAAACTATTGCATGCGGTAACAGTATTGCATAATTGGAATATGTAATTTTTTTCCCCTTCCTTTTCCTTTTTATTTTATGTTACCTGTCTCCAAGCCGTATGGGTTTTATCTAGGCTTAATTCTCTTTAAAAATATATACTATTATCCAAAAAATTAATTGCGTAGAATTTAATAAGCAGTGAATTAAATAATTTTGTAATATTATGTAAGTTTATGATTAAATACTCTCACATGTAACACATATTTTGTATACCATTGAAAATGTTCAATTCTAATTTATTTATTATTGCTATTTTTTTTTCTGAATTCTTCTCATAATTCAAAACTATGACCACATTATTGTGTCCCATACAGACAGGAAGTTTTCTTTAATTGTGATAACGCATGCATAACCTATTGAGAAATGGTGCCTAAAAACCCTATTCATTATTTAATTTGATTTCATTATTTTAGATAGTAAAATGCATTTTATTTCTGAGCAACTCAATCAAATTTGATTTAATCATTTTTAGGTAGAAAAACACATTTTATTTATATTTTTTTATTTTTATTATATATATATGTATGTATGTGTATATATATATATATATATATATATATATATATATATACATATATATGTATATATATATATATATGTATATATATATATATACATATATATGTATAGGTATTAGATATATTTTTTTAATAACTCAATTACAAACTTGTATCAATGTCCAAGTATTTATGACTCTCAAAATGTAAAACCTTCCTAATTTTTACAAATAATAGCAATCAACAATGTTTATATTTTGCTTGTTTTGATTTAACTATATATTTAAATTTGCTAATTTTCTTTCTTAATTGCAAAGTTACTATTTATTTACTTATTTTTTACTATTTTTACTAACCAGTTCAATGCAGAAAGTTAAGTTTGTTTTATTTTACAGCATTAGGCCTAATTGTAGTGAATAAGAGAAAGAATAATTTATTTCTATACTTATTATAAATTAAGTGAAGTGGCTTACAATTCCTTAAACTATTATTTATAAGGTAGCTAATAGCAGTATGTTTTTCATGAAACAACATAGTTTAGTTATACAGAGCAAGGGTTCATGATTTTGGTTTAGTTTTTTGCAGTTAAAATTTAGTTTATTACTTTTTCTTATGTTGTTATATTTAAAACTGCAACCAATGATTGTCCTATAAATTCCAGTATTACCTATTACAAAACTCTGAATTATATTTTGTTTACATATATTATTAAAACGGTAGTAGGTTCTGATTATTTTACAAAAGCGATATTACGTTTGGTTTTTTCATTAATGCAATAATTGAGGGTTTGCTGTAAGCTGTCTATTATGTAAATTCAATATAAACGTAATGCAATATTTTTAGTTCTTAAAAGAATTGATTTTATCTTTTTAAAACGCTGAGCATCTCTTATTAAATTAAATTATTTAGTGCCATTGCCAAGTAAAGTATTATTATGTATTCATTTCTATCACTCCGTATTGGGAAAAATGTCATAAAAAGTAACCTATTATAATTTTATACTGCCAGGGGAGGCGCAGGGAAGGAAATCATTATTGCAGATTCACATTTATTTTCACATTCATTTCTTTTATTTTCTTTTTTTTATTCAAATAAAATTACTAATTAGCCGATGCATGACAATACAGATTACATAGCCAATTTTAGAAACATTACTAGTAAATCTATATGCAGTTCTCTTGTTGACACATTTTTCTCTAATGGAATAGGTTTTCTCAGATGTATTTATTTGAATATTAGAAGCTATAGTAAAAACTTCGATAATTTCTTATTATACTTAGAAAGTTGGACGGTTAAATGGGATTTGATAATGTTGGGGGAAACATGGCTTGATTCTGAAAAGTGTGGGGTGCAACTGGAAGGGTATAAAATGTATAAAACAAATGGGGGTGCGAATCGTAATGATGGTGTGGTTGTGTATGTGAGGGAGGGAGTGAATGTAAGCGAATGTAGAGAGCTGGAGCTGGGCGGCGTGTTTGGCCTGAGTCTCGACATCACTTATCACGGCAGGCGATCTGACCTGCTGATAGTGTACAGGACTCACGACAGTGACCTTGATAACTTTACTGATGCGCTGCGACAATACTATGACCATACGACCAGGGATAAGACCTATATAATGATGGGCGACATAAATGCAAATTTGATTGTGACTAATAAAAAAACAGAGCGCTACTTAGATGTACTTTTTGAAAAAGGCTTTGTGTGTGGGGTCAATGAACCCACCAGAGTTACTGCTGACAGCAAGACATGTTTAGATCATATTTTTATAAATCACGTAAATACTGACGATTTGAAGACCGCTGTAATTATGACCGACGTTACAGACCATTACTGTGTGGCTCTGGAAGTACCACAAAAGCGCATGTGCACACAGACAGAATATGTTACTTCATCATACATTGACAAAACTCACATGGGAAAACTAGTTGACAGTTGTGACTGGACTCAAGTTACAAACATCCTTGAAGTAAATCAAAGTTGTAATACATTTTTTTCCCTTCTCAATGAATTTAGTGAAAGCTCGCGTAAACTACAATCTAAAAAAAATCATAAGTTAAAAAAGTTAAAGCCGTGGATTACTGAGGGACTTGTAAAATCAATTAGAACCCGAGATAAATTAAGTAAAAGATTAAAAACTCAACCTTTCAATGTTGAATTGAGGTGTTTTTATGTAAGTTACAGAAACAGACTCAACGTTCTTATCCAGAACACTAAAAATAATTATTATAGATCCAAATTAAACAGTTCACAAAATAACCCTAAGATTTTTTGGAGCACAGTAAATGAAATCTCCGGTAGAATAACTAAAAAAGACACTTTTCCACTAGATCAATTTACTTCAAATAAAAACATGCAGGAAGGTGACTTAAGGCGGCAGGTGGCCGACGAATTCAATGAATATTTTTCCCAAGTTGGCAGCAACTTGGCCTCTAAAATAAATTCGGCCGGTCCATCTGTCGTCAATGACGCAGACTATACGATAGACAATAACTTAACTTTTCACACCATCACTAAGGACCAGTTACTGCACTACGTCTCGGGCCTGCGCGGCGGCTCAGCCCCCGGCTGCGACGGCATATCGGCCGATTTTTTAAAACAACACTTCCAATCGTTGTGTGGACCGTTACTTCATATAATAAATACCAGCATTGTGTCCGGCGTGTTCCCTGATGCCTTCAAGATTGCCAAAGTTGTTCCACTTTACAAATCAAATGACATCACAATTAAGTCAAATTTTCGCCCAATTAGTTTGCTTAGTGTTTTTTCAAAGGTTTTAGAAAAAGTAATCAAAGACCAGTTATCTAATTATCTGGAAATAAACAGAATAATAACCGAAAATCAGTTTGGGTTCAGGAGATCAAAAAATATTTCTGATGCGCTTTTTAAAATCACTACAGATATAAATTCAGCACTTGACAGAAATAAACGTTGCCAAATATTATTTTTAGATTTAGCTAAGGCCTTTGACACGATTGATAGACAGAAGTTGCTTGAAAAATTAAATTTAAGTGGTGTTAGAGGTATGGCATACAATTGGTTCAGGAGTTATTTTGAGGGTAGGAGGCAAGTAACGTCAATTAATGGGGTCATTAGCGACACTAAATATATTGATTACGGGGTTGTTCAAGGTTCGACATTAGGTCCTTTATTGTTCTTAATATACATAAACAATCTGGCCAAATTAAACATTTCAGGTAAATTGTATCTCTTTGCTGACGATACAGCAATTTTACATGAAGGTAACAATTGGGATTCAGTTTTTCATTCAGCACTGAGAGATCTATCAACAATTAAGTCTTGGTTTGATCAAAATTTATTAACACTTAATATATCAAAAACCAAATGTATGCCAATAGCTCTGAGTGATAGGTCCGATACAAGAATAACCAGTCTCAAACTTCATGTTTGCGGAAACACTGGTTCTTTAAATTGTGGGTGCGAATCTATTGAAAGGGTTCAAACATACAAATACCTGGGTGTTATGATGGACAGTAGAATGTCATGGAACGTGCATGTCAAATTTATTAATAATAAACTCAGGAAATTAATTTATGCTTTCCACCAACTCAGTTACATTTTAACATCAAAAGAAATCAAAACAATTTATTTTGCATATGCACAGTCTATTTTAGAGGGAGGGATATTGGCTTGGGGTGGGGCATACAAAACAACAATTAAACCTTTATTGATAACACAAAAATCCATACTCAAGGCAGCAATGCGAAGGTGTCGGCGGTACCCGACGGATGCTTTGTTCGATGAAGTCAAAGTTTTAGACGTCAGACAGCTTTTTATTCGAGCAGTTCTTTGTAACTTATATAAAAATTCAATTACTATTTTTCAATCTCTAAATCATGATTATCTCACCAGAAGTAAAGGAAGTGCAGGAATACAAATTCCCAAATTAACTAAAACTTTTTCTACGACAAATTCATTTTATATTTCACACGTTCTGTATAAAAACCTTCCAAACTCATTAAAAAATATGGATTTATCGTTTCCAGTCTTCAAAATAAAAATCAATAACTGGCTACACTCGATTGGAAGGGAAAATTCAGATAACCTAATTACTTCTGTTTACAGACGATAACAGACCGATATGCTGTGGATGCTTGAATTAGGGAGTGAATGGGATGTGCTGGTGCGAGTTGGTGGGTATGCAAGGTTTGTGTGTGTGTGTGTGTGTGTGTGTGTGTGTGTGTGTGTGTGTGTGTGTGTGTGTGTGTGTGTGTGTGTGTATGAGAGAAAGAGAGAGAGAGAGAGAGAGAGAGAGAGAGAGAGAGAGAGAGAGAGAGAGAGAGAGAGAGAGAGAGTGAGTGAGAGTTGGAGTGTGCGGATGAGTCGGGTCCGTTTGTCCACTGGTGGGAGGGGGGTGGGGGGGTCCTACATACCTTGTCTGTCTGTCTGTCCTTATCAAGTTGCACCGTAAGTTCAACAATGAGAATTGTTTATTACAATGTTGTCAAAATATAGTTGGTTAAAAAAAATCTTTATTTTCATTTGTGATTTGATTTCCATTCCTTTCTCAGATTTATCTTTAAATTCTCAGCTCAAGTAATTATTATTAAAAAAAAAAGATAACGACACTCTCTTACGCACGGGCTATAAAGCCTATGTAGGAGAAATTTCATATTTTTAGAACAGCCTAAGTAAATGTATGTTAACTATGTAATTTGTAAGGATTATAGGCTAGATCTAATGATGTATTGTAAATAATTTTTGAAATAAAGCTGATCTGATTCTGATTCTGATTCTGTTTTGGTTAAAATCATCAACAAAAAAATGCCCATGGTGATGGGCACTTTGAAAGGCTGTGGGACACAAACCGGATTTTTCCCAGACTTGAGACCAGTTCCAATCGATTTCTGGTGGCCTAAAACCGCAAATTAAATATGAAAAAATCAAAAATCCGAGGACAAAATAAAAATTTTGCCCGCACAAACATTGCTTGTTTTAGAGTATAGGATAGGTACTTTTTGTTATTTTAACCTTCATGCTTAGTTTACACATTATATTTGAATTTTTAAGTTAATAAAATATTTTAATTTCATAATGCCTGAAACTGAACCACAACCGGTACAGATAGCTAAACTAATTTTTTTACTTTGATGTAGGTATAGTCTGGTAAAATATTCATATCCCCATTTGGTGGATAAAATCAAATACTTTATTTTTTGTATTTTCTTTTACAAAATTCTAATATTACACTTATAAATACAGAATCTATCCTAAAAAAAATTATCTTTAATTTTTCAGTGGCATAAAGTGTGTTTGCTGCATTCCACCAAACTTACAACAAAAGGTAGTCTTGATAGACATTTTATATCCTAAAGAAGTTTGCAGTGAAATGAAGTTCACCTTTGTCATCCTTCAAACTAGACAGTTCGTTTTTGGGGATTTTCATGCAGTACTCTTCATCTAATTTGTCCAAGTTGGTGCTGTAAACTTTTTCTTCACAAGAACTTAGTACCTGGGCTTTTAAAGTGTAACTGTAAGCAACTTCTTTTGATTTTATTTCTAATCGAGCATAGTAATTATGTTCCAACCTTCCAATGGGTGTGGCTTGGAAAACAATCTTCAATTGTTTTTGTGTTTCATCAATCATAAAGAGAAGCCAAAACAAGTTTTCAAATATGAAAAATAGTCCGTACTCAGGTCTAGGAGTAGGAGTCCACTTCAATTTGTATTCTAGTGTTTTATCCCACATCATCCAATCTGGATGGTGAGTTTTTCGGTGATCAAGGCACTTAACTAATGGTATCTTGTCAGAACACCCTTTTTTTCGACAAAGAATCAGTCTGTAGCCACAAAACTTTTCATGGTCGTTACCTGGCTCCACAACCTCCTCACAACCTGCATCAGAGTAGCAACAAATATGTGGCAGAGCCTCCAACATGCTCTTGACACAAATAAGGTTTTCGAAAACAAATGATTCTTGACATAACGGACACTTTTGTAACTTTTTCATACAGTCAAGACATACACAATGCCCCCGAATGCAGGCTTTGAAAGGTGATTTTACTGTTTCCAAACACACAGGACACTCCACAGTCTTCAGTAATAAAGACACTATTGATTTCAACCTCTTTTTATCATCACTTGTTTTTTCCATTACGGCAAAATGAATTGATGTTAATTTTTTATGTGAAAATTATATACACTGGGAGAACAACTGACAACTAGAGCATTAATATTGATTATCATGAGTCATGATTATCAACAAAGTGATTGTGTTATGTATGAATAGGAAGATAAAAACACTCAAGGCTTATCTGCTCTTGCAGTGAGACAAATGGCAAATAAGAGACAAATCTCATAAGCATTATTCTCTGAAGTGTAGAGCAAATTATTTGTATCAATAATTTAAAGTTTTTTAAGACTTAAAACATTTTGTATATTTCAGACAACAAATTTTAGTGCAATATACATTTATCTCTGCTGCTGATGAACAAAAAGAGTTGGCTAACCCCCGCCCCCCAACCCTTTACTGTGTCTGATCACATTGATATGTGAACATAACTTAGCAAGCAAAGAATGTATTTCCTGGTGAAAAGCCTTAGGCTGAGTAGAAAGTGACAGAATTCAGCTAACTTACCTGAAAAAGAAACAGATCTCAAATCCAACAGCAGCACAAAAACATATACATATACTTTTTTTATTGATATTTTCCCCTCAAATGATTTCTTTAGGGAGAAGAAACTGTCAGTTTACAAGTAGAGCTACAGTATCTTCTCTCTGAAGAAAACTTCCTAGTAGGACCAAATATCAGTTGAAAACTATATGTATATTTTTCATGTTTATGTTTAGTGACTTCAGGAATGTTTCTATTGGTGAGCCAGCTGCACTCTGAACCTTTTCTAAAAAAAAGGAAGAATTTGTAACTTAGTGTATATTCAAAAGCTAAAAAATTAATTGGATAAATTGCATGGGAAAAAATGCTTAATAAGCCTACAGTAAAAATAACGATCGCCTATAGAATGCGTCACCATCAAGGTATCTACAAAAGTTTTGCAGAGTAGCAAAACTAGGCCTCTGTTGCAAGGCTAGTACATTTAAACTTTATCTCGGTTACATGCTGTTTTAAAACTGATCATTCTATGTCAGTGTTCTGTTTGCAGCGTGGCTGCATGATAATGTGGCTACATTCTTGCTTGATAAATTTAAATATATTGACTTAATGCAGATGGCACAAAGGGAAGATTGAACAGCAGGAATAGTGCAACGACTATTTTTCAATCAGCCCACTTATAAAAAAATGTGCTGTAATTTAAATTTTAAAAATGTTTCCATTTATTCATCTTTCCACTTTTTTAGCTTTCAAATCACCCTCCATCATTAAAAATATTAAAATTGTTAAAAGTGAATTTTATTACCACAGAATGTTTATTCTTGATTTCCAGCCAACTTTACTAAAACTTAATTCATGAAAATATGTAAGACACTTTTTTTCTAGATCAGAAGATTTTGTGACCAATAACCTATTGACAATAAATTTTATATTGAATGTAAAAAAACTAACCTACCTTTAAAAGAGTTTTCCATTTTTGTCCATCACAACATCATGAGATTTTCGCATTTTGTTTCATATTTGCCTTGTCATTTTATTTATTTAAGCTTCTCTTGGTTAAACTTTGTATATAAACATAAAAATATATCTAAAATTTGCTTTCTTTGAATTTAAATTGCATTATTGGTAAATAAAGGAAGCAAAAGAGGTTGCAGAAAACGCCTACGAGATTGTTTTTAAGACTGTTCTTTCCGATGGGTCCAGATCACCCGACGGTATGCTGAGTTCAGCGCAGCCATCGTGGGCATCAGCGAGAGCTTCCCGGACGAGCAGGTGACGCGACTCCTTGCACAGCTGCTCGATGAGGTGGAGTGTTTCGTACTGCAGATGGCAGCCATCTTCCCCCAGCGCAGGGAGCAGCTCATCTTCCTCATCAACAACTACGACATGGCTCTGTCCATCCTCATGGTGAGTGTCAATGTCAGTGTAGACCTCGGGTGACTGCTCGCGCAGGTGGAGTGTTTCGTACTGCGGATGGCAGCCATCTTCCCCCAGCGCAGGGAGCAGCTCATCTTCCTCATCAACAACTACGACATGGCTTTGTCCATCCTCATGGTGAGTGTCAATGTCAGTGTAGACCTCGGGTGACTGCTCGCGCAGGTGGAGTGTTTCATACTGCGGATGGCCGCCATCTTCCCCCAGCGCAGGGAGCAGCTCATCTTCCTCATCAAGAACTACGACATGGCCCTGTCCATCCTTATGGTGAGTGTCGATGTCAGTGTAGACCTCGGGTGACTGCTCGCGCAGGTGGAGTGTTTCATACTGCGGATGGCCGCCATCTTCCCCCAGCGCAGGGAGCAGCTCATCTTCCTCATCAAGAACTACGACATGGCCCTGTCCATCCTCATGGTGAGTGTCAATGTCAGTGTAGACCTCGGGTGACTGCTCGCGCAGGTGGAGTGTTTCGTACTGCGGATGGCAGCCATCTTCCCCCAGCGCAGGGAGCAGCTCATCTTCCTCATCAACAACTACGACATGGCTTTGTCCATCCTCATGGTGAGTGTCAATGTCAGTGTAGACCTCGGGTGACTGCTCGCGCAGGTGGAGTGTTTCATACTGCGGATGGCCGCCATCTTCCCCCAGCGCAGGGAGCAGCTCATCTTCCTCATCAAGAACTACGACATGGCCCTGTCCATCCTCATGGTGAGTGTCAATGTCAGTGTAGACCTCGGGTGACTGCTCGCGCAGGTGGAGTGTTTCGTACTGCGGATGGCAGCCATCTTCCCCCAGCGCAGGGAGCAGCTCATCTTCCTCATCAACAACTACGACATGGCTTTGTCCATCCTCATGGTGAGTGTCAATGTCAGTGTAGACCTCGGGTGACTGCTCGCGCAGGTGGAGTGTTTCATACTGCGGATGGCCGCCATCTTCCCCCAGCGCAGGGAGCAGCTCATCTTCCTCATCAAGAACTACGACATGGCCCTGTCCATCCTTATGGTGAGTGTCGATGTCAGTGTAGACCTCGGGTGACTGCTCGCGCAGGTGGAGTGTTTCATACTGCGGATGGCCGCCATCTTCCCCCAGCGCAGGGAGCAGCTCATCTTCCTCATCAAGAACTACGACATGGCCCTGTCCATCCTTATGGTGAGTGTCGATGTCAGTGTAGACCTCAGGTGACTGCTCGTGCAGGAGAAGTGCTTCGTACTGCGGATGGCGGCCATCTTCCCCCAGCGCAGGGAGCAGCTCATCTTCCTCATCAAGAACTACGACATGGCCCTGTCCATCCTTATGGTGAGTGTCGATGTCAGTGTAGACCTCAGGTGACTGCTCGTGCAGGAGAAGTGCTTCGTACTGCGGATGGCGGCCATCTTCCCCCAGCGCAGGGAGCAGCTCATCTTCCTCATCAACAACTACGACATGGCCCTGTCCATCCTCATGGTGAGTGTCGATGTCAGTGTAGACCTCGGGTGACTGCTCGTGCAGGAGAAGTGTTTCGTACTGCGGATGGCGGCCATCTTCCCCCAGCGCAGGGAGCAGCTCATCTTCCTCATCAAGAACTACGACATGGCCCTGTCCATCCTTATGGTGAGTGTCGATGTCAGTGTAGACCTCAGGTGACTGCTCGTGCAGGAGAAGTGCTTCGTACTGCGGATGGCGGCCATCTTCCCCCAGCGCAGGGAGCAGCTCATCTTCCTCATCAACAACTACGACATGGCCCTGTCCATCCTCATGGTGAGTGTAGAGCTAGGTTATTTGTTTGTGTCTATGCCATCAGCATTTTCACAAGAGAGATACACAAACACTCTGGAATTTATAAGAATTTAAAATTTTAATTTAATTAATTTAAGAAACTTATATGTTAAACTAAGGGAGAGTAGTCAAAACCCCTCAGTTTTGTGGGCATGCCAGGAATTGACCTCTTGAAGTAAAATCCAAAACGCTGACGATTAGGCTGGTAAAGTGCCCGAAATAATCAAAGTATGTACATAAACCAAACCAGCATGCTATACCAGTGTTTTTATACTAGTGTGTAGCAGTGGCATCACTTTAACTAACTTGTAAGCCACACAAAAAGTTTTCTGTGTTGTCTTCTTTTATAGTGTAGAATGGTGTGAACACCACCATTCACTTTTAGTTACATTACTAAAAGTCAAGTGAAGTCTGAGAAAAATTAAAATCAAAACTGGAGACAATCAGGAGGATAATTTATAAATAATTCCTTGTGTATGTAAAGATCACCTGTTTATTTTAAAATGTTGTTTTTATCTTACTCATTTACTTTTTTGAAGGAGGAAGGAATGAGAGACTTTTGAACTGATAACCTTTCAACTGTATTCTCGATTCAATGAATAAAAAAATAAATATTACTGTATTTAACTTCTCTGCCAAAGTACTAACACTACAAACCATGCCTAATTTAACGTACAAAATCCGTTGAATTTTTTCAAGCAACCTCAACTTTTGAGTTTTTTTTTTTCGAAACTAACCTGTTCTGTGTTGAAAGTTTTTTACCCAAATTATTTTTTCACTCGCAGGAGAGAACGAGAGACAGTTCTAAGGAGGTGGACAGTTTCCGAGAACAGCTGAGCAGCCGGAGTGCAGAATACGTAGAGGAGATTCTCAGTCCGTACTTTGGCGGAGTCATGCAGTTCGTGAAAGAGGGGGAAGCTCTTCTGGAGAAAGGCCAAGGGGACTTGTTGAAGAAGCAAGAAGGTGAGTTGAGCAGAAGCAAACACGCTGTCTCTTATAAAAATAGTAGAGTTATTGCTTACAAATGGGTTCCACACGAGTTCAATTTATCAGACTCCCTCTTATCCGGACCCCTCGGGACCAAAGCCTGTCCAGATGCCAGATACCGGGTTTTCCAGTTCAACAGACGTTTCCTAAAATTATTAAATCCAAAAATTAAAAATTAGTTATATTACTACAATAATTTGCCCACCATATTTTTCCCATGGGAATTGTCGATATAGTTCCTCAATCACTGAAAAACTAACTCATTTTACTTAAAGTGAAAAGAGCTTACTATGTAGACATACCATTACTGATCTCAAATATATTCCCACAAGAATCATCTATTTCCTGCCGATCACGTCCGGTTAAACCGATGTTTTGGTGAAAATTGTTCGTTCAAAAAGATGTTACATCCTCAATCCTCCAAGAGTAGCCCAGTTAAACCGATATCCGGTTAAAAGGTATCCGCATAAGAGGGAGTTTACTGTATATGCTAACGGCCAGCTGTAGTTTTAAAGATAAATTATTATAATGTAGATATAATGTACAGTTTTGTCTCATGACAGTTTGTTGCCACATGATAATAGTGAGTAAACAGACAGTCATGGAATGAGACTTTGCCATAAGGCTGCATGAGAATTTGGCAGCCAGTTGTCAGAGTAATAAGTGCCCCCCCCTCCCTTGATTCCATTCCTCCCTCCCCTCTACCGATTTGCGCTGTTGTTTGCTGAGATTTCTCAGTAATACTGTCAAGTAATATAAGACATGCGAAAGTACACTCAATCTACTATCTCCTCTCTCTTTACTCCTGTTTCGTTCTATTTAAGAAAAGATCTTTATGGTTCAAACTCTTTATGGGTAAAAATTATTATTTGTTTGTTGAGGTAGTATAGTGCAACATTGTCTCGCGAGTGAAAATTTTGATGCCCGAGCTTGCTGCGGATGATAATTTTTACAAGGGAGATTATGTACTTTATTCCCAAAAAAACACACAATATTTTCCTTCTTCATAAACAGATAAATAAACACGCAATACAAAAATAACTATTGTTAGTATGTATGTATTGTTTGTATAAATGGAATGTACGTATGTATTGTATATCTCTTGAAAATTATTGCTCTCAGCAAGCTCGGGTACCAATATTTTCAATCATGAGACTATGTAGTTTATTCCTAGAAAAAAAACACACAACATTGTACAAAAATAACTATTTTACCGATATAAAAAACTCAGTGGAAGTTGACTGACTGCTGTATTGCTTTACATAACCTCAAAACCTTTGTCACAAGCTAAGTGTTCTTTTCCACTTCCGCCGTAAGCCAGCCTTTAATCAACTGTTAGTGCTTGCATTCATTTAGCTACAATATATTTGAATAACTGGTTTAAAATTAAGTTAACTTAATTTTTGAATTATTGATTTTCATTTCAATCTCATGGATTTACTTTACTCCCGCTGGGAGCCAAACCCACACTCACCCCCCAAAAAATTTACTCATTCTCAAGAAAAAAGCGTCCAAACTAAGCAGGTAGGGAAAAAAGTAATTTAACACTCTATCCAGGATCTAAAGGGGCAAAATGATTCACCACCATGCCTCCAGAATATATCCAATTACAACCTGGATGAATAAATCTATACAAATTAATCTATATAATGGCATATGAAGATTATTTCAATTATAATTTTGCATTGGCCCCCCTTAGGCAAAACATTGATGCTAGAGGATTTCAATTCTAATGTGGCATTTTTCCCACAGGCAAAGCGTTGCAGCTAGTTCAGGCATTCTCTAGCACATGGAAGCGTTCTCTAGAGTTGATCAACCAGGAAGTGTTGTCATCATTCCCCAGTCTAGTTACGGGATCGACGCTCCTACAACTGGCTTTGACACAACTCGTGCAGTATTACCATCGGTCAGTTATTTATTTGTTACAGTAGACCTCTTCTTAACCGACCCTAATGGGACCAGACCTAGTTCGGATAACTTAAAAGGTTGGTTAAAACGGGTAATCCTGCAAGCAGTTCGTGGATTATTTAGAAAGTAAACTATAATTATCAACCTTTTTTTCAAAATAATTGCTGTAGAAATGTCACAATAACCCCAAAACACGGTCAAAACAAACACATTTTTCTTGAACTAAATATTAGATGTTAAAAAATGAATAACATGTTAATTGTTTAACGAATCTTTCGTAATGCAGCATTGATTGTCAAAATCGATAACAAACAAACAATTATTGCATTACGAACCAGGCAGTTAAATTTAAAATAGAGTATAGTCAAAGGTATGATACAGGTTTCAACTTATCATCAAACTACAGTTCTGGAGAAAATTTGGATCATACCACTCTCAAAATTATAAGTATGATAATTATCGAATGTCTGGGGGATCTGCACACAAGGTTCGTGTTGTTTGTTTACTCTACTGAAGAAAGAGGAAGTGGTTTCCGGGTATGAAAACAAAAACTCACAGACCCTTATCGTACTATGTGCATTGAAATGCATCTATTTGTAGGTTTTAATAAATTCATGAATGCTGTATTAAAAATATTTAAATCTGCAACAACCTGTAGAGATGAGTGTAACGTTCTCATCGCTGGGTATGGGAACGAAAATGCCGCAGTTCCTAGAAAAGGGCGGTTAAACCGAACTGTTCTCAAAACAGTGTCAGTTAAAACGATCTTTAATATTTTACCAGCAAGGGCGAATAATTCGATCGTCGGTTATAACGAGGTTGGTTAAGAGGCGGTATAATGTATTTCCTTTTTGATTCTGTTTGCTACTTTCAGAAAGCTTTTAATAATCCAAATTTTCCTGTAACTCAAGAGTATTTAATGCATGATGCAGCATTTAAATTTTGAATATGATCATCTAGTTAGTGGCTTAGGAAATCAAGTTTCATTGGTACGATCCAAAAGTTGACTACAAAAAGTAGGAATTGAATGAAAGGTTTCATAAGTAAATGTGTGAGTGAATGAACCAAAATGACATAACCTATTCTGCACTAATGTTATGACAACGTTTATTGGTGTGCAATTTAAAAAAAACTGCTATTAAATCTTGAGATTGACAAATCCTTCTGTCTATCTCCCACTGTGATATGAAACCATCCTGTTTCAACAACCTACCGATCAGTGCTCCATGTTTAGTGACAAGCTAAATCAAAATGTTGAGAGTAATCGCATAAGTAAAAAGGAGCTGTATTTTATATGAAAGGAAGTTTTTAAATGAACTCAAGGTGTCATGATGCCTTCTGTTGTTGTTCAATTTCAGTTAAATTTTTCCAGGTTAATTCTCAATTTAATATTGAGCGAGAGTGTTTGTTTTCAGGTTTAGTAAACTACTCACCCCCAACACTAAGGCTCAACTCACAAACATCCACCATATTATGGTCGAGATCAAGAAATATAAGACGAACTTTTAAAGTGCAATAGTTTAGTGATTTGCGGCAATCCAGTCAGATGTTCCATAAAAAGTAATATTTATACAGTAACAGGTTTTTGTTAAGAAATTGTTTTAAGCACTGTTTTATAGTTTGAGTTGTTGCTTGGAAGTGTTTTTTTTTTTCAAATATATTTGGTTAGATTATTTTTTAAACTGTTATATATTTGTTTTGTTAAATATACAACTGATTTAAGGTTATATTGCATGTAATTTTTCCTTTGCTTGCTCAGAGTTCATTCAGATTTAAATTTGAGTACATAAATATTTTTATTGTAAAAACTGTGTGACTGCACCTCATGCAATCACTGACAGTAACTCATCGTGCAGAGGAAATCCCCAAATTAGGTGGGTGAGTTAGTATGCCCTCTGGCAAAATTAGCATTTAAACTTCGTTGGGTTTGTTAATTAACCATACGATCAAGTAAGAACGTATTTAAACTGCCAAAGACCATCAAAGCACAAAGTTTTGTTAATTCAACAGCATTTCATTTACTCTTTTAAACTGAGTTTTAGCAAAGAATTTGGTGAGTTTGCATTTTTTGCAACCCGCTTAATTTTGTACTCCCAATCATAGAATATCTTAGTATATAAATTAATACACTGGGCTATTGAAAAGGTACAATTTAATGTTATAAAAACTCTCTTAATACAAAACAAGGAAATGTACACATTGCACTTATATCGTCACTTATAAAAACTCACTTAATACAAAACAAACTAAAAGAAAATGTCCACTTTTTACTAATACTGTCACTTTTTACAGACCTTACATTACAAAATAAACTGACAAGGAAATGTCTACTTTACACTTATTTCATCACCTTTTTAATGACCTTTAGACCAAGGTTCCTCTCTGTAAGTGGTGACAAGTTGGTTGCTGAAAATGAAATCTTTTATAAAGTTGAATAAGTAAACAAATACAATGAAAACAGGAAAGAATTGAGCCCAACCGAAGCGAATAACTTGCCAAGAGGTGGGTTTGTATCTGACAGTGGTTTCGGAATACATGACTGTCACATCGACTTCAAAAGGCTCGGCATCCATTCGTCTTGAAATCCACGATGTGTAAACGTTAGTTAGTCTTGTACTCACTGTAAAAAAGAAACATTATTTATTCAATTTTAAGAACTAAGACTTTTTACACACGAGTAAAATTTACTTCAATTGAGGGGAGGCTGAGCTCAATGGCAGGGTGGGCGGGGGTGTACTGGCGACCAAGATGAGGGCCAATTTGAGGGCCACCTAATCTCTTGAGGCCCTGTTCCAGCATCCATTGGACAAAATGTATACCTTTGCCCACCCAGTCTAAGCTTGGCCGAACCTATTCCATCTACCTATTCCTTTTTCCTTTTGCTTCCCTCGTATTAATCTACTTAAGGCTGTGAGCCTAAGGGATAATAGAAGGGAAGTCTTCTTTCCTTTCTGGTAGCTGTACAAAAAGCCAAAATAATGGCTGAAGTAGGCCTACCCTCACAGGATTTTCCTGTGGGGTAGGGAAACCCGACTACCAAATCCCCCCTACAGAAAAAAAGCTGAAACACCATGGTACTCACAATTCCTCATAGCATACTCGGACATAATATGTGACATGATGAAAGAGCTATCTTCGAGGCGCCGCGGTACGACTGTTTTGTTGTAGCGAAGATCCACTCTGCGAGGGTTCAGTGGCTGGCGTTGCACAAAATCCAAGTCTCCCGTCACAACAATCCCGCCTCCAGCCACGGTGGAACTGTAGTGAATGTATGCGGCTCCTTCTAACTGGACGCGGCAGTAGCTCTGGAACGAAGAAAGAATTGTTACTTTACAACCTTGTCCCGAGTGATACAATACATGTGAAATTGCATTTTTTTGTGTTTACTGGGACCAATTATTAAAACTATGCCAAGTACTAACAGAAAATTAGAACAAAGGAATAGGTTGAGGCTCTGGTTGAAAACATCAGCATTTTTATAGCAATTTCTCATTTAAATATCATTAAAATTTTAAACAGGACCTGTAAAGAATCCTTACACTTCTTAACCTAAGATTTTAAAATTATTTTTGCAACATTATTTATGTGTTATTTTCCCCACACATAGACATATATATGGTTTTCCATTTCCCATGGCGTGTAAGGGATTAGGAGACCCTTACACACAGACTCATAAACGCAGCTACCCCCGACGTCCCGCCACGCCTTGCCCGGCACGTAGATGACTCATGAACTGGGGCTCTAGTACTGAATGGTAACTTTTTTTACTACAGTTTTGACCATATATGATATTATATCTGGAATCTCTGTGCAATTACGAGAAAAATATACCAAATTCGTGCTATTAGGGTGATATATTAAGGCAATACGCCAAAAAAGCTAGTTGGTTTGGAAAATAGTAATAATTATTAGGCCTATAATTAAAACTATTACTATTATTATTAGGATGCCAAATTGTTGCATGTTTGTAAATGCCCTTTGCAAAAACTCCCAAATAAAGCAATACGGTAAACGATAAACTGTATTTTTAATATTGCGCTAACTGAAGGAAATCTGCTGGTTTTGTTTATTATATTAATTTACCATAGGTGGCAAAAACTCCCTAATAATTTAAGATTGAAAGCTGGGTAACTAAAAACCGCCTCTAAATTGTTCATAATAATGGCAGCCGTCTAGAGCTTCAAAAAATAAACGGCTGGCTTTATTCCAATATAATCAAAAGATTAAATGATCACCTGGTTAAGTTATTAAGCTCGCAATTTCAGGGCGGTGAGTAAAACCCAGAGTTTTGATTTTAAATTTTGTATACAACTTGGAAATATTGATTATATATGTTGGTTTCGTGCTGTATCCATGTGTTTCATTGATTACTCCCAAAACAAAATACTCCTCTATGACTCTACTAAGGCAACTGAAAAAATTAAATAAATAGTTATTTTTTATTAAAATGGGAGGTACACGAAATTGTTCTTTTACTTGAATATGGATTAAATTAATCTAATTTAACTTATAGAAAAATCTGTGGTTATATGTTTCATGAATCGTAACTGCAAGCAACATTCATGAACTTATATTAACTATACGTATTTGGTATCATTTTTCTCGTAATTTCACGAAGTTACAAATATGTTATGATCATTAGTTGAAATTGATGTTTAAAAAAATGTAATTACTCACTTAAGACCCTAGTGCATGAGTCATCTACCTGCCAGTCAGAGGGTAGTGGGGCTGGCCGCTCCGCGTTGAGTGTGCGTGCGAGAGCAAGGGTCATCTTAATCCCTTACACGCCATGCGAAATGTAAAACCGTATAACTTATTCTTTGTGGGGAAATTTCCATTATTTTTATTATGTGTTAATACTGTAATGTATTTATTTAAACTAGTGTACCTGGCGCACGAAATCGTGCGCTGTCAAGGAGAAAATCTGTCCACCAATGCGTGTAGGTAGTTAATCTTAAGTGTTGCTATTTTAAAAAATCAACTTAATTTACTAATGATAAAAAATTATTTTATTAATAAACCTTATAAAATTTCTCTATAAACAATATTGCGAGTGTAAACACGGTTGTCTCGACGAAGTCGGCCTTGGTGTTCTCCATCTTTTATGTAGCCTTTAAGTCCATCAAATGATCGGGCTCTACTTACTGCGACATACAATTGGCCGTGACCAAACACCGGTTCTGGGAGAACTACTCCAACCTTACCCAAAGATTGGCCCTGTGATTTGTTTATGGTCATAGAAAATGCCACAATAATCGGGAACTGTGTGCGCTGGAGACTAAACGGTAACAGGGTATCGGATGAGCGCATATGTATTCGTGGTATAAGAATTCTTTTATTTGTTTGAGCTCCAGTCAATACTTCACAGTCAATTGAATTACGATGCAATCTCTTGACTCTCATCCTTGTTCCGTTAATTAGACCTTTTGCTTTATCAAGATTACGAATCAACATAACCACGGCGTTCTCCTTCAACTTGAGTTCATTAGCCGGAAGTCCACCCACTCGGTCACGGCCTCCTCAGATACCATCAGCACACCCCCACCCCTCTTCCTCGGCCAAATTTATAAACTGCCCCCACAGCCACCTTTAGCAACCACCCCCTGGGCCACGACCCCTCAACTACATTCAGCACCTACCATCCCCCCCTTTCTCTGGTCAACTTTATAAACTGTCGGCTCTCTTCAGCAACCGTTCACTTGTGCACATCCAGCAATTACCCCCTCGGTCACCTCTATGACTGCCACCTCCAGCATACCCCCAGCAACTGTTCCATCGCCCACCTCCAGCCTTAGCCCTTTCGCCCACCTTCAGCAACTGATCCCTCGGCCCCCTTAAGCATCCTTCCACTCGGCCACATCATTTTAAACTTTTGTATTTTATATAGTACATATGTCATATTGTGTTCTTGGTTTAATTTCGTTCGGTTTGATATACTAACATAAGGGTTTTCTGATTAATTCAAATCATCTGAGAATGTAAACATTAATCAAGCCCATGTTATTCTTATGGGGAAAACCGCGACTTTGACCCCATGTTTTCCCATGACCACGGTGACTTTTCAAAATTTTTTTAATTGATGGCAAAACTACATGCTAAGACCTTTCTAACGACACCTTGGACATGGTGATCGGTAGCACCACCGCTCCAAAACAATTATCACAAAAATATGCCTAGCGTATTAAATATATAGATTTAACGGGAAATAAGTAATCTGAATCTGTATTAGCTGGCAATGTTAAAGCTCATTTTCTATAGCTCTTACATACATTTAGCTCTAAATCTAATTTTTCTTATTATTAATGTGTCACTTTGCTTGACAGGTTAAGTAAAGGTAATATTTTTCAATTATTAGGTTCAAGAAAAGTTTTTTTTTTTTGGAAGGCTTAACATATAAATATATTTTCTTGATAATTCTCTCATATTTTAATATAAAACAAGAATGACATTGTAATACCTTACTAAACTAAAAATCAAATATACATTTTGGAATTGTAATGGAATAATTTCCTTTACTTAGGAAAAACAATAACATAAACAAAAGGTACAGGCTCGAGACTACATTGATCAAAACGCAAGTGGAGCTTTGGTACTATTATCGAAAAAGAAAGCTCACTTATATACAAACTAAAAATGGACGATGGAAGCTTCTGGAGAAGACATGTGGATCAACTTTTGAAATGTCAAGTTTTTTAGAGGGGGAGAATTGCTACATTTGTTTTATTTACATTTTGTTGTTTATGTTATTGTTTTTCCTAAGTAAAAGAAATCATTCAATTACAATTCCAAAATGTACATTTTATTTTTAGTTTAGTAAGGTATTACATTGTTGATCAGTATGGTTGATAATCAGAATGAAGATGATTATACAAAGACCTTAATTTAGTGTTCACCAACCGAAAGTTTGTAGTCGAACAGCAACATGATTGTCACTCCTTTGACTTCAGTATTTGGAGTGAGGAAGAGTTTAGTCTCGAACTTGAGTAGATCATTAAATCCATCTTCATCTAGATCTTCTTCGAAGGCCTGGAAATGGTAGGAAATTTTATAGACTAAAATAAAACAGGTTTGTTGGGCAATCAGGCCTATTCAATATTATTTACAGCGATCACTCACACAGTAATTACACGATGGCCAGGTTAGGTTACTACTTTCGGCTTGCAGTGCAGAACTATCACAAATTACTCTGTATGGCCAGAGCATATTTTAAAGGAATTTCACTGGGCAACACAGGTGCACCCAGTATTTTACTTTGGGGAAGACGAAGGTACCGGGGGGTATGGAATACCCCCCTGCGAAAAGGGGGGTCCGGGGGTCCTCCCCCGGAAAGATTTTACAAAAATTTAAGTGTAAAACACAGATTTCTACGTATTTTAAGTGAATTTTCCCATTATATTAGCTTGGAAACAGTCCATAGAGTCCCATGCACCATGTTTTTATGTCTCCTAATTATTTTGAACATATGTTTCCTCAATTAAATAGTATCATTTTAAGTCCAAAGTCAATTATTGTATTCTCACTTTTGAACTCCGCCACAAGTAGCCCCTACAATGATGTTGTACACGAATGGGAAAGAAAAAGAATTACGATTTTAAGCTCTTTAAGATAAGTGTAAGTAAATTTAAGTAAATTAGATCCTGGTGCTGGAAATTTATTTAAAACCCCAGCAACATTTACATTTAAAAGAGCATTGAACAGTGATCACTGTTCACTTTTAAGATTGTGGAAAACAATCTTTTGTTGTTTTTATAAATCTTTTATTGTACACAAAAAAATTGTCAGTAAAAATTTTGTTAAAACAAAAAAAAATAAATATTAATTAAATTACTAAAGGTATCAACAGATTTTTGATAAACACTTACAAACTCCCTAATTAATTTAAAAAAATCGTAGAAAAGGGAAACCTTAAATTTAAAGGATACTGTCCTTTGCAAAAAACTTGTTGACAAAATCTTGGTCTTGATGCATTTCTGCATCAGACAGTTACCTTCGTTTTTCTTTCTTTTCAAAAAACTTTGCCACTGTTGGCCTTGGGTCGAAAAAAGCTGTCCCAACTCCGTTGAGAGCGATGCGCATTCTAGAGTTGAGAGCTTCCCGTGACAGGCCAGTTGTTTGTTTGTGTGTACTGACACTGCCCTTTTTGACACTGTGCGGTGTCAGAGGAATATACGACTACACCAACTTTCTTAAGACTTAGTGATGTTTAGATACCTTCAAAAAGTGGTACAACTTTCCAGTAGACGAAACATGGTGTCATACTAGACGAAGCAGGGAGTTTTTAAGTTGCTGAGAATACTCTAAAAGATTTACATGAAGTTATTTTTTCAAATAGTTAGTTAATTCCAATATATTAAACGTGTTAAACATTAAAAAACGCCGGGACTACCCATAGCCACTGGGCGACAACATCTCAGCACTGGGCGACATTTGTGTCGCCTAGTTAACATGTTATTTTATGCCCTGTGTATGGCTGTACAAAAATGTGTATTTATTTCGATTCTGACGGCCCATTATTTAACAACATACAATACCGGGTGAATCAAAAAGACCTTCATAACTTTGAAAGTATGTACTTGCAAATACTTTATACTTGGTTATGGTGTTATTTTGTAAAAAACACTTCAAGTTTAAAAATACCTAAATTGGCTCAATGTGACTTCCGTTTGAGATACAACATATATTTGCCATCTTTGCTGCAGCATAAATAATTGTTTAACTGTGGCAGTTGCTAAGTTTAAAACTTGACCAATTTACATTCAAGTAGACACTAAATCATCGCCAGATATAAAGTGTGGTCACATTTAATAGCATTAGCTACCAGATTATGGTTTCACACTATAGGAAAAATTATCTTTGAACGGGATATGAGTTGTTTTAAGAACAAAAGTTACGTAGAGCATATTTATTTGTTTTGAATTGAGGGATACGCAGCTATAACTGGCGCCAATTCTTGAGGCCCAGTCCGCGCATGGGGCGGGGAATGGGTAGGCTGAGAGGAGAGAGGAGTAGGAGCAGCAGCGGCGGCCGACGGTGTACTAGCCTGGCTGCGTACATTCGGCAGCTCGCACGTAGTTACGGCTTCTCTGTCAATTGTTCAGAGTATCAAGACGCTTTGATAAATACTAATGAAATATTATTCTTAAATCTTATACTGTATTTAACTTTAATCGTAAATAAGACTCAATGTTCCGTCGGTTAATGTATTTAGGACGACATGTAATGACAATCGATTGTTGACGCTGAGAGCAGAATGACAGTGCTGCGCTCTGGCGACGCGTTGCCGCGCATGCACACCATCCGTTTTTGCTGCCGCACATCCACTGCACTGGGCCTCTAGAATTGGCATCAGTTATAACTCACCTGAAGATCTGGTGTGAAGTAGCATAGAACACAGAAAAAGGGGGACAAAACACATAATAAATAGGCCTACCTATTTCATTTCTATAAGAGACTTCCACAAATGAGGAGAGAGAACAATTCTTAACAATACTGTTTGGTATTTAGGCTAATTAAGTATCAGAGGAAACCAAAATACATGATGAAATTTAAAGTTTATTGTACAACTGCAGCAACAAATATATAACCAAAACTCCATTTAACTACTACTACAACTACAACATATTGCACTAGGCATAAAGTAAATTGATGTTTTCACTCTGCTCCCAATTTAAATTGAATAAGTTAGGTTTACTTCAACCAACTTATTGATTAAAAAGATACCTACAAAGTTTAAACTTAACACTAACTTAATCAAAATTCTAGTAAAATATGTGGTAATTTTTCACCTTGATAAATGGACAATAGTTGTAGTTTCTTGAAAGCTGTAGTGCTTTGGGGATATTGGAGCATAATATTAACCCGTCAAAATCTTGTTTCTTTCCAGGCTGCTTTGAAATGTCAAAAAAAATTACGTAATCATACAAGAAATTGACTTTTGGTTGCTCCACATACGAGTCAGTTCTCAGCCACAGTCCTGCAATCAAAAAAATTTGTTTAATTTGTGTGGCAATATAAATTAAATAAAGTAATTGTTTACAATGTGATCATGCATAACTCAGTAACCACCGTACGGTACTCTATTATTTGAATATGAACTACATTAAAACCAGTTTGGCCAATCCGAACTAATTGGGGCCAAAATCTACCTCCGATTTTACCGAAATGTTTGAATTAACTGAATTGTTGCTTTTAAGAAAACACACCTTTGTATGTTGGGTTAAGTAATTAAAATAGCCCCATGCAAGACTACAAACCATTGAGCTGTCAAGCTTCAAACCGTCAAGTTTTGAAATTTTTGTTTTGCCTCAAAACCAAAAAAAATTGACATTCAAGCAGAACATCAGTGCATACTTCTGAGCAATTTTCTTTTTATAGAAAATTTATATTCACTGATAGTATGCAATGCTTTATTTATATTACAGTTACTTCTGCTAATAATGAATAACTGTCTTTGCAAATGTTACTTTCTTCTTATCATTTTTAAATAATAACAATATTTAGAAACAAAGAAAAAAAATTTGTTAACAATTTTTAATAAATAAAGTTTTGGTGATTTTTTCCTCAACGCTGACATTTTTGCTAAAAAAAGTCCTTGCATATTTTGCAAGTGACGACAATGAAAAATAGTCCAGCACTTTTCATACATATTTAGACAGTGATAGCTATTTTATACTAGAAAATTACTTAGCCTACTATGTTCAATGGAAATACACATTTTAAGTTGAACATTTAATGGAATTAACGATTAAATGTGATTCCTAATGAAGTTGGTCAACAGTTAAAAACAATACTTTGTTATAAAACAAGTAAAAGGTTAAATTTGTGCAAGTTATTGTTGCATAGTAAAACTGTGCATACGCCCTCTGCCATTTTACCAATGAAGTGCCTTGCTCAAGGGTTAATTTGAGCCTAGCAATTTAACTGCATAGGCCATACCGTATGCGAAGCCCACAAGCTGTAGACGATTAGTCGCATATAAGTTAACAAGCTATTTTTCTATCATTTCATCGACCGATTTACCAATTTTTCACATGAAATCAACAGTTTAAAAAGCTTAGTCTTGATTATTTAATGTATTGGCAAAGTCTGTCCTGTCATTTTTAATTGGTGAGTTGCTCTAGAGATAAATGCTCAAGTTTTATCAAACTTTTTTATTAGTAAGTTATAGGTATATTGAGTACCATGGTTAATATGGTTCGAGTTTCATATCTCCTGATCTTTTGCCGTTCATTTCTATAGCTGACAATTCAACATCTAATTTTGAAGAAAATAATTTCAAACAATCTACTGACAGCCGACATTTTTGATACATTTTTTGTTTGACAGAACTTGACATACCATAGCCTACTTGTTTCTCTTAAGTAGGCTAATTGTATTAAAAAACTATTATATAGGCTATTGTATTTTATTTGACTGTTTTATTGCTCTATGAAAATATATTTTTCAATAGTAACTTATCTTTATTTATTTATACAATTTACAATGCTTTAGTACAGCAATCGCCAGTTACACTATAGCATTAAAATAGTACAAAACAACAGAAAACATGCAAACTTTCAAAATAAGTTGACAACACTGTTGGTAAAAAGTCTGCTTCTTAGCAGGCCTTCAAGATGGTGGCCTTTAAAAAGTTTTTAGCTAGCTTTATCATGTTTAGGCTAATTTAGTTTTATTATAGGTAGTAGCCTATATTAAGGTTAGGTTGTGCATGGTAATTGGCAATGTTTTCAGTTACAGTTTGTTATCGATGTTTCCTCATTGCTGACGGTTGTTGGAAAATTACATCGATTAAAGTATAAAGTCAGGAAATTTTTGGGGGGGGCGTTTGGCCAAGCCCGGTGAGAGGATTTTCGAATCCCCAAATCTGGTGACCTTTTTTTTACTTGCATCTGCTTTTGGGCCCTTTGACTGTCATTTCTAACCCCTTTTTGGCTGATAACGGACCCCTATGCATTTGCCCTGGGGGGTTTTGCCAATTTCCGGGGGGTTTTTTACTCTCTGACCCCCCCCATTGGCTGGAATTTCAAGACAATTTCAGCTATTTCGGGGGGGGGGGTTTTGACCCCCTAGCCCACCCCATTGGCTAAGACCTTGATTAAGATTAACACGATAAGTTGGTAGGTAGGTATTGTATTATCTAATCCTAAACAAAATACAAACTTAGGCCTACACAAAAACAAAACTGATCTTCGCTCACATTAAATTATATTGAGAAGTTCAGTTACCAAACCTGGACAAATACATAAAAACAATAATTAGTAGGGAAGCTAAACGTGTACCCTGTAAATGCAGATCAGATGTGAAACTCGTACCAGTTAATGTTACACTACGTCCACATTTACTAAGCTAAACAATATGCAATAAGAATACTTTTGTGAACTTCATGAATATTGTTTCTCTTAAGTAGGCTAATTGTATTAACACTATTATATTTACCAGGACTTTTGTAGGTGAAAATTATTGGAAATAAAACTGTCAGTACTGATAAAATCACTAACACTACAGTAGCTTTTGAGCAAAAGTAGGCTTTATACTGATAGTAAACACTAGAACTGAACACATTATAAACAACCATTCTGAGAAAGTAAAACTATTGTTTTTCAAAAATCCATATTTCAACAACTCCCTAGCTCTAGCAACACGTTATAAAACTTTCCAAAGCTAGTACTATTCGTCGGAACTTGGGAGATTTTGTAGAAGTAATTTAAACTCATTCTCATATTTCATAAGTCTTTAGCAAACTTAACGCTTTTTAACCTATTACTTATGAGAACAATAAAATCTTACAAAGTCAGCACAGAATAAAAATTAAATAAAATCATATGAATTGGAGACGGACGTCATCATTTCGTTTTGTTTGTATGGACAAATATGGTTTCCATGGTAACAGACGTTGAGTGAAGATGTTCTCACTCAACAATTTTCAACAATATACATTCTAACCATAGAGTAATAATAATATTCTAACTGAAGCTATACTATACTATGTAGAAATTAGTCACCTCACCTAGCCCCCTATTGAATATTCAAACATGGTCAATCCTAACTAATACCCTCCATAGACGTGGTTTGTCCTTAACTAATATTAGCATATTTGCTCTGGAATAAGCTATTACCGTCGTTTTAACAGAATGGACAAAAAATATCTAATAGCTTTTTATGTAGGTCGCCATTTAAAGAAAAAGTATAAAGTATGTGATCTCTCTGGATATGAAGTGAGTTTACTGCAGAAACGCATTTTTTACCTGTACCAATCACGATTTGTTTTAAAATTTAACATGGGATTATAAGGGAAATTTATTTTTTTTATTTTTGAGTGTTTGCACGATAAGGGCGGTGACCACTGAGCTAGACCGTGGCAGTATCATGGGGCGATTTCTACCGCAGCGGCGAAACTGCCGTTGCCGTCGTTTCTGCAGTAGTAAAGGAGGCTTAAGAATGGTAGGAACACCGCACAACAATATTGCCGCGGTCCATTTAAACTGCGAAATCGACGGCAGCGGCAGTTTCGTCGCCGCGATAAAAATCGCCCCATATGCTACGGTCATTTCTCTCGTAAAAATCGTAACAAAAATGAGTAACAAAAATGAATCTCAACAAAAATTAGTATAGACATGTAAAACTAGATTCACCTGGACGAGGTCGTAAACCAGCCAGATCGACATATTTTTATATGTGCTTTTGTGATTTCTTTTATTATAAAATAATAAATTTTCCTTAAGTTAAGGAGAATACTCATCAGATAAGGGCAAGCCCGCCATCTTATTCTTTGTTATGTGCTACTTTGAATTCCAATCTGTGTATAACAGCAATTAATTAATTGTTAATCCAGGATTGGTCGTCTTTATTTTATTAATTTTTTATCTTAACTTGCCCTGTTCCTTCTCTGTACAGAATTTACTCGCTGATCTGTATATCTTCTTTGGCTCTCACTTTTATTTGTTTGCACTAATCCTATTCCTATTCTAAATTTACATGCTTTCATTCATTCATTCATTCATTCATTTCATTCCCTTCTTTCCACTCATATTTCCATTTTTACTTTTTCATCTTTTCCCCTAACACTCTTCATAATCTAACCTACCTTAGGTATCTGTATCCTAATATCTTCGCTTCTTTGTCTTTTGCCAGCTTTCGCCGGGACGGAGACTGCGCCTCGTTCACAGGGTTATTGTTTGACATCATTCGGACATTTGTCATCAGGTCGCGGGTCATGTTCAGGCTGCTGATGACAAATGACAAGTTTTGTTAAGTTAGGTTTGTGAATCTTCTTTGGTGGGTGATACATCTGATGGCTGATGCTAGTCTGCTAGTTTTAGGGAAGCACGTCTTAAATGAAGTGAGGATCCCCCGTAGACTTCGCTGTCTCTTGCTTCGTTCCTGATACGGGCGCTCAATGTCAGTCGCATTCTCTATCAGGGTCACACTTCTCGTAGCCGTTGGATTCCTCTCCATGTTTCTCCAGCCTTCCATACGGCTTAGATCCTGGAGGCAGTCTTCCAGACCATTGGAGAATATGGCTCTCGCTAGCCTTGTTGCCTCCATAATTGGTTCCTCTCCTCAGTCCTCAGTCCATGCTTCACACTGGGAAGAGTACTGAGTAGATATTCTGAGTGGTCGATTTCACTATAGCGGTTACATTTACCAGAGTAATTCCTGGAGTAAATTTAGCTTTTGAAGGCTCCATGGCCTGGAACTGGACTGTCCGACTAAAGTCGAACTAGTGGATCGGATAAAGTCGAAGGGTCTTTATTTTAATATAGGAAGCAAAATGAAATTAGAAAGTTAGAAATTTAAAGGAACATTTACTTAAGAAAACAAAAAATGTAAAATACAAAAAACACAAAGAAGAGATCAACAGTAATCTATGTAATCATAGTAATCATTAAGACATTCTATGGGACAGGTGTGGTTGTTATAAGTTGTTGGCTAAGTTGTTTTAACATATTTAAGGGAAACCCCATATCTTCCTTCTAATGATCGAAGAAATTACCATCTCTAGTATACTAAAGTTATCGCTTGGATTTTCGGTTAACTATTGCTGTCATTATGTCATTATTTGCTGAATTACACTGCAGGTTATAAAAACTTTTCCTGCAAAACTTTAATTTCCGAAAATTTTTCAGATAGACGTTATTAATTTCTACAACTACTCGCAAAATTACACTCTACACGATATATTACATGATGGTGCCCAGTATATTACTAGAGCTCGTTGCTTTTGTTCTCTATATTATTGGACTTCTATATTATTACACTCAACGGCGTAGCGGAGGAAATAAAAACAAATAAACGTCATGACGTCAAATTTACTAGTGACTAGCGAGAAAAAAAGAAGGTAGAAAAGGGAAAGAAGGGAAGAAGGAAGCTAATGGCCAATTGAGTTGATGCGTAAATTGTAGATAGCTGTCAAAGTAAACTCATTACTTCGTTGGTGTTTATTTGTACGAATCTAAAATGACTGTGATAACTAAACCTTTGAGTGAGAAGAAAGTAGACAAGCTTGGTCAACCACTCGTCGCTGCTGAATGTTTGGTAAATATAGAAATTATAAAACATTGTTTTTCGGGAAAACCCCATTATTTTATTACTAAATTAGAAATTAATTAATAGCGATTCAAGGTAAATTGCCTTCCTCAATGGGTGGATTTTTAATCACACTCTTTCTTAACCAAAATTTAATGATGTGTGTTAGTTGGTGAAGATCTGAAGCCTATAGACACAGTCAGGATTAAAGGTCACCATGAGACACCTAGACTTGCAGTGTTCCAAACAATACTAGTACAAGGTAACACAGTAAGTGGTAGCATGTAATGAGTTTGTTCAATTTTCATGTCATTGGTTCTGCACTAGGACTAAGTCTATGTTGTTATTTTTGGCAAAACTTCAATATCCAATTCCATCATATCTGCAGATGTTCATAATGGATTCGTCAATGTACCGCAACCGAATACATTATTAGTTTATGTAACATCTAACAACAAAACTTATCGACATTTAACCAACTTATCAACATTTATTAAACTTATCAACATTTTAATAAAGTGAAACATGTAGGCCTAGGCCTACTAGTCAAACTACGCCCTATGAATACTTAAAACTTGTTATGAGATGTTAACTTATATTCTTGTCTTCTGGGTTAGACCGCATCGTATTGTTGAAGATTACCGCCAACGTTTCGGGGACATTACATTACTCCATCTTCAGTGTGAAAGTGTAGTCATGCTCAACACAACAACTGTTGGCTGCACTTCCGTAGAGGTCCGGTGAAACAACTGAATGAAAATAACTATGTAGTGTAAAATATCGATATATAGCTAAACAATCGATTTTCTTATTCAATTAATATCGTTTTGCAAATAATTCAATCTAGACAATCAAACCACAAACTACTATTTCCAAGTTAATATTAAACTAAACTAAACTAACCAAACTAAACCGAAACTCAAACTTGTAAAGAAACTCTAAGTTACAAAATTTTCTTCATTGACGTTCTAAAATCTTATTCCACATCGTTCACCATCTTGCATTTGATTCATTGTCAGTCGTTGTCAGTGCCGTTGTAAGTTATATCGTCTGCACGGTCAACTGAAGTTATTGAAGTTATTGGTTTTGTTAAGTAAAAATTAGTTTTATATTTAAGTCTTGTTTGTTTGAATATGCAAATAAGTTTTTGGTTAAAACTCTGGCGATAAATGTTTCTAATCAATTCCCTAACCAAACCAGATGTACCTAACACCAAAATATAACCATGATTACGATTGTCATAGTCCGCTGTTTCGATTCCGATATTTTATGACGAAATATCTCAGCATTAACGTACCGGGTGTATATTTGACACTAGTTATTTTCATTCGGTTGTTTCACCGGACCTCTACGGAAGTGCAGCCCAACTGTTTTATTACCCTAGTACTTTTACTCATTTCAGTAATATATTAACTTAGTTGTTGTTTTGTGCACGACTACGCTTTCGCCCTGAAGATGGAGTAAGTTAATGTAATGTCTCCGAAACGTCAGTGGAAATCTTCAACAATACAAAGCGGTGTAACCCAGATTTCTGGGTTATTGTTTTCAAACAATAATTTAACATCGTTTGAAAACGACCGTGGAAGCCTACACTCTTCTTTAAAAACTTATTTTGTACTAGCTTAACATTATCAACATAGGCTAAGTATCATTAGTTCACCTTAGCAAGGCCTACCTTTAACTACAACATGTTAGTCACTAAAATTTTGGGTAAATGTTACGTATACGGTAACCTCATGGATTTTAATGAAAACTGTCTTAATGTGTTCCTTTCACTATTTTATTACAGAATCAATGCAAAATTTTCCGCGGAAATGCCGGGAAAAAGTGGGAAAAGCGGAGAAAACTGGGAAAATGAAAGAAAAACTTTTTTCTTCAAATATTACGTTGTGGGTACTCAAATTGTGCAGGTTGTTGTCCTGAACACGAATATGAAGTTTGTTTTCAGATTGAACAATTTTGAAACGAGATATCCTCAAAAAACGTAAAATAATAATAATAAACAAAGAAATAACTTGCACATCAAAACTTTGACTATCTAGGGGACCAGGTGGGATTCCGGGGTATTGGGTGGGGAACAATATGTCACCTACACTATGGCTTTATATTTTTGCAGTAGGGTAGTCGATCAATATTTGACAAATTAAGCTGACAACATTTTACTATAGAAAGTCAAAATTCCAATAAAAAAACATGTTAAATATTATTTTTTGAGTAAGTTCTGTTCAAGTCACCAACCTTATTTAAGTAGCCTAACCTAAAATTGTCTTGTTTTAAACCATTTATTTGTTTTAAAATAAGCAATTGCAGATTATTCAACGAATGTAGATTCATCAACAATTGTAGATTGATCAACAATTGTTGAATACTGTAAATAAGAATCGTAGATCAATGATGAATTAACAGCTAACTATTTAACCCTTTAGGCCTTATTTAACTATTTGAAGTGATTACAAAAAAATTTTTTAGCCAATGTATTAAGATTAATCATGCCCATAAATTGAATTTGTTTGCATTGAAAAGGAATTGGTCTAAATGTGTTAGCCATAAATGATTCATTCAAATGAAATGAGTCAGTTAAGGCTTCAATTCAATAAAGTCGTTGAAAGAGCATGCATTTTTAACCTTTGCAGTCACTTGTGTTGCCATTTATACTCTTATCAAGTAAGATAAGTACTGAATTACCTAGGCTGATAATCTTGAAAGCACCACAGAAGGCTGCCTCACAATCCATACCTAGTATATTTCACCCTATTTTGTAACTCATGCTTTATAACACTTAGCAAAATATTTTTTTTGGTATATTTCACCCTGTTTTATAACTCATACTTTATGCAGACTAATAGACCTACACACATAGCAAAATATTTGATTAAAAATGTATTTATTTCCTTTTGTGATACAGGTCTAGTCAAACTTAGATTAAAAATTCTGCTTTTTAAGCAAATTCTTTTGATAATTATTTATGTGATGTACTAAAGAGCCAAGTTAGGATTTTGATAATGTAATCTTGATAAGATAGTGTTACAACTGGCAGTGTGCTAAGGGGTCGTCCTTAAGACGTCATCGCTTTATGGCCATTTTTGGACCCCCCCCCCACAATCATTCTACCGTCATAATCCGTCTGATCCCCCCCCCCACCATTAAAAAATGATGTCATAGGATAATTCCTAAAATAATGCTATTCTTTGGAAAGGCCCTATTAAAGGGTTTTCTGTCCAAAATTAAGTTTTAACCATCAAATTAAGTTTTAAATCCATTTTGGGCTTATTTGATGTTAATAAATTATTCAAACCAGAATATTTTGAACTTTGTGATACACTACATTTACTGAAGTGATGGACGCTGACGCTGCCTGGAAATCTAAAAACATATTGCTTTTTAAAATCTGCCTTGGCTGTAGCTTTGTTTAAGATTGGAGCTATAATGACAATTTTAATGGATATTGTAAAACTCGAGCAGGTAGTTTCTAAGCTTTTTAACTTTAATTAATTTACATAGAACGTTCTCAATTTTCCTAACAAATTACTCGTAGTTTTAAAACAAAATTTGAAAAATGACGTCATCTCCAGCGTCTACCCCCCCCCCCCCATGCACAAAAACAAAAAGCAATATTAAAACAAAAACATATACCTTACTGCCGGCAATGCCTCCAAGCTGGCAGTAAGGTATATGTTTTTGTTTTAATTTCCTATCTGTGTTCTGAATCATGTTTAAAAATATGTTTTAGTTTTAATTTCCTTTCTGTATTAAGTATGTTTAATGTGTTTTGTATGAAATTTTGTGTGAGTGAGATTTCTGTTGAATGTTGAATGAATGTTAATTGTATGTCAAAAAAACAAAAACCCCAAAAAAGAAGGTTAAATAAACATAAGTAGGTTAATGTAACTTTAAGTAGGGTCGCTTGAAAACGAGAGGAGTTTCAATACCTCTCGAAACGTAGTGTAGTTTAATCACTAGAAGCAACAGGAAAAGTCCAACAAATTAAATAAATAATAATTACAAATCCTTCGCTATTATGAAATTTAAAAATACAATGTTGTACTACTGTACATTAATAATCATGTTTAATTTTTATACTATACTTTATTAGAGGGACAATGGGGGGGATGAAAAAATAATAAATTATTTCCTGTGAAAAGATATTAAAAAATATCATTACATAACTAGATTGTTAATAGAAGTAGTATAGGTATTTCATCACTTAGGTGTGATTTATTTATAGGCGATATATTGCTTTTTTCAATTTCTTAAATGATGTCTTTCCATTGTGATTTGTTTTTTCTGAATCATGTTTTGCAATATAATTTTTCTTGATATTTTAGAGCTTATAATTTTGTGAAATACTTGTTTTAAATTTTAATATATTATATAAGGTAAGTTTTGTAAAAGTCAAGGGATGATTAATTTTTTCCAAATTACACTATGTGTTACAGTGTAATTTTCTCAAACTTTTAGAGCACATAATTTTGTGAAATACTCGTTAAACTGCTTATATTATTAGAGATTTATGGAAAATTGTGGAATAGATAACTTTAAAACTCATATGCTCATGTTTTAAAATTTAAGTTACAATCTGCTTTTGGGCCATAAATTCTTTACACCATAGACCTCGACCTAGGCCCTATGTGATATTCTAAAATAATCTTGGTAACTAACACAAACAGTTATACACTAAACTTCATTGGGGAGGAGTGACCTTCAACCTTTACTCTCACCTTTATTGAAAATGTCAGTACCATTAATCAGAATGAATACCTAAAATGAGATTATAAATAAATTTACGTTACTCAGTTGACACAGTAGTATTGCAAACATTAAAATATGGCCAAGTCTGCTATTAAAGAGATGTTAAAATTTGTTTTCACAACATCAAAATGTTATAATTTCCCCCCAAAACTTACTAACACATCATATTAGGTATCCTTTTAAATTAACATATTAGGTATCCTTTTTGTGCAAATTTTTGTCATATGACAGCTGAAGGTGCTTGAGGTGTCGTTTTATGTTTTTAAACAACAGAGTGATAAACAATTAGACACAGAGTACAACTTTGAAACATAACTTGCGAAGCTTGATCCACAGAATTTTGTATCTAAAGTTTCTGTGTCCAAAGTTTTATATAGATGTGCATTATGTGTAGTTGTGTAAGTTTTATGTTGCAGATTCTTCTCTCAAGCATTTTCTTAGTTGACAAAAAGATGTTTGTATTGTCCAATTAAAATTTTAATCAGGAATAACTGCTCTGAATTCTCCAAAATGACGTTGTGGTTTATCAAGAGTTTACTCAGAGCCATATATTAATTTTGTCTTTAAATTATAACCAGTATGTTTAAAACTTTATTATGTTTAAAACTGTTCAGGGTATAAAAGAGAGCTAGTTATTTACACTCCTAAGTTAGGATGAACGGAGCATTTTAATTATGTGTTGAAGTTAGTTTGCCCAGAGCAATAAACAACTGACACTCTTATTGATCTTAGCACTCGTGGTCAGTACATTTTACCACCCCCTCACACCAGGTCAACTTTGATATAGTAAAGAGTTTCTTGTACAAATGAGTGGTTGAAGGGGCTTTTAGATCCACCTATGTTAATATCTAGCAAATGCTTTGAACCAAGCACCTGCACCAAATGTTTTAATGTCAACAAAGCAGACATTTGTAGGTCTCAATGCTTTTTAAATGACAGATATTTCATTACTGAATTGCAGTCAAATGCAGCCTACAGTGTCAAAACAATTTTTCTGTGGTACCAGTTTCGAGTTAGTGACGACTCACCTTCAGCCACTATAACTCGCTATTTTTACACTTCTGTAATCATAAAAATTTCAAACATACAGTACATTTGACTCAGAACAATCAGATAAACTGCACATACATTTAAATTAAACTTAAAACCAACCGTGTGCACACTTGTCATGCGATCCGCACCAATTGAAATTTGTAGATCTACTGGCGGACGAGCGTCTACCAGTTCATAAGCAATTGATCAAAGGTCAATCGAGAGATATCACCTGATTGTTTCAATCTAATTTGATGCCACAAAATTACATCTCAACCTAGGTTAGATGAAATTTTCTATTTTGTTGTAAAAGAGGTTTTTAAAATCCGGGTGTCTCACCTAAAGTGAACCAATAGCTAACTTTTTTTATTATAAATCTGACAAAGAACTTCTTATGGGGCACTTCCCTTAATTTTTAACACTGCTTTTTGGAGTCACTTTGAAATTTAAAAATATGGCCGCCATTTTCCAATATGGCAGACAACTTAGATTTTTCTCATGGAACACCCTATATTTTATGACGTTTTTGGATTTTACGCTTAATTTTAGGAACTTTTTATTCTTTCTCATTTTTTCCTAAACTCAGTGGTTCAGCAGATATGAGCAGTGAAAGTTTGATTTTGCCCCATTTAAAATGCAATGTGTCCATGTAACTGTGCCATCCCATGTATTCCTTGTGGAGTAAAATCATATTTAAAATAACACATTTCCACGATTAAATCTCGACTAAAAAATATTGTATGATTAAACCACAACCAAACTAACATTTTTAGGCACTTTTATTCTTTGGTATCTTTTATTAAACCCAACCGTTTTTGATATACAGACTACCAACAATTTCCCAATGTATTTTAAATGGGTAAAAAATCATATTTAACTTTAACTGTTCATACCTCCTTAACCATTGGGTTTAGGAAAAAATTATAAAGAATAAAAAGTTCCTAAAATTAAGATTAGAATCAAAAAACGCCCTAAAATATAGGGTGTTCCATAAGAAAAATCAAAGTTGTCCGCCATATTGGAAAATGGCGGCCATATTTTTAATTTTCTTAGTGACTTCAAAAAACAGCGTTAAAAAGGGAAGTGCCCCATAAGAATTTCTTTGTCAGATTTATAATAAAAAAGTTAGCTATTGGTTCATTTTAGGTGAGACACCCGGTATACAGAGCTACAAAAGACATACTTCTAAACCACTTAATGCTAATTTTTAATGTTTATCAGTGGTTACTTCAGAGAATTATATTGGAGTTTTCAGGTTCCGTATGGGACTCGAGTGTGAATGGAGGTTTCGTATCAAGCAATTTTTATGTCATAACATAGGGATATAGTTATGTCATTAATACATAGGCCTGCTGAATGAAGAACTTAAGTATTTTGTGTTAATGATTTTTACATTTATGTGATATGATTCTTAAAAATAACTTGTTTTAGGCTTTAAACTAGGAACAGATCAACAAAAACTAAAAAAATGATTGTTTAATGGTCGGGTTTAAGCTGGATGGACTAAAAATCATGAAAAATTAAATGTTAACAGTTTTGTATTGAGATAGGATTACTATTTTCAAAGGAGTCTTAACTAAAATAAACACGAAAATCGTAATAAAATATTTCTGCTCTGAGGTTCATCTATTCTGGTATGGCTGTTTAAGTAGGTTAATTTCAAATTCACACGATTTAGTTGTATTGAATGTAATCTCCCGTGTTGCAGCCGCACCGAGATGTGGAGGCGGCGGGCGATGCGCCGCCGACAGACCCGCGAGTGCTGGTGCTGCGGGCCCGCGCGCGCCGCGCGAGCTCCGTCACCACGGCATGTCTGCTCATGATGGCGCTGCTCGTGATGTGCTGCGGCGTCCTGGGCGGCTTCTACCTGTACAAGCAGTACGCCCACTCTCAGGTAGGAGACCATTGGCTTTACACTTGTAACAGACCGTTAGCCCGATGGTCAAGAACGGAGGAAAAAGCTTTTCCTAGTTTTGTCAGTCGTCAGTAGATAGCACCATCAGTAAACACACATAATACATACAATGTAGTTGGAATAGTGCATTTTATAATTACTGAGAACCTAAAATTTAACTCTGTCATATTGAAGTTTCTACTGTGTTTTTGGAAAGTAAGCCACAATATCATCTTCCACTTACGGGTAGGAATAAATAGAATATGTCAAACAAATTATTTTTGGGATAACAATCCAGCTAATTCTGTTTGATTCAAACGACTCATTCACATTCAGATGTCCAATACTGCTTGACAACTCCTGTTTCCTAGCAGCACTCACTTGGTAGCGTGAGCATCATTGCTCAAATGAATGACCATTAGATTTTACATCTAGTTAGTTGTTAATCAATGGCGAGACCATTGCAGCTAGATTAAAGGAACGGTAGGTGGATTAGGCACAGGTGATAGCTAACCTGACATGACGAACCAGGAGAGCCGAAGTTGCGACTTTTACACAGTAGGGAAACACTATGCTAGTTCTATTGAAAATCTGTGTATTTCTGCAAAAAAACTTGCAAGATTTTTAACTTATATGTGAACTTGTGCTGGAACTTTCTTCTTAATGTTCACGCTAGAAGCCTCGCAAAACAATTTGGCAGATGGCCGAAAAAACAGCTGAATTGGTTTTTTACAGGTATCAAATGGGAGCTTGGACACTTTTCTAAAAACATTATTTACCTCCTGTTAAGAAGTGTCATACATTTTCTAAATCAGATGATTATTTAAGCTGACTAGTAGAGAAAGTTCATCCGCCAAGTTGTTTTGCGAGGATTATACCATGACATCATTCATTTGACACTGTTCAGGGTGTCATACGAGACCTCCACATGTTCCAAAAGTCCTCCTTTTGAACTGGAGGCCCTCCTTTTTTCAATTTGTTAAAAAATGTGGTTTTAAAAAATATTTAATTTTAAACTTTTAAATGTACTATTTTAAAACACAAATTTTTGTAGCATTAAACTTATCAGTCCTCGAGAGAAGTTGAGAGATATTTATTGGCAAATCAGATTATGTCATATTACTTTAGATTTTTTTTTATTTATTTACAATGATATTTTTATAAACAACACCCATCTCAAGAAATGTCAATGGTTCCTCCAAAATTCTCTAGTAACCTCCAAAGGCTCTTCAACGGAAGTGTATTGACTCTTTTTGACTGCATTTGGTGTGGCATAAACCCTAACACCCTTATAGTTTTATCTACACTTTTGTACACCTGTGCATGATATTTACCTAGGTGTGGGGTGATGTTAGTTGTGTGTGGGTGTGATGTGATGCCAAAATTAGTCTAGCTAGTCCAGGACGTCAGAAATTCTTCAGCCACCCGAATGGATTTTTAGGGATAGAAAATTAGATAGACAGTCTGCTCCCTGTCTACTATTGAGGAAGAAGTTCATACCTCCGTTCTGGATTTCATTTATCAGAGAAAATACCTAGAGAGTGGTTACCAGAATGTGTTATAAGATAGGGCTTCTACCTGTGTACTGTAAAAGCAGAAAGCCAAGTCCCCCAGGTGCATTGAAATAGATGTAAAATTTGCTGCACAGAATATCTTAACTTTCATTTTAATGTTCATATTATGGTTTAGAACATCTGAAGATGCATGTGATTGCTGTGCTTTTAGAGTGCTTTCTCTGAGGCTTTTAAGTCCCAATTTGGAAAGGAGGTTCAGTGCACCAAAGTCTTCTTTTGAAAAAAAAGAATCTCCAATTCTTTCAAAAGTCATTTTTACTTAAAATATCCTCTAAATTTTCCAGTACAGTTAAAGGAAAATGCCTTGCTAAAAAAACGTAGGATTTTGCAAACTTTTATGCCACTATGAGTGGTTAATTTTATAAGAATTTGAGGAATCATTGGAGGTCTTTAATGTTAATTTTTATCTATAATTTCTTCTTAGTAAAAATCATTTCACAAAATCTCACTGGATGCCCTCTGAAATTCTAAATGAGTCATCAAAGATACCCTCCCATCACAGACTTGGCACATTGCCACTTAAAATATGATTTTAAATATGATGTTGACACTTTTGGATTCAGCTTGTAAATCCAACCAGTAGGACAATGACTCTTAGGTTTCATTGACTTTTTTGCAAAGAATGTTTAATTAAAATAGACCTGAAAATAGTTAAAAGATAAAAATGGCACTAGCTGCTTGTACTCCTGTAGGTTTAGAATAATCCACTCACACATGCCCTCAATACAAGCATATGCACTTCCTTTACGCTTATGTAACTATAGTTAGCTGTTAACTTTGCTTCTAGCTCTTATGTAACTTATGCTAATGTCAATAACATTTCACAATCCCCTCTACCCTTTTGCAGTCAGAAATTGCTCGTTGGCAACAAGAATTAATGTACAATAAGGTGAGTTTTGGTCATTCAATTTATTAAATGTTTTGTGCTCTGGAGCGTTGAAAAATAAAAGCAATTGATTCTTGTTTGAATTATTTTTAGTTATCATAGAAACTTAAATAAACAGTTCATTGTCAGTGAAAATGAAAATGCCTTGCTGTTGCTGAATAATAGTCTTAACGTGTATTTTTGACTATTTTGAAAGGAGACTATTCTTCAGAATCTCTTGAGATTTAGCAACCCAAAGAGACGTTCAATGCAAATATTAAATATCCTCCTTTTTTGACATATTCATTCTTTAACAGAGGATTACCATCATAGGCCACATATTACAACCTAATCCTTAGTCCATAGGAACTTTGAGTTGGTAAGTAAATACATCTTGGAGAATCCAGATAAATGAGGTTGTTCCCCAATCTAGATAATCCAAAGTAGTATAACAACAGTGCTAATCAATATATAGCGGAACTATGGTCCATTGTCTTTGATATTGCCTTCGTTATCATCAGATCTTGGCAGATGACTCATGCTATAATGTTGCAAGTAAGTGATACATCCGTTAACGTCATAGAGATATAACATGTTTGTGACTGGACTACAATACAGTACACCTCCGATTAGCCGGACCCCACATTATCCGAATCCCGGATTATCCGGACCTGTCCATCTAAAGAAATTTAAAAAATTTAAATCATGGCAAAGAGTGATTTGCGAGTTCACGAGTGAAATGCGCCTTCCAAAAGTAAACTGCAAATGCAATACATTACTGTACGCATTTGGAATCACAATAATTAAAGGAGTCACATCGATAAAACAGTACACTACAGCATTTCCTTGAACGTAATCTTTTGGTCTTAGTCTACTTGGGGCACTAGCAGTAATCAACATAAGCTTAGCCTACGGTAATTTTATGAGCTAGTTTATTGCTGTCGCTTTAAGTGTTTACAGTTGTGAACTCTTTATGTGAACTGATATTGAATTTCAAAATGGGTGGTTGTAAAAGTGGAAAAAATGGTTTTAACTTTAGAACAGAAACTAAATGCTGTCAAAAGACTCGATGCAGGAGTATCAAGTAAACAATTAGCTAAGGAACTGGGTTTTAGGTAGGGGTGTGCGAATAGTGATTTTTGAACTCGAGCCGAGCCGAGCTTTTTCAAAAGTTTTCGAGCTCGAGCTTTTTCGAGCCGAGCTTTTTAACAATCACCAAATTATTAAAAGAAATTATGAAGCTTGATTTTAATTTTTAAAGATACAATAGACTAATGTTTGCATACCTCAAGTGACCGCCAGCTCAAAAATAGAAAGGTTATCCCCAAAACAAGTGAATCATCTCATAGGTTCATCAGTATTTTGTATTTTGTTACATAAAATTAATCAAACTGGCTCAACAAATAATTTATAAAGAAAAATACCAAATTTAAAATCTATATTTATCTACATTATATTTAAGTAATAACCAATCCCAAAATACTTTACTTTAAAATAAATAGTTACAATTTCATAATTAGACTAGTTACATATAGAAACTACAAAATTTAATTTTAAGAGTAGAAAGAATTAGTTGAAAGGTTTTAAAATAGTTATATCTATTAAAAAAATCACACATATACACTTAGTCAAACACAAGATTGATTTTTTTTGTTCACTAAGTAAAGATGATAAAAAATTAAATAGCAGTCCCAATTAATTGTGGCATAATATTCATGGCTAAACTTATTATTTCAGAATATAATATATGAATGAAATAATATTTAATAACAACAATAATTTATTGTAATTCTAAAATTAGTTGCATTTCTAAACTTTTGTGAAGAAAATAATGTACAATTAAGAAGAAGAAATGTCATAAATAAATAAGGACGGAATAGAGAGAAAGAAAGAAACAGCTAACCCTCTCTCTTTCCTTATCAGTGGCCAGGGTTGAGGGGGGGGGGGGTGGAAGTTGTTTACTTCAAGCCCCTTCTCTGTTTTTTGCTCGTCTGATTCAGTGCGTGAGTTAATTAGGAGATAAGGAATCCTTACTACAAAATGCAAAAATACAAACTACTTGTCATACAACTACTATAAATGACGGTTCATATTTTTTGTCTTATTTTTATAAATCAAATGAGACCAAAATGAAACTTGTACGATATACCGTTTAAGAGATAAGCCTTGATAAAACAATAGACTTAAATGCTGTATTTCACGTTCCCCAAGGTCAACTGAATATAGCTCCGATTTCCGTCTAAATGGAGATAATATTTCTTGTTACCTGTCAATGTCCTTTCCTTATCACTAGGGAATGTTTTTTTCTTGTTTTCGTGGGAGGGAAACGCTCTTCCGGTTTAATGTGTCCAAAAATAGATTGCAATAATTATCTTTCCGATAAGAACTCTCTTATCAAAAGCTCGGCTCGAGTGTCAAGCTTTTTAGAAAAAAGTCGAGCCGAGCCGAATACTGAAAAGCTCGACCTAAAAGCTCGACCGGTCGAATGCTCGCACACCCCTAGTTTTAGGACAAGTACGGTGGGAGGAAGAATCGAGCGCAGCTAGAAAAATGGTACTTATTCGGAACCAGTGACGGATCTAAGAGGGGGGCAGCAGGGGCACCTGCCCCGGGCGCTAGCCTGTCCGGCTCCGACGCTCCGATTAAGAAAAAAAATGAAAAACAAAGTCAAATTTTTAGTTTTGCAGCTGGCAAACCTCTCAGTAGCATCGCGTCGTAAAATCTCTTTCGCATCACGGCCATCAAGCCCATCTCTATTTTCATGTCAGTCACATTCTTGGTGTTTAATGCCCAGAAAATCGCTCGTACGTTTTGTGGACAAAGTGACGGCTGGACCTTTTCATGGTCATTATACCTTTCGGTCTCATCGTGGCCGTCATATCGCGGTTGTATGGCCTTGACCAAATTGCGGCCAGAAAGTCGCTCAGTGTCTTTGTGGGTAGCAAATCTCTTGGTCTCATTGCAACTGTTAAATATTGTTGACATATCGCGGCCATTAAATCTCTCGGTCACATTGCGGCCGTCAAATAATATTGTATTTTACTTTACATAGATTGGGCTCAAGTAGCCTATTCGTTTTAGGAGGCAACATGGCCTCCTAGGGAATATTGTTTTGAAATAGTCAGGAAAGGTCAGAAAATAAGTCGGGATTTCCATATGTGAAATCTGATATACAACTTGCAATGGTTTGACAGCGGCTGGCAAATTTCACGGTTATATAATGGCAATAACAGCTCTTGGTTAGCCTTTATCGTGGCCACGATATTGTGGTACTGTGTTGTATTGCGGCCATAATGTAAAATCATATTATAATATACGAGATAGTTGCTTATCCATTACATCAAAGGCACATTAAAAATATCATTTTTGTGTTTGGTCTGGGGGAGGGGTGCTGGACGCAGATTTTGCCCCGGGCGGCAGTATGTGTAGTTCCGTCACTGTGCGGAACATGCTTGAAAGAATAACAGTCTTGATACTTCGTTTGCAGCATCAATTTAGCAGGGGCTAAGGCACGTGATCGCTATTTAGGCGATATTGTAATGACCTTGGACTATCCGGATTTTTCGTTATCCGGATCGGTGTTCCGCCACATTAATCCGGATAATCCGAGGTGTACTGTATTTCTGTCTTCATGTTGTAATTTATATTTCATAACACAATGTCTGTTGGCCGATCTCATATCATTATTTTGGTACACAAAACTTGACTATGTTACACGACAACGAGCTGCCATCATGCGTTGCGTCAATGCTCAACATATTTTACATTTGCTTATCAAACAAGAAAGATGGTACCTTTCTTGAAGGCTCAGGTTTGACGCAAAACTAGGTTCCCTGTAACAGGAATAACAATAATTAGTATTCAGATTATAGCATTTCAGTTAAAACTAGCCTTTGGTATTAAAAACGCTATACTCAAGAACCCCTGTTTTTTCAACCTTACTTCTATTTCTCAACCTTTTCTGGACAATCTGGGATCTAGAAGATTTGACTCTGGATAATCCGAAGAGTACGTATATTTTTATGACTAAATACAAGTGTTGTAGGATACTATCATATAGTTATAATTCATAATTAATCAATCAAATATATTATTCTTTATTAGTTTGATGATTGTTATTTTGACGACTAGTTTCAGAACTTTTAGTCTGTTACGAATTTATGTAGAGATTATAAGTACAGAAAAAGACATGAGTCTGGACAGAAAGTTCTGAAAGTGGTCGTTAAATAAAATCTTCCAACCAATAAAGGGTGAGTCTGTTAAATTTATAATGAAATTCATTCATCATAAATTATTTGGTACAGTCTGCAAACGTGTCCAAGGACATAGGCTTGGACAAGGAGACGATTCATTTCTTGGAAACTTGAAATTGACATGTTTAGCTACATTGATGATTTTGAGTTCTAAAACAAGAAATATTACTCCATTCCAAAACAGGCTTTGTTACTTAAACCTTGCATAAAATGCAAAAATAAGTTTTGAATTTTTTTAAACTGTTATTGTATTCAAAACTTACAATCCATGTACATTGGTTATTATTAAGATTTTTTGATTGTTTCAATCACAAACAGAGTGGTGTAACCCTGGAAGTCAGCTTTACTGATGTAATTCTAGAAAATAAATTTAAAAGTTTAAAATTAAATATTCAGGTTACGTATTGTATTTGTTATCATAAACTTTTTAGTCGAAACAAGAAGCAGAAGAAGCAGCAGCAGTAGCAGCAAGGCTCAATGAAGAATTATTTTTTTCAGATTTTATGTTGGTAATGCCTTTTGTTTTATTTTATTCTTTTTAAGTTTTTATTTCATGATATTGATTTTTTTAAACTTTTTAACTGAATTTTATTTCTGAAATTGATCAACATGAGGGATTTGTCGGTACAAATATTAGTCAATGCCCTGTACTGATACCGGACTAAATCGATTCTCAATTTTGGATAAAAGTTCTATCGGTCTGTACCGTTTGTTACAAATTGTAATGTTTTTAATATAAGTTTTCTAATGTAACTCTTGACGACATAAAACTTTGACTAATTGAAACTAACAAAATAAAATAATAACAATAAAAAAATACAATAATTATAAAAGTAATAAATAAGCTTAGGAGGATGGTTAGCCACAGTGGTGACTGAACCAACTTCGGTAACGGGTCCAACGCCCAGGAACTGGTATTGAACCTTTACCAAGAATTGATTCATCTCTTGTCAAGGTAGATTTATTTGAACTAAAAAGTACTAAGTGTTGCTTTTACATCATTTTAGTTTTCACTGCAAAGGTATTTTCGTGGAAAAAGTAATTTTTAGAATCAAGCTTGCTTTATTTGCTCACTTTATATCACTTTGTTACAATCATTCGGATCTTTCATCATCCTGTTGTTTAGATCCATGCATCCATACATATGCTTATGTACGTATCTACATCGCTTTTAAGGTCGGGATCCTTAAAATATCTTAAAATAATTTTATTTTTTTAGTAAACCTCCGATTCTCTAGCTTGGAACCTTTATGATGTGGGTAGCAATATGAGAACCTAAAAATCATGAATGTCTTGTAGATAATATTATTTAATTGTCTGTTTATTGTAGAAACTGATCATTAAGGTGTAGAAAATTAATTTACCTCACCATTTTCATAATTGTATGATCCATCCTGACAAAAGCATCAGTTAATATGTGTATACAAAAGAAAAAAGGACTTTGGGACCGTAAGCTAGTTTCGAGTTGTCTAGAGACAGTTGATGTCATGCCTCATTAACAGAGGCAGCCAATGAATTGGCCGGGTCACCTACTTTGCTGTTCACTGGACACAGTACAGATAAATAATTGCTATTAGAGCAGAAGTACATCAAAGCAACATTAGAGTTTTGTGGTCTTTTGGTTGATATTGGGAAGATATGATCTAGACAAAATATATAATGGACAAAATTTTGACCTCAAAAATTATTTCTTGGTGTTCAATCACAAAAATATTTTTTTGAAGAAAGGATTTTGTGTGGTCCTCATGTTTTTTATGCACCTGATCTCAACTTAACATTTTAATTTTTATAAATAGTTGTAATTGAATAGGAAGTCTGAAAATATACTTGTCCAATGGCCTATTACCAATTTCTTGCCGCTATTTTAGTTCTTTTCGTTCTTTTATATTGGTCGGATGTATTAACTCAAAATGCTGACTTTTGGTTTGATTCTTCTCTCACTACTTTCCCTTATCTAGCTTAATATTTTAGGCCTAGTTTACACGGCTTAAGTAAATGAGCTATAGTGATCACATTTCTTTCTCAATTAGTGGAATGGTCATTCCAGTAAGAACGTTCAAACTGGCAACACCTCCTGCAAGGGTTGTTCTTACTAAAACCCTGACTGAGCTAGCTGATTTCAATTATCTGCTTCAACGGTTCTGCTGGAAAATATGGATTCAAATTGATTCACCTAACCCTTGGAATGTGATTACTGTTTACCAGTACCAGTTGAGCCGTTTTTTTTTATAAAATCGCTTTAGTGTAAACTATGGCCATACAATACCGTTATGCCATGTTATATTGTATGGTCGTTCTTTGATTCTCAATTAATTTGCACTAGTATTTTTTTGAAAAAAGTTTTGTTACAAACTGTACAATATCAGTCTTTATTTATAACTGAAAAATTGTTTTGATTGACAGATGCATCGTCTGAGGGGCTGGTGTCGTATTCCGTACGCAGAACAGAACATGGAAAGATTCGAAGAAGACCCCCTTTTCTCTGAGAGTAACAGAATGGAATTGGATGTGAGTTACTTATAATTACAGTACCAATGAGAGGTCATTGTGCAGGTTGTCTCCCAGTCGGGAATCTGGCAAAAAACTGGGAAAAAGTCAGGGATTTTTTAAGGTTGGGAATAGTTGTGAAAAAGTAATGAATCTCGGACTCAGGTCGGGAAAAATCTAAATGTAAAAAAAAATTAATAAAGGGACAAAAACGGCGAAATAAAGTCTAAACAATTAATAGTAACTAATTTTTTTACAATTCCATAAAATATCACAGTCGTATTTTTTTTGCCAAGTTCTCAGAATGTTTTCTAAAAATTTGAAACTACGTAGCCTTCAAAACAAGGTATTGGAGAATGGAGGCCTCTGTCGGTTGTTGCCATAGAAACAGAGTCGAAATGGCGTCGGCGGCCACCTACGCAGATTGTGTCTAGATTTGCTATGCTGTCAGTCGTCTTCTGACTACGCTTGCAGTTTTGCAAGGAATTGTCCCATGAATTATGAACTGTTTAAACCAATTATAGTTTTGTACGTAAAAGGCCCTGAATACCACAAATTGTGATAGTTTAACAGAAACATTTCACCTGAACTCCTTTTAGCTGAGTCTTGGTATATGATTTGGTGAGTTCACAGTTTTTGCCTCTTGCCTAAGCTCGTGCTTCCGATTACAGAAACTTTGGGATTATATCATAATAAATACATTTTCTAATCTTCCGATAAATTGGCGAATAAACCAAGGTCAAACTACACTACTTAGAGTGGCTGTGAATAAACATTGAGCAAATTGACTAAATGCTAAGCAATAGGAAAGCAAAAAGCTGAATGTAAGCCATTTTCAACCATTTCTGTGAGAGTTACCAAAATTAACCATTCATGTGATTGATACCAAAAACTTAATTACATGAATGTTTTTTTACTCTTATGTTATTTGACTGTATAAGCAATGATAATAGTTTTATTTGGAGGTCTGTTTGGTGAACACAATGATAAATTTTCCTTATTAAATTAGTGTTAAATTACTGGAGGGTAAAAATTATGAGCAGTGTTTATATTTGTAGGGGAAGTGCTTACATTTGTAAGCATTTTTTGACTTGCAGTGAGGTTGATAGGGTAAAATTGTGATGAACACATGTAATACCATGAGAGTAGAAATAGGCAACATACAATCAGTTGAAATTGTTCCCAACAACAACAACAACAACAACAACAACAACAACAACAACAACAACAACAACAATGACAAACACCAAACACAACAACCGCCCTTCCACAAAAAGCGGTTTTTTTGGGGGACGTGTAGAGGGGCTTGATGGTGGGTAGAGTGCTTCTGTTGCAAAAGGGAGCGGCACTGCGAGGTACTGAGTTACCTTGTTTGTTTTAGTAAATAAAATTAAGCGGAAGTGGCTGTTTTACAGTGCCGCCAATTTGCCCAAGTGTTACAGCTCCCATTTAAATCAATTCCCAAAAACAAACCCAGGTGATTTAGCATTGCTGATTAGTTGCCTAGTGTAATAAGAGCCATTGTTCAATGTGCATCCATGAAGTTTATGATTTCTTCTATCAAAGTTCAACATAATTGGAAAATTACCTGAGGAATGAAAAAAGTTGTTTCTGCTAGTGGTAGTTCTTATCAAAACAGGTTTGTTTTAACGGCTCATTTTTGGACTAAGTGAAATTAGCTCAACGATTCCAAATATTCCTTTACCACTTGACTAAGATGACAAGGGTTGGAATGTTGTTTGTTTCCAGATGCCCCGTGCCGAGAGCCAGTTCCTGAACGAAGAGTTTGACATCGACGGAGACACCAACAGCTATGAGAAGATTACCGTTCCAACCTTCGACGGTGGCCGCAGCAGTCGATACATCCATGACTTCAATGCGGTTAGTCATTTCTCTCTGGCTTATACTTAAATTTCCCAGTTCATTGAGGTTTATCTGATTATGTTACAACATTTTGCATTGATAAATCAATAATAAGCGTAAGTTATAGAGCTTATTCTCAACTCATCTTAATAGAAATTTACTATTCTCTTTCTTAAACCATAAAGATTCAAAAATGATCAGCTTTATGATTTTTACCTGATATTTATAAATATTTCGAATTCCCCATTAAGGAGGAAGTTGATTTATATTTGGATTGGGAATTAGTAAAGTTTATTTGAATTTATGGAGATAATATTGATAGCCTAAGATTTGTTAATCTGACATCCTTTGATTTTAAGCTGTACACAAGCAGTCACATAAATGTACTTTTTTATATTTTATTGGTTTTTTTTCTAATAAAACTGATTTAATACTTGATTTTTGTTTAAAAGAATTGATGAATTGTGTTTTAGCTTCTGGGGTGCTCAAAATGAAAAGTTATAATGATCCTGTGCTTACGTCTGGCCATTTTTTTTTTACTTAGAGTTAGGGGTGTGCGATTAGTGATTTTTTGGTTCAAATCGAATAGAATCGAAAAGTTTTAAATTTCAAGATGATTTACATTGGCCATTTACTTACAACAAAGTTTATTTGTTTTACATTATAAACAGCAAGCAAACTCATTAATTATTATCATAGGCTTACGTTGTCAAACCAACATTGTACCGTTATCTAAAAATGGCCATTTTAATCACATATTGAAAATAAACACGCTCCGCCTGATTCGTCAGATTTCAACCAAATAAAACCAATTTTTGATCATTCAACGTTTCTATTTCTACGTAATTGCTTAATTGAAAAATAAAGAAATCTAGCGATTGAAACAAAGACGCGATAGACGTTGTCGAGTTATTAACAACTATTAACTCCAAAAGACAAAGATTAGAACAACGACAACATTCGAAAACGAAAAGACAAATAATGAACAGGTCCGCCAACTCTGCCAGCCCAAAGTTATTGTAATTGTTTACTTCATCGTATCAAAATAGGAAGCGATGGTGATCCCGGATTCCGCTTAAGATATTTACGGCCTGAAAAAGTCGTACGAAACACCAACACGACTATTTATTTGTGGGGTATTTACGGGATATTTCGTTTTGGCAATTGAAGACGACTCTGGACACTATCGGTCATCGGTGAGCTCTGATTGGTCTTGATTGCAATTCTCTCTTTTACCAACTGTTGTTTCGTCGGTATCATATACTGGTCGAGACAGAACTGATGAAGGATGGACTATTATTTGTTAAATGATGTAATGATGTGATACGAGAATTTATCTTACGAAAAAATTCGTTTTCGCGTCGGGTATTGCGCAGTATATTAACCAAAGTACTGCATGACTGATCAACACGGCAGAGGGTGGCAAAACTGCGATGTCAGTATTATTTTACAGCAGCTATTCATCTGTCGTCTGTCCACGTGAGGATGCAACTGTTTCTGATGTAAAAAATGGATTCGTAGTTGTTTGCAACTTCAAAAAACATACTTTTATTTTAGAAATGGGTACGTTTTCACCTAGTTTTGATTTTATGCCAGTCCTTTGAATATTCGATTCGGTCATATTGAACTTCTTTGCAATCTTGAATCGAATCAAATATGATGATATTCGATTTGAAAAAGTGCGAAGTTAGAATATTCACACACCCCTACTTAGAAGGGAATTCCCTAAAGTTACCATTTAATTCCATTCACAATTTTATTATGATTGTAACCATGTTTACCATAGTCTAGATATCGCATAAATGCAGCATCCTGGGTGAACCACAATATCATACATTACACGACAAGTGCTTGGTTATATATGCCAGAGACTAGAGAATATGACAATAAACAACAGAGCTGCTTGCATTTTTCTCAAAGTCGTGTAGTGTAAACCATGGCCATGCAATACCATTATGCCCTGTTTCATATTTTAAAGACGTGCATTAGAGGTCGAGGTCGAGGGGTTCCAGAATGTAATGGGTGACAAAATCCGGGAACCCCCAAACCTCATCCTCAGATAACTTTCCCCTCCCTGTCCTATCAGCAGGCTCTGTAGGAGTGTATATGGTGTAATATAGACAAGTTAGTGCAGAGGTCATATTTTATTTCTGTCGCATTTGCAACAGAGGTGCTCTTGTCGCCATAAAAAATCAATCGGTTGCGGATAAATGGCAGATGTAGCTTTGCGTAACTTGCGATCGGCTGTAAAATTTGATCGCACACACGTAAATCATAAGTAAATTTGATCATCGGGTAAACAGCGGGTGTAGCTAAGTACTCGACTTGACCTCGAGTAGCAAAAACTACTTGCGTAATTAATCGACTGTCGAGAACTCGCCCACCCCTTTTATTTTTATATCTTACAGAATGTTAAATAATTTAAATAAAAAGTGAGATAGTATTTTATAACTTTTTAAAACTTAAAATAAAATTGATGTATTTGAAATGATGTTCATTCACCTATCACCTATGCTCTTTCTCGTTGCGTAAGAGAAGTGGTAATCGTCGATGATATTTCCAGAACAAGACTGGCATCATCGACGTGGAGGCCCGCCGATGTTTCGTTATGCCGCTGAACCGCACACAAGTGCTGCCGCCGCGTGACCTCATCGACCTGGTCCGCAAGATGTGGGACGGTACGTGCATGCAGTCCTTAGCTATTTAGTCGTGAAATATTTTTAAAAATACTGTGAAAATTTCCACAAATCAACTAACAAACATTCTAATTAGGGATGTGTCGGTACTTTAAATTCAGTTCTCGGTAACACTGGTTCTTTGGAAAAGAATCGGTTTGGGAGAACAATGTCAACATTTCGGCACCCATGGTAATCGGCGGGAATAACTACCGGCCATGTAAGATGATTAATTGCTAGGCACATCGCCACGGGGTGCTACACCGATTGCAAAGGGTGCTATTATTATTGAAGCAAGATAATGTTTCTTAAATTCCTTTTGGCTCTAAATCCACCTTAATTTTTTTGTCTCTTGATATACTTTTTGACTCTAATTTTCAAAATTAATGTGACTAGGGTTATTTTCTTTGGGAATCGTAAAATTATTGATAGAAATAAACTTGGATTCTAGTTTTTTTTCTACAAAGTGTATTATTTTCATATCCTGTTGACAGAAGGTTTAATAATTGGAATAAAAAGTGAGACAGTATTTTATGTCTTGATGAAACTTAAAATGAAATTATATAAAAGATTAATACACAATAGATTGCCTGTTGGTTTGTAGGTACATTACGACACGTAACGCATTGTAACAAACACATGGTATTGATGGTACTTGGTACCAAGAAGGGATCTTGTCAAAAACCGGGGTACCAGTACAAGTGCCGACGCATCCCTAATGAACTTCCAATGGAAAGTTTAAACTGATGTTGTAACCTGCATGGTGAGAGTGTAATCTGGAATAGAGCTAATTTTGCTTTTGGGTTGTGTTTAAGAAGCAAAAAAAATTTTAGTTTGCGGTTTTGGTTTTTTAGAGTTGCAATTTTGTTTGGTAAGAAAATCATTTTTTGTGATCTCTCAGACATGTTTAGTTAAATGAAAATGTCGGATCGCCCCTAACTTGAATTTTGGGCTGTTTTAAGCAAGAAACTGGGACATTCGGGCCTTAAATTTTAATCAAGCTCTGTATTTCAAAACCATACTTATTGCAAGGTGTAAGAATAATCGTGTGGATTGTCTTAAGCTTAAATTTATTTCTGACTTTCTCCCGATGTCTTTAGGATACTACGAGGTGGACACCGACATGGTACGAGAGACGATGAGAGTCGTTCTGCCGCCAATCAAAGACCCGAAGACAGCTGGGCTGTACATCGAACGTGAATGTGCTGGGTACCCCATCTACAAACTGGAGAAGATCGTTTCTGGAGGTCAGTTGTGACTAAAGTTTCTTGTTCTTTTAATTTGCACTCTCTGTATCTTGAACAGTGAATAATCAAAATAAGGGTTCCACTAGAAAAAGAAATCTCGAGATGTATAGATCGTTTGTGGGAGGTCAGTTGTGCCAACAGTTTCTTGTTCTTTGAATTCGCACATTCTTATTATTTTCAGTTGAGATAATTAATTGTTTCACAATTAAAATTTCCACTACCTACACACCTTATCCTAGTATCGCTTCCAGTTGAAAAAAAAAACTGTTCAGGATTTAAATAGGTTCAAAGTATTTTTAACTGTCTAATAATATTTTCTGTCAAAATAGATTAAACCAGCCAGTTGAGTACTTTGATAGTTGTCTTGGGGTGGGCGAGCAGTGGGTTTTGAATTCGAGTCGAGTATTAAGCCAACTACTCGAGGATCGAGTTAAGTCGAGTAGTTGTTTGTGAAAATTAATGAAATGTTCATTTTTTTAAAGTAATTGGGTCTCTGAATTACAATCAATAAATCTTTCATCAATTTTATTTATCAAATTTTTCTTTGAAAAATAAAACTCTGATATTCTAATACCCCTACTTTGCATAAACCCTACTTTTAAATGAATAACTATGCAAAATCAATTAAAATACCAAATCACTTAATGTAACAAACTAGTTCTTAAATTGGGGAAATTAATTTATCCTTCTCATCCCCTCTTCTCAGGGCTTGTCGCCTACTCCTGAGCCTCTTCCAGACGATCTCCTCTTTCAACCGAGCTCTTCCAACAATGTCCCTCCCACCATCCCTCCAGCTGATCGAACAGATTTTTGGGGAAAGGGGGGTAGGGTGTTCATCAATAGGGATTTTTTAGGGTTGATGCGGAAACAGTACCGTGTACCGTGGATGTCCCCAAAACGTGTATGGGCGCTGTGCTCCCGGGCTCTTTAAAGCTGCTTCATCAAAATATTCGAGGACTTGCCGGTAAGGCGGAGTTGTTCGATTTTTTTGTGGAGGAGGAATCACCTGACCTAATATGTGTGACAGAACATAATTTAAAAGATATAGAGTGAGACATTAATGATTAACGGTTGTGAAAATGTAACAGTATTTTGCCGATCAGATATGCAAGGAGGGGGCTCATGTATTTTTGCCAAACACCACTTCAAACTTGAAAGCATTGATGATTTAGACTTTTGTTTGGAAGGAGAGTGTGAGTTGGCAGCAGCTAAACTACCTCTAGATAATGAAAACTTAATCGTTATCTCAGTCTACAGACCTCCAACTAATCATCATGACTTGTTTTTTAAAGGATTTCTGGATGTCTTGAAAAGCTAGCAAAAGACAACTGAAAAGTGCTGGATGCTGGTAATCTAAACATTGATTTGTCCAAAGTATCCTTTGAAAGTGAAAAGCTCATAGTAATAATGAACTCATTTGGCCTGAGAAATATTATTTCATCATACACCAGAGAATTCAAAGGATCCAAGTCTTTGATTGATCACGTTTTTACCAACATCATTGATGAAGAAATCAAAGGTGAAGTTGTAGTGTCAGCCCTCTCCGATCATCATGCTCAGACCACTCTCATCAAGTGTTCCCCCATGACTAAAAAGAACTGTATCAAATACAAATTTGCCAGGAAATTTAATCCCTCTGCTAAGCAACTTTTTAAGTTATTACTTAGTAAGGAGAGTTGGCAATCAGTTCAATGCGGATGATGTTAATGACAAGTTTTCGATCTTCGAAAGCAAGATTCAGTACATTTTTAACATTGCATTCCCTCTAAAAGTACTGAAAGTTAAGGATAAAACCAATTCCTGCAGAATCACTTTTGACAAGAAAATGTTGGACGCTAGGGCACTAATGATTGACTGGTACATATGAACTAAAGATCTTGATTCTGACCATTTCATGAGACAATACTACTTAAGACTGAAATCAAATTTCAGAAGAATGGTGAGACAAAGAAAATCTGAAGTGCTACTAGACAAGATCAATAAATCAGACAATAGATGTAAAGCCATATGTGATATTGTTAAAGAGAACAAAAATGGGAGCAATAATTAGACCAGAGAGAAATAAGTATTTTTGACGATGATGGCAAAATAACAAATGACCCCCTCAACATCACACACTTTCAATCAATTCTTCATTAAGGCCGGAGGTTGTTCAGGCTTACCATCTAAAGATCAAAACTTCATGAATTTACTTAACACCTCAAATTCTTTCTTTATTCGGCCTACCACAGAAAGTGAAGTTTCTGCTGAAATTCATAATTTGAAAAATAAGCACTCAGCAGGTACCGATGAAATCTCGCCTAGACTTTTGAAAGAAATCGGGAGCATCATAACAACACCTTTGACTCATATTATCAACTCCTCATTTGAGAGTGGGCAATTTCCGGAGTCATTGAAGCTCTCAGTTGTTAAGCCAGTTTATAAAAAAGGGGATGACCGTATTTGTGACAATTTCAGACCAATTTCTATTGTGTCTACTTTTTCTAAACTGATTGAGAAACTATTTCTCAATGGATTGTTGGATTTCTTGGCCAAAAACAACATTCTGCCCAAAAAAACAATTTGGATTTGTAAAGAACAAGTCAACTACAGATGCAATAAATCATCTTGTATCAAGCGTTGTCAGGGCGTTAGACGGAGGGGAGAAAGCTTTAGGTTTCTTCTTCGATCTAAGCAAAGCTTTCGACTCCGTCAACCATGCATTACTCCTAGAAAAGATCCATTCTGTTGGGGTTAGAGGGCTGGCACTACACGGGCTTTCCTCCTGCCTGATCAGCCGTAAGCAATACGTTGAGGTGAAGGCAGTGGATGGCTCCGGATGCCTGCACCCCTACAGATCCTCCATTGGTACCACTGTCAGTGGTGTGCCCCAGGGATCTGTCCTCGGTTCGGTACTGTTTGTAAACGATCTTCCTTCGGTTGTTCAGAGGGGCGAAATTTGTCTCTTTGCAGACGACACCTCACTCTCCGTCTCTGGCTCTAACCGACTCAACGTAACAATAGGTGCCTTGAGTGAGTCGGTGGCACAGTTGGTAGCGCACTTGGCCCCGGTTCTGTGGCTGCAGTGTCGCAGGATCGAGTCACGATGATGCCGCATACTTTTAGCAGTACTGTTCATCCTTGTACTGTACCGGCTCACTCCTTGGGTTTGCTTAATAACTTCCACGCACAGGCCTGAGGCCCATGTGGAGGGGCAAATGCAAGGTAAAAAGAGGCCGCCACCCTCTTTTTAAAAATAAAAAAAATAAAAATAAAATACAAGCGAGTGGGTTGATGCAGTGGTATGAAGATCATTTTTTTAAACTGAACTCATCAAAAACTGAGCTTGTTGAATTTTCAATTCGGAAAAACAACAACAAAGAAAATTTCATTTTGGTTGAAAGCGAGCTTGAAGCCACTGCTCAGGTCAAATTTTTGGGTTTGCTGTTGGACGAAAATTTCCATCCACAGATTAGTGCTGTCTGCAGGAAAGTCAGTTCTGGGATATTTCTTTTGTGTCAACTGGCGAAATTTTGTAATCAGGATGTCCTTCTGACTGCTTACTATGGAGTAATCTTTCCATACTTGATGTATGCTGTTGCGATTTGGGGCGGCGAGAACTCTAGAACCCTCTTTCTTTTTAGGCAGCAGAAAAAAGCTATCCACGTCATTTTGCTAGTAGACAGACCTGCAAAGAGTCCTTCGTTTCGTCAAGAATTCTGACTTTTCCCTCAATTTACATCTTGGAAACACTGAATTTTCTGAAATTAAATTCATGTCAGTTTCAAAGCAGCACCGCCCATACCTATCCACTACGTAACAGTTCTTGCTTGAGAGTACCCACACATTCAACAACTTTCTTTCAAAAGCACCTCTCTTTCAATGCCTTTAAACTTTTTAACGCCTTGCCAAATGATCTCAAATCCTTAAGCGACCCAAAAAGCTTTAAAAGGCACCTTAAGTCTTTTCTTGTGCAAAGGTGTTACTACAGTGTCCGTGAGTTTCTCGCTAACGGATCTTCTTAGCTTGTAACGTTGCAATCGTTTAACTTTAAGGGTTTATTTTGAGAAGTGTTTTTCTTTAGTTTTAATGTGCGTTATGACTTGGCTAATGCAATGTAATTTGTCAGTTTGGCTGAATAAACGAGTTATTGAGTTATTATTGAGTTATCATAAAATAAATTTATGTAGAATATGCATATTTGTAAAATTCAAACAGTTATAAAATTTAATTATTAGCCTTTTATTTTAACTATCAACAAGTTTTTTTTTTCTAAAAATAATTGTAATTAAAAACTTAGCAAAGAATCACGGAATTAAAAACAAGCCAAGAAATAAAAAACAAGATCACGGAGGAGAACTGTGCCCAGTTATTTATTTACTTCTAAACAACCCCACCCCCTTGTCTGAATGCTGATCTATTGTTTTTTGACATCCAGTCACTCCAGCACTGAGTGACACAGCTGAGACCAGATAAGAATAAGATATCCCCCAATACAAAATTACAAAACCCAAACTGATTATTTCACGTAAACCAATGAAGTCCACAATTTTTTTCTCATTTTTACAAATCAAATGAGACAGAAATGAAGGTTGTGCATCATTCAAAAGATAAACTATGATTACAAGTTTTAAGTTGTAAAGTGCAAGGTCAGAGCTATATCTGTAAGTTTTCAATTTCTGAATTCTGAGAAATGGCATTTCTAGATATCAGTCAAAATCGATTCTTCTATGAGTTAATGAAAATTGTTATTGTTATGAAAACTCGTCGACGGCTGCAAAAAACGATAGCGCGTATCTGTCGGTCGCGGATGAATGGCAGATGTAGCTTTTCGAAACTCGTGATCGGCCACGAAATATGATCGCGCGTATTTGTCAATCATCGATAATCGGCAAATGTAGCCTTGCAAAAGACGCGGTCGGCCGTAAAAACGATCGCGAGGATTGCCAATCATAAATAAACAAAATGCATCTTTGCGAAACTAGCGATTAACCGTAAATAAACCGTCGCGCGTATATGCTGCTTATTGTGAAACTAGCGAGCGGCCGCGATAAACAATCTGTCGATTGCAGATGATTGGCAGATGTAGCTTTGCGTAGCTCGTGATTGGCTGTAAAATTCGATTGCACCATACATAAATCACACGTAAATTCGATCGCCGGGTAAACCGTTTTAGTCGAGTTGTTGGAACTACTCGACTGTCGAGTACTCACCCACCCCTATAGGTGTCACATGGGAGCGTGAAAATTTTCCTTATGTATTGCTCTTTGTTTCTTGTAAACAGTTTCAAATAAAAAATTTAAAAAAAATCTAAACTAAGTATTAAAAATTATTATTATGAAATATTTCTTCATGGCTTTTACCAGATATTTCAATCTAGACCCCTTTGAATGAGTTATCTGCTCACAGATTTGTTTGTTCTTATGACCCAAATCAGAGATAAACAATCAGATAGATTTTTTTTCCGTGCCTTAGTTTCAATGAACAACCGCAGATTACGAAGGAGTGATCCTGAAAAATGCCAACTGTTTACGAATGAATGGTAATAACAATTATAGAAAACCACTTTTTAGGGACTGCCATAATTACCTTTTCTCTTATTTCATTTGTAACTAGTCCTTTACAGATTTAAAATATAAATCCTACTTTCTCCCCTTGCAGTTTTATAATTTTTCATTCCATTTTGCAGTGTTCAAGAGGAGTGCAACACCCAATGAAGCTACTTTCACTTCCTTCGCAGGCAAGAATTACGTTCAACTCACAATCGCCAACGAAGAAGAGCTTAAGGCTTATGAGGCCGCTCATCCTCGCACGTAAATCACAATGACAACCTTCGTGTAAATTCATGTTAACAAAACAATTTTAAATTTTAACCACCTGTTCGTGCATTTTAATGTATCTTTAGGCAACTTTGTACACGAATACCACCAACTACTTACATGTCATTATATCATTATACTAAATATATTTGTATTTTTAAGCTTTATTAGTTGTTTCATCGTTTTTAGCTGGATTATACGGTATATTATTGTTGGAGGTTAGGTTAGATATATAGAATGTATGTTCTGTCATGACTGTGTATTTGTAATGCAATAATAATAAATAAGTTATCTAATCGTGGTTGGTGTTAGGAAATTTTTTCCTCTGTGTTCCATCAAAAAGATTTGGTCGTTTCAAGACTTTGGCAATAGATTCAACATTCAAAATTGTTAGTCATGTTCGTAGCTATTGTTACCCAACGCTATAATGTTTTATGAATGACAAATTTACTTCTATTGATTACTTGCCAGTTAGTTGACTTGTGCTATCCAGTTCTTTACAGAACGTGCAGGCCTTAGTCAGTAACAAGACTACAAGGGTATTAATTTTTGTGGGTTTATTATCTTTTTATGGCTTTCTATGCCTGTTGGTTTATACTAAATAACTATGACATTCATTTTTGCTAATGAAGAATTTGTTACACAAGGAAGGAATTACGCTACTCATTATTACAAATAACATTAATTTTATTTATAATATTAATCAATATCAACAATTTAACTTGTACATGTAAGACGATTCTAAAAGTAAATATCGAGTTTTGCACAGCACGTAACGTTGTAGTCCACTTGAATCTCATATCAAATTATGCAATGCTGAAACAAAAAAGACGTTAAAAATAAGTAAGATAGATGCAAGGAATTCTGATGGTAAAGTGCTCCTTAATAAAGTCAATATTAGATAAACATTTGTTAGTTAGTGATAAACACCTGCACCCAACTTAGGCTAAGTTCACACGAGCGATATTTTACTGCAGCGACTGTTCACTGTCACTGTTTATGCCATCAGCTGTAAGTTCTTGAGTTTTCAACTTTTTCTGTTGTCGCTGGGGTCATCGTCTTGATTTGGAGTTTTTTTTTATAGTTCTCACTTTTGCCACGGCATTATCACAGCGCAGAAAAGTTATAAGCTAGTTCAGATTTTTATTACAGAGTAACCAAGTTAAATAAATGTATGGTCAAAGACTTTCAAAATGAAAATTCAAATATGCTAGTTCAAAAACTAATTTATATAAATAGAGGTCTGCGGGTAGTGATTTTTCAAGCCGGGTCGGGTAGTGGATTAACATCAATTTTTGGGTTGGGTCGGGTTCGGGTATGTCAGTTAAATGAAAATCTCTGAATAAACATATAAAATTTTGTTGTTAAAAAGTTAAAATATACTAACAAAATAAACAATTTTTTTACTTAAAAAATTTGGGTCAAGTTCAGGTAGTTAAAAAAAAATTCGGGTCGGTTCGGTTATGTACGTTAAAAAAAATTCGGGTCGGGTCGGGTATATAAGTTGAAAAAACCTCGGGTCGGGTTCGAGTATTTTAGTTGAAATTCAGGTCGGCTTCGGGTATCATTTGCCAGCAAAATATTGATTTAATTAAATTTTGATGGGCCCATCAAGCAGTATTATTACAAAGTAAAAATCTAACATATCATTCACCAACTTAATACTTGCATATACAGTCAATAGATATTTATATTAATGACTAAACTTATTATTTCAGAATATATTTATACTTATAGATAAATGAAATGGTATTTATATTTTATAACAACAATAATTAATTTTCATCATAAAATTAGTTCTATTCCAAAACTTCAGTGAAAAAATAATAGTTGTTTTAAGAAATATGGAAGAGGCAGAAACCAGAAATTACGTCAGAATAGAGGAAGGAAGGAAAGAGAGAGAGGGAGAGGGAGAGAGAGAGAGAGAGAGAGAGAGAGAGAGAGAGAGAGAGAAAAACGGCTACCTCACTCTCCTTATCAGTGGGAAGGGGGGGAGTGGGGGGTTTGCTTACTCATCAATTAAGCCTTTCCGCCAGTCCGCTGTTATCTGCTTGCATGCGTGCGTCTGAGCTCGTGAGATAATCAACTATATATTTGTCAAATACCACTCAGTGGAAACATCGTACAGCCCAAACTACTTGACCTAGAACCTTGAAATTTTGCATGGATGTTCCTCTTAGGGCGTAGGCATCCGCTAAGAACGGATTTTATAAAATTCGTAGTATAAAAAGGTTTTTGGCGAGGCCGAAGTTTTCAAATTTTCCCATTTAAAAGTATGTTGTACGATTTTTGTTTACATTTTTAATGTTCATAAAACAATCAGCTGGTAGTTAGCTTCGGAAATGTATACGTTGATACAGATGATAATAAATTGATTTCTTTGATCATGGCTTCATTGATTTTTGTTGATTTGTTTCAAGGCATAATTATGTACTATATAAAACAGTTAAGTGGCACCATCTATATTTCGGTAGCGGGAGTTATTGTTTTTCCTGGAGGCGTTCCTAATTATTTTTTTATTACATCTATGCCTGTCCTGATCTGGTCCTGATTTTTTTTATCTGTTCTGTCTGTGACTGATTTTTCAGTCACAAACAGAATGTGCTGAAATGATATGATTCTTTGATCTATTTATGTAAAATTTGTTAAATTATACAAATCCCTGATTGTAAGTTATATTTATATATCTTTTCTACTATATTTTTGTCAAATACCACTGACCTATCATTGTACAGCCAAAACTACTTAACCTAGAACCTTGAAAATTTGCATGGTCGTTCCTTACAGAGTGTTGGCATTCACCAAGAACGGATTTTTTTAATTCGAGGTTTTTAGAGGTTTTTGGTGGAGCTGAAACTTTGAAAATGCCTCATGATAATGTAAAGGATGATCTTTTGTTTAAATTTCAAATTTTATCAAATCGAGCATATTAGCTTCACAAACGGATACGTTGTTACAGCTGATTTATAATTTGATTCCTTTTATCATGGTTTTATGGTTGTTGTGATGATTTTGTTAGGTTATTCGTACTATATAAAAGTTACATTTGGTTAAGTTTCGTACCTTATACGTTTAATCATAAGCTCATTATGTGGTACCATCTTTTTAGGCAGCGGGAGCTATAGTTATTTCCTTAGGCCGGTCTTTATGTTTTTAATTACAATCATGCCAGTTACAATAATTTGGCAAATACATTTTTCATCTAATTCGACGGTGTCCCGGCTTTTCACGGAAAAATAAATGCTGCAATCAGTGGTTGATCTTAAATTATTACCACCCGCCCATATTTTAAGTTAAAAACTAAGTGAATCGAGTTTGAAATACTGCCCACGGATAGCACAAATCAAATGAGACAAAAATGAAACTTCCATCTCTTGCCGTTCAAAAGAAAATCTACGATTGAACAATGGACCGATGTGGATCTTCAAGGTCAACTAAATACAGCAAAAACTTTCCGAATTCCACCTAATTAGAGATAATATTTCTTTTCACCTGTCAACGTCCTCTCCTTATTGCTTCAGGAATTATTGTTTGTGTATTTTTTTCGTGGGAAGGACACGCTCTACTGGTTTAACGTGTCCAAAAATATCGCAACAATTATCTTCTCGTATCATAAGCTCGGCTGGTACGACTTTTTCATTGCGTCAAAAGGAGCAACGGTCCTGTAAGTTGCTATACGAGAATATGATAGATAATAAGCAGTAAGCGTACAATAATTTTGATCCGGCAAAGAGACAGCTGGTTGTCTGAGCGAGACGTACAGTGAATATTGCTTCTAAGTTTGACATCGCGATCGCGAACGTCTTTGTTCCTCACGTTATTATACAGGGTTTCCACTCAAACTGAATTTTAAAATTCACGGCTCTTTCACGGTTTTTAAGGTCCGAAAATTATGAAATTTATGGTCTAAATATAAGAAAACATTTTGCCAGCCGCAAAGTTGAATAGAGAATAACAGGGTGGGGGGGGGGGGGGTAACGAGGGAAAACTCAGCAGACGCATAGCGCCGGCGGCGGCGGCGCCAGCACAACGGAGAAGTAATTTTGAACTGCTCACCAATATAATTAAACTGTGTAATATTTTAGGTAAAACTAACTATGCTTGACGGAAAAATAATTTTAAACACAATGCAATTAAATAAATTATAACTATTTTACAAAATACGATGCGATTTTAACATTATTGAAGGAGATTGCGGAACAAGCACGCAACTTAAGTATTTTTATTTTTAACGCCATTCTCTCTTCCTACCTTCCTTTCTTCCTGTCTTTCGGCTTTCCATCCGTCCACACAATGTGCAGAGTCCAGTGCGCACTGTATGTTGCCATGACAACCGTGTGTCGTCATAGCAACGAGCCAATCACGCCAACGCACTGCGTTTTAAGACAACAAACAGCCGTGTAATGAAAGACAATATGATAGTCTGCGCTTGCGTATGTTGCCAACATTTCGATCGATATTCAATAGTTCATTTATTGCATCTTGACCGAGTTGAAGTTCATGATTATCAACTCTCTAATCTATGGAAAACTCTAAGAATGATCTATATAACACGTATTAAAATAATGTCGTGTTTGTTTAAAAATTAATTGCACGTTATTGAGTGCACTTCAATTACACTTTTTTTGTAAAATAGTTTTATCGCGAAAGTTGAAAGTAAAAACGTGTTTCAAAATAATTCTTGTTGCCAGTTTAGGACACCGGTTAGGCACGCCGCCAGGTTAATACGCCCCCGGATAATCGGTGTTCTACTGTCGTAAATGTTAGTTAATGGCACAACGTTTTGGTCGCCTGCAGGCATGTTTTCCAACGGCCGAAGTTAGGGCCTTGTTGTTGTCATTCTAACAGTGCAATGGGTAGTGAGTGATAAGGGATGTAGTGATGGGTGGCGGTCAGGCAAATGACGCACATACACATATGCGTGTGGGGAATGAAGTGTGGAAGGGTGTAGGAGGGAGAGGGAGAGGCTGACAAAATATAATAACGTATGACTCAAAATATTTTTAACGTCAATATAAAACACAGCTTACTTACAAAAAAAAGTATAAAAGTAAAAAAAGTATAAAAGTCTAAGGTCATCGGTGTACCTTCATAAATTTCAGTACAGCATCAAGTTAGGTAGATTAAATTTATCAGTCATTTGCATTCCAGGATTGTTTCTATGTTTCGTCAAAGCAAAAGAAAGAAATTCACGTAGTAATTGCTGCGCAAACGTAAAACAAAGAGCGTGCGTCTTCAGCTAGTTAGTCTTCTCTTTCTTCACCTTTCCATCCCTCCATCCCCCCTCCAAGGCAACCGATCGCTTTCGCCATTACCTCCCCAGTCTCCACCCCTCCTTCCCCGCCACAGTGGAATCTCAATCTCAGTTTAGCAGGCCCTACCGTCTAGCCCTGTACATACAATCTACGTCTTAAAGTACACAATTGCTGTCTTCGTCTTGGTACTGTGAATAATTTTAATGTCTAATAAATTTATACAAATATTTCTCTATAATTTAATAAAAATATTAGCTATTTTTAAATTGGCTGATTTTAAAGGTCTGAAGACGAAATTCACGGCTCTTTCCAGGTTTTTTCATGGTTTGCCAAATTCACGGCTTATTCACGGTTTTTACGGTTTCACGGTTGAGTGGGAACCCTGGAATTGCGTAGACGTCGTAAGACGACAGCTTTTCTCAAATTAATTATCGTTAAACATTTTTAAAGTTAATTTTCGTTGAACAAAATACACGTAATTACCCGAAGCTACCCGAATTTTCGGGTACCCGCAGACCTCTATATATAAATGAAGAAGAATTGATCGAAATCTTGTAAACTAAACGGTATGCATCGTCATACGTCATACTTAATCATATGATCTGAAATGTTTGTGTTCGTACCTTTCTGTTGATATAAAAAATAAAATACTGTTTAAGAGTAAAATGGTTTAATTAAATAAGAGTTTTAGTTACATTAATTTAAACTTGGTAAGTAAAGTCCAATTTTTGCCCTACAATTTTAGTTAATTATATATGTAGTTGGCATGCCTAAAAAGTAAATTTTAAAGAAGTTCCATTCCTTTTCAAGCACCTAATGATAGAAGTAAGGCCTAATTTTGAGACAACAAGAGTTGTGTACTGCGACAATGATAGCATTATTGCATGGAAGACAATACTGCAAATGCTATTTTTTATAGACCTAATATGCACTGAGGTTTCAGTAAACAGGATTACCCTGATTTTATACCATCTGAAACGGATCTGCCCTACATACTTTGGAAAATGTGAGGTATACTGTAAATCTAAAGCAACGATTTAGCCAGTATATTTCTACAGATTCAATTTGTTCAATGAGCGATTTGGTAGCAAAAGTTTTCGAAGCACGCAGGCTAGTTTTTTTCTATAAAGCCAGTGATTAGTTTGTTACAATACACAATCCCAAACCAAAAAGCGACCCACCTGTCAATTAGTGATGCCCGCATACTCGTCGTGATCGCCGAGGGCTGAGCATCGTTCAGTTTAAACACACTCTCAATCACCGAGATCTCTGTCGAAGTCGTGTCCATGCCACAGAAGGCGCACCAGTCGTTGACTACTAGCCCCGCAGCAATCACTTCCGACCCCCGGTTTACTGTACCCGCCTGATGACAAAATAAATCTTTGTGAATATAATGGGTGCAAATAATATTTGGAACTCAACTTAAATTCCTTGAAAAGTAAAGAAATAAAGGAAAAATAAAAAGAAACAGTTACATGCATTTTGAAAATACAACATAGAGACTTCATTGGCGATGGCTCGAGGGTCACTGAAAAATATTAAGAATTGTTCTAGAAAAAGATAACATTGCAAAATGCTTTCTAAACCAAGCAACGGTACTTTGGTATTATACGGAGGCCATTATAGAGTTTTTTTTTAATGGATACAAAAAATAACTGCATAATTGGAGAAAAAATACTTTAATTGACTGACTGTCCAAATTTGACATAATTATTATGAGCGGTATTTATGTTCTGCCTCCTAGAAGGCAGCGATGTCGGTGAGGTAAAGCGTCTCCGCCGCTAGCGGCAACACCCGATGGCCACCCTTATACAGCGCGCTGCGGCGGTTATGTTAGGTTAGGTTATCATATGTATATGTTAGTAGGACTTTCCTCGTTTCGTTGCAGATCAAACGATACCAGATGAGTCATATTTTCGCCCGCCAAATCCTGTAGGAAAGTGATGCACACACTCCGGTCAACAACCTGACCTAGGCCTACTTGGAGGGGATTTGGCGGGCGAAGGTATGACTAATCTGGTATCGTTCGATTCGTAACAAAACGAGGAAAGTCCTACTAACATATTTATGATAGCATAACCGCCGCAGCGCGCTGTATAAGGGTGGCCTCCTTATAATACCAAAGTACCCAAGCAACATCCCAAAAGATCTGTTTTCACACACAAATGGTTCTCTACCAACTCTACCAAATCTCAGTCATTTCTTGCCCTTCTCTAACCTTACATCTAGCCCTTTGGCTCCAACATTGAGACTTGAGTGTGAGATCTGAAACTTCACTCCTGGTCTCAATATGAGCCAAGTCTCGTTGGTGACCAATCACTCATTTCATTCTTACAGCTTTTCAAAATGGCGGTGTCCATGAAAAATCCTAGTGAATCCCAGTGATATCCATGTTGAATTTATGCCTAGAGGAGAAAAAAGTTATTCTTCGTGTATTGTGAACCTACAATAGCTTAAATGCCATACAAAACACGCAATTTGGAAAAATCTCATCGGAGACAAGAGTGTTGCTGATCTGTTTCAATGCAACCCCGCCCCATGTAGCAAAGCAACTTCAAAGAAATTTGCTGCCTAGAGTGGAAAATTTTCAGATAACTTTTGTGTAACCTTTATCTGACCATTTGTGATTATCTTTTTTCAAGGTTAAGGGGATTTTTACAAATGGTAAGGAACTGAAAGAAGCAACATTGTCAGGTCAAATCTATTTCGCAGGATTTTTAATGGACACCACTATTTTGGAACGCTATTAGAATTAAATGCATGGTCAGTCTAAAATTTAGACTAGGAATGCAGCTTTAGTCTGCACATTCTGCCACAGAGGTGGGACAACAAGGCTAGATGTGTGACTTGATGTTCTTTACATTCTGGATGAACCTCCTAATTTCTGTAACTTTCCAGATCTCAAGTCATAAACTTACCATTTTTCATAATAAATTATCACAAAATACACATAATTATTCTTCTCTTTATAGAGTAAGTGAGTTTACTGACTGAAAGAGCATAATCAGTATTCGTTAACCAGAACTGAAACTAGGTTGTCTAGTAATCTTGTAAGTCTGTCTGTAAGTAATCTTGTAAGGATTTCCTCTGTTTCCTACAAAACCACGTTTTTTATTTCAGAGTCTCTTTTCCCTACAAAATCACAAATTAAACTAGGTTGTTTAGCAATCTTGTAATCTTGCAACTAGGTTGTCTAGGAATCAAAAATTAAACTAGACTGTCTAGTATTCTTCTAGGTCTGGAATTAATGTTGAATTCCATAATGGTCATGAAAAAGTCTGTAATTAGTCTTGAATTTTATGCGAAAATGGACTAGAAACAAAAACCCTGTGAAACTCACCACCAGAGGCACCTGCAGCAGACTCGAGAGCTCGTCCTGGTCCTGGGACGAGGTCTGGGGGTGCACCAGGCCGCCCTGATTGGACAAGGCGCAGTACGACCCCACCAGCACGTTACTAGCTACCGTCTGACGGAACACTTCCACCTTCAAGGTGTCGGCCAGGATTTCCTCTGTTTCCTACAAAAACACTTTTTTTAGTATCTCTTTTCCATACAAAATCACAGACTCAAATTTATAGTTCTGGACAGCCTTACTGGTGGGTGGCAAAATGTAAAAATTCTACAAATCATCTGCTAAAACTCATGGTTGTGTCGATCTGTCAAAACACTGTTTATGTTTTAAGGCACATCAACATTACGAAATTTGTCTTGCAATAATTTTCTGAAAGTTGTCTTGTGTAATACGAAATGTAATATTAAGTATTGCCGCTACTAATGAGAATAAAACCTTTTCTTTGACTTGCGGCAAGCTCTGTGAGAACTTTTACCGAGATTTTACTTGTAAGTTTGAAATATATTTTAACGAGACCTTTTAATTAATATTTATTTAGATTTAATATTTACTGAATATGAGCTTGCACCATAAACTTTCATACTGTAAGTGCGACTCTACTTAAACATGTGATCATATAATTGATTGCCAACACAACACACATGTTTCACGCAAATTCCGAATACAGCGCACTCACTCACCCGCCAGTAAGGCTGTCCAGAACTAGTGTCTCTGCTTCCTAAAATACCAGTATTACATATTTTATCTTAGTGCATCTGTTTCCTACCAAACCACATTTTCTATTTTATTGCCTCTGTGTCCTTTAAAAAATCACAGATACTAATTTAGTGCCGCTGTTTCCAACAAAATCCCATATTTTAAGTTAAGTTTGAATTTAATCAAGCTAGTTTTACGAGAGTTATCTTCAGTAAAAGAAAAAGTGTAAATTTATATGTAAATAACTGTATATGTAGGCCTATATGCATGTGTAAAAGAATTTGAATGGATGGTGTTTTTGGGGTCTGGGGACATCAAAATGAAAAGGTATAAATGAAGGTTTTAGGTATAAGGTATGAAAGGTTAGGTTTTAGGTTTCAGGTATGAAAGGTATAAATGAAGGTACAACGCATACTGGAATAGCTTATTTCTTATAGAAAATTGGCTTATATGAAAAACAATTGTAAATTTTCAATTTCCAGCGCTGCCCATAGACATTGTCATAGAAATAAAAACAAGTAGTGTATCTTGTTAGAAATTTTATGTAGGCCTACTGTCTTTTTTCAATTAAATGTTTATAACAAAATTTACAGTTTTTGAGTTATAAGCAAAAATACAATAAAAAATTTAGTATTTTTGCCTTATTTTGCATTTTTGACAGTGTTCCGTCATGAAATTTTGTTAACAAACATCGGATTTGGATTCACGACCCCACATCAAAAGAAACAACAAAACTCAAACTTAAACCAAAACTTTCCGGCAAAAAATACATTTTGACTGGACAATTATGATATCGTCTTTTATGCATTGAACAATAGGCTTTTGATGGACAAAGTCTTACCAATGGACGTAATGAATAGCCTAATTCACCAACACCCTGCCAAATTACACCAACTCACCCTGTCTAGGTCCGGATGAACCAAGGCTACATAGTCATTACACGTGATCACGTTCCCCAGAGCCGACAGTCTCTCCTCCACCCGCTGCACCTTCACCGAGTCTGGCAGAGAGTTGCGGATGTGTTGCAACTCTGCGTCTGTCGTCGTGTTTGGAACGAGGAGTCCGTTTCTGTTACCTGCGAGAGAATATGGCTTTGATTACATTCAGAACAGGGAAAACCCAAGCTGAGTCTTATCTCAATGAAAACATTTTTAGCTCCTACATACAAACTAAATATGTAAATAAAATAAATATAAGCCACACTGCATCCATCATACACGTGTGTGATAGTGTTGAGAAAGGATTCCAGGAATAAGTTTACATGAATGTGCAAGCTTAACATTTTTAGCTCCTACAAATTAAGCATGTAAATAAAATAAATATAAGCCACAGTATACCTACATACATGTGGCTCTCTCTGTACATTATCCGTCCATGCTACTGTACTTCCAATAAGGTATCACAATTGATGCCATGTGCAATGCACACCATGGTGTATGCACCTTTCTGAATCAATTCTTTATTGCTCTGGTAATACAGGTTCCTAAGTAACGTAATTATAAAAATGTATAATCCACTTGTGCAAGGATTGATTTTTCTAAAACCTTTATTTACTGTACTAGTTTATTTAAAACCAAATTTTTTATAATTTATCCGTTTATTCACTTTAACCGTTAATAATTTCGGTCCCGAGGGTGACGGTTAACAGGTATCCACTGTTGTTTTGGATCCATCTAGGCCTAACTTATTATGATTGTCAGGTTTAGGGGAAAATGGGAGAAACCCCCCAAACATAGGAAATGGGTCTAAGTTAACTGCAGACAAAATCATAACTTTTTTTTAAGCTCAGAGTTTTACTTACCGACACACAATCTGCCAATTATGCGGCACCCAGCGACTGAAGCATGAACAACAGGAATTGTTTCGCCCAATTCAGCTTCAAAAACACTAGAAATAGGATGATAAGTTAAAAAAAGAGATTGTAGGCCTATTTTTTTATGTTCCATGGTACTTTGGTAATATACGGAGGCCACCCTCATACAGCTACAGCGGTTATGTTAAGTTAGGTTATCATAAATATGTTAGTAGGAGTTACCTCATTTTGTTATGAATCGAACAATTCTAAATGAGTCATACTTTCACCCGCCAAAACCCGTTGACAGGTGATGCGCATGCTCCCGTCAAAGACCAGACCTGTGCCTACTTGGAGGGGATTTGGCAGGTGAAAGTCCTACTAACCTATTTATGATAACCTAACCCTACATAACCGCCGCAGCGCACTGTATAAGAGTGGCGATCAGGTGTGGACGATAACGGCGGTGACAATGTGAACACTCAATCCTCCCTGACATCGCTTTTTCCTGGGAGACAGAACTCAAATACCATTCATCATAATTAAGGCAAATTTCGACAGTAAGTCGATTAAAGTCCGTTCTTCCCAATGATATGGTTATATTTGTTGTCCAGCGAAACAATCTAAAAACAGTGGCCTCCGTGCTGAATAATACCAAAGAACCTGTTCCATTTTGAAAGTTAACAACTTTCAATGATTTGTCTCCACTTTGTCACACTCCATGACTAGCTGTGGCATTTTGATTTGGTGACCAAACTTTCAGATAGGCCTAAGATATTCAAAAAGAGACACAAAAATCAGGGGTCACTGAGGTATGAAATTCCCTCCGAGGTGAGGAGAGAGGAAGAATCTCCGGAAGATTTGTTAAAAATAGGAGCATTTTTACAGGTTTTTAGCATAGCCATCTCAAAAAGGTTACAAATAAATGGCAACACAGCCCCTTAGGGTTCGAACAACATACTCTCTTAATGGCCTGACTGTTCTTTACTTTAATCAGCAGACTCGTTTTCTGTGATAACAACCCTTGCGAAGTAAGTCACATGTGGTTATGTTTTTAGGCACATTAATGACTTAAAATAGGCCTAAGTAGGTAGCTCCCAGATAAAATTCCCTATGATATTCTCAATTTCATTAGGTATTTAACCTTAAAATCTGGTAGTCTGGGAGGTGGCACCGAGCTACAGTACAGTAGGCCTACTTTTTACTGAAATATAACTTCAAATTGAGAAGCTATAAGGGCGAGATTATTAAATTCCCTAAACAAAAATTCCACTGTTTTAGGTATTAATACTAGGCCTAAGTATTCATTGAGAATTAATTGGTGAGTGAGTCGGTGGCACAGTTGGTAGCGCACTCGGCCTCAGAACTACTGTGGCTACGAAGCGTCGCAGGTTCGAGACCCGAGATTGTCGCATTCATATAACAGTAGGCCTACTGTTCATCCTTGTACTGTACTGGCTCACTCCTTGTCTTTGCTTGAAAACGTCCACGCACAGATCAATATTCTATGTGGGCTGGGCAAGGGCAGGTGAAAAGGAGGCCGCTACCCTCTAAAAAAAAAATTATGACAGATTCAGGAAAATGTTAAATATTAACTTGATCTGAGATATTTTTATGTTAACGAACTATAGGACACTATATATTTTTAGTATGTATAGGGTATTTAGGCCCTAAGCCTATTGAATTGTGGAATCACCTGATTTTACTGGGGGGGATTAAGGCTGCAGTTCCGTAAGCGGTCTACATTTTAACGATTGAAAATATCGAACTGAAAATATCGATACATGAATAACCGAAAATAAATTATTCGACTGCATCAAGAACAAAACAAAACACAACAAAACATTAGGCCTAGTATCTAATAACTTAGCTTAAATGTGATAAAACGATATAAGGGACTAGCACTGAATGTTAAAAAACTAAACTTTAACTGAATGTTTAAGCTTAATAAAACTAAAAAAGTGTTTTAAACTCTCGTTATTAAATTAAAACATTACCAAAATAACATTACTCAACAACACATAGGCTACCTTCATTTCACATCGTCCACCATTTTGAATTAGTTTTTATTTTTGGTTTTCGATTGACATGACACTGACAGAAAATGACAAGCTCTGTGAAATTTGGTTATGGTTAAGTTAGTTATCATAGTATTGGAAGTTAAATTATTACTGTACTAACTTATTATTAGATTAGTTTTCAGTTTTGATAAGTTATACGTTTTAATGACAAACTTAATCAAACCAAACAATAAACAGTAAAACACGGAATATCATCATTGTAAATTTATTTAAATTGGAACCAACTAAAACCAACTATTTCATTGCTAACAAGCCGATCCGACATAATATGGAAAGAGATGAATAGTTTGATATATTTTTAATCGATATATTAGTAACAGTTCGATATTTTCAATCGTTAAAATGTAGACCACTAACGGAACTACAGCCGGGATTAAGATACAGTAATTTAAATCAAAATTATTTTATCAAATTTTAAGTTTCAATAGTCATTATTTAAGTTACGTAACCCAGGGACTTCAAGATGTGTTAACTGCTAAAGGATCACGGAAAGGACTAGTTCCCTATTCGCCGCACACCTAGACTAATTTCTACAACTGACTAACTACACAATTGCGATATGAGGATTCCGATCCATGTATCGATTGTAATTACGACTTATCTAATAAAAGCCTTCGTTTTAATTTAACTTAAATAAATTGATATTGGCCAGACTTCTAATTGCCGCACTGACTTTTGGCCAGACAACAATGCTGTCGCCGGGGGCATCGGCCGCAGTGGTACCGCGAGGCACAATTTCGTCCCCAACAGGCGACAACCGGCTTAACTTCCAAATCGGTTATTGATTTCTCAAGTAGGCCTAAAAGAGGTATGGAACGGAAACTGTAACTCGAACAAGTATGGGTCTGAACCTAATATCATGGTAGGCCTACCAATAATATTTATCAAATAGGTCAAAGGCTAAAACAGAACAGATCTTACCTGTAAAAGTTCTCAGAGCCTCCAATGGCAACCAAACAATAAGAATTGGTCAATTTGCTAAAGACTCCAACTTCGTTATTGTTTTCAAACTGGACGCGTGTAGCCATCTTCAAGTCGATGCTATTCCCCGTTTCCGTAGACTCGGGCAGATTGATTCCTTCTTTAAAAGTTGAGAAAATCCGAGTCCTCGACTATTCTGGTTTAATTACTTCTAACTACACTTAAATTTCAGAACCCCCAGAAATCGCCAAACAAATTCACGGTGACGCTGAAGTAAAGGCTTGTGAGCGCCGAGACTTTCGGCGTGAGCTTAGTCAGTCAGCGACTCGGCCACCTAGCTATTTTGTAGGTTATTTCCTAATTTTCTGTCGCCAGATGGTGCAATGGTGCAATGGGTAATCACCTGTAAAGTATTTCGATTGCACCACTGCTTCTGAATAAAATAGCAGCTAGTAGAACAATGAACACTTCACATATAAAAGACGGCAGAAGAGACAGTCTTCTCTGAGTAAGAAATCATGAAATAGCCCAGTACTTGGCTAAAAATGTTACTTTTATAATTAATTGACAAAAACTGTTACCTCCGTAGTGCAATGGAAACATTTAAAATTGTTTATTAGAAATTATCTTTTATCAAGCCTACTGTACTGCTAAAACTCCTTCAATAATCCTCCCAGGTTAGGAAAAATGCGGCATTCTTGGGTTTCATTTGTAAATTTTCTCTTAACAAATTCTAACCAATCATCAACTTTCCATCAAATAAGTGTACAGTACTCAGTGAAAGTGCGGAAATTATTCATAAGGACTGATTGTCCTTTACGTTTGTCGTCATCAATTTCTTTTTATGAGAATAATCCAATATAATAATTACAGGAAATATATACTAAATTTCTCATAATAACCAATTGTACGTAGCACAGTAAAAGGGGCCATCCATAAATTACGTAATATCCCTAGGGCGGAGGGGGGTTTCGATAGCGTTAAGACTTCTTTTATCTACAGGGTGTTTCATGATAAGTGTAAACAAATTCACCAGGCGATTCCTTACATCAAGACAAGAAAAAAATGTCATCTGAACATGGGTCCGAAAACTAGTTGTTATGGAGTTACAGCCAAAAATTTATTTATTTATTTTTTAGTGTATTTTTCGCACTTTTTGGCCTGTAGATTCAAAAATTATTAAGATATTTTGATGAAATTTTCACTGTTAAATAGATTACAAAATTCCAAACAAATATCATTACTTTTCACTAGTGAACTTCTAAATTTGGCAGAGAAAGAATCGTTAGAAAATAAAATTTTTCCTAAAAATTCAATGCCTCAAAATTTTTTTTAATTTTTGATTGTTTATTAAATTTTGACCATTTAAGTATTTTGGCTGCAACTTTCCCAAAAACTGCGGAATTTCATGGAGAACAAAATAATATAAACTTTTTTACACATTCGCTAATGACTTTTTGCTATTAACCAAAATATTGGAAGGTGACAAAAATTAGTAAGTAAATCATCAAAAGACCAGCCAGTCAAAAAAATTGCATAGAGCATGAGGAATGTTTTAGCTCCATAATTCTTTATGAAACCTTCCAAGAACTGTCGATTGTAAAATTTAAGAAATCCAAAATCCCCAAAAATCCAACCACAAGACTCGCTACAGAAAATTATTCAAAATGGCGGCATTTTCCCTCCACAGGATAGGCCGTGAACAGAAACTTACTCCCGTCATTGTTCACACATTTTATGTTTCTCAACATGAGGAATATTGGACTACCACAATAATTTTTGGTTCGTAATGTACTTTATTTTGATTAATTTCTGGATTTACTCAATTACAGTCGCCATCTTGGATCCGCAATATTTGATAAGAGCTCTTAACGTATGTAAAAAAACTACCTTTATAATTCGATGAAAGTTTTTTTTTTATTCCGGATTTTGTAAACAGTAATTGAGAATTATGTTTAATTGATAAATACTATGCTGAAATCAGTTTGAAAAAAATTAATCTAATGAAAAAATAATTAAATTTGAAAATAACGAGTGTTTATTGGCTACGCTTTAGATAAAACATATTTTATCAAGGAAACTAAATGTTAAGTAAACGTGTTAAACTGACCTTAGCAATACCAAAACTTGATTAAAACTTTTCTTTTTTTACAAAATGTTATTTGCATAAATTCAATTTTTATCTTAAAGATAAAAATTGAATTTATGCTTGTTGAAAAAGTACAACAAATTTAGGTTTATTTTTGTTTAATTTATTCAATTTCCGTTGTTTCGTCTTCTCTATGTATTGTTCTGTTGTTGTTCTTGTAAGTGAGTTGGCAGCACTATTTCCGTAAGCCACAGGAATCAATAAAAATAAAGTACATTACTAACCAAAAATTATTGCGGTAGTCCAATATTCCTCATGTTGAGAAACATAAAATGTGTGAAAAAAAGACGGGAGTAAGTTTCTGTTCACGGCCTATCCTGTGGAGGGAAAATGCCGCCATTTTGAATAATTTTCTGTAGCGGGTCTTGTGGTTGGATTTTTTGGGGATTTTGGATTTCTTAAATTTTACAATCGACAGTTCTTGGAAGGTTTCATAAAGAATTATGAAGCTAAAACATTCCTCAGGCTCTATGCAATTTTTTTGACTGGCTGGTCTTTTGATGATTTACTTACTAATTTTTGTCACCTTCCAATATTTTGGTTAATATATTTTGGTTTGGTTAGCCTTTTGGTTAATTTTGGTAAAAAGTCATTAGCGAATGTGTAAAAAAGTTTATATTATTTTGTTCTCCATGAAATTCCGCAGTTTTTGGGAAAGTTGCAGCCAAAATACTTAAATGGTCAAAATTTAATAAGCAATCAAAAATTAAAAAAAATTTTGAGGCATTGAATTTTTAGGAAAAATTTTATTTTCTAACTATTCTTTCTCTGCCAAATTTAGAAGTTCACTATTGAAAAGTAATGATATTTGTTTGGAATTTTGTAATCTATTTAACTGTGAAAATTTCATCAAAATATCTTAATAATTTTTGAATCTACAGGCCAAAAAGTGCAATAAGTAGGCCCTACACTTAAAAATGGAAGCCCCCAATTTTTGGCTCTAACTCCATAACGACTAGTTTTCGGACCCATGTTTACATGCCTTTTTTTGTCTTGATGTGAGGAATCGCCTGGTGAATTTGTTTACACTTATCCTGAAACACCCTGTATATGGTTATGGACCGTTGCGGTGAGACGCAGCGCTACGTAACTGCTAAAACTCAAGAATGAATGTCTTATTTTATTCAAAATTAGTATAGTCTATCTCTAGTTTAAATTCAAGTTTTTAAAAATGAATATTTATAATAGGTTACTGTACCTTAATCCGTTATTAACGATTCCAAAAGTAATCCTTTAGGTTACTCCGAGTTTAGGTCACACAAAGGGTCATTTTCAAACCTAGTCCAACTGTCTATATTCTAATGAATATTCTTGCTGTCAAAATATAGTTCACACTTAAAACAAACCTTGAAGACACTGAAGACACAACAGCATAATATTAATTTAGATACGATTTAGGAGGCTAACACATAAAGATTTGATCAAATATTCGTATTTTTCTATCAATAAATTATTTGTTACTTTTGAGTTTAAATTTGTTTTTGTGAAATATTACGATTTTTAGAATAAGATAAATTGGGGGGAGGGTAATGGCAATGCGTTACGTAATTTTTAGGGGAAGAGTTAGTGACGCCGTACAGTTCCGTTACAAGGGGGGAGGGGTTCTAAAAATGCAAATTTTAGTGTTACGTAACTTACGGACGGCCCTAAATGAGCTTTATGAATTGAATTTCCTTGGAAAAGCCATAGTTATGCCTATAACACCTTTTTATAAGTTATCTGAGGCATTAGGTACCTAACTTATGAAAAAAGGAATCTTTGCAATGAACCTCTCCCCCCGTGTGTGATTTTAACGTTAATAACAATAATTTTATTAAGCAAAATAATGTACTCAAGTCAACCTCTTAAATCGTCTGTGATTTATACGACTGAAAATAATGTTAACTTCTACGATTATTTTTGGTGGGAAATATTAATAAAGTGGACTTTTACTAGGTAGGTACCAAAAGGATTCAATCATTATTCTAGCAAGGCATGAATTTCCAAAATGTGATAATGTAATTAGTTACTATTCTATATTCTTCCACTAGTTTTTATAAACTGAAAGTCAAACCCCAAAATATGGAATTTTTTAAACTATAATATTTTTTAATCAGAATAATACTAGTATATCGTAACTGATAAAAATATTCCTTATACATAAATTCATCAGATTTTTTAATACGACTTGGAATCCAATTTTAATGATTGGTGTTATAAGTTAGCATTGAGTTTTAATTTCCAGTGAACATCGTAAACATTTTTGCATCAGTATTTGATTTTTGTTTCAGAAGAAAGTCAGGCTTCTTACTTTGGGATTGCAGTGCAGCTAACTTTACGTACTGTAAGGTAACTTTATTAAATAAACTCCCAAAATCATATCGGCCTCTAAGACCTTCTAAACTATATTTTTGAAAAATATTCTGTTACACTTTACTCAGTTTCTTAATTTTTGCTTATATGTATGTGCAAGTAAAAATTTTAAGGAACAGTTATATATATATTTTAATTTTAATTACTTAGGCCCTATATTATCTTTCAGTTTTCTACGTACTGATGCTCAAGCCAAACGTAAGCAGCAGTTGAAATAAAGAAACCCAGACATTCTAAATTTCCCAGCTACACTGAGGTCTTTAATTTCTATGTATATTCTTATTACCATTTATTAAGTAGCATGGTTTTTAAATAATAGGCAATATTACTAGTAATTAAACTATGAATCCAGCTCTATTAATTCTATCAATTGAGGCATAAGTTAGGTCGTTGTAATCCGAAAAACCAAAAGTTTTCATAATTGTTTTAAGTTCTGGAACATTTTCTCAGAATTTAAATCAAAGAATAAACCGATTTATTTTTTAAATTATTTATTTTTACATTTTTGTCATTTTCAAAATTAACTCCAAAAAACAAATTAATAGCCTAACTTTAGATTACCCAGAAGATAGATTACTCTTTAACCAAAACATCAACGAATAAAAATCCTCTAAACGTTTTCTCCTGCCAGTGAGTTTGAGGGGGGGGGGGGGGGAGGCGTTAGGTATTTCTCCAATATGAGCCCCCCCTTGACCAAACGATGAATCTATTACTACCACCACCACTGCCATCTATTAAGGTTCTGGAATTTAAAGTGTAGTGTCATTATAAGAATGAAACATACAATTTTATTGGCTAGGGTAAAATTATTAACACAAGGTACCTATTAAACTATTTTAATTCTTATATCAAGTTATATTATAAAACAAATATGTACATTACAGTGTCTTAAGTGACCCATCACCATCAACGTCAGTTTTGGTGTTCTAGTTTGATGTCAGTTATTAAGATAAATCAAATGACAAAAATGTTCATAAACAAGAGTCAAAATTGCGCTCACTTGCTGTACAGAGGGTAAGGGAAGGCTCTGTTCGCCCGAGCACTGGCAGTTTTTGACTGAGGATATGAATGACATTTGATTTTAAAAGAGTAGTATGAGTATAGAATCTTTCAAAGATACTCTCAAAGGAACCTGAGGGATGTCTGGGCCTTTAACAATAACACTCTCTCTATCCCTTCTACAGTTAGTATTAAAGCCGCTCCGTTCTTCCTTTATAACGCTCTACTTCTGAAAAACAAAGTTTTGTTCTATGGCCAACCCCAGAATCCAAGAAAGCCTTACAATGTCCAGATAAATGGTAGTTAAATTCTTCAACCACTTTCCGATCACCACAGTTTCTTTTTAAGTCATTCATGATTGTTATGCTTTTAGAACGCTTGAATTTTGAAGATGGAAGTTCTGTTTGTTTGCAATCCTCACTTAATATTTCTTTAGAACAGTCCCCTTCTGAAGAAGATATTTCTCTTCTTTTACCACCCTCAACAAATACGCTTTTGATGTAACTCTTTCCTGAAGAGGAAAATTCTTTTCTTTTGCCATCCAGAACTATTCCTTCAGATCTTGTGCGCATTCTTCTCGTGTCAACAGAACGATCCGCTTCCGAAAAATAAATTTCTGTTCTTCTGGCTCCAGCTGATCTGAAAAGAGCTCTACTTCTAGGGACGACGCCGGATCCTCCACCACGAAGACAACTGTCTTCCTCCACCACGAATTCTCTTCTTCTGCCGACTGAACGATCCGCCTCTGAAGAAGAAAGTTCTTTTCTTTTGCCACCTTGAACTATTCCTTCAGAACTGCCCTCTTCCACCACAAGCTCTTTTCTTCTGCCAACTGAACGATCCGCTTCTGGAGAAAAAATGTTTGTTCTCCTTCCTCCACTTGAACTGAAAGGAGCTTTACTTCCAGGGATGGCACTAGGTCCTTCAAAACTGTCTTGCCCCACCACGAATTCTCCTCTTCTTCCAACACAACGATCCGCTTCTGAAGAAAAAAGTCCTTTTCCTTTGCCACCTTGAACTATCACATCAGAACTGCTCTCTTCCACGACAAGTTCTCTTCTTCTGCCAACAGCACGACCCACTTCTGGAGAAGAAAGTCCTTTCCTCTTGCCACCTTGAACTATTCCATCAGAACTGCCTTCTTCCACCACGAGTTCTCTTCTTCTGCCAACAGCACGATCCCCTTCTGAAGAAGAACGTTCCCTCCTGACCCCTGCGGAGGTGAAGAGAGCCTCACCCGCGGGGGCGGCGCTGGGCCGGCGTTGGTCGGAGCCGCCGGAGCTCCGCCGTCCGTCGCAGCTGGCCAGGGACGCGCGGCCGCCCACCAGCCCGGGGGGCGGCGCCCTCAGCCGCGTCCGCCCCGTCAGCTCCCCGCCGCTGTAGAGGATCAGCGGCTCCCGCTCGTAGTGGCGCACCATCTCCTCCACCGAGCGGAACGTCTGGAAGCGAACACTGTGTTAGGTTGTGCGGGCGCCGTTAGAGACAAACTAGGCACATTCCGCCAGCCAGCTTGAGAGTTCAACAATTTTTTTTACTTTATTTTTATAAAGTTTTTATCAGTTTATGTGATTCGGATGTGATATAAGAATCTTCCGGTAGCATTCTTGTTGAATGTTGTTTGCCTAATCAAATTATGCGGGTGTTAAGTTCAGTTTGTTCGTGCATCATTCCAGGAGAAAGTTTAAATTATTAAAATTTTATGTTTTTGGGATACTGTATGGAATCTTTTGGCCTACAAAATTATATAATTTTTAAAGATTTTCCACTTTACAGTATGGAAGTACAAAATTATTTTCTGACAACAACATTTTTTAATGTTTTTTTTTAATTTTCTGGATGTTAATTAAGTTTTAGACATTCATTGATCAAAAATAAGTCCCAAATATAGGCACTGTAGGTTAAACTGTGTCTCCGCGAATGATGCAAGGAAGATGGGAATTTTCGCCCCATTATTGCACTTTTGACGTCTGTAGCTCGCAAATTTAACATCCAAAAAAATTTTTTTTAATTGCTCGGGACTATCTTATCATGATGAACATAAAAATGGAAGAAAACGTATCATACAAATTTTCGACTGCACCACCACTCACCAATAATGTCGCGTTTCTACTACAGCTCACGTTTGTAGGACCAAAACGATGCAATCCGCAGAGCACCCCCGTAACGATAGCATAGGTTGATGCCTGGCGTCTTCAAATTTCGGCACCACACTCGTGAGCTCACTGTAGCACTTGCTCTTCCTTGAATGAATGGACGAATGAATGAATGAATAATTTAATGAACGAATGAATAATTTAATGAGTGAATGAAAACGTCTTTATTCACTTGGTTTCTTTTAAGCCAGACCTAAATGAACTTTATAATTCGGGGAAGTCTTAAACACGCTCAACCAAGATTTTTTATTTAAAGCTCATTTGAAAGCACAAAATATATCTAGCGATTCCAGTGAGTAAAAATTTTGATGTTGCTTTTGGTGCAATTGCTAAAATTAACAAAAATTTAGATTTTTGAAATTTCAAAAGTGTTACTGGTTACGATGACAAAACTTTGCTCACTGGAATCGCTATATATAGATTTTGCTCTAACAAATGAGCTATAAATCAATGGTTTTTGTTGAGCGGTTAAGGCTGTACGAATGTGAAAGTTAACATTGGTCTTATGGAGATTGGGAGAAGCAGGTAGTCGCACGGGACTGGAGCCATATTTTAAAACTTTAATATGAGAACTGCTACCAATATGGTTAAAATACACTTTGACGGAAGATACAATAAAGCGCTTGGGGCCTCTTTTAAATCTAAAAAAACCAACCAAAGAATGTATATAAGAATCACTGCTCAAACAATTTTCCATTATTGTTCAGCTAAGTTTATCTTATAAATAGCTAAGTTTACTAAAAATAAAATAAAAATTTGTCCTTGGGCAAATCGTTAAAGATCGTCACAAAGACCCTAGGAAAGAGCAAGCGCCTAAAGATTCATGGTTGGCAACGAAAACTACAAGCGTGTACGGCAGATTGTAGCACAAGCAATGAAGGAGGTATGTAATTGCTACGTTGCAGTCAGTGCTTGGTGATAATCAATGAGAGCGTAAACGCCCTACGTGGCTTCTTCAATCCTCAAGAGAATAACGTGATTCAAATTACCTGGGTATCACTTAATCACTTAATCACTTAATCACTTTAATAAGACAGGTACCTCATGGAGGACGTTACCCTGAATATGAGTGAAGGATGAGTGTGATGATCGTGATTATTATTAAGGATGTGGTATGTTGTTATTATAACTTTGAAAAGAAAAAACAATCAATTTCAGTAAGTAATAAGTTTCGTAAAATACCAAATAAATGTAACAAAAAAATGTGTAATTTTTCATCAACCAGACAACAAGTCGTATCAAAATTCCGCTCTCATTTTTCTCTATCAAATTAGTTAACGACTTTGAATGATCGTTTTCTGCGGTTTGGAATTTCAAGGTTGACGTTGGCCTTTCGGGAGAAGCAGGATGTCGCTCCGGGGTTAGACTAAATGGGCGCAGTAGTAAGGTTTCTTGGTTTCTTACAGCCCCCCGAGGGTTGTGTCGTTGTGTCCAACTGGGCACTCGGTTCCTTTTGCTTCGGAACCAGTCCCATCGCTTACCGTGCCGTCGTCACTTACCACAATAACCAAGCTGTTTTATAGAAACGGATTTTAGCCTTAAATTATATAGTCTAAAAAATAAATTTGTAGAAGGTTTGACTCGTTAACCGGTGAACGCGTCTTCAATATAAGAACCGCAAATATAAATACACCCGTATTTAAATATGCATATAATGTCAGTGGACATATCATCCTTGGATTATTATCAAATTATCCGTAATGATAGCAATACAAACGGTAAAAAAAATTTAGAGAAATATTTTTGTAGAGAATTTTTTTTTGTTTGGGTTTTTACTTGCTTTTAATCGATCAAGAATTGCATTGTCCCAAAAGGCCCGAACTGAAAGGTGAATGTGGAATTGACTAGGCCTATAGGTTGGACGACTGGACCAGTCGATGTCTGATGCGGTGACATATCGACGAGTGAACGACTAAACTAGACGATTTAAAAAAGAATCGACTAGTCTCTAGTCGACATTGAAAAGTAGTCGGTAACAATTAGTAAAAAAATAGTAGTAAAAAGTAGTCTAACATCATTGGACCCCGGCCACAATGAGGTTAGGGGACCCTTCGCCCAGACTACCCACCACTTCCTGGCTCTTCTTGGAGCCGAGGGCGAGCAGGCCGTCCTCGCGGCGGCGGATGAGGATGTTGTAGGCCCGGTGGTGGTACCAGAGGGTCAGGGTCAGCGACCGGGTGGAGGCGGACGGTCGGACCACGAAGCACCCGGGACCTCCTGGGGAAAAATTATAAAAATTGGTTTCCAACCTGATTTAGCCAGTTCAAAACTAGAGCTCTCTTGGATGACTGTAGTTTCGACATGTAGGCCTATACCATTTTGAAAAATTAAATACAATTTTTTGTGAGCTCTAATGACTTCAAACGATGATGAAATTAGATTTTTAAGGGAAATTAACAGTGCATGAGTGTGTTTATTGACTCTGGTAGACACTGGGTTTTTTAATATCTTCTTGATTAAATATGATACGTGTTATTCTATATATCTTATAATATTTAAGCTTATACTGTATTCACAAACAAAACAGCAAATATTCATGAGAGCAATAACTTACAATATATTTCGATTAGTTACATCACATCAGTCATCATCGTACCTAATTAGAAATTGTAATTGGGCCTGATAATGATTGGTGTAGCGTGAGCAAGCGATTTTTTTATTTTATTATTTTTATAAAAAGAGGGTGGCGACCTCTTTTAACCTTGCATTTGCCCCCCCCCCCCACATGGACCTCAGGCCTGTGCGTGGAAGTTATCAAGCAAACCCAAGGAGTGAGCCGGTACAGTACAATGATGAACAGTACTGCTAAAAGTATGCGGCATCATCGGTACTCGATCATGCGACGCTGCCGCCACAGAACCGGGGCCGAGCGCGCTACCAACTGCGCCACCGACTCACTCAATAGATCGTCATTTTTCACCTTTCATGTTTATTTACCATGTTGCATGTGAATTCAGAATAAACCTTAACTTATATCCAGTGGTGAGGTTTGGCTTGGTGTGTATCACCCAACCACCGACACATCAACCCAAGGCCGTAGCCAATGGGGGGGGGGGGGTTAGGGGGTCAGAACCCCCCCCCCCCCCGAAATAGACAAACCCCCCCCCCCCCCGAAATAGTCAAAAAGCCCGCGGAAACAGATCAATTCGTGTAAATACAGCTAAAACATAAGGCTAACAAAAAACTAAACTAAACTTTTGCTTTGATTGGATTTTGGTATTTTTGAGGGAGCAAAACAATAATTGCATCCTTAAGCTTATGTTTCACACCAAAAGCAGTAGGTCATTAAGAATTTTCAAACAAGAAATAGTTCTACAAAGTTAGTATTTTTCGTTCACTAATCAATGAACACTTGGGCGTTAATTATCCGTTTGAAAGTTTAGAGCTACCTCGTTTGATGGTTTTTTTTATTTTAATATCGTTAATTTTACATTACTTTGTACGCTTTATTTAATGGCTATATAATAATACTGTAGCAGATTAGTAATATTATGTTAGTTAATCTCAAAAAATGGTGCATTACCACTGTGCACGAGATCTTGAGCTGCCTTTCGGTCGAGCTGGCAGAACCAGGGCTTGTTCCTGACGCTCTCAACTGGAACATGAACATATTCCATACTTAATTAACAAGGCATTGCCAATAAATACAATCATTTTACATCAGCAATCGGATCTACCAGTGGAATCGAGTTTATTACTAAATTAACGAAAACTAATTTTTTGTACATCCCGGGAAAGTTTCAAAAATGGGTTTGTGAGTCCTCAATCTGGGGGCTTTCTCCAAGGTGGACAAACTTGAAAATACGCCAAAAATGGGTATATAATGGGGTGTAGGCCTGATGGGGGTTATTAAGAAAAATTGAAATTATCAAATTTTAGTATACACAGTTGAAGTAAGCTTAAAAATAAACAAATTGGAATATTTAATTACTGCTCTGTGTCCATTGGTTACCGAGATACTGAGGGTAATAAACTCAAAAAATTGTTCCATGTTATCCTTAAGGGAAATCAATAACATTATTAAAGGAAAATTTTTACTCGCTTACTTCTCAACATATTGTAATGAAACGGTGGCTTCATTTAGTTAAGATCTATTGTATAATAGCATAACCATCTCTATGGCCGTGATAATAGCCTAAAATCCCCAATTTTTGCATTTCCATGGCAGCAAACCTGCATGTTTCCAATGTTATTCTAACGGGAGGAAAAGTCTATATTATTCTTATTTTTAAACATATAATAATGAAACTCGCCAAATGGCTTCTTCTAGTCGAGGTCTGTTGTACATACCTGTTGCAGCAAACTTACATGACTATATTCCCATGTAATTCTTATGGAGAATAATAAAAGTCACATTCACGTTTGTCCACCTTGGAGAAAGCCCCCTGATTAAGGGCTCACAAACCAATTTTTGGAACCCCCCAGGATGCTCTTCAATGGCACAGCTTTTACTTGTGTACCTGATGACGTAATTTATAACCTCCCGGCTCGACGATTATTAAAGACCACGGGGCTTCGTTATTCGACCCGCACATCTACCCAGCAGCGCCAGCTGCCCAGGGTCCAGTCGACAGTCCTGCACTCCCCCCGGGCCGACGTCGTCGTAGCGGCGGCAGCTCCTCAGTTTGTAGACCAGGCCGCGGCGACACACGGCACTATACCTACACCTACCTAGCAGCGCCAGCTGTCCAGGGTCCAGTTGACAGTCCTGCTCTCCCCCCGGGCCGACGTCGTCGTAGCGGCGGCAGCTCCTCAGCTTGTAGACCAGACCGCGGCGTCCCGCACTATACCTACACCTACCTAGCAGCGCCAGCTGTCCAGGGTCCAGTTGACAGTCCTGCACTCCCCCCGGGCCGACGTCGTCGTAGCGGCGGCAGCTCCTCAGCTTGTAGACCAGACCGCGGCGTCCCGCACTATACCTACACCTACCTAGCAGCGCCAGCTGTCCAGGGTCCAGTTGACAGTCCTGCACTCCCCCCGGGCCAACGTCGTCGTAGCGGCGGCAGCTCCTCAGCCTGTAGACCAGGCCGTGGCGACACACGGCACTATACCTACACCTACCTAGCAGCGCCAGCTGTCCAGGGTCCAGTTGACAGTCCTGCACTCCCCCCGGGCCGACGTCGTCGTAGCGGCGGCAGCTCCTCAGCTTGTAGACCAGACGGCGGCGTCCCGCACTATACCTACACCTACCTAGCAGCGCCAGCTGTCCAGGGTCCAGTTGACAGTCCTGCACTCCCCCCGGGCCGACGTCGTCGTAGCGGCGGCAGCTCCTCAGTTTGTAGACCAGGCCGCGGCGACACACGGCACTATACCTACACCTACCTAGCAGCGCCAGCTGTCCAGGGTCCAGTTGACAGTCCTGCTCTCCCCCCGGGCCGACGTCGTCGTAGCGGCGGCAGCTCCTCAGCTTGTAGACCAGACCGCGGCGTCCCGCACTATACCTACACCTACCTAGCAGCGCCAGCTGTCCAGGGTCCAGTTGACAGTCCTGCACTCCCCCCGGGCCAACGTCGTCGTAGCGGCGGCAGCTCCTCAGCCTGTAGACCAGGCCGTGGCGACACACGGCACTATACCTACACCTACCTAGCAGCGCCAGCTGTCCAGGGTCCAGTTGACAGTCCTGCACTCCCCCCGGGCCGACGTCGTCGTAGCGGCGGCAGCTCCTCAGCTTGTAGACCAGACGGCGGCGTCCCGCACTATACCTACACCTACCTAGCAGCGCCAGCTGTCCAGGGTCCAGTTGACAGTCCTGCACTCCCCCCGGGCCGACGTCGTCGTAGCGGCGGCAGCTCTTCAGCCTGTAGACCAGGCCGTGGCGACACACGGCACTATACCTACACCTACCTAGCAGCGCCAGCTGTCCAGGGTCCAGTTGACAGTCTTGCACTCCCCCCGGGCCAACGTCGTCGTAGCGGCGGCAGCTCCTCAGCCTGTAGACCAGACCGCGGCGTCCCGCACTATACCTACACCTACCTAGCAGCGCCAGCTGTCCAGGGTCCAGTTGACAGTCCTGCACTCCCCCCGGGCCGACGTCGTCGTAGCGGCGGCAGCTCCTCAGCTTGTAGACCAGGCCGCGGCGACACACGGCACTATACCTACACCTACCTAGCAGCGCCAGCTGTCCAGGGTCCAGTTGACAGTCCTGCACTCCCCCCGGGCCGACGTCGTCGTAGCGGCGGCAGCTCCTCAGCTTGTAGACCAGACCGCGGCGTCCCGCACTATACCTACACCTACCTAGCAGCGCCAGCTGTCCAGGGTCCAGTTGACAGTCCTGCACTCCCCCCGGGCCGACGTCGTCGTAGCGGCGGCAGCTCCTCAGCTTGTAGACCAGACCGCGGCGTCCCGCACTATACCTACACCTACCTAGCAGCGCCAGCTGTCCAGGGTCCAGTTGACAGTCCTGCACTCCCCCCGGGCCAACGTCGTCGTAGCGGCGGCAGCTCCTCAGCCTGTAGACCAGGCCGTGGCGACACACGGCACTATACCTACACCTACCTAGCAGCGCCATTTGTCCAGGGTCCAGTTGACAGTCCTGCACTCCCCCCGGGCCAACGTCGTCGTAGCGGCGGCAGCTCCTCAGCCTGTAGACCAGGCCGTGGCGACACACGGCACTATACCTACACCTACCTAGCAGCGCCAGCTGTCCAGGGTCCAGTTGACAGTCCTGCACTCCCCCCGGGCCAACGTCGTCGTAGCGGCGGCAGCTCCTCAGCCTGTAGACCTGGCCGTGGCGACACACGGCACTATACCTACACCTACCTAGCAGCGCCAGCTGTCCAGAGTCCAGTTGACAGTCCTGTACTCACCCCGGGCCAACGTCGTCGTAGCGGCGGCAGCTCCTCAGCCTGTAGACCAGGCCGTGGCGACACACGGCACTATACCTACACCTACCTAGCAGCGCCAGCTGTCCAGGGTCCAGTTGACAGTCCTGCACTCCCCCCGGGCCAACGTCGTCGTAGCGGCGGCAGCTCCTCAGCCTGTAGACCAGGCCGTGGTGACACACGGCACTATACCTAAACCTACCTAGCAGCGCCAGCTGTCCAGGGTCCAGTTGACAGTCCTGCACTCCCCCCGGGCCAACGTCGTCGTAGCGGCGGCAGCTCCTCAGCCTGTAGACCAGGCCGTGGCGACACACGGCACTATACCTACACCTACCTAGCAGCGCCAGCTGTCCAGGGTCCAGTTGAGAGTCCTGCACTCCCCCCGGGCCGACGTCGTCGTAGCGGCGGCAGCTCCTCAGCCTGTAGACCAGGCCGTGGCGACACACGGCACTATACCTACACTTACCTAGCAGCGCCAGCTGTCCAGGGTCCAGTTGACAGTCCTGCACTCCCCCCGGGCCAACGTCGTCGTAGCGGCGGCAGCTCCTCAGCCTGTAGACCAGGCCGTGGTGACACACGGCACTATACCTACACCTACCTAGCAGCGCCAGCTGTCCAGGGTCCAGTTGACAGTCCTGCACTCCCCCCGGGCCAACGTCGTCGTAGCGGCGGCAGCTCCTCAGCCTGTAGACCAGGCCGTGGCGACACACGGCACTATACCTACACCTACCTAGCAGCGCCAGCTGTCCAGGGTCCAGTTGAGAGTCCTGCACTCCCCCCGGGCCGACGTCGTCGTAGCGGCGGCAGCTCCTCAGCTTGTAGACCAGACCGCGGCGACACACGGCACTATACCTACACCTACCTAGCAGCGCCAGCTGTCCAGGGTCCAGTTGACAGCCTACACTCCCCCCGGGTCGACGTCGTCGTAGCGGCGGAAGCTCCTCAGTCTGTAGACCAGACCGCGGCGACACACGGCACTATACCTACACCTACGTAGCAGCGCCAGCTGTCCAGGGTCCAGTTGACACTCCTGCACTCCCCCCGGGCCGACGTCGTCGTAGCGGCGGCAGCTCCTCAGCTTGTAGACCAGGCCGTGGCGACACAAACTATACCTACACCTACCTAGCAGCGCCAGCTGTCCAGGGTCCAGTTGACAGTCCTGCACTCCCCCCGGGCCGACGTCGACGTAGCGGCGGCAGCTCCTCAGCTTGTAGACCAGACCGTGGCGACACACGGCACTATACCTACACCTACCTAGCAGCGCCAGCTGTCCAGGGTCCAGTTGACAGTCCTGCACTCCCCCCGGGCCGACGTCGACGTAGCGGCGGCAGCTCCTCAGCTTGTAGACCAGACCGCGGCGACACAAACTATACCTGCACCTACCCAGCAGCGCAAGCTGTCCAGGGTCCAGTTGACAGTCCTGCACTCCCCCCGGGCCGACGTCGTCGTAGCGGCGGCAGCTCCTCAGCTTGTAGACCAGACCGCGGCGACACAAACTATACCTACACCTACCTAGCAGCGCCAGCTGTCCAGGGTCCAGTTAACAGTCCTGCACTCCCCCCGGGCCGACGTCGTCGAAGCGGCGGCAGCTCCTCAGCCTGTAGACCAGGCCGTGGCGACACACGGCACTATACCTACACCTACCTAGCAGCGCCAGCTGTCCAGGGTCCAGTTGACAGTCCTGCACTCCCCCCGGGCCAACGTCGTCGTAGCGGCGGCAGCTCCTCAGCCTGTAGACCAGGCCGTGGCGACACACGGCACTATACCTACACCTACCTAGCAGCGCCAGCTGTCCAGGGTCCAGTTGACAGTCCTGCACTCCCTCCGGGCCAACGTCGTCGTAGCGGCGGCAGCTCCTCAGCCTGTAGACCAGGCCGTGGCGACACACGGCACTATACCTACACCTACCTAGCAGCGCCAGCTGTCCAGGGTCCAGTTGAGAGTCCTGCACTCCCCCCGGGCCGACGTCGTCGTAGCGGCGGCAGCTCCTCAGCTTGTAGACCAGACCGCGGCGACACACGGCACTATACCTACACCTACCTAGCAGCGCCAGCTGTCCAGGGTCCAGTTGACAGTCCTACACTCCCCCCGGGCCGACGTCGTCGTAGCGGCGGCAGCTCCTCAGCCTGTAGACCAGACCGCGGCGACACACGGCACTATACCTACACCTACCTAGCAGCGCCAGCTGTCCAGGGTCCAGTTGACAGTCCTGCACTCCCCCCGGGCCGACGTCGTCGTAGCGGCGGCAGCTCCTCAGCTTGTAGACCAGACCGCGGCGTCCCGCACTATACCTACACCTACCTAGCAGCGCCAGCTGTCCAGGGTCCAGTTGACAGTCCTGCACTCCCCCCGGGCCGACGTCGTCGTAGCGGCGGCAGCTCCTCAGCCTGTAGACCAGGCCGTGGCGACACCACTATACCTACACCTACCTAGCAGCGCCAGCTGTCCAGGGTCCAGTTGACAGTCCTGCACTCCCCCCGGGCCGACGTCGTCGTAGCGGCGGCAGCTCCTCAGCTTGTAGACCAGGCCGCGGCGACACACACTATACCTACACCTACCTAGCAGCGCCAGCTGTCCAGGGTCCAGTTGACAGTCCTGCACTCCCCCCGGGCCGACGTCGTCGTAGCGGCGGCAGCTCCTCAGCTTGTAGACCAGGCCGCGGCGACACACACTATACCTACACCTACCTAGCAGCGCCAGCTGTCCAGGGTCCAGTTGACAGTCCTGCACTCCCCCCGGGCCGACGTCGTCGTAGCGGCGGCAGCTCCTCAGCCTGTAGACCAGGCCGTGGCGAGACACGGCACTATACCTACACCTACCTAGCAGCGCCAGCTGTCCAGGGTCCAGTTGACAGTCCTGCACTCCCCCCGGGCCGACGTCGTCGTAGCGGCGGCAGCTCCTCAGCCTGTAGACCAGGCCGTGGCGACACACGGCACTATACCTACACCTACCTAGCAGCGCCAGCTGTCCAGGGTCCAGTTGACAGTCCTGTACTCACCCCGGGCCAACGTCGTCGTAGCGGCGGCAGCTCCTCAGCCTGTAGACCAGGCCGTGGCGACACACGGCACCTATACCTACACCTACCTAGCAGCGCCAGCTGTCCAGGGTCCAGTTGAGAGTCCTGCACTCCCCCCGGGCCGACGTCGTCGTAGCGGCGGCAGCTCCTCAGCTTGTAGACCAGACCGCGGCGACACACGGCACTATACCTACACCTACCTAGCAGCGCCAGCTGTCCAGGGTCCAGTTGAGAGTCCTGCACTCCCCCCGGGCCGACGTCGTCGTAGCGGCGGCAGCTCCTCAGCCTGTAGACCAGACCGCGGCGACACACGGCACTATACCTACACCTACCTAGCAGCGCCAGCTGTCCAGGGTCCAGTTGACAGTCCTGCACTCCCCCCGGGCCGACGTCGTCGTAGCGGCGGCAGCTCCTCAGCTTGTAGACCAGACCGCGGCGTCCCGCACTATACCTACACCTACCTAGCAGCGCCAGCTGTCCAGGGTCCAGTTGACAGTCCTGCACTCCCCCCGGGCCGACGTCGTCGTAGCGTCGGCAGCTCCTCAGCTTGTAGACCAGACCGCGGCGACACACACTATACCTACACCCTACCTAGCAGTGCCAGCTGTCCAGGGTCCAGTTGACAGTCCTGCACTCCCCCCGGGCCGACGTCGTCGTAGCGGCGGCAGCTCCTCAGCTTGTAGACCAGACCGCGGCGTCCCGCACTATACCTACACCTACCTAGCAGCGCCAGCTGTCCAGGGTCCAGTTGACAGTCCTGCACTCCCCCCGGGCCGACGTCGTCGTAGCGGCGGCAGCTCTTCAGCCTGTAGACCAGGCCGTGGCGACACACGGCACTATACCTACACCTACCTAGCAGGCCAGCTGTCCAGGGTCCAGTTGACAGTCCTGCACTCCCCCCGGGCCGACGTTGTCGTAGCGGCGGCAGCTCCTCAGCTTGTAGACCAGGCCGCGGCGACACACGGCACTATACCTACACCTACCTAGCAGCGCCAGCTGTCCAGGGTCCAGTTGACAGTCCTGCACTCCCCCCGGGCCGACGTCGTCGTAGCGGCGGCAGCTCCTAAGCTTGTAGACCAGGCCGCGGCGACACACGGCACTATACCTACACCTACCTAGCAGCGCCAGCTGTCCAGGGTCCAGTTGACAGTCCTGCACTCCCCCCGGGCCGACGTCGTCGTAGCGGCGGAAGCTCCTCAGTCTGTAGACCAGACCGCGCCGACACACTGCGACGCAGTCAGCCAGGTCTTCGCCCACTCGCGTCACCAGGTTGTGGACCAGACGGCCCACCAGGGACAGGTAGGTGGCCATCCGGGGCTCCGGGGTCAGGTCATCTGGAGAGTGAGGGGTTGGAGATAGATAGGCCTAAAGGCTTGATTTCCTTCACAACGTCAGCGCGCTCAGTGTCGATGTCGACTTCACTGCGCCAAAGTTAAATGTGAAGCGTTCAATGGTGATTGTTGGCTCGTCAACAATCAGCGCGTGCAGCGTCTACGGATCAATCACCATTTAATTGACTGTAGTGCAATGACGTCGACGTCGACACTGAGCTCACTGACGTCGTGTAAGAAATCAAGCTTCAAACACTAAATCTAAAAAGTGTGCCTTTGGTGGGCGAGTTCGACGGGTGAGTCAAACTGCTTGACTTACACCAAAGATGACAAACAAAAGTATAAGTTGCTGTTCTCCAAATAGAGCCAAAAGTGGAAGATATTTTGAGGAGAGCTTGGAAAGTAGTAGAGGGGGACTGACAGTTCTCCACTAGTTTTCCACTAGTTGCTAATGCACAGCGCGCAGCAAGCCTGGCAGCAACTTGTCTTCCACTTTTAGCTGTCAACTTTCTTTGGTCTTTACCGACACTCCACTGGAAACCGAAATGTGTAGTGGAAAACTTGTCTCTCCACTAGTTGACTGGAATTAGTTTAAGAAGTGTTAAACTAATTTCAGTCGTCAACTAGCTAGTGGAGGGACACGGTTTCCACTACATTTCGGTTTACCGCACTAGGCGAGTAAAAAGTGTTACTTTGCTACATTAGCAAAAAAGGTACTGATATTGCTAAAATATGGTAAAACCTGGGAGTCGCTGCATTTTGAAGAAAAAGCAACTAATTGCCGCAACTTGTGGAAAACTTTGTGGAAGACTTTGGTGTAAACGCGGCTTTTTAGTGGTCGAGGAACTAGGTTATTTGTGTCACTTTTTAACAGAACAACAATGATACGACAAGGCGAGTAACAACTCACCCGACGATCTCTCCCGCCAACTCGACCCGTGTAAATCCGCCCTTAATAATATTAAATAGATTACAGCTTAGCTTGGAGATTTTTTTTCATAAAAGCGCTGTAATCCGTGGTTAGACTTTACCTATAAATATTTCAAGATAAAAGATGCAAGATCTTTATTTGCGGAAAGGATACAAATGACTATATTGCACAATATAGTATCCTCCGTTTCGTCATGCTTAATTACTGCTACGCAGTCGCTGCTTAATGTATGACCCTCCCATTAACAACCAATTAATTACCGAGACCACTGAAAATTGCTAAATATCAGCAGTTTCAAATAATGTCCGTATTATGTTTAATTGTAAACAAAGCCGAGTTCGATCGGATAGCGGCGCTGTACCGAAAATTCACCCACTTACTTTTAAGTGATGATCTTTCTTAAAATTCTGAAACGTATTGGCAAGTCTGCATGCATGAAAATCCCTTTAATTTGACACCTCAAACGTAAAAATCCGTCCAGCCGTCCTCGGGTTATGGCTGAGAAAAGAAAACCCCTGAATCATCTCTAAAATATACTAATTTAGAGATAATTCAGCTATTTGCATGGAAGTCACGAATTGTGAATAGGTAATAAGCGATGGCTTGTGGATGGGATGTTTCCCAGTGGGGATGAAGTACTATAGTGAATACTACGTTCTTACGACCAACCTCATAATTAGACCAGTTCATAATTGATTGGAAAAGTTGTGGTTCAAATCCCACGTTAAACTTAAGGTTCATCCCTAGTTCGCATTGGCTGTTGGACTACAAAGTAACCCCCAAACCTCCTGTCCAGGGAACATTTCGGCCTTTAAGTAACAAGACTATACAAGAGAAGCCTCAAGTTAGAGAGAGTCGTGCTCAGACTGTACGACTTAGAGATAAGCCCTGATGACTTTCACTCCACTCCAACTGCTTCAGGTGTAAACGGTTCCCACAGATCAAGATAAAACGCACAAACTGTACAAGGATATACGCACTAGGGACATAAAAGCATAAACAAATGAATCAGCGAATCGAATGTAAATATAAAGAAGTTGCTTTGTTATTTTTAATGTTTTGACTGCTAAGTACTTGTTATACAAGTTTATTTACATTCGATTCGCTGACGTAGATTGTTTACGTCTATGTCCCTCATAGTATTTTTCAATATCCGTGGGAATACCACTGACAAAGATGCGACTTGGATGTTTTTATTTTATTCACTTCCGCGCCTCTGTCTCCTTCTTTCAATATCACTTTTAAAACTCGGTGATCTTAATTTTACAAACGGATCTTAAGTTCATCTTAACTTTACAAACGTTGATTTTTTTATCATTTTAAGAGAATAGATATCTATTTTACATTGTGTACTGTCCCTTATCGTTGAGAATACAATTTATTCTATGATTTAGTAATGTCTGGCAGCTCCGGGACTGCAGCGGGCCAAAGCTTATGATATAACTCATCAAGTTTACAAGGATATATGCACAAGGGGCATAAATATAAACGAATGAGTAGTTGAGTAGTTTCTGAGAACAGCTAATACATCGCAACTAATATTTATTAAAATCACAAAAATGTTAATTTTCTTGATTTTGAATAATCACACAAGGACACGTTTTTCCGAATATGTCCCTTTAACCTAATACCAAAAATTCTACTCCCTGAGTTCGCCAGATGGTTGTTTGCTCTTTCAAATGAGCTATAAATAAACAATTTTGGTAGAATGGTTGAGACTGGCGGAATTAAAAAAAATTAACTGTGGTTATTGAACTTATATGAGAAAAAAAGGTAGTCGCGAGGGACTGGAGCCACTCCTAACTCTAGAGGCAACATGATTATCTTAGCAATTCGCCCATTTGCCGTATAGATAAATAAACACCTATATTAGTGTATAAATAAAATATGCAACAAATTAGGTAGTATGATTTAATAGGCCTACCACCTATAATTTGTTGTTGTATAATTTGTTGTCAGGATGTCAAAATTAAGCATTACTTACCCTGCGTTAATCGTCAGCAACACAGACGAACCTCAAATTAACTTTGGGTTAATTACAAATTGCACTAACCACATTGCGGATTTTTTCAAGATAAGAAGATAATTTTTTATTTCCCTGTATAAAAACGTTTTCCTTGGTAAACATTTTAAAATTATGCACCGCCAAGATTTGTTTGTAAATTAAAAGGCTTTTATCTGAGGCTTTACTTAAAGGACAAGTTATATGAAATTCAAGAGTCAGTTGATGGTATCAACAAATAACTTTATTTATCTGATCCTTGATAATATACAGTAGTGATGTAGAGGCTTTACTTTATTTTAAAACTTTTTTACTTTGCTACATATAGCAAAAAAGGTATACTGACATTGCAAAAATGTGGCGAAACCTGGGGTCCCTAGAGTTATTGATTCATTTTTAAACTATATGCAGATGATATTTGTCTATTTAAATCTCAATAATTTGCCCTTATGATTGAAAATTTAAATAAACTTAAGGTATTTTAATAATCCTACTAGTATTATAAGTGTGGAAGTTTGTGAGCTTGTTTGCCATATTATTACTCAGCTGTAACAACGAATCCATCCAGGCAGACGAATGTAAACAAATCAGCCTAACTCAAAATTATTGTACCAAAAACAGTGCAGGAGCAATACAATATGTATTAAATTATTTTGAACGTGGGCGAACTCACGGGTAACATCTAGTTTCATATATAACCGAGACAGAGAAAATAATTAGATTTTCCAATTCCCACAGAATGCACGTGTAAGTTCCTTACATGGAGTATCTAAAGTCCTTTGAAGAATTCGTTAATACAGATCTATTGGAATTCTAGATTTTAACTCTTAAGAGAAGCTTTTGTGAATACAATTACTGGAACGCCAACAATATTTTCAGTGCGTCGCTAATTGTAGAATAAGAGCGAGTTTTTAATTTTATTCTTGTGATCACAAGTGAAGCTGCGATATTCACATTTTCATTCTGGGAATTTTATAATCAACCCTATCTATCTAGAATTGTTCTCAGAATGTATTGTTTTGCGCTCAATATATAGGAAAATTTGGAAAAAACCGGAATGATGAGATCTGTTTATTAATAGAAACAAAATTACTATCGTATACCAACTGGAAGGTTTGTTTAGTATAGCGTAAGCAGAGTTCAGTAATACAGTAAGACAACCCACAACACTTGACCAACTCCCATAATGGCCCATCCATAAACCCATATATATATATCCATAAACTTTAATTTAACGAAAATGATAATTTAGTGCTCTAAAAATACAAATAAAAGCCGTGAACTTTTCCTATATCGTCATTAACTTAAAGGTTAACGCATATAACATTTTCCTCACACTTCCTTAGAATAGGTGGAAGTTAAAATAAATTTTGCTTATCAATAGAAGAATCCAAACCTACTTAAAAAGCAAAATGGTATTTTTATTTTTGTAAAATTCAAAGACACAACTCCGCAAAAATCCTTCCCATTGCATGCCCGAGTTTAAAACAATGGTAAATGTTAACATTTTAAGTGCACTGTATTCTTACATTTCTATTTTTACATTCTGAACTCCTGATGATTTTATTTCCTTTCAAAAATTTCCTTTACAATATTAAGAACCTCATATAACACAAAGTCATCCTCATAGACCGCTGAAATGAAATATAATGCTGAATTTAAGTTAAACAATAATCTACAGTGCCTGTAACTTTATTTGTTGGACTCTTCAAAAGTTTTCAAATGACCTTTTTGTATTTCCTTTTAAAACAACTACGTTCTCTTTGTGCATTCACTAGATTTTCATTTACCAATGTAACACTTATTATTATTATATTTGCTTACAAATTTCGAAGATTTAAATATTTCTACGTGGATCTATTAAATTATAATATTAACCAACTCTCGAGTAAAAAAACTTAAACAACATTTTGTTAATGGCACAAATCATTATTTTTTTATTGTTTTATGTTGTGAATTAATTTACAGTAGATATAATTAGTTTTAAACGTCGTGAATCTATCCAATTCGTATGTAGACACATTTTCTAAGTATCTTACAATACGTTGAGACTTGAGCTCGTTACAAGGTTGTTTAGTTACATACACATTGTTTTGTCAAAATGAATGTGCTTAAATAAATAAACCAAAAATAACAAACGATTGTCAACAGTTTTGAAATACCTGAAGATAATTAATCCAATCGTCAACATCCACCACTGCACTCCAATACTCCAATGCTTTAATGTTGATCTTACACACGAGCGATTGTCACACATGTACCTCCCCCCTGTGTCCCCCTCCCCCCTCCCCGAGCGACGCCGTTTAATTATATTTTACACAGTAAAAAACAACAGTTTTTGGGCGCGACGAGGCGCGCCAGCTGTTCCCCTGACGTTTTCCCAAAGCCGATTTAAAGTGAGATATTATAGTTATTCGAAGTGAAAATTACTTGGGGATTCTGGACTGTGAAACGAACTGTTAGATTTAAACGATGTCGGGAATAAAGCTTGTTTTCACTATTTCTGACGAAGCTTTTTTACTTTCTGTTCTTTTAGGTTTTGAAGGTTATTTTTATTATTTTTATCTCAGAATATCACAGAAAATGTTTAAAAATAGTAAGTATACTATTCTAAGTAGAAAGTATAAACACTTTCTTATACTTAAGTAAGACTTACTTATACTCAAGATTATTTTTTTTCAGCACTCAATTATTATATTCATTAAATTAATGTTATAGGACTTCAATAACAATACTCCCACTGATACAAGTAGTAAATAGATGCAAGTAATAATAGTATACTTACTACTACTTATAAGTATAAGTAGTAGTAAGTATACTATCACTTACTTATATTGTATTACTTGTTTCAGTGGGAATATTATTATAAAAGTCCTTTAACTTTAATTTAACGAATATAATAATTTAGTGCTCTAAAAAATACGAATAAAAATAATCTTTATTACACTAAAGACAATACAAATTGTACTGCTAACGGCAAGTATTTCATTTTCTATTTATACATACACTTCATTTAAAAGTGGTTCGCCAATGAAAGGATAATTAATTAGTAATAAAATCAATAAAACGGTTGCAAACTGTAGTTGGGTTGTAGTTTCGTGTAAATTTCGTAAACATAATTTAAAAACTCTTTAGGAACGACAATAGTAATAGGGCCTACAACTAATTGTGTAGTATTATGTTCGTCATTATTGCTAATATTTGAAAATGTAACAACAAAACGCCTGTTTTGAAGAAATCATGTTGAAATTTTCGGTTCCGTGAAAACTTAAGCTCCAAACCCCACAGAGCCGATAATTGTAACATCTGTTGATAAAGTGGCTTTACTTGTTGTGATAAGCAGAGATCAATCATTGTTGAATTCGCCGAAGTAGTCAAACAAATACAGATTTATCAAACTGGGTCATTAAGTTAAACATTGAATTAGTTTTCATATACTAACAGGACGGTAAACTTTAAGATCCGTGCAAAATTAATTCGCCCCTTGCATCAAGGGTAAATAAATTGGAATGAAAGATATAAAACTGTAATGTAGCTGATTGGTAATTTTAATGTGATGCTAAAAATTGTTCGATCTTTTCTGGATATTTTCAGCCACAGGTTTTTACTACAACTGGTCCTATATATGAATAAAACCAACATGAAATAATGTTTATGTTTTAAGCGCTTATATTAAACATAATCTATTTTACGCTTTTTCTGCATAAGGATAGGCTCCCATACGTAACTTGGCGTGAAAGAGAACTGACTGTTACCTAATAACGATTTTTTTAATTTTTTGATATTGTCAAGAAACCCTTGAGAACTGCAAGGTACAAAGACAAGTGGAATATTGATTAACACTTTTAAATAGAGGAAAAGCTAGAGGATGCGTTGAAGAATCCGGTGCAGTCCTACACAAAGTTAAAACTGATATTTAATTTAAACAATATCATATAATTGAAGTAGTGTTTTTCGGTTTTGTGAATTTTAATATCATGGTTTACCTCCTTACTGAAACGCTGTAGTTGCACAACATTGGTTTGATAAGCTCAGCCATAGGCGTAATTCGGGGGGGGGCAAGGGGGGCAGTTGCCCCCCCAAAAATTTGAAAATAAAAATTAATTTTTAGGTATAAATAACGAAAATTGACCAGAATCATGTTTTTTCAAGTTGTAAAATTAATTATTATTGACATAAATTTTTCATTAATATGAGTCTTGTCGATATGCCGTTAAAGAACGCTGGTGGCGTAGTTTTGTTTGAAGTCCGATTGCAAATTTGCAAGGATACGTTTAGCGAACGAATACAGGCATACACGCCATTCACTATGGCGCGCCGGTCGATGAGAACCCACTCCCACGCCAAACGACACGTCCATCAGTGAACTAACGCTCCAGGATGGCCAACCTCTAAACTCTGTAGTGCTGCTCAGAGCCAGTGTAAGTTACAAATAAATAAATTATCATACCATACGCAACAGTTAAAAGTACTGTTTATTTATCTAACCATTTCATCAGGATTACCATCACTGAACTCGTCATATATTTTTCAAGTTTGCTATGTAAACCATCCATTGAATCTCCAAGTCAATCCATGTGTTAAGTTATTTTTAAGGGCGGTTGACAATGGGTCGACTGGTCTGGCAACCCTGTCTGGCATCGGGCCCAGAAGACATAGTGTCAGACAGGGTCTGTGGCCCCGGTCTGACACAGCCGTTAGCAATTAATGTTAGTTACCAAAACCGGGTATTTACCCGGTTGTCGGGTATTTTGGAGGCCGTGCGGAGTTTTGGCAGTGATTAAGAAAAAACCGGGGATTTAAGACTTGGGTTGAGGAAATTTACTCATCAACCTGGATAGTAGCCTAAACAATGGGTAAAATCGGGGATTTTTGACGATCGAGGTACAAGGATTTTTTGGAACTCTAGATATTTTATTTTCAAACGAAAGTTGGTTTTATGTATTTGGTTTGTTTGTATTGGTTATTTCGTTGCAGTGTTACCAGAAACTGGGTAATAGCCCGGTTTATGGGTTTTTTGTTGGCCGTTCGGGGACTTAATTAACATGATTAAGAAAAATCGAGTAAAATCGTGGATTTTAGACTTGAGCTGCGGGGATTACCCGGCATCCTAAATACATAAAAACGGGTAAAGCCTTGGATTTTTGAATTGTGATTTGCTTTGCAAATATTCAATGTCCATGTAAGGTGAGAAAAAGTCCGGTATTTGGTGTTTTTAAGGTCATTAGGTGGTTTTTCGGCTAACTACCCGGATTTTGGTACTGGGGGGGGGGGGATTTTGCAGGGATTAGTGCCGAAAAACCGGGTAAAATTAGGATTATCAATGGAGTTGGCGGGTAAAATGCCAAATCCTGTGTAATGCAACACTGGACGTTAGAAAAAAGAGTATAGCAACAGTCAATCGCCATTCGTATGAAGCACAGTTGGTGTGCCAGCTTTGACTGCAGTGAGGCAGTTTTACAAATAATACAATAACTGACTGAATGTGAAGTGAATGGTGATTACAAGTTCACATTGTGTTGTGATATCGTGCATTGGCAGTGTATATACCCCATAGATACTTTGGTATTATACGGAGGCTACTATTTTTAAATTTTTTTATTGGTCACCAAAAATGACTTTGTAATTGGAAAGAACATACTTTAATTGACTTACTGTCCAAATTGGACATAATTATGATTAGCGGTCTTTGTTTTCTGCTTCCCAGAAGACAGCGATGTTGGTGAGGATTGAGTTGATCGAGTCGCCGCCGCCACTAGCGACTTCACCCGATCGCCATCCGTATTCAGCGCGCCGCGGCAGTTATTTTAAGTTAGGTTATCATAAATATGTTAGTAGGACTTTCCTTGTTTCGTTATACCAGACGAGTCATACTTTCGCCTGCTAAATCCCTTGACAGGTGATGCGTGCGCTCCGATCAACGATCTGACCTTGGCCTAATTCAAGGGTATTTGGCGGGCAAAAGTATGACTCATCTGGTATCGTTCGATTCGTGACGAAACGAGGAAAGTCCTATTAACATATTTATGATAACCTGATCTAACATAACCGCCGCAGCGCGCTGTATAAGGGTAGCCTCCGTGTAATACCAAAGTACCAACCCATATTCTTCAGTACGAACTGCTAGTGCAAAGGGGGGAGTATAGGGTAAATGCAATCAAATCAGGATGAGGCAATGACCTAGAAGATCTTGCTCCCCCAATCGAAATGCTGAAATTACGCCCATGAGCTCAGCACATTGTTTGTTGATTATGGTGTGTTCGTTGGACGTGTAGACGAGCAGAAATTAATTAGTGATCATTTTCATATACTTTGCTCTTATGTGCAATGTTTGAATACCTCCTTGTATGACTGCTTGCACAGTTATCTAAAAAAGGCTAATTGTACAGTCGGTTGCGCTAAAGATAGGCCCCCAAAATTTCTTTCAAATGTTTCAAATAACTTATTTTGCAGATTACCCAGCCAGGCAAGATCTAATAACACGTGGAGACTACCTTGATATATCAATTCAAAGTCATTACCATCATATTTTGGAAAATCAGTTTTTAATCTATCGAAGACGGAGTAAACATTTTTTGGCTGACCTTTGATAACTTCATTTTAATAACTACAGTAAGGTCTAACATCCACCTCATATAATATAATAGACATACCCCAGACAATAGTGCTGAGACCATTGGAACTTATAAGAAAGCGCTTCAGCTGATAATTTAAATTGAATCAGGGAGTTCCACAAGGGTCATGCCTTGGTCCATTGTTGTTTGGTTTTAGATTTTTTATTTATTTTTGTTAATTTGTTGTTTTATTATATGCTGAACGACGTGGTTTAATTGCTTTAGTCAAATACTTAATTTCTTGTTGATAATTAAGTATAAATTAAATCTCGTTAGTGAGCCTGATGGTGAGTTCGTAGGCTTGTAATTTAAACATTTATAAGAAATTTTAGCTTTTCTTAAATTTTAATTGGAAAAAATATGATGAAGACCAACAGGAAATAAGTCAAAACAATCTTATAATGCGAGACCAAACTATTTCATGTATTATTGAAAGAGGTACCTGGTGGACCGAGCCTTGCTCGGTGCTATTTCATGTTTACTAGTTCATCCAGTTACTATAAAGTATTTAAATGTCATAACATTGATAAATAGAAACCTTTTTTATTGCTAAAATGTTAAAAGGTTAAAATGTTAACCTTTATAATGTTAAAACTTTACAACTTTAAAATTCAATTTATTACGGTATTAGATTTTCTCTGGCCAAGTAATCTGCGTAAAAGACGTTTTTGAGTCGTAAATTACTTATTTCCAGACTTTGAAGGAAATCCTCGGAGCCGTTTTTGAGATAAATGTGCAAGCACGCAAGCAAGCGAGCATAAAAGCATACATACAAGACCGATAACATTGCTCATATAAGAGTATAGGATTAGACCAAAAAAATTATATATTCAAAGGTTTAGACATAAAAACCACCATTAATAAATGAGTTCTTAATCAAGTTATTGATGAGTTTTTCTTAATCAAGTATTCATGGTCATAAAGAGTATTATTTCTATGTTATTACCTTCTCAATAAATAGTAGGATAAAATGTTGCTAAGGGGACAAAAAAATCAACTAAACCTCAACCCCAAAGATAGACTCTAATAATTAATAAGTGCATGATTGACAAGCGCTTCAATCTCTCAGACACAAAAAAAAACCTTTGATGTACCCCCTCGTAATCAAAAAATACCTCCAACAAAAACATGTATCAATTACGAAACGGGTGAGTTTGAGGTTTGGCACTGACAGCACGTCATCGTCACCGCGTCAGTAGTTGCAAAGAGCGCCGACAGAACGCGCTGCTGTTTGTTGTAATGATCTGCAGAGAGGACAATGGCGGCGCGGATCGGCTTCCGTGTCAAAGAAGTCGACACCGTGACGGACCCACATCTGGCTGTATTGTTGTGTATTGTTACTCTATGGCAGTGTATTGTCGCGGCGACCTTTCAACAGGCGAGACCGACTTTTCACTCTTCGATGAGCCTCTAAAGTCGGCGAGGCCTGTCAACACCGACTGGTTAATTTGTTGGAGAGGATTTGGAGTGGATTCGGTGGTTTACCAACCAAAGAACTATTACCAACACATCTGGTTGAACTGATTGGTTTTTCGAATGTAGCCCAAAAGTTTGGAAATAGCTAAAAAATTAATCCCCTGTTAATCAAATCCAAATAATTTCATCAACTAAAAATAGATTATATCAATTTATTAATTTTTTATTCATATAATTTATTTATCTGGTTGATCTGATTGGTTTTTTATTGTACCCTTAAAGTTTCCTAATAACTTAAACTTTAATTCATTGTTCATCGAATGAAATTAATTTAATCAACTACAAATATATATAAAAAAGATACTATTTAATTTGATTAATTTATTAGTTATTATATCAGAAATTTATTAGCAAAGTTACTTTCACACAAGTTACCTTACTTATTAAATGTCTTGTAGCAAATTTATTCAAATAAAACTAAAACAAAATTATCAATTTCGGCTGTACTTAATTACTTTAGGATTAAAACAGTATTTAGAACATTATAGTGGATTGTTCAGAGATTATACGCTTTCGACAGAAATGTAAAAAGATCGATCAATTTAACTTTAGGATAATTTCAACCTACTCGTAATTTATCAAGTTTCTTGTCAATCAAACGAAAAAATAAAAAAATTAATATTTTTGTGAAAAGATAAAACATACGATGAACTGTAAGTTTTGTATTTGCTCCTCGAAGATAATTATTGGACCTGTAAATTAAATACTACTTAAATTAACATCCTCACTGGGAACCTCCGATTCGCACGCACTGATTCGCACTTTGTATGACACGTGTTTCGGCTGTCGCCATTTTCAACTACATCACTCGATTTCAACTACATCAACTACATCGAGTGTCTTTCAAAGAGCGAATCAGTGCGTGCAGTCGGAAGTTTCCAGAGAAGATGTTTATTTAATCAGTGCGGATACCACCAGAGACCATCTCTTCAAGTAAATCCTACTTATTTTAGTTCCATTTATAAAAAGCACATCACCAAATGACATCGACAACTTAATTACAGATATTTCAAAAGTCACCCTATTCCAACCTCCCCCCCCTCCCAAACCATTCCAAAAAGCCAAAAATCCCATTCATCCACAAACATCCCAATCTAGTTAGTCCGGCGGCACTTCTGGGGACCATAATTTAATTAACACCTGAATGGTCACAGGTAGGTACAAAGGTTCCCGGAATGGTTTTAACGGATTCGTTCCGAGCGGGGGCTTTGAAGTGGCTTTGAAGTGTCGATTTCGCGGCCGGGGGCGTGCCTAAATGTCCGGCCACCGGACAAACATAAAGCCGGACGGCGCGGCGGCCTCTTTAGCGATGAGGATTGTCCGGGTGTCAATGATGTTGGCGGGGACTCTCCTGATGTATGATGAGCTTCGGGCTTTGAGTGGTCTTAGGCTGGTTTACACGAAGCCAGTCGGTGTTCCAGTTGAGGTTGCCAGTCACTGGATGCCAGCGACTAGCACCGTGTAACAAGTCCTGCCAGTCACTGGAGTAGTCAGTTAGTCACAGACCCGCCAGTAGCTGGCAGGTCCAGTAGAACAAATATATTTTTTTACAGGCATGCAGGCATTTTTTACAGTTTCCAGTACTGCAGTGGACACAGACATAATAACCGCAGCTATGTCAAGCGGTAATATACCCTTTTAATGATTAAAGAGTTGAAACTGCAATATCATACCTTTTTATAATAGTTTAGTTATTTAAAGATTGGCAAATTATTGTTTTGAAAATTTAAGTTGATTTAACAAAATAAGAATCTATTGATTAATAAAGTTTCAGTTTTCAGATTTTTAATTTATTTCAAAACTCAAATCGAATCAGGTTGATTTAAACAAAAGCTTAGGTTAATTTTGCAGAATTAATTTTAAGTTAATTAAAGCAAAAAGGTTAATTTTGAAATATATATATTTAAATTTTAAAATTACAAACCCTAAACGCTTAATTATTGAGTGAAAGAAGAATTTAACTTTAAAAAACAACTTATTTCTAAAAAAAATTATTATTTCAATTTGTTAAAAGTAATTTATAATTATTTTTCACGTACAAATATTTGTGATGTGCAATGTTTTTGTATGCATGCTACAACATTAACTATAACGTTTTTCTTGATTCCTGAAAAATTGTATTTTATTAAGTTAACCTCTTTCCACTCGCTGGTTCAATTTACCTTAATGCAATCCTTTTCAACACAAAACTTTAGATATCGAACTCACTGCTTTTTTAATGATAATTTAGTTTGGGGCGTTTCAGCCATTTTAAACAACACTACCGTATCCGCACAAACATGAAAAAGCACTGTCATATTCCAGCAGCTGTAAACGTGTAAACAGTAAAGCGCCAGTGAGCTGGCATTCCAGACACCGCTTGCCAGTGCCCTTCCAGTCAACATCTCAACTAACAGAATGCTAGCCACTGGCAACGTGTAAAAGGGCCTTGAGGAGAGAGGGTGAACGGTTTGGGTTGTTTGTTACTTTTGAGGTTGAAAAGTTTTAATTGATTTGTATATTTTGGAAGGTCGGGTCCAAGGATTAGGGCCTCGGATCCCGGATTAAAATTATCAATTCCGAATTAATTTGACAAAAAACAACAGAATGTATTAGTTGTTGAAATATTCATAATCCCTAAGATACCAAGCCGAGTTTTGTTAACATATCACAGACCGACGTTTGAAAAAAAACATAATAGAATCCTTATGAAGCCTTTATGACTTTGGGGCCTTGCTACTCAAAGTATTTTACAGAATGTTTATTAAAAATGGCGTAAAAAGCAATTCTTCTCGGTAGGTATATTTTGTCATGATGGTGTCTATGATTACATTTAATTGGCTACACATCATTAAAATTAAACATATTTTGAAAAAAGGTACATTTTGGACCATGTTCTAAGTCCATCGTTAGCCTTTCAACTGGTACAGGTTAAGTAAATATAAAAATTACTAATTTGATGAAAAACTTATGGTAAAATTTTATAAGCAGGTATGATTATAAACATTTTTAGAATTCTTATATCTACTTATGATAAGAATATATACATAATAATAAGATTTCCAAAAATGTTTATGATCTTACCTGTTAATAATAATTTTACCGTATGTTTTTTTTTATCAAATTAGTAATGATTATATTTACATAACCTGTTCCAGTTAAAAGGCTGACGATGGACCTATAACATAGTCCGAAATTTACCTTTTTTCAAAAAATGATTGATTTTAATGATTTGTAGCCAATTAAATGAAATAAAAAGCAATTGTAATTGTAAGAGATGTTGCAACTGGGATTCAGGAAGAGCGGAAGAGTTTAGCCATTGGTGCAATGTTGAAAGGTACTCTCAATAGTTGTAGTGAAGACAAATTTCATGATGGCTTTTTCTTAATAGTCTGTCACGAAATTGTTTTAACTAAGATTTAGTTAAAAGAAGTATTTAAATTTATCATAAATCACTCTTAGAACCGACCGAAAGCCTTTATGATAAAAACGGGGAACCACAACTTTAGTTTTTGTAGCGATATTTTTACTACAATTATTATTTTGTTAAAATAATTATTACTATTTATTATTTTGTGGCCCACGTTAAAATGATGTTGAGATTGTAGTTAAATTTTGCACTTAATTGTTAAAGTGAAGTGAAAAACATTATCTTAAAAATATATAAATTGTGATAGTAATAGTAAATGGGTGGTGGGTAAACATTATTCTTTTTCGATAAAGTTAAGTGTACTTGATTTCCACGAACTTTTTCTCTATCAAAACCCTCAGGTGTGAGGGGAGTTAGGGGTTGGATCAGACGAGAGTTTGATGTGACTATTCTAAACTGCCCCCGACCCTTGCAATGGATTTCACGCGCCTCAACCCCTAACTGATACATAAAGGCTGAGAGCGGCGCGTTGCGTTCTGCGAACACAGTTCTCTATAATCAAACATTTTGTATCCTGTTCATTAAAAATCTGTTCTATATATGTGCAACTATAGGATTTAGGGAGTATTATTAGGTGCTCGCGTTTAGGAGGTAAACTATTGATGCTATTGCGTAGGTTGCTTGCAATGAGATCCAACTTACTTGGTAATATCATCGACTTTATAACTAAAAGGAATCTTCTCATGGTTTGAAACCACAAAGTGAGCTCTCGCGATATTAGTTCGGCAATCGTCACTAGAGATTGAGCCAGTAGTGTGATTTTACGCTTACAATTTGTATGCTTGAAGTGGAAAATTTTTACTTCTACCGGGCTTAAATACGGCAAAGGGTTATAAAAGAGATTTTATTTTTAAAACGTCAAAACTATAAGTGTAAAAGAGAGGATTAAAAGTATTTTTAATTTCTTTAATGTCAAGATTCTCTACCAGAATGTGCTAATTTTTGTAACATGTGATCACATTTTAGTGGCTTCAAAATTTAACATCACTTGGACTATTTTTTTCTTCATACTCAATAGTAATATTGAGAAAATAACCTAAACTTCTAAGATAATAAAATGTTATAAAAATAAAATTGTCGATAAAACACAAGTGTCAGCGTTTAGAAAACTATTTTGCTTAACTTACATGATAATATTTATAAATTACCTACCCCTAAAAAATAAATTGCTATAAAATTTAAAATTAAAATATCAAGCGTCTATTAATAAACCGGATCTTATGCACCTGTTTAATGTGTTTGTATACGATAGCATAAACATTTTACCGATGGAAACTCCATTTAATATTATAATTAAGTCCAATATAACTGGCGGGCCAAGGTCAATCTTTTAAAGAGGTCAGCTGATTTTGAAACATTAAGTCAAATTGACCCATTTCCATGGCTACTGTCAAAAAATTAATTTTGTTACACTGAAAATTTTAAGTGCTGGAAGGGGAAATTTCGTAAAATGGTTCTAGTGAAAGCCTACGACCAGAGAGGGTACATTTTACTAGATTTCTCTCCGAAGGCCTCTTTTATCAAGTAAGTTGTATTTCGATTTCTATTTACGTAGGTAACTAGCCCGTATGAAATGAGCATTATATATATATGTAGGACTTTTCAACGGCTCGCTCTTTCCTATCCTGTATTTTATTAATTCAAATAAATATAAAATGGGGGCTTTCTTTAAAAAATAATACGTACCCTCTAGTAATTTAGTATTGAAAATATCTATGAAAGTTAACAACCTACTCATCTTTTAAAATTTATCTTTGACTAGATAAACTGGTTAGTTAAAAATATAAAAATTAAAATGAATGGATGTTAAATTAATAAACTAATGCCAGTTTATACAAATTAGAGAAAGAAAGTTGTCAAATAAAGTTTATTCCTTAGCCGCACTGGAAGTAATGGTAATTAAGCTATGGTTATGGCTTAGCGATTTAAAGTTCCTTGAAATAATAAAAAATGTTACCCAATTTTTATTCTAAAATCAAATGTTCAAGTCCCAGCTGTAAAAATAACCTGTTGTGTGAAATATACTTTACTACTTCATTCACTCACATCCCCCTCATAAGACTCCAGTATCTTAAACGAATAGATTAGTCCAAAATAACCAACTTCCATCAAAAAACTTCCCAATATCTTAATTACAAATCAGTTAACCGTAAAAATCAAAGCGTGGAGTGGTAGTAAGATGAATTCATTTAGCAGAGAAGAGCTCCGGGCCCAAATAATTCTTTGTGTTGTTTTTTTAATAATCAGTGATGGCAAATGTCCACAAAAATCCTAATCAAAATATAAAATCACCATCACCAACAATGAATTTCAAACAAAGAATTCTTTGTGATTGCGGTGTGGCGAATTCGAAGTGTGGAGAGGGCCTGGCATCAGGGGACGTTAATAAGTCAATGCTACAATGGGACATCTGGGGGTAGCGGGGTCCTTTTAAAATAAATAGTTTACGAGAGTGATGTTTAGGTTGAGGAGAGAACGCTGCGGTGGTACTCAGCGATATATTTACAAAATGTCATTATTTTGACCAGATTATTTTTAACGAAATTAAAATTTTAAATTTTGTATACTAATGTGACTTACGTTTCATTCGAAAATAAGGGATTTGTCTTGGCTTTAGAAAGCTACGCTCTTTGAATTGGGTTTAAAAATTCGTCGTTGCCCACGTTTTAGTTTTAAGGAAGAGAAATGAGGATACCATAGAAAATTTAAGTTGTTGATGTTCCCTACCGTCTGTTACGCTGGTTCTGTTCTTCTTATGGTCAGATAAATAACTGGGAAATTAACAATAGTTCACATGGAAACCAAATTAAGCCATTAAATTCTCAAAAATTAGAATAGGCCAATTGGTGGCTGGTTACGGGTACATGCACCAATATGCAAAATCCAGGAACCTCTTCTTTAAAATATTATTGGATCAAAAACTATGGAGATGTGTAGGACGAATTCCCGCGGAATTTCGTAAAACTTTTTCTTTGTGAGTGTATACGAAACGCACATTCCAAATCATAGGCTGGTCAGAGATGGTACGACGAAAATATTTCGTATAGAGTAGAATTATTCTATAATTGAAAGAAACGCACTTAAAAATGACGCACTACCTTATTAAGAATCTTGTAGGCATTACACCATTATGATTTGAACAAATTATTAAATATCAAGGTACACTAATTTGCATCAACGAACTTAACAAAGAGCGTACTAAAACTCGCAATACTGTGAACCTCTATAAAATTCAGAGTGCGACGGTTGACACGATGATTAGACCTATACTAAAATAACATTTCACTAATAAATTTCATTAATATTTAAAATGATTTTTATAACTAATTAAGTTGTATGATGCAAAGTTCTTATAATCAACCACATTGCTTAACAACGCAAAAGGGTTGCTAAACACCATTGTCTTTACCTTTATCAAAGACTTATTTACGAATGAAAACCGTAGTAACGAATAATTAATTTAGAATAATAAAAGGAAGCACATTTTGTTTAATATTTACTGAGCCATCCAAACACATTCAGAATTAATAATACAGTAACTATTAAAAATCTTGCTTGAAACTAAGATCATCAAATCCATTCGGTTTTTATCACGTAAGATTATTTTGGATTGAAGTAAAATCCTTGATTGTGAGTTAGGATTGTAATATTCGTGTAGAAAAGAAGTACAGACTTCCCGAATTAAATGACGTGAAATAGCTTTCTCTGCAAGGTTTGTAATGTTCCATCCAACTGCATCAACCCAATACATTTTTACGAGTTTGTAATATGTTTTATATTTTTTGTAAAAAAGAGAACAAACTAAAATGTACATAAATATAAGATAAATTATTAAATTAGTTAAGAAAAAATTCTTAGAAGTTCAGACTATAGCCATATGAATGACAGATATTTCGTTACATATTTCGTTAACGTCGTTGTTGTTTTGTGGGACAGTATGTACTTTCAGTAAACTTGATGCTTCAGTCTAATATCGTAGTAAAATAAAGAATGTAAAAAAGTCAATTTTATCTTCATCGTCTACAAATTTCCTTCAAAAGAAAAGTATTAACTTGTTAAAATTACACACCAAAGTCAACCGAACCATAAAAAACTCATTCCACATTTTTTCGTTTTCCATGTAAAACCTTGTTTTTATTTTATTTAAATGAAAATCTAAAGTTAGTAATGAGACATAGGCATATGCACAATTATAGAGACTAAGATATGAACTCAATACTTCCTATGTATTAATTAACTATATATAAGTGCGTTACATTGAACGAAATCAACTACACTAATCAAGAGACCTCCTATGCTCGTCAAGTGATCTGAAGTATAAAAGTACAGTAGAACCTCGATAAAAAGACCCTAAATAATAACCCTAGTGACAGGCGTACTTTTTTTACTCTTGAAATTTCCATTTTTCATTTAATGTCTTTATAACACGGACCTCATTAAGAAGACTCCCTTGATAACAAGACAGTTTTACGAATCGCCATGAGAGTCGTTTTATCAAGGTTCTACTGTACAACCAAGTAGAATCGTTGTAGCATTTGTGACACTATCGTACAAATACATGTAGCCTATGGTACTTTTTACTACAGAAGTCTGCAAAAGATTTTTTCAGTATCCACAGCAACAAGGTTTTCAGGTTTCCAGAGATTCCCAGTTGGTATAAGATTTTCTTCATAGTGACTCACAACAGTAGGCTTCTATAATAATTGCTTTGAAAAAAATTCCTATATATTACCTGTCAATCTAGTTGTTTTATTGCCGTCTTCAAAAGCTTTCCAACAATTTTAAGATCCTGAAGCTGTGACAGGTTTTCATTTTCCTTTATAAGCGTTACGTTTCTCATAGGCGGCTTCAGAATGGATTTTATGGGGGGGCTAGTATTATAGGGTTGAAACAAATACCTATTAGATAACAAATATTCTTCTTCTCCTCTGGAATTCCGAGGAAGCCTAGGAGAAGCGCTACTTCAATGAGATATAAGATATCACGCAAGGTAAATTGCGTGCCGCACCCAGCGATCTCTGGCCGCACCACACATTGACTGTGTTTCAAGCTATAAGCTTAATACACCATCTATATATGTTACAATTTTGTAATGTTAAGTTATTTGGAATGAATCACGCTTTGCCGCGCTGTAAAGCGCTTTCTATTCTTCTTCCAACGACAATGCCATCATCAAGTTAATTAAAAAAAATCATCATGAGTCCTCTTCAGAGAACGGTGTTTAAACATCATAATAAACAGCTTTCACTTATTTCTACTAGTTTTCACTTGATTTTTTTCACCGAATCCAATGAATTTTTTCAGTCCGTCTATGTATCTTTCTAAGGCTTATGGATGTAGGCTTAATAAATAAGTACTAGTGCTTGATTTGTAAAAATTGAGGTACCGGAACTGTAATTTGCTAGTTTTCATACAATCCCCCTCCATCATTCTTCCCTTTAAAACAAAATTGTCTATGTGAATAATAAGCTCAATTTAAAAGGTCACATTTTACGTAACTCAAATTTTTAATAAGTAAATTAAAAACTAATTAAGCATTATTTTACTAAAAAAATAAATTGTTTAAAGAAATTTAAGAATTTTTTATGACGCCTTGTGCGAGTATTAGGGTCTTTTTAGCGTTTTCAACATTCGGCTTAGCTCCAGACTAGACAAAAGAGCTCGCTAATTTCAGGCCGAAAATCTGTGAGTAATTGCCGTACATTTTAAGCGATGGTTATTTTCGGTTAAATTAATCCGGTCAATAACACGCGATCATTTTTTCAGAGAAATACTCCGGCCAGTTACACATGATCCTCTCTTATGGCGAATTCTCCGGCAAATCATACACGATCGTCTTTTGCGGCAAATTCTCCGGCCGATTACACGCGATCGTCTCTACGACACATATTCCGGCCGATTAAACACGATCCTCTCTCGTGGCAAATTCTCCTTCCGATTATTCACAATCGTATTTTGTGTCAAATTATCCGTCCGATTACATAAAACACTCCGGCCGATTACACAGGATCGACTCTAGGCAGACAGAGGTCCCGCAACGCCGCGCCGCGCCGTTCCGCTCAAATCAAGCACTGAGTACTTAAGGTATGGGAGCAATTTTGGTTTTACATATTTATTAACAAACTTTAAATCTATTATCGTTTTAGTTTATACCTAATTTTATGTGATTAATTACTTTATGTATTTGAAAACACAGTACTTAATATATTAGAATAATATCTCCTATTTAAGAGTTAAGAGGAGGTTGGAGTTAGCGGCCATATTGGATTTATACTCCATAAGAACCCATGTTAATTGGTATGCGGGATTTCTCGTTTATTTTTGGTCGGAAAACTCAAGTTGATATTAAAGCTCTTTTTAAACTCTACCTGACGTAGGAATTACATTTTCACGTAAACTAGCCATTTTTTGTAAAATATAAAAAAATAACTTTTGATTGCGTTCTTTTACGTCATTTTTCAAATTTATCGAAAATCGGCTTCCTACGTCCGGTAGATAATTTAATTAAGATTTCTAATATTCGGCTTTCGAAATTATCTAATTAATAACAACGACAAATTCTCGCATACCAAAAAGCATGTCAAGCGAAAATTCAAGGTAAATTTGAAGGAATTGTTAACGATCAGCTGACTTGTGATGAAAATTAGCGATTCAACACACGGCAAACGGCACTATTTCGTGCATTATCTACAGCGGAGCAATATAGTTTTAAGCTTCGCCGCATCATTCTATTAACAGCACCCGTCTATCCAACCTCCTCTTAACATAAGAAATCATCTGCCGATCATTAGAGCTGAATAGTTAAGAGTCAAGAGAACGTTTAAAGTAAAATATTGATTATAAAAAAAACAAGAAGAGTCTCGACTGGATATTGTTAATTAAAAATTACACTTTAGAAACGGTTAATAATGGTTGCAAAATTAGTTTAACATAAAAATGAAAATTCCCCCCAAAAAATCAGTTTAATTTTCAGAAGATCTGGGGGGCTTAGTCCCCCCAAGCCCCCTCCCCCTTCAGCCGCCTAAGACGATTCTATAACAGTAAAACTCGGTTTTAGAATCTTCCCAACGGTTTCCCAAACCGATTAATTTAATTGTCATCTAACTCAATCATAACCTCGATCGCCATCATTCCTCCTATAAAATCACATATTGATTAATATTTTCTCATTCAAACCCCCAGAGCGCGCCTAACGCCAGCTGATCAGCTGATTAGTTTCCACCCCACTGAAGCCCCGCCCCCCGGCCCTCAGCCAATCAGAACGCACCACCGCCACTGCCACTGCCGTCTATATTTCATCGCCAAACAATATGATTATCATAACAGCTGCTCGGGTTGCGCCTGCGGTTTCGATGGCTTTGTAACTTTCAAGGGCTGGACACTTTCGCTCGTGGCACAGGACCTATTTATATATCTGCGGTGCACAAAGGAGAGGTGTCAGCCGATCCGGTGGTTCCGAATGGGAGTGTGGGGCAGAAGAGGGTTCTGGGGGTTGGATGGGGGTTGCAATTGCACCGGTCTTACCCCGGGGTTTGAGAGGGCGTGTGAGCAAGTCCTGAGTACTGAGGAGAACTTTATTACGTAATTAATCTACATTCAAAAATGTTAATATTGTTTTTTTTTTATATAGCTGTAATCCAGGTACTTGGAGGTCACGAATTGTTATGAGCGATGGCTTGTGGACGCGGTGTTCCCTAGTGATGGGGATTAACGTCCGCACTATTGAATACTACGTTCATAAGACTGTCCTCGTCCTCATAATTAGACCAGTTCGTAACATGTAAACCAGGCAAAATTGTGGTTCGGATTCCACTTTAAAATGTAGGTCCCACAGTTGCCATTGGCTGTTGGGCTATTAATTAACAGCCCTGTCTAAGGAACATGTCGACCTTAGTCAGTAACAAGACTACAAGATGCGCCACAATCATCCTTCACTCATATGTCATTCATACTTGGCTTAAAATACCTACCTGGGTAGGTCGCCATTTCAAAGTAATGTATCTAATGTACCTTGTATTTTTTGTAGGGTTGGGTTTAGCTTACTCCTTACGAAAGTTTGATTCTTACCAGTTTCGAATACTACAATCGATACTCGTTGTAACATTCAAGGGCCTGAAAATATCTAGCCATTCACTATCAGAAGGATTACAATTAGAATTATTTTTAGAATTACAATCCAAATTCTAAAAATAATCTTTTACAACTTTTTTGACTCAAGGGAAGCAAATTAAAATTTGACAGTTAGGATTTTTCAAATAGGTTGTATCTGGACTAGGAGAAAGTCTTGTCTTGGATAAACAACAGAAAAATACAGACGTCTGGAGTGTCCTCTCAAAAGAGAGTTTCATTTATTTGACCTCTTATTGTCAATTGCATCTTTCTTTAGAGTATTATTTAGAAACATGATAAAAAATCTATATTATTAAGAGAATTTTGGGATTTTGTACAGAGCAAATTGACCTCTAGAAATTAAATTTTTTACACATATTTGGTATCAAATTAAAGTTATTACTCTCTAGATGTTCCTTTTGCGGGTTTGGAAAATATCCCATAAAAAAGCCTTCACACAGGAGGCTTTTGAAATTTAAGCGAAAGTGCTACCACCTTGGTTTAACCTGTGAACTTTTCCAATTCACATCTTTTATTTATTACAAAACAGATAATCAAGATTTGAAATAGTTCCAGAGATATACCACAGAATGCAGGGCTAGAAAAAATCAGTTAACATTCATTCACATTATGATTTTGATTTCTTAAAATATTGACATTTTTTAAAACAGCAGAAAATAAGGAAGAGTATTTGCCCTGTAAACTGGTGAAATGGTGCCCTGGAAGAGTATTTGCCCTGTGTAATGGTGTTAAGACAAACAGTCTGTAATATATTAATTTACTGTATTCCTTTCCTTAAAATGAAAACTTAAAAAGGAAATTAAGTAACACAGGAGGTGCTCTGGAGATGGCATTTTTTAACAAATATTGACAGTAAAACACATTAATACATGTTTCAGTACATCGATGCATTGGAAAACGTTTACAGGTTCAACCACAGGTAGTAGCACTTTCGCTTACATTTCAAAAGCCTCCTTTGTGAAGGCTTTTCATGGGATGTTTTCCAAACCCGCAAATAGGAACATCTAGAAAGTAATAGCTGTAATTTGATACCAAATAGGTGTAGAAAAATTAATTTCTAGAGGTCGATTTGCTTTGTACAAAATCCCAAAAATTCTGTTAATAATATATATATATATTATTATTATTATTATTATTATTACTATCGAACAATATTTTTTTGTAATTGTGTTTGCGATTCGAAAAATTATACTGATCAAATAACTATGTTGAACGTTGCATGAAGGACCGAGTGATAGCAGTAAAGTTTTCCTCCATAGCAGTTTTATCGAAATAAGTCAAAAAATGTCCGTAACAAGTTTGCATCAATGACAATTTAGCGACAGTCAAAACATATTTCTTTAAGTAAAACAAACATACTTACGTTCTATACAGAGATATTTTTATATGTATAAAATCCATATTAGTTTATTGCAAAGCCCTCTTTAAAAAGACATTGTTAGGATTAAATCATGTTTAATTAAATTTGTTATTTTTGACAAAATATGCTTAGGATAGTGCTTACGAAATTAAGGCGGAATTTCAGCGGCAATCTTATAAATTATAGACCTGCTACATCTAAACGGGCTCATTATAAAACAACATCTTTGTCCTAAATCTATACGTAAACAATAGGCCTACACTAAACGTAACATGTATAAAATAATGCATTAACTATTTAATTAGAAAGCAAACCTATTAATTATTTTACTAACACTATGGTCGATACCTTGTCATATATGTAGTGTTTAAGAACTTAATGAAATCGGAGAAAAAAGTCACTTCACAGAGGGTCTTTTGTAAGCTCAAAATAAGGGAACAATTTTTTCATTTCCAAGGAGTAAACAGTTTACGTCGTTACCTTTTATAATTAATTAGCATAACCTTGGCCCGGGAGATTATTTTCTGCTTGTTGCGTTTCTCAGTGCTGAATTCTGTTAGTAACCATAGTAGCTATTTCAAATGGTAACCGTAGTAACTATTAAAAAAAAAAAAACTTCCAAAACCCTTGACATGGTCCCCTTTTGGACGATCCTGTGCCTAAATTCTTAAAGATATTAAAACCAAGCACCATGGTGGTGCACATCATGAGATTCATTATATTGTTTATGGTTTCCATGGAAATAGAGGAAGTTATATATAAACTGTTCTTCCTTAGCCAACATTACTTTTGAAGATTAGTTGACTGTTATAGACTGTTTATTATATAAAAAGAATTTTGTGCACAGAGCATTGCCTGGTATGGGCATTTTTAAATAACAAGGCCCATTCCGTCCATAAGACATATTGATTTAACATTGGGCTTATGGACTGCGTGGGCCACGTTATTTGACTCGGACGTTATTTAATGTTATAGTCCGAGTCATGTAACGTGGACAACTCCGTCCATAAGCGTAATGCTAAAATTAACATTACTCTTATGGATGGAATGGGCCTTGTTTTTGAATCGATCTATTACCAGTTCATTCAATTGCTTTATGAAATTTCAGTGACATAACATTTATAAATATACTTTTATTATACTTACTCCATGCAATCAACATGCTGATTGGCTTACATATCCTATAGCTGTAATTTGCAAACAGCTGTTAGAATATTTGTATTTGTTTAAGTTTCGTTGTTTATTTCGTTGATGGCAACCATACAGTGTGTAAAAAAAGTCCGTCCCCCCTCCTTAATTTTTTTGTTTGTTAAGACAAACGATTAACCTTTCGGGAGTGATACAAACTCAACCCTAATTATTTTTGACGTTACCAAAATTTTTGAGTGTTTCCAAAAATGGGGGATTTTGGGGGCAACTCAACATTTTCAAATGCAAACCCCTTTCGAGTGACCCCTCATTTTAAAGAGCTTTCAAAAAGTACATGAATGGTGAAAATTGGAGGTCTCTAACGTGTTTCTATCCAAATTGATAGCTTGTCAAAGTTTTGAACACAACACATCCTTGAAACCTAGCGTCTAGGACGTTTGGAGTTTTAATTTACCTTTGGTGACGTAAAAATGAAACGAGCCTGGGAAAAATGTTATTAAATGAAAAAGTAGTCTCTTTTGGTGATATTTAAAATTTTGAGTGTCCCCCAGAAATGGGGGATTTTGGGGGCAACTCAAAATTTTCAAATGCAAACCCCTCATTTTAAAGAGCTTTCAAAAAATTGGCGATTGGTGGAGGTTGGAGGTCTCTAATGTGTTTCTATCAAAATTGGCAGCTTGTCAAAGTTTTGAACATGACTCCTAAAAACTTTGACAAGCTGTCAATTTGGATAGAAACACGTTAGAGACCTCCAATTTTCACCATTCATGTACTTTCATACTATAGTGGTCTGTATTCATTGCTAGTAGTCCGGTTGCTCAGGGCTTTATTTTAAGAACACCGTTATCGGGTGGATAAAAGCACCAAATTTGGCATGAAGGTACCTTAGGATATACTAATCAATTTTAGCTTAGGAGCCCTCAAGAATTCTTAAGCATTTCCATAATCCAAAATGGCCGACAAATACAGAAATATATATTGAAAAAATTTTATTTATGTGTATCCAAGCTAATATTTCCCAAGATATAGATTTGGAACCACTGCCTTACTTGCTGAGTAGTAAATACTTCAATCTGATTGGGTACAGTATTAATTTTTAGCCGCCATCTTGGATCTGCCATATTGGATATCATGTCAATTTTTTTGAACGTAAAATGGCGTTGTGACACATCATTACAGACTAGATTTTCACGCTGATTACGATGCTGAAATCAGTTTTTGAAAATATGCATTTGTTAAAAAGATATACTCAAATAAAAATTTATCCCTATACATTTCTTATGGGCGTTTTCTAACATATTTTAGCATTTTTATTATTTTTCTTATATCTCTCATTATAATTAACATACGCAGATAGTTTTAGTCTTTTAAATATTTAGTGAAATGGCATCTTTCATTTGAGATATTAATTATCAACATCGGACAAGTAACAGATGAGCTATGAGCCTCAATGTAACTTAAAAGTCAATTTTTAGGAAATTTGTTTTTTATTAAGTATTTGTATCTCGGGTTCAAAATTAGGTATTGAAATCATTTTGGCCTTAAAATACGCAGTGATACTTTGGCTTTTGTTTGATATATTGATACGTAAATTTGGTTAAGGTTGTAATGGATTTGAAGGCTCACTACGACATAAAGATTAGTTATTTTTAAATTTTACGCTTAATAGTGATTTATATCTCACCACGAACAAGACCAAATTAAATTATCATAGTCTCAAAATAAAGCTGATATTTTATTGAGTCTTTTAAAAGCATTCAGAACTTTATACCTGTCCTAGAAATGGAGATAACAGTCTTTAAATGAACAAAAATGTCTGAAAAATTCAATTTTATGCGTGTTTTTGGACCGCAACTCACCTGAAACGCAATCTATTAAAATAATTTATGACTCAGATGAAAGCCAATAATCTACAGAGTCAATTAAGACCTTTAAGATTTTTGAGTCTTCTTTGGAACTAGAGAAATCCTTCAAGGACTGTAAAATTATCTAAATAAAACGAATTTATGTTGAGTGAAAGCTCATGAGTCACTTAAATTTTAATCTGATTCTATTGAGAGTTAGCTCACTTGAAAGCTGATGGTTTACTGAGTGATTTAAGACCAAAAAGAACTTAATACCTTATTTAAAACCGGAGATATAGATAATTGGTTAAAAAATAATACCGAAAATTTATTTTTAAGTTCATATTATGCCTTATAGCTCATCTGTCACTCGTCCGAAGTTGATGATTAATATTTCAAATGAGAGCCGCTATTCCACTGAGTATTCTAAGACTAAAACTAAGTTATAATGAGAGATAGACTATCTTAATTATAATGAGAGATAGAAGAAAAATAATTCTAAAATATGCTAAAAATATGAAACGCCCATAAGAAATGTATGGGGATGAATTTTCATTTCAGTATATCTTTTTAATGAATGCATATTTTTTAAAACGGATTTCAGCATTGTAATCAGCGTGAAAATTTAGTTTAGAATTATGCGTCGCAACACCACCTTTACATTTAAAAAAACTGAGTTGATATCCAAAATGGCGGATCCAAGATGGCGGCCGAAAATTATGATCCTGTCAAAATAAAGGATTAACCACTAAACAACGATATGCGTTATTTCCAAGTCAATATCTAAAAAAATAGATGTAAAAAATGCAGTAAAGTAACTTTTTTCAAAAATGATCCCATGTTGATTGTGATTTTACATACCACATTCGGATTTTGGTGCCGGGTGTGGAAATGTTTGAAAATTCAAAAGGGCTCCTAAGCTAAAATTTATTAGTACACCATAGGGTACCTTCACACCAAATTTGATGCTTTTATCTGCCAGGTAACGGTAATTTCACTAAGCCACCTCACTATAGTAACTACAGACGGCCATGTGGCAACCTATAAAGTCAAAATATTAAATTTTTAACATTAATTTTTTAGAGTTATTAAATTTTATTAGTTTAAATAACTCATACATACTCATATATTTCCAAGCTTTGTAGGAAATCCTCGGTTCCGATTTTGCGATAATAATTGTGCAAATAACCGTATACATTTAAAGCAGAATAACTGGAAGTAGAACTTAAGTTATTCTAAAGTACCTTAAAGCAGAATAAAGCACAGTTAAAGCAGAATAACTTTACCTCGAAAAACACTAGCCACATTAAATAATAGTATAAAAACGTATTTAATTTTAATTTTACGATTTTTAAAGCATATATGTGTTTTTGTTTATGGAAAGTAAAATTCCAATTGTTTCAGGGTTCTCTGTTTTGACATACAAAACAAACGTGAGTGGCAAAGTTATTTGGGAACAGCTCAACATTGTTTATTAAGCGTGCAGGATAAGCTCGGCTTGGTGAGGGAATATAACCTACTGTACCTTGCGTACAGTGGGCCTGTGTTTAGTATACAATACACGCAAATAACCGCGCCATCGTCTCGTTCTCAAGTGAAAGAGGTCGAAAAAAATGTTCCCTCTTTGACATACTTATTTACTTTCAAATACTTATTTTTATGATTCTTAGTTTATTTGCAGCTCTCGTCACGCCAGTCCTTCCGTACACATTGTTAGAGGTCACTACTTCAGAAGGCCAGGGACCCCACAGTTCTGTCGCATCTGCTCTCTACAGGGCGTTCCCGATATTCGGAATCACATGATGGATGGGCTTCGGTGAATGGCGCAATTTGCAAACTCCGCTTCCGCCGCGGCGGTTTTGGGCGAAAAAAGTCAAAACCGTGAGATCGGACACATGTCGAGCTCGGACCGATCTGTGGAGATTGACAACTTGAGCGATGGCCTGATGGGGAATTAATGTCCTATTTGGATGGAAAGCACTTCAATATGTGGACGGACGTTGTTGATGAACCGTTAAGATCGTGTGAAACTCACTTATTTTATGGTAAAAAATCAATATTTTACGCAATCTCGTCTAAGGATAGTGATTTAACATGAAATAAAAAAATGGAAGGATATAAATTGATTCAAAATTAAATGTTATACTTTTGTGGCCATTGTAGGTCTATAGGTCTGTGGGGATTTGTAATAATTCAAAGGCTCATATTCTCTAATAAAGCCCTTTAGTCTATTTCTTGTAAAGGAAATTCCTTGTATGTATTCAGTGTTCCACCTCCTTTAGTTTTTATGATCAGTATTGACTCAGCGGATTTTTATTTATTAGATACACGAGCCATAATCAAGATAATCTATTTTAAATTTTCATGAATATAACAATGGTTTGCCCGGGAACTAGCTGACAAACTGCCTAGACTAGACAAACTGTAATTGACATATAGACTATACTATACACTATTCATAACCACACATTTTTATTTTCATAGGCAGACATTTAACTTTGTCGGTTAAATGTATTTTATGAGTCGAGACTTCTCAAGGGTATAATCTCATCTTCCCCATAAAGGTTGCTATACTTGATGTTGTTTTCAAAATTCTCAATGGATCAAAAATCAAGGTTGCTCATGGTTCTATCGAAAAAGTACTAAAAACCAGTTCATAAAAATAGAGTGCAGATACCACGTAAAAAGATTTACACGTAAAAGATTCCACTCATGGGTTTATAAACCCATGGAGGTGTCGAAAATGAGTGAGGTATGAATGCATTGCATTTCAAATGTTAAAACACTCTATTCCATTTAATACAAACCAACTAGCTTTTCACCCATCCCTTGCACGGTTAGGTTATTTTTATATATCTAGAACATCTATGGAAACCGAATAAACATAACAACATTGAGATATCTAGAACATTAAAAATTGTTTCTATGGAAACCGAATAAAAAATTAACTTCATTGGATGTTGTTTTTTTATTGTGTTTCCATAGAAACTATTGTTTTTGGTTCGTAGAGTGTTTTCTTTGGGAAAACTGTTTATGTAATAATACTAGGTGATTAACCAGGTTTCACCCGGAAAATCAGAAAAACTTCCTAAAATTTGGCATGAAATTGTTTATACTTCTTAAGCTTTTCTATAATTTAACATTGAATCTTAGAAGTATCGTAGGGCGTAAAAAATGAGAATTTTTTAAAATTTATTGACATTTTGCCAGAAACATGAAATTTGCCTTTCTTCTTGCCATTTTTACAAGTATTTAAAAACAAAGAAAAAATAATTGTTAATAAATAAAGTTTTGGTGATTTTTTTCTGAACACTTACAGTTTTGCTAAAAAAAACCGGTACTTTTTGCACGTGGCAATGAAAAATGGTCCGGCACTTTACCTACATATTTTTATTATTTGTCACGGCACTAAAAGGGTTAAAGAGGTAGCTATAGATTTTTTAGGAATACTGTTTTTATCTTTCGATGCGTTAAATCACGTCAAGACCACCCTCCACGCGAGTTAACAGAGTTAACTTCCGGATCCTAATTAGATCGCCATAACTCCGAATAACAACGGAAGAGGAAACGATTACCCTTTGCCCGACAGGAACTGTGAATCTACGAGTGTGTCAGAGTTTGCCAATTAGGCAGGCCTAATGTACAGCCAAACAAACAGTCAGTGTCCAGAGACGGGTGGTTCTTGGAAATCGATGCCTCACAGGTCCGCATCCTGATAGCGTCATCCCCGTCCCCGGGCGGAGGCCGAGGGGGCGAAGTCCGAGACAACATCGGCACCCGCCAGATAGCCGTGTTTGAACAACTGCCGCAGTTCCAGGAATCGCAACCGAAGAGATAAACAAGCAGATAAGTTTGCAAAGGAGGTCATCGGATGCCTTGAGGACGATGCAAAATAAAGAGGGATCTGTAGCGGCAAGAAGGAAGAAAAGGTATGAAGGTACTTCAACCCTTGAACGAAAGTAACTCGTAGATCTATTTTTTCTTCCCTTAAAATGCCCTCGGGCAGCACTCCTAGGTTATTTATGATCACATTTTATCTGTTAGGAATTTTTGACATTTTTGTAGTTTTTATTTGAAGAACTGTTGATGTTAGTTTCGATTTATTTATCTAGCCGTGCGAAGAGTGGCCACATCTATATCACTCATCGACTAGTTGAAATTAATTTAAATTTAAATAAAATATCATAAAAATTAGAGTTTTGTCTTTACATTGCTTAGAATTATGAATTTACCAGTTATTTTTGCGTTTTGAAGGTCAGAGAATCCGAATCAAGCCATATCTCAATTTCTGTCACTCTGTTGAAACCGCTCAACATCACACATTACACCGCTTTTCACGCAAAAACCAGTGTACTGTTATAGCTGAAACTTATTTTCTGTATAGTATGCACGGTTACACTACGACTGAGCCAAGAATGCACTCCTAATGACAGGGACGAAAATTAATTACAGGGTACGAGGCGGAACTGAGCCAAAGTGGTCCAGGTAGCTAGACCCGCGGTGCAATAGCGGCGCGGCGGTTTTGGAACGCAAACAAACCGCAAATGCCGAGCGAAAAGAGGGGGCTCCAGTCCCGCGCTACTACCTGCTTCTCCCATAAGACCAATGTTAATTTTCAAATTCGTTACAGCATCAACCACTCAACCAAAATCTTGATTTATAGCTCATTTGAAAGAACAAAAAATGATCTAGCGATTCCAATAAGCAGAATTTTGATATAGTTTCTTGTTTGGTTGTTAAAAAATCGCAAAAAATCGTATTTTCGGAATTGTTCTAAACGTGATATCGAAATTCTGCTCACTGAAATCGCTAGATTATTTTTTGTTCTTTCAAATGAGCTAAAAATTAACGATTGTGGTTGAGCGGTTGAGGCTGTACCTAATTTGAAAGTTAACATTGGCCTTATGGGAGGAACAAGTAGAAACGCGATATTTTTCATGACTGAAGCCCCCTCTTACTTTATGCCCTATACAAACGTGGCACTTTAAGTATGTAGTATAAATTATTTTTATATTTCTAGATCGAGATTTTACATTTATTTAAGAATACTATATGAATATTATCAACACTTTCATTAATCTGGCTGAAGACGGCTACAACGCTTTCTTTTGCCTGGTTCTTTCTTTTTGTAAAATATTAAACGTTATGTACAATAAAGATTTGTCTATTTGTCTATTCCAGTGAATGTGAGGTGTTCATTAAGGATGATTTTTTATTTATATCTGAATTGTATTTTTAACCAAGAGTACTCGATCTTTAACAACAGTCCTGCGGTTGGACGCGGTCGGTGGCGGCCGCGCGGCACGTGACGTTTGGCTCAGTTAACGACCCGTTTTCGATGGGCCGCTTATCACTTTGGCTCAGTTACGCCGTCTACCTGCTCGCTTTGGCTCAGTTGCGGAGTACCGGCGGCCAAGCTCGCCTCCCAAACCCCTCCACTCCCGCACCAGACTTCTAAGTGGTGAATGTGGTTGTAAGCAGCAGTAATTTGGTAACACTTAGTGCAATCCAACAGCATGCAGTCAAAAATAGGCAAGAATTTATGTAATTGTATAGTAACATACTGTTAAATAGTTTTATATTCCCATCTTGGTTTTGACAATATGGAAGTTGATCTACCCAATTCTGAAAATTTTATAAGGCCAGACAAACTTGGTTGATATATTGGGTCCACTTAAATATTACTAGATTGATTTGGTTTAAATTTACAAATCAAATCTAAGAATATAAAAAGCGGCCTTCTGGCTTTGTATTTTATTTTAATAAAAACAGCAAGTACATACAAGTTCAGAGATTAATAAAGATCTTAAAATAAATAGGCTTATACATATCACTTAAAAAAGAAATAATTACATATCAAATACATTTAATTTAATATAAAAAATAAATTAACATTTTGATAAATAACTGTTTTAATACAGATCTGACAATTGACATCCTATGGGGGACTTCCCTTTTTTAAGCAACATTTTGGAGTCACCTCGAAAATTTAAAATTTGGCCGCCAATTTCAAATATGGCGGACTGTGTCATTGTGTCCATTTTAACTGTGCTATCTGATACATTCCTTAAGAATTCATGAATTTAGAGCGAATTACCAAGTAATTTTTGAAAAACTGTAAGAGTATTCCGAATTGTGTAGTACACCGAAAAACAAACGGTTTTGCGCCGAGAGGTAAACTCGCTTTTTGTATGTGGACTATTTAAAATCTAAAATTTCAAACCATACCCACCAAAACAGTATGTTTCGTAAAGTGTGTTAATCTTTGAAAAAAATACTGCTAAACAGTAATTGTTTATCAGCAATATTTCCATAACAAGTGAATAGCTATCTTAATCTACAGAATTGTTCAATTTAATCACGAGACTCGACTGACAACATCCTTAACATTTACACAAACATGTCTCTTAATGACATCATCAGTAATTAGTGACTTATCAATATGTTTACCCTAAATTTCTTTAGCGTCAAGGTCATATATACTTTCCTAAAACGGTAATTCATAAAGCGACAAGAATTTAAAGCTGTTGTGAGATGATTTTTACAATATAACTGGGTGAAACTGTATTACCTAACTTGATTTGATCATACCTTCAGAACAAAAAAAACTCGATTCTATATCAACTTTCAACCATCGACTCAGCCCAATTTGCCTCCAACACATCCTCCCATTCTTCCCTTTATCCCCCGGCCCCAGTGTAGCCCGGGATACAAGGGTATTGCGCCTGAAGGTAAACAAGCATTGTGGAGATGTCCGGGAGGATGGATGGATGGACGCGCGGAGAGATGGAGATTGATTGGGAGTCACCTGGAAGGCTGCCTCGTGTCGGCCTAGGCCTAAGGCCTATGTAAGGCCTGAGGCCCAATATGATGGCTTGAAGCCTGAAAGTTAACAGAGTAATGTGAGAGAACAAGTGGCACAATTGGACGTCACTACTTAATTTTGTTTCGTCACTACTTTAACTTTTTGAAAAATGTTTAGTCATTTTGGACTGGTTTTATTTCTCTGATCGTGAGGGTTTTTTTGCCTCAGAGTACTGGATGGATTGGGCAGCGTTATTCTGCTTGTTTTAAGTAGGGTGCGAATAATTAATGTAAAAATACATAAGAATTCTTAGTTAGTTTATGATATTACCACCGATAATATATTTCATCCTTTCTATTTTATCATTTTTCAGGTGAAGTGAAGTAACAACCATATGTATTACTACCATTGATTGTAAATACGTAAAGTCAATGGTATTACTCATAATAAGTCACTAATAATTAGTCTACTGATTTCGATTTTTAACTTTTTGAACTACGTACTGCCATTTAGAATCTATATTATTTTACTTTTGTCATTAAGTGAACTCGTGGCTTTCCTTTAGCCGGGCTCTAAAAACTAAAACTAAAACCCAGTTACCGTGCTGGCATCACATCAGAGAGATGAACTCGCTCAAACCAAATTCATACGTAAAAGCAAAATTGTCATTAACTATGAAAACTTATGTGAAATAACCTCTGCCCAGAATGGTATATATTGAGAGGGGTGTAATGAAATAGTTATATAGCCAATCAAAAATTATTTCAGGTACATACTTGATTTTAATAAAAAAAAACACTATTTTAGTTTTTGGGTTCCTATGTTTTGAGACATTCGTTTATCCTATTGAATTGAGCCTTTAAAAATATTTTATATGTTATTTAATGCAGTCTCTTGTGTCGAACGATGTCAATTGATAAATTATTTGATGGAGCCTCTCTTGCCGCAAAATGCATAAATTGAAAAGATTTTAAAAAAAGTTCTGCATTATTGCAAGACAAATATTGTTACCGGTACGTCTAAATATTACTTTTACGGATAAAATTCATTACTCACGGCCCACCCATTATTTTTCTCAATGAAATAATATGAACCATTTAATATTCAACAAAATGTTTCTTATCATAAACATTTACCTATTAATTCTAACCGGTTGTAATAGCCTTCATTACAATACGTACCTGGTGGACCGAGCCTTGCTCAATGATATTTCATTTTCAATGCATACTTCAATCCGCATTGCAGATAGCAAAGATCGCAAATAGCTTTTATGATTATATATTTTTCAATATTTTGGTAGTTTATTTCACTGTTAACATGACAGCCCGTGAGCTCCAGTGATAGGAGTATCGACTTGAAAATTCATTTTTTACGTTATTAGATTTGGTTAGGCCAAGTAACCTGCACATAGTATGTTTTAAGCCATAAATTAATTTTTTATATACTGAAGAAAATCCTCCCAGCCGTTTTCGAGATAATTGTACAAAAAAGCAAGCAATCTGCCAAGCAAGCTAGAAATCAAGCAAGCAAGGAATCAAACAATACTCATATAAGAGTATACCTCAAGTACAATAAATCTCTTAAAAACATATTAAGACAAAAACACCTTTCAAAACCCCACCCTATATCTACAATCTGTTTCAATTCTCTTTAAAATTTTAACGCATATTTTTTTGCAAGGAATATTCAAAATACGAGTACTGTACATCAAAGTACATTCTAAACGTTCATTCAAAATGAGCGATCATAATGAACTCATAACTCATCTTGAGTATGTTTATAACTCTGGGCTTATAAAAACCCCATGACCGCATCATACGGTAAACGAAATCCAAAGCAACAATAAACTTATTCATGAGGGCGATCAAAAATTACGGTTCCCACATTCATTCCAAGGGCCAACGAGACGACACCATAAACAATAAATCCCATTTACCCCTTGCCACCGCAACACAACCCCCCTCCAGCGGCGTAAGTGTATTAGTCCTCTACAATGGCCGGGGGATGAATCATCCCAAAATGGCTCCCCCGCCCCTCCAGCCCCGGGGCGGCTTTTGGGGCTTTAGGGGTATTCGAGGGCTCTTCAGTTCTTCAGTCGGGGTTCGACCCTCCACACTACAGGTGCCTTCAAAGTGCTCTCAACATTTTATTTCCTCATTTTCGTGGATTGATAAGTTTCGAAAGTTTTCCAAAGAGCTTTTTGACTTTTTAATTTGATTCCTTATACCAAGAAATTTTATATTTTGAATTTAATTCCGAAGTGCGTTTAAATTTGTTTAATTCATATTTTTAAATACAGCGATCTCTCCTATATTATTTTTTAAAGCTTTCTCCGAAGTGCTTTCGGACTTTCCGAACTCAGACGATATAAAGCGCTCTTATATTATGTTTTAAATTTCCCTCCGAAGTGCCAAAGACTTTTTTGAGTGCCCCACAATGACTTCGTGCGGTGTGAAGTTATTCCGACCCTGGGACACTGAAGACTCCAGTTCCTCTGCCAGGAGCGACTCGCCGCCTCCAGAGGGTTCCCCGGGTGCCCAGGAGGTGCCCTGGGCCTCCTCCCCGGACTACTGGGCCGCCCTTGCCGCCTCCTACGATGCTGCTCAGGCCAAGAACAAGGGACGTCCGAAGAAGTACCGGTGTCCCTACTGCCAAGTTGGGTTCTCCAACAACGGCCAGTTGAAGGGGCATGTCAGGATACATACTGGTGAGTGATTGTGATGTTTATTTTAAAAGTTAGTTATTTTGGTGGACCGAGACTTGTTCGGTGGTTTATTATTTTTCTCGGTTTTCCTCCGTGTGTAATGTAGAGATTTCACTCAACTTACTGTTATAAAAAGGAGTACCTGATGGACCGAGCCTTGCTACGTAATTCATATATATTTTCAGTTTTACTCACTTGTAATACATAGTTTTCGCCCTATTTGCTTATATAAAACATGAACCTGGTGGATCGAGCCAGCCCATATTATATTCAGTATAAATGCATGGTTAACAATTCATCTACCTAATTAAAATTAAATATTTCAGCATCAAAATATTTTTAAATACTTTGTTTATTACTCCAAGCAATATTTATCCACACGCTGTATTTATCCTAGATAACTGTAGATTGCACGCAGCTGTTATATTTCTTTGTTTGTACACATTTTCGTTGTTACTTCGTTTCTAGCTTTGCAACCCATAAGGCCTAAGGTTAAATGTTTTTTTTTAATGACTGGAAATATCTAAAATTTGTTTATATTTACATTTTTCGATACAATTTTTTCCAAAGTGGCAACCCATAAAGCCATAAAAATGTAAAAATTTTACAACACAAAATTTTATTTTTTATGAATTAGATTTTTACTGGCAATTTAACCTGTGCAAAACACTTTTTTAGCCAAAAATAAATTATTCTAACCATTAGAAGGCAGATATTAAAGGCGTTTTAAGATATTTATGCAAACAAGCGAGCAGGCAAGCTTATTGCTGAATTAAGCGTAAAGTTCACTATTATAGGATTGGGATGGCTGAATTGTTTTGTATAGTTAGAGATTGATATTGAAATGAGTAAACCGTTCTACAGCTAACAGTAAAAGGGTTTTATCTGACATATTTTACAGGTTGCGATTTTATTACTTTTGGACAGGGGAACTTTATTTTAACCATAATTAGTTGTTTGTTGTCATACAGTAGAAAATTTACATTAAAGGCAGAAGGCTTTCTGCAGAAAACAAATGACATGATATAAGAGTGTAAGACGTAGTATAACATTATCCTTGATATTAAATATCATCACTTCCTGAGGTATAAATTAAACAATTTTGCAACCATTTAACTACAGTCTAAAGATTATGTTTCAGGAATAAATACGGATCAAAATATTGAACGGAGGGTCCAGATTTTCTTTAACTATTCAGGAGTTACGGAGGGTTTTGATAAAATTAAATCCATTCTGCACATAGCTAAATATAAAATGTTCTTAAATTGACTACACATAGACTATCAGTCATGATATAACTTTCGTTTGGGTAAAACTTATATACAGTAGTTCTTTCCATGTTGTTAATAAATAACTTTAAATGATAAAACTATTCTAAAAATTATACACACAAGTATTTTGTTCTCAACTCACTCGGAACTATTTAGAGGGCTCGTAATAACTGAGATACCTGTGTCTGTACTTTTTCTGTGAGGATAGGGTGGAGATAAAAATCTGGACCAACAAAAACTAATTTAAATTCCATCAATGAACAAAACTTGCCTCTAACTAGTAGAGCTTTAGATAGCTTTAGGTGTCTAAATATAAAGCCTAAATTTAATGAATGGATGAATGAAACGTTTATTTATCCATCAAATTACATAATACAATACAATACAAGAATGTTCAGTACATATTATACAAGTTGAAATGACACTTGTTAATAACGACAATATCAAAGTGATGGATAAATCTAGGGACCTCCTAGGCATGAAATGCCAGTTTTGAGGCCTCCTTCAAATAGCATCATTATAAAGGCTGAGTGACTAAGACTAAACATAACAGAGTATTAATAGTACACATACAATTTTACAGTATATTAGGTTCAACTATTCTCTGATCAAGGACTATTGTTTGGAAATCAACATTGACTTTGTACATCGAATTACTTTGTGTGATCATTTAATACAGTTATAAAGTAATTAGTAAATGAACAAATAGATTAGTGAGTAATTTACCTCACTAGTTTACGTTTTATGAACTAATAACACAGTTATAAAAGAAACAAAAACAAATACGTGAGAAAGAAGCAAGTGCCAGTTATATTACCTGTAACTTATGAGAAAACCATAAAGTCAGACAGCCCTATACTCGAATGAAAGGGATTGGTGAGAAAATCCCAGGAAAATATTAGTTTTTTGATAAAATTTTCCCTAAGATAATGGGCCCTAAGAAGGGCTGAACTGCTGATACATTTGTTTTTATTTTCTATTTTTTATTTTTTTATTCTAAAGTCATTGGAGCAAGTAAAACCCCATAAAAAAGAATTTTGGATGTGGAAAGTAATTGTTTCATTAAAATGTTATAGAATCGAATACAGAACAAGCAGGGTTTGCATTCTATTATTCTATTTCCTTACAGGTTTTGCTGGCGTTTTATACATCAGGCTGTTTAATAGAGAAGGCTTAAATTAGTTTTGTTTACATAAATTTATAGACCATTCTGCAGCATAACTTTTTTAAATTGAGTAATTGAATAATCTGATTCAGAAGCAACTTGTGTTTGTGTCTGTCTGTTTGTTCTGTGTAAATGCCTACTTAGCCTACAAAAGACGAATAGACATTAAAATTCAGGGTCAATATTGAAGTAGATTCGACGAGATGTAAAACCCTTGCAATAAGGTTTTATTTCTGATACTTAAGCCCACTGACAATGAATAATAACTAATAAATAAAGCTAGTTTAAGTTTCTCCAAGTGTAGTTTTTGGACACGTTTTCTAACGTTACTTTGAAGAAACTGAAACGCCATAAAATTCAAATGGGTTAAGACAAACTAATTTCTCTGTATATCTTTATCTGAAAGTTGATACCTTACTTTTATACTGGTGCACTTAACTTGTCATTTAAAAATGTCTCCGGAACGAAAAGAAACATAACATTGTTCTATGAAAATCACACATTATTTTTAATAGGATTTATTATCACGCTGGAAAACTTAGGGTTGTTAATCGGTAGCCTATAAGGATCGGACGAGTATACTATATAAAATATATAATTTTTACAAAATAATTTAAAATTTTTAAATGAGCTTAATTTTTTTATTACTATGCTATCATTACATTTTTTAATACTTTTAATGCATGCATTATGAAGTTAACCAAAATATTACTAGTTATACGTAATGTCTATCCTACATTACATGCATATATTCTTTAAGGAATTGTCAAGCTTTTTTTACGAAATAAGTACCTGGTGGACCTAGCCTTGCTCGGTGTTAGTTCATGTTTACCAGTTCATCCAATTACTATAAAACATTACAATGTCATGAATTTTATAAATAGAAACCTTTTTTATTGCTCCATGAACCCTTCATCCCCCTCGCTGTATTTTTCCTTGATGGCTGTAGATTGCAATCAGCTGTTATGATTCCTTCATTTGTTTACACTTTCTTTGTTTATTTAGCTGCTATCATGGCAACTCATAAGGCCAATGCTAAAACTTTACAACTTTAAAATTAGTTTTATTACGTTATTAGATTGTACTCTGGCCAAGTAATCTGCATAAAACACGTTTTTGAGTAATAAATGGCTTATTTCCAGACTTTTAAGAAAATCCTCAAATACGTACTTTTTTGAGATAATAGTGCAAGCAAGCAAACATACAAGCAAGATAACATTGCTCATATAAGAGTATATTATATTTTAATGCAAGGTACATATTACGTCTATAATTTTCGAGTATAAAAATAAAAAAAAATAAGTTAATAATAAAATACACCCGTCGCAGTAAACCTGCGTACTACACGCATTTCTAATGGATTTTATTCTTATACGAGAGAATCTGTAAGGGAAATTATTGTTTTGAGTATTTCATGTAAATAGCACACTAAAAATCATCGGGAATAAATAAGAGAATCACATTGGTTTTTATTAAAGCAATATACAATTTTTTATTTCATGATTATTCTTATTCTTAGCCTATTAATAAAAAAAGGTATGCTTGTTATTGTACTTAAATATCAGCAAACAAGAAATAAATGGACATATTGTTCTGGTTACAGCATTAGGACCATTAAACACATCTCAATAAAAAAATAACGTTATAAAATTGTATAGTAGGTTTTATAATTTTAAACTCTCTTTTTAAGGGCAATTTAATAAAACATTTGGGGATTTATCCCGGAATTTGGATGGTTCTATTTGCTTTAAGGAAATTAAAAAGATAATGTTATACGATATACTTCATTTAACTCACCAATCGTCTCGATAAAATATTGATGTAGAGAAATTATTTTAAATGTTAAATTATTTATTTGTAGGCTGCACTTAATTAACAATAAGTCAATCTTATAATAGCCAATATTAATTATAAGACAATCCTAATTATAACATTATGTCAATCTTAACCATAAGATTGTCATAAAATTAAAGACAATTTTTAAATTTTTAATGTTAACTTTGTTTTGTTCAAAACTTTCTTAGAGTAAATAATTGATCTTGCTGGCTTTCGAACTAGGCTGGCACGTTAACTCTAGTAAGAAATTCCGACCTTCATGAAATCAAAAACAAAATGTAAAGCCTCGTTCACCACTTAATCTCGCTTTACATGTCGTTTGTTTTAAATTTCATAAAGATCGGATTTTTTACGAGAGTTTTTGTACCTACGTCAAAAAATATTATTTTTTAAATGTTATTATTGGTGTGAATGTATATTATGAAAATAAATGAATGGTGTTTTCGGGTCTAGGGACCAGAAAACAAAAAAATTTCGTGGCCCTGGGCATATGTCTCATGCCGCCTTAGGTAATAGGCACTTCTCTGTACGGTAAATCCGATAAAAGTAATCTACGAGTCATATTTATACCAACTTTTAAATGCCAAAAATACTTTATTTTGGACTACGTGATCTAAACTTAAACACTCAGTAACTTTTAAGTCAAAACTGAAGGATTTTTTAAAACATACACTTCAAAATGTACTCCTCCACAGTCTGAAATAAATCTGTTAATCAATTAATTTACCTTGAGTTTGGTTTAATCAAACTCTTATAAAATACGTCATCAGTATTGCTTATTGCATGCTGTATTAAAAACATTCCATCGTGTTTCCCTTAAAAATTGTCGGGAGTTCCAATTTAGGGTGCAAAAATCACACAACTGAAATAATTTTACCATCTATATGAGCCTTGAATGGGAAATTCATGCTCAATCATTTAGGAAGGTAAAAATTGTAACAGGCCCTAATGTCACTTAAAAATGAGAGTACTGAATTAAAAAATGAAAAAACTTAAATTAGCCTTACCACTTGTTTCCAGCGATGAAATGGATGTACTTGTCTGCTGCTATCAATGAATGATCTGAATTTATAAAAAAATACATTCTATTTACGTAATTTTATAATACATAAAGAAAAAATATATATATTTAATTGATGAATTTTTAACTTTTTTGACTATTCAAATTTCCTATTTTGTATCTAATTTATTTATTTGTCATACCACCGGTGGTCGCTAAAGCGGTACACAATACTAATGATTTGTTTCCTTCTCATAGCTGATTTCATATTTCAATCATTTACCAAAGATCAGCTTAAATCATAATAATCTTCTGAGAATAAGAAATGAAAGGAAATGATAAACAGAATTTACTCCCATAAGTTACATAAAAAACATACATGAAGAAATAATAAAAATCTTGATGAATTTCTTCAATTACATATTTGAAAATATTTAGATATAAATGTGCTATCAACAAATCAAAATTGACAGTTTTAAATAATAATGGTCTTTGGGAAAAGCCTACATAGGCACTAATGCATGTGCTCATCTTAGAGCTGCGCCCTGAAGTAACTAAACCAAGAAATTATATATTGAAAAAGTAAACTACATAATTATGAAAATAACTGTTGATTATAGATAATCTAATACAGTTTAAACATTGTCATTTTTAATTATTGAGAAAAACAGTATTGAAAAATCTATATGAGAAGTATAAAGAGGATGTGAAGTTTGGCCAAACGTCTATGTCATTAACTGACCAGTAAATTTATTTTTCTTTTGTTATACCAAGTTGTACTTTGCCCCCAGGCGAACGACCGTTCAAATGCGACGCGGAAGGCTGCGGCAAGAGCTTCACCAGGAACGAAGAGTTGACGCGGCACAAGAGGATCCACACAGGGCTTCGCCCCTACGGCTGTCAAACCTGCGGTAAGAGGTTCGGGAGGAAGGACCATCTCAAGAAACACACCAGGACGCATCTTCCGGTGGTTCCGCACCCTGCTTACATCTTCTACCCGTACCTCTACCCTTACTGATCGGAGGCTTCACCCCTACGGCTGTCCGACCTCCTCAAGAAACGGTGATTCCGCATCCTGCTTACATCTTCTACCCGTACCTCTACCCTTACTGATCGAGGACTCCGCCCCTACGGCTGACCTGTGAAGAGAGGTCTCAGTGAAAGTCATTAAGCCTTATAAAATCTTGCCCTAAGGTTTATCTTTTGTCTTTTAACTTCGTCGATAAATATATTTCATAAGACGGTGATCTGTGGAAGTATTACTTGGTGAAAAGTACAGAGACTTTAATGAGCTACTTGGCTGTAATCTTTCTTTAAATTAAAGCGTATAGTATTATAATTTTAACGAGGTCTTTCAACGGAGAAAATCGAGTTGGCCTATACTTCTTGTGTGTACTGACTAAATAAAATTAAATTATATCATTGTATTGTGTACGGATTAGAAAGTACTCGATTAAGTTGAATATAATAGTTTTGTACATGAAAAGGTTGTGATTCTGCACTGAACAGTCAGTAATAGACTAACGCTCAACCATAATGTGTATTCAAAGGGATTTTATTGTGAACGTTTTATGGAGTATAATTTCTAAGAGGATAACGATTTTAGAAAATTTTAAACTACTGTACACTATTTTTAACTATACTATGCTATTGGGCGATTAAAAAATATATAGTCAATAAACTGAAAATTTGTACCCGCGCTAGATTTTAAAAGTGATTTTAACCAACTACTAATACAATCATAAAAGGACTCTAGGTAAATTGTGATATTAGACTAAGAAATAAATATAATTAGTTTGTAAATATAATGTTTATTATGTAAATAATTATTGTTAAATATTTATAGATATAACAAAATATGAAAAGTATTTTTGCTACGAAAATATTTTTACGGGTTTTAAAGTTATCACGTTTTATATAGTAAAGGTATTAATTAGAAATATAGCGTATTTATTGTAAACAATGATCATGAAATACCAAGGATAGAACTCATTCATAAAAAAATAGCTAATTCATTCTAATAGCTACAATTTTTGATTGAAATATTTCTTTTGATTGAAAAAAGATTCTATACACATATTTTATTACGTTGTACTAACTTTTAAGTATAATGGTTCTACAACAGTTGTAAACGGCCTAACCGACACTTTTTTTATACATGGCTTACTTTATTTTCCATATCAATCAACTATGAATGTAATTAATTGGAAGTCCATAACCCTCCATGTAAATTCGAAAAGGTGTAAACACTCTGTAAATATATTTTTACACTTATCCCTGTGTTGATATTATTGACCCTGTGTGCTGTAGCTCTGTGGACCCGTTGTGTAAAATGGCGTCCCCATTGTTTTGACGGGGGGTTGCCCCTCCCCTCCGAACCCTCGCCCCTATCTTTTAATCTCATATCCGACCACAGCCCCAATTTTTGGCCCCCATTTTTTGATCGGTGACAGCAATTTATGGTCAGGGGCAAGTCTTTAACTGCTCCCCAGTTGCGTTTTGGACATTGATTATTTTATGTCTCTGTCCCCAAGCTTGTGGTGGGGATTGCGGTCATGTGGGTTTTGAGGGGTGAGGACTAAAAATAAAGATTTTTATCTTTTTTATGTGTTGGGGAAGTAAGGGCTGCTGTGTATGAAAGTTTTAAGACAAGCGGTATATTGTGTGTAGTTCTTGCACTTAATGAATTTCTGAGATTAGCGGGTGTAAAATAAATTAAGTACAATGCTAAAGGATACTTATGGTAATGTTTAACTCAAAAAATATACTGTTTTAATTTTTTATCGATTATAATTACAAGATTATAACTCATTAGGTGTATCTAACTACTGTGTTTTTACTTACAAAGAGTAATATCAACGACTTAATCCTTTAAAATTAGTTTTGAGGCTTTGTATTAGGCCAAAATTGTAGTATCTTACTTTTATTTTATCCAGCAGGAGTGTAAAGTATTAAACTGGTGATTCTGTATCATTAATTTGCTTTTCAGTTTTCTTGAATTAATGATTGATTTGATTAAAACAAGATTAGTACACGAACATGCAGACAATAATTCGTTTAGTTTGCACTGGTTAAGTATAATAACCAGGACGATTACTTATATGAAACGTACCTCGGAATCAGTTCATGGAATACTTTTTCAATCCTTTCTACTCATCCCATTAAAACATTTTCATTGAAAGTAGTCTTAACTAACTAAACGAAAAATTGTAGTAACATTTGGGTCTTAAAATCTAAAACTATAATTTACAGTTTTTATAAAAAGCAATTATGATTTTTTCTTAAATTTTCAAGAATAATGATTACTAACTATAAGGACTTGGGGGACCGAGACTTTCTTGGTAATTTATATTTTCTTCAGTAGCCTATATTTCTCATAAGAACCAACTTCATTTCATATCCATTAGGCTAACATTTTATGCACATTTTAACAGAGATAATATCTACTTTGTGTCACTCAACGTGCTGTGTGATAAACGAATACCAGTCAACGTTTGGTTTTCAACATGGCAATCAAGGTCAAAAGTTTAATTTTTTAGAGTAAAAACTAATTTTTTCGTAATTATATTTTTACTGGCAATATGACGGTATGAAAAGAAATTTTGTTTTATTCAAAAACGAGTTATCTCCAAATTTGAAGGAAATAGTCGGTGTAGTGTATTAGAAAACTGTGCATACATGCAAATATTTGTCATGTACGATCTTATAATTCATTAGAGAAGGGGGCACGAATAGGCCGGGCGGCAAAAACTGTAATCTCATAAAATTGTCTGCTGAACCAAAGCTGAAATTACAAAATTAAATGTTTTGTTGTCCTGTCAAAACTTTGTTTACGTTTTTCAGGGCCTTTTACATCTAAATTTGTATTAACTGAAACATATGATCATATAAGATGATTAATTACGCAAACAAATAATAAACAATAATATCGCCAGCAGCGCACTCTCTCACCCGCCCTATTCGATGCCCGCGACTATAGATACAAATTTACTGGCTAAAATAAACACACGAGCTTCCTAAAAGCAGCATCAAATCCGTTACCCTATTTAGCCTCTGTCCACACATAGTGTCCACTCCGACTCTTCACTATCATTACAGCTAAAGACCCCGCGTGGACAATGACGCCTCCCGCGGAGACGGGATGATCCGTGAGATCGGATTATCCAGTTTTAGGGAAGCCGAGGGTCAATTCATCGCCAGGAGGTGAAGCGCCGACAGTCGGAGGTCTTTGTGCGACGGTCATCAGTCAAGGGGGAGGGATGACGGACCAGGGGGGGAGAGGGGGGTGAGAACCCAGGGGGTAGGTGGACTTTGGACACCCCTGTCGGCGGCTTCCCGACTGGAAGTAGTTCCGGTAGGAAGCAGGAAATGAGCAGTTGGAGTAACGGTGATTGCGGGTGAGAGCTAAGTACTAGGAAGATAGAAAGTGGTAGTGCATATTGGAGAATAGATAGAATAGAATAGCATAGAATATTTATTTCCTCAGAACATTATTTCACTCCAACATACACATGCTTTGAGAAAAGGATATATTCAACAAAATTCTTTTACCTAAAGACGTGATATTTTAGATTTGGTAATATTTTAGCGTGCAAACTTATTTATTAAAAATTTACTACCTAAATTAAGTTGCCGAAAGGTGAAATCATGGGCGAATCTAGGTCAAAATATTTGGGGGTACCAGCTCAAAGATTCATGAGAGGCTGAACCAGCGAGGACATAAAATCATTTTGAGAGTGTATATACAATTATTTGTTGTTTTGTTTTTATATCAAATTGTTTGGAAGCTTATTTGAACTTAAATAAACCGCTTTTATTTGTTGGTTAGAAAAACTAGGGAATTTTTTACGGACGTGACACACTTAAGGAATTTTAACTGGGCGTGGCAAATAAGTGACATTTTTTATACAAACTTTTTAAGAAAGAAAAAAAGGTTGAATAAAATGACTGGGATGAAAACAAAATAAACCAAATAACATACCACCCCCATGAATCCGCCAACAGATTAAAAATTCACTCAAATGATAGTATTTTTTGATATGCATCCTCGTAAATATATCTATGGCGTGAAAGATAAATACCCCCCGTTGCAGCAGACCTGCATATTCATCAAATTTCAAATTGCAAAACAACATATTTCAATCCAACATAGCGAGATTTGACATGTTTTTGTAAGCTCCTTAAGAATAACAAGGGGAATGAGTATGAAGGTTTGCTGCTACAGGTATATTAAAACTGGGTGGTGTTAATTCAATATTTAGTAGATCTGAACTAAATGAAGCTATTTACCAAGTTTTATCAAGATATGTTGAGAAATAAGCGAGATATAGAATTTAAATATTTCCCATAAGGTTATAACATTGGGACAACGTACTGTTTTTACCACTTTCAATACCTCGGTAACCAATGGACATAGAGCAGTGATTAAAAATACTAAATTGTTTGTTTTTTTTAGCTGAATTCAATGGTGCCAACAAAAATTTGATAAATTTTATTTTTCTACGTGAAAAACTTAAAAAAATTTTTTTGAGGGGGTTTATCCCCCTTTATCCCCCCTTCCGGTGGTCCGATCGGGCTGGTTCACGAACTCGTCCAATTGTTACCACTTTACATGTCACCAAATTTCATAAAGATTGTACCATTTTTGCGGCCGCTATCTAGCTAACAGACACACACACATATACTTAATACAATAAGGGTTTTTTCTGATGTTAGATCCCTTTTTCAGCCGTCCTACGAAACCGATTTTTACGATTGAGGTAAAGCTTATAATGTAGCTCACCGGCGACTTATAATTAAAATAGGCATTTCTTTTACGGCTTCGACCCCCAAGGCTTTGATTTATTTCTAAAGGGCGCTTTTAACGCTCCAGTGCTGACCAACTTTCGTTGTAACGGTTTTAAAATGTGATTGTAATTTAACAGCTGATTACCTTGAGACGAATTAAATTTTAACCAATCACATTGTAAACAAAAATAGATTGAATGCTAATGCAAACAAGATCCATTGCAGCTTAAAAAAATTGGGCCACTTTTTATGAAGATTTTGGCCAAATTGAGGAAGGTAAATCATTCTTTGTGGTGAAGATCCATGATCGTTGGTTAGATTATAAATACATTGCAAACTGAACATTGAAACAGAAAGAAGAAGAGGGCAGAGAGAAAAACGACTCGATGTGATAAGGGAAAATATGTGTAACCTTCGGCAGGAACAGAGAACTGCTGAGAGAAAAAGACTAATTTAACACCAGAGAAAATATTAAAATGAGCAATTTACACATGAGCTTCCTAGGAAAACTTTCGTTATTCTACTGTTGTACGAGAAGACAACCATCAATTTCAAAAACATAGTGCAAGGATGGTGGTGCAAGGGTTTTTTTTCAGTTAGGCCTTTGTATATTTAGATAAGATCTTTAAATTTTAATTGAAAAGGTTAATTTGGTTAATAAAGGTGAGTTTGAAGCCATACAATTTATTTTAAATGTAGGTAAGAGTCTCACAAAACAGAAATATTATAAAAATGCGCAATTTGCGCATGGGGCCCCTAGTATATATATATAAATTCAAACGAATGGTGTTTTTTGCTCTGGGGGCCCCAAAACGAAAAGTTATCATAGTCTTGGGCTTAGGTCTTACCATGAGACCTACGGTAATAGCTTCTTTCCTAAAGGGGAAATTCGCTAAAAACTACTCTTTTTCAAACAAGGATTGAGTATTTTAGTGAGCTCTTATCAGTGATTACATATGTAGGAAAATGTCCCTTTTCTATGGTGTTGGTGAAATCTGTCTATAACGTGAAAGATAAAAACTACTCGTTTTCAAACAAGGTTTGAGTTTTTTAGTGAACTCTTATCAGTGATTGTCCCTTTTCTATGGTGTTGGTGAAGTCTTGAATACTGATGTACTTCATGAGATGGTAATAAAAACATTCGGTATTGCGGATTGAAATTAGACCGTTTTATTTTTTGTTTTATTTTGTTTATTAAATTGATTACTCTGCAATAAAAAACTCTCAAATCGTGAAATTGAAAACATTCAAGAGTTTATTTACGATCAAAGTATGATAATTGGAAACCCATAACATTAATCTTAAGGTTAAAAACAACATGATAGGCATGTTTTTTGGGTTCCCGCATCATATATCCGGCTATGGCTACTATTTTACTGACCGTATCATATGCTATTTTTAATATATGATATTCTAAACACAACGTTTGATAAAAAAAGTGGCTGTAGAGTAATAATATTTTCAGAAAAGTACCCCCTCTCCCCCCGCGCCATGCAACCAGCTGACTCTGCCTTAGCCGGAGAACTGTATTTAGCTTTTTGACTGTTGTTTTTGGCCCTAGTGAAAAAGGTACTTTTATACGTATATAGGCTAGTTGGTGGACGAAAAATTTATTTATTTCCAGAATACGGGATTTATTATTTATTTACTTTATACCCAATGTACCAGTAGGGTACTGGCCATTTGGTCTCTCCCAGAGGTAGCTCGATTTAAATTAATCCAAAACGAAATTGAAGTACCCTGAAAAGCTATCACACTGTGTAATCTGGGTGCGAAAATATCCAGTAAAACATAAAAGTTACAAATAAAATTTTGAATTCCACTAAAGCAGCGCCGAAAAAAGTCGCAGTCCATATTTGACCAACATCTTCATCCCCAACTTCCCTCCCGTGTCCAATTCACGAATCCACTCGACTGTGGGAGGACCATTCTCCACGCCAGCGACATCACTTCATCAATGAGTGAAATGAGTGCGTGTCGACTCCCTGGGTGGCTGGGTGTCCCACGCAGAACCAACCAACCGCTGTCAATATTCTGATTTACACCTATTCCCACAAAAGAGAAATAGCGGCCGTTTCGCGATTCCCTAACCTGCCCGAATCTGGATCGTAATAAAATTCAGGCCTCTTTCACCCCGGGGTATAATTCTTCGCCGGTCGGATGCCTAGAAGTGACCACTGATCATAAGTGAATGGAGGAGTGTAGAAAAGATTACGGTCTTTGTGGGTTGATACAGTCCAGTGTCCAGGTGGTCGGGGGTGAATTAACCCGTATCGAGGTGGGTGGTCGTAGGTTATTGTACAGAAGCGATTATGTACTCAATATCCTTCGATATCTAATAAGGCTTGTTAGCGAATTTCCCCTATAGGATCTTTCCTATAGGGGAAACGGTAACAAGCCGGGGGACTTACGGTAATAGCTTCTTAGCTATTACCGTAAGTCTCATGGCAAGCCCGTGACCATGATAACTTTTCGTTTTGGGGCCCCCAGAAGCAAAAAACTCCATTAGTTCAAATAAATATATATATCATAACCGTAACCTTATAACTATAACTGTGTATATATACAGGCCCGGTGTCAGGATTTTCGGGCCCCTGTGCAATTGTTAAGTCCGGGCCCATACCGACCTTTTGTTACAATCTTGTGTGGTTCCGAGCCCCCTGTGAGTCCGAGCCCCTATGCATTTGTCCCCCCTATCCCCACTGTCGCCGGCCCTGTATTTCGTCATAAGTAATTATGTAGAATGTAGACAGTTACTTTTCAGATGGCTAATATTTTATTCAGACATGTAAGTTTTCAAGGATAAATAATTTTACAGATAAATAAAAATTTATGCTGTATAAATTAATTTTGGTTGAAATATTACGGCAGCAGGCCTAAATTAAATGTGAAATCATCCACAAGCTAATCTGACTTCTGGTTTATCTATATCTATATTCTATATATCTATATCTATATCTATATTCTATATTCTATATATATTTATTTAATACGCTAGGGTTTTCTTGTGTGATCATTACTCCTCCGAAACTACTGGGCCGATTTTAGTAATTTAGGTGTGGTTTGAAAGAGCTTGGCGTGAAGTTTTGCAGGAAATAAAATTTATGACGATTAGACTGAAGGGAACGGTCCTAGACGCCCTTAAAGTTTCATATTTCTCCATAAGATTTAACATGGGAATATACATTTGAAACAAAGCAGCTGAGTGGAATAAACTAAGATTTTCAGCAAAGCCAGGTGTTTTGAATGGAGTTGAACCAATGAATATATATCTTGAAGCAAACTTTAGACGTTTATTTATGAGCAGATTTAGAAAACCATTTCAGTTCAGCTCAAGATTAAGATGGGATATATTTAGTCGTAGATATTGAATCACAGAAAGTTTTATTACAATAATAATACCCCCGTTGCAGCAGACCTGCATACTCAGCGAATTTCAAATGTCAAAAAAATACTTCCATGACATGTTATCATAATCTCTATAACAATAACATGGGGAAGGAATATGCAGGTTTGCTGCTACAGGCGTGATAGATAGTTTAATTTCAATATTTATTAGATCTTATCTAGAAGAAGCCACATACCAATTTTTATCAAGATATGTTCAGAAATAATGAAGATATGGTTTTTTTTATTGCCCATAAGGATAACATGGGGATTGAGTATGCAGGTTTGCCGCCACAAAAATGGAAATTGCGGTGATTTTAGACTAAAATACATTAAATCTCATCTAGATGAAGCCATAAACCAAGTTTTATTAAGATATGTTGAGAAATAAGCGAGATATAGAATTTTACTTATTCTCCATAAGGTTAACATTGGGACAACGTAATGTGTTTACCACTTTCAGTATCTCGGTAACCAATGGGCATAGAGCAATGGTTGAATACATCAAATTGTTTGTTTTTTTGAGCCGAATTCAATGGTGCTAACCAAAATTGGATTATTTTTATTTTTCTATGTGAAAACCCCAAAAAACCCATTTTTGGGGGGGTTTATCCCCCTTTACCCCCCCTTCTAGTGGTCCGATCGGGCTGGTTTTCGAACTCATCCGAATAATTACTACTTTACACCCCTGTGCCAAATTTCATTCCGATCGGACCATTTTTGCGAGCGCTATCGTGCTTACAGACACACACACACACACACACATATATATATATATATATATATATATATATATATATAGATAGATTTATATATATACAAATTTGAACGAATAGTGTTTTTTGCTTCTGGGGGCCCTAAAAAGAAAAGTTATCATGGTCTCGGGCTTAGGTCTTACCATGAGACCTACGGTAATAGCTTCTTCCCTATAGGGGAAATTCGCTAAAACTTAGTAGAACTCAGTTAGAGGAGGCCATGTACCATTTTTTATAAAGATCTGTAGAAAAATAAGGAAGATTTAGACAGTTTTATATTTATAATAAGAATAACATACAGAATGAGTAAACAGATCTGCTTCAAAAATATGTAAAACTTGGTTGATATTAATATTGAGTAAATCTCGACAAGAAGACGCCATATGCAATGTTTTATAAAGATATTATGTTAAGGTATGAAACAAATACGGACTTTTTTTATTTCCCATAAGAATAACATGGGGAATGAGTACACAGGTTAGCTTCCACGAGAATGGTCATATCAGGGATTGTTAGACTATTATATATTATATCTCATCTAGATTAAACCCCAAACCATGTCTTATCAAGATATTTTGAAGTATAACCAAGATATTCAATTTAACTTTTTCTCCATAAGGTTAACATTGGAACAACATACAGTGTTTACTACTTTCAATATCCAAGTAACCAATGGACGTAGAGCAATGATTCTAGATACTAAATTATTAGTTTTTTTAGCTTAATTTGATGGTGCTAACAAAAATCAGACAGATAATTTCTATTTTTCTATGTGAAAAACCCAAAAAAAACCATAAGAATAACATGGGGAATGAGTATGCAGGTTTGCTGCTACAGGTATATAAAAACTGGGTGGTTTTAACTCAATATATAGTAGATCTGAACTAGAAGAAGCTATTTACCAAGTTTCATTGAGATATGTTGAGAAATAAGCGAGATATAGAATTTTACTTATTTCCCATAAGGTCAACATTGGCACAACGTACTGTGTTTACCACTTTCAATATCTCGGTAACCAATGGACATAGAGCAGTGTTTCAAAATACCAAATTGTTTGTTTTTTTGAGCTGAATTCAATGGTGCCCACAAAAATTTGATAACTTTTATTTTTCTATGTAAAAAATTCAAAAAACCCATTTTTGGGGGGGTTTATCCCCCTTTACCCCCCCTTCCGGTGGTCCGATCGGGCTGGTTCACGAACTCGTCCAATTGATTACCACTTTACACGTCCGTACCAAATTTCATAAAGATCGGACCATTTTTGCGGCCGCTATCGTGCTAACAGACACATATATATATAAATTCAAACGAATAGTGTTTTTTGCTTCTGGGGGCCCCAAAACGAAAAGTTATAGTGGTCCCGAGCTTAAGTCTTACCATGAGACCTACGGTAATAGCTTCTTCCCTGTAGGGGAATTCGCTAAAACCTACGAAACAAAGTGTAGTTTTTTGAAAACATATAATTAAGTTTACAAAACTTTGTTTTGTTTTTCAGGGCCTTGTAGGCTTGAATTTGTGTTCTGTAACGTATGATCATACTAGCAGTTGCCCGTGGCTTCGCTCACGATAAAAGTTACAGATATTTTAGGATTCACAGCTGTTTACAATTCAGTATTTAATTGTTTACATCCTTTTAAAATGTAAACATTGATGAAGAAGCTAAGGACGTTTACGGAACGTAGCCCGAGGGGGTTAGGAAGTAAATAGGCCTATGTCATGTCCTTTTCAGAGCAAAATTTCAGCTCATTTGGTCCAGTAGTTTTCACGTGGTTGAAAGAAGATATTCACACAAATATCCATTCTTTCACATTTATAATATTAAAAAGTAGGATTAAGTAGGCTAGTTGATTAACCACCAAAATAAATGATAAACAATAATTTCGCTAGCAGCGCGCTTTCACTCTCCCGCCCAATTTGGTGCCCGAAATTATAATAAACATTGCTCATAACATGTGATATCGATTCATCACGACCAAAACATAACGATGTAACTTAATTTCACCCGCTTGGACATTGAATTCTTGTAGAGCCTTCTATTTAGAGATACTGATGCAGGACTCACGTGCGGTAGCATTCACGAGTTGAAGGCGTCCACCTAAAATACCGTGGAAAGATTTACCTGGTAAACAAGATATTATATGAGTATTTTTAGTGTTGCATTTTCCTTGTAGAAGGTTTAGTAGGTAATACTGCGATAACAGACTTGAATTATTAAATTTTCGGTAAGCAATTAAATTTATTATTTGTTATGTTAACCACCAGACACATAAACCAAACGATACATTTCTTTGACCTGTGTATTTCTTTGTCAAAAATAAGCTATAATATTTGTTCAAATAGTGTGTTATAAATTACTGTTTTTAGAGTGGAGGAAAAGTACAAAAATACCAAAGTGACGACCTTATTATTCTTCGCAAAATCTTATTTTACGCACTCAAATCATTCCACAGTACTATACAGCAGTTTTACGGAAACGTTCTTACTGCTGATTTTAATTAATGAATTAATCCGGTTGAGTGGTTCAGTGAGACTCTAGTAGAATGCAGAGCGCCTCTCGCCTACCCAGAGTGTCAGCACCAGCTGGTCAGCACTCAGCACGAATAGGCGAGGCTGACACTACCTTGCATCTTGCGCTTATAAGAGCAGCAAGTGCGACTCAGCAAAATGCAAGGCTAGTATATCGGTGGGCTAGAGTATGTTTTTGCAGCTCACTTAACTAGCTCTGCTCGTGTTTTAGTGCAAGGATTGGAATTACAGTCGTTTCCACTGGCTTGTCCATAGCGAAATAGAAAAAAATAACTTCTTTCTAAGGATTATAAATAAATCATTCACACCTGGTTAAACCATTGATCAAACACAATCTAGTCTCTAAAAAGGTTTGATTAGAGTGTTATCGAATACGTAACAACCGATTCAGGACCAAGTTAATCTCGTCTGTATAAAAAAATACAACTACAAATTAGACCTCTGTTTTAGTGGGATAAATGCATACATTTAGAAAATTCATTTTCAAGTCTTCATCACCAGGAATGGCATAATTTTACTTTTTAATCGCAAATTTACTGAAAACAATCGCAAGTGTCACTCACGTTACATTGTTGACGTTTTCATTCGACAGTTTGCAACGACCCATTTAGGCTATGCAAGTGTCATCCTAAATCCCTACCCTCGCCACAGGGGTCTGGCCGTCGCGCCGTCTGTCTGTCTGTCCGTTTGACTGCGAACTACGCACAATCGAACATTACCCAATAAATCAACGCAATACTGCGGTTTCGTCGATTCATATTTCAAAGCCCCGGGGTGGTCTGAGGTCCCGGGTTCGAATTGGCCTTTGAAATAGACTGGTGTGATGCAAATTGTGTTTATGAGTTGATGTATTAGTTTGTGGCGTAGATTGAATAGGCGAGTCCTTTATTTCAGTTGCGATTTTTGTTATGGAAACAAGGAGAGGCTAATTAAATGTAAATAATAAAGGAGCATCGAGAAAAATTGCAACAAATAGAAAAAAAACTTGGCTCAAAAACATTTAAAGGATTGAAACGAGTACTTTGTCTTTTCATCTTACTCCTCCTACTAAGCCTATACTAACATTATAAGTGTGAAAGATTGCGAGTTTTTCGTTTGTCATACTATGTAAGTTGGCTGTAACAACGAATCCACCCAGGCAGACAAATCAACCCAATACCAGTTGACAGATACAATAAACAGTGCAGGGGCAACACCAGCTGTTTCAAATCAATTTGAACATGGGCGAAGCCACCTACAATAGTATTCGTTCTTCAACTATACTAATAAACTAATATATTAAATTGTGGTCTTATGTCTAAAAACAGCACAAGTACTAGTTTTGATTTATACGCTTGAATGTTTTTTCCGAGGTAGTGGCGACTTTAAAAGTATAAGTGATAAGACCAACACTATCTAAGCACCCCTTACTCATCTTTTTTCGGTTGAATATCCCAAGTTTAAAAGTTTTAGGGTCCAAAAGGGCTCATGAAAGCCCCTTTTGCAATTTAAATGCATTTTTATCATAGGAAATAAAATTCAAACGCCCTTTCATAGAGTTGTAGCACAAAAAATAAACAATTTATCGACAAGAATGTGATTTTGTAATCTAGTGGCTTCTAAATATTGTCCGATTGCCTTAAATTTGGTACAGATATTATTTTAGAATCTGACCTATAACATAATCAAGTGATTGAATCTGAACACCCCTGTCTCCATTTTTGGAGGTACGAAGTACAAAATTTAGGGGTTTTAGATCTAAGAGGGCAACTAAAGTTTAAGTCCTTGGATACTTGAATGTTCTCCTAATTTCAATGTTTTGTGTTCTCATTTTAGCGAATTTCCCCTATTTAATTTAGGGTCAACATTCTTATACGTATCAGGGCCTACTTACATTCAATAGGTTCCAAAGACAGGATAGTTGCGATCATATGATTTTCATAGCTGTTGTTCGTTTGAATCATGATAAAGAAGTTGTATCGTCGCTCATAACCTTAAAGTTTTGTTTTTAAGTGAGTCAAATAATAATAATTTTTATAATTATTCAGGGTATATTTCATTGTGTAGTGTGGTGAAAAATAGCGTTCGCACCTCGGCCGAAAGGGTTTTGCAACTCTCGATCGTTTCAAATCTCGACTTCGTCTCGAATTTGAAACACGAACTCGAGCCTGCAAAACCTAATTTTTGGCCCTTGTTGCGAAATAAACTATTGTATAGGAAAGAACCAATCAGAGAAGAGGCAGTCCATATGTTCCCAGGGATGGTTCACAGCCATGCCACTTTGCGATTTCAAATGATAAATACAAACCATACCATATGAACAATAATTAAAGCATATATCAATGCATTTCTTTGTCTTATTAACTATTTATTTACTTTTTGTAAAGCTCGCGTGCATTTTAATTAAGTTCACTGCAAAGAAAAGTAACCATAATTGGCTTTGTCACCAGTCTACCAGTTGGAGTTCTGTACAAATAACAAAAGGTGCTCATGTGACACAGCCTGTCAAAATCGCAGCTGGTACAGAAGAAGGTGGGGATTTACTTTACACTCTCACTGAATGAAGTATAACAAACAAATAAGAAAGCAAGCAAACATTGCTGATACACGAGAACATCGATGCACGAGAATAGGATATGCGCTGCGCTTATTGGTCTGCAAACGTCCCGTCGTCTTTCAATTCAACCCAATGCGCTCGATTATACAGCAGCAAAGATTGTTTTTAATGTTGCAGATCGCTGTGCCGATATCTCTGCTGCAGGCATAACCATCTCTTGTATTACTAGATATGACCATGCTGCGGACTGCGGGCAGGGCTTAATTTCTGGAGGAAAAAGTACCGGAGCTATGGCACAACGTGGGGCTAAGAAGAGGGGGTACGGAATAACCCCCAGCAGGACCCCCCCGGGGTGTCTGGGGGCCCTCCCCCGGAAAATCTGTATCGATTACAATTGAATTTGGGCCTTTTTAACGAATACGTAAGAACAACGTAGAAAAGAGTGATTACCGAACACATCCAGTACACAATCGTAATGCTGGAACTTGTTTCGACCACCCTGTATACCGGGTAACTTGAATCAAGCTGGGCTCAGGCTCTGAGACGCATTCTACTTTCAATTAGCTGTCACGTCAGCACTGATAGCTAAAGGTAGTCTTAACATAAGTTGAGGGGCTACCAGACTGCCTGGCCGAGGGGTTGACCAGGACAATGGCCAGGCCGGCCCGGCGGCCCGACATTGTCCTGGCCAGCCCCTCGGTCGGGTAGCCTGCCTCAACTTATGTTGAGACAGCCTTTAGGATAAAAAGTACGTATTCTTCATCTCTGCCAGTTACCAGTAGACTCACTGTTGGTTATGCAGGACATCAGCAGCATGGTCGGGGGATCAGCTGTTGCTGCTCTCTGGCGGGATTGTTGATTTTGATTTAGGAGAATGGAACTCAACCTATTCATAGGTCATTTTCAAACCATATATCTTCATCAAGAAGATTGTCAAAACACTAAAAACAGTCCACAGACATTAACTTCACAAATAAACACATTTAAAAACATTTTAAACTTTAAAAAACCTCAGGTTTGAAAATGACCTATGAATAGGTTGAAACTCGAGTAACCAAAAATTTGGATTACATAGAATCATTGACGGCATTTGGTGAGTAACCTGTTATATTTGGTCAAAAACGATTCTGGAGGCATCATGATGTTTTGGTAGAACGTTTCTTCTGGATATTTAGTAAACTTTAGTTTGAAAAAACACTTTTGAAATCGATTATTTTTTCGGGAAATATATTCGGAAATATATAGCTTGTTGTTATTCGTTTTTTTTTAAATTCTTGTAAATTTAATAAGTCGCTCCATTGACACTCCGCGTCGGCCCCGCATGGTTTAATTAAACAATTTTCCCCACAAAATTAATATTATGGCAATGTAATAACTTACAACTGGTAGCTATTTAAATACATGAATTTGAAACGCTAATTAAACGTAACAGGTTAAGGGAATGAGAAAATGATTGGAGCTTCGAGGTCAACGAACTTATAAAGCTAAAGATAATCCCTACTCACCCTATTAACGTCCGCACTATTGAGTACTATCATAGAAAAATGAACAACGTTCATAGGACCGTCCTCAATTAATCCAGTTCATAAATTGTAAACCAGATGAAATTGTGATTCGGATCCCACGTTAAAATGTAGGTCTCTTAGTTGCCATTGGCTGTTGGGCTATTAACAGACTTGTCTAAGGAACATGTCGGCCTTAGTTAGTAACAAGACTATAAGATCGCGCACTCATCCTACACTCATCCTTTACTCATATCCAGGTTAAAATACGCAGCCAGTGCTACGTCCCGGTCTTAAGAGGTATTAAAGGCAGAAATAGACTATAACCAATCTTCTGCTTTTCACAAAGAAGGCAAAAAATTACAGAGAGAACGGATAAAATCAATACATGAGCATTTATTCACTCCTTTTTCAAAAATTGAATTACGCCTTTAAATTGAAGGACAATTCATTGGACAACCGTTTACCTCGGTAAACAAACATCAAAAAGGTATCAAAGGCATCAAAGGTAGTTAAGGGGGGGAGAGAGGGTGGGGGAGGGGTAAGAGAGTGACTCATTGCACCAAGATCAATACCTCCCCCAATCACTGTCAGTGTTCCCGCCGTATGGGAAAAAATCCCTGTCAAACACAAAAGATCCCGCCGATAAACACTAAATTACCCGTCCATGTCCATTATTTAATCAGGGCCATGAAATTTCCCCGTCGTTCATCTTAACACTTAGTCTTTAATTCTGACGGTAAAAAGAAAATATACGTTTGTTATTTACAGTGTACTTAACTCTATGTAAAGTACCAAAGTAGGTCTACATAATGTGTAGACCTACTTTGGTACTTATTATTATTATTTTATTAATATTTTATTAATTTTATTAATATTTTATTACTTATTAATATTATTTTTACTTACGAGAAGTAGGATTTAAAAAATAAATTTCAAACATGTATAACTCATAAGGACAAAGTATTTTAAGAGCTGCTTCTAAACCTTTGTATTCCATACCAGTAATTAAAACACTTATGTGCATAATTGAATTAATCTTTTTAAACTATGTAATAAAATGTTTGAAATACGCAATTTTAAGAGATTCAACATTCATACTTATTTATTACGCAGAGGGAAATGCAAGTAAAAGTACCTACAAGTTTTGAAATGAAAACTTCTCCGACTATTCTTACCCGATTTTTCATAGAGCCTAAACTACCGTCACTTTTGAGAAAACCATAAGTCTGACACCCAAAACCCCCCTCTCCGCGACATTTTTTTGTAACTAAATATTTCCTAAGATATATATGTATAATAAGGCCACACTATATTTTTGCCTAAGGACACAAATATAAATATAAGGGCTGAACATGCAGCTGATGCATTTATTTTTATTTACAATTACTTTTCCCAGCGAAGTGGGGCGTAAGATTTAGAATAATTGTAATACAAATTTCAAGGAACAACTGATTATAATAAACATTGTTTTATCAGCAGTGCGCAAGGGATTTTTAAAATCAAAACTCCTCTTACATTTCAAACAATTTGAATGTTGTTGGAAAGAGCTCGGAATCGAGTTTTCCAGGACGAAAAATGTCTAAAGGTCAGACCCTGAAAGTTAGTCATTCCTCGATAATATTTATACACTGGAATATAAATATTTCAAGCAAAACAGTTTGAGTAAACATGGTAATACCAGAAAATGCATTTTGTAAGCCTAGTTTACACTAGCATGTAACAGTGGTGTCACTTGAACATACTGATTTACATTGCTGTTATGCCAATACAGGTTTACCAACACCTCTTCATTGATCTCTTCATTACGTCACTTCATTGATTATTGGAGAGATGCAATGTGGAGTGACGACATTTTTTTTTTTTTTTTTTAATTAATTGTCCTCCCTTCACATCCCAGGACGCTAGACCTAGCCCGGAACCGTTTTACACATTACTTCAGGCTAGGCCTAGTGGGTCACGGCATTATCACATAGCGAAAATGCCATTGGTGATTGGCGGGATTTGAACCCGGGCCTCCGAGATCGAAAGCCCGCGCTCTAACCACTATGCCAGGCCGCTCCCCAAGTGACGACATTAATATTTGTTTTACAATATTAGAGTGTCGTGACTCCGTATTACACTTGAACAGAGTTTTCACTCAACATTTCATCTCTCCAATAATTAATGAAGTGACGCAACACTTGACGTGTAAACCCAACGAACGGAGGTGATGGTAAACCTGTAACAACAATGTAATTTGCGACCCCACGTGTCTTCACTGCTAGATGATAGTGTAACCTAGGCTCTATTGAACTGGAATTTTTAGTGTCATCGAAAGCGAAGCTGCAACTGCGATCTGTTGGAATTAACAAACATGGTGGGGTAATAAACTTGATTGTTACAAAAGTGTTGTATTAACACCGTACCGTTCTGAACGCGTTATGAAAAAAAGTTGTTCGCCGCACAATTTAAAAGTGTTTTAGCGAATTTCCCCTATAGGGAAGAAGCTATTAGGTCTCATGGTAAGACCTAAGCCCGAGACCGTGATAACTTTTCGTTTTAGGGCCACCAGAAGCAAAAAAACACCATTTGTTCGAATATATATATATATATATATATATATATATATATATATATATGTGTGTGTGTGTGTCTGTCAGCACGATAGCGGCCGTAAATATGGTCCGATCTTAATGAAATTTGGAACAGACATGTAAAGTGGTAATCAATTGGACGAGTTCGTGAACCAGCCCGATCGGACCACCGGAAGGCGGGGTAAAGGGGGATAAACCCCCCCCCCAAAAAAAATGGGGTTTTTGAGTTTTTTTACATAGAAAAATAAAATTTATCGAATCTTTGTTGGCACCATTGAATTCAGCTCAAAAAAAACAAACAATTTAGTGTGTTGAATCATTGCTCTATGCCCATTGTTTACCGAGATATTGGAAAGTGGTGACAGTACGTTGTCCCAATGTTAACCTTATGGGGAATAAGTAAAATTCTATATATCGCTTATTTCTTAACATATCTGGATAAAACTTGGTTTGTGGTTTCATATAGAAGAGATCTAATGTATTTTAGTCTAAAATCCCCGAAATTTCAATTTTTGTGGCAGCAAACTTGCATAATCATTCCCCATTTTATCCTTATGGGAAATAAAAAAATCTATATCTTACTTATTTTTTAACATTTCTTGACAAAACCTGGTATATGGCTTCTTCTAATTAAGATCTACTAAATAATGAATTAAAACCAACCAGTTTTAACATACCTGTTGCAGCAAACCTGCATACTCATTCCCCATGTTAATGTTATGGAGATTACAAAACATATCAAATCTCGCTAAGTTGGATTGAAATATGCTGTTCTGCATTTGAAATTCGCTGAGTATGCAGGTCTGCTGCAACGGGGGTATTGTTTTCATTGCTCATTGTTACTCGATCTGGTTAAAAAACCAATATTAATATACATATAAAAATACACTTTTGACCCTATTGAAGAATTTGAATTTGAATCAATCCTATTTATTTCTATGTACTTTTACTTCCCATGTGTAAAATAAGTTATAATTGAACCAGTATATTAAGCGGTTATAGGAAATGTTATAATCTTTATATTTTACCTCATTAAATCCTATGTAGGCCTACTTATCTTTTTTATTCCCGAATCGCTTAAATACTTCAATTCTAGTTCATCCTAACAATGTTTACCTCTATAACAAACACTGCAATAAAAGCTGAATATAAATCCCGTTGAGTTGAAATAAATCCCGCGCTCAAAGGGATTACTCACTGAAAAATCCCACCCTCCCCTATTATTTCCCCGCCGCCTATTGACCGGCTGAGCGTAGAGCTGTCTGTCTGTCGTCTGTCGACACCGCTCGACTCGACATAATGGCATGGATACCCACAACATTTATACCATGGTAAGTACCTCTAATTTGTATCGAATTTAAGTTTAGTCCTTCTAAAAGCTCAGTGCATATTGATGAATTAGATTGTACTGAACACTACCTCACTATTTCAGCTGCCAAGAAGTAGATGAGAATTATTTTAATAGGGATTTTTATTTATGATGTTAATCTTGAAAGATGGAATCTCAGGAGGGTTTTCTAATCGATAACACACCTTGCGAAAGAAACATATTTTGTTGAGTTTGTTGATATTGCTGTCAAAGAAGTGCTAGAGCTTAAATAAATTATTTATATGAAACTCCCATATTCAGGTGATAGGATAGTGAAAGAGAAATGGAGTTGGTAATATAATGGGTTTCCCGAACAATAATTTAGCTAATTATAGTTCTATTTAGGTTTAATGGAATGAAATTACCATTCGGATAATTTTACTTACTCCATTGTGACTCTTGGCCACTCAATTACCATTTTCAAGTAAATACGAGATCTTTTTTTCACATCTAAATAATCTAATACAAAACATTAAACACAGGCTGTTAACTTGGTGAATGTTTTCAAACCAAAGAAATCTCACATCAAAATGGCTATAGTATTTTAGAATTGTTTAAATATTAGTAGACAAAATTATCCAAAAAATATATATTATTATATAATATATATTAAATATATGGGCATTGAACTCACATGGTACCAGCCACACGTCCATCAGCGCCTTGTTAGACCCCTTGACCTGTCTGACCTCTGAATGTAAGCGGTAAAATAGTCTATCTATTCTTGATCTAGAAATTCAGCAATTTAATGTGACTTGGAATACACGAGTTATAATCGTAGAGGTAGAGGGATGAAATAATTTATTACTCTTCGTATTAAAATCATAACTTTCAGCCCTTCAATGAAACATAATAGCTCGTTTAAAACCATAAATAAATCTACTGTAAATTATTGATTATAAAAAGTTGGTATAACGCTGATATAATGCCAACAAAATTATACAGTATCACTCTAGAATTTTGACTATGAAAAGTTTTGAGCGTCAAAAATGACCCAAAACCTGATTACACACTTTATAGATTATTATTTGCTTAAAAGCCCCTCTTGTACAGCCTATGGTTTCAAATTATTTCTTTTATTGTGAAAAAAATGACAAACAATTGACACTATAATTTAAATGAGTGGGGATACTATGATAAGTTTGAACTTGGCGGTACTGTCCTACATTTACTGTGAGGTTATACTTTTTCATGATTGTGACTGTTATGAAGCGTGTTTTATCGTCATTGATGGATTCAGAACTGATACAATAGAAATAACATATGGACATCATAGGCTGCACATGTAGCAATTTTAAGCAACGCTAAAATGAATTGTCAAATATAAAATCAAATTTGCTATTAGTGTTTTGAATAAATTCACCATTGTTATCTTGTTGATTTTGAACTGATCTAAACGCCTGAATAAATTAATATATCACTATGCTTCTGATTATTTTGGCAGATACAGAAGCACCAATGGGCAGGGGAAGTTTCCTCATCAGTATTTCTAAGGTCCATGATTGTTATAGTTCAAGCTTTTAAATGTCATATAAATATTTACCATGTTTTTCGATGGCAGGTTCAAGAACTGATTAATCTGAAATTAGATATGTATTTTATTTGGAAATAAAGCTATTTTTCATTCATTTTCATTCATTCATTCATTCATTCATCTAATAAAATCAGAATGAATATTGACATGGAAGATTATTGATTTCGACTTTACCTTTGTGATGTTACCAATACCAAATTTAATAATTTATCAATCCAGATTTTATTTTCAAATACATAAATTGACATGAAATGAGGTTGAAAGTTATTGGTTTACTTTATCAGTGAAGTTATTTACGATCTGTTGAAGTGAAAACAAACATCGTGCTTGGGAGTCATTCCTTATCTATTTGATCATGAGTTGTTCTGAATCCATCAGTAAAATGTGGTTATATTACCTCCCTTCTGCTGCATACAATACAGTTTGGTATGTTTAAAAAAATAAATAACTTATTCTTTTTGGTAACAGAGTGTCATGATTTTTAACAGGGAAGAATAAATTATGACTGTTATTTCAGTACTTTGAAAATAACTAAGAACGATTCTTCTTACATTTTCAGTATTTCTTTTCAGATATAAGCAATCAAAAAGTAATTAAACTCAATATATGATAATAAAGTTGGAAGAGAGTAAGCAGGTTTGCTGGTAGGAGGAGTAAAAATGGGATCTTGACAGCAATATGGAAATGTTAGCTGACCCCCAGTCTTCAGCATGACTCATACTCCTGTGTTATCTGCTATCAGCTGAATAGAAGTTACATAACATAGAACTGTCAAAAATTGACTTTTGTGTTGTTATTAATTTGATCTGTGTTGTTGCTGCTTTGTTTGAAAACGAGTAAATAATTTTTAATTATTTTTTTCAGATGGACAATGATGTGGAAAAAGAGGATGCTGACGAAGTTGAACAAGATCTGAAAGCGTGGATCAGCTATTCTAAAAGTTGTGGTGAGTTGCTCATAGTTTATATTAAAAAATCCATTTCCTGTACGGTAGTTGTTCCTTTTTAAATAATGTTATTTTTCTTATTAGGGAATTACTTAAGTGTACTGGTGCTTCAGTTAAACGATTAAGTCTTATTTTAAGTGACATTTCATCAATAATACCAGATTAAAATATGAGTAACCAATAATAAAAAGGATTATTCTGCTGCTATCTTGCTGAGCCACTGAATTTAAATAAAGTGGATACTTAACTTTCAAGTATCTACTTTATTAAAATTCAGTGGCTCAGCAAAACAAAATTTGTTACAAAATCTGTCTAATGCGAAGGTTTGAAGAGATTACCTATCAACCTTTTTTTATCAAGCAAGAAAAACTGAGACGTTTGGTCTTGGTAATGGTTGGGTCCAAGTTTATAGAATTGTAAAAAAAATAGTTTTTCTCTGTTGTTTGAATATTTTAACTCAAAATGATAATCAATAGGTAATTGAAGTCAGGCTAATTGGCCTTTTCAGACCTCCCTCCCTCTTAAAATTTATGAATGGCCCCTAATCTGTTGTTTTTACCATATTTCACACTTAAAGCAGTTTCCTTTGATTTACTGCTAAACCAATTGATTTTCTCCAAATAGTTTTGAACTTCAGGACTCTGTAACCAATTATTATCATGGTTCAATTTTAATGATTCCATTATTTTTGGTTGTTCAGGAGTCGACAGAGACAAGGAACCTATGAAGTATGGCTGTGAGGACCACTGGACTTGGAACAGGCATGATCGCAGCCATGAGGTAGGCCTAACTTAAACCTTGTTAACTCATGGGATTAACTTGCTTTGTAACCAATTAAAGTATTTATATTTAATTTAATTTGGCAAGTTAAGTGTTTCATTAAGGCTCCAATTCCAACACGGCATCAGCGCGCTCAACATCGACAGCGCACTCAACGTCGACGTTGTTGTTGTTGTGCCAGAGTCAAATGTAAAGCGGGCAATGGTGATTGTTGACATGTCAACAATCAGTGTGTGCAGCGTCTAAGAAACAGTCACCATTGCTTGCTTCACGTTTAACTTGCTTCACAATGACGCCGACATCGACGTTGGGCGCACTGACGCCGTGTTGGAAAGGGAGCCTTTTCCTCTAAAGCTTCTGGTCTAGTTTTTTTGCCCTTGAAGCCTGAGAAAACTGTATTATTCATGAGTGGTTGTCCAAAATAGGGAGTTGCCTAAAAGGCAAATACTACCCCATGGACAAATTACAATCACACGGTTGAACATACCAAGACTTCAGTATATTTTTGGAAAGTTAACCGTCTAATGAACGAAACAAATTGCAGAGGGAGATGGAGGTAGAGAAGATTGATCAGTTCTTTTTAACAACCACTCTTAGTCAGTATAACAGTAGTAGGGGATTTTTTAAGGTAGCTTGGTTGTTTTGATTAGTCCAGTCATTGCAGATGTTGATTAGTTTTGACTTACAGTAGACTCCCTCTTATCCAGACACCTTGGTGCCAAGACCCGTTCAGATAACAGTTTTTCCAGTTAAACCGGATGTTCCCTAAAACACATTAAATTATTACCCTAATGCATACAACTCTATTTAAGTCAATAGTCTGATTTACACTTGAGATTGTATACTAATCGCAAATCTTTCCTACGAGAATCCATAATACTGTACAGTCCATTTCCTCTCGATCATGTCCGGTTCAACCGATGTGTTGTTAAAAATCGTCCGGTTAACAAGATGTTACTTCCGTGGAGTGTAGTCCAGTTAAACTGATGTCCAGTTAATTAAAAGGTGTTCGGATAAGAGAGAGTTTCCCTGTATTTTGAGTGTTCAGCAGATAAATAAATGGTAACAGAGAGTTGCAGTTTTTAAACTTAAAGTAATTTTACATGAGTTTTTCTCATAAGTTATCTCTAAAGAACAGTAGAAAATTGCTTTAACTATACTTCCGATTTATCCACTCTTTTTCGCCCACTTCCTCAAAAATAATTTCCATCTCCTAAAATTTCAAAATCTCCAATTTCTTTGACAAAAAATGTTCTGATTGTAAAACTAATTTCATCAGAAAACAAATTATGATTATAATTTTAGGTGAGTTTGAAATTTTTGTTACTGTTTTGTATGGGTTGCAAGTTTCTAGTACAAACTATGACCGAACAATCTGCCTTTTATTTTAACTATCCTTTTCCTCATGCAACCATGGGATCATTCCCAAAGAGACAGGTTAAGTTGGCATCTTCCTAGCCACCAAGGTTGCATACCTTGTGTTCTTTATCATCAACAACAATGAAGACAATATAACGATTTGATAAAAGTTACATCCCCATAGTAGGGAAGGGCTCATTCTGTTTTGCCATCAGATAAAGCCTTACCGGTCTGTTAGATAGCCATGATTCTCTCCATAAATGCTTACACAGCCGATGTGTCCGCAGGTTCGGCTGTACGGCTCGGGTCTGCGGGTCGCCCACTTCCACCCCAACTGGAGCAGCGGGACGGCCGGAGTGCGTGGCACACGGGTCCTCAATAACGGCCGCTACTTCTGGGAGGTCCAGGTATGTAGTCTTGGAAATGTTCGTAGTGGCCAAATAATGGCGATTGAGGGAACAGCGACCTCTCCTCAACTAAAGATGCTTTTGAACTTTCATACCTTTTAAGTGTTTGTGATCTGATTTAGAGAAATCTGTGAAAAAATCCACTTGCAAATGGAATGATTCTTTTGCATTTTTACAGAATTATATTAACAGATTATACGGGATCATTATAAAAGGTGTCTTTGAAATCAAAGCTTAAAAAAAGAGGCCCTGTAAACAGTAAAATATTCAGAGACGCAATAAAACATGCAGAAACTCATACATTTTGGATACATACCTAATATGTTTCTATGTGAGCTCCCTTAGTGGAATGACAGATGTCTAAGCGATAGTCAACGTCCTGCAACGTTCCCTGAATCATTCCAGTAGTCACAGTTTCAATACCTACCTGCAAAGTTTCTTTCTTGCATTTGATGTAAATCACAGATTTTCTCAGAATGAACAATATTCTGAACGTGACCCCATAAAAAGTTTAATATTGTTCATTCTGAGAAATTGTGCATTCTATTTTTTGTATTCCTGATTCTGTGTTCTTTTCCCTGCTTTTAAATGGTCTGTTTCATTATGATTATTGGTTTTGTTGACTTCATTTCAGCCTAGAGTTTCCATAGAAATAATGACACATAGTCTAACTCCAAAATACACCGACTATTAAATTTTTAAATAAGTTACCATAGAAACTTATTTTAAATAAGATAAAATAAGCAAGATAGAAAAAGCAATGATTCATTGCTTTTCTATCATCCCAAGATATAAATTACTCCATTTACATCTTGGATGATAAATCAAGTAATATCTTTCACTAAATTACTATAGTTAAATGTTAAATATTCACTAACTATTATACAATATGTAGGTGTCGCAGAGGATATTCGGGACGAGCATGATGTTCGGAATCGGAACCAAGAAGGCACGGCTGCATCGGAACCTCTTCACCAACATGATAGGGGAAGATGAACACAGCTGGGGCCTGAGCCACAAAGGCCTCATCTGGCACGGCGGCGTGTGGGCTCAGTACACGGCGCCGTTCCGGGAAAACCAGGTACAGTAGACAGTACAGATACAGTAACTGAGCATACCTAAGATCAGAGTCGCAAATGCCTCCTCTGGCACGACGGGGTGTGGGTATGTCGTTCCAGGAAAACCAGGACCAGGGTCGTCACGTGGTTGGGGCAACTGGGGCGATCGCCCCAGGCACCACGGCTAGGGGGGGCATTATTATAAAAGCAGCGGCCAGCTTAATTTCGCGGGTGTCCGTGCCTGGGAGCTACCACAGCAAAAGTAATAAACAAAATTTTAAAATATTAAGTTGGATGTGCATAAAGTATTTTTGAAAGTTATGTATATGTATGTAAATTATTTTATATTAAGTTGTAGGCATTTATTGAACAAATACATACTTTTCACCATCACTTTGTATATTTCCATCGTTTTCCCAAATAAAATACTTTATCTAATTCGAGTAGCTGGATTCGTTTTTACTACTTTTAGTTTAGTAATTATAGCCTTATAATGAACTCTACTACTTAATTTTTGTTTGTTTATTAAGTCCGTTTAGGTGTTTGTTGAACACTGAAGGTGAGGCTAAAAACACACACGTCACATCACGGCCAGACTTGAATGCTCTGAGGAGCACACACGGCTGAATCGGCCAAATGTTGACTGATGGATAAGTGTATATAGCCTCTCCCAACATCCATTCGTTTATTTAAGAACAGTGCGTTTTTTCCACAACTTTACGTTGCCTATGCAAATGCGAATGAGTACGTCGTGCCCTCAATATGTATATGAGTATGTCAATATGTAATGCACCCTCTCCGAAATTATCGAACACGGACGTTTCGTGACGAGTATGTCTGTATAGCAGTACCTTAAAACACAGTCAGCGACACAATCCGCTATGCAACTTTGTACTGTAACAAGCGTTGCTCATTATATGTGTGTGTGGAGGGGGAACACCCGACAATATTTCGCCCAGGGCACCAGTAAACTACGTGATGGCCCTGCCAGATACATTAGACAGTAAAGTGATCAGGGATAGTAGACAATACAGGTACAGTAGACAGTAAACAAGCACAGGTACTGTGTACGTTGTACGTTGTAAAGTTGTCATGGTACAGTCAATAGTTCAGGTACTGTAGACAAGCACAGCTTGTGTTTGAGCAAGGCCACACTGAAATACAGGCCGGAGTCTCCCCCCCTCCTCCCTACTGCCAAGTCACAACATCGGCCAAACTCCTAGTGCCGTGTTAGAAAAAACAACTAAAATCATACGAATACTATAAACATTTACCAATAAATTATGACATTGAAAACATCAAAATCAAAACAACAAGAAACTCAATTTTCAAATTCCAAATAAATCATCTGATGAAATGTAAACAAATTACTTTCCTGAGATGTTTACCGTTTTTTAATCCAAGAAATAAATTCTTGATTTATTCAAAATAATTTTTGACCGCAGTTAATGATTCATTGATTTTTGCAGATTGAGAAAATGTATGGTTTTTAAACGAAACTTAAACTAATTATGTAGGGCACGATAGTTTTAAGAGTGTGACAATGAATCCCCATTAGAAAACATTACAAAAGCGTCTGCGATTCCGTCTGATAGAGTGACGTCACCAATGAAGGACTCTGGCCTGTAGTGTAGTGTGGCCTTGGTTTGAGATACAAGCGTCTCATGTGGCACTGCGGTGTGTAGGCACAATACACTGTGTTATTCCGGGAAAACCAGGTGCAGTAGACAGATCAGGTATACGGTTGACAGTAGGCGAGCACAGGAACAGTACCTGAGCACAGCTGGGGTCTTTTTGGCACTGCGGAGTTTACACAGTACACGGCGCCATTCCAGAAAAACCAGATAAATTAGGCAGTGGACAGTACAGATAATGTAGAAAATAGTCGAGGAAAGGTACATTAAAATAGATAGTAACAAACAAATAGATACAATAGACGAGCATACCTGGGGTCAGAGTTGCAAAGGCTCATCTGGCATGGTGGGGTGTGGGCATAGTACACAGTGTAATTCGAGGAAAAATCAGCTACGTTGGTCAGAGGAGAGGATTTTAGAAGTAAACCTTATTAATTCTATATAGATTTGATACACAAGTCACCCAATATGAAGTTTTCCGACCTTTGTGACATACAGACCTGAATTTTGGCATGGGAGTTCCTCTTTGTTTGTAGATGCTCACTAAGAAACGGTTTTCCAAAATCCCCTCAAAGAGCCCTCTTACTGAACTCCAATGTGCCTAAGAGCTGTGGAAGATGTCATGCTTTCCTTATCGCAAACCAAATTTTAATTAAATCAAAATTAGAAATTAACTATCTAATTCTTAAAATGGTTGCTTACCGTGGAAAAACCAAAGAATAATTCTTTTACTAATAGTTAAATGTTTCCTTGGTATTTTATTCAGGGACTTGAAATTGAAATTTTTAGACTCGTCTACTTGGTCATATTATTAAAATCAACATTAATAAAGGGTATATAACCGGATCACCACAACAATTCATTTGTTCATAAGGAAAAGCATATGACATAAAAATAAACAACTATACAATATTTGCAAAAGATAGTCTATGAACAAAACAACATAACTTTCACTAACCATGAACTAAATCATCAGTAATCTTTGTTTAAAGCTAATTGTTGGTGATGGTGAGTTTGTTTTGATTTTTATTTTTGCGGACTGATCCCTGATGGCAAATGTCCGCAAAAAAATTTTCAGACCGTGAGGAAGAACTAAAACAAATAATTATTTACAGGCGACCACGGTAGGCGTCCTCTTCGACGGAATCGAAGGAACCTTGACGTTCTACAAGGACAACAAGTGTCTTGGGGTGGCATTCCGAGACTTGCAGCAAGTCCGAGAGCCGCTGTATCCGATGGTGTGTTCCACGGCATGCAAGACCGAGATGACCTTGACCTACATGCGGCGGGACTTTGTCAACCTTCAGGACCGCTGCCGGGCCGTCATTCTGGAGGGAATCAAGAACAAAAGGGACCTGGAGAAGCTGGAAGTGCCGACGTTGATCAGGAACTACCTGGCCGAAGCGATATCCAGGCAGTTCGTTCCAGTCAATTATTACGTGCTTAATGTTTAGTGCAGTTACGGTTTGTAGATTCAAGACGTTTCGGTTACATGACTTGGTTTTTCACTGCTTCTTCAGCAGGGTAATGTTTGCTGTCAAATTCTGTTCAAGTTCAACAATTGTTTGAAATTGTTAGGAGTGCTTGTTTGTTCCACGCTAGACTTTTTAAAACAACAGCGGAAATATTAAACAACAGCGGAAATATTAAACAACAGATTTCAGAGGGAGGACTTTTTATAGCAATTAAGAAGAGTGTAGTTAAATTCTAAAAACCTCAATTTCGGTGTGAGTTAATTATAAATTATCTCAAAAGATTGTTAAATCATTTGTCAATCTAAATTTTGCCAGTACTTTTTCCCCTTTTTAGCAATAATTCAACAATCTTGGATGGATGGTTGAGGCCAGATTGAATTTGAAAGTTAATATTGACCCATGGAGAAGGAGGAGGATGCGCAAGACTCTTAAATAATTAAATACGGACTAATTTAAGAATCTCCGCACAATAGTTAGCTGTGCAATAGCTCGTTAAATGGGTAGTCTAATTTGTTTTGAACAAATGATGAATTTTCATACCTATTTAGTCAAGAGATTTAGTCAATGAACTATTTGTACCATTATACTGTAAAAAGATCTAGTCATAACCTAGTCTACCTAATTTGTCATTGTTAAGGGTGATTGATTTTTAAATAGTTAGTTAATTTGATTGTTTTTAATCTATACGGATGATTTTGCTGTTGTTTTTAACTTTAACTTATTTATGTAATAATTTTTGTTATCCGTGTGTTGTTGTTGTTATTTTTACTTTTGTTGATGGTGTGATGCTTTCAGTGTACTTCGGAAATGATATTTGTAATATAATTAAGGCTCTTGCATTTTAAAATATTGTGAAGGGAACATTTTTACGACATTCATTTATTAAATATTTGGTTGAGTAATTAATTATTGCAAGATATTGAGTTTTAAAATATGTTCATAACAGAAACAATGCCTAAAAACAGAACCATCAGTGAATCCTGTAGGTATCGTAAGAGTTTTCAAGATGCACTGCAATCAACGGTAGGCAGTGTTAGCAATACTTTTAATAATGTGTGTTTGGTAAAAGCAGTGTGAGTTATCAACTTTGCATATTGTTGTTTTTGAGACAATAAACATGTAAGTTACATTAACTAACCAAAGATTGAATCTTGAGAAGAGAAGCAAATGGTGTAGCTTATAAAATTAGATAAGCTTAATAATTGTGATCAATAGATATATTTTTCACCATGAATGATGAATAAACTAGTTTTGTAATGAATCGGTGTTCATCTATAGCTTTTTATTATTTTAGATTAATTGTAATTAGCAAGGAGTTTAGTTTTTTGTACCCTAAACTATATACACTTACTAGTGTATAAAAAATTTCTTTAAATACATTCCAATTCAGTTTAAAAATTGTAAAAGTCACTATGATGTAAAATTATTGTTTGTAGAAAGTAACACCTTAAGACAGATAGTTCTGCGAATGAAATAAAACAATTGTAGGAACCCAAATTAAATTTAAGTACCTCAATGTTATAACCTCTTAATGCTTAGACGCATTTGTATTTAAAATTATATGATTTTCAACCTTTCCTAAAATAATCTGAAGAGTTTCAACAAGAAAAATACATTTGTAAAAATATAACATGTTCACTGCATTGTGAGATCTTGGGGTTTCGTGCCTGCCATACAATATCTATGCGGTAGCTGATCAGCTGATTTTTTCATTTTTTACAACTTTGATGATTCGGTGAAAAATTATCAAAGATCACCAAATTTTGTGTTTCTGTAATGTTCCTGTTGTGCCCTACATACATGTAATCATAATTACAAACGAGATTTATAATTCTCGCGACGCACAGAATTAATAAGTGATTTCCTTGTGTATGATATGAGACCGCGGGGTCTCATGTCTCTTAGTTTTTAGGTTAGTTAGACCAACCGTAAAAACAAAACCGTAAACACTTTCCGCAAGGATTGTAACATTATTTATGTTTCCTAACCAAGATTTAGCATTCAGATTACAAGAATATTCATAGTTATCTCATTTTAAAGTGTGTAAAAATAACTTAAACCATTGCCTTATTTATCTGTGACACGAGAACCTGAGATCTCATGAATTGTTGTCCAAGCCTGGTATGAATCAGCCACAGACTGACACCTAGAACACGATGCCTCCATTCATGTCTGCTGTTGCATGCGCAGAAGATCGTCTGCACAACGAGACCTGGAGATCTTGTGACACACTGGCGTTATGGTACTGCACAAGATCTTAGGGTTTCGAAACACACAAGAAAGTATGGCAAAAATTATTTAATCAAAATGGTACGCTGTGAACGTGTTAAGTCATCTTAACTTGTTCTAGAATTTCCCCTTTTCATTCATTCTATGAAAATCCTGTATATATAAGCATAAGCCTGTTAGAAAATTAGTTAATATGTTACATATTCGTGGACTTATTATTATTATTATTATTTATTTCGTATAGTTGAGAAAAGATCTTGAACCCGTGGATCTCTCAGTTGTGCCATATTTGTGCAATATTTTACCAGGAAACGTTATGCTTTGTTACCGACTGTGTATATAATTAACTGTACAGAAGGTAATATTTTATAAACAAATCTCACACTCAAAGCTTTGTTTTAATATGATCCTGAGGCTATTTAGAGTAAGGAAAGTAATTGCAAAGTTTCAACTTCAATTTTTTAACTGCCACTTTTTTATCTTGCTCTTCAGCTTGTTTTATGGTTTTAGACAAATACATCAGGTAAGTAAGAACAAAAGATACAGAATTTTTCACTTATTTTATTTTGTAAGAATAAGTTATTGACTTAATATAACTCTTATGTAAATAAAATTTCTATACATTCTACCTCACACTCACTCAGGTACTCAACATACACTCACTCAGACAATCATCTAGCGTATATATTTCGAACGTAAGTAATCGATCGGAAAACAAATCTCCACCTCCGTTACAGGGATTGAAACTTATTTTCAAATCGTCACTTAGGTAAATGGTGACTTAAGTTACCTATATACATAATTGAACACTTTGTTACATTAGTAAGTAATTCTATGTCACTTGAAGGACCTATGGCTCAACATTTCGATAAACATTAGCATTTTTGCAACAATATAAAAGTCATTAACTTATTGTTATTTACAAAATAACAGTACAACTAACTAACTAGTTTTCACGTCAGACGTTTACAAAAGCAGTAGCGAACTTATATTTATAAAACACAATCACAAGATTTTATTATTAAAATTAAATACATACATAGTAAGATTTATCATACAAAATATGGCAGTGGAAGAAGATATACAAGACTGGGTAGCACCTGTGACTCGGCTCTTAGCCTGTGGTTAACGATTCTACCTGGGAACAAAACACGAGATTGCATGAATATACAGTAGACCCCCTCTTAACCTACCCTCATGGGACCGGACCTAGGTCAGATAACTTGAAAGGTCGGTTGAAACGGGTAATCCTCTAAACACCTAAAAATGAAAGTTCTATTTACATCATGATTTAGGGTTCTATTAACATCATTTTAAAGCCGTCCATTGATTATTTAGAAAATAAACTATAGTTAATTATTAACCTAAAATTACAAAATTAAAACAGTAAAAATGCCACAAATAACCCCAAAACATGGTCATAACAAAACCTTTTTATAAACTAAATAGCAGATGTGTTTTAAAATTTTCTTATGTTAACAACTTTAGTAAAGTATTCATATATTTTTTACAAATCTTTTGTAATGCGGTATTGATTGTCAATGCATCTTCTGTACGTTTTCATAAATTAATAAATGGTGTATTCAAAATATTTTAACCCTTAACTACCTGTAGAGTCGAGCCTAATGTTCCCATCACTGAATATGGAAACGGAAATGTTATAATTCATAGAAAAGGGCAGTTGAATCTTGGGTTAAACCGAACTAATATAAAAACAGGTTCAATTAAAACAATCCTTAATATTTGATTAGCAAGGGCGGATAATCCGATCTTCGGTTAAAACGAGGTCGCTTAAGAGGGGGTCTACTGCATTACAGTTAGGTAGTGAACATGATATCACTGCAAGGTTCGACCTTACTGAGGACATTTCACATTACAAGGAACCAGTTACTTGTGCCGCTCACTCCATGTGTGCAGTGGCTGAAATATATAAACATACAATGCAGTTTGGGTATGGCATTTGTGGCACAATAAGGATAAAATTTATACACCAAAATAAGTTATTTTTTAAGAGGATAAACTTTTGTTCATACCTCTGAACAAGTAACTGGTTATGCTTGCCAAACTGTGGTTATTTATTTTATATTTTATATAACACTATCAAATTTTGTATGCGGCAACACTAGTGGGTTCTTCGCGATGATGCCTAAAACTGATCCTGAGCTGCCATTTGATAAATGTTGTCACCATTGTTCCTGCAATAGCTCCTTGAGCTCTATACCTCTGCTTACAGCTGAAATATCGTCTATAAACTGTCAGCTGCACAGCGAGTAAACAGATATTCGAGACACACAGGTTAAACAAGGCACAAAGAAACCATCACTCATGATGTACAGGAATAAAGGTTCGGGCGAACCGCAATAAAGGCATCAATCAGCTGTTACAAAATGATTAAAAAATGACAAAGTACAATTTTAGTTACAAAATAAAACTGACATTTATTTTTATTCAATCATATTATACTAGTGGCTTGAAGGGGCTAAAAGCCCCTAATGAGGGAAAATTCAAAAATCCTTATTTATTATAGTACGAAATACCTTCATAGAAAACTGAATCCACCTTATAATTATTGATATCTAGCCTCCCACATGGTTTTCAATCAAGTATCAGCATCACATGTTTTATAAAAACAAAGCAGACGTTTTTGGATCTCAATGCTTTTTAAATGGCAGATATTTTACGTTATCTCTCGTTTTCTGGTGAATTTCAAGCAATTTCATTATTTTTCCCGCTATCATGGAATAGAGTCTTTTAATTTGAGCCCTCTCCCACCTTTCTACGACTTGCCAGACGTCCACAATTTTGACACAAAGAATCGCCTTACGAAATTAAATATATGATTAGTTTTAGCTATGGTACATAATCCAATATTATTGAAATTGGTTGGATAATAATTTTTCTCCCTCAGATTCTTGTAAAATCCTTAATTTTTTACCAAAAAAGAGGTAAAGCAAAAAAGTATAGAATTGTTCTTACAACCATGTGAAGTGTCAGTTCATGCACTGAGAACTAATCGTAAACAGCTATTTACTGAGAAGTGAGCGTAAAAGTCTTTTACACTCGCCAGCCGTTCACTCATAAGCTTGCATTGTTACTCTACGCACCGCAGCACTTCAACTTCCATTTTTATTTATTTGGCTGAGATAGACTCGTTTATATCCTCAAACTGGCGCATTCAGCTACAATGAATGTAACTATGAATTTATTGTTTGGGAATTTAAAACTGCAATTGAAGGAAAGACATATAACATGTTGTTACAGTTGTACATATAACATATTGTGTAAAGTGTCTTCTCCCTTTCCCTAAAACGTAGCTCAAGCAACAAAGACCCATCACACACGTTTAATACAAATATAATTATTTCTGTACCGATACTTAAAAACTTATTCTCGACTCACCGGACTAGGTGGTTTTGATGCACACTTGACACCGGCTCACTCTCTGTAGCAAGTTGCCTTTCTTGAGCGTCTGTTTGCGCGGCGTCACGAACTGATCGCTGTCGTCGATCGTGGCCAGCCAGAAGCTGAGTTTGTTGGCAAAGTAGTGGCAGCTGCCGCGTGCGCCGTTGCACTCGATGAAAGGCGTCGCGCGGAAGTCTTCCAGGCAGGAGCCGGGGCTGGCCAGGGATTGGCCGCCGCCCTCTGCGCCTGCCGCCGTGTGCTGGAGGAGAGAGAGGGGTTGGTTAATTCTATGGCACCAAGAAGAATTAAGAGGGGAGTGTTTTTCCCTTGCCTAGCTGGTGAAGGGTGTGATAGCATTATCAGCAAATTCACTATGGGATAGTGAGCTAGAGGCTCTGAGGCATGGGACCTTGATAGCTTTTTGGTTTCTTAACCCCTAGATACCAAAAACACCATCCATTCAAAACTCTAGCGTACGTATACTCTACCATACATATACTCTACCATATGCACTAGTGGATCCGAGCGCACGGAATCGTGCGCTACTCTAGCAGAGCGATAATTCAAATGGCGACAAATTTAAAACACAATCATGCTAACACGATCCGTCTTGAGGGTTATGTTTACACAAATTAAAAAATAACAGCAATTAAATTATCCAGCTGATCAAAATGTAAACAATTATGTTCTTCATAAGTATAACATGGGAACTTTAAAAGCCAATGGGGCAAAGCCCAAGGGACTTTTTCAAAAATGTAAGGCCAGTTTGCAAATCTACGCGACACGCTCTTTCCAATGAGCCATCAATGATCAAAATCGGTTAAGAAATGACGGAGGAGTTCATAAGACAAATTTCGTGTTGGCGTATTAATTATATAGAATACTCTACCGTATGTATACTCTAGCGATAGGAGGAATATCTCAAGTACACTCTCAAGTAGGAATTTTTGTGTGATTCTCTTCAAATTTAGTACAGACTCAATGATTTTGTTCGGATTCACAATAGTGGATTGGACTCTCCAAAATTGGTTTGAACACTATGTAATTTTGGACAAGGTAATCGGTAAACAAAGTGGAGCACCCTTAACCCCACTTTTGGTGGATAGTTGCCTCAAATTTAGGGTTTTTGGACCCTAAAAGGAAGGGTCGTCTAAGCCCTTAATGTAATTTTAATATATTTTTTATTCAAGAAAATTAAATCCAAAAAAATTAAACCTCTCTCCAAAAATTATAGCACAAAAAAGATTCACTGGCAAGAAAAGTTACTAAACACAGTATGTTATCTTAAGGGAATTTGGCACTGCAGCAGCCAAATTATCATCCGATATCCTATAAATTTGATAGAGATATTATTTTCCATGAACTCACCATGACAAAGCTGTAGCCGATCCACAGACCCTCCCAGCCAGCCGGACAGTCAGGCACGTTGACAGACTGGCTGTGCACGGCTATCACGTTGGACGGTGCTTCACAGACCACGCACCTGGGAAAAAACAGACATTTTATTGGGACTACTTTCTATCAAACATTGCCAGGATTTTCCCCTTTCTAATAACCAGAAACTAAGGAGAGTTTGTGTAAAAAGAGCTAAAAAAGGATGGATAGTAATAGGCTTCGGTTTTCTGAGACAGAATATCTGAAGTTGGTTTGCACAGCAAGTTGAAAACAATTGAAGGGGTCCCCCGTAAAACGTTCTAAGCGACAAAATTTCAAAATCAGAGATATTCAGTGAAAAAGGTTCTCCAGGACATGAGCTACACCGTGGTATATATTGTTTTGAAGATATTTGAGTTGGTAGCCCTGATTTCGTCTGTCAAAGTTTGCGTGCTTCACGAGACTGCACGGATTTTCTGGGTATTAACTTCTATTCACCGAAAGATGGAATCCCCACCGGTCGTTGCGCTGTCACCCAAGGACCAAAATTGTGTAAATAAAAATAAAAGACGTGAAGTAAATATTGGAAAGTGGGAGGATAAGACCAGGATTGAATATAGAAAAGTTGGACTACCCTATATTTCAAAAAGTAAGAAGCCAAGGCCTGGATATTGCCCCAAAAGAGGTGGGTAGAATAACGTTTTAAGCACCACATGTGGATAACTTTTAGCAAAATGACGTATCACGTTTTATTAACAACATTACGTTTTTGTACTTTTACATCAATAAAATTGTTTTATATTCAGTTTTATTTTTGTTTCTGTTGGTACTCCTACTCTCCCTCATGTTTTCTTCCAAAGTAGAAGAGCAGTCCGTCAGAAAACGTTCCAAGCGCCAGTCATTTAGAACGTTATAACCCCTAAAAAAACACATAAAATGTTTTTAAATGCTTGATGGCAGGTACAAATTCAATATAATGCTACATTATGATGTTATAAATAGGGTGTTAAAAGATTATACATGATTATAAGTTCTAACCTTAAAAAACCGCAAATTTTAGAATTCAACTTTCAACCCTTCATTACTCAAAACTAGGTTTTTGTCGTTTAGAACGTTTTACGGGGGACCCCTTCAATTGCCAAGGTTATCTTATTGTTTTCAACTTTGTTTTTTAGAAGTTTCTCTCAAGGTTTAGATTGCAATAGTTGCAGCCAGACCTGGTAAAGCTAGTTGCCAAAGGTTTTAACATTTGAGAGGGAGGCAGGTGACATATTCTTGTACCACTTTTTTTATTAATAATTTTTAGGGCAGGTTTAAAATAATTAAAGGAAAATCTTTTGGTGATCTGTACAATTAACTACGATAATTTATTCTTAACTTCAAATCAACACCTGTTTTTTCAACTGGTATACAATGTTAATGACTAAAAAATATTTACCAACTCATCTTTTAATTCAGTTGCAGTTCACACATTTAACTGAATTTTAATTCAAATCTGCAATTGTACCTTGAGATGTATTCTTTGATTTGAGATTCTTCCACTGGCATCATCGGGATCGGTGAGTTTGTACTGAGCCAGTAGGACTTGTCGTTGCGACTCGCGTAGTTACAGACATCGTTGAAATCACAGAAGAGGAACGGCATTGTTGAGAATTTTCTTATACATGAGCCAGCAAAACCTGCGAGGTTAATACAGTTAGTAATAATAAAAATAATTAGTTTGATTGAGAAATATAGCCATAAAAATATAATCATCCAAGTTAACAATTATAGTCAAAGATTAATTTTGTAAAATTAAGCGTAAGGAGATCGTTATTTACATAATTAACAAGAAAAAAGAAACTAATAATAACAAATACTAGGGATGCCACATCATTTATAAATTTTCTTCAACCATTTCAAATTTTCCTAAATGATTTTTTTTATAAACTACATCATCTTAATTTCTATAATCTGACTGATGAATATTGAATTTTTTAAGTAAGTTACATTGAACTATGTGTTTTTAAAAATTACTTTTTATAAAAAAAACTGATCTGTGAGGAAAAAGAAATCTCCTTCTGATCTGTGATGAGAATTATATAATTCAGGCACCATCAATGGTCACTTTGAATAGCACCTTTGAATGATATCAAAGAAATTAAGAAGGTTAGTGTACTTAAAATTTTGTATTATGACTAAAAACACTTTTAGTCATAATACAAAATTTGAAGTAAACTAACCTTCTTAATTTCTTTGATGTCATTCAAAGGTGCTACTTTTATAAAGTTTTCACAAATTTTCATTCAATATGTTGAAAAACTTTTCTTATTTTCCAAATTTTAAGTTTTCTTTTAATCTCTTTGATCACTTTGATGGTTTATTTGTTGTTCTGCAGATTTATATCTTACCTAGGTCCTGGTTGTGGGCCTTCTCGTTGCCCTCAATATACAGCAAGCTATAACCGTCCCAGAGCTTGTGGTGTCCCGGATAGCACTCCGGGACCATGTCTGTCTGGGAGTGCTTGACCAGGAGTATCCCAGTCATGTAGTCCCCTTCATCCAGACAAGGCGCTCCCGGCACACCAGGCAGTCCAGGCTGGCCCGGTGTTCCCTAGAAAAAGGATAAATATGAGTTTTTAGTTGATGAAATTCTTGGAGGATAACTTGATTACAGTTTGTGTGTTTTATCTTGAGCTATGGCCTACTCCTTTGCTGGAGCTGTCAACCATTGTTTATTCTAAATGATCTGGGACAGTAACAAAATAAAAATTAAAATAAACAAAAATCAACTTTGATTGTGTACAAATTACAATAAAGATATAAATAGAGAGCTGATAAAAAATGTTAAAATGTCAGGCTAGAAGGACTTTAGAGATCATGTGTGGTGTTCTGATGACATTCTCTATTCTCCAACTGCTTCAGATGTGAAGAGTCCCCACAGCTCAAGATAAAACACACAAACTTTATACTTATTGACTAGTATTCATAAGCTTTAAAGAAGATTTGACACAAAATTTTGCATTCATAAAGAACTTGAGCTTTCAAATTAGAGTGATTCTAGACCCTTGTGAATTTGTTGGATCAATGTCAGATGGACAGACAAGTAGACAATTATCACTGTTATTATAGGCTAAATCGCTGACCACCAGTTATGGGTGTTTGACGGTGAATAGGTGTGGTGGAATAGGTGAAATATTTCAAGGTTTCAAGGTGAATGAAAGGTGATTGTGTTATGGCTCTTCGGTCTTGCACTGTTTTATGACCCCTCAGTCCTGGTTTTCTCTGCTGGGTATTGAAACAGAAATATTCCCACAAAAAAGTGGGTTAAGTTTATGGTGTATGGTGTAACATAAGCTAAGACTGCAAATAATGAATGAAAAACTATTTATTTCACAAAAAGAACCAAACAACTATGAATTAAAAAACTATGTGGATGATTAAACAGGCTTCTTCAGGGTAGGATGAATATGAATTCTTGGCCAATTTCTCTCCTATGGAGGGCTAACAACAATTTACTCTTTTGAAGACAATTCTAACTGTGATCAACCAATATTAAACATAATGGGGGAGAGCAATAGACAGTAGCTGTACTGCCTTCAGTTTCCAGCTGCAATTTTCAGTAAAGAAAAGAAAGAAGAAGGATTTTCTGAATGATCTTCGACTTACAGCCAGACCCGGTTGCCCGTCGAACCCTCTGTCTCCCCTGACGCCAGGCGGCCCGATGGGACCTGGAGGCCCCGGGAGCCCAGGGAAGCCTCGGTCTCCCTTCATCCCGTCTATTCCCGGTAGTCCGTCCCTTCCTTGGGGACCAGGCAGTCCCGGGGTTCCTACAAAGATGAGGACAAAGAGTGACTGTTAATGCAATGATTATGATGAAGAGTTAACTTCAGTAAAAGGTCTAAATGTTGAAGAAGATTATGTACAAAAGATTATTTTGTTTTATTGCTGTTTCAGTTTTATTAACTTATCAGCTCTATATGTTTTCTCTCAACCCTGACTTGGATACTTAAATTATTAGTGTAGAAGAAGTATACATTTGTATTTCCACACCGTAAAGCAAAAAATAAGTTGTGACGTAGAGAAGACTTTTGTCGTCAACTAATGTTCCGAGGAAACAGCATGGAAAACAATATGTATTTATATAAACTTCTGATGGCAAAATATTATTAACTGTTACACATCACTAATTCAATTTATAGTTCCAGAACCTAATCTTCACAGTGAAATTAAAAAAAAAGACGTAAAAATAGACTTTTTATCTATGCTTTCTAGTGTTTGCATCATACTTGAGTGAAATTAATCCAAACTAACTGATCCCTTCTTAATGTGGTAATGTTATAGGCAATAAGTTATAGGCAAAGCTATGGGCGACTTACTCAAAAAGCTGTTAGTTTTCCAAGCAAACAACGAATCATCAACCTTCTCCTTTAAGTGGCTGAAGAACTTGGAAACAATTACTTTCTAGAGGAACATGCAGAATGGTATAAGGATGTTACATAGCAGTAGCACAGGTGCATAAGTGGCAAAAATTATTGAATTCCAGTACCTGGTATTCCCGGCAGTCCCTTGTCACCCTTCGGCCCTGGCGGAGGTCGGAATCCTGGCTCTCCCTTGTCTCCCTTCGGACCATCGAAGCCTGGACTTCCTGGCGATCCGTCTCGTCCAGGGAATCCAGGCTCTCCTGGTTTTCCTGGGGCTCCGGCAAATCCTGGCAATCCGTCTAGACCCTTGTCTCCTTTGGGTCCAGGGTAGCCTTGCAGACCCTTTGGACCTGGTAGGAGCAAAATAATTTATTTATGCTTAACAAAGTGTCACTGATACTGTGTACATTTTGTATTTTGATAAATCATGTTACTGTCCATCTCATCTAAAAGTTGAACTACATTAGCAAAAATAAATCTGAATGATCATAGATTAAATAGCATAATGCTAATTTTGTTGCCTACACTTTTAGCTAGTCTTAAATGAAGCAATGCCTTATCGGAATTTTGTATAAGAAGCCCAAGAACTTAAGCACATATCTCTCTTGGCATATATTAGAGCATGACTTTTTGCTTTGAACTCCCAAATACCAAATGTACCAATAGTTAAACATTATTTGTATCTGGGAATATTAAGAACTTTGTACTTTGAGACGTTTAAACTCAACAGAAAGCTTCTACAGATTGTCCTTTTAAAAATAAATAGTTGTTTTCCCCTTCATAGTTTATTAGTATAATTCAGTTGTCTGTCTTAAATTAAAATAATAAAAGCTGTAAATTTGTGTCAAATTATTACTAGTGATAAATTTGGACCTTTTCCAATCAATCAAAATAAAAATATACTTATGTCTACTACTGAAGCCAAGGATAAAACTTAACTAACTTAAACCCAATAAATAAATAAGGATACTTATGTTTCCCACAGATCACCTTAAATAACCTTAGGGACCAAAAAAAGGACACGTAGTGCATTTCTCTTACCTGGGAATCCCTGGTCTCCCTTCTCCCCGGGAGCTCCCAGTGCGGCTGGCCTGCCCGGCTCTCCCTTGGGTCCGGGATATCCGGGCTGTCCGTCCTTCCCTGGGAAGCCTGGAGGTCCGTCGAGTCCCGGAGGTCCAGGTATGCCTGGGAACCCTCTGTCTCCCTTTTCTCCGGGGGGACCCAAGGATCCCGCAGGGCCCACGGGACCTTGCTTGCCTGGCAATCCGGGGAAACCTGGCTCTCCTGTTGGGAAAACGGTTTTGTTAAGACTCTCATGATAAAAATTCAGTGAATGTTCTTAAGGCCACATCACATTGGTTGAGTAGGGCCGAGTTGACTCGGCCAAGTTACTCGACCAGTGTGACACGGCTTTAAAAGCTAGAAACACTTCCCTGAACCTTGACTTATTGAAAACAGCTTTAAATAAACTTTTTTGGCTGTGATGTTATTGGTGTAAGCAAGCAGATGGATTGTGGTTCTCCCTTGCATAAAACAAACAGCTAACTGAATCCTAATTCAATTTGACTTGTTTGACATTCAAAAAAGTTTATAAATTATCAAAGATTATTTTAACAACCACTAACAATCAATAAAACTGAATTTGTTCCTTTATCACAATCCTTTATCCGGGCCTAAGCTAAATTCTCCAAAGAAAACAAAAGGAAACTCAGCACTGTAAGTTCATTTGATATATGGCATAATAACTTTTAGGCATAATAACGACTGGGACTGTGGCGTTTCCTGTAATCCAGTTACTTGGAGGTCACGAATTGTGGATAGTTATGAGCGATAGCTTGTGGACGCGGTGTTCCTTAGTGGGGATTAACGTCAATATTGAATACTACGTTCATAGGACCGTCCTCATAATTAGACCAGTTCGTAAAACTGTTAACCGAGGAAATTGTGGTTCGGATTCCACGTTAAAATGTAGGTCCCTTAGTTGCCATCGGCTGTTGGGCTATTATTTAATTAACAGTCCTGTCTAAGGAACATGTCGGCCTAACAAGGATTGGGATTGGGATTGGACAAGACTACAAGATCGCGCCACAATCATCCTTCACTCATCTGTCATTCATACTTGGCTCAAAATACCTATCTGGGTAGGTCGCCATTTCAAGAAAAGTATCAAAGTAAGGTGAAACGTTTAAGTATTTTTCTCAAAAAATTTTGTTTTGGTTTTGAACAACAAAATTTATGTTAGAAAGTTCCTACAAGCTTACCCTTCTGCCCAGGTGTTCCAGGGATGCCGGCTCTTCCCGGTTTGCAGATGAGTCCTGGAAGTCCCTTCTCTCCCTTCTGGATTAAGCCTGCAGGTCCTGGTAAACCTGGCGGCCCTGTCACTCCTGTAGAAAACATTTTAGGTTTAATGCACGTTTAATTTTGGTTTGAAATGTGATTTTAAACCAAGGCTGCTAGACTTTGTTTGGTTTTTGCTAAGACTGTAATTAAATAGGCATATTTAATATTAAACCTGAGCACTGGATGGGAGCGATATTAGCCTTATTTCTGTCACAGATCAGATATGATGATATTTGTAAGGCTTATTGAATATTACCCCAGTAATTAACAGATATGGCCCATCTGCTGTCATCTGGGTGCATTTTTGAACCAATGGTAACCTTTCTCAGGATTTTCTGAGGCTTAGAATCAACCTGACAATCTTCTAGAAGAACAAGTCAGCAAAAAAACACTGGGCTATGAACTATTTTATTAATTTAAAATTATCTGGTGTAAAAATAAAGAATATTGTAGTCTCATTTTGCTTGAGACTATAGTTAGTCTTAAAATACTTAAATATTTTTTTAAAAAATATTAAAACAACCTTTAATAGTATTGAGCATGGGTCTGTGCTAAAGGACATGTCCTCTACTTGATCAATTTTTTATTTTGAATAAATTTTATATTATTCCTTTTTGTGGATTTTCCGAACAAACTTTCATCTCTATTGCATCTGAATACATCCCTCAAACCATATTTCTGCTTTTGGTTGACTTAAAATGCTAAAAGTCCCTTTAAATAAAAAGACACAAAACAACTGGATTGAAGAAGAGGTGTTCCAACTCACCCACAGACAGACACTTACCACAAACAGGCTTCAAATATTTCATTGTTAAAAGTAGAAATTTTATAAATTTACAAAGATTGATCATTGATTGATTCACTCAAAATTTATTGGCATAACATGTAACACTATTGGGCATCAGTGAAGAAAACAAATCCTTACAGAATAATACATTGACTCATTGATAATTTCTGGTTGTTTATGCACTAAATGATTAATTAAACAAACTAAACAATTTTCCTACCTTTTGGTCCGTCGAACCCAGGCCGTCCCTCCGGCCCCGGGGGTCCCGGCAAGCCTCGGTCTCCCTTCAGCCCCTTCTCCCCTGGCAGCCCATCGTACCCCCGGTCTCCCTTGGGTCCGCTGAAGCCCTGCAGTCCCGGCACCCCGGGCTCTCCCTTGTCTCCCTTCACCTCGACCACGGGTCCCGGTGGGCCCCGGTCTCCCTTGTCTCCCCTATCTCCCGGGTAACCGATGACTCCCAGGCCTCCTGGTGGGGCAACAATGCAGTGTGAGTTGCGCTTTCAAAATATAGTGGTATATTGATAGGAATTACATTAACTTACTTCTGTGGTAACAAAAACCAAAGTAATGTCATTCCTATCTTCCTTGTCTTGAGTCTGCTCCTGGGTTATTCTGCGGTATTTTTCCATTTGATCTGGCTATTTTAATATTAACCTTCTAAGAGGGCTGGTGCCTGAAAGTCTCCCTTCAAATACATAATGAAGGTGTTTTCTGAATTCATGATTTTTTCTTATTCTCCATTTGCTATTTAAATTAATTGGACCATCTGTTTTTCTTAAGATTTTTTGTTAACAGCAATAAAACTAGAACTAATTTATGGTAAAAAATTTATCCCTCAGCAAAAATTCAGGGAAATGGTCTGGAATAAGCTAATAAAACATTGAGGCTTAATACTGAGTATACAAGTGAGGAGGAAGTTGAGGATTCGGTTTCATAAAGGAGCAGTGTTCAACTTGGTTTGACTGAGGAAGAGATACCTTGATCAATGCAGGAATAAATAAAAACAAACAATCCTCAACTAAATTGTGTTTTTAAAGAAGACTTCTTATAAGAAAAAGGTGAAAGAATATCTGTGGGAAGAGAGCCAAATGCTTGGGCCATAGAAATATTTTAATTTTTAGACATTTCTTTGTACAACACATTATCAATTAGGTGGAATAATAAAACTAGGGGTAAGTATTTTTATTGCGTAATTGGATGAACTCACAAACACTAATAAGCCGAATCAATTGCCATCAAGTAAACAATGGAAAAAAGGTAATATCACATGCTGTGTCATAAATAATTCTTCAATTACTTTGAAAAAGGTTTATTACTAGTGGAAAAGCTTACATTCCAAAAATCCAGAAGAAATGTTCTCCAAATGTCTTATACTGAATCGTACAAAAGAATCCCACCAGAGAGCAGACTCTAAACGCTATCACACCCACACAGTGATGGACAACGTATCTTTGACTTTGTTTATACATAGATTCATTTCACTTCATTCGTTCGGCACTCAAGCATTGCTTTCAATACATAAGTTCAAAGAATAATTTTGAATATTCAAAACAAAATCTGTTTTATACCTAGCAATCCTTTGTCTCCCTTTGGTCCATTGAGCCCCGGCACGCCAGGCAGCCCCTTGTCTCCCTTCAGTCCAGGATATCCCGCAGGACCTGGAAGGCCGGGTTCGCCGGGAGCTCCGGGAATTCCATCCATTCCGGGAGGACCAACCGATCCAGGAGTCCCTGGCAGTCCCTGTGATGAAAGAGAAAGTGGTATAACTATCATAAAGTCATTTAAAACTATATTAATTAAATCGACTGATAATAATAAACCAGGAAAATAAAAACATTATTTATCTTAATTCATGCTTAATTGTTTTAGAGATGTATGGAAAAAGATGGAACTCCATAAGCATACTTTTTGATAAACCCGCTTAAATGAATTGACTCTGTCTCTGTAAATCATACTCAACAAATTCCTTAGGAAACTTGAATTTTGATGTTCAAAAATTTAAAATACACAACATGATGTATTTACATCAGCGTGATGTATTTCGATATTTGATTTTTGTATATACATATTTCACCTTAGAATAAAGATACTGTGATTCTCTCTCAGTTGGCTGTTCCAAAATTTGATTTTATGGGTTTTCTTCAATATCGGGAAAATGTAAAAACTGTTCTGAAAAATGCTACATCCCACCATCAGTAATAGTAAGTAGGTTTATACATAATCCCCTCTTTAACAAGTTAAAAATTCTATTCCCAAACAAGTATGTTTCAAAGATTTTCTCTTTTTCAGTTCTAATAAAAATTGTCTATATCAACTCACTCTGTCTCCCTTATCTCCCGGATACCCAGGTAGGCCAGGTTCTCCCTTTGCTCCCGGAATGCCGTCCCTCCCTGGTAATCCTGCCAGTCCCACTTCTCCCTTCTCTCCCACCGGACCTGGCCTGCCAATACCCGGAGTCCCAGCTTCTCCCTTGATCCCGGGTCTCCCGTCGATGCCTGGCGGTCCCGTGGGACCTCTTAGTCCCGGCATTCCTGGCTCTCCCTTCTGTCCTTTCTCCGACGCTTGTCCTGGCAGTCCTTTAAGTCCCTGAAATCAATAAAAACATTTTTTGAAGTGGATATTTTCAAATATTAATGTGTGTTATTAATACAAAGGTTACTATACAAAGATTGTCTCTGTTGTGTTATTAAAGTAGGAAACCTGAGTGAATTATTCAGGATCCAAAAGGTTTTATCTTTTCAAAAATGACGACTAACAACACTTGTAAAACTACAGAATGTTTTAATTTTTACAAAATAAATTTAACTGTGCTAATTTTTACTGGATGACGTGACAGTACATCAAGCATTAAGGTTCTATGATCACTTCTTACATACTGGTACATTAAAAAAAAATATTTATTTGGTTTCAGCACAAAACAAAAAAAAATATAAAAAGACAGCGGTCTGAATTTTTTTACAAAAAATCATTCTTCAATAATGTTATTTTTATTTTAATCAAAGGCCAATGTGAATGGGTTGAAATTCAGTTTAAACCACCTTCATTAAGAACTGCAGTAAGCTCATATGACATTAAAACAAAATGTAAAAAGGCTTGATTGTATTTACGCTTAAAGCTACAAAGAAAAATTGTTTTTCTTTAATGCTAATTCTAATCACAGTTTCATTTCCAATTTTTTGTTAAAAAACCGCAACCATGCCCAACAGTTAATCAGTTAAATCCACTAGAAAAGTACGTTATAAAATGGAGGTCTGTGACTTTCCTAACACCTATGCCCAAGAAACTCACCGGCAGTCCAGGAGGTCCGGTATTACCCTTGATGCCCAAGGGCCCGATAGGTCCAGGGGGTCCCGGGGGTCCGGGGAACCCTCTGTCTCCCTTCTGCCCCGGGGGACCTGGGGGCCCAACAGGACCATCGGGACCTGGTGGTCCCACGAATCCCATCATCCCGGTGCTGCCCTTGTCTCCTTTCTCCCCTGGGATGCCATCCATTCCCGGAATTCCGAGTTCACCTGCGAAAAGCGAGAAAAGAATATACAGGAGTAAAATTGGTTTTTGGTAAGTGTAAAATATAAATTTTTTATTTTAATGAAATGTGTTGTAGTTTGATCAAATAAGATTCAGCTTAAATTTGTAGTTAAAATTATGGTTTTATTTCTTAAACTTTTTTGTGGATGGAGTTCCTCCAGAATAAATTATACAACAGGACTGACTCACATATGCTTTAGTTGTTTATCCATTAAATAAAGCCTGGAGATTGATGGAGCTAAGGAAATATATTACAGTACACCTCGGATTATCCGGATTAATGTGGCGGAACAACGATCCGGATAACGATAAATCCGGATAATCCGAGGTCATTACAATATCGCCTAAATAGCGATCTCGTACCTTAGCCCCTGCTGAATTAATGCTGCAAATGAAGTATCAAGACTGTACAACATGTTATTCTTTCAAGCTTGTCCCGCATAAGTACCATTTTTCTAACTGCGCTCGATTCTTCTTGTCTCCGTACTTTTCCCAACACCCACTTCCTTAGCTTATTTTTTACTTGATTCTCCTGAGTCAAGTCTTTTAACAGCATTTAGTTTATGTTCTAAAGCTAAAACCATTTTTTTCCTTTTACAACCACCCATTTTCAAATTCAATATCAGTTCATATAAAAAGTTCACGACTGTAAACACTTAAAGTGACAGCAATAAACTACCTCGCAAAATTACCGTAGGCTAAGCTTATGTTGATTACTGTTAGTGCCCCAAGTAGCAAACAGAATGCAAAAGACTACGTTCACGGAAATGCTGTAGTGTAATGTGACTCCTTTAATTATTGTGATTCCAAAAGCGTACAGTAATGTATTGCATTTGCAGTTTACTTTTAGAAGGCGCATTTCACTCGTAAACTCGCTAAAATCACTTTTTGGCGTGATTTAAATTTTTATTTCTCAGAAGGACCGGTCCGGATAGTCCGGGATCCGGATAATTTTGGGTCCTGATAATCCAAGGTGTACAGTAAATATAGGTATATTTTTAAAGAATATTTTAAATTATGATGGTAACCCTAAAACATGCAAATTTGTTTTCAGTCTGCAAGTTTAATGATTAATAAACCACCAAAATTATCAAAGAGATGTAAAATGGGCGATATGTCCCATTATCCTGTATGAGACAAGTTTGATGGCTGAACAGTTAAATAAATAATATTAGTGGGCCCATGGTATTTTTTTGTTACATCAGTCGAATGAAATCATTTGCTAAATTATAACTTTTAGATAAAAAAAATACCCCCGTTGCAGCAGACCTGCATACTCAGCGAATTTCAAATGCAAAACAACATATTTCAATCAAACATAGCAAGATTCGACATGTTTTGGTAAGCTCCATAAGAATAACATGGGGAATGAGTATGCAGGTTTGCTGCTACAGGAATATTAAAACTGGGTGGTTTTAATTCAATATTTAGTAGATCTGAACTAGAAGAAGCTATTTACCAAGTTTTAACAAGATATGTTGAGAAATAATCGAGATTTAGAATTTTTCTTATTTCCCATAAGGTTAACATTGGAACAACGTACTGTGTTTACCACTTTCAATATCTCAGTAACCAATGGACATAGAGCAGTGATTCAAAGTACTAAATTGTTTGTTTTTTTTAGCTGAATTCAATGGTGCCCACAAAAATTCGATAAATTTTATTTTTCTATGTGAAAAACTCAAAAAACCCATTTTTGGGGTGGTTTATCCCCCTTTACCCCCCCCTTCCGGTGAACCGATCGGGCTGGTTCACGAACTCGTCCAATTGATTACCACTTTACATGTCCCTACCAAATTTCATAAAGATCGGACCATTTTTGCGGCCGCTATCGTGCTAACAGACACATAGATATATATATATATATATATATAGATATATATATATATATATATATATATATATAAATTCGAACGAATAGTGTTTTTTGCTTCTGGGGGCCCCAAAACGAAAAGTTATAGTGGTCCCGAGCTTAGGTCTTACCATGAGACCTACGGTAATAGCTTCTTCCCTATAGGGGAAATTCGCTAAAAAACGGAAAATACTCAGTAACTCACCCGGGGGTCCTCTAGGTCCCTGGAATCCCTTTGGTCCGTCAGCTCCTGGAATGCCTCTGTCTCCTTTCTCTCCTGGGAATCCGGGAAGTCCCACTCTTCCTCTCTCACCGACCAATCCCGGAATACCTGTGAAAGTTTCAATTTATAGCTACTGTTAAGGGTAAAATATAATGTACTCATTCTTGAGGGTTGTGTAAAATGTAATATTTATGTGTGAAATTTTTTCTGTAAAGTCTCAATGAAGACGTTATTCTCCAGAGAAAGTCTTAACTACAAATTATCTTCTTTAGTATTGGAAATTAACAAATTTTAAAGCATAAATATAGCCCAAATTACTGTCAACACATTTGAACATTAGAAAAACTTATTTTTTTAATTGAGTTTTTATTGGTTAAATAATAGTAGTTCATGCAACGATTGTATTGTAAATATCTTTAAGCCACGAGTGAGAGGTATAAATATCTCACGAGTGACTTAAAGGCATAATACAATCATTGCATACACTACTTTATCTACAACCAACAATTTTTCTCTGAGGTTAAACAAAACTCATGAATTTTAATAATGATGGAATAGGTCAACTCAAATTTGAAGATAGGCACATAAGCAGACTTAACCATGAATTGTTGTGGAACAATCGAAAAAACTGAAACATTAATTGCAATGCAACAATCAGCCGATGTACACATTGTGTTATTTCTGATATGACACTCACTACTTTCGTCAAATGCTGAGCTGTCATTGGTCTAGAACCTGTATTCTAAATACAGAGTACTCCTGTATTCTAAATTTTTCATTAGATAACTGGTTGGTTTTTGGTTTTTTAATGTACATCATTATAATGTTCATTGTAGTACCATAATTGGTGCTTATTACATTGGTCGTAGATATAACCTATTACAAAAGGTATTTTTCAAAATATTTGGTAGTCATATATTTCACAAGTTTTGAAATTATAGGTGACAATCTCTATAAACAACATACCGGGTTCTCCTTTCCTGCCTGGGACACCATCAAAGCCGGGCGGTCCCGTGGGTCCGATGGGTCCTGGCTCTCCCTTCAGCCCCACAGACCCAGGGAGTCCATTGAGTCCCGGTTCTCCCATATCTCCCTTCTCTCCTGGGAATCCTGGTCTTCCTGTTGGCATTGAGAAATAAATTTATGATTACTTCTATTACCACTTCTGCTACCAGGTGGCTCATATATGAGCCATTGCGGTCATTGTGGTAGCCCGAAATACTAAAAGAAAGTCCTTTGCTGTGGCATATGTAGAAGTATAATCACCCCAAGGCTGGGATGAAAAAATTTGTTTTACTTATTAGTTTTTATTATATTTAGCTTATATATCATTCTGGTGGCCATTATGACATTTTTTTAGGATTTAGGCTAATTTAGGTATTTAGGTATTGGTTTTGGTGAGAGTAAAATATCAATTTGCATTATATTTCTTTTGGGGCATGTTGCTAGCCTAATGGTTAGCGTCTTGGACTTTAGTTCAAGAGGTCGCGGGTTTGATTCCTGGCATGCCCACACAAATTTGAGGGATTTGGACCGCTTTCCCTAAAAGCGTTTGTGATCTCTTCTGTAAAATGCCACTAGCGTAAACACAACCCCCCCCCCCAAAAAAAAACTTTTAGCCATCTTATGTATCAATTTAATTATTTTCTAATATTATGGATATATTGAGTATAAATATTGCAAGTTATAGAGAGTATAAAGTATAGGTAAATGAAAGTTGAACAGTTTGAAACACTTTTATTCAATGTAAAACAATGTTGAGAGTATACAATTTTATCAAAAATATATCAAACTTTAAAATATTAACAATTATTTATACATTCATGGAGGTAAATATTGTAACTTAAACTCAGTGACAACATATGACATACCTGGTTCTCCCGGGCTGCCGTATTTCCCTGGCGGTCCAGGAAGTCCTTTCTCTCCCGGAAGTCCCGGAGCACCCGGAGGGCCTCTGGGACCGACTCCCGGAATGCCGGGTTCTCCCCTGTCACCTGCCACAGAATAGACAGTTCATTACAGTCTCTGGACTAACATACATTCACATATTCAAAACTTTCTTTGTTATCCTTTATTGTGAGACTGAATTAACTCACTGTCATACTACAAAGAGTAAAATAGTATTTCATTTTGTGTTGGTTCAATTTACCATTGCTACTTACAATCTTTTCCTTGTTGTGCAATGCTAATTGTTCAACAGACTAAAGCTTGGATATTTAAAGTTTTTAAGTAGGGGTGTGCGAGTATTCGACCGGTCGAGCTTTTTAGGTCGAGCTTTTCAGTATTTGACTCGGCTCGATTTTTTCAAAAAAGCTCGACAATCGAGCCGAGCTTTTGATAAGAGAGTTCTTATCGGAAAGATAATTATCGTGATCTATTTTTGAACACGGTAAACTGGAAGAGCGTTTCCCTCCCAAGAAAAACATAAACAAAAAATATTCCCTAGTGATAAGGAAAGGACATTGACAGGTAACAACAAATATTATCTCCATTTAGACGGAAATTGAAACTATATTTAGTTGACCTTGGAAAGTCACAAAATACAGCAACAAAGTCTACTGTTTAATCATGGCTTATCTCTTTAACAGTATGTCGTACAATTTTCATTTTGGTCTCATTTGATTTATAAAGATAAGACAAAAAATATGAGCCGTCATTTATAGTTGTATGACAAGTAGTTTGTATTTTTGTATTTTGTATTAAGGATTCCTTATCACCTAATTAACTCACGCACGCTCGCACTGAGTCAACAAAAGACCAGACAGGGGTTCGGAGTAAACCACCTCCACCCCCCTCCCTTCCTGGCCACTGATAAGGAGAGAGAGAGGTAGCTGTTTCTTTCTTTCTCTCTATTCCGTCCTTATTTCTGATCTTTCTTCTTTCTAAATTTTCTTAAACCGTACATTATTTTCTTCACTAAAGCTTAGAAATGCAATTAATTTTAGGATGACAATAATAAATTATTTTTGTCATTGAATATTATTTTATTCATATTCTGAAATAATAAGTTTGCCATCAATATTATGCCACGATTGGGACTGCTATTTGTAATCATCTTTACTTTGTGAACATTAAGAAAATCAATCTTTTGTTTGACTAAGTGTAAATATGTTATTTTTTAAAGATATAACCATTTTAAAACCTTTCCATTAACTCCTTTCAACTCTTGAAATTAATTTTGTAGTTCCTACCTCTATGTAACTAGAATGATTATGTAAGTTAAACTATTTATTTTAAAGTGAAAGTATTGTGGAATTGGGGAGTCAAATAATAAATGTAGATTTTAAATTTGTTATTTTTCTACATAAATTATTTTTTGAGCCAGTTTGATGAATTTTATGTAACATAATACAAAATATTGATGAATCTACCAGATCATTAACTTGTTTTGGAGTTAAGCTTTCTAGTTTTGCGCTGGCGTTCACTTAAGGTATGCAAACATTAGTCTATTGTATCTGTTAAAATTAAAATCAAGCTTCATAATTTGGTGGTTGTTAAAAAGCTCGGCTCGAAAAAGCTCGAGCTCGAAATCTTTTGAAAAAGCTCAGCTCGGCTCGGCTCGAGTTCAAAATTCACTATTCGCACACCCCTATTATTAAGCTAATTTAGCGATGTTCTTTTATTTGGCATTATTCACCAGTCAGTCTTGTATTTTCCTGTCCAATTATTCACCTTGGTGTCAATAATTTAAAATGTTTATTGTCATTCATCAAGTGAATGAATTAAATTACAGTTGTGAATCTCGATTCAGATTTACAACTTTTTAAATTCGGATTTACAATTCTCCAGAGATACTTGTGTTATAGCAAATGATTACACACTGAAGAAAATTAACAAACATCAAGATTTTATCACTTATTTAGGGTGGTCAGCCGCATACTCTAAAAGTTTCGTATACCCTAAGCCACTCACCCTTCCGGCCAAGGTCTCCAGGAGGCCCCCTGGGACCCACCTGGCCCGGTTCCCCTGGGAAGCCCATGGGTCCCATGTCTCCCTTCTCTCCCCTCGGACCCGGAAGCCCCCTGGGACCTACGTTGCCTGGGGGCCCCGGCGGTCCTTGCAGCCCGTTGAGACCCTAGAAAAACAAAAGATTTTAGAATCAGAAGAATAGCTGAACAATTTTTAAATGTAACTAAACTAACAAAGAATAATGAAAAAAACTGTTTGCTCTGAGAAAACTCCCTTAATTTGCCTCCTTTAAACCATAAGCAATCAAAGATTCTTAAGAAAAGGGGTCCGCAGAGGAACTGTTAGCTGGTTGAACCCTAGAAATGTTCAATTCTGATTAAGTTTGTGAGAGCATTAAATTGTTCTATGGAGGTTGCCTGAGCCAATGGTGAATTAATTTTCGGATATTAATTTCATTTGTGAAAATAGAGTGATATACTATGAAAACATCCCTGATCATAATACAGCAATATTTCTCATTTAAAATCACTGTTTTAAATATGCTAGAACTTTCACCTCATGAGACGTTTGCTAAGACAGGATTTTCATATATTGATCCTGGATGCCTCTTGAAGATGAGAGGCCCTAAAAAGTTCCTTCACAAAAAATTCATTTTTTTCTTAAAGAGTTTTTTTCTCCTCTCAGTTAAAATATGGTCATGCTTAGAGTTGGCAAAATCGTACAATAAGACTAATAAGACTAACAAGTTATTAGGAATTTATATTGTTTGATATTGGGCGACTTATGTACGGGATGTAGTGGCACCTTGCAATAATGCAAGAAATTCCCCTACTGTGGCCCAGGGTCCTAGAGATCAAACACACTGTATTTTAGGCATGTTTACAATAGACTGCTGTGACAGTAACAGGTCTCTAAAAAGATCAGTATCTCATCAAAGCAGGAGTTCCTGAATGAGCTGCTGGACTATTTAAACAAAACTGCGGGTTCATTTTCTGGCCAGCTGGGCAACATTTTGTGATTTTTTATACATTATTGTAGCAAACATGTTAGAAAGAATGTATAAGTGACCAAGTAAAATTTGTTACATGGGCATTTACAGAACTACACATATTTGTACAAAATATTTTATTTACACTCACCGCGGGTCCGGTGTTGCCCTTATCGCCGGGTAGTCCGTCATACCCGGGTGGTCCGGGTTCACCCTTGGGTCCGGGTGGGCCTCGCTCTCCCTTCAACCCGTGGGTAATGTTCAGTGGTGCACATTGTCCTGTGAAACAGAAGAGAAATGGCTTCAGTCACTGGCTATTTGTATGGAATGAGGGAGATCTAATTATGATTGAAGTAAAGTAAAATACAGTTGTATATTAAAAATTGATGTAAGGTGTGTTAAACTTTTTTTATAGTACTATTCCATTAGTGTTTTTGTGCAGTCCAATGTTTGCAAAAATTGATTCCTAGAAGAGCCAACATATACTTGTAGAGTTTTTCAAGAACATTTGGTGAAAAATATTAAAATATTGAGTAATTTGAAAGAAATTATTTACTGAAACAGTTGCATTGACTAATCGTATTTTGAGTCTGCTTTATAATTACAGTAAGCTGTTTAAAATACCTGTTTTTTAGTAATCCACAAACATTTGTGTTAAGGAACTAATATTAAATCTTCATAGGAAAGATTTGCAAAAACAATGTAAAATAACATACAAACTTAAACATATATGATGCAATATGTCTTTAACTGTGAACCCTTTCATACATGTTTACTTATCTTATCTAATGTATTTGGTCATCCATGACATTTGTGAAATAAAAAGAATAGTCTTCCTTGGTCTAGCCTGAAGATCTTATGAAGAATCTAAACTAATTGCTACAAGCCACAATAATTGTGGCTTTCTTAAAAGTAAGGTTAACATTGACACATTACATGAATCAAAGGGAAGACTTTTTTTATTTTAGTGTTTTTACCTGCCACTCCCTTGTCTCCTACCAATCCAGGCTCTCCTTTAGTTCCAGGTCTTCCGGGGAGTCCAGGGGTTCCTTGCTCTCCTTTCACACTCAGTCCCTTCTCTCCTGGCAGTCCTGGGGTCCCGTCCCGTCCCGGTATCCCATCAAGTCCTGGGAATCCTTTGTCACCCTGGAACATTCAGCAATGAATGAGGCCTCTGTATTAAAATTCAAATATACAAAGAGCATTAATTAATTTTGGAATAAAAACACATATTACTAAAGGCTTTTCTTGGGGGTACAAAATTAGATGGTCGAGCACTGCTGGTGAAAGAATGTTTGAAATACAGCGGTTATAATTCAGCTAGTCCACCTACAGTCCAATGTTTAGTCTAAAATTCACGACCTGGTTTTGACACTTGGTTGTGTCATGCTCACATGAAGTCAGTGTCAAATGGAGCTTGTAAATATAATTTACAGTCACAATCATATTGTTAAAAGTTTAAAATCACCTATGTACACTCACACATTTCACACAGTCAAACTAAAATTAACAAAATATTCATAACCGGACAATCAACACATCAACAGGCACAGAGTTTGCTAATATTCACGTACTTGCGTTCGCTATACCGGTAGGAGAACATTGTGGTCACGATTTTTCAATAAACATCGGACTGGAGATGGACGAGGTAAATTAAAACCACTATATTAGTTAACACCAGGGCAAAAAACAAAAATGAATAATATTTAACATTTGTTTGTAGTCAATCAATCCTATTCACTTAAATGAAATTTATTCTTCTTTATTCCTAATATCATTCTTTTTAATTTATTTTAATTCTTATATTTATACTTCACTCATCTCTAATGACTTCAGAGGAATGTTATATTTAGTTGTATTTTTGATTTTAAATTCACATAAATGCTTTCATTAGTAGTAAGAATCAATGTCATAGGCAACAAAAAGTGTTATTTTATGAACTATTAATGTAATTTATCTTTTTACCTCGCACATTGACTAAACATTAAAAATTATTGTTTTAAATATTATATCCTGAAAACAATAGATATAATTCTGGCCTGAGCCAGCAATAAGAGAGCCGCTGGAACTATATTAGATTATAATATAGTTACATAATGATTATATGTCACAGTTCTCACCTGTTCTGGCTGAAATTTAGCTTATGCTAAGATTAACTAAATTTCAGTCAGAACAGATGAAAACTGAGAAGGATTTTAGGTATGCAATATTTGATAATCTAGAATTTTTCCGGTGGTTCTCATAATGAAATTATAGAAAGGAAAAACAAACCTTGTCTCCTCGGTCCCCTGAGAAGCCAGGGAGCCCGGGATTCCCTGGAGGTCCCTGGACTCCTTTGTCGCCCTTGACTCCGGGCAGACCGGGATCTCCCCTCGCTCCCGGCTCTCCCTTCTGTGTGATCCTGAAGTTGCTCGGGACAAACGCGTCCTGCCCCCTCTCGCCCTGGGGTCCTGGTTGGCCGGGAATTCCGTCCACACCCTGAAACAGTGGTGAAAGTTTTAATTATAGTGCATAGTTTGGATGTAAGGTAAAAATGCAAAGTATTCTGTGAAAAAGTTCATTTTATTGAAGTTTTTATTTCTTAAATATGGGAGCTGTAAAAGGTTTCAAACAATGGTGCTCAGGTTACTCTAGACTATGTTAGAGAACCAAGACGTATCAGCTTTCCAAATGCTTATTTTTAATAAAATTTAAGATGTGTATTTCATATGATTTTGCAAATTATTAGAGGATACAATTTTTATGATTATGGTGTTATTCACTTAACACAAAAATAATAACTCCTGTCTTTATGTGGTTATTAGCTCACAATTTAAAAAATGTTTTGCTACACAATTATTAATAATATAGATTTAAATCCATAACATTCACAGAAGTTTTGTGAAAGAAGAATAATCTAAAATAACATATCTTTGAAAGAGTTTACAATCTCCCAATTAATTGCATTGATGTTCTTAAAATAAAAAAACCAAACAAAAACAAGTCATGATAAAACCAAGTATCTTATCATTATTAAAATATGGTTTAAATACCTTCAGTCAACAGTTCTAACATGGGCGGATTTAGGTCATAATATTTGGGGGTGCCAGCTCACTTAACGTTTGAAGTGTTGTATACTCAAATTCAAACATCAAACTCCTATTTAAATGGTCTTTTTAAGGCCTATTCCAAGTAGTATTTTTTTATTTAACGACAACCAATTGTAATTTATGCAAATACCTCAATCAAAGTTATGGTGAAAACATTTTCCCATTTTATCGCCAACAAATCCGCAAAATATCAGGGGGTGCCAGGCACCCTCTGGCACCCCCAGAAATCCGCCCATGAGTTCTAATCTTGTAGATTCTCAATTAACAGTTCTGGAGGCAAACAACAATGAATAAAAAAATATCTTATTATTTAATTGTAAATAGGAAAAAAGCAAAGTGTTTGCAATCTTGGTTCATGATGATAAACCCTTAGTCAAACATCGTTACAGGTTAGGGTGAACATTTTTTACCTAAAAAGAAGGAGATATGTATTTTATTATTGATCCACTTGAAAGTAATAAAGAAATCACACCCTTTTCACCCAAAATGTTGCCTGAAACCAATATTCTATTCTCGAAGAATGCGATGACTTTGTTTGCTGTTACTTTGTGCTGTCTAAAATGTATTTACCTTCACAACAAAACTATTAAACAAATATTCACCGGGTCTCCAGGGATGCCAGGAGGTCCAGGAAGCCCTGTGTCTCCTGGGAGTCCCGGGTAGCCTCTCCCGCCGGGGGGACCCTGGAGTCCCTCCCTCCCGGGGAGTCCGTCCCTCCCGTGCTCCCCCTTCTCTCCCTTCCGGCCCGGAGCGCAGTCGATGCATCTTCCGCCGATCTCTCCTTTCTCCCCATCTCGTCCTGCAGGAAAATAGTATATGATCTTCTCGTATTGAATAGACACATGTACAGTGCACTTTTGTGTGAATGAACTTCGTCTACATTACATTGCATTGAGAAGTCCATTTACTGGTGTTTACAACATAAGTTCTCTTACAGAACTTGAAATAACAAGCAAACATAGCCTGTATAGGCTGAGTATCAAATATGGAACTTGTACCTATATTTGAAGAGGGAAAGTTCTCCCTATAAGGTATGGCCCATTTTAGGATTCTAAAGCTCTTTAAATCAAGGAATTAAAAATAACAAGAAATATCCTTACCTGGCTGTCCCGGTTGTCCTGGTATCCCGTCGAATCCCCGCTCTCCCTTATCTCCCCTGGGACCTTGTGGTCCCGGAATGCCGTTGAGGGAATCACCCGGAGCACCTCTTGCTCCAGGGTATCCCTGCTCTCCCTTCTGGCCCTTCTCCCCGTCCCTTCCAGGTAGTCCGTCTGCTCCTTTTGGTCCCTAGAGTAATTAGGAATTATATTAATTCAGTATTTAGCAAAAGTTAATTCAAACCCCTGAATTTGTGTCAATGTTTTTTGTGAACCCTTAGTTTCTTCTTATTTTACAGTAGATGCCCTCTAGTTCGGCCACCTCGGGACCAGACCACCGGCCGGACTACAAAATGGCTGGACTATTCGGATGTGCTATCAAAATGTAAAATAACCCTATTAAATTCATTGCCTTTGCTTAAAAATCAATAAAACACGTTATTACATTACATAAATAAAAATACATTACATCCAATGCAAATGTAAATTTGTTAAGGTGAATAAAGTTATTATTATTATTTAAAAATATTTACGGTGCTTAATTGCCAGAGAAAATATTTTTACGTCTCTTATGTTGAACTGTCATATTGCGTCACTTGTACATAGGTACGTTTTTACCGATACCGTACTGAGGATATGAAGTAAAAAGAAAAACTCATAATGTACAGTAAAAAACACACTAGAAATTTATTTGATCGAGTTAATTTACAGGTATTACTTGAATCTTAACCTACACAAATTAAAAGAAACCTGTTATTTTCTTTTAACATGCCAACGAAATCCCAGATCAAATCTTACTGTACAGTCCTTATATTGAAAGGATAACCACATCGTTTATTAGTTGAGGTCTAGTGAATCCATCAATTACAAGCTTGCCCGTAAACTAAACTGACATAAATAGTTTACTTCTACGGCCGGAAAATAAATCATTCAGGACAAATTCAGGATAAATCCTGTCGAAGGTCATTTCCCTGTGTAGCGGCTAGTGATATGACGGATATAAGTCAACCTCCTAGGACCGGCCAGACCATATGGCGACTGATCCAACTGAAGCCGAACTAGACGGCGTCTACTCTATCTGTTTAAATCTGTTTAAAGATTAAAATGTATATGTCTTTCTTTAATTAACCTTATGTGATTTCTTCCTGAAAACTTCAAACTCTTGCTTTGAAAACTGGTGTTATTTCATTAGTTGCATTAACACTTTGACTTGTTGCCATCACAGAATATTTTGATTAAATGCTTAGCAAAAAAATAATTAGAGTATCACTTTAAAAATTGTCAACTAACAAATAAAGCAGTTTTATCTTTTATCTTGAGAGCTATGTAAAAAACAAAGTAGTTTACAAAGGAAATGCATTATTATTTTCAAGACAGTAAATATTTTTCAAACTTACCACAATGGAAAGTCCTTTCTCTCCAGGGAATCCTCTCTCTCCTTCAGGGCCTGGAGGTCCCTGGAATCCCATTGGTCCGGGTGATCCAGGGAATCCTTAACAATGATTACAATATCACTAAAATTCAATATCTTTCATTCCTTTGCTAATTTGCATTTCTCAAAAACAGGATCAATGCAAGTTTTAAACATTTAAATCAATATGTTGACAACAAAAAGTAAGATTTATGAGATGCACATTTAAAACATCCTTTCATGTGGAATAGAGGAAAAAAATGTTCCATAGCACGAAAAACCATATTTTGTATTATTTTTTAAAATTTGCCATATAGTTAGTTTTATTAAAGTCTTTGAGCGTTGTTGTGAAATAGCACATCTGATATCAAAAATAATTATTACGAGCAATCAACCAATTTATTAATTTACTACAGAAATGCATTAAAAATTAATATCAACCACATTAAAAATATTACATGGATTACTCTGTCAGTAAAGCTTGACGTAAATCAAAATGGTGATCGAGTGAAAAAACTATTTACCTGGAAGCCCAGATTCTCCCTTCTGTCCTTTGGGTCCCGGAAAGCCTTCAGGGCCCGGAGTCCCAGCTATCCCTGGACCTCCCGGCTGACCCGGGGGTCCCCTCTCCCCTGGAGGCCCGTCGTATCCATCCGCTCCCTTAGGGCCGGGGGGCCCAGGGTAACCTCTGGGTCCCACGTCTCCCTTAGGACCTGGCTGTCCTTTGCCTCCCTGAAATCAATATTATGGGATATGTGTTTTTAATGAAAATATATACTGTAAAGATAATAAATTTATCATAAACTTTAGCACAAACTTTTTTTCTAAAAATAGCAGTGAATAGTTTTTATTTTCCTATAGTTCTATAAAAGTGGAACTTTAATAGTAAAATGGGCCTTAAAAGAGGCTTGGAAAATCGACAATTTTTGTTTGAGAAAGGCCTCTTTTCATCAGTGGGACTGTGGGATCAGTGGCAATTAACATTCAGACATTAAAAAGGAATCTTATAATTAAAAAATACAATAAGAAAAAAAATAAAAATTTTGAAATCATTATTTACATTATTTGGAACAGTCAATTTCTTTATTATTCAATATAGTTACACAATTCTTTCTATGTGGGATTACTTGACAAAACTCAAAAAATAACAGCCTCCATGTACAAAAAAGAATGTAAAATTAATTAAGGTGTATTTTATTCTGAATATTTTAAGTTTTAAGATTCACAAAAGTGTCACAGAACGACAGAAATATGCCCACCAAATTTTCTGTCCTGCAAAATCACCTCATTTAGTTACAGAAATTGAGATATTCTTTCGCTTTTAAGGAATTCAATTTTCTCTTCCCCTAGATAATCAGCTGTGAGAATACAAAATACTTACTCCCGGTGGTCCAGCGGGTCCCCTCAGCCCCGGGGGTCCGGGGGCCCCATCCCTTCCGGGCTCCCCCTTCATCCCGTCCTTCCCCGGAAGTCCTGGGAGGCCTTCCTGTCCTCTGTCTCCCTTCTGACCCACTGGACCTGGCCCGCCCTGGTAGCCCAGCATACCCTGGAACAGATCGAAGAATGATTATTGGGAAATTTAGGAAAAAATGTATTGGAAAACTGAGGAAAAAAATAATAATTTTGAAATTACTTGATAAATATCAAAAGCATTTGAATAGGTGTATATATTTTTTAACATTAGCATTGATAATCAATTCAGCAAATCCCACTTTTACTGCCCAAATTGGTCAACCAGTTGGTAGGAATGATTTGGTCACCTACCAGTATAAAATCTAAGGTCTGAAATGTGATAGATATTCTTTTCCATTCAACTAGAGGTCAGCAATTTTTGAATAAATTATTGTAATATACAGTATTGCTACATTAAATTAAAATATTTTGCTTAAAAAATTAGGTTGTTATAAATTAGTGTAAAAGAAAGGATCAAAGCATACACTATTTTCTTGGGCTCATGTCTCCTTTAACCTTTTTTTCAAACAAACATTTTCTTAAATATTTTCAACACTAATGGACCCTCACTGCTCAGCAGCTGTTAGATAAAAACAAATAAATGAATCAGCTGTTCAGCCCTTTTCTTTAAATTTGTTCTCTTAGGGAAAATTTCATCAAAAACCTAATATTTTCTTGGGATTTTCATGACGGGACCTTTTATTAAAGAATGGGGGTGAATGACAGACTGGGTAGTTTGGTTTTATAAAATATTGATGTAATTACAAAAGGGAAGGTCAGTAGTATATGAACAATACATTAATAATCAAAAAGGCTCACAATTACGTCTACAGTATTAATCACTACCTTGTATGTTTACCAATACATAACAAAAGAATGCTTTGTGTTTGTATGACATGAAATGAATTTGAATCAAAATATTTGAGTTCGCTTACCCTGTGCCCAGGGGGTCCTGGCAGTCCCTTTTCTCCCTTCATTCCGAGGGCTCCGGGAAAACCCGGATCTCCCATTGGTCCCGGCTCCCCCTTCGGTCCAGGAGGTCCCATGTCTCCCTGGGAATCAGGATAAAACATAAGTAAACATAAAACATAGCACAAAAACATAAAAACTGTGGAGTTGTAAAACAAATCCTGGCTTATCCAACTTCCAGCTTATTTCTAAGTATTTACTGTGATATTTATCGTAACTTTTAGAAATCAGGATAAAATATAAGTTAACATGAAACATAGCAAATCTATATCTATAAAATAGGAAGTATGTGTGTGTGTGTGTGTGGGTATGGTCCCTATAGACGCCCAAACCGCCCAACGGATTTTTATGAAATTTGCAGGGATTGTTTACCATGTTCCCAGGATGGTTTTTGTCAAGTTTGGTGTAAATCCATCCACAGGGATCTGCCCCACGGGCTCCTAAAGATACCATGTTATTCAAATGAGCTTTTGGTTTGTTTACAAAAAAACATATGATTATACTAGAGATCAGGATATTGAAAATCGGGATTATTTAAATATTTAATTATCATGGGCGCAGCAACGCGCGCCGGGTAACGCTAGTACATCATAAAAATTGTTCATTTATAAAATGTAAAACATACTCTAATTTATCCATAATATAAACTGTAGTTTGAAAACTACCAAACTGGTGCCTTACAACTTCCTAAGTGTCTGTAAGATGTTTATTGCATCTTTTAGTAAAAATAAGTTATAATATCAGTTTAAAAATGGATTTTCTTCATTATCAATTGGTTCTTATTTGTCCTATCATAGGTAAGTGTATTTAAAATAATGATGTTGGTGTTGTATTGGGGAGAAAAGTTTCAACAATAAGTTTTGAATGTATACAGAAAATTATAAAAAAAAATTAAATCTTGTATTATAATTAATGTGATTGGTTAACTGCCTCAATAAATATTGCAATAATACGAACTATAAGAAAAATACATTAAAGCGCAAACATTATGCCATAAATACTTGGTACTTGTAGAGTTTGGACACATGAATTTGAGATGGGAGCAATCCTAGGAAGACGAAGTGTGTGGTATTCATTCAAAGAAAGAAAACCAAAAGGAACACCTAGAAGAAGATGGATTATGAACAAGAGAGGATATGAAGAAGAAACAGGCAGGTGTTAGATAGTGGTGGAAGAAGAACTATGGAACAATAGGAGAAGATGGATGGGTCCTATCTGGAGGGGTTCCTAGACCTGGAAATTACAGGATTGGAGGGGCGTACAAAATTATTTTTTAGGGTTCTTTAATGTAAAATCACTAATTAACTAAAAAAAATCTCACAGCTTAAGATAAAATCATAGGCATACTCACTTTATCGCCGGGCACGCCAGGGTCCCCGATGGGTCCGACGGTCTTGTCGTCGGTCTGTCGGAAGTCTGCTGGCGCAGGGCGACCTGGCGGTCCCATCAAGCCCTTCTCTCCCTTGGAGCCCTTCTCACACTCGAACGCAACCCCCATGCTGCCCTTCTCTCCCTTGCGACCCGGAAACCCTGGTTGGCCCTGAGGAACCACAGAGATGTTAAAGTTGGTCAGTTTTATTTAGAATATGGTTGTTTTGATTAGATAATAAGTGGGATTTTATTTTATTTCAGTGGTAAATCCCCTATCGACCGCAGTCTATGTGCTATTGTGATTTTAGTTTGTAGAAGCTATCAGATTTAAGGACAATTTTTAACATTCTAGAATAAATAGGTACTGATTTTGCAAAAACTTGTATTTGATCAAATGTATTCAGTACGAATAAATATGATAAAATGTATAGATAAAATCAATATAAATGATACAGCGATAATTTAATTTAATTTTAGATTATTTATGATAGTTTCTAACATGCTGCATGTAACAACGTAGTGAAGAATACACACTTACTACTTCTTAAATGCAATTTTTTATCACTTTTTTGTAATCACTTTTTTACTTAATATGTTATTGTGATATTCAATAATTTTTTTTACCATTCTAAAAACTTTTATCATAATACAAACGAGCACAACACCATTAGACTGGTTTTATTTTTATGCATAAAAAATTACATGTCAGAGCTTAATGTGGTATTGGCAGGTGAGCTTTTTAAATATTGAGAGTCCCTTACCTTCTGGCCAGTGTCCCCCTTGTACCCTGGAGGCCCTATAGGGCCAGGCTCCCCTGGGAACCCCCTCGGACCCTCCACTCCCAGCATCCCTGGCTCTCCCTTCTGACCCTTGGGATAGATTCCTCCGTAGGCGGGCAGTCCTCGGTCTCCCTTCGGACCATCAATTCCCGGAAGCCCTCGGGGCCCGGGAGCCCCTGGTTGGCCGGGAATCCCTGGAAGTCCCTGGAAAAAGGGTAAAGTAAGTCCTTGCAAAATGGATCAGGGTAGAATAAAGTATAAAATCCCTGGAAGTCGCAAAAATTTTGTTTTCATGAAATACATGTTATTAGCTCCAAAACATCAACCAAATTTACAATACCCCCGTTGCAGCAGACCTGCATACTCTGCGAATTTCAAATGCAAAACAACATATTTTAATCCAATATAGCGAGATTCGACATGTTTTTGTAAGCTCCATAAGAATAACATGGGTAATGAGTATGCAGGTTTGCTGCTACAGGTATATTAAAACTGGCTGGTTTCAATTCAATATTTAGTAGATCTGAACTAGAAGAAGCTATTTACCAAGTTTTAACAAAATATGTTGAGAAATAACCGAGGTATAGAATTTTACTTATTTCCCATAAGGTTAACATTGGGACAACGTACTGTGTTTACCACTTTCAATATCTCGGTAACTAATGGACATAGAGTAGTGATTCAAAATACTAAATTGTTTGTTTTTTTTGAGCTGAATTCAATGGTGCCAATAAAAATTTGATTATTTTTATTTTTCTATGTAAAAAACTCAAAAAACCCATTTTTGGGGGGGTTTACCCCCCTTTACCCCCCCCTTCCGGTAGTCCGATTGGGCTGGATTACGAACTCGTCCGAATAATTACTACTTTACACATCCATGCCAAATTTCATTAAGATTGGACCATTTTTACGCGAGTTATCGTGCTTAAAGACACACATATATATATATAGATATATATATATTTATGAAAATGAACGAATAGTGTTTTTTGCTTCTGGGGGCCCCAAAACGAAAAGTTATCATGGTTTCGGGTTTAGGTCTTCCCATGAGTACTATGGTAACAGCTTCTTCCCTATAGGGGAAATTCGCTAAAACGATTGGTACACAACTGTACGTTTTGTAAATGTTTTATTACACACACTATTGCACTGCATAGATAAAAACAAGAAACGACACAAAAAAGTAAAAAAAGTTTGAAAATTATTTATTTTTCACCACAACCATAAAACACAAAATGTAGGCATAAATTGGTAAAAATAACTAGAATCCACACTAAGTTTTTACAAACTACTTCGTTACTTTATCTTGTGTTCTAATTGCTTTCCATTTTCCTTCACACAGTCTTGTTCTTTTTCCTTTTTATTGTTTAAAAATTTCAGTTAATTGCCAGACCTTCATTTCTGTTGACAAATAAGCGAGATATAGAATTTTACTTATTTCCCATAAGGTTAACATTGGGACAACGTACTGTGTTTACCACCTTCAATATCTCGACAACCAATGAACATAGAGCAATGATTCAAATTACTAAATTGTTTGTTTTTTCGAGCTGAATTCAATGGTGCCAACAAAAGTTCGATAAAATATATTTTTCTATGTAAAAAACTCAAAAAACACATTTTTGGGGGGGTTTATCCCCCTTTACCCCCCCTTCCAATGGTCCGATCGGGCTGGTTTACGAACTCGTCCGAATAATGACTACTTTACACGTCTGTGCCAAATTTCATACCAATCGGACCATTTTTGCGAGCGCTATCGTGCTCACAGACACATATATATATATATATATATATATATATATATATAATTTTGAACGAATAGTGTTTTTGGCTTCTGGGGGCCCCAAAACGAAAAGTTATAGTGGTCCCGGGCTTAGATCTTACCATGAGACCTACGGTAATTGCTTCTTCCCTATAGGGGAAATTCGCTAAATTCCCTATAGGGGAAATTCGCTAAAAAAAACGTAAAATATAGTAACGGCATTCTATTGTCTTTTGAGAACTTCCGATATAGAAAATTTGTTACCTGAAGCAGAAAATGGGTCTTTTTGTTACACTTTATAATGCAGGATTGGATAATCTATAGGTCAGTTAAAATGATCTCTGTATAGCTCAAAGTAAAAACATACTTTGATTCATTCTGATTCAGTTTTATCAAAGGTTTTAAAAGTACAAAAGACTTTTGATAAGGTCCAGACAGTTGTTAAATCATTACGTGTAATGGAGTGCTGATTTACTGTCAAAACAACACTAAGGTATAATGAACTGCCTCAGGTTATTTTTTTACTGTAAATAAACTGAGTTACACAAAAGATATGGTAACAAAAAATATTTCAAAAGTAGCCTACATTTGAAAATACATTTGACTAATGTGATTTTTTTTTAATCTGAGGATCTGATACTATTAATATAAAAGCATTTCCTTGATATCGGCAAAAGAGAAATTATCGTCTGAAAGTTGTCAGAGTAAAATTTTTGATCAATCGAGAAAGTAGTGAGAAAACAAAGCTCTAAACCTGTATTCAAAGTAGTTAAGTACCTGAACACAAAAATGTAGTACATTTTTCAGTTGTAAGATTTTAGTGCTCTTACATATTGGTATAAAAGTCCAAGAACACTGAAAATCACTGATCATTAAGTCAAAGAGCATTGTTGAATTTTATTTTGCTGTAACCAAATTGATCTTAGTGGTACACAGAAAGTTTAAGGTTTTATGCTACTTACATTAATTTTGTCCTTATTAGTTGATATTTTAATACGTTATCAGCATAAGGGGTTAATGCGAGCTAACCGCGACGCACAAGTTAGCTCGTGGTAGTATTCTGTGTACTGAAGCGCAACACACGAGATATCTCGTGGAACATCTAAGTGCCTTCTGCGCGACGCCCGTGTATACGGATTTGATGTTCTCAGCTGATTTATTTCGTTATTTTGTTGGTACAACTGTTCTGCTAGGTCTTTTTCATTCTAAGACTGTACAGTTGACCCTGACGAGTTGCAGAGCGTTTGGTGCTGCACTCTAGTGGATTTTTCTGGAACTACGTCCACACCACGAGTTCTGCAGTATCGCGTTCGTCGCATTGAGACGAAACCCCACGTGTTGGTGTTGATCGTGTAATCAAACTGCGCGCTACTGATCACGTGCGTGGGGAGCAAATTACTCTGCGCTTAAGGGGTTAAACAACTGGTTTGAATATAAATTAATAAAAGAGGATTTTTTGCAAAATGTTATGTGTGAAAGAAAAGTTTTAAATAAATACTTACATCAGTTCCATTGCAGCCATCCAGACCAGGTGTTCCAGGAAAACCAGGAGGGCCCACCTGACCAGGGATCCCATTGATTCCAGGAAATCCAGGAGCTCCTATCCTTCCCTATAAGAACACAAGAATGATTGTTAATGTCAATAAGGGAAGTTGAAAATTCAAAATGTTAGGGTACAATTTATCTATAAAGCATTAATTTTATGTATTCATTATTATAAAAGCATTAATTTTTAGTTTTGTGCATCAGCTTTTAGATGTATAAAGGACTTTCGTTTATTCTTAACCTAATATTCTATCTGCTTAGTAGGAAAAATTGAGAGAATCCCGAAGTCATATTAACATTTTGTTTTAGCAATACGAAAAGAACCGCAATTGATTTTTTTTGTCGGCTCAAAGTTTTTGAGTCATCAAATTTTTTTAATTTAAATTCTCTATGAAGGGGCAGTAATCAATTAAATTTTTTAACCAGGCTTGAGAAATGAAGGACAATTTTGTTTGGTTAATCAAATTATTTGACAAAACCAATGAGATTGTTATTAATAGCGGGAGTAGAGAGAAGATGAAAAATCTAATATTTTTCAGTAAATTTGTACATGGAAGACAAATACACTGATTCCTTTCATTACAAATCAAGGCTACATTGTCTCAGTGCTGTTTGATTTAGTTACTGTTCATGGAAATGTTTTTCAAATTGCTCACATTGGACTAGTGGTATTTGAATGGGTGGACATTTCCACCTAGGGTTGGTAATAAAAATTACTGGATATATCTGCATATTCGGGAAGGGTAAAATCACTTAAGATGAAAATTCTAAGAGTTTAGAGTATAAAAATTGAGCAACTAATGACAATTTGCCAGCCGAACATACCCGATCACCCTTGGGCCCCCGAGGTCCCGGAAAGCCTGTGTCCCCCTTGGCTCCCACTGGCCCGGGAAGCCCCTCCGATCCTGGGAACCCCTGCTGTCCTTGGGGTCCAGGGAGTCCCGTCGCTCCGGGGGGACCCTGCAATGGGATAAAAAATTCATGTTCAAATAATATTAATTCCACAAAATATAACAACATATAAGTTACAACAATAAAAATCAATCCACAAAAGACTGTAAATCTGGGTTATGGAATGATTCCAGTGAGCAAACAAAACAACCAAAACTATGTATAAAATAAAGTAACAAGACAAATTACAACAGAGAGAAATAATATTTTATGAAGGAGAGATTAACATATACAAGGAAATAAAAGTAACAAAAACTCCTAGATTACAGGCTTGGAGGGCTTTCTCAAAGAATCCTAGATAGTCTTAAGAATGATAAGAGAACATTCTGAACAACTAAGGCATAATGAAGGAAATATAAACAAAGATTAATATGTTTGATTAATAACTTGAATCTTTTACTTACATTTGATTTTTCAGACCTATACAAGCAGCTTGTAAAAGTATGCAAGGGTCAACAGATATTTATTGAAGAATATTTTAAGAGGCAAGTCAATGAACAAACAATATTGCTTTTGTGAGATTCAGTTATTTTTTATCTAATTGAGATAAAAAGCTTGGTAAAATAAAAAATTAAAAAGACTCATGAATATTTTATATAACAATTTTTTAAATAGCTTGTTTAGTTTCATTTTTATACAAATATAGCATGTAATAAAATAAACTATATTTAAGGAAATTAGTGAGTTGAAAAGTTAATTTATTTGGCGAGGAATTTATTTTGTTCACAAAACTTAAAAGCAGTACAATTTTAGTAAATCTGAACATAAGGTATTCCTGTTAAATATATAGATAGCTTCTTAGCTACATATTTCCATTCAAAGCTTGTGTAAACGTTTTAACAAAAGCTTTTGGTGTATGGGACCATCAAAAGAGGATTCCCATTAAGAAATGTGTGCTCTATAGAAAACACCAACACAAAGTGAACATTTTAATAAGCATTCATGCATAGAAAAACCCTTTCTATTATTGTTTACAATCATTTGATGATGAAGTATACTCATTATGACAGACCATTAATAATAATGAAGCTGAGGAGCTTGAGAGGGCTGGTATTACTTCCAAAATGCTCAAAATATAAACAACAGGTTCCTCAATTTAATTTCCCCCTTCTTTCACACTTCATTGTTAAATACCATTTTAAAATAAAAATGTATAAACAAAACTTACCCTGTTTCCTTTCTCAGCGAAACATTTCGGTATACAGTTGGCTTTGTCTCCTCGCTGGTCGTACTTTGCGAAGTTGTTGGGGTTGAAGGTGTTGTAACTCGATGGCAGTTGCCAGGGGGGTTGCCTACCGTAGAGGCCTAGCCCCGTCTCTGGAGTGATGTCGCCCCGTCTGTAAAATTCGATATACGAGTGTCATTTGCTGATATTTTGTAATGATTACTTATCCTCAGACATTTAATAATTACTTATTTAAAAATTTCAGTTACAGTACATGGCACATACAAATATTTAAATCAATATAAAGAAATGGATATGTTTTTGGTAAAATTATTTTAAGTAATACATGCACTGAACTTGGACTGAGCTCAGCATCAAACTATAATTGCAAACAGATTTGCTCTTGCTTGGTTTTATATGAGTAGTATGTAAAATTGATTTCTTTCACAGTTTTGATCATTCTACTTTTTTTCAAATTTTTATAACATTATACCCATATTTTTACATGCTACTGCAGGTTTTGAAATAAGTACTATGTCATTTGATGTAAGTTTACCATGTCCAACAATTGATCAGTTGTGCATATTTTTAATTATTATACTGAGTAGGATTAAAATATTAGTAATAGCAATCAATATTTTTGAACCATAAGACCTAAAAAGTGATTGTTATTAGGGCAAATTTACACGGACAAGTCAGACGATCGAGTGAAATTGGGCGAGTTAGTGGTCGAGTAGGTTTTTTGATTCACTTAAACAAACTGATGACAAAATAGAAAGGCAAACAACAATTATTGGGATGGTTCAGACAAGTTTCTATTTCTAAATCTGTGGAAATCATGTGTACACGTCACGGTTACCAGCTTTACTCTTTTGCATGTTCAAAACCTATAACACCAATCGTCTCGCCCAAACTGATTACAAAGAGCGAGACAAGGATAAGTAGCAAGTTTGCTGTCTACCTCAACCTATGTAAATCCTTTCCAGAATAGAAACTTTAAACAGTGCAAAAATATTGGCATCCGAACATAAGCTATTGGAACTGTCACTGAAGCTTTAATGAACATTTAAAAAATTCCTGCACAGTATTGGATATAATATAACTGATATAAAAGAGTATCAGCGCACGAGGATTGTTTGCAACAGTTACATTAGTACTTGCCTGTCTATGCTATCCCCCCGCCTGTACACGCTGTCCCCACCGACCTCCTGTGCATAGTAATTGTTGTCATATTGCTGCAACAGAGAAAGTTATGGTCAAAATAAATCTTTTTTAAATGTGTATTTAAGCTATGCTAGAAATCATGAAATTGCAAAGTTCAAAATTACCTAATCAGCTAATTTACTATATTAATTTTACAGGGAATCAGCTGTTTAAGCAATTTCGAACATCACAGTTTTGTGAAGCTTGGTACTTAGTATATGAGTTTTAGTACTAAGTATTACTGATGAGTTTTAATTAGCAATAACTAATTGTTTTTGGGTATAAGTTTGCCACTTAATGTTTGAGTATACACTACCGGAGTTGCAGTTAACTGTTGGGCTATTAATTAGTAGTCAAAATGACAACATGAATAAATTGGGCTTTGTTTGTTCATTCTTTGTATCATTCAGTCATTCATCCATTTTCAGGTAGGCCTCCTCCTAGATAGTTACAGTGTTTGACTTAATGATATAGTGATATAGTGTTGAAAATTCTCTTATTTATTAATTCAAACAGTCGACAATTTAGCCTACTATATTTTTGGCCACAGACTTCAGAGAATTACACTTAGCGTCATTGATGTTAAAAACGTTGTTCAAGATGTAGGCTATTATGAATATTACCAATATCCCATGATTAAAAAATTGATCACTTTAATCTATATATATTAAAAAACGCAAGGGGTTTTCTTTTTGGTTGGACAAATTTTATTTTGCGAAGTGTGGATTTAAAATAGCTACATAGAGTACATTTGCCAATTTGTCTCAGAATTTTGTTAAAAGGCTCCTTTCATAAACAATAAAGGGCTGAAGTCTTGGAATAATAAAGCTATCCGTTGATGTAACCTATACCAAAATCAATTCATTTTGCTCACAACCATGGGTGGCTCCAGGACAGTTCATCGAGGGGGGGAGCCAGATATGAGAAAATTTGGTTGATTTTTAGCACCCCCCTCCAAATAAATGTTTATTAACACCTTCAACTATGAGATATTAACACTTTGTTATAGATTCTATATAAGGGGCCATCCATAAATTACATCACGCAAAAATCGGCCTTTTTAGACCCCCCTTCCCCCCTTTTAACGGACTTGTAACGTTGGCATTAACACCCCTCAAAAGAGTAAGTAACGCTGTACTATTCCCCCTCCCCAAAAAGTCAAAAACTTTGTACTTTGAAGATGATTTAAATTTGCTAAAAGAATTCATGGAATTAATTCTTAAGGTTAATAGGTATATAACGTTACGTTGAAGCCCACCTCCCTCCCTTGGAACTTGGAACAGTGCGTAATGCTGACGAAACCCCACTCTTCGTTAGGTATTTATAGACGGCACCTAATTTAATGATTAAATAATTTGTTCCTTTTTTAAATAGTACTAACACATAGGCTAAATTATAAGTTCAACTTTGTTATGATTGTACGTTTATTTGAGACTACAGTAATACCATTGACTTTACATCTCAAGAGATTTTAAGTCAATGGTAACATGTTATAATTCAAAGTATTGAATTCCAGACAGTATTTAAGCGGATCAGTTACTTACTCCATGATCTAGTTAATGGCTATACAAAAGGTTGTAAGAATATTGGATGTTTATTTGCTGTCAACTGCCTCCATCACACATCGCACAACCCACGCTAACAAAACAGGAAAAACGTAACGAGCTGCCAACATAACAAATATTGTCCCCTATTAGTAATATTGAACAAAAAATGTAAGCTTGAATTAAGAGTATGTAAGTGAAAATTATAAAAGTTTTGTCTTTGAAAATCTTGTACGAATTTGCTTTTCCGATACTGGGCCATAGATAATTTCATATTCACAAGAATTAATTTTAGTAAAATCCTGTTTGAAATGTGAAAAAAATTCGGAGCTCTCGGGGGAGGGGGGCATGGCCCCCATGCCCCCCCCCTGGAGCCGCCCCTGCTCACAACTATACATATATGGACATGGTTTGACACTGTTTTAAAGTTTAACCACAGATTACAGTACTTTTATAAATAAAATCACAAATTTGTTTGCAAGCAAAGCAGCAACCGAGTAATCTAGTTTTAACTGAATCAATTAATAGTAACAAACACTTCTACGACCAAACAAAACTGCCACTCGCTTTATCCTGTTGCCATCTACTAATATTGCGGTAGACTGTCAAAGTCTTTGAAGGGAATTTGCAATCCGATATCAGTTTCAGCCAGGGAGACTAAGGGTGGCTATCATTACTTCCAGTCACCATCGAACATTCCTCTATTATTGAAACATTCCTCTGTTTTTCCTTAATTTTTGGGCCTTACCAAGTAATTTGTTTTGACCTAACCAATGGTTATAGTCAGTAACAAACCTTTACACTTATTTAACACTAAAAATAAATTAATATTCAAGCTATATTTTGCACCCACTACTGCCAACTGAATAATTTGTTAATATCAAGAATTAATTAGGTATGGCCCTAAACATTATTGTTCACTCTTATTAAGGTTTGAGATCAGATGCCCTTGTCTGATACTGATGGTATAGTTGGTTTCAAAACTTAAGGTTGGTTCATAAGACCAAAGTTAATTTTAGCATTGGGCTCCAGCTGTGATGTTGCTTTCATTTCAGTTAATTTCCATAATAATTGCAATTGTTTTGCTAATCCAGGTCTTCATAGCATTCAGCTGGAGTCCTCTCAACCACTGTGAGTAAGCAAGTTAGTGCTGGAACAGTTTGCAGCATAGTTGAAACTATTAACAATGGCTTTCCTGTAGAAATGGTACTGTAACGAAAGGTATAAAGATAAGTCACAGACTCACAGAGTTAGACGTGTTCTTCTTCCAGACCCTCAATGGTGGAATTATGTGTCTATAGTACAAATATACTTCTTTTAACTAGTGTGACGGTAAAAGCTCCTATCACTTCCATTATTTGACATAATTTCTGCCTCTCCTCTTTTTCTATTTTCTTTGTAAGAAATATAGACTAGTAGCATAGCCATCTCTAGTAACAAGGAAGCGACGCTAGTAAATGACAACAACGTGTCTATTTAGCTGATTTGGTAATCAATACTTTCTTATGGCATTATCTTTTGTTTACTTGAAATCAGCTGGCTATGCAAGGGAATTTACTGTGCAAATAAAAATCTTGAAAAGCGGCGTTACCAGGTCGAAGGCCGTGACCTTTTTTAGTCCTCCATGAGGTACCTGTCTCACCAAAGAATGATTAAAATAATGATTAACTACAGACAGCCATGCTAGTAGAGTCAAAAAAATCTTGACATAGGCCTATTTTTTTTGCAAATAATTAAATTTGTATAGTGTTAACAGTTGAAAGACAACTTTAATTATAATTCTTATAATCAAACTTGAAAGTTTTTTTTATACGGATAAGCAAGAGTTTGAGTTCACCATCAAATCAATTAACGGGTTACTGTATTTAACATGTATTCAGTATCATGTTCAATGAACTTTTTTAGAGATAACCTCCATGGTATTCTTCATGAATATTTATGATCATGCAGGATAATTTTTAAGTCACCTTGTTCACTGACTTTGTATTGGTTATTTATAAATAAGGCAAGTAAATTTAGGCCCCTACTGCCTTACTTATTATTTTTTCCTTTTTGATGAAACAGAAAATTGAATTTTAAACATTTTGAAATTATCAACAGTTTGTTTTGTAAACACCCGTTTTTGAGGAGTGCTCTAAGTTATGTATTTCTCTATCCATGTTTTTATTTTTGTAATGTTTTAGACAGTTAAATGCAATTTTAAATCGTTTAAAGTACCGTATTATTATAGTGAAAATTTTAAGAGAACCTTATATGAGGAATTTAAAAAAATGTTAGAAGTATTCTGCGTGATTACAACGAGTAATTATTTTAAAATTTTATGGCTTTTTCTATTGATTAGTTTTGTTTTTGTCTAGAGATACTATAATACCCAATAAACAATTATTGTTAGGCAAATCTAAAATATTTTTTTTTATTTAGGGCGAGTAGAATAATTGCAATAAAATATTTCCTCAAAAGATATTAAATTTGAATTAGTAATAAACATTTTGATCATTATAACCTGTATTAGTTCTCCCAAGTGAAAAATTATTTTTACGGCCTTTTCTTTATACAACTTTAAGCTTTCTATCTCATCGAAGTAAATTAAAATTAATTACTTTATCCTATAACAAATCATTTAATATACTATCCCTGTCCTTCGAATTATAAGGAATAAATAGTCAACATTTTATTAAAAAAATATATATTAAAAAGATATCGCAGTCCAACCATTGATTCAAACAAATACATTTACATCGATGAGCTCAACTAACAAACGAAGACGCTTGAAATTATTTCAGAGCGCTAAAAATGCGACGGCGTCGAGAGGCAATTTGCATACAGCACCCATATTGCCTGCAGCGCCTGCGAATGGTGAAAAATTGCCCGTCAGTGCACGGCGGCGTTTGACCAGACGTGGACGGCTCTACTGGAAACTTAATTAGATGATACGCTTTTTTCGGATAAATCTCTCTTCTTGCAGTTAGATTTTTTTCTAATACGTGACCGTTAAAGTTGGCATTAACTCACAAAATTGCCAATACAGATGATTTGTTCTTTAACTTTGAACAAAGACACACGTAAATAAAACCTATTCACATTCTATTAGTTATTCATACAGTGTAATTTATGATTTGAATTTACGTTTTAGACTAGATCGACAATTTTTATCAATGTGTAAAGCTAGAAGAATGTGGTTTTTCTAATAGTAAAAAACGCCCGTTTAGGGGTTTTCATTATGTATTACTGAGGTTCTAATAAAATGAGTTTTAATTTAGACTTTATGAGGTGATAGACTTCTACACGCCCTCTCCTTTTCATTAATGTTGCATACACGTCACGGCATAATGTTTTGTTACTCAAAACCAGGACAATTCATTCAGTGGGCCTTGAGAAATACGAGAGCCGTGTCGGAGATCTTTAGAACCATTTGTCCAGCCAGACGGTCGGGCGCGGTTCCAGGAAGGCCCCAGTCCGGTCATTCGAGATTTTGCGGATCAACGGATTTTGGGGGAGGGTCGAAACCCCCGGCCCCGCAGTTGTGTAGGACTAATGCGGCGGAAAAATGCCTGTAAACTACCGAAGTTCGTCGGGAACTGTTGGCGATATTTGGGTCTGCATCTCGGATTTCTTTGTGACTTAATTGACCTAGAATTAACGTGATGAATAAAAAAGTTTAAAGATATTAGGGGCGTCGTTTATTTTCTTCTGATTAACTGAGAGCTGTTCATGTTGAATGTGTTCACTCGTTAGATGATAAACGACTCTAATCCAAACTCTAATATTTAAATTGATTTGTCATTCAAGCGGAAATTTACAGAAAAAAATAAAAAACAGACAAAAATCACTTTGATTTCGTTAAGGCATTACATATGAACTTTAGTATAATATACGAAATTGCAATTCGGAAAGATTGATAGGTTTTGGAAAATAAATAATTAGTTTAGAGGCCAATCAGACTAGTTTATGCTGTTGAACAAGAAATCAAGTCAACAGAAAAATGCCTTTAGAGTGTTTCGGCTTTTAACAGTTTCACCGGGAAAGGATCAGAAAAATATTATAGCTTCCCCTGTCAAAAGCAAACTAATAAATTTGACTTATCGGAAATTATATCTACGTTGGCCAGAAGTGCGACATCTTCTAAAAGTAACCTCATAAGGAGTAGGTCTAAATTAAATGATTATTTAGTGTACGAAATGCTAAAATTACATTTCAAAATTAGGTAAATTACAAAATAACACAAATCACCAAATGAATTCAATATTCAAGGCAAACAATAGAAGTGGACTCTTCAAATCAAGGACCTCCCAAAGAGATTAGGTTTAACAGGCGCGCGCGCAGGTACATCACTTTGTCCGACCCTTTCCGCCGCTTAGGCCCGTTTAAAGAGAGGATATTTAAGTGAAAGTAAAAGGGAATCTGTAGGTAGGTCCACCCTCGAGAGGAGAAGGGAGGGGAGAGAGGGTGGGAGGAAGATATGGGGGGAGAGGGGAGAGCCGGCATTCCTCCGTACAGCTGTTGCTGACAACAAACATTCACAGCCTCTTTGATTGACTCCTTCCAGTTCCCGCCACGGCCTCCCTGATTTATAAACCTCGATCAAGATCACCTGTCACTCGAGTCGGTGCCTTCTTGATATCTTCTTTACCTCCCGGCTTCCTCCATGTTTTTAAGAGGGTATATGGCGATTTTTGTGGTCATACTTGGTGCTTACTTGAATATTTTGAATAATCGTTTTGTTAGTGCTTGTGTAAGAGTTGGTGAAGACAATTTGCAAAACCTCCCCACCCTCCCCTCAATTCGCAATGGTTCTTCTCCCTTCTTCAACATTTATTAAATGGTTAACTATATCGGGGCCCAAATTTATTTTGAGTCAATCAACAATAAAAGTAATACTAAAGCTGAAGACTGACGGGGTTTCAAAGAGAAAGGGCACCCTGGGATTAAAAAGATTATTGAACGATACGCTCTTACAGAGTGTCTTAAAATAATAGTTACTGCACATTGTTTCTTTATTAAAAAAAAGGAAAAACAACTAATCCAAATAATTATAGTCCTAGTTCTCGCATTATAATGATATAAAAACATGTTAGCGTTTTAATACTAAAACGCTACGGATATAATTTTGAAAACATCATCTCTTTCGTCAAAGTTAGGCCTAGTATGAAAGTCGAGATCAAATTAATCATAATTTAAGGCTTTGGAAAATCTCATCTCACGTGTTTTTATCAATAATTTAATAGTATAAATGTGTGCAACACTCATTGCCTTATCAAAAGATTTTGATTCTATTTCTGTCAAATATCGATAAAAATATATATTGAGTAGTTAGCTAACATTCGAATACGCTATTTTGAAGTCATATTCAAATAACAGCTTTTAATTATCTAGTACAAATTACGGTGGAAGGTTTAGTATGTTAAAAATTAAGAAGAGAATCCCTAAAGAGTCAGTAGTATGCCCTTTTATTTTCATTGTCTTTATAAATGATTTACTTCAATGCGTTCCGTGCAAAACAACTCTTTTATGCTGATGACACAACATTGCTTTCTGTCGGTCCAAGCTTTAGAGATGAGTGCTAGTATATACCACTAGATGGCAAAAGAATGGTTCGAAACTGATAAAGTAAAAATAATAATTTTAAAACCAAAAATTAATTTTTTTCTTAAGGTAATGGGGCACTAGAAAATATAAGTTAAGCTTTTAGTGGTTTACAGTGACCAAAAAGGATAGATTGGAATAGAAAACCCACTTTCTTTGAGATGAATAATTGGCACGATCGGTCTTAGGCCTAGTTAAAAATGTTAAAAAAACAATGGAAGCGATAACCTAAGTGCCTGTTTTGTCATGTTTTGCATATTTTTATTCTTATTTGCAATATGTTATTATTTTTTGGGGCAACTCAAAACTTAGTGGGACAAACAGTTTTTAAATAGCAAGAATGCTATTAGATGTTTGATGGGCTTAGTCTTGAATTTCTTGTAAAGCTAATTTTAAAACTAATTTTTTAGGTTTATATTTAGATTTGAAATAAAATTAGGTATCGTAACACTTAAGAAATTATTAATTTATCAAATAGATTATAAAATGCAGTTTTAGATTGGATTTAAATAAGGTATTTGCGTCTCAGAAACGCGTTGCAGCATTCGTCCTTACGTTATTTAAGATATTATGTACGTTATTTTAGAACTGAGACATGAATCGCATCAATTTCATTTTATTGAAGTTTTTGAATTGAAAAAATACTGAAGTGAATATTTTTTTCTTTTCTCTTAGTAAGTATATAAGCTTCAAAACTCTGGTTTTATAATTGGTTTTATTGTAAACTAGCAGTTGCCTGTGGCTTCGCTCGCGATAAAAATTACAGCTGGTCTTACTTCTGCTCTTTGAACTGTCAAATTTTAGTATTCACAGCTGTTTACAATTCAAAATTTGAACGTTTACATCCTTATTAAATGTAAACATCGAAGCTAAGGACGATCAGGGGGCGTAGCCCGAGGGGATTTTAAGGAAGTGTATGGGCCTATGTCCTTTTCTGATATAGTGACTATTCCTGCAAAATTTCAGCTCAGTTGGTCCAGTATTTTTCACGAGGTTGAAAGACACATATTCACACAAACATCCATACTTTCACTTTTATAATATTAGTAGGATACCTCGGAAATATGTTTAATTTTGAACTTAAGACTATGTACCACTAAATCAGCGATCTTGTATGAATGTTTTTTTCAAACTCCTGTATGACAAATGAGATAAAAATACGAAATATCCATGGCGAAATTCTTTTTTTAACTTTAAAAATTACAAAACCCTTTAAAAAAAATCAAAATTTCCAAAAAAAATCCAAGTAAATCTATATATTTCTCTTACTTTAAACCGCTTCCATATTTATCTTATGAAGTAACAAACATTTTTAGATCACGTTTTGAATGGCATAACCTATAAACAAAACCGATAAGAACCTCACGTGTTTTTTTGGATCGCTCTTTCGTCAATGATAAACTATACTAATTAACCAATTGTTAGTTCGGCACAAAAACCCGAATCGATAACCCGTCCTAGTGACCTGGCAGATTTGAATGGAGTTCGATATCGAACAGTGAATGAACTGAAGTTGTACTCAGGCCTTCGGCCTACAGAAGATTCGGCCTCGGCCAGAAGTCTTGTGAGGAGGAGTGGTGGGGGGTGGGGAGGACTAATGGGAGGGGGATCAGATCTTCAACCGGCTGCCGCTAGATGTCGACACCGGTCTTATCACTCGCTATCACATTGACGATTCCCATCACCGATTCCGGGACTTGGGATGAATTGAATTTTTTAAAACAGTGATAGATAAAATGCTATTGAAACTGCTGATACAATTTGGTCATTAAAATATAAAATTATAGTCGAGAAAGGATTACATTAGGGGCTAAACTAACTGCTCCGATGAGGCATTTGTGTTAACTGTTCGTTATTTATTTAATTCATCATTCATTTCACGCTTGAATTACGCTGGAATAAAGTGAAACTATTTTAAATGCTGAAACACAAAAAGCTATAAAGCTGAAACACACTCTTGGATTTTTGCGGTTATAGAATAACTTTCTATGGTTGATAATAGATGTCTTTGGTAAATACCAAGAAAATAAATTTGTGAGAACATTTAAACGCGAGATTTTGAATCAACAAGTATAATACCTAGCAAAGTAGACAACGACACAAACCACTTGCTCTTTCATAAAAGAACCAATTTTTTTGTTGTTGGAAAAATTACCCTACTTGTAGACTAAAAAACTGCGATTAATACAAAAATCTAATCAGTGGTTAAAACCAGTCTGCCTTCTGGTAAGAGAGGGATGTACAGATTAGATCAATCGAAAATTGCATGTACAGTATTCCTTTTAAACACCCCTTGCATCCTATCCACGGTCAGTTTTCAACAATAAACACAATGGCATCTATTACTCGCCCCTGTGTTACACCAATACCAAATGTTTTTTCCTCATCAATACGATAACTACATTCAGAGGAAAGGTTATATAATTTATTTTAACATTATTAATCCCCCAATCTACGTTAACTTTGAACACAAACATTTAGAAGCAATAAATCGCCTCACCGTGTGGAAAAGCAAACCTCTTCACCTCAGCTCGTCGCTGACAACAAATTACATCCTTCTATTACAACCCTGTTTGTATGCGATGACTAATCGTTTATCACAACCGAAATACAGTTTTGTGCCCGATTCCTCCTCGACTTACAATGGACTCAACAACAAAAATTACACCCTGTGTAACACCTATCACTTTTTACACCGGTTTATTTCCTACCACCCACAAAAAATTACATAATTTACTTCGCACTCACTAAACGATTCCACACAAACTCAAAATCGCCTGTGGCACCAGAAAAACTCACCGCAGCCGCTTCGGCCAGGACCAAACCCGCCAACACTACTTCCCACAGTCCCATCCCTGGGTCCTAGTGACGTCCTGTGGCACTAGACACTCGCGCACATGACTGGCAGGAGCACGTCCACTCCCGCCGTCCGCTGGAGCACCACTGGGGCGCAGTCCGGGCCCGGGCCGGGGCCGGGGGGGCGGAGGGGTAGGGACCCGGAGCTGGCGGTCAGACGGGCCTGCCATGCGGCTCAGGCTGGTTGTTTGGTGCGTCGCCGTCGCCGCGGTGGTGCACCGGGCAGATGCTGCGGTGAGTACACACGTTCACATAACCTAGAAATATTTTTGAGCTAAGGGACAAGGGGGTTTTTGGTTCGAGGTAAAATATTAACGGGGGAGGTACGTGGGGTGCGTGAAGGTGTAGGAGGTGCCGGTACTCTGTTGTTTACATTCTTTGGCTGAAGGTTCCTCCGGATATATGCCTTTCTAACGTTACATACGTATCAAGTGGCTGTAGTTTTATAGGTTGTTTAAAAGAGGACCTAGTTACAGAAAGATTCAAGGAGAGTATGCTGATGTACACCAATTTAGCTATGAGGATGAGGTAGGTGATATAATCAGAGCGCCAGAGAGCAAAACTAAGTTAATTTTCCACTTAAATACTAAGGGTGTTTTTTCTGATCCAAGATATATACTAGAAAAACAACACATTAATTAGCACACTGTACCGGTAATTAAACTTCAAATTCTGGCTTATGTAGTAAAACTTCTAATTTTAACACAAACTTAAAGAAGTATTCTACTCGTCAAACATTTCTGATCCATGCTTTGAGTTTTAAAAACATTGCGAGCTTATAAGCGGATTACGTGGGATTTTTACCTGTGTAGGTGAGGGGTTACTGGGTATACATTTTTAAGTGGTTTTCTTTTCCTATTTCTGTACTAGGAAGGGTTATTCATGCCTTCAATTTTGGTTGAGTGGGAGTGGGATGATATATGTTGAATTTCTAAGGTGACACGACGTTTTTTCCTGAGAAGGTGTAACAGGTGCCAGCATCCTATGGTTTCCTGTATTTCCTTCATCTATACATCAAATGTAAACTGAATATCCATGAATTGGTAAGACTATTGTGCTCAAAATTCTTTTTGAAAATTTATAAGCTCTAAGGGTGGAAGTGGGGTTGTTAACTGAAGATACGTGAGGGGTAAAGGAGGCTATCATTATCTTAATTTATCAGTTCTACATGAAGAACTGTATAAAGTTCCGAGAGCTCTTCAACTCATTGTATTTGAAGCTGTGATGTCGCCAGAAGTTAAAGAGAATTGACTGAAGATATTGACCAGAGTTAAACTTTTTTTACATAAGACATATAAGACTTTAATGAAACGGAAAATTAAATTCCACATAAAAAACAAGCATGCAATATGAGAAGAAAATCAGCTCATAGTATGGTATTTGGGCGATCCCAAATTGGCTGACGTTGGTGGGTGGGGAATGGGGCGATATCAGCCACCAAATCGGAAGAGGAACAATTTGATATTAACTACTAAATGATAAATTGGTAATTTATTTAATCTTTAATTTTTTTGTAAGATTATGTTCAAATTGTGAAACCTTTAGGGGTTGAGGCAAGGCTCAGGTGTTGTTTTCAGAGTGTAGTGCATTGTAGTGTATACGGTTCTATAACCATTTCTCCCAACTTCCAAAGTATAATAATAATCACAAAGCAATGGATGTTACTGGCCCAAATACATCTTTTTGTGCAGTTATTTAAATAAATTACGGAACTATGAAGTTTGACAGAGGTCAGGGAAGATACACGAAGCTGCCTGTATAGGAGCTACTGGTACGCTTTTGGTGGTTTTTGCAAATTTTATCCTAGAGAGTCAAATATTTCCAACCGCCCCCCTCCCCACATAGTATGAGTTCTAGTAGGTGTTTTGAGATAGTAGAAGCTAAGGGAGATTACTGTAAGGTCCTAAATACAAAAGAAGTGCAAATTTCTTAGGTTTTTTCGAAGGGAATGTGAACATAGGAGGGGTTGTTAAGAAAGGTATATCACAAGAGAGAAGACTAAGGAGTGTTGGGAGCAGTATGCCTTATAAATGTACATTTTATATTCTTTATAGCTACTTTATTTCTGTGAGTTTTTGTTGGATTCGAAAAATATGTATACGCTCTAAGAACTGTTACGTAGGAAGAATCCAGAAGGTGCCGGTACAAGATTGTTTATTAATGTCTATTAATTTTGTTTGTTTTCGGGAATGGCTTACGTAAACATAAATTTCCACGCCTTTTGTTCCGCTCTCCGAAAATTTGAACGTCCTAAAGCTTTTTTCCAAGCGAGCAGCGCACAAGAGGTAGGAGGTGCCCTGATTTTTAGCTCCCTTGAAACTTCTTCTTTCTAGAAATGATAAAAGCACATTTTTTGCATACCCTCACTATATAATGTAGAATGGGATTTTCGAAATGTTTAAGACTGGTAGGGGGTTCCCCCACTCTAATAATATCTCGATATAACCGAAACACTTCCACTATTTGCTGGGCTTTGAAGTTGTAATACTATTACATTTTCGCCAAGGCATACGCTGATTACTTTGATTTTTAGTTTCTTTTATCTGACTGGAATAGGAATCAATTCTCGTGTTTCAAGGTTAAATCAATTTTTTACGAATAGATTTGTAGGAATCGATTGATTCTGTATATTTAAAGTAAGGATTCGAATACAGAAACCAATTCTCAATCATCCGAATGCCTCGTTATCAGTGTTATCAGAGCGCCCCGGAAACAAGAACCATCTTATCTTTACCCTGCAAAATTTTCCTTTAGTAGTTTATATATCGTATTTGAATTTTTATAACAATTTTAAACATCATAAAATTATTTTGAAACACACACAGATTGATACGTAAAAAATGTATGAAAAAACTTTAAAATAAAAGATTTTTATCAATAAAAACTTGTCAACTTGTTAACCGTGATTAAGGATTTTATAATTTTTTTTTTATAGCGACATTTTCATATCACTATCCTACTTTATCTCAAACTGTACTGTTTATTATGAAGTTACAGAAGGCATCTAAAAGAAATTTATAGATAGAGCTTGCAGGAAAATTGGCACAGATGTTCGTCAGACCCATCTGGACGTCATACTCAAAGTCCCCGAGGGTGTCCAGCCGAGGAAGAATTCAGGAAGTTCCAGCAATTTAGGTCTTGGGTCTGAATCTTGAAGTTTTATTTATAAACCTATGAAAAAATGTTTTTTTAATTCACTGTAAAGGTCTTGTTAAAGGTCGAAACATTTGTGAAGGTTTATGAGGAAAATGACCAAACCCAAGCCATTCGTATCTGGAACAATCTGTATTGCTCTTTGACCAAAGACCCACCCTCGGAGACTTAAAGTATGACGTTTATACGGTTCCAGCATCTGTGTCGTTTTCCAACCATCTCTTTTTCCTTCAATGATCTAGTTTGAATGGGCTTTACACGTTTTGTGAATGTTTACAAATGGTTTAGAAGTTCCTACATAGGCATTCCATATAGGAGCTATATTTTTTAAGCTTAAGAGTCAGTGTTCAGATTCATAACTTTGAAGCATTTCTCATCTCAACACTCTTCGTGTGTGGTTATTATACTCAGCTACTAATTTTTTAATCTAGATATGATACAGAATTACGACACAAATGAATGTTTTTGTTTGACTGCAGGTGGGTAACTTCAAGAGGGTTGAAACTGAAAAAATGTGAAAAATGTTAGTTGTTGTATGATGCAATCGCAGGGGCGGCTCCAGGGGGGGGGCTATGGGGGTTATGGGCTCCGCGAGAGCTCCGAATTTTTTCTCATTTCTAACAGGATTTTACTAAAATGCATTCTTGTGTATATGAAATTATCTATGGCCCAATATCGGAAAAGCCAATACGTACAAGATTTTCGAAGATGAAACTTTTTTATCTCTATATAATTTTTACTTATATACACTTAATTCAAGCTTACATGTTTTGTTCAGTATTAATAATAGGGGACAATTTTTGATAGGTTGGCAACGCGTTACGGTTTGCCGCCATAATAATGTTTGGAAGTTTTTTTCTGTTTGTGTTTGGTAGCGTGGGTTGTGCAATGTGTGATGGAGGCAGTTTGACAGCAAATAAACATCCATTTTTCTGACAACCTTTCGCATAACCATTACCTAGACCATGGAGTAAGTAATTGATCCTCTTAAATACTGTCTGGCATTCAATACTTCGAATTATAACATATTTACTGCTGTCTCAAATAAACGTACAATCATAACAAAGTTGCGGTTCATTGTGTTATTAAAAAACAATTTACTATGTGTAAGTACTATTTAAAAAAAGGAACAAATTATTTAATCATTAGATTAGGTGCCGTCCATTAATACGTAACGCCCCTAGTGGAGAGGGGGGTTTCGTCAGCATTATGCACCGTTGCAAGGGAGGGGGGCTTCAACGCAACATTATGTCCCTTAAGAATTAAACCTTAAGAATTAATTCCACAAATTATTTCAGCAAATTTAAATCATCTTCAAAGTACAAAGTTTTTTACTTTTTTCTGGGAGGGGGTGATAGTACAGCGTTACGTACTCTTTTGAGGGGTGTTAGTGCCAGCGTCACAGGTCCGTTAAAAGGGGATGTCCGAAAAGGCTGATTTTTGCGTTACGTAATTTATGGATGGCCCCTTAAATAAAATCTATAACAAAGTGTTAGTATCTTTTAGTCAAAGGTGTTAATAAACACGTATTTGGAGGGGGGATGACTAAAAATCAACCAAATTTTCTCACACCTACAATCAGTAGGTATCTTTCAGGGAGGCTGGTCATCAGTGTGACATAACTTTTTTGGTGAAAGTACTAAGTAAATGTGACAAGAAAATTATTTTTTCAAAATTCTCACTCAAAAATTCACGTAGTTATTGAATTTATAGATTTTTTACGAAAATAAGTGTAATTTCACTTTTAGCCTCAATTTCAACTACTACTAATATGTTTTTCTCCAATTTTTACAACATTTTAAAAATCTATATAAAATGTTCTTTAGAAATAATTAAAATTATAAATTCTGGGTTGCATTGTATTAACCTTAACTGCCTGTTAAATTTAAAAAATGTAATAGTCAAAAATACCAACGAAACAAGCATACAAATTTCTTTTTTATAAACACCTCATGACACTGTCAAATATTATTTAAAACTTTTCCATTTCATATGATTTAAAGTATCTGCGATTCATTTTTTAGTATCTGCGATTCATTATTTAGTATCTGCGATTCATTTTTTAAGCACTACATTCTAGTGTTTAAAATTTTCGTACTTGAAAATTTGTATGTTGAGTGCTGGAAAGCATGGTGCCCCTAAAAACAATTGGTACACAACTGTACGTTTTGTAAATGTTTTATTACACACACACACTATTGCACTGCATAGATAAAAACAAGAAACGACACAAAAAAGAAAAAATAATCTGAAAATTATTTATTTTTCACGACAAACATAAAACACAAAATTTAGGTATAAATTGGCCAAATTAACTATAATCCACACTAAGTTTTTACAAACTACTTCGTTACTTTATATTGTGTTCAAATTGCTTTCCATTTTCCTTCACACACTCTTGCTCTTTTTCCTTTTTTAGTGTTTAAAATTTCAGTTGCCAGACCTTCATCTATATAATTAATACGCCAACACGAAATTTGTCTTATGAACTCCTCCGTCATTTCTTAACCGATTTTGATCATTGACGGCTCATTGGAAAGAGCGTGTCGCGTAGATTTGCAAACTGGCCTTACATTTTTGAAAAAGTCCCTTGGGCTCTGCCCCATTGGCTTTTAAAGTTCCCATGTTACCCTTATGAAGAACATCATTGTTTACATTTTGATCAGCTGGATAATTTAATTGCTGTTATTTTTTAATTTGTGTAAACATAACCCTCAAGACGGATCGTGTTAGCATGATTGTGTTTTAAATTTGTCGCCATTTGAATTATTGCTCTGCTAGAGTAGCGCACGATTCCGTGCGCTCGGATCCACTAGTTTCTATTAAAAATTTACTATACCTTATCCGTTAAAAAAGATAAGATTATGTGGTGTCTAATTCCTGCTTTATCAATCCCTAGACATTCTTATTACTAAATGAATATTAACTGTACTGACTTACGTTCTGGTCAGTCAGAGTCGGTTAATCAAGCTGTTAAAATGTCTTTTTCTAATCGGGAGTACGTTGAAATGCACTTTATTTATGAATTATGAAACGGAAATGCTCGAGCGGCCTAGAGAGAATATGAAGTTAGGGATCCTGGCCTTGTGGTTCCAAGTCCACAACGCCTATTGGAAACAGGATCTGTTGAAAACCCCAAAAAAAAGGTAGGTCCAAATATTGGTGTTTTACTGAAGAATACCTTCTAGCACGGGTTGATAAATCCAGAAGTGACCAAAACAACTTTCAAGTGATACTGGCCTTTCTCGCTGGAAAGTTTCAAAGGTTTTAAAAGACAAGTTCCACCTGTATCATTTTAGTACAGTTAGAGGAAAATAGTCGCACGAAGCTTAAGTTGTGTTTTGCCGCTGGCTTTTAAATGAAAATATTGTACAGTATCACATTTCGAAGAAAATATTTTGGACCGATGAGGCACGCCTTATTAGAGAAGGGATGTTCAACTCACACATCATGCATTTGTGGGCAACTAAAAATCCAAAAACAATGAGAGGATCTTTCCAGCACTGATTTAGCATAAATGTGAGGGCTGGAGTAATTTGCAATGTCATATAGTTGAAGGAAACTTGATGGGACTAAACTATTTAGATTTCTTATTGCAAAACTTGCCTCAATTTTATCCAGAGTGAAGAAGATCTTCGCAATAGGATTTTCAATGCTGCAAATAAAGTAAGAGAGGCACTTTCACACAAGGTCACTGTGAGGGCTTGCGGAAAAGAGCAAGAGTATGTGTGAGGGAAAATGGAAAGAAATTTGAACACAAAATAAAGTAATGAAGTAGTTTGTAAAAACTTAGTGTGGATTCTAATTAATTTGGCCAATTTATACCTAAATTTTGTGTTTTATGGTTGACGTAAAAAAAATCAGATTTGTTATACTTTTTTTGTGTTATGTTTCTTGTTTTTATCTATGCAGTGCAATATTGTGTGTAATAAAACATTTACAAAACGTACAGTTGTGTACCAATTGTTTTTAGGGGCACCATGCTTTCCTGCACTCAACATACAATTTTTCAGGTATGAAAATTTTAAACACTAGAATGTAGTATACCATTTTAAAGCTTATTAAATGGAAAAGTTGTCAATAATAGTTGTTGGGTTTAATATTTGACAGTGTCAGAAGGTGTTTATAAATGTGTAGACCCTTTTCGTTGGTATTTTTTTTACTATTGCATTTTTTTAATTTAACAGGCAGTTAAGGTTAATACAATGCAACTGAGAAGTTATAATTATGATTATTTCTAAGGGAATTTTTATATAGATTTCAAAAATATTGTAAAAATTGAAGAACAACAAATTAGTAGTAGTTGAAATTGAGGCTAAAAGTGAAATTACACTTTTTTTTGTAAAAAATCTATAAATTCAATAACTACGTAAATTTTTGAGTGAGAACTTTGAAAAAAATAATTTTCTTGTCACATTTACTCAGTACTTTCACCAAAAACGTTTTGTCACACTGGTGACCAGCCACCCTGTATAGGAAGTTTGTTATAAACCTGTTATAGTTATAGGTTTCATCGTCAGGGATCCTTGATCTCTAACGTTTGATTAATCTAACACTTAACAAAGATATTCCAATCTCTTTTAATATTACCGCTCTTGTTAATTAAATTTTAAGAGCTGAATTTGTCCATCAAACAATAATGAAAACAAACATTGGGTTATTCGTGGATGACTAGTTTTATTAGTACTTCGTCTTTTACAGTTAGTTTCATAGAAAGTAGATTTAAAATTCTTCCTAACTTTCTGATATTCCAATATAAATATGTAGTAAGTAATCTCCTAAACACAAAAACACGACGTTGAACTCTAGAACCAATTATGTAACTTTAAACAGCTGGCTGATGGTGTTCCGCTTCGCTGGGAAAAAGTATAAAAATAATTGTAAATAAAACAAAATTTATCTGCAGTTCAATCTTTCTCTTTATATTTTTGTGCCCTTCGAAAAATAATATCGAAAAAACTATTGTTTTACTGGGATTTTCTCACCGAAACCTTACATTCAAATATAGGTTTGATGGGGATCAGACTTATGGTTTTCTTAAAAGTTAAGGGTTGTTTGGGCTTTAGATACATAGATCCTTGCTAGATTTCAATAAAGATAAATATAACTTGTCCTGCGATGTTTCATGCTTTAAAAAATTATATTATTGAAGTTATTTCAATGCTGTGGATAAAAATTATTGGAAGGTCCAAGCAGAGAAGAAATAAGGCCTAATAAACCTTAAAATAATTGTGAAAGGCCAAACAAAAGAAAATACGAGTACGACGGCAGACACTGAAATGTTTAATTGTTATGACGCGGTTGATATTTTTGTTAGAATATTTTATTTAAAAAGATTATAATTACGAAATAATTAAATTAATTGATTGAATTAAAAAATATGTATGGTTTGTATCTTTCTCTCAGTACCCATTTAATTTGCTATTTTTATGGTGTTTATATCCTCCACAGTAAATGTAAATTTTAGACAAAGCTATGTCAAAATATGTGATAAAATTCGATTTAGACGTTTTAACATAATTTTTCTTGAAGTGTGGGCTTTAAATTAAACTTACCACTGAAGAACTCACAATTGTGGGTAACAATGAAAATTATGAAACCAATATATAAATACTCCGGCAACGCTCGCTTCACCTCAAATTACTCAAGAATAACAATCATTCGTTATCGATTGATGTTTAAGTGTATTTTAAATTGTTAACGATTGTATGCGGTTGTAACGAACTTTTTTCTTTTATGTAACTTCTGTATGTACATTACAACAGCAAATATCCTACACGCTTATAATCAATTATCAACATCGATTAACGAAACAGACAAGATTACCCTGTCCAAAAAAAGAGTATTAATGTTTTCTATTTTTTCAACACATGCATTAGTTATTAAGTTTCACTTGTTGGCTGCATGAATGCTGATAAAAAGCAAACATAAACACACCTCATGATTCACGTGTTCAAACTTGTCATTATGGGAGCCATAATTATAGATTCACCCCATTGCGAGCCTCTCATATAGAGTACGTGTTTAAAAAAATATATAATAGGGTTTTTTTTTCAAAACTAATTATGATTCAAATTGGCATTTAAAAATTCACTCGAATAACTTATGTGCTTCTGTATTACTTTAAGAGAAAAGTCAGCAGAAAAAACTGACAGGGTTGACTTGGAATTAGCTTTATCAAATTAAATAGAATACCTTCGATAACAGCAATTTTTATTTCACTTAAAATATTCAAGTTTGTAGCTTTTAAAGTATACAACCAAAAAAGTCATACTTTCCACCAGAAAGTACTACTGTGGAGAATACAATACGTTTAAAAAATGACGCTATATTATAAGACTTCTAATAGCAACAAAAACTGTAATAGTCATAAATTATATTATTTTAAAAACCTCAACTGTCGCCAGTTTTAACTGGCCGTCGCCATTGGCCAGTCTGTGCGGCGATCTAAAAACAGGGAAGTACATAAGCGACAATAGTCACTATGAAAACCTGACAGGGATACTTTTAAAATTCTTCAATGACGTTACGCCGTGCCTCCGCAGGGTTTCTTTTTTATAGTTCTATATGGCTTGACCCGGGTACTAAACGGTGTCTTTTAAGTGTACTTCAAGTTCTAAGCTAGGCAAGACGTAGACCGCTCATGATGGAACACGAGTCGCTCGAGGCTGGAATCGAACCACTTAGCCACCACCTCAATGTTTAATTTATAATTTCATTAAATGTTATTCATTCTATTAAACCTTTGCGCCCAAGTGGTAAGGTTCAACTTTTACTCTTATCTCTATTCTGGAAAATGAAACGAAATCTTATGAAGTCCTGTCACTTGCGGAACGAAGTACCTGCCAATATGCAGAGGCTGAGAGACAATAACAAAAAGACCATTTGCAACTCTCCAGTCATAGGCCGGAATAGACGTGATGTCAACAATGCAGATGACATAGCCGGCATCTGGCTCGGGCAAAAACTGACATCTGGACAGTTACTCAGTGATGGGGCAGAAGCTTTTTCACGCGGCATGCTCGAGTTTATGGTTATTCAAGTTTATGGTTATGTGTATGGTGAAATCGTGAAATCACAGCGATGATGGTATCAGGAAACATATGTTGGGAAAGGACAAGGAGATCTTTGACGATGTCTGGGAAGCTATCGTGAATAGAATTTGGATATTTTTTAGTAATTAAATGGAAATGATTACTACCACCATATGAAAAATTACTAGGGATAAAAAGGAATTCATTCCTACAGGGAGCAATTGCATGTGGAAAAGTGATCAATTGCTATGAACATTATTTTAAAATTTTCAGGTATAACGGACACACTAATCATAGTTATTAAATATAGTACACTGTTTGAATACAGTTATTAAATACAATATCTCATTTTAAATTCATTTCCAATGAATTAAAAATTAATTACTGTACAAAACAAGTTTTATGTCATAAGTTTGCTGTAATGTGAAAATAATTTACAAAGCTGCTGTTTGCTGTTACATATGCAAATCACATCTTTCTTAAAAATTACCAATATAAAGTTATGCAAGATTAACGTATCATTTATAAAGTACAATTCAATATTCAATCGAATTCTAAGCTACAACACTTTCGCATTCATACAAGATTCTATGTGCCTACTTATACTAATGCGTAATCAAACAGTATTTCCATTATAATTGGGGTTTCTTTGTATGAGATTGTGGGGACGAATGCTTGATTTGTATTTGAATGTAAATTTGCACACCTGTGAATGTTTAACTTCCTATAATGGAGAAGGAGATGGAGGATTATAATTCTGATAGTTGGACAGGTGTGTTCTCTAAAACATGATATCATTGAATACAGGTAGGCTATACTAAAGCTAGAATTATAATCCTAATTGTTGTTATTTTACAAATTTCATTAAATTTGTAAAATAACAACTGTTTCTGACTGAATTGGAATTGAAAGTGGACTTATCAGTCACATACCTTATTATTGTGGGTCAAATAATTGTTTATTGTTTATTTATTTATTAGTTCTTTCATACAACTTTTAATGTATAAATTATACAACGTTTCGGGAGGTAAGGAAACTCCTCCCGCCGTTCTTGTGGAGTATTAACTCAGAGTAATATAACAATTAGGGTGTCAGTAGACAATCTGTAGTTGATCATCACTTGTTAACTGGTTATTATTTAGTAGCTTTTTATCCTACTAATATTATGAGTGTAAGTTTGTGAGTTTTTAGTCATGTTAAGTTTGTTTGTCCTGTTTCATAACATAATTTCCACATTGTTTTGTTGCTAACTTATTTTTCTATTTAGTTCCAAAATAGGTAAAATAATTTATGAATTCTCTTTATATATTAGTGTAGTCGCGTGCACGAGCCACACAATACGTGTACGTGTACGTGAGAGCCGTGTCTGTACACTCTGAGCCACTCCCTGTACCGCCTCCTCGCTCTCTGTCGTTCTTTGACTTATTACGTCATGGCTTCGTCCATTCAACACTCTTTGTACACTTGCCATTTGTTCCTTTTTTTAAGCCGAGATGTAAATAGGGTCCTCAATTCGCCAGTAGAATAGTAGAAGCTGTTAAGATATTGGTTTCACATAATTATAAGTTTCCAGAAAAGCTATTGAAGTACATTAATACTCTACATAAAATGAATTATTTCAAGTACACAATCCACAATAGTTAAAATAATCAGTATTTTCTTTTAATAATCAGGTCTTCTCTTATACCTTTACCTAGGGTCAACTTTAAACTACAGTGTGTTTACCAATGACTTATGGCCTTATGGTTACAAAATACACTAACTTTTTTTACTGAAAGTATTGTATGAACATAACTTTCTTTAGCATAGCAAAACTACCTTAATTAAGGTCCAATTTAGAGTGAAGAGAACAAGTCCAGTAAGCTAAAATAGTAAATAATAAACACTTAAATCACTGCCAGAAACATCATTTTTTAAATACCGGGTATCCGGAGAAGTGTAAAAAGTGATTAAGTCACGGTTTTAACATTACACAAATTAAATACCAAGGGGTTAAATACCTCGTAACTTTTATGACTCTCAGAAATTTAGTTTTAGGACTTAATTTCGGAGTTTTAGGACTCCCCCCCCTTAAGGGGGGGGTTCCTAAAACTGTAGGAAATAAAAAAGTCCTAAAAGAGTCCTAAAAAATATATAATATATAAGAGTCCTAAAACTATGAATAGGAAATATATTTCCTATTCATTAATGCCCTTATTTTTATGTTGTTTCTCTTACCAATTAAAATAAATTCTGTTTAGTTATAAAAATTTAAACATTTTAAGTTATTTCAAAATACTAACAGTAATAATTTTTTTATAAAAATATAATAAATATTTGAAAATTAAATAACACATTCTTTGTTTTCGTGACAATTTATCGCATGTTATGATGACACTAATTGCTACGTGACTTCTTTCACTTCCATCAAATCAATACCAACAGCCCAGCATTCTTGAATGGACTCCTCACCACAAGTATATTTCATCATCGTTGTTTGACTAATTATAGAACTGGATCAATTAAGAGGCGCCGTTGACGACCCGGTCAGAGTTCGCGCTTATCTCGAATGTTTTCTCAGATTTTGGCCGTGCCACTTTTTCGAGCTTCTTTCATAATGGCCCATTTAACCGTGATCTCTCGCGAATGCCAGATATCAACGAACGGAAACAAGGCTGTTTGAAAAATTTCCTGAGGATATCGATAGTCTGAAAAAATGGCGTGTGGATGTTGATTAGCCTTTAATGTTGGGGTCAAAATTTAGTTGATCGATAAGTGGTTGATACTCTTATTTTGTTTATCAATGAAATTGTTCGAAAGAGTTAAAAGATTTTCTTGGAAAAACATTCAAAAGAGAACATTATGTTTTGTGAATTACTAATAATATGCCTGTATTGAACTGAAGGCCTCTTAAATATTTGCAATAGCTTAAGCGCCTCAAAAAATTATTAGGATCGAAAATGTTTTCTTTGAATTTTTCCGTGTATTGTATTAAAAAAGGGAAAAACAAGAATTAATTTTTGTTTTTCAGTACACTTATTTTGTTTTAATTTACATCTTTGATTGAGCGCATAATCTGTTGCGTTTTTATCAAAGTCTCTTGGATTGATAATTAAAATAGAACCATTACCATGAAGCAATGCGATAACACCGTCTATTTATTATTCTTGTGGAAAAATTTCCCAATTATTGTAAAGTTTCTGTTTGTTCAGTTATTGGTGAATTAAGTCAGAAATGAAAAACGGTATGTTGAAGGGGTACATGTGTATGTTATTCTTATATAAGTGTTCTCACTGGAAACTAGAGTTGTCAAACCGTGTCAAACTACAGTATCTTTACTTCACTACTTTATCTCGTTTGCTCATCCTTGCACAACCGCGCCTTACAGTCTGCGCCATATCAGACTCGGGGATTATTCATTGCAGACATTACATCAAACACTGATAAGCCAGGTGATAACAGCACTGCGGAAGTACCTAACACCTGGGCGTCTGGCCCAGATAACTCGTGCATTTCATCTTGCAGGCATTCTATCAACAGTATACAAAACGATAGAGTTTAGTTTTGTATTAAATCTCTTGATTTTTAAATTTCGTGGGCTAAAAATTCGATTGATTTCATAAAATAATAAACACTAATTTAACAAAAAACAACTTTTTAAAACTCATTACCAATCCTACAAATATATTTGTTAACTCACAATACCTTCTTCCCTCCCATTCCCATTGACCATGCACAGTTTTTTTCCAGTTTGAGGGTTCTTGTGTACTCGACTTCCCGATTTTTAATTACGTGCCGGTCTCAGAGAACGCGGGTTTCGGTTCCCGTTAGTCTATTTCCCATTGTTTATTATGCGGGAGTCTTACAGACCGAGGGTTTCGGTTACTGACTATTTGTTTGCCGTCCATTATTTATATAGGAATCTCACAGACCGAGGGTTTCGGTTAACGTTTCACAGTGAGGGTTTCGGTATAGATGTTAAATAGTATAGGTGTCAGATGACTATGCACTGTATTCTACACCCTTTATACCATTATACCCGTACTGTTCACACATATTAAAGACTCTGATGTAACTACAGTAGCTTTATAAAAATTCACAAACAAAAGCATTACTCATGTCGGTGTCACAACTGAAACTGCAGTTTCTTTCGGACCAGTTAAGTCCGCATTGCTTTGAGTTTCAAGTCTCAAACCATAGCTTTATGAAGCAATTATAAATGAGTTGTGCATTTAATGTGCGAACTAATTTTTTGATTTATGACGGAGAACCATGGTTCCAATCTACAAATATATTATATTCAATTACATTTTTAGTAAAATGCTGCCATGTAATGGAATGATGAATCAGCTGCATTTTGTATTTATTAGTAATAAGGTTTCCGGCTTTCATATCACTCTCATCCTTTGATACATATTGAGATTAAAAAACGAAGTGCTGCGATCAAGTGTTAAAATCACAGGGTACTTGTAAAAGAATGCCGAATTTTTTTAAAAGCGCTACGGAAAGAATTTTCAAGGTAACTGAACGAATTATACATCCATCTAAGGTTTAAACAAGTAACTTTTGTTAACCATGTAACATAAGGTGGAAAAGTGATGGTACCCCAACGCATTAGCGTGAGGAAAAGTGCAACACATTAAACACCAAACTCTCAATTGATGAATAGGCAGAGATGCACCTATTCCCATGGCCTGCGAGGAGTATTGATTTACCCCTTTAGACTTTTTTTGGAAGACTACATAAAGAACGTAGTGTATGCAGACAAAATTAACAGCTTTAAGCATCTCCGTGAGCGAATATCGACGAGACTTCGACTGTAACTCTGATACAAAAGCTTGGCAAGACATCGAATACAACTTTGATGTCTGCAGGGCAACAAATAGAGATCATATCAAAACCAATTAATGTATGAAAAAAATTCGTTCTTCCTCTTCAATTCATAATTCTAATAATTAAAATAACTACCGTAGCTGCAGTAGCACTCGTTTGAAAAAACCCCGGCATTCTTTTATGAGCACCCAGATTTGTTCAGACTATCTGGCCAAAATGCCGTGAACTACTTATCCATTTTATGAGGACAAACCACCACCGCCACCGCCGCCGCCGGCACCCACGCATGCACCGCGTGATGTCTAGGCCAATGATCTAGTTACATTCCCCGAAGCCGAGAGGTCATGGGTCGTTCCTAGACCCAGATGTTCAACTATTTATACAGAGGATCGAGGCCGGGAATAAACGCAATTCCTTTCAACCGCAGCCGCAATATTATGTGTGGAGCCGCAGTTGCAGCGTGTTCTACAATCACTTGTTTGATAATCCGTGTTGAATTTTTTAATAACATGCTGTATACCCGGTGAGGAACATATTTTAGCTTAAGTATTAAAATTCTTTCTTGATTAGCATGATAAGTGATTTTTTTATATGGGATATAAATAAGGAGAGAGTCTTAATTACACATACGATATATTTTTTTTCATTACTCTACATACGAAAGTACACTTTCTAAACGTAAAATGAACGGACGGAAAGTAACCGTTATGGGATTTTGGGGCGCACCGGAATTGCGCACTAAAATTCAGGTTGTCACCGGAATAGCGCACTTGGTCGAGAGACAGCCCCTGGACACACACCGGTATTGCGCACTTATTCTTCCGAGAAAACCCTCAGTTAATTAAGCAAGTGTGAAAATTAATAAAAAGTTCATCAACAAGCATTTATTAAACCTAAACAGTGGGTAAATTTTTATATCCAACACATTTTTTAAAATTTATAAGGTCAATTTCATTTTGATTCAGCTGATGAATTTTGTTTATAAGAGAGGCTCTTCTATCACACGTTTTTCTTTTTGCTCTTAGGGGCATCGCAGGTGTTGAGCCGGGCATAAGTGTCTGTCTGCATATATTTAAGTTCTTTTTTTAATATGTATATATTTGAATGGGGCGAAGGGCACTCCTTGTTGAATCGAGAGTGAAAACTCTCACATGAATTTGTTGTTCGTCACAATTCCCCGGGTACTGGTCGAAGAGGTTGGGTGGTATGGAAGGGTGCAAAGTACAAATTTTTGAAGCCCCTGGTCATTGCCACATACAAGAGTGACATGAGTCACACAATCCAGAGCTATTACGGTGGACACTGAGGACTCAGGTACCTGTCGGGCCAAGTGCGCAATTCCGGCGCATAGTTGGAGAGCCCTTTTAGGGATTATAACTTGGTGCGCAATTCCGGTGCACCGGGATTTTGCGGTGCAGACCGATCAGCTGTTGCATTGTTGTTCAAACCAAACCGTGTCATCGCTTAGTAAATACTGACATTGTCAGTTAGGTTATAGTCGTTGTGACGGATTGTTTGTTAAAAAATATTCATGTTGTTTACAAGTTTTTCGATATCGTAATAAAAAATATTGTTCATTACTTGTCTCAAAAGTGCTATTGCGGGGCTCGATAGCTTTTTCTACGCTCGGCTGCGCCTCGCGCGTAAATGCAATCTCGCTCGCAATAGGTCACTTTCGAGACTAGTAATGAAAACTATTATTACTTATACTGCACTCACAAACAAGATGATAAATATCTTTAAGGAATGAAAATAGCGATCGATTTCGATGGTCACACCAATCATCATCAGGTTCCCATTTAATTCACGAATCATTTTAATTGAGCCTGATGATGATTAATGTTACCAATAGAAATCCATTACCATTTTCTATACCATCTTGCATGTGAGTGCAGTTTAATTGGAAATATAACATAAGGGTTGTAAGACCTTTTTATTTATATCAATAAAGTACTTACAAATAAAACCTGTTTTGGGGGGGTCTAGGAAAGATCAAAAGCCATTCGTTTGTTAAATCACTCAAAATTCAATGACTTTTGTCAATTGTTGTCCTCTCGAATCAAAGATTTCAGTTGAAACCGTTTAAGTTTGCAAACTTCATCATGTTCATCATGGTTTACTTTGTTTTCACGCAAACATTTTGTTCCTTATATAAACGGAAACATTCTGAAAATCATATTGGGTTGTGTCATGCAAGGATTTAGCAATAGCCTATCTATATATTTATCAAGCCCAAACTACCCATATCTTTTGAGGAAACCATACGTCTGACATCAAACGTATACATGAACAAAAGGTCTCGGTGAGAAAATCCCAGAGAAAAATTTCCCCAAGGGCACAAATAAATATAAAGGGCTGAACAGATGATGCATTTGTTTTTATTTATGGTTTTTCCCCAGCGAAGCAGCACTCTATTAGCTAATGCTCGATAATGCCTGGTTTTCTATTTTAATGGTTTTAAATTGACAAAAACTTTTTTTCGACTTTATCTTTGGTAATTAAATTCAAATATGTTTAGATGTAACGAATAAAGCTGATAAAATGGATCATGCACGGTTAATGGATACTACAATTTGAAAACTAAAATACTTTATTTTATCGAGTCCCTAAGTTTTTAAACCTTCTAAAATTAACAATATCATGTATTTCAATGGCGAATTGTGAAGTCAAACGCATTCTTGTTCTTCGCGTAGGTCGATTAAAAATAAATGCAAAAGCACTGTCTCCTCTATAGTGTTTATCAAAAGTTATGAGCTAGATATCCATAAATTACTAATCCAAGAGGCGGTGGCAGTAAGGCGCGAGCGAGAGAAGGGGCGATGTTTTTGCTTCAACACGTGTCGTCGTGCTTCTAGCCTCTAGCGTCGTGGGAATTCTCTGTGAGGTCTCCCTGGGCTACAGTCGAGTTAAATTTATTTTGTGGATAACGCGCCGTGTATATGCATGGCGAAAAGTAGCCTACTACAGAAAAAGTAAAAAATACTGTGTAAGTCATCGTCGTGCTTTAGCCTCTGGCGTCATGGTAATTCTCTGTGTGGTCTTCCTAGGCTATAGTCGAGTTAAATTTATCTTGTGGATAACGCGCCATGTATATGCTCGGTAAAAAGTACTACAGAAAAAGTAAAAATACTGTGTAAGTCGTAGTCGTGCTTTAGCCTCTGGCGTCTTGAGAATTCTCTGTGTGGTCTCCCTAGGCTACAATCGAGTTAAATTTATTTTGTGGATAACGCGCCGCGTAAATGCACCATAAAACGTACTACGGAAAAAGTAAAAACACTGTTTATATTGTCGTCGTGGTTCTATCCACTAGCGTCGTGGAATTCTCTGTGTGGTCTCCCTGGGCTACAATCGAGTTAAATTTATCTTGTGGATAACGCGCCATGTATATGCTCGGTAAAAAGTACTACAGAAAAAGTCAAAAATACTGTTTATATAGTCGTTGTGCTTCTACAGCCTCTAGCGTCGTGGGAATTCTCTGTGTGGTCTCCCTAGGCTACAATCTAGTTAAATTTATTTTGTGGATAACGTGCCGTGTAAATGAACGGTAAAAAGTACTACGGAAAAAGTAAAATATACTGTATATGTTGTCGTGCTTCTAGCCTCTAGCGTCGTGGGAATCCTCTGAGTGGTCTCCCTAGGCTACAGTCGAGTTAAATTTACCTTGTGGATAACGCGCATGTAAATGCACCGTAAAAAGTACTACTGAAGAAGTAAAAAAATACTGTGTAAGTCGTCGTCGTGCTTTAGCCTCTGGCGTTAAGGGAACTCTTGGTGTGGTCTCCGCGGGCTTGAGTTGATTTTTATTTACTTTATGGGTAACTCGCCTTGTGAATACAGGTATAATGGACCTCGAATAAAGAAGGTTTCTGCTATAGATGGTGCCATTATGTACCTAGCCCATGGCGTCTTAGGATTTGTTGTGTGGTCACAATGGGATACAAAAGAGTTATGGTTACTTTGTGGATAAAGCGCCATGTAAATTCACGAAAAAGTGAATCAGGAATGAAGTCGTTTTCTATTGTAGACGATAGCTTGTGGCTGGCACCAGCTTTTTTGTTTCGGATTTGGTTTGATTGATGAGATTTTAATCACCGGTTTCAATTTCCATTACCGAACATTTTGTTTAAATGCCGTGACTAAAGGTTTTAATGAAGAGTGGAGTTGTGTGGGACTACAGCCGACGTATGGTAGCTATGAATTTCACAAAAGGTTTACGTTCTACCTTGAACATTTCGTCGTTCTTTAGTCAAAGTTGATGACATTTTATTTTTTCCTCTTCAATATGTATTTTAACTGGCGAAAGTCTTGGATTTTTTCGGTATTATTAGTCGCTGAAGAAAAAAATACTAAAAAAATAAATAGTGTTATGTTCTTATCTATCGGTTCTTGGGTTCTTATATAGATAACTTGTGTTGTTGTTCACAAATCTATATGTGGATTTTTATGTGAGAAGTTTCCCTTAAAAAGGTATTTTAATCTGTTCTCATAAGATCTCCAAACACTTATACACATTTCAAACTCCAGTAATAAAACAAAACCGCCGCGTACCTGCGACCAGTTACTTAATGAAGTTTCACAGATATTGCATATATCATCTTTAGCAGTTGCCCGTGGCTTATTCGCTCACGACAAAAGTTTTAGTCTAACCTTGATATGACGAACCCAAAGGGACTGAATAAAAAAGGATATATCAAGGAATATGTAATGGAGAGGAACGTTTATTTATTATGGCGAAGTGCATGCATGTTAAAAAAAGATATACCACAGTAGATAGTGTAGCCGTTCTTAGCGGGTGCCTTCATTAGAAATCCGTTCTTAGCGGATGCCTAAGTCCTAAAAGGAACGTCCATGCAACGTGTTAAGGTTCTAGGTCAATTAGTTTGGGCTGTGCGTTTATAGGTGAGAGGTGTTTGACAAATATGTAGTAGATGTCTACTGTTTTACCGTCCCGCATTCCACACAGTACCATAAACTTAGACATTCCTCCCGATGCGGTCGATGGCTTTCACACGTCTAATGGTTCGTAGGTCCAATGGTTCACAGTTCCATGTTCCACAATCAAAGGGTTCACAATTCCAGTATTCCAGACAACTACGACTTCCACCCTGTGACCTCCCGACCCCTCTCCCCTGCGGTTCGACCGAATGTATTACTGATCTACTGTACGTAAGACCGGTGTTCCAGAGTACTTTTGTTCCACATTTCAGTATTCCACAGTCCAGTATTTTGAGACATCTGCGGCATCTCATCTGCAACTTCCAACCCGCGGTCAGGTTACCATTCACCGGTCCGCAGGTCAGTGTTCCACAGATCCAATGTTCCTCATGGCCAATGGTCCACATTCCACCATTCCCGGTCCAATACCCCGGACCTCCATGACTTCCCATCACCTGTTGGCGGTTTCAGCACCTCACTTCTCGGAAGACAGTGAGGCGCAAGACGAGCCGCCTTCCTGTCGGCTGCTGAGCCAAGGGCACCCGATACTTCCGCTCCCCGTTCACATATTACCATTACACCATTACCTGCAGCGTGCAGCGCGTTGGGAGGCGAGTAGTATTGATCCGGAACTGAAAATACATCCAGAGTTGTTAGCATCTCAGACAAGTCCAAAAACATATATTCCTTTTCTCATTTTTAGGCCTTATGGGCCTTAGGTTAGATAGTAAAAGTGTTATTAAACTCTCTCAGACGCTCTAGCATGGACGATTTGCATAGTATCATTTTAATATTAACACATTTTATATGGTTTGAAGTTTAAGTAGAAGGGGGAAACAGTAAAGATTTGTTAATGAACATTTTGCGACACCATCTTCAGCAATTACCATCGTTTAAGTCTAAAAAACGGAACATTGTGAAAGAGGTTCCATCTATACTTAGTTCCACGTTCACTTTTCAGTATGTAATTTCCATAAGCCATGTATTTTAAATGGCAATTTAAGTTTTACTGGCCAAATTATGTTATAATCAGCTGATATTTTTATAATAATATGATCAGAATGTTATTAAACAAATATAACCAGCATATGTTATATTGTCACATAAGGCCTGTACTGAAAGGTGAATGTAGAGTTGAGTGTAGTAGGAGACACAAACACCCAAACAACATAAACCGTATGTATTGTAGCCTTAAACTTTTGCTTGGTCGAATATTGTCGAGCTGAGTTTACTCTTATTCCTAACATTAGTAGCCCCTATTGAGCTAGCAGATTAAATTTCAGTAAAGTAATTCTATGCGTTTATTTGTTGTGTAATCGCCGTAATTAATTTTACAAGGATAGATAAATTCTGGAATTCACAAGTGAAACTTACTTGTACCAACTGTAGCCATTGATCTTAGTCACATTTGTTGAAGTGGATAATTTTTATCGGAAAACATCGAATGAAAAGTAAAAATTGTTTGATTTACAACCATTTTGACACAGAGGTGGCCAAAAACATTAGGGGCTGGGTTTTTTATGCCCGCAATGTCCCCCGGTTTTTCAGGTCATCCCAGGGAAACTTTACAGTTTATGTGGACCGATTATCCCCTCTTGTTTATGACTTTGTAATTACATGGCGGTCAAACAAAATGGCGAAGCGGCTACCCGTCTACAGCCTCCGAACCGCACAGGATGAAGGATCATAAAACAATAAGGGGAATTCCAGACGTGTAATATTTATAAGGTCTAAGGTTAAGTATTTAAGAAAATGTCTGGTGCTTATGTAATAATCAGGTTGTGTCATTTTTGTTGTTTTGTTGAATTCAAACAGTAAAATAAAGCAAATTTGATATGGAAAAAACTTGTATGTAGCCCTCCTTATTTTTCAAATATTTTTAAACGGGGTCATGTTTATCACGAACGATTTTGGAACTCACGTAACGCCCTGATATATATACCAAGTTTAAGGAATTTTAGACCTTAAGAACTCTACAATTTGAGATTGCCTACAGTTTCCAACAAAATGTCAACTGCAAGATGGGAAACTACATTTATAATGCATTAGAACAGCATTAACACATTATGTCCTGCTTTAATTGGGCTGCAAGTTAACTTTTGATTGTTCAGTGTACCTGAACATTTGTTTTTTTCTCAAAAATTGATCTCGTAATTGATATGCCTAATAGGCTCTGGGAATTGGACTGAACACTCTTACAAGAAAAGGAGGTCTGTAGAAAAGCAAGAAAGAATTAATTCTTTTGCATATATTACTTTTTTGTGACTGAACTGTACTCATAGTTTTTTACACAAATGAATTCAAGTGCATATCGTGTAAATTTGGTCTCTCATTCAATTCTGTGCCAACCACCGAGTAATAATTAAAATTTCAATGCACGTAGGTGTACATTCCACATTTAACTGTTTTCCATATACTTAATATGATTTTCTAAATGATACGTAAACCTAATTTTTATAATAAATTACTTACAGACTAATAAAAAAAAGCACCGCTTAATTCGGTGATATCCATTCTTCCGAATTAAATTGTTCCTATCATATTGAGTCCACTCACCACAGAGCGATATTTTACCCTGACACCACAGAGCTCTCAATATCGGTTAGCAGCTGAGCAGTGATGATGGCCTCTTTAGATACAGTCGTCAGTCTATGTTGCGCATCCCATTACCCTGCTTATCATCATCTGACATTCCTCCAGAGCAGAGCCTGGTAGCTGTCATGTCGCCGCCTCAAAACTGGCCGCGCGTCCTCTCATAATGCGTTTTCGAAATTTATGTCTGGTTCGGAAGAGTTAGTCGGAGATAAAAAACGGAACTATCAATTAGTTTAAACTAGTTACTCGTTATTACAGATTTTCGTTCATTACATTTATGGAAAAAGTTCCAATTTTACTTTTTATTTATTTGTTAATTTATTTAGTTTTAGTTAACGAGTTTTTTAGTACGAGTTTTGAAATAAGACTAGGAATGACTGATGAAGGTGGAATGAGCGAGTTATTGGCTGTGGCTGACTGATTTAGTAGCCCCAAACTTTAGTTATTGGTCTGTAGTCAATGGGGGCTGAGTTCAACTTAGCTTAGGACTTTCATTAATTTTTTCCCAGATTTTGTTGAGAATTGACATGCAGACCTAAAATTATGAATAATTCCTTTATTACCTGTTGAAGACCGGGACCAGCACTAGCTAAATTTAAAGAACCCTTGAGTTTCGACAGAGTGAAAGTGGGTCCAAAAATTACAATTTTATATCAATAGCTTCGCAAAGAGATTAACATCAACACAAATTATAAGAAATAACGTTAGTCAGCAGTGAACAGAAACAATTCCTGACTTTGGATTTCTTCGCTTTTGAGCTAAAGTAGAAAATTCAGTATGGAAGCATAGTCCTTCGATCCTTGAAGCAACCGTGAAAATATCCAGACTGAGATAAAACACGTTAGCGGGAGCGGTGTTATCTCTGAGATAAGAATAACTCTGTTAGTTACCTCTTTTGTACCTGAAATGGGTATTGCAGCAACCACACTGCAGCTATAGCTAGAGAATTGATAGAAAAAATACTGTAATTAATTGTATAACTTTTATATTCTAATGGAAAACTTGAAAAGTGATGCAAAAAAATCTTACTCTTGCTATCGCAATGGTATTTAGTCGACAATATTTCTTAGTAGTGGGTGGATGAATAGATCGATTAACATTAACTTTCCTTACGAGCCCAAAGTCCAAAATCGATTGATATTTTCCTGAACACAAAAATCTTAATTTTCTCACTAATACCACAAAGCCATTATAACTGTATACAGGAACAAAGTCCACCACAAAGAACAGGAACAGGAACAGTCCAGGAACAGGACAGTCCACACAAACAGGAACAGGAACAGGAACAGGAACAGTCCACGAGCAAAGTTACCCCACTTAGGATAAGTAACAAGTAATTCACACATGTTCCAATGGTTGCAATAAGGTCCAAAAATGCCTCATTATTCGTAAAAAACACTGCATAATTGCACAGAACATAAAATGTACATGTATTGTCTGAACGAAATATGAAATTATGAAAACTCTGCCCAAACAAGAACTTTAAAACAGCCAAAATATTCAAGCGACTTTACGAAAAAAGGTCGAAGGATTAGAATACGATGGGGGCACTCCATCAAAACGATAAGTAAAGATTACAGGACCTTCTTTACAATCGTCGGATTATAGCCATAAAGGGTTGGAGGGGAGGGGAGTGGGGGGAAGGGGAGGGGGTCCCCGACAAAAAACCCGGGGTTAATCGTGAGGTTGACTCCCCCAATTGGGCTGACATCACTCATCCAAAGCTATCTTCTTTTTGACTCCTCATTCCTCATGTAAACAAATCATTCTGGCTTCACATTTTTCCCGGCTTACGCAGCCAAAGTGGTATGGAAAAAACCCACAGGGCTGTTATGATGTTTGGACTGAATGTTTCGAAGGACAATTAATTTATGGGGCCTATTGAAGTTTATGTTCTAGGATTATTTGTGTTTTAGAGGGCACAATTTTATTAATGTTATGTAATTCCTATCCAGAGTGTTTCATGAACATCAATAAGTATTGAATGTATTGCAATACTGTCAACAGCGAAGAAATTGCGCATTACTAAATACAGAGGTCTAAATAAAAAATATATTTAAAACAAACAAAACTTCTAAAAGGAAAATCGCAAAGTAAAATTTTATGAATGTAATCCCACCACGTTCTGAAAACCTACAGTAAGTAACTGATAAGAATTCCACTTATCATTATTTATTTTTTAATTGGTTTTGGTCGCAAACTGTATACTAAGGTTTTAATCAATTTAATTTTACTCTTGTTCCTATCAGGCCTTAAAAGCGTAATTAAATTTCTTAAGCAGGAATGGTAAAAACCAATTGAACATATATTTATTTGATATATTTTGATAAATCAGCAACGCTAAGATTACACACAGAGTTTAGTCATATTAAAATGATAGTACACGACGGCTATTGTGCGTTGAACGTTGTTAGTTTGTTAAGGATAAATAATTAAATTCATCTCATAAATATTTTCTCATGTCCCCTATAGAGAATCATCAATTAATGTTTAAAACCATAAACCACTCTCACAGTTTAAACTCTTTTACCTAAAACCTCCTCCAAGCTGAAAACCAGTGACATTACGGCTGCGGCTAAGATGTGAAGCAAGGGGGGTTTTGTTGTGTCGTCGATTAAACAGCTGATAAATTAAACCCGTCCGATTTAATTAGAGCGATCAGCTGCGAGCGGCCAACAACCTCCAGCTGTAAATAAACTCTTGAAGAAGTACATTCATTGAGAATCATCTGGGCTGTGGTCTGGCAATGAGTAGAGAGGGAGATGGGAAGTTTTAGATAATATCCGTTCATTGCTACAATGAGAAAACCAATGAGCGATCAACCTGTTTGAGGCTCTCAATGAGCGCTCTTCATTTTAGAATCCTGTGGCCTAAAGCTAAAAACTGATCAGGAACGAAATTATTATGAAACCGAGTTAGGTATTAAAAGTAAGATCACTAGGAAGAATAGAAAGTCATCGCAAAGTGTTTTTTTGTCTATGTTGGGTAAAAGAACGTAAATTTCACCATTTCAATAAAATTCTATGTTTTTACTATGAAAATATTTTTTTATTCACACGTTTTAGTAATTAGTAGCTTATGTCTTTCTACTGCAATATGAAGTACGTAACATTTTTAAACCTATCATTAAGACTATTATCCAAAAATTTAAGTTAAAGGTAAATGGTTAACTTAGTTTATCTCATTAGTGATTCATAATTAGTGCTCTAACGTTTTACAATCAGTCGAGAAAAATTTCTAATAGTTTGGAATTTAGGAGCCTTATTTCAGAATCAACCTCATGCATATTTATCTTCAGGTATATGAGTCTGCGAAGTAAAATTTTGGTAAATCATTCTTTTCTTAAACTTTGGTTATACATTTGGTTTTTTTGAATGAATTATGTTTTATGCAACAAAAATGGTCAGATTAAACTTAGTTACCCAATTAAATGACCCTAGCTATCGAAGGGGTCGACCTCCAAAATCTATAGCCTTGGCTACAAATGAGAAATCAAAAAATATAAACTTTTCCTCATGCTATAGAATTTATTCTATTTTGTTACAGCTTCTGAAGACGTTTCAACACTTATCAACACTTAATCGGGATGGTCGTGCAAACTTAATCGGGATGGTCAGTTTATTTATTCAAGTACCGTACAAAAGTGGCATTTTGCGTGCTCAAGTTTCATGTGTGAGGCGGAGCTGAATACAGGAGCACCAAACTACAAGTGTGATGCGAAGCCGAGCATATGAAAGTGAGTGTCACGTTGGGGGCGGAGCCGAGTACGGGAATTCGAAAAATAATTAGATTTTGAATAATTCCAGCAAGTGCCAGAAAATCACTTTTGGTCACAGATGTGCTTTTGGTACAAGTTATGAACGATAACTTTTCCATCACGACGCAAAAATACACTCATTACATTACATCACACGTAGAGAATAAGAGACAGTAAAAACAGCTGATTTAAATTCTAAGAGTAAATTGTGAGAAAACATTAGTACGCGTAGTAGGCAAATTGAAAAGAGACGGCAAGGAGAAATAAATTTAGAGCAAGGGAAAATCATCTGATCCTTTTTCTCTTGCTCTAAATTAGAGCTTAATTTACTTTGATATTAGCTGTTATCGAAAATAGCTACTTTCTGTACGGAGTGATGAAAAAAAAATCATTTCTATAAATTCTTCGGTATCAAATACCTCTCTAAGTACTACAAAAGCTAACAAAATGCTAAAATCGTCTTTACATTTCTTAAAGTAGTAATGACTTAAGACATTTTTCTTCAAATTAAATTAATAAATGACTGTTAAAAAATATTAATTTGATCATGACCATAATAATGAAGATAAAAAGTAAAACCTTAACTTGGAAGTGCAGCACCTCGATCTTATGTGTTTTTTTCGCGAAGTAAGATACAGAAATAATCAATTTTCAGTTAAATAACCCCTTTAGCACATACGCTAGTGAGCATTACACGCAAGTCCCTAATAGGTAAACACTTACAGGCCATTAATATCTATCCCCCAGTCAGATACAAAGGGTCATAGATCCAATGGTGAAAGTCAATAGCCTAATTAACTCAATGTGTAACACCGTCGGTTTATAATTGGAATGTTTATCGAATGGATTGTTGTGGTCTAAGCCACTTCATCTGTCATCTCGCAAGGCTCTGGTTTGGGTCCACTGCTCTTTCTCCCCCCCCCCCCCCCCCCGCCACCCGTCACTCCACGTCAAGTGTTTGTTTTGTCAACATCACCAGAAGACGGGCCTCTAGACTACTTCCTTTTCCTTTGAATCCTCGTTAGTCCTTTGGGAGTATTGTTGGGATTCTTTTCAGATAGTAAAAAAGTAATTGTGGTTTTACCCAAATGCTTAGTTTTTATTTATGTTGTGATTTGGTTATTTTTAGAGAGTAGACTTTCAGTGATAAAATCTTGTGTAGGGCCCTTGCAGTACGCTGATTGTGCATGTGGTAGTTGAAAGAAATTGTTGAGAGACTACGAGACAGTTTTCCTCTATTTGGAGATTTGGATATCTAGATTAGAGCATTAAGGAACCTTGTCTTTCTACGACACTCGGGCAATACGATGTTTTTTATTTCCATAGAAACTCATTTATGTGTGTGAGTGAGCCTTGATCTTTGTCTCCTTACCTAGTTTTCATAAGCTGATAAGGTAGTTTTTCCCAACATATTTTTGCACATTGTAAGTGTGTAGAAGGCCTTCGTCTACTCTGAATTCTATAAACACTCCTGCCCTGTATTGTTTATGGTGACAGCAGTTGTTCCAACTGCATGAACATTGAATTCTGGATCTACAAACCCAAAAATGTAAATGTTTCTTATCTTACGAGGACGTTAAGACGGGTTCACGTTGGCAGCATTTGTTCCAACTGTATGAGCATTGAACAGTGAACCTATAAACCTAAAAATAAGGGCAATATTTCTTAACTTATTAAGGCATTTTGGAGGAAGATGTTCAGTGTTCGTTGTTCAATGTTCAGGCCGGCAGACGGCGATGTAGGCCGACTCGTGGCCTTGGGCCCGGGCGCTGAACCTGAACACACAAATCTGTTTTGTCTGGCGGAATCCTGGGACGTAACACCACCTTTGCACCATATGCGAAGCAATTTCCAAATATTTTATTCACACTTGAAATTATATCTGACCAAAATAGATTGATCAAATAGAATGGAATAGATTGATGACTGGATCTGTTCCACTTAAATCCAGTCATCTTTTTACTTTAAATATGATGTAAAACTTGTTCAAGGAAAGAAATCATTTTAGCTGATTTCCATATTTTTCGTGTACAAGAGAAAATATTATTTTTAGAATCTTATGAACTTAGAGTTTAGAATACGTTTGAGTTGTTGGAATGGTAAACTGACGATAATTTGTGAAGTAAGAACATATTGTGTACAAGAAGTTTTCCGGTATAACTAAAACCATAGTTCGTGGCCATTTTAATTTCATTGGATACACTTCACGCTTGTCATTTCATCCCAACGTTAAAAACTGAGTTAGTAAATAAACTTTTCTCCGTTTGAAATAAAAATGCCAATCCTAAGCTTCACTTGGACTAAACCGAATTCTTAAAATATTTTATAGCAAACTGACCGCTATAACTTTACTCGTATTGCATGTTTCATCAGCCCCATTTAAAATTTTTACAAAGCCACGAAAAAATCTGAAAGCATATAACCTCTGTATCTGATTGTTACACTAGAACGGTATACCCGAATTGTCGCCCACCCGGTAAGCCTATGCTATAATTAGGATGTTCTCACGGCGAGGCAGTCGCCAATTTTTTGCGCGTTAATCGCTGAGGAGGATGCGCTTCGGCGAGGGAAGCCCTGGCGGCGGCTCGGGTTACTGAGTGACCGCTGGGAGGCTGGGTACACGCCCCACCCGGGGGACAAAGCAGCGGACCCCGTGGTTGGGCAGGGAGAGTGGTGGGGAGTTTGTGCGTATGCAGTTTAAAGCACAAAGTGATGGTAGGGGGGGGCTCGAGCGTTCACTGAAAATATAGAAGTAGTAGAGTTTGCATTTGAAAGGAGTCTTCAGGTAAACGGTAAATGCGGTAGATCCTCGTTAATCCGACCGACTCGGGGCAGAACCTAGTTTGGGTAATTGAAGTGCTCGGATCAACCGAGTAGTTAATAGTTGATGTTTACTTTGGCAAAATTATGTCCATGCAACGGTCACGAGCAATCAACTAGCTTTTACAATGGTGTGTTCCTGATTTTCTTTTTTCGATCCAATATTTTCAATCTAGGAGTCAAATCATGAATAAATAATCCTAATTTCTACGCTTTTTCTTATTTCTACGCTTTTTCTTATAACGTCCCTGACTCTTGTCTCTACCGATTTTTCGTCTTAATAAATACTTTAATTCCCGAATCACTAGTATTGATTAACCAGAGACTGGGATTACTGAAGTTTGGATCAGTGAGTATCTTCTGTAAGAAGTATGCACTGACGCTCCTGAGGTGATATGACTAAACACTCACCTGTGACAAAAGGTGGTTTGAGTGTTCGATGGAAGATGTCTGGACGTAAATGCCATTTTAACTTAAATGTTCATAGACGTTCGACTGGAATGTGCCAATGGGCACATACTTGTAAGTTTACTTGTAATACTTGTAAGTTAATACTTGTATACTTGTAAATTAACGCCAACGGAGGAAAGCTATATAGGGAGGCTGAAAGCTCTGAGATAGTTTTGGAAGGGGGCTGCGTACAGATTGAAAACAGTCTAATAGGTAATTTAATACTGTAGGCTCTATATTAAATTGAATTCTAGAGAAAGGCTGTGCAGTGAAAAGTTGAGAAAAAGAAGTTGAGTACTGTATGTCGTGAAATGCATTTGGTAAGGGGTGGGAAGATGCATTGTCATTCGGAGAGGATACAGTTTTTTTTTATTACATGGGATGTTGACCCGTGACTGACTTCACTACGCACTGTATAAGGGGTATATCAAAGGGGTTTGATTATGCTGCAGCAAACACAGCTCAAAGGAGTCTTCTATATAAAAGGGGGTTGAAGGGGGTCGGGACCCTTATTGATAAACGTTTAATTGTGGTTAATTATAGTCTAAGGTAGCCTAATTACCCGGGCGAGGAGTGCGGCCGAAGTGACTCACCGGTGTCTCGTTTCTCCCTGCTCACCTTGGGCCAGCCTCCATTCAGGCCAATCGGGACCCTTATTGTGCTTCAGGAGAAAGTCACCGGGGGAGCGATGGTATCTAGCAACGCCGACGCATGGATCAAAGAAAATGAAGTATGGCCTTCCGCTCTGTGGTGGTTTTTCACGATCCTGCCCTCTTAGAAGGACCTGCATGGTCAAATGCGAATTTGTTGTTTGATTGGAAATGGTGTGGTTATACCATTAGGGAAATTTTTTCTCTAATTAGTTTTGCATAGTTGAGGTTTTGTTTATTACAAGTGTGAATATTTTTAATATTAGTCCTTATAAGAAGCTCTACGACGGGACCTGAAAACGACATGTTGGAAATGCGCAAAAAGGACTGTTCATCGGATTGTTTGATGTTACTACTGTGTTTAGATTGCTTTCATCAAGTTTTAGATAATTGTGTTTTTATCTCCTTAGAATGGATCTATTTAGAGGGGTTTATCGTGAAAACGAGATCGGTTACTTCTTCTTATACATAAATATCATCGATTGTGCTGCTTGTTGATACAATTTCGTTTCTTTGTTTTATGGTTGATTGCTTACATGAAGTTTTGGACAAATTTATTTTATATTTTTTTAGAATGGATCTATTCAGAGGGGTTTATCGTAAAAAGAAGATGGATTACTTCTAATACATAAATCTTAAATCAAAAGTCACGCCAAATACTTTAATTATTGTTTTACGTAAGGGGAACTTTCCATATTCTACGTTTAACAGAATAGCTCTTTATTTTTGATAAGCGTGAATTTTCGTTAAATTAAACATCACTTCAATGTTGAAATAACTTCAAGGACTGCAAAAAGTGTAATTTTGTTGGTTAGATAATAGTATCTGTGTAAGCATAGCAACTGTTATGGTTAGATAAGAGATTAGTGATTTTTCAACGAGTTTCAAACCAGAAACGTTGTTATTACCTCTTCACTCGCTTGATCTGGAGTCTGATCCTTCAGTGTCTGACAAATCGCCGATTCACTATCTAGAAGTGGCCATTAACATGAGAACTGTCCGGTTTCATTCTTGGGATTGCATCAGATAACAATTAGTGTCTGTCCACATTTGGAGCTACAAGACAAGGTTTAGTCGTGTCAAGACTAATAATCTGTATTCATTTGGTGGAATTTCCTTGATCTTGAGTTGTGAAAAAATAATATTTCAAATCCAGGACAATTAAGTTTTTTTGTGATTTCCTTGAAGCTCTATTTGGAACAGCTTTCAAATCTTTCACTAATATGCAACCTTTTACAAATATATTCACTACCAAACCTTTCTATTTATAATGACTGCCATTACTTAACTGGGACACAGAATTCTTTTGAGTAATCAACTAGTCATACAAAACAATAATGACAATAATTACAGAACCTCTAACTTCATTAATACTGGACACCGAAAGGGGTAGAGTGGTTGAGGGGGTAATCCCTTATAATCTGTTGAATCATTCCCTATTGGATGAATATGTGAAATTGTAAAATAATTCTTAGTTTTGAGGTATCTATATAGGCCACTCGTCTCTTGATTCTTTCGCCGGTATCAACCATTATTTTTGAGGCAGATTTACCCAACTGAAAATGTCGGCGGGTAATTATATCGGCGGGTAACTATTATTTAGTTTACTCAACAGTTTTTGTTATAATAATATTTTTTGAACAAAATAATATTCTGACTTGGCTTATACGTTTAACTAAGTATTACAATTACGTGAATTCGTAATACTTCACGGCCTACTTGTAAGTCCGTCTGTCTGTTACGAATCGAATTTATCAAATCCCTTAACAACTCTATGCGAAGACTAAATCAAATAACATTTCCGTCAATCTCCGTCGGCGACGGCAGCTTAAAAGAGAATTCGGAATGAATGAGCCCTTTTACAACCGAACTGATATCATATCTACCATTAGGCTTGGGTAAAATCTCGCAGAGTGACACGAAAAACCAACTAAAGTTATCTTTGAGCAGCAGTTTGTTTTCTCCTACTTGCCTGCTGTAGGTTATCTGTGTTAGTAGTTAGTGTAAGAGTTTTTTTATTTTTTTACAAACAAGGTATCTAGTTTACAACTGTACATGTCAGTACGGAACATTTCTTATATGTTTTTTCCTTTTTACAGGTAAGTTAAACTACACCAGTTTGAAGACGTTCGTAATTTAAGGTAACATTATTAATACTATATATATCTTCATCCGAAGAGGACACTGTTTAAAAACTTCTAAATGCACGCTTTTTATTCCGAAATGGTTTAAGTAGGATTGGCGGTTAAAGAAACAGTGAGACTGTTGTTTATTAATTAAAAATGTCTTTAATTCAAACAAATAAAGTTGATTGAATAAGAAATTCATTTATAGCGAGTTATCTGCGGACATTCTGGTATCACTTCCTCCTCAATCTTATTAAAGTAATCCATTTTCCCTAATTCCGTCAATTTTGATTTTGACGTCCATTTTTTTAAAGACTGCCAACTTCTTTGCAATCTAGACAGTAGAATATCTAATTTAAATTAATATTTTTCTGCATAATTCTACTTGTGAATGCATATATCAATTGTATGTTAACTACTAGCTGCAAATTCCTTGTGTTATTATGGAACACAAGGAAGTAGGGAGTGAAAGTTCTCCAAATGTTTAAACGCATAAAAGAACTAACGAAGAAATTATTCTCACGATAACAGATCATCTTTGTGTTAAATATTCACAATTAAAGAAAAAGGGCCCTAATTGTACACTTTGTGGCACGTCCTTCAGCTATACAACTGTAACTGGCACAAGTTTTGTAAACTGTACAAATAATGAAGCCCTATGATTTTTATGTATCTTTTCGCTCATCTATCGCACTTTTAACCCCTTTTACCCGTTTGACTTTATCTCTGGGTCCACTGTCCTTTTAATTCCCTGTCTGGCCACCCGCCGCGCCGATTGTATTTGCAATTTGATAGACCCTGGAACACGATCGGCAGACTGGCACGATAGTTTATAACCTTGTTAAGACGGAATCGTAATTGTCAATTTTACGAGCGAAGCAAAATTTGCGCTTGATAAGTCGTCGAACGGGATTGCGAAATTGATGTTATCGACTCTACTGTATATGGTAATGAATAAACGGGCTTATTTATGGGCTAGATTATTACAAGATAAAATCAGGATGATTTATGTTATGTTTTTAAGCGTTGTGTATACAAAATTTGCATTAACCTTCTCTCGCTGTAAGGATTTAGCATGATGTGCACGAAAAACAAAATATAAAACAAACCATATACATTTATTCTGGGTAATATTAACATGGGCAATTAGAAACTCGAGTTACATGGCCCTAAGAGATTTCAAGAACGGGAGTATGGATTTATTTTATTATTCAATTTTATTTATTAAATTTTAAATACTACAAAACAGAAAACAATTCATTTCAATTAAATTCCACCTCAATAATGTGTGATATTTTTTATTTTCTGCAGTCCTGAAAACACGTGGCCATTATCAATGATAGCCAGTTAAGACGAACAAAGGTTCACTTAACTTCACATTTACCAAAGACTCTTTCACTCCGATGTCCCTTCATTATAAAAACAAGCAAATACACTTCGAAAAGGGAATCAGCGCCAGGTACACATCAGATTGTGGGAAGCGGCAGGAATGTGTGTGTTGAACGCTGAGCGCTGAACGCTGACGCCACGTTGCCTCCTCAGCGGCGTCAGAGTGCCTCAGCGCTGAGCGACGACCTTTCATAGAACCTACGGTTAACGAACCTTCCGTATGCTTCATGGAACCGCATATGGGTAGGCTCGTCTTGTGCGCTTTGATGTGTTTAGTCATGGTTTATGCTGTTTGATTGTTCGGCTTTCTTATCGTGATAGAATGGAAAATAAATCGCGGCAGACAGAATTTGAATGTCATGGTTACCGGTAGTGCCTTACAGGAGATTTTTTTTGTATTCGGATCACTTTTTAAACATAATTCATCATTTCACAGCAAATATAGAATATAAAATTTAAAATTCTTAATTTTATTTTTATTGCTCATTTAATATTCACACAGTTCCAAATACGAAAAAATATAACTTAATTGAGGACTGGATTCCTTTTTTTACACCTTTACTAGATTTATGACGATCTGCTGACAAAATAATACTATTGAAACAACAGCTAAAAATGCTACCACTGTAGGTCTTGTAAGGTCTGAAAATATCACAAGAGGTAATGGGACGAATAAGGATATTTTTTAGGATGTTTGAGAAAAATAATGAAGTTCGACATATTTTACCTCCGCAGTGCAAAAACATCGTTTCATTAATACTTGAATCGTGTTTTGGCTGAAAACATTAATTAATAGCTCCTCAGACATCTATAGATTATGTTTCTAGTAACGCATGGCCTTTTACAAAAAAGGAAAAAAAAACATTAATATTTGAGAACAGGTTAAAAGAAAACCAAAACCTGCTCGCGCGCTGACCCTACTGGTAGTAATCTCTATAACAGACGAGTAATCCCTGTATTAATGGAGACTCAGAGGATTTCAGGAAATAATTAAGATTAGGAGACGTTTTTACATCAATAAAATGTATCAAGAACGGAGTTATTGTATATTTATTCTAACACAACGTCTTCCTTTTAAATATAAATTAATTCAAAAGTAAGAATAACGTAACCAACAACAGCAATACATCCTAGCTATACATGGACTAAATTGAGGCCAGGCTTTTGACCAAATAAAATCAATCGTGGATTCGAGTAAATAGTTTATTTAAATATTTAGTATTAATTACATTGATTACAATCGGGTTTGAGTAACCCTCTCAAATTTGTTTCCATGATTTGAATTCCTTTCGTATAAATAACGCACAATAATCCTCAGTGAATAATTGTCATTATCGACTACTTTACGACATTTGCATTGAGAAGGCGGTGTGCGGTCGGTCATTGAATATAAATGACTGCGCCACAAGCGGAGGTTGGGAAGCAAACAGATGGTGCAAGGTTGTGGGAAGAGCGTTTTATGAACTCATCTTTCAAATCTTCGTCTTCTAAGTGACGTAGTAATTTGTAATTGTTTTCTTGCAAGTGCTAGGAAATATCATAGCTTTCCAATAGTGAACTTAAATATCAACCTATTTCAAATTTGCCTAATAGATTTTGACGGACAATATACGTGATAAATAATGTAGACGCGAAACAAACGATTTTGTCAAAACATGTAAATTAATAAATACGTGGTAAATATGTAAAATTGCGTAGCTTTAATTATGGGCAATTTCGTATTTATATATCCTCAGATGATCAAAACTTTGCTGCACGTTGATTTAAAATCCACGTTTTCCTAAGTCTGTTTATTTATTTACTGTTTAATTTTATTCACAGTGCGACAATATTACATACCTTCCAAACAATTCAAATTCAATCTAAAGGCAGAAAACGTCTCCGTCTTTCATGGCGACGTCACGCCACTTGAAGGAAGTAGTAAATTATTCCATGATTATAGAAACAAATAAGTAAAAATGAAAGCTTTGAAATAAGTTTAAAAACTATGAAAACAGCCTTTATTTTTTTACAGTATATAATAAATTTTATGGGTGATTCCAAAAATAACATCTTACCATAATAAAACAGATTATAATTATTGGTTTTAATGTATGGATAAATGATTCAAATAGCGTCCAGCTAGGACATTTCATCATAGGGTGTGATGCAATAGTTTGCATTTCAGCCTATTAATTACAATTACCCTCACAAAAGAATCTTTATCAGTAAAAATACTACAAAGCACATCTCACTCATTCCCCTCTAATGATTCATTCTTATTCACTTCACAGTACGTAATTGTGTCGGCGTCTTAGATAGTGATAAGCCACAATACCTTCATTCCGATAATACTTACATCAATGGATACGGTAGAAGGTGGAACTCCTTATCACTGTAACCTAGTCTCATTCATAAATTCAGAAACCACTTCTCAAAACAATTCGTCTTACCAATGATACTTCATCCAGTTCTTCACTTCTTCAAAATCTATAATGTCACCCTTAATTACATAAATAAATCTCGAAGCTAAGCGAACAGTATGAATTATTCTACTATCACTAACTTGAACTCATTTATAACTTCTGATTTCTCTCGAGAACCTTGACCATTTAATAATGTTGACAACGTGATCCTTTCAATTTTTCTTTTATAAGAAGATAATGACGTTTAAGGAATCTCAAAGAAGGTCTTATTTCGGTTTCTTAACTAAACATCATGGGTCACTCAGTGTGATTTGAATTATTTTGTCAGAATGCGATTAGGAGGCCAAGAATATCTAAACGCTTTGCTTCCACTTTCGAAATTTTGTATAAATATTGTGCTTAGCAAATAACAAGTAGCGGAGCCTTAGGGATGTAGGAAATTAAGGAAGTGATAGACTGGGCTATCTTTGAGGAAATGTTTTAAATTTTCAAATTTCTTAACTTTATCCCTGTGATACTCCAGAGTAGGAGAAAGCAGGATATACAAGGATGATACAGGAACAAAGCTGCCTGAGCAAGTACAGAAGGGAGCACACCCCTAAGGAGTTGCTCCAATGTTGTGACCAATTATTTTTCTTGTGCTCAGTTATTAACTCTATACTGCAATGAATAAGCCCGAGAGCTTTACAAATAAATATTAATAACTTAGACTACTAAAATAAGGCCCCACTTTGACGAAGACTTTTAGTCTTATGGCAGAGCGGATTTATACATGTTGATACGTCATGTTGATCTCGTAAAAAAGCTTTTTAGTACGTACTTCTTTACCACTAATTTAAAAATGATTAATGACTTAATAATTAAGTTTCGGAGGTCTCGAAACTTCCGAGATCTCTGGAACTATCCATGATATCATTCTAGTTCTTCTCGTTATATGCTTCTTAAAGAACGTAAGTCAGTGTTTAATTATAAATGGTAGGTCATATATGATGTCAACCTCGTGGGGAGGAAGAGAGACCGGAAGTAGCGGGCGTTTCCTCGTGATAACAGCTGATTACAGGATCCGGCCGCGAAACCGGGCCTCATCTGCCTCGTGGCTTCTGCATAGATAACTGATAAATCAACCTCGTGGTTATCTTTATCAGTTTTCCGACCTTTTAATTAAATATTTAATGGTGGTACACCGCCGTTCAGCACAGTACCCCTTTTGAAAAATTAGACCTAAGACTTATTAAAAAGCGAAGGAGTGAATTATGTAGAAGAAGTGAAGTGAAGGAGTGAATTATAATATGAATTCAGGCTTTTTACTGAATAAAGTTGGGTGTATCGTACTTCATCGGTCGAACAATACTTTTGAACAATTCCTTTGAACAATACGAGTCAGAAAGGGGAACTCTATCCATATTAAAATGAATGGTTTTTTCGATCCAGCTTAAGACTTAATCAGTAAGATATTCCGCTCAACCGTTAGGTGATTAAAGATATTCGTTAGCCAATCAACAACTAAATTCTAACTACTAACATCCATGGTAAAAACGTTTTAATTATTAAGTCCATCTATTAAACCAAAATTAACGTCATTTAATAATTATAAATGATTTAATATTTGTATGTACTGTATCAATTTGCACCACACAGGAGATGTTTTTACTAATTTGTAAAATACATTCTTTCGTCATGAACGCCTCTCAAAGTTTATATAGCGATAGCACACGATACCTCAATTTTAAACCACGCTTCTCAATCAATAGAAGGGCGAAGGCTTTCAACTCAATTTCGTCGACAATTAAAGATAGATATTCGTTTTCATCTATTTCATAATAATAACTGTATTAATATTGTTATTGATAATATTAATAAATAAGTGGTTTGTATGTTGTATCAGTAACATCAATTCGGATGTGTATAATATTTGTTGACGTATCAGAAAGTAAAAGAGTTTCTACATATCGGAAATATTTCCTCAAAACCCCTTTTTGTGGAGTCATGCCAGCATCTTTGGTTATAAAAATAAAATAAAATCCAATCTTCTATTGTAAAAACAAGCAGTTGCTTAGTGTTTATTACTTTTAAAAAAAGAAGGCCTGAGTTATTATTTTTATTAAAAAAATAAAATAAAAGCCGGCAGGAAATCAACGGACTGAGTCATAAAATCGTACATGTCGTTAACAGAAGTATTTTTTATGTTTAATCATTAATGTTTAATTTTTTAATCTGGATCATGGTTAAACTATTACAAAAAGTTATTTTGTAACTGAATTATGGAACTGCGTGAATTCTCAAAAGGTGTAAAGTGTTGTGATTCTGACAAAGTGGCGTATTTTTACGTGCCCGGGGTTTCAAACTCCGCTCCTAGTATAGTGACTTTAGAAGACGAAAACTGCCGTAGGTAGAGATTGATTGATAACTCCTAGTATTATCTTTGAAAACTAAAATTAATTGAATTGATATTGAATCAGTTTAAACACCGGAAGTGTGTGGACCGCTTCACAGGCGCGTGTGCCAATTCCGATTGTGGCCGAGGAAGCGATAACAGCGATATCGCCGCAGTGGGCGCTGCAGTCAGCTGTTACTATCACATCCGCGACTTCCGCTGATTTCGCGACCAGCCAGTAGCTATCAATGGCTATCCTCCTTTAGTGAATAGAAAAGAAATAATTGAATAAAAAACGAATAAATATATAATTGAATATAAAAAATAACCCCCCTAAAATAAAGACTGACTTCGGATAGCATGGAAGGAAAGAGGGGGTTTCATATTGATAGGAGTTGGGCACAGTGACAGAACTTTCATAATTTTCAGAGAGGTTTCTTTGTTACTTCGTACATAATTTCAACCATCCTGAATCCTGAATATGGCAACAACTTTTTCAACACTATTCTATCTTGTTTCGTAATGTTAAAAAAACGCTTTAATTGAGCAAATACTGAAAATAATCCATACTGAGCAAATACAGATTCACATCAGTCGTCACCTTCGAGTGTTTTTTTCTTCTTTAGAATCACGATACTTTTAAAGCTGTTCTTTAATTCTGTCAGAAACTATTTTCATATTCAAAATCACTCGATTATCAACACTTTTATTTTATAAAATTCTAAATTAATATCTTTTAATTAGCACTTTAGGATTATCAACCAACAGATGACCATATTGTTAATTTACAGATAATTTCACATCTTAAATTAATTATATGAAATAAATTTCACATTATTCATTTCACACTCATGTTTGATGCAATAAGGACAGGTGAAAAATTTTCTTTTATGAGAAAACTCTACCTTTACTCGGGTTGAATCTATGAAGATTATGTCTGAAAATTTACCTAGCAGAAGACTTCCGTGTTCCGACGCTACAAGAAACCAATTGAAGAAGAAATTACAAGGATTTTTTTGATTCGAGGTTGGCTATTGAAATCTAGAATATCTTGTCATTGGACAAGAGATCAGAATAGGCCTGCCAAAAATCACTTATGACATGTCATTTCCGTATTATAACGAAACAAAATTATGTGATTAACAACCAAATGTTTAGGACCCACACTCGTGTTCTGCTGAGCTACGATCTGTTGTGGCCGTCTCCGGTCATGTACGGTCTCGCGAGCAGAGCTATTGGGGACGCCCATGTACGGGCAGAGACGGCTGAACACGTGATAACCGACTACAATTATGCTGATATGCTGACTAGATAGTGGTTAGTGTATTATATCAGCAAGGGCGGGTTTTTTTACGATATGGGTATAGAATTGGTAAAATCACTAGACGTACAACTGTCATTGCTCTAAAGCGTAAATATCTTTAAAAATTTTTGACTTTGAAAACTTTGCATCATCATTAGGAGTAAATAAAAAATATTATATCCTTACCTTACATAAATGTGAACTAATTATCTTGTCTTTTAAGGGGCAAGGTCTTTTTACTTTCCAAGCAGAGACTGTAATTCCTTATTCGTTGTTTCCAAAATAAAGCTTATATAGCATTACTTTTTCCGAACTACCAAAAATAATAATTTTTTAATAATGTGTTATCTAAGTTGAATTATTTTTCCTGATTGCATAAATATTGTGAGCAATATGATTTCATACAATACGATTCATTTTTACATTAGGGGGATTATCATGATTTATTTTGTACAACTAGTCAACATTTCAAGAATTATATAAAAAAAGGTCAAACACCTACTAGTTTAAACAGTTAAAAACGTACTTTAAAGTAATGAAAAGAGATTATGTAATACAGTAGTTAATACTAATCGCATTTAATAAAGTAGTATTTTTTATATTTATCCTAGATTGTAATCCGAAAAGAATAACGTAACGAAAAGGATCGCAAAAACTATAAACAGATCGCCTTGTCTCCACTATTAGATCAGTCAACTGAATAGCAGCAGCTGTTAGATTCGTTCCACTTCAAGTATGATGTCATGTTCATTATCTCTCAAACGTTCGCGCGGATGCGGGAGACTAATCTCTGTATTATTACTTTGCAGTTTAAGTCATTTAAATATACAACAATAATTCTTCAAACACACTTTCACTAAACCTTGAAGATCTTTCAAAATAAAATTCTTGACTTTATTTTGGAATGAAGTAGAAGTAGCGATACTAATCGGTACCGCTATGGAAAAAATGGGTTATTCACAAAGATGAATGGGTACTTCAATACATGGTTTGAACTATTCCGGGGCAGCGAAATTCCAGCCCCGCTCTTTTACTCTTACTTCAAATAAACTGTATTTGAATTAAAATGTGACTAAAATATGATTAAATCGTAGAATATGGTACAATTTTTTTCCAACTGATTCGCCAATTAAAACCACAATAAACGATGGCATACGTTTTTACAAACACCCCATCAAAAGTTACTGGATCCTTCAAGTAAATCATCCCTCAACCGTATCACCAGCACTTTTAAGTTACCCCCTAATGTACACCCATTCCACCAAAAACAGTTTCTTATTGATCCTAAACTGTCCGTCGTCGTAGTTTTTGTTTTTAAAACCAGTAAACAAACCGAGACCTGCGCCGTGGCCCAAGGTCTGACTGAAACCTCAGACTGTTTTAGCCCCGGCCTCCCCTAATGGGCCCAAGATTAGAATTTCAAATCCGATTGCGATGGTGGATCAGGGGTATTAGGCGGGTGTTGAGGTTCCTCCGGGCCCCGCCGGGGGCGGGCGTGTCAACACGGGCTCCTCAAACATTACAGAGCGGGCTACATGGAGTAAATCTTGTCCAGAAGATCTGATTGAGATGTTACAGATTCTGTTATCTCTAAATTCGTTTACTCAATGGATTGCATTGGGTTACTTGTAAAAAAAGTACCTGGAGATAGAGTAGTTGAAGGAGGTATAGGCGGGTTTTAAATTTCAAAAATTGTTTTACTACTCCCACATAATAATTAGTTTATATATTTTTCTCATTAAAATTCTTTCCAAGTTCGATTTTGTAAATTAATTTTTATCACATAAAAGTTGCGGGTTTTGAAATATAAGCAAAAATACGTAAACAATTAAGAATGTTTGCATCTTTGCAATTTTGACTATGTCCCGTCACGAAATTTTGTTAACAAACATCGGATTTGAATTCAGCACCCCAAAAAACATAAGATTCAACTAAAGTCAAACCGAACACAAAACTTTCCTGCAAAAACTACATTTTTACTGGACTACAAGCCAAAATTTATGAACGATATGGACATATTTTTTACCAGGAAGAATTCTATGATTGTTTTAAATACAGTAGATTCACATTGTTATTTTGCATAATTTCTTACGTTGGAGCTCAAGGCTCCTTCAGATTTATTTTAAACTAGTGCCGAAACTCCTTATTAAAATAACGTCAAGTCGAGTGGATTCTCTATGTTAAAAAACTTTACTGTGGAGTTGTATCCAACTAAAATATCCAGTAAAAATAAAGTTTAGTAGAATAATTATAACATCTCTTTCCTGTACGGTTATACGGAGAGAGCCGATTAAGCCGATTCTATACCGTATCTTAAAGGTAGGCCTCAGCAAAAAAATGTTAGGCATCGAGCACCATAATATAACTTTTACTTTTCTCTTCTTACATTAAAAAAAAACTTCTCTTGAGTTCCAACTCTGAATAAGCTTATTTTCTTATATCCGTAGTTATAATAATAATAATTGTCTTTATTTAAAACGTTTTTCAACATTTACATTGTTGGTTTACAAAACAACTCAAGTCAGAAATATGTACATAAAATAATTATAAACTAAGGATAATAAAAATAACTGACCATATACGATTTAAAAATAAATCAAAATGCAAATGTTTTTGCACTGTTTTGCCACTGCCCAAACTAAACCAGAACCGAGAACACCGGCTGGAAAATAATAATTTACTTAATTTTAGCTAAAGGAAAACTCGTTGAATGGATGGCAGGAGGATGGAGGGGGGGGAGGAGGAAGCGCGAATGTGGTCCAGATACGATCGCCCACGATTTCCGGTCGGGAAATGGCAAACTGCTCCTAGCAGTAATCAACATGCTGCCTTCATCAATGGCAGAAAAGTCTAATTAATTGATAGTTTATTCGTTTATCGCTCCTTCTAGGGCTGTAACTTTGGCGAGACTTTAAATCATTGAATTTCTACATGTTTACCGATTCATGAAATGTAGAAAGTTTATATATGGCTCAATGGCTGTTTTGTTTTATTTGGACAGTTGTTCCCCACATTTCAATAATCAGTTGCATAAGTTCGAAAATTCATCTCAAATACAACCTATTGTTAACAGATGGTTTCCATTACATATCAATAATCAATAATGAATCATCAAACACACGATGATAAATTAGCGAAGGCGTATGTATGGACAACCTAACAACTTGCTGCCTTTTCACTTTTGGCCTTTCTCCTTTGACCTCAGTTTTCAACACTTTACTGCCACCATCAATAGAAGTGGCTCTGATCGCTTATTACCTCTGGTTAGCTTTAAACATTGGCCATAGTCCAACACCCAGGTTTATAGTTTAGTTGTTTTGTTTATGGACTCGCTCCTTGGCTTTCGCTTTAAAGGGTGCTGTTAATTGTGCGAAAACCTGATCTGGTAGACAATTAGGGGTATTCCTCCGTAAATTGAATTTAGTGTCTATCGTTATGGGATAATCTAAACTTCGGTAATTAAATTAATTACCATCCGGTTTTTTAATACCTGCTATAACACCGGGAATCAGCAATGGCTGCGCATTTTTGTCGGACTATGAAGAAGGAAGAGACTTAACGTTTAAACCTAAAGAAATGGGTTCAAAACTTGTTTACTCTTCACTTTAATCGAATTAAAAATGAAAACCTTTTTTGTCATCTAACTTAAGAATGAAAGAGGGGACAGAAAGGAAGAGTTAGAATTTTCATAACAGGCGAGTCGTTTAAAGGCAGTGCTTTGCCGTTATCAAATGCTTTTTAAGTTCAAACTCAGCAACCAAAGTAAAGTCATTCATGGAATATGACTCTTTAATCGTAGTCCAAATCACAAACCACTAAGCTGGTAAGTCCTAACTCCTAACTATTACTTAAACTTGTGATTTTGGTTACTTGTCCATAGGGACATTGATGATATTTAACATAGACATAGATAAAAAAAAACAGTCATAAAAAGGAACACATCAGTTTCGAATATTCGCTCTACAGTAAGCTTGCGTTTATAAATTCAATATTTCAACGTATGTTTCATTGTCTTTTCTTCGCCCATTGTCACACTATTTATTACCGTTCCAGTCTATCCATGTAGCTAGCAATCATCCACAAAGTGAATGCCTGCGCGTCCTCCTATTGAATTCAACACCCATTTTATTCTGTTCATTGTTGTTTTGATTAGTGCAATAAGGAAAAAAATCTTCTTCTGTACGGCATTATGCGTTAACAGTTTCATTATTGTATCCGGCCTTATAAAGTGTCTACTTAAGAAAAATATTTTAAAATAATCTTTTTTCAGTTGATAATTTTTGCATAAATTACGGGGTGTTTTTTTAACGCAGCCCATTTTTAAGATTGAATAATACACATATAAATTTGGAATAAGTTTGGTTTTATTGATATTTACATTTTATACAACCTATTGTTTAAGTTTGATCACATTTAGTTTACACCATGTGCTCAAACAATCCGCCATTGGCATTTGTATAAGGTTGTGCTCTCTCCATCAAATTCCCGAACACGTGTTGCAAGGTACCTCTTTGAATTTCTTGCATTAAATTTGTTATGTTTGTTTTGAGGTGCTGAATATCCTGTGAATTGTTTTCGTAGGCCTTACTTTTGATGTCTCCCCAAAAAAATAATATAAAGGGGCCAAATCCGGGGATCTTGGGGGGGAAACAATCCTTCACTGGCAAAATAAAGTTTTGGATTGCGTTTAAAAAACACCCTGTATTTCATTCAACTAGCCTACATCGAAAACTCAAAAGATAAATCAATAGTTTTTGTCTCAGGATGAGATTTTCGTGAAACTGTTTATCTGATTCATCAATAATTGTTTATATCAGCTCATCCAGTTCTCTACATTCTTCATAAATAAATTGAAATGGTCTCAAGCCCTTTGTATTTTTCAAAGTATTATGCGAGCAGGAGTAATTCACGCAAAAGAATATAATTTACTTTCAGGGTTTCCTTTAATTACTTGTTACGCATGATCATTAACCGAAGCATACTTCCTTTTCAAAATACGAAATGACCCCAACAAACGGTGACACGGACCCTTTTGAACCCGACTCCTTTAAAGGCCACCATTAACTATCGGACGTGACGTGAAAGACTTGAGGCGGCGAGAAGAAAGGGCGAGGTGCAGTCTTAACGATCCTAGGGAACAACTGGAGTGTAACCGTACTTCGCGGTGGGTGTGTACTAGTGATGAATGATACCTGTTATTTTACTGTATTTGTGAAAATAAAGATTGTTCTTCAACTGTAACTATGACTTATAATGTAATGGTTCCTTTATTCGCTACAACAACGAAGTGGTCGTGAAAACCCGTGGTGTTATTCCAGCGATTTCAAGAGTTATTTGAGCATCAACAAGGTATAAATGAAAAGAGCAATTATTAATAATTGATATGTTATGCTTATTACAGGGTTTTTTTTAAACGTAGGCCAAAACTTTATTTTATCAGTGAAGGATTCCTCTATATTATTTTCTTTGGGGGTACATAAAAGGAAAGACATACGAAAACAATTCACAGGATATTCAACACCTCAAAACAAACATAACGAATTTAATAGGCTACAAGAAATTCAAAGAGGTACTTTGCTGAACGTGTTCAGGAATTTGATGGAGAGAATACGACTTTGTAAAATGCCAATGGCGGATTTTTTGAATACTTGATGTAAGCTAATGTGATCAAACTTAAGTAATAGGCTGTATAAAATGTAAAGATTAACAAACCAATACTCATCTCATATTTATATGTGCATTATTCAATCTTAAAAATTGGCTGCGTTAAAAAAAAACACCAGAAAAATTGATAACATAACTTAATCCTGCAAATAAAAAGACTAGTAGTGCTGCATTGTTCGTGTTTTCCAACGCGGTACTCACTTCAAAAACTTTTTAGATACACTCTTCGACACTGAGGACATAACTCACACTTTTTTACCAGACTGATGGCAACTCGTGTAAACGTGATCTTACTCGTCTGAAATTCCTCACACGTAGATCATTAATTTTAAATGAAAACATATCGAGAAATAAAACAAATAGCTTTTCGTTGCTTTTCGGTTTTTGTTATGTTGTGCTTAGAGTCAAGCACTGAGAAAATTCTTCAAATCCACTGATCGCTATTCTGCTCTCCAGTAATGTCACCGTTGTGGTAACTAGCTACAGTAACGCCTGTCTACAATTATAGTACCTAACTATAACACTAGTCTATTGGCAGGCGGCCAGCAATGCTCCTTCGCCTTACCGCTGACCTTGTAGAAGCATGCTTCCATGCTCCAAAACAGTTTATGCATGACTTATGTGCCTGTAACTTTCTCTTAGGAAGTATAGATAAAATTTATCTTGTGAGAAGCGTACTTTTACCGTTCTACAAGAGCACTACTCGTCACAGGATTTTATTATTTTTATTCAAATCAATTTGCTACATGGGTTGGGTTGGATCAAAGAGTATATTTTGAAGGATATTCCCCCCTAGAATACCTTGTGAAAAGGGCGAGTTAGTCTACATAAAAAACATCACTCAATAAATGAATGAATAAATTAATCGCGTACCCGGTTCCATCTTTACCTTAACAAATGATAGGTATTTTTATTTGCTGCTTACTGTTGGACTTTGAAGTACTTTTGACAACTAATTGAAAGAAAAAATGTACCTTATTTCTTCACTTGGGCCTACTCCAGCTACATTTTATTCTCAATTCATCCTATACGTAATACTTGATTTAATCACCCAACTGTGTACAGTACACATACAACATCACCTCCGATATATCCGCACAGCAATATACCTCCAATATTAACTTACCGACAAATGTGGTTATTGATTCGTATTTATTGCACTGTAAAATCGAATATAATCGAACGTGGGCAGCGACTGTTGGCTCTGAGAAGCCAATCAACCCAGCACTCATATTTAATGGAGTGGTGTAAATGATGAAACCCGATGCCCGGCGAGCCCGCGCCCGGCCCACCAGGCTGATTTACCGATGGTACCGAGCACTCTGCCCAACCTATGGGCAAGGGATTGGCCCAAACCGAAATTCACCGGAAGGCGCGGGTTTCGTGATCGAAAATATACATTACCAGATAGATAATAATGTTTGTAATTCTACCGATGCACTTGAGTAGGTAAGTGACTGAAGCTCGAACTTGACTATGAAAAGGTCGAAGATTGTCACGCAGGTAACGTTTTTCCACTCCCTCATTTATGAGTAGATTATTCGCTCTGTCACCTCTTTCTTGTTTGTTCAGTGTAAGTCTAGTATTTATAAATTTTCTTATTATTTATCGCCCCTACGCTTGGAAAACACAGAAGATAAGAATAGGTACTGTCCTGTCCTGAGAAAAACCTTAGGGTGTCACTTGCAAGCTGAACTGACTAGAGCTTAGTTGATTATTCAAGTTCATGAATCAATACATACGCAAGGTCACACATTTCATTCACCTTTTTGAACTCAAAAGTATAATTTAATGTTCACCTTAATTCAAACCTTAGAGATCCATTTCATTTTAGCGAATTTCCCCTATAGGGAAGAAGCTATTACCGTAGGTCTCATGGTAAGACCTAAGCCCAAGACCATGATAACTTTTCGTTTTGGGGCCCCCAGAAGCAAAAAACACTATTCGTTTGAATTTTTAGATATATATATATATATATATATATATATATATATGTGTGTGTGTGTGTGTGTGTGTGTGTGTGTGTGTGTGTGTGTCTGTTAGCACGATAGCGGCCGTAAAAATGGTCCGGTCTTTATGAAATTTGGTACAGACATGCAAAGTGCTAATCAATTGGACGAGTTCGTAAACCAGCCCGATCGGAAGACCGGAAGGGGGGGTAAAGGGGGATAAACCCCTCCAAAAATGGGGTTTTTGAGTTTTTTACATGCAGAAATAAAAATAATCTAATTTTCGTTGACATTATTGAATTCAGCTCAAAAAAACAAACAATTTAGTATTTTGAATCATTGCTCTATGTCCATTGGTTACCGAGATATTTAAAGTGGTAAACACAGTACGTTGTCCCAATGTTAACCTTATGGGGAATAAGTAAAATTCTATATATCTCTTATTTCTCAACATATCGTGATAAAACTTGGTAAATGGCTTCTTCTAGTTCAGATCTACTAAATATTTAATTAAAATCAACCAGTCTTAACAAACCCGTTGCAGCAAACCTGCATACTCATTCCCCATGATATTCTTATAGAGCTTAGAAAAACATGTCAAATCTCGCCGAGTTGGGTTGAAATATGTTCTTTTGAACTTGAAATTCGCTGAGTATGCAGGTCTGCTGCAACGGGGGTATTTGCCTATTTTGGTGTTGTTTCCTGCTGTTTAGGTAATACTACCTGGTGGACTGAGTCTTGCTTGGTTATTTTATGTGTATCGGTTCATCCAATCACTACAAAACATTTTAAAGTCATAATTTGTGTAAATACTTATGTTATTGCTCAATGCTCGCTTAGTCCCACACGCTGTATTTTTCCTAGATGGCTGTAGTTTGTAAACAACTGTTATGAAGACTTTATTTGTTCACAATTTGTTGTTTATTTCGTTGCTAGCATGGCAACTCATAAGACCCTATGTTAAAATGTTTTGGCTTTAATTTTTTTATTAATTTTCTCTGGGCAAGTAACCTCGGTGAAACTTGTTATTGAGCCAAAAACTAGTTATATCCAGACTTTCAAGGAAATTCTTGGAGCCGTTTATGAGATAACTGCGTAAGCAAACATTGCTCATTCAACTATAAACATGCTACGAAAAATTAAATACTATTATTTGGTACAATAAAGAAACATGGAATTCACATTTTAATTTTAATACATGGTAATTTTCTTGACACTATTTATTTAATTGACTGATGAGCGCTACCTTAGTCCCAAAACAGAAGAGTAGAAAATTAACATACATATCGAAACCTTAGAGGTTACGATACGTTTTACCACAGAGAAAGTACTGGGGTTTTACCTTCTTCTTTGGATATGTGTACAGTTAACTGACACCAGAGCCCATTTCTTCCCAAGCTGTAGCCTAGCCCATTCCACTCGGAAGCCTCATTTGTCACATGCGGTCCATGTACCGCAGGTGTGGCTAACTACCGCACTCTACTGCGGTCGAGGAGTGCTTCGGCTTCATTACTGTAGACTCCTGCTGTAATCAACTGATAATTATGATTGCAACATGGCGAAACTGCTGGTGGCTTTACGGTACCCTTAGTGAGTGACTGCAGTTTTGAATTAAAGGAAAGTATAGTAGACGCAGTTCGTAAATGCAAACAGATAGCCTGACCTTCCAAATCCCCTGTTGACTAATAATGCCGTCGTGCCTTTGTTAGGGGGCCACTGGGACTATGAAATGAAGGCAATGCTAACAAATAACAGTTGATATTTTCAATTATATTTTTTGGGCATCACTCACCTAATTGGTTGAAGAGTACACAGTATACAAGTATAGTTTTTCAACCAGGATTTAAACGGTTAACAAACTACGTCTACTCTATAATCCTTTAGATGACTGACCGAATAAACATATGCGCAGCTATTCAATTTAAAATAATTGTTAATATAGGAAAGATAAACCACGCAGATAAATGTTGTCTGAACAGTCTTCAAAGTTGTATGGATATGATTCAAATTATGGTTTGATGGGGTTCAGTTAGTTTTACATGAACAGTTTATAATCTGATCTGTTTTCTATAATGGGAATTAAGCCTGTGGAGATGGTTTAGCTAGAGGGTTATTGATTTTATCTCCACAAATAGACATTTTAGACTTTCCTTGGTCAATATAATCTGCAATCACATTTCTTGGGGTGAAATGTCTTAACATATATGGAAGCATGAGCGAACATAGGTTCAGTAATTAACAGAAAGGCTTTAACTTTAACTGATCTCCCTGAAAAAAGCGAAACGGTGATCGTGGGCCCTCAGAACTCGTCAGAGAAAAGAGCCAAGACAAGAAGTGCCACATGCTAAACACTGGCGGCTGCAGTGTCGCGTGTCACCGAGCTGCAGGGCCGTTATGTCGCCTCGGGCACAGCCGCTCGGCCGCTCGGCTGTACCCTGGTCCATCACGGGCACACGCCCAAGTTGAAACGCACAAATGCGACCGTGCAAAGCAGCGGTCCGAAATTCACAGCACACACCTCTTAAAAGCAGTGGTGTTAAATAAAGCACACAGTCGCCAAGGCGAGATTCTGATTGGCATACATCCAAAAAGTAGAAAAATTCCTTACTCTGAAAGCATCGCTGTAATTTCCTTCGGAGTCGTGACTTTCAGAGTTTTGACATGTTGGAGAGGTTTTTTACACTAACTTTTTGAGTAATTTCAATTTGGGCTTGGCTTGGTTAGGGAAAAGGATATTCTGTTAAAATTGTACTTTCGAAAGAGTCCATCGGCTTGCCCTAAACAGCTTCAAATGTTACTAACAAGTCATTTGCTCGTTGAATGATAAACCTATACTTCAGTAAACGTAGATAAATCTCTCCTTCATCCGCGGAGAAATATGCAGAAGTATAAATCATGCATGCATAGTCTCCGCTGGAGCAAAGAAGCATGAATGCATGCATACGGTCATCGGTGGCTGCTAATAGGCTGGTGTTATCGCTAAGGCACCATAATTGTAGACACGTTACTGCTGTCTGTTAGCACGTAGGTAACAATGCCACTGGAGAACAGGATAATCGATTCTGGTTGACTCCAAAGAACCTTCTCTTGATCAGATTGGTTTACCCTTGACAGAAATTTATGTTATTAGATCGGGCAGGATTTTAAACTTAGATTGGTTATTTCAATCATATAATTTATTTTTAAACCATACCCACTCCCCAAGATGTGTAGTAGCCTCAAGCTATGTTTCGAGGAGACTCACACATTCAAATGAGACATTTAATGCCGTAATTCTCAGTAGATCAATCAAATCGATTCCATTCAAACAAAATCTATACCATTCAAGAAAAGTAGACCTCTTAAGGGTACAAAAACCTCTCTATTTATGGTACAAGTCAATCAAACGATAAAATTGATATTTCAGTCAGTCGCTAATAAATTAATTTTAATTTGAAATTTAGTTCACCGTCATTTCAGACACCACAGGGGGTTGATGATATACAGGAAAAACAATATAAATTTCCCAATCGCTAAATCCTCTATTTTTCAGCAGGAACCACCATAGAGATAAAGGAAGCAAATGCTCTCCCTTCAAGGGAATCCGCCGCATTTATATGCTCTTACCTATAATTATTTTATTTTATTTATTTTCAATTGATTAATTTGTATTTACAACTACATATACCATGTACAGTTCATAATTCAACGGCGAGTTCCGTGCTCCTTGCTTGGAAAGAGAAACGCGAACCATGCAATGTTTTATTAAGGGTTTACATATCAAATTTGTAAGCCTCATATCTCCCTCCACCAGGCCGTAATGCCCATAATGCCCGTAATGCCGGCCGTTCCGGGCAGCCTGACCGCACGGTCCTCCCCTGACCATAAACTTTGGTTTAGAGTTTCGCCGCCGCCGCGCCGCTGCTGCCAGGTGCGTCGGTACAAAGAGTGGCAGAATGTCTGAATGAAGCCTTTGTGGCCGGTCACTCCTGCCTCCTGCGTCCTGGGTCCTGGGTCACTGTCTCCTCTCTGTGTTGCTAATTTCGCTAGCTTTGTTGCAAACGTTACCGTTACACAAAGGATACATAATCTAGAACATTGGTACAGCCGGTGCGTTATTGAGCTAAGGGGACTATTTCCGTAAGTAAAGCAGCTGTAGTGAATGGAACGCAATGAGAAAACTACAGACAATAAATAGAAGTCGCTCTGACGTGTCAATGTTTCTATCACTCAATTATTTAAAACTTCATTGATGTTCGTAAGAAAATATAGTGATTCAAACTTTATTTGTCTTAATCGCTGGATTTTCTTACTGCAGTAGTGGAGCATGCCACGGCTCAAGATGCAACGCAGCAAGTATACGTAGAGCCATATAGCATACGTTTCACTCTGGCCATAATAGCACTTTTTAAGGAGAAGCCAATTCAAACTTTTAAGTACCGTATGCCTAACACGTTGAGATTTGACGAGGTTCTTTTATTGTTACGATTTAAATAATAAATATAAAACAGAATCCAAGCGAGGGATACGTCAGAAACAGCACTGAAAATCATTATCATGCGAAGACATCGCCACAGTTTCGTTTCATGAAACGTGGTTTCGATAGCGAAACATATTTCAGCGTGTGTTGTTCTTTACCTTTCCACAGAAAACCCTTTGAATATCCCATCGAAAACATAGTAGGCGAAAATTAAACGGGTTAGTTTGATCGATCAGTTAGCTGACTATTTTACTTTCACTTTATACAACATAAGAGCAATTTCGTAGAATTATTCTTACGTTCTGTTGTAAAAATCTATGTTTTGTAGCTTTCACAACACTCTATATGTTTGCCGCGCATTTTATATGTTTACCGCGTGTAAACACGCCTCGTGGGTGAAAAGTCGTATCATAATCGAAGGGCCGATCTACAGTTGACAATCAAATAGTTGTGTTGAGTTGTATTGGTATAGATATTTCACAACAGAACCTTCTTTAGATTTTGCAATTGGCCTCACCGGTTAATAAACATCACTAGATATTAATCGATGAAAGTGACAGCCTAACTAACCTGCACATTTATCAAAAACCGCATATCGAAACGTTTTACAATCATTCCCTGGTTACAACGAAGCCCTATAGCGAAGGGAACAACTGATTAAAACAACCGATTGAATAAATGAATAAATGAATTTTATTTCTCATAGTAAATAAACATATACATACAGTCATTGTATTTTTTGAGAAATGAAACTGGCCACTTTAACAAGTGATTCTAACTGTCGTTAAAAGATCGACTTGCCGATTGCTTTTCCAGACACGAAATTGAAAGTGCTCAATTTTCTCTAGAATTGCTTCCTGATAAAAGTCATCATTTCCGTGGTATATGGTTAGATTTTCGCACAATTTTTTGCGAGGTCAATGTCACACCTTTTCACTCGATTGAAAAAAACGATTGAACAAGAAAACAAACAATAGACTACTAGATTGTTTTTTTTTCATTCGGTTGTTCCACCGTGACGAAGCCCTTGTTGTGGGAGGATCCTGCGGATCGCGCTGAACATCAAAAGCTGCATGTAGTTCCAGCGGCGGCCGTAGAGGGCAGTGAACTCCGTCGGCGATACTGGAGGGACTTCGGTGATAACAAACTATATCAACTAGAGTTCACGGGGGGGGGGATTGGCATCGCAGCCGGAGTGGAGGTTGGAATCTGATTGCTCTCCCGGGGTGTAATAGTACAGATAAAGAATCTCGTGATTAAATTGATAATAAACCTGTAATTTGAGGTCACTTCTATTATTATTCCATCGTTGATAAAAAAAAGTCGTTGGTTAATACATTAATTGATATGCAAACAGTATATATTATGATTAATTATTTAATTTAACTGTTTTCCACATGGTAGTACATGATGGCACATGTCACATTGATACCTGGTAGTAGAATATAGGAGACTCCCGCATAAGGCCTGAAGGGTACTGCACAGTGAAATTGTAACAAAGTGCAGTCTAAGAGTCGTTAATATTTTACTACAATTAAGTTTTTTTAATTAGCATTGAATTAAATGAATTTGGATTGTATCGAACAAATTATAAAATGAAAGTTTTTAAATACTGTTGGAAAAGAAGTTTTGTGTAACAAATCAATTCAATCTCAACCTCTTTTCTGAATAATACTTTGAAGAAAATAAAAAAAATGTCTTCCTTAAAATGATATTTCATAGGTCTTTGGCAAACAGACCATCTTGACTCGACCATTAATTTTAGTAACATATTATGTAAGTTAGTTTGGAGTCTTGTTGGCACTGGGGCAACAGCTTCCTAACTTTGTATATTTTCTCCTCAGCTCGTCAGCTCTAATATGCTATAAGCTACTTACAAGGAACGCCAGAAGTAAGAAGGGCCAGCAGTAGCCAGCGGAGGGCAGTGGGCAGCGCTACCCACACGGGGCTTAAACTTAGCAGTGACTCCACACGACACCTGTTGAGAGGCTATAAACCACACTCCCAAGTGGCTGGGAAACTTTCCGATCCAACAGATTTTTTCAATATCATTTTTAAACATCTTCCTTTTTATGTATGATTTTGTTTTGATGATTTTTGCAAGGAAACTTTCTGATCCAACTGATTTTTGCAATATAATTTTATATAGTCCCTTCATTTTTTGTAGGTAAGCTTCTACGTGAATTATTTATTTGGTAGCCTGCTTTATAAAATGTTGGAAAAAAGCATATCCTAGTTTTGATAACAGGGGGTACTCTTTTTTATAATTAGGCTGAATAATCTAACAACTTATAACAAAAACCTACAATGACTTAAAAATATGATTTATTTGATAGTTACATTAGAAAAATATATATGCGTGATTAAAAATCAGAAGGCTTTATAACAATTTGAAATATGTAAAATATATCTTTTATGAACTACTATAATATCATAAATAATTTGTTACAGGATATTCCTGCACTCTTCAAGTTAAGAGTTAAATCCGAAATACTCCCCCAACATGATAAAACGGGTGGTCGCATAAGGAAGCTGTTATACCTCCATTAGTAGAATATGGATTTATCCCCTTCGAGCTAAATCAATTAACAAAACTATTCTTTGAGTTAAATATGAATTATTAACTTTTTAGTTTGAAGACTTAGAGCTTAAAGAGAAAAAAGTAAAAACTTTATAACTTCACTTATTTATATGTTATATTTCAGCAGTTTTATTTGTACTATCATTATTGCTATCATTTGATAAAAGTTACTGAAGTTTTTAAAAAAATAAAAGCAAGTAGCTTTGTATTTAAAACGAGTCATCAGGAAATCTTAAACAAATTTGAGTTTTTACATGTCGGAGCGTGAAGGTTTTATAATATGTTAGTTTGGGACGGATATTTCATTAACAATTAAAAAATGTATTTTGATTTCAAATTACTGACTCCAACAGGATATGTTTATAGTCCGGATCAAATAACGTGGTCCCCGTCGTCCGTATGCCCAATACTTTATATTGACATTAGTCTTATGGACGAACTGGGCCAAGTAATGTAACCCGGACTATAAAACCGGTCCTTCGCGAAATGAACACCAGACGGTCTGTGTCTGCAGCCCGAAATCGTTTTCATTTTTATACCATTCCAAACAGCCCATCGTAGAGCTTTGTCGCCTAGTGTTACAGCGTAATGCTGAAATTTTATTACTTGAACAGTTTCACTCTGTTTACACTTATTACTATTTGTATTTTCACTGAAATTTAATTCCATTACTCTCCAGTTGATCGCTATTCTTTATCTCAATCAATAATTACAAATTAAAACATCTTTTCATTTTAATTTCAACAAATATAAATTAGTTACAATTTCCATCGCCATTATTTTTTTTCATTGTTTATTGAAGATTAAACAATGAAACCTATCATATAACCAATTCGTAATCTCACTGAAGAGCTTTCAGTAAATTGGGCAACGGGGTGATGAATTTAAATTGGTTTCCCAATCTTTTCAATACAGCCCACGATTTTTACCTAGAGCCGCTGATCGATGCAGGGGCCATGATAAGCACAGTGGACGATCAGATAGGCGGGTCAGATTACTGATAAGCCACCGGCACGCGCAGGCTATCTGATCTCTGATCACAGAGACCGACCGAGGGACTGTTCGTGCGACTTCCCTCAATACAAGCTCTACGGGCTTTCAACAAAGTGCCAATCTTGACTCAGAAGAATAGTATGTATGTGTGTAAAATAACATTTTACCACTCCGCTATGATGATCATTTTCAGTCAGTATTTTTTACGTATTTTCTATCTATTTAATCGAACTCTATTGATATCCTGCAGTCTGCAACGCATTTCCTTTTAATGTCAATTTAGAACATGTTTTTAAAAATAGAAAGTAAGTGGGTCCAGGATATTTGTTTGTTTGTACTTGATGTGTTTTAAAGGTTTCTCTTGGTACTTTAAAAACAATAGCTAATTTCAGTTAAATGTTAATAATCTGTATCCATGGTTTCAACAATTAAAACTGAATTATTATCATAACTGTCTTCGGTAATTGATCAAGAGTTTACTTTTCACAAGTATTTATCAATTCTCATTTTTTTAAATACTAATAAGTTCCTCAGTTCCTCACCCAGCTAGTTCAAGAGTTCCCGTTTTTAAAGTAATGAGAATCGAAGTTAATAGGGGAATATTGAGCCCAACTTATTCACAAGGAAAAAACGAATGCGGTCCAGCCGCTCCAGTTAAGAAGACTTTCTATGAGAAGAGGGTCAGTTTGTAGATGGAAAGGTTTGTAAAATAAAAGGGATGCAAAGATATATTTGATATGATATAAAGTATTGGTGGTTTTCTATCGGGCAACGAATCTTTAAAATTAAATAAGGTTTAGAGAGCTTAAATTTCGAATATGCGCTATTGCTCTTCGGTTATATATGTATACTAAGAAATGGTTTTCCGAAATTCCTTTATGGCTTACGATACCCTTGGGTGCTTCAAAGTTCCAATGTTAAACTACGGAAGCTTTTTCAGTTGTCATGGAAACCTTACGAAGCATGACTAATAAAATAACACTTTAAATCCAAAATCAAAGGAAGTAGGCTGAAACCAGGTTGTTCAGCAATTATTTATATTCAAGGATACTAATGTGTAGACGAATTATCGTTTTTCTGTTTTTGCGTATGAATGCATAAGTTTAGTAGTTGATTTGTAGTTTGTTGAGTAGCTACAATTTCTCTCAGACCTAGTATGGAAAGCTTTTCCAGTCCTCTATTACTGGTGTAGTACAAATTGATCTCTGGGCAACAGTTGCAGTAAATCCATTTGCAATCGAAACCGTATTAATATTCAGTTATCAATCAACTAACCTACAACTATTGAGTTTGTTAATCAATCCCCCCCACTTGTATATTGGTCGCTCGCCCAGCCAGACACACAAATCCAAACCTCGCTGCAGGTAGAAGTCGTAACTGCCCGTAACCCATAGAATATAGAACGCCGTGCGTTCCTCAGACACCGGTAAGTCACGTTCGTACGGCATAAAACGCCATCCGTGTCGCGTGACACGCTCCGTGCCGCGTTACGCGTTACGCTCCGTGCGTTACGCGTTATGCGTTGACATTGTCGCGCCGACATTGACATACTGCCCCTGCACGCTGCATCTGAGCCTTAATGTGTCAATTGTTTGAGGCTCTTGGGTTAAAGCATCAGAAAACTTGATTTATTTCAAAGTTGAGCCGGTCGACCACTGGCCGTCTCATTTATTATGTTACAGGCTTAAGGATTGTAATGGAAGTAAATATGATAGTGTTTTTTCATGTTTTATAAATAATTATATACCGTAATGTTACCAGTTTTGTATCGTTACCTTGGTTTGAAAGCTTCTAGGTGAGACGACAGAGGGATCCGAAGGATAAAGTTAACTAACTGGTCTTTGAATTTAACAACCAGGCAACTATTTTGCACACAAAGAGAGTTCATTCATTTAATCTCAGTCAAAAATAACTCTAAGCTCACTATTCTCCTCCAGATTTATGCATTATACGTTTTGGTTGGACGAATCTTTGTTCTCACAATTGAAATAAACGTTTTCTCTAGTGTTCTTCGAAGAATGCCTTTCGGTCGGGCGCGACTCCTTTAGAAAAACTCGCCAACATATTTCCGAGGTTCTGAGATAATTTAAAAATAAGTTGTAAATATTTATTACACGATAGACCTTTTAAAGAATTGCTACGTCAATTTGTTCATATATTTAGCATTGCTTTGTATGAATGAGAACAATGTAGGTTTTCTGTTTTGGAGGAAATAAGAAAAGATAGTAATTTATCGATAGTTTTACAGTTAATGGTATTTTATAGACATTTATTGTTTACGGGCCTAACTGAATTTAGGCTACAACTCAGAGTAGGCGATAAAACGTTCCTCGCGGTACTTAATGTTTGTATTCATCTTAGGTTGTCAATCATGAATAGTTTTGTTCATTTTAGCTTGTCATTTACAGCCCTGTCTCGACAGTAACCTTCGCTCAAAACTCGATCCTCTTCTGACAAGAATATCCGTCCTTCCACCGTCCACCCGCGGCCCAAAGAGGGCCGGCGCGATTCCCGCGGTTTTTACAGCTTTGCGCGGGTGATTTACGCACCGCGCGGAATGTGGAGGGAACCGCCCCCTGGCTGCGATACTGCCTATCGGAACAAACAATCGATTTATCGGTCTAGCGAACTATCGAATCAATCTGGGTCGTGAGTACAATGAACTGAGCACAATGAATGGGCAATCTGTAATGTTTACTGTAAACTGCGATAGTGCACGTACACTGCCTAAGGGTCCGTTTTATCTGGGCATCTCAGCATAAACTGAAAGCTTCACCTTCATTCTTCGATATGATTTTCTCATTCTTTCTTGCTTCATACGGTGACGAGTTAACTTTAATCTGGCACCAAATGTATCGTAGACGGTCATCGGCTAAAATTATTTCACAAATGTTTTATTCCTTCTAATGGCAAAGATCCAATGATCTTAGTCGTTCCTCTTCTTTTGATCACCGGGTAAAAAAATGGTTTGTGTTTTTCTAATTTTAACTATGTAAAATACTCAGGCTGTTGGGATTCCTGCTTCATCCTCCGTTCCATCTCCATCTTCACATCAGAAAGTATTATTGTCAAAGACTCGAGGACACAGCTCAATATGTTTGATGTTTTAAGACCTGAATTAGGTTTCGCAATTTTTTAATCGACATCAATTCAGCCTATACATCACACGTTACCCACCATGCAGACGCAAGTCCCAGTTTCGCCTCCCCCTGTACGTAGCCACTGCTGACGCACCCTGTATCTGGTGTCATTCCGGCTCCAAGGCCGCTGACGTGCTGATGGCAGCGTCTCAGCGGTCTCATGTCTTCTATCTCCTTCCATCTCATGTACAGTCTGTTTCAAGAGACATGAGCCAGTCCAAAAGAATTTATGGAATGATAATTTCAGCTTTGGGTTTACAGATGCAACATAGTTTATGTTCCGTGGACAGGATGTATAGCCCGAGTCACATAACTTGGCCGAGCCCGTTCGTAAACCCAATGCTGAAAACATGAGTCTTACGGGTAGACTGGGCCAAATTATTTTTCTTCGCATGTACTTTTATTGTCCCTGTGTCTGTGATGATTGGTTTCATACTGAAATCAAATCTGAATTTAATTTGTTTTACACAAATTAGGAATGGCCCGAGACGTATAATATGAGTATTCTACAGTCTAATTTCAACCCGAGTACCTAAGTTTTGATATACATTTGAATAAATTTCCAAACAGTTTCCATGGAAATCTCACTAGTTCTGATGCCAATAATGTGACCTGTGTTTGGAACGTTAACTATTTCGTAATCAAAAATAACTCTTCCCATATTTTGTTTCAAAGTATAAAAGTATAATAGTCTGGCCACATAGGAATCGTTTATTTCTAACGCTAAACGCTTAAGGAACGATCTTTCGGAATTTAATTAAAGTAACAGTCTAGTAGTGGCTATATATGTTCATTGCACATTTTATAGCCCAGTACAGTCTTCCAGTCCCCCCCCCCCCAGTGCCCCCTACAGTTTGCAGTCCTGGTTCTGTTATATTGCTACTGAGTGTAGATTGTAATATACCATAGATACGGCTGTATGTCTATCGTTAATGGTAACATTTTCAACACACCCTCTTAATTTTGTGTCTGGAAACCCGAAAGAAGAACGGTGTATCAGCTTGTTTCTATAAATGATAAGGTAGCATAAAATAACAAATTCTAAACATTCCAAGTGTCACTTAATTTAGATAAGAGTGGAATTCTACAATCATTTTCATTTTTTGTACAGATGAGTTCATCGTTCCTTCATTTCTCTGAACACCAACACTAGTGGCATTAACGCATTAATGGTCTGCCCATTACATCCGATGACTCACCGCAGGCAGGCCGTGCTTATAATGAACTACTAATCAAAACGTAATTGGCTTCTGTTGTCTCTCAGCCTACGTAATGTACGCGAATATGATCTGTGAAACGGTATTCGCTGTGGCAGAAGGCGAGAACTGCGTTTGAGAAACTATTTTTAAAAAGTGGGATACGTTTTCGTTTTGATCTTTGCGGAAATTTGCCATCACTGATTAGAAAAACATTCAGGACGTTTCGGGAGTGGAATCTGACTCCATCTGCAGGTGAAAAAACCCTAGAACATAAAAAGATTAGTAACATGTAGCCAGGAGGACTTGGACCAAAACATGCGCAAAACAGACGACGGTAAAAGCAGTCAAAACACTAATTTTGTTTTATTTATAAAAGAGGAACAATATTGTAAATCGGAAATCACAAAATTGTTCTTTATTGTGTTATATTTTGCTCTCATTTTTTTCAGCATTAGTGTTTTTGACTGGTTAACAGTTCTCTATTTTTGTCCAGATCGCCCAGAACGCTTGGAAGCATTCTTCATTGCTATAGTTAAGTTAAAATCGATAGAATCTTCAAGATCAAAAGTTTTTCTTGCTCAAAAGGTTCTTGCTGATTGCTTCTTCGACTTTAAAATTATTTGATCTCAAAGCAATTTTAACTATACAATAGTATATTATCACGTGGCTGCAGTTTGTATGAAACAACTATGTAAGACTTCATTAAAACCTAGCGTTAAAGTCTTTTTAAATACTTTAGTATTTGGTACACCCGCAGGAGTTTTTTATGTTAGTTGTTAAGTTTGGATTTTAACCTCATAGAAAGATCTTAATCAACAAAATTTAGTTTGGGTAGCTGTGGATACTACGCATACTCAATGATAGTCGTTAACTTAAAGCACGGTAACTCCTTCTAGTTATGTGACTTAAAGAGTTGCATTAACAAAAACTACCGATTCAATTGGTCTAAATTTAGAAGCTCGAAAACAGGCACCTGCGAAGAGCAGAGCAGCATAGTTTAAAACTGAAATTAAAACAGGATGACAAATTATCTCAAATCTGTCGCGCCAATGTTGGTGCCGGCGTCTCACAGTCCCAAACCGCCCACTGGGACTAGTCCTGCCTACGGAGGACCGAATGTTTATAGTCCATTCATCCTGAGTCCTTGCGTATCAGCTGGGCGATTATATCATCGGTCTGAATGTCAACTTAGATCTGTAGGTGGTTGATCTCATATTTTGGCTACCGTTTTGTTGGGTTTTGAACACTTGATGTTTCATTTGACCCTTAGGATCTCTAAACCATACATCACGGGAGGATTATTTTAGAAATGTTACCAACCTGTTTTGTAAGCCTACATTGAATTAATGAACAATGAAGTATCAGTTAAAGTAAGTAATAGTTAAATAAGATAACTTAGTAAGTGTACGCGTCCAATTGAGTAAAACATACCATTTGTGCACAGTACGGGTTTCAAGTAGGATACAATTAGTTTGAGTTTGGGCGTTTGATCTATAAATAAACAGAAACCTCTTCGTTCTGTATTTTAAACTATTATGAGGTGTTCTATTCATCATGAGTTGTCGGCGTTTCGATTCTTATCGATTTGCAGAAATATCTTGTTGTGGTAAAGGCTTCCATTTTCAAGTGTTGATAATTCTTTTTTATGAGCGGTAGTGTTCTATTCAGTTTAACTAGAGGGCAGCACATTTATTTATTTATTTATTTATTTTAATTAGATAAAATTTGACTCAGCCTTCTAAATCTTAAATTATATTTTCTTCAATTAACTCCTTATATCTTTGGCCTTTTTTTACAATTCAACAACACACCAAAATACCTTACTAAAATATCAACCTTGAAGCAAAACACCTCCAAATCGTACCCGAATTATTTACTGCGCCCGCGGCTTCGCTTCTCTTATGATCTCCCATGTTGAGGCGGGGTTCGCACCATTCTATGCTGATTGCAGTAGGCCTATAACCCGGCTTTTATTGGCCATTGTTAATGAGTCAGTTGCAGATGTATGCTGCGTTGCCGCCCTGCACTCGTAAATTAAGCGGTGTTGTCACTCCAATTAGAAATCTGAAGTGGTTTTGACGTCTTCCAGACAATTGTTAGGAGATAATGTGTTCGGAGGTTGATATGTGAGGATGAGAGCTTTCCTTTGCCAAAATATCATTTTGTTCAGTCTTTTTATATTTCAAACATTTAATTCTGTTTTATTTTGATTTTGTGGTCATCACCCAATACTGAAAATACTCATTGGTATTTCCGAGGAAGATGGTATCAGATTCTAAAATTCCGGAGAAACGAGGTTCTACTAGTCAATGGTTTCAAATGTCCGCAAAATTCTAAATGGAAATATGACCTCGCAGTCACCAACAATTAATTTTAAACAAAGAATTTTCATTGTCATCCTTTAACATTGGAATTTTTGTCCTTTTTAGCCTGTGCTTGCTTATTCTGAGTGGCTTCGGGAATTTATTGCACTGATAGTCCATAATTCTTTACAACCTTGCATTTGCGTGCTGGATAATAACGCTGACTTCTTTATTTAGTTTTTCTCATTGCGATTTTGATTTGGGCTCACTAATTATGATAATAAATCAACCGATCTTTCAAGTGCCTTATTGGCACCTCCGTGCGGCTTTTTTGGATTCTTCTTGTTTAAGACCCAAAAGTGCGCGGTATCCAAATTGAATGAGTGAACCGAAAGGGAAAAGTATGCCTTGGTTATACTCCACTACAAATAAATGTTCTAGTTTTATCCCAATGTCAACCCAATTGCCAAGGGAATCTGGTAGTTATCCTTTTCTTCTTTTCTGCTTACAGGTTTTTTCATCCTTTCATCCCTCTAAGCGGCACATGGAACCTCGCTTCCTGTGACTCCGGTAGCACATTTTCACAATTAACACTGTCATTTACACTTGCTTTGCGCCTGTGCCTGGCTATATTAGAATACAATACGCAGTCGCTGTGTCTTTTTCCGCGTCGTGCAGGACATTTGTACTGACTTGCCCGGCATATCTCTCTAAATCCTGTGGTATTTCCCATCCCGTGGTGTTTAAAAGGCATCGACGTTGAAGTGGAAGGTATCTCAGCGATTAGGCCGGCAGGCTCACGTGTTGCTCTTTTGTGATTTTTTCGATGTAATTTTTCTCTTAAAAACGATCCGGGAGGCAAAATTAGGAGGGGAGTGCCACATGTAACACGATAGTGATAATTCGCACTAGCGTGCACCCGGTGATATTTGAATACAACGCAAGCGCAGTGTCGTGTAGCAGTGTCGTGCGCAAGGCATGTGTTCTCACATGCGCGGCATGTCGCTGGTGCGCGAGGCATTCCGAGTGTTCGTCCCCGCGCCTGTAGAGGGTGCGTCAAATCACATGGCCCACGTCGTCCGTAAGCCCAATTCTAAAATTAACAGCCTCATATCGGACTGGACCAAGTGATTTGATGCAACCAATATCCTCAAACTATACTTATATAAATTACCAACCAATACTTATATAAAGTATAAATATATACTCTTCTGCACAAACTTTAAAAAAATACTAAAATATTTTCATATAATAGTTATAACAATGCACTTTAAAAAAGCCTTTCTTATAATCAGGCTTTCAGGCTTTCTTATAACGACTAAGCCTACGCACGGGCAATCTAACCATGTAGGCTTATTTCCATGATTTTTTTGTAGTTGTAAGAAAAATGTGAATATTTTGTCCTTTTATATTTGTCATTACATGTTGTACTCTTGTGGAAATAAACGAAATTTGAATTTGAATTTTAATACTTTATAGTACTGTACTTCCTTCGTTTAATATGGATTTAAATGGGGTAGTAAATATTTTGAACGTGTTTAAACCGAACTGCCCAGTTTATGTTACTCCATAAATTTGATGTTTTGAGAGATATCTTGTATAGGTCCTACATTTTAAACTGTAGCAGGTTCAGTGAAGGACTTTGAACTATTGGAGTCTAATGAGATTCAGATCGATGACAAACGTTTCATATCACACAACTTCTACCTCAAATACCTCTACGTATACCTAAGGTAGGGTATGTTTCATTTCCTTAGCTAAGTTCACTGTTCATGTTCTTTGATGCGTAGGTTGAAGATTATTTTGAAAATATTTCATTAACTGTTGTTAAACATTGAAAGGATTAATTCATCGGGATTTCTTGACTTTTGAATAGCCTTTATTATTCTATAGTTAATATTGAGATATGTAGTCTTCAACATAAACTCCGGATTAATATAGCTCAAGTTTAAGCTATTTTTTTTTCAATTTTTGAAATTATTTTTATTTTTGAAAAATTGTCGATTTACAAATAAATACACACAATGAAACTGATAAATTTCACTGCTATCAAGGGAATTAATTGTAACATAGTATCGTTTAGTTAGTTTCAAGTTTACTTTGAAAAAGTTTAAAATTATGAGACAGGGAGTTCCATTTTTACGTCGGTTATGAGGTAATATGATCATTTCAATTTCCCCAATGCGGAATGACAATCTTCTTTTCAACAACAATGCATATACACCTATGTCTAAAAAATCAACTCCTGTCCCATGCAACCTTCGGAGACAATGTTTGTAATAGAGTCAATTTATCACTTTTGATCTCTCTCGAATTCTTGACTCAGGGCAATGCTTTGTCGCTTTGATCGTCTGATGATCAATTGATCCGTACTGTCTGGAGTTACGGCCAGAGGGCAGACTGAAATATCATCATTCATAATACCAAACTGAGCCCCTCTGTCCTCTGGTCTACTACAGGCTTCGTATTTATCAGACAAATATATTCAACTCGTGGAGATTTATTTAATCGATTTTTAATTTTAATATCTGTATCATTAAGCTGGTTTTTTATTCTGTAAAAACACATGAAGATAAACGGTGGCTCTAGTTTTCAAACCAACTTTCTAGGATCAATCCCGCCCCTTTCAAAAACGCTCTTGCATCACAATATAAAATTTGCACCTCATCAACTAAATATATTGTAACAATTGGGGAAAGTAACGAATTTTTAAATTGGTCAACTATGTGATTGCTGTTATTACATAAGAGGTCTCATTGAAGTAAGTAATCAAGTAAAGGTGATGGAGTATAGAGGTGATGGACTGTATGTGAGTATGTCTGTTTATAACTGCTAAGTGCAAAAACTATTGATCTGAAATGTTTGAACAAACGTAATAGGTCATAAACCTTTAGGAAACTCTTGGGCCTCGTCTCGTTCAACATTTCCTCGGTTTTTAAGCAGTAGGCTAGTTACCTATAGAAATTATTATACTCATTTTTGGGATTGTTGTGATTTTTGTTTGGTTTCTATAGGTACGATTTAGTAGATTAATTATGATCTCATATTTATCTGGAGGAAATAAATCCTGGTTGCTAAGGAGCGGGGTTTTTAATTCTAATTAAGTTTTCTGATATAACCATACTGTAATACGAATATGATCTTCTTCCCATAAGTCACCTTCAAAGCCCTTTTTATAAATACTTGAGTACTTGTATTTCATCAACAAGCAACATACAAATTTCACTCTGCGCCATCGGAACAGAACCGTATTGGTGATGCAACCGACTGCCAATGCATATTCCAAGTCACATCACTCAACTTCCAATCACTCAGTTCATCATTCAGATTTTTGTCATGCAAAAATAGGCTACTAATGTCGCTGGTGTGAAAAACGTGGATAAAAACGAACCCCCAACATTAACCTTGGCCTTCAGTAGTCTAATTATATTGATGGATGGAGTCCACCCGCTGCACCGCCCGGACGCAAAAAATAAACTCAACATATGGGACTTCTCTAAGTCCTTTCATCATAATTTATCACACAGTGTAGTTTCTATTGCGAAATAAAATTATGTTTAAACTAGAGGCTTGAAGGGGCTAATAGCCCCTAAGCATAATCCTTTACTATAGTACAAAATACCTTCTTAGTTAATAGGCTTTTGGATCCACAAAATTATGATTATATCTAGCATTTGGTTTTAAGATAACAAAGCAGACCTTTTTACATCACAATGGTTTTTAAATTACAGCTATTTTACGTTATTTCTCATTTTATAGTAAACTTAAATCAATTTCAGTATTTTCCCCGAGTCCTTGTGATGGAGACCTTCGATTTCAGCCCCCTTCCATCATCCTGCGACCTTCCAAACGCCCACAACTTCGGCGAAAAAATTTCCCTTACGTAATTATATCATTTGGTATTAAATCTGCATCGTTATAACATAAACTAAACAAACGTACTTAACTTTTATAATTTTAAACCATGAAAAAACTCAAACCCTTAATTATTATAAAATCAGAAAATCATAAATTTAAAATATGTTTTGTTATAGTACATTGAACGTGCATAGTTAGCTGCATTTTGAAATAAATCCCACATGTCAAAATATACCTTATGGCTTTGAATCAAGCATTAGCACCACATGTTTAATGTAAACAAAGCAGACGTTTTACAATCCCAATGCATTTTAAATGGAAGATATTTTTCGTTATTTCTCCTTTTTTGGTAGATTTGGACATACTGTAATCTGATATTTTTACCGACCCCCTGGGACCAAGACCTTTAATTTGAGCCCGCTCCCATCATCCTGCGAGCTGTCAAACTCTCAAAATTTTGATTTTAAAAAATCGCTTACAGAATTAGTAATATAGACTATTTGCTAATGATTTCCGATCTGTGAAAGGTTGAAGTCACTTACATTTTTTGTGAATTTAGAAAAAATTTTATTCCAGATATGTTTCTTAAAGTTTATGAACCCCAGCTCGTCAATAGCTTTAGAAATCTACAAATAGCGAAAATCTATACAGTTTTTCTTGTTCTACATTGCTGCACACGCACAGTCCAATTAAAACAAATTTACAATGAGAATAGCCATAACTGTGTCTCGGTTGAATTAGATATTGGTAGTTATTTGCCCAGTGAAATTTCTTGGAATCGATATTATATTATTGTTAATTACTTGGCTAACTTTAGTTGAGATTGTTAGTATCAATGTGCAACATACCTGCGAGTTCGTGTTCGCGTAGTCTCCTAAGTTTGATAGGATTAACAAAAATTGTTGGTATACTTAATAGTTTTCTAGGGCAAGGGCGCCACGACTGCCAGACCTTTTTCATTTTTTTAAAGCAGAAAGTTTCTTTGCTCGAAGTTGCCCCAGGTAAGAAGAATCAGTGACTCGGATTGTGGTTACTTTAGCTAGTATACAAATGAATTTGCCCAGCTTTAATTTAAAACTTATCTGTTTTGGGAACTTTGCTTCGAGAAACTTTTAGCTTTTTAGAAATAACGAAGATCCGGCAGTCTTGGGCTCTTGGCCTATCGATTTTACAAAAAATAGTATCCATGGAAGCAATTAGGAATATTTGTTACATCTGTTTTTATGAAAAACTATTATTTTAGCATAGATATTATTAAATTTCCATGGAAACCTTTAAGTTTAGTCGACTTCACTTTATAAAGTTGAAAATTAAAATATTATTACTATTCTTATGTGAAAAATATACAGAACAGGTATTGTTTAAATTTAAACAAGGTTTCATTGTCCCGCATTTTCATCCTTTATTATGGATCATTGGTGTCATCCTCTAGCAAGTAAAGCAAAGGGGCAACAGATCAAATAATGCATCAAAATTACTTATATATTATACCCGTAAACCTTTCACAGAGGTCGGTATAGTTTTTCTGTTAAAAAAGGATCAATTTCTCTTGGTGGAAGAATCTGTGTCCAGTATCGTGTCCCAAGCGGTCAAGAAAGGTCAGGTGCGACAGACGCGATCTTATCTGGCAGAGTTGTCTTGAATTTGTAGCCTTCCAGATTATCTGAGTGGTTCGAGCTCTACATCGCTCTGATGAACGATCATGTTCAGGTTTCCAGATGCATCAGACTACATAGTATCTCACTGGTAAGGCGTTGCGTGTAGTGTTGAAAGCTCTCATGATGCATGATACTATGGATGGAATTTATTTGTCCTGTAAATTATTCAAAGTTCTGCATTCTGGATTTCTAGCTAGACACACTTCTTAAATATTATTGAATAGTTCAATATTGGGCTTTAAGTGGACAACTTTTGTTAGCTCTAATTTAATGAGTTCTGATCCAAAGATTTTATATTATGGGTGATCTCTCCGTGACATAAACTTTAAACGTTCTGATGATAGTCATGGATTCTGAGATCTTAACATGTTCGAATGACTCATTAGGTTCAGAAAAAAAGCTATGGATAATGCATATGTCAATAAACAACCAAAAAGGGTTCTAGGGGCTAAAGAAATTTATTCCTTTCGCACTTTGTAGTTTTAGTAAAACACACCCCTAAAAGTTAAAACCTTGTCTTTTTTTATTGAAGAACATTTCAATCACCCTTCATGGGCGATTGAGCGGTTTGAACACTGTCTGAAGTATGTTCTTGCCTGTCAGTTTGTTCACGATGAACTATTATTGTTACAGCTATGGATAATATGTAGAAAACAGATATCATCCCAATAAGGTTCGATGGAGCTAAAGCAACCTATTCACCCTCTAGCGATTTAAAAAAAAAACTTCAAGAAAATGCAAGATAAAAGTATTGTACGTTAAACCAGGAATTAATGCTACGTTAAACCAGATTCAACCTCATCTGGGACAGTTGTAAAACCATAGGTGCGTACTGAAGTTTGGACCCTTCAGTCAAAACCTTTTGTTCCTAGATTTAAGAATATTTCAGTCACCCTTTAACTATCAAGCTTGAGCGGTTTCAAAACCCATCTCGAGCGTGTTCTGCCTCTCAGCTGATCCACGTTTTAGGCGCGAAAGATCCATTTTCGTTGTATTTATGTCTAAACTCGATCACATTCTGCATGCTAACTCAAGGTAACCCTATTACCTGACCACACGGGTGAACCCGATCACCTGATCAGTCGCGTGTTGGTTGCGTGTTGCGTGTTGGTTGCGTGTCAACACGCCGCGGACCCTGCGGCAACACGACCTTGGCCATTCTGGACCTCACCCACTCCTGGTATCTGATGTCCTCAAAAATGTCGTCTCGTCTTGCAAGCTTTTCCTCCTCACTGCGTTCATTTTGTGATGGTCTGACTTTTTGTCGATGCGAAAATCCTGCGGCTCTTAAAGATTTTGGTATTATTGCTGTATGCTATAGTACGGCTGTGGCTGGGTATAACATTGGTTGCTGATGCGAGTAACCTGGCTAGTTCGTAATCTTCAGTTTGGAACATTAGGAATCCAAACTCAGATTAATCTTCAGATGGATCTTGAAGCTGGAAATATCTTTGGGAATTGATATATCGTCCATAACATAGGCCTAATTTAAATTTAAGTTTCTGTTGTGCAATTCAAACTAATACCGTATCCTAAATATTCGAATCTTACGTTAAACAAAAAATGTTCAAGAAACGCAAATGAAGAGTAAGTATCGTTCCATAAACCAGAAACTAAGTATTTTTCGCCCTCATATGGAACTGTTTGTAAAAGCTACTGGTACGAAAAAGGATTAAGGAATGCATTTACAGTATCTGTAAGATTTTTTATTATCTTCCGATGCATGCAAATCATTAACATACAAAAACTTGCATTACGATGGCGGATTCCAGCTTTTTTTTATTTAATTTAGCTTCCTTATTTGTAGCCTGTAGGTTGTACTTGTTCCTTATTGGAAATTACCCCGGTATTGGAAATTATTTTCCAATCTTCACTGGCTCCAGAACCTAATAACTCTTTTAAAAGAAATCAGCACGTGCCTCTCTTTCTCCACTTTTACAACCATTAACTTACAACTGCAGCAACAACACCCACACATTAAACAAGCCAGGCCTCGCCTGACGCTTAGTGATGTGAGAATATCAAAGCGGCAAACTGAAGTGTTTTTGTGTGATGAGCCAGCGATGACGTCACGATCAGCTGGGAACGTGCACAGCTGTTCCACAGGCACTGCCTTCTTGATTTATCTTCACCGCTGCCTGTTATATGCATCAATGTGCAACATCATCTTACTCTATGGATCATCATGATGGTTCACGATTTAAGTGGTTTGTCCCGTACTTCTTGCTTTAATGGTGGGTGTGATTATAGTTTATTGGACACCGGTGACTGGAGGGAAAATGTTTGCTGTTTCAATCACTTTTTAATGAACATGCTCTTTAGGCCTAAAAACCGGAGCTATAATGTATTAATGGATTTTTATCCTGTTAACAAGAGAAGGAAAGTTGTTTGATGATAGATTGGCTTGTTTAGGGGCTTGACGTCACGTCTGCATTTACGTTTTTGGGTAGTTGCCTTGTGCCTTGTCATCTGATAGATTTTTTCTGGGTGGTATAAAACCCAGCTTAGAAGGTATACATCAAATCCCTCGGTGAGGACGATGTTGGTGAAGAATAATAGGTTTAGAGCGCTTTCCAAAAAAAACCTATATAACAATGGAAATTCCCTCTAACAAAGATTTTACGGGGATTCAATGCCCCGGCGATAAAATAATTAATAAAATAAAAAGTATCAGCTTGTTTAAGCTCTTATTATAAATCGTTATTTCTTCAAACGGGCTATGCATTTAAAAAATAAAGTTATTTCTTCCGATTCGATCTACCGCTCTAATTATTTTAAATATTCAAACATCTTTTTGGCTGTATTGTGAGAAATCATCAGTCTGTGATTAGTATATTTTAATATTAGATAACACTTTTTTAGAACTCTGATCAAGAAAAAATCTATGAAAAAGCTAAAAGGATAATCTTCTGCAAGAAAACATTGCGCAGGTCAAAAGGAGGATGGATATGCGAGGAAAGAAAGGATGAAATATGATAGTAGCCAATTAACCTAGAGGGCAAACTCCCACAACAATGTGACAGCTGATCATCAGACCTCAGGCGAGCCGCCCCTCCCCAGCCAAGCCGGTGTTCATATTCATTAGCCAGGACTATAATCTCTGGCTGACGTTTCTGCCTCTAAATACTTGATTTACAGAAACCAAGGAGAAGGAGCGGTTGTTATAACAAAGAGCCAAAGGGTGCCTTCACTCTGTTCAACATCTTGCTTCGATGCACAGACAGATGAACTTTCATTGGTGTACGTACAATATATGTTCATTGTATTCCTATATACGGACGTTTTGTTGAAAAAAGGTACAGGGTGATACCACAAGTATTGATCCAACTTAGTGATGCAAAGTGTTTACTGTTTTAAAAATCAAGAGGTCCACTTAAATCATCCATTTAGATTGAACATATCTATTCGATTCAAGTATATTTAGAAAATACAATAATGTACAGCAATAGGCATTAGCTTTGATAAAGAAAGGGAAAAGGACCTTATAAAATTTGAAACCAGTAGTATTGACCACCAATAAGTTTGATCATCTTCTGGTATCACAAGTCAATAGCACATTTTATTGGTGTTTTTGTATATAACGATTAAAGGAAACTCTACCACAACCTGATGTTCAACTCATGTTTATAAAGGGGCATTAAACCCACGAAGTGATTAGCTATCACACAAATTGCGTATGATCTAAAGCCAGTGGGATGCGAAGATGATTGGTTACCGGCCACAATCCGTGTATTGGTCACACCTCGACTTGGCCTATCCTTGTGCAGTAATAGCACGCAACGTAACGATAACCTAAGGCTGAGCAGGTCTGGTCGGATGACGTGATGTCGCTTCTTTTATTCTCTTTTTTCAATTAATCGCGATCTATATATAAGGCTTACGAGACTTGAACTTTGAGGTCGATGCTTATTAGGTTTTGAGCCGGAAGGAAGTACCAAGCCAAGTAGCGCGATCTTGGTCAAACTATTGATGATTTTAAATCAATAATTCTATCAAACCCAAAAAGTAGGAACTCTGTTGGACTCATTTTAGGCGTCATCTTCATAAAAATAGAGGATTCGATTGTATGTATACAATTGTTGAATATCGAATACTCACAAGAGTAATTGCACACATAACAACTGCATTGCATTGTATGTATAATCAAGAAATAATAGATTACATGTATTACAATTGTTCTGGCATATCTCTCAGAATTCTCTAAGAACATAATTTCATTACAAATGAGTTTTTTCATCCCTTAGCAGGAAACCTTTTTGGCCAAGCGAACACTTTATAATTTATATCCTACATTATACATTTGAAGCTGTTATATTTTTCTTTTTCCTTTAGATAATATTAGAAAAGTAAATTTTATTTGGATGTGTATAGGTACATTTGCTTGTTAATTTTTGTCTCTCGATGGGTTTTACCCCATTAGCTGGATTTCTTTTACCAATACATACTAAAGGCGATAATTACTTTATGTAGATTAATATATTTGTCCATCGCATCAAATTCGTTCTCATCTGTTGGTCTGTTGCCTCCAATGCCCCAGACTAACAAAGGAGCCAGACTCATCTGCGCTGCGCCGACCGGCAGCAAACGACAAAGCAATGCAGCCTCGACAACGGCAAATAAAAAAAAGTTTTGTAGGCGTCCATTAAAATCGCCATTAGGATTAGTCTCAGTACATGATGTCAGTGTTGCCAACCGACCGTGGGGACAAAGCACGTCTGCCAACCTTACAACATGTTTCAAATTTACTTTAGAATTTTATCGAAGGGAAATTACTTACACTTTGCATGATTTCACTTCGAAACCGGGTGAATATAAATAGAGAATTGTTATAAAATAGTAGTTTATGCAACGATTGTATAATGAATGCCTTTAAGCCACGAGTGAGATGTAAGTTAGAACACGAGCGAAGCGAGTGTTCTAAATATCTCACGAGTGGCTTAAAGGCATAATACAATCGTTGCATACACTATTTATTTTATCTACGACCAACAATATACGACAAAATTTCCCCCGAAGTTAAACTAAACTCATGACTTTTACTAATAATGGAATAGGTCAACTAAAATTTGAGGTTAGGCAAATAAGCAGACTGAACCATGAATTTGTGGAACAATCAGCTGATGGGATAAGTAAACTCAAACATGAATCGTAATGCAACAATCAGCTGATGTGCGAATTGCGTAATTGTTACTATGACACTACTTCCGTCAAATGCCGAGCTCTCATTGGTCTAGAACCAGTACTCTAAAGTGACTCCAGTACTCTAAAGTCGTCATTAGAGTACTGCTTGGTTTTTGGTGTTTTAATGTATATCATTATAATGTTTATTGTAATACCATAATTGGTGCTTATTGCAATGGTCGTAGATAAAAATAGAAAAGATAGCTCTTGGATGAAAAATAAGAATTGTTTTCTTTACCACTTATGGTCCTGTGTCCTGTGTGTGCCCGGTGGATATCTTGCAACCAAGATTAATTAATTATTAAAAAAACTCCAAAGAATTATTTGATCCATCTTTAAGATATTTATTCGCTTCTCGGTCGTCAGTCTGTATGAAATTATACTTAAAAATTATATTTCACGAAAAATGTGTGTCAGGGTTTATGTGGATTGGATTTTACTATATCGAGTTGCTTACAGTGTAATATAGTTTAGCTATCATAAAATCAATTCAAATTTATATACGATAGAAATACTTTTAGAAAGACAATTAGGAAACCCTCAAAACACTCTCTTAATGTACAGGAAAAGATACAAGTGAGAAAAGATACTTGTCAGACGCACATATATGGCGAAAAATTATCACAATTTTGTAAGCAAAACACTTCATCTTTTCTTAAGCAAAGCTCATTTCACATGCACTCATGTTCAACCTAAATTACTTTCACCGCCACTCAAAAACTTTATTGGTGAGATAAAATTTACAATCTTCAACCTTCTTGACAAACAATAGCCTATTACTTGGTGGCTAGGCCAATGTACGCCTCTAGCGAATATCATAAAGTGTCGTGTATACTGAGGCTGCATACAGTGAATGGCATAGAGTAACACAGCGAGCGGCGTGCATAGAGTAACGCGGCTGGGATGTTTACATAGAGGACGATGACCGCAGTTATCGACGTCTGGGTGCGGCGAAATGCAAATGGAACGGGGACCTCTAAGTGTTACCTGGAAGCTGCGAGTTGTTTGTTTCGGGTACAGCTCTTTAGATTTTGTTAACTTCTATGGACGTGTGATATTTTATTTTGCAGTGAAAAATTTCATGAAGAATATATATGTTTTTTAAACCTTTATCACGGTCAAAAAACCTTACTTTTTTTATTTACGCAAAATAAATTTTGCAAGATCGTCAAAACACACAATAAATTACCATAAATGATTCATTTCACTACTTCTATGACTTGTGTATATAACCGAAAATAAACTAATCAATAATATAAATAAAGTAACAATATAAAAGTTACAAATCAATGCAACAACCCAGGTAAACTCATTATATGTCAAAATTACGGTTTAACGTACGATTACCTTGCAAGGGAATTGCGCTGAAAACAAGATGACTTTTATAATAGAAAGTGTTTTCAGAACTGGCTAGAAAAGAATGGTTGTCACGTACCTTGCCATAACCAGTCCGATGTACGAAGCAAAAGTGGTAGATTTAGGGAAAATAAGCTTACTTGTAAAAAAATTCCAATTTTTTATTTTTTGCCTGAATGATTATTTTTAAATTTACTGAGTTCCTGACTCCTGACAATAGTTACGGCTGTGAGTGAACTGGTTTTATGATAGAATCAAAATAGTTGCACGAAGAATATGTTGACCTCATAGAATGTATAATTCACATATTATCTATAAGTTCATTCATGATAAACGAATATAAAAAATACCTGCATACTTAGCGAATTTCAAATGCAAAAGAACATATTTCAATCCATCATTGCGAGATGTGAAATGTTTTTATACGCTCCTTAAGAATAACATGGGGAATGAGTATGCAGGTTTGCTGCAACGGGTATGTTAATACTGTGGTTTAATTAATTAATCATGTTAAAATTGAGACACGTACTTTGTTTACCACTTACAATATCTCAGTAACCAATGAACACAGAGAAATAATTAAAATACTGAATTGTTTGTTTTTCGAGCTGAATTCAATAGTGCTAACAAAAATTAGTTTATTTTAATTTGTCTATGTAAAAAATACGAAAAACTCTTTTTAGGGGGTTTATCCCCCTTTACCCCCCCCCCCCTTCCGGTGGCCCGATCGGGCTGGTTTACGAACTCGTCCGAGTTTTTACCACTTTACATTTCTGTACCAAATTTCATTAAGATCGGATCACACTGTGAAAATTGTTTGAAACCGAAACAAGAGTCGTGCAATTTAATTAACAAAATAAAAAAGGGTACACTCGTTATATTTTATTAATAATAATCATTTTAGCCCTAAGTTGTAAATTACATTTATATAAATTCGAAAGAATGGTGATTTTTGCTTCTGGGGCCCCAAAACGAAAATTTATCATGGTCTTGGGCTTAGGCCTTACCACGAGACCTACGGTAATAGGTTATATTCGCTAACAAATCGTTGCCAAGTTGTAGAAACTTGCAGTTGGCCTCTGCGGCATCGCTAGCGGAATGCTGCGGCCTGCGACAAGACAACCGCCCGTGACAGCCGCAATTGGCTGCTTGAGCGACCCTAATGGCGGAGCGTCCTACAAGTGGTGACTCATTCCGTTTGTGCCAGAGGAAACCCTTTAATTACTTTATACAAGTGCAAAGCCGCTTGTTCACTTGTTCTATTTTCACAACAACCTAAGTAACTTCAAACAATTAACAATGTGTGATGAAAATAACATTTCTACATTAGACCCATCCATATTGTTCACGGTCTCCCCAAGCCTTTCTTTTTTCATTATCGAAAATGATAACTGACCCACTCTTTCCTACTTATATGTTGAAACTGGCTGTGCACATTTCCGTATAGATGTAGTCAGAAAATTTGTATTATTTTGACGAGGAACGAAGTGTTAAATTACGCTGTTTCACGGTTCCATCCAAACTGGTCATCAATTGAATTTGCTTCAAGTGAAAATTGTCATTTAAATTATTTTTTAAACTTGGAATTGGGTAAGGCATTCTAAAACTACGATTTTCATTTCTATTGAATACTTTTCAAAACAGCTACCTATTTTATTTTGCCGAATTCAGTTTTCTTCAGGATTAACCCTGAAAACAGGCGTACCGCAAGGTGCGATCTTCAGCCCCCTCCTTTTCTTAAAATATCGTTTACACAAGCCAACCCGTCTTCAAACAACAAGCAACTGATAACATTTATTGATACTAACATATGCGACCCAAATTGAAATTGGTGAATGATCACGCAATTTTTATCCAAAGAGTTTCAACAAAACACAAACTAATAACAGTTGTATAACAACGCGAGGTCGATGGCCCCTCAACCCAAATACAGTTTGTCGTCAGATTGTGATAACCCGGGGCGGCTATCGCGGGTCGTTCCGCCACCGCTGCCGCTTCCGTCGAGATACTCCCTCTCACCCTCTGGACCCCCCGTCACTCTTAAGAGTTTCGTAAATAGTCGAGATACTCCCTCTCACCCTCTGGACCCCGACACTCTTAAGAGTTTCGTAAATCGTCGAGATACTCCCCCTCACCCTCTGGGCCCTCTTCGCCTTTCTTAAGAGTTTGGTAAATAGTCGAGATACTCCCTCTCCCCCTCCGGATCCCCCCTCCGCCCCTCTTGAAAGTTTAACGGCTTTATCCCTTTTGGTTCACGGTTAAGGAGCATTTTCGAGTCGTCCCTTTTCATCCACGGGACCGTAGGTAGACTACACAGACCCGCAAGAAACATTTTTAAGCCACGAGAGAGGGACCTACTTTCTCTCCCCTTAAATTATCTTTTTGTTGTTGTATATTGCGTTTAAATGGAACTATTCAATTAAGCACTTGAATGTGGATGGAGAAAATTTGGAGGAGAGGGAGTGCAGGTCCCTCTCTCGTGGATCAAAATGGATATCTCGAAAGTGCCCTTTAACCGTGGATCAAAATGGACACACGCAAAAGTTTTGTGAATAATAAAGCTAAAACTTGAAACATTTGTCTATTTCCTTAAACTGTGCAAAGAAACAGTTAAAATATGAAAATAGGCCTCATACTTCCTGGGCCTCGCTGGACTGGGCTTCTACCTTGAGCACAGGCGCTTGCGCCGAGTGCCTTTACGGGTAGGACGTAGGACCACGACTCATGACTTGTGTGCATAATGAAGATCGCAGCTCTTGAAAGTACACTTATGCGAAGAAATCAATGAAAATAGTCACATTGTTGTCTCGCGTGATCACTCAGCACCTTGAAGATGTGTAAAACTTTCATTCATAAGTGTGACTCGCCAAACATCATTCATATCAGGGTTTATAGTGGATTTTTTAAGTATTGAGGTTAATACCCTTCGTTTGTGGGGACAGTGACGTACGCACTGCCTGCACAAAGAGAATAGACTGGAGAGAGAGCTATTTAAGAATAAATGTAAAAGTTGAAACAATCTCATGATATATTAGGGAGGAAGAGAACTATGGATGGTAAAAAACAAACAAATAAACATTAGAGTTATTAAATAAAACAAACAGAAACACGCGTTTTGGAAATTTATACTCTATGTTTTCTGGCCATTTGAAGAATGATTAAGTTCTGTCCTGTGGTTTAGAAATAGTTTAACGCGGTATTGCGAATATTTTTCACAAGTACAACCACCTTGGACTGGACACATCCAACCTTTACAGTTATTCCTCCTATCCTGATTAGTTCACGTTTATCCCATTTAGATTGCATCAATGAATACTGGTGCACTGAGTGCTATAAGGAGTGTAATTTGTGTAATAAGAAAGAAACATCGTCTGTCTCATTCACCCGAAGGGCGCGCACACTTTTCCCGATATTGATGATTTTTAAAGCTTTACCCAGCTCAAAATTTTTCTTTTTTTCTGAAGATTTTCATCTTTTAGATAAACGTTATCTACATAAAATATAAGTGGCGGCCAACAAAGGGCCAAGCACCATAGAGTTTGCGGTGAATAGGCACTGCAAAAATGTTTTGAGACAAAATGCTTTGTCTCAAGATATAACACTGCACGAGTGTGTGGCCGCCCTAAGACAACAAAAAAACTACTATCAAAATTTACCCACACACATTAGTAAGATAACTAGCTTAGCATTTACAGTGGTAGTTTAGTGAATGAGAATAATTGGAAACAAGCTCTTCAATTACTTCAAATCTCCCAAATTTCTCTCATTAGTTTGATTCCCGCCTTAGAATCCTTTTAATCTTTCTAAAAATTATATTTTCTAAATCCATTTACAATGTAAAATATTTCGAACGTCTCTTAAGCAACCCTCATTAACAAGGTATGCAGACCAGAGAGTGATATCAAGGTGTCTAAAAAAGTATTTCATGGTTTTTCAAAAGATTTAAACTTAACATGTCTATCAAATTATGTGTTTTTAACCTGAAACTTTTGATCTGTTAGGACATTTCTTGACTAAAGTACTTAGTTTTTATCAGTTGCATTCCCCGTTTATTTGAGAGGCTTTCTAGAATAGAAAGGTTCTAGATGCGGACAGGGAACATCAAAAAAATGAAGAACCCGTGCAGGACTGCTCTTACAGAAACTGCTCCGTTTTCTTCACACACTACAAAATAAAAAATAAAAGTATAGTACAAAACGCTTTAGATGGCTTTCTGACTAGACGTTACTGTTTAGAATTTGTCACTGGGTCCATAAACAATAAAGTAAAGTAGGTAATAGGTTATTAAAGTATTGGAGGAACTATCTAGCTATTCAGAGTGATCAGATTATTCTACACTACAGTTTGTCCGTTTTATCTTGAGCTATGGCTTACTCCGTTGCCGGAGCTGTCAAATATTGTGTATCTCCAATGATCTGGGACAATGAACAATTTAAAAATTAAATTCAACAAACATCAACTGTGTTTGTTTATAAAATACCATAAATATATAAATGGAAAGATGTTAGAAAAATGTTAACACGTCAGGCTTGTACAACTTCACAGATCAGCTGTGGTGTTCTAATGAATTTCACCCCAGTCCAATTGCTTCAGGTAAAAAGGTTTCCCATAGCTCAAGATAAAACGGACCAACTTTGCTTTACCTACTACTGATGACCTATTACTATTTGTAATACTTGTGTGATGTTCAAGATAAAATAATCATGACTTAATTTCAGACATAATTGGAGTTTCCTCATTTGCAATCCTGTCTTACTCAATATGACAATTGTGATGTCATTGGTGTCCACCACTTTTCTTCTCACCTCCCCTAGATACTCTCTTCCCTGTTTCCATTTCCAAATCAGTGTAATCATTAAGCCAAGATACCCGCCACCTACCTACCACCAGTATAGGGGTTTTAAGGTAGCAATAAATTAAATAAGAATGTTGATTGCAGGGCCGCCCCAAGGCTAATAGGCGCCCGGGGCGAAATTTTGATGTGCGCCCCCTTCAAACAACTAATTGGTCTAAATACTATATTTGTAAAAAATTGAATAGTATAATGGGGTTAAAGCTTGCACAATTATTTCTGATTCTTGTACTATTTTGTCAGTAGCAACAGGTCAGGCAAATGGATGTTTCATTTTCATTCATACCAGTTTGACTAATTTTGTTATGAATAACCGATTCACTAGCATTATACCTTAGACACAACCTCGCTAATAGCAGTACTGTATATTTTTTCAAATAGATTCCGTATTCAAATTCATCATCAGACAAAACAGAGGAAACGTACGTTCGATAAGATCGTCTATCAGACAGACAGATCCGTCAATCAAATGGGCCTCATTTCAAAACGGGCTTCAGGAGTACTATAAACCCATAAACCACAAGCAAAAAAATCACTAACTAGGGTGTAAATTAACGCTATGAAAAATATTTGTGATTGCCAATGGTAGTAATTACAAAGTCAGTATGATTAATTCACCAACATCGTTTTGAAATCAGGCCCTAGCCCCTGTTTCAAAAAGATGCTGGTAGATCATTGATTTTGATATTTTCAGAACTGGCAATCACTAATATTTCCCAGAGTGTTTACTTCAGTTGCTGATAATGAATTGTTACTTGAGAACTTGAGGTTTACTTTTAAAGACAGTTTTGAAATGGGGACCTGGTATAATGATTCAAGTTGATATTCGTCACTGTAATCATCACAACATCCTCGCTAAAAGGACCGACTAAATTAATATAGTCTCCTAAAAAAATCCAATAACGTACATAGCAAGGGGGCGTCAACCTACACATTTAGTAAAACTCAATACTATCATGATTTACGAGTTGATGTAATGTAATGCAATGACATGTTTTAATAGTTACCATGAATAAGTGTCGCCCCCGCCCGGTCGCCCCGCCCTTGGGGCGGCCCTGTTGATTGGATTACACGAAAACTAGTTTATAATCAAAGACCAGCTAATGACAAAACCTTAAATTATTTTGTTTTCAGGCGTGCAAGGGATGCTCCAATCCGTTCACCTGTGACTGCACGGGGATCAAGGGGGAGCAGGGGCTGCCGGGGGTGCATGGACTCCCCGGACAGGAAGGGCCCCCGGGGGAGATAGGACCCGACGGGCCCCCCGGTCCCAAGGGCGAGAAGGGCCGCATGGGCGAGATCGGGGAGACTGGCGAAAAAGGATACAGAGTGAGTTTTTTATCTCTACTATTTTATTTGTTAAGTTTGAATTATTAATATACATTTGTTTATGTTTCTTAAGTTGAAGTTGTTAAGGGTTCTCTAACGGCAGCAGTTTTTGTTGTTATGTGACACTGCATAGTGGTAATTGTGAAAACAGTTGCTCTGTGATGAATTAACCCTAAGGCCCTGTTGTAAATTTTTTCTGTATTCACCAGCAAGGGTCTGTGCAGCAAAAATATGAATGCAGAATTTTAGCCTTACCAGTTTTAGAAAGAAAATATAATTCAATATAGCCTACCATTGTAATTGTAAGCAGTATAAACATGAACTATTTAAAAAAGATACACTTTGTGCAACTCTATCTTTGCAAGGGTGTATTGAAATAAATTTGTTTTTGAAGATTTAGAGCCACTAAACTACATTGCAAAGACTCCTACAAATATTGTGTTGCAGTCTGACCCTTGCCAGAAAAATACTTCAATTTTGCTCCTTTATGGGTCTTAAGAAGCAGAGATCCAAAAATTGCAACTATTGTAGCAGAAAAATAATGAAAACTGCCTTAGTTATGGTGACAGGTATTGGCACTAGTGATTTGGATACATTTACAATAAATCCTTTTTTTTGTTTTGATGCCTTTTTTCAAAACTAAGTTATGAAAGTAAATTTACCAAATAATTATACTATTACCCTAAAAAATATCTTTTATTCTCAAAAACGTTTTTAAATTTCTTCTTAAATTTTAAGGGTTGTTTTTACATCAAGTACTACTAATAATTAAAAAATTATTTAAATATAATAAAAAAAGATTTATTTTTTAAAACTTTCCAAGAAATTAATGACTATAAAAATACTATTTCACTTATCTTTAACTGTTTTTTATCCACCAATAATTATAATTATTTTATAAACATGATTATACTAATAAATGCCTACTTTTCAGGGGGATGAGGGGTTCCGAGGAGCTCCAGGATCAGCTGGAATTCCCGTAAGTAAATCTTTTTTGATCTAGCTTTTATAGAATTCAGTAAATTATAATGTTCATACTAGGTGTTAAAAAGTTATTGATGTTTCCGTTGCTACTAGGGGCAAAAATGTAAAGCAGAGGGAAGCTAGTTTTTTTTCATTTCTTTACTCGCCTTTGCAAGCAAGTGACCTCAATCTCAGGCCTTTTGTCTAGATTGTATTTTGGAAATCTCACATACGCACATATTATGAATATAATAATCATATTATATTATACATATATTATTAAACTAAATTTTTTGTACTATATCAGATGAATACCAAAATGAGTAAAAATGTTAAAATAGATGTATAGGTATTTAAACATAACCATCTCTAGTACAAGGCCGCGGCGCTAGTAAATGGCAATATCGCGCCTAAGGGTTCAGCTGATTTGCTTATCCATACTCTCTTATGGCACAATTTTTTTTTACTTGAAACCAGCTGGCTCTGTAAGGGTTTTTGCTATGCAACAAAACACCCTTGAGAAGCTGCGTTGCCAGGTCAAAGGCCGCGGCCTTATTACTAGAGATGGCCATGATTTAAAGTAATTACTGTAAATCAACTAAAAATGTTCTCCCGTTTTAGTTTTATTTATTTTTTAAATTAAAGGTACTGAAACCAAACAAAGCTTCATTTTACTATAAATAAATTTGAGCTCAGATTTTATGTTTATTTTTTGATATTTTACCAGTCTCCATGGCACATAACATGAAAGGCCTTTAACTAACAAATATTTTACTAGTTTGGTAATGCTTTGAATGAAAACTCATTTTATTTTCATAAACTTTTCTCTGTTTTCAGGGCTATCCAGGACCCGCGGGACCCATTGGACCCCCGGGTCTGGAAGGGTGCAACGGGACGGACGGTCAACCGGGAGTGCCAGGGGTTCCGGGGGCCCCGGGGCTCAGGGGGGAGCCGGGACCCACCGGGAGGAAGGGTCCCCCCGGAGAGGCAGGGGAGGGGGGAACCAACAGCCCCGGAGCGAAGGGAGACAGAGGCGACTCTGGACTGCCGGGACCTCAGGTAAGATGTAATGGCATTTTAAAATTTCTGAATAAGATTAGTTTAAATCCTGGAAAATCATTCCTCTCATTAAAAGATGATACTGGAAGTACTCACAAGAATGAATTGGAAGTTACTGGTTGCTGGGGTGACCTGATGTCTCATAAAAACTGAACTGTACATTATTCAGGATGTATCCTTTTAAAATTTTTCTGGCGTACCAAACCATATAAAAGTGTCACCAAGCCTGTATTTAATTTCAAGCCAAGTTTTAAATATTCATGTTTTATACCAACCGGTAAGGAAATAGGGGAGTCACCAATGTAATAAGTAATATTTCAACTTCTTAAATACGTTCAGCGGACAATATTGTTCTGGAAATCTGATTACTCAATACAGGAGAGTGGAGAAGTATCCTCTGTTTGAAGTGTGAAGACCAAGATCTGTGGTCTATAACTCCAAAGGTCTCTTGTGTGTTTCTGTGATCGCTGTAACAACTAGTCATTAATTCTCAAGACAGTAAATTACTCTCTCTATTCCTCAGGTTAAATGTCAGACTATTCATTATCATTTGCCATAGCCACGAATTCAGGGTGTGACTCTATTCTCTATCCTGTCTTGAAACCAACATAATACTAACATAACTAACATAATTTGCAAAGGATCAGTAAAATTGTTGCTAAAGTTGAAGAGCTAATCACATTCCTTCCCTACTCAGATTGACAATGTTTATTCCAGGGACCTCCTGGATTCAGAGGACAAGAAGGGGCCATAGGACCCACAGGCCCCACTGGAGATATGGTAATTACCCACTTGAAGTTGTTGTTTCTATCTCAATGTGCTTGATAGTTGTAAAAATTTCTATAATATCAAACTGTAGAATTATTTTAATTAATTATCAGGCTTTTAATAATATAGATATTATATACTACACCTATTGTTTCACATTACCATGAAAATTTTATTAGTAATATATTTGTATGATGAAGATCCTAAAGACATGATGGAGATCGCATAATCCAAAACAATTTTATTTGATTTCTCAATGCAACTATAAATTGTAATTTTTTATTATTTTAAATATTTAAATTAGCCTACTTTTATTATTCAAGAACTTTAGTGAATCCTACTCTCTTACAACAGTTTACCTATTGGAACTCAAATATTATTTTTGCTTATTTAGAAGTTTTTCCCAGTCTTTAACAGAGTATTTTTGGGATAAGAAAAATCTATCCTTGCAAATAAATACAAAACCTCTTGTTTGTAACTCTTCTTACCCAAAGTATAAACCACCTTTGCCATTTATCATTTAACCACCACAAACTAAATAGTTATAAATTTAACTGAGTGCCAGGATGATTTTTAAAGTCATTTGTGAACTTTAATGTCAGGCATTCAGATTACCTTTTCAATATTTTGGAGACAAGACAAGAAAGTATGAATAGTACCGTTCCACTTATATTTGTATGGATAGGATTGTATAAATAAAGAAAGTCTGAATCAAAACCATGCCTAGGGACCACAAGGAGACCCAGGCTGGCCGGGTGAGAAAGGGGATGACGGAGACACCAAGCCAGGTCAGAAAGGTCAGCCGGGAGACCCAGGAGAGCAGGGGGACCCGGGACCTCCCGCCATCAGCAACGGGTACCCGGAGGCCGGGACTGGGACGGACTCCAGTGCCTTCAAAGGTCCCAAGGGTCCTAAAGGTCCCCGGGGCTTTCCAGGAGACTGGGGACCCAAGGGGGAGATGGGTGCAAGAGGCGGGCCGGTGAGTCCTAGAGTTTAGTTTATGATTTAACTTATGGATGGTAGGGCGATGATTAGAATATTTAGAAGACCATCTTTTTTGTTTTTTTAGAACCATTTAGAAGATTTGTTTTGAATTAGTTGTAACTTAATAATGTCTACATGACCTTAGTATTTTTATTAACAATTGATTGTATTTCTTGGTCTGACTTGTGCTTGATTTTCACATTGATCAGAACAGTGGAGAGTGAGGAGCGAGAGAAAGGAATATTCTAAAGACTGTTTTGTTTGGTTTATACATATCTCCTCTAACTTTAAATATAATATGCAAAAACATTACATCTGATATAAAAATAATTAAATTATTAATTTATAAAACATTTACCCACAACTTGCAAGAAATGTTTTCAGAATCTTCTAAAAATGTATTTGAAAAATGGTTGTAGAATTGTATCATTTGAGTTGCCAAAGGAGGCAGGGAATTCAAATGGAATAGGAAACTGACTATCATTTTTAGATGGGCAACTGACATGCAAAACTGCTAAAAAAATTATACTTTATTTAGATGGAAATTCCAAGGGAGAAAGTAGGTAGATCAAGATAACTAAGGTCTGGAGGTTGATTTTAGTAACGGACAAAGCCGTTAGCCAGGAAATTTTTCCATGGGGTTTGGACAGGGCCGGCCATTGAATAAACGGCTCATCAAAAGTGGTGACCTTTTCGGCCCCTTTATTGTCATTTGGAACCCTTTTTGTCTGTTTCCAGACCCCTATGCATTTCCCCGCAGGGTTTTTTACTATTTCGGGGGGGGGGGGGGTTAGACTATTCCGGGGGGGGGGGGTTCTCACCCCCTAGCCACCCCCATTTACTACAATTTCTAGCCTATTTCTACTATTTCGGGGGGGGGGGGTCCTGACCCCCTAACCCCCCCATTGGCTACGGTCTTGGTAACGGATGTATGACTTTTCACTCAAACCTCCTTTGTAATTTCCCCTACAATAATTTTATCTTTTTTCAATTATTCTTAATTTTCTCAAATTTCTCTTTTATAAAAATGAACAACTCATGTTTAACCGTTGTGCAATGACAGGGTTTTCCAGGGCTCCCTGGTCAGAAAGGGTACAAAGGGGAGCAGGGGGAGGTGGGCCCCAAGGGCAAGCAGGGCAAGACAGGGCCCGACGGGCCCCCCGGACCAAAGGGACAAAAAGGGGCCCCCGGCCTGGCAGGCCTCGATGGAGCTGATGGTATCAAGGTCAGTAAACTTTATTTTTACTCAACACATATATTCATTAAATTATTGTACTGTAGGCTATGTTATTTATTAATTTTTTATTATTAAAAGTTGATATAAACTTAAAAAAAGCCAACTTAATTTACTACCTAAAAGATTTGAACAATAACAGTTCAATAAAAGACCTATTTTAAAGAAGATTTTTTAAGGAAAACCAATTTTGAAACGAGCTATTGATTTTGTGTTTGCCTAGTTATTTCTGTAGATTTTAACATCAAGTTAAGTAGACATGGATTTAAATAAATGACAACACCGATGTTCACATGTTTTAGTATTCTCTCAAGAGTTATATGTTCCAAGTGTTGTTACAAACATTTTAGTCTATTAATACTTGTTTAACTACTTTTTGTGAACTATTTTAAAATCTATTTGTACTCTTTACAGAAAGCAGAAAGCCTTTCACATTGAAATATTAAAACAGTCTATCTAGCTAAAGCAAACTTTTCAATAAATTTTGATTCAACAAATTCAGTAAAAATTAAATCTTTTCATAGTAAAGAAGAAGCCTCTGATCTTTCTATTATTCCCTAGGGTCAACTGGGAGAGGATGGGAGACCGGGAATACCGGGAGTCCAAGGTCCGGAGGGTGTTCCAGGAAGATACGAACCGAACCTTGACTTGATCATCAAAGGCAGTCAGGGCAGTCAAGGTCCTTTAGGTAAGACCATTTTGAATATACTTTTTTAGTTTTTAAAAGTTTTTATGCTTTATGCTTTATGCTTTATGCATATAAGTTTTGTTTGTTTATGAATTTCATGTTTTGTTACCTTAACATTCAGTGTATATTTTTTTCGTCTATAATGTGGAACAACTGTTCTAGCATCTTTCAAATATAGCTTTTACTTCTAGCCCAAGCAAATTAGATGAAAAAGAGCTGTAGCACCTCAAATTATGGACAGTCCGGGAAATCGTTTTGATCCATTTAGGGCGTCCAGAATAAGGTAAAAATTAGTTTCCGACGGATTCTGACCGGTGCATAACTTTTGAGAGGCAAAAAACCACAAAAAATTATGTACTAAAATAGCTTTTTACTTATAACTGGAAAACTGTGCACCCTAGAGAACTTTCAAATTGCACTTTTAAAGAACATGAAATTCCGCATCAAATGAAGTTCAAAACATTAACATCGATCCCACCGTTCAGCCACAACCGATCATCAAAGTTAAGGATTAGACGAGAGGAGAACGTTGTCCCTGTATGATTTACGTTTCGGTATTATTTTTTCGTGTACAATAATCATATTTCCTTTTTTAAATCACATTTGAAACGTTTTTTGGATGGCAATTAGGTATTTTTTTCATTAAAAAAATGTAATCATATTTTTTATTTATAGTTTTGTTATATATTTTGAACTATCAATATTTGCATCCCATAGTTTAGTAAAGGTATTTTGTATTGGCATTAACCCAATAGATTTTTCTTAATTTTTTGTATCAAATTAAAAATCTAAATTATTGACATGCGGTTATTTGGGTTTATTTAATATTCTCGCTTAGCTAATAAGAATGTGTGCAAACTTTTAAATGTTCTGTAATTTTGTATATCTTGGTGTACTTAACCAGTTCTTAGTATGTAATGTTTAGAAAGTTCATGGACTTCAAAATCTGACTGCTACAACTCTTTCTAAAAAACAACAAAAAAAGGTTTTAGTGCTTGACATCTCTGTAAGTAATTCTATACAGGGTGAGGCAGACCACCCGTGCACATAGTTTTACGGGAATACGGTTTAACCTAGAAACGCCAAATAAAATTATTCCCGCTAAATCACATATGAAGAATTCATTTAAAATATTTACAACATGATCTGAGCACAGGGTGTTCCAGAAATGAAGGTCACGGGTTCGAATCTCTAAATTTTCTTATGTAAACCTATGACACATTGTAAATTTTCAGAAAGGTCTTGTTTAGAGGAACATTTTGGTGAAAACAGAACCTAATTATCTCAATCCGTCTTAAGATGGCGGCCATTTCTTTCATTTTTTTGGCCATTGACGGAATACCCTGTATTTTCGAAACCGCTACACATTTTTCAGTTCTGATTGAAAATTCGTAATCCTGGTAAACTCAGCTTTACAATGATGTGTTACATGTCATAATTTTCAAAATTATCAATTTTTACCAGAATTTTATTTTTTTGTAATGTTGGTAGATTTTTTGTTAGATTTTTTTTATTTATAAAAGTTCTCAGATCCGAAGATTGTAAAAACAAAAATTCTAATCAAAATAGCAAGGTATAATAAATTTTATATGAAATAAAATGTGTTTTTAAAATGAACATTTAATGTATTTCAATTTTTTCTCTATCTCTTACGTCAGCCGAAACCCCTAATTATGCCAGTTAAGAAATTTAACACTACTTATTTTTATTTAAACAAACAGGTTTTTAAGATTAAATTAATAGTCTTTGTAATGAAAAAAGAAAAAAAATACAACATGCAGCAATTTTTCAATGTGGCTTTATTCTTTTTTGGTATTTATTAATGTTTATCTTTATCAATGATTCCAATAACAATAATTCATTATTTTAAGATTTTTTACAATCTTCGGATCTGAGAATTTTAACATATTAAAAAAAATCTAATGAAAAATGTCACTATTACACATTCCCTTAAAGAATAGCGCGATAAAAAGCTGGGGAAATAATCTTATGCTGTTCCGTAATGGAATTAACATGAATTTTATATGGAAAAATTGAGTTTTTGGCTTATTACTACATTACGACAAAAAATAGACAGTAGGTGTAAATTGAAAAGTTGTTCGTCTTTAAGAGACTCTTAAAATGATATGCTATTTGCCATGTGGTGCCTTTGAATTTTTTGATTTACAGGGCTACCAACATTACAAAAAAATAAAATTCTGGTAAAAATTGATAATTTTGAAAATTATGACATGTAACACATCATTGTAAAGCTGGGTTTACCAGGATTACGAATTTTCAATCAGAACTGAAAAATGTGGAGCGGTTTCGAAAATATATTAAAGGCTATTCCGTCAATGGGCAAAAAAATGAAAGAAATGGCCGCCATCTTAATACGGATTGATATAATTAGGTTCTGTTTTTACCAAAATGTTCCTCTAAACAAGACCTTTCTGAAAATGTACAATGTGTCATAGGTTTACATAAGAAAATTTAGAGATTCGAGCCCGTGACCTTCATTTCTGGAACACCCTGTGCTCAGATCATGTTGTAAATATTTTAAATGAATTCTTCATATGTGATTTAGCGGGAATAATTTTATTTGGCGTTTCTAGGTTAAACCGTATTCCCGTAAAACTATGTGCACGGGTGGTCTGCCTCACCCTGTATATCCATTTTTTACCGAAGATTCAAGGCTAGACGTCAAAAGGCTTCCAGGCTAGCATAACGTATAGGTTACACACCGTGATTAATTCACAATCAAGCATTGCATACCTTAAGTAATTAGCATACCTCAAGGCAAGCAATATAACAACAACAAAATATATAAAACCAATGCGTGATTTTAAATTCATTACGGTGAGTAACCTATACGTAACGCTAGCCTGGTAGCCTCTGACGCCCGGTCTTGAATTTTCGGTCAAAATTTAAAATGGATATTGAATTATTAATCACAGAGAAGTCTAGCACTAAAATCTTTTTTTGTTTTTTTTCAGTACTCAGAGTAGTAGTAGTCGGATTTTGAAATCCATTATCTTTTTAACGTAATTTAATAATAACTAATCGTTCGGTATACCAGGACATGTAAAATTATGGATCTCTTCAACAGTTTGCCCAAATTCTCATTAGGCATTGAGAGTATCAAATCAACCCAAATAACCGTATTTCTTTAATTTGAGTTTTTATTTGATAAAAGAAGTCTGTTGGGTTGATGCCGTAACAGAATACTTTTAACAAACTACGGGATGCAAATGTTGATGGTTTAAAATAAGTAACAATACTACAGTAGACGCCCTCTAGTTCGGCCACCTCAGGACCGGACCACCAGCTGGACTACAAAGTGGCCGGACTATCCGGATGTATTATCAAAATGTAAAATAACCCTATTGAATTCATTACGTATGCTTAAAAAGCAACAAAAAATGTTATTTAAACATGGTTTCAGTGCTTAACTGCCAAAGAAAATATTTTAATGTCTCTTGTGTTGGACTGTCATATTGCGTCACTCGTAGATAGGTACGTTTTTACTGATACCGTAAAACCGGTGAAACTGCCGCTCGCCTGTAGTGCATAGATTTAAATGGACCGCGGCATTATTGTCGCGCGGTATTCCTACCGCCCTATGTGTAAGCGTCCATTTAAATCTATGCACCACGGGCGAGCGGCAGTTTCGCCGGTTTTTACGGTATCAGTAAAAACGTACCTATCTACGAGTGATGCAACTTCTTCGAAACCTGATTCATTTATAATTATGTTAAATGTGTTCATGTTAATCTTGTGAGCTTAGTTTCCTTATGAAACAATACTGAAAGACCTTTACAAGAAGAGTCACTGCAGTAGACTTTAAAAAATGTAACTTGTTTGTCATGAATTTCTAAGTAATTTATTAGTTTATGTAATTTTTCAGGTTTCCCGGGTCAACCGGGCCCTCCCGGTATCCCAGGAAGACCCGGAGTGGTGGGAACCATCGGGCCCCCGGGACCCCCCGGCGCGGCAGGGCTTCCTGGAGGGAGGGGACCCACAGGACTCTCTCTAAAGGGAGAGAGCGGAAATGATGGTAAGTCTTCAGCTGAGTTTGCTGTGTAGGATTTTGTGACGCTTGTGTCACCGCTTGTTCGTGTAGTCGAATTATTAGAGAATCTTCTGGAAGACTCGCGAATGAACCTTACCCCTGCTGGGGTAGGGGCGAGAGGGGTAACGGGGAGTCGCGTGGTCAGGAGGACGACGGAGTCGGTGCCGGGCAGCGCAGGAGTGAAGATCAAGCCTTCTCGCCAGAGGATAAGTCCCAATAATTTTTCCATTTTGTATAATTCTTTTTATAATGCAGTAGTCGTTTGGTAGGAAGGGGGGTTAAGGCGTTTAGGGACATTTCATTTCAATTTAAAATAATTTTTTGATCATGTAATATTTTCTTTATTAAGAGCTCCGCGCCCTTCTGGCGCGGGCTGCTGAAGCTTGCTCCTGTTTCCACTTTTAGTAAATTAAATCCGACCATAATGATTCATATATAAATGTCAAAAATGGCTGTGATGTAGATGTTGGTGTGGCTAACCCTTATAAATAATAATTTATAATTTTGCCAGCTTTGTCAATTGAACTTATAAGTTATTATTCTAAGTGGGAAAGCCGAAAATTTGATCCACCATGGGCCTACACCCTTACAATTTTGCAAGTCTAAAGTTCTTCGTTAAAGAACGACCCCATCAAAAAACGTATTACTCAAGGAAAAATTTAAAAGTTTTTATTTATGCCAATGCTCAACCAAAAAAAAAAAAAAAAAAAAAAAAAACGCAAAATATGCAAAATATGCTTTTTTGCATAATTTCATGCTCTAGGAGGCATGAAAAGGATTTTACAGCATTTACGCTGATCATTCTTCTAAAATCGCCAGACATAAAAGGTCATAATTATAAAAGGTTAAAATTTTATTTTTTTCCTTTCCTCAAACTGTAAATACTACCGTACTTACAATTTGAAAAAGGCGTAATAGACATACTTGCTTAAGCAAGTCTCAGAATATTGACAATTAATTACCTCCCATTACTTTGCTGCACATTTTTTTGAAATTGGACCCAAAATTTATCTATGTGTCATGACCGTTTTGCATATAATGCTATAAGTTTTCTTGTAGCTCCTATTTTGATCTCAGAAAACCAAGTTTATTGAAGAATATCTAAAAGGATGACTTCTTTGAGCTTTATCTAATGATGAGACCTGATTTGTGATTTTTCACAGTAAATCGCAAGAATTTGTTTATCCCAAGTCATGATTTCTTTAGTATCCTTTTTGCTAATCAAAAGGAATTTTATTTTCCAGGAGCACCAGGCACCCCAGGATTACAAGGTCCCCCAGGACCACCGGGACCCAGAGGGGTGATTGGGAAGAAAGGGTTCCCGGGACAAACTGTCATCGGCCCTGAAGGTCCCGCGGGATATCCAGGAAGAGACGGGACTCCCGGCCTCCCAGGAGACCGGGGAGAATTGGGAGTAAAAGGTGAGTGAACGTTATTTTTTATTTTATTAATAAATTTTAAACAATTTTAGAGATTAATAAATCAAATCGGTATTGGATGACTTCTGCAGGTTATCTTTTTTTTTTGTAAACTGACACTTAGTTTCCAATAAGCTAAAAATATGAAATCTGAAAATCTAAAAGTTTGAAAATTGAGCTATTTTATGACAGAAATGAATGACTTAGATTTTGTATAATAGGCCTATGTGGAAGTTATTGGACTTATTTAGACCAAACTGTATTTAAAATTAAAATTATTAGGGGTTTAGTTCATGGAGTATATTCTGAGTAAATGAAGTCCTATGAGAGGGTTTTCTATCTGCCTATTCAATATCAGGTCAATTGGTTCAAAATTTTAGTCGTGATGAAGCAAACTGTCAAACGTATATGGTGTAATTTACCAATCATCATATATTTAATTTCGAAAGGTGATTCTTTGCGTCAAAATTTTGGGCGTCTGACAAGTTGTAGAAAGATGGGAGAGGGCTCAGATTAAAGGTCTTTATTCCGTGATGGCGGGAAAAATAATGAAATTGCTTGAAATTCACCAGAAAACAAGAAATAACGTAAAATATCTGCCATTTAAAAAACATTGGAATCTAAAAACGTCTGCTTTGTTTACATTAAATAATGTGGTGCTGTTGTTGTGTCAAAGCCATATGCTAGATGTTGAAATATGGTATTTTCAAAAGGTGGCTAACTATGTTCAATGTACTATAACAAAAAATATTTTAACTTTAAAATTTTCTGAGTTTATAATTACGGGTTTCGGGTTTGAGTGTATATATTTATAATTAAAATTATGAAGAGTTAAGCGCGTTTGTTTGGTTAACGTTATGCGATGAAGTGAAATTTTTGCGCCGAAATTGTGGGCATTTGGCAAGTCGCAGGATACTGGGAGAGGGCTCAAATAGAAGGTCTTGATGGCAGGGACTCGGGAAAAATACTGAAATTTCTTAAGTTTATCAGAAAATAAGATAAGACGTTAAATATTTGCCATTTAAAAATCATTATAATCAAAAAGTGTTTGCTTTGTTTACATTAAAATATGTGTTGCTTATACTTGATTTAAAACCACATGCTAGATGTTGATATATGGTTTATTTAAAATCCAGCAAAATAGGTTGAAACTATAACACATGACGGTTTTTTGCTTTTAAATTTTCCGTTTTTATAATTTAGGTGTCACAACTTTCTTTGGGAAATATAGTGCTGCAGTCTGTGATTAACCTTAAGAATTTCTTCAAACCATGTCCATATGTTTAGTTGTAAACAAAGTGAACAGAGTTTGTTTTGAGAAGACCGAAGGGCTACTGTTCCAACAAATTCAGCCCTTTACTATACTGAAGTAACGCCCTTTCTTAAAATTCTGATAAGTAATAGCGAATGTCGAAATATCTTAAACATTACACTTTAGACATTTAATTCCGTCAGTGAACGTGAAAGAAAACATTACCGTGTTACCGTGTGTGAGTGTGAAGAAAACATTAAATATCCAGCAATTGTATTTTATTTTTAGGGGCTTTTGCCCCTACAATCCACTAGTCATATATTTAATTTCGTAAGGCGATTCTTTGCGTCAAAATTGTGGGCGTCTGGCAAGTCATAGAAAGATGGAAGAGGGCTCAAATTTAAGGTCTCTATTCCGTGATAGCGGGAAAAATGCCGAAATTGCTTGAAATTCACCAGAAAACGAGAAATAACGTAAAATATCTGCCATTTAAAAAGCATTGTGAGACAAAAACGACTGCTTTGTTAACATTAAAACATGTGGTGCTGATGCTTGATTCAAAGCCATATGCTAGATGTTGACATATGGTGTTTTTTTCAAAAGGCAGCCAACATATAACTATGTTCAATGTACTATAACAAATAAATATTTTCTTTAAGATTTTCAGACTTTATAGTTACGGGTTTGAGTACATATTTATAATTTAAAATTATAAAGAGTTAACCCTTGAGCTGGCGCACACGGAGTTCTCCTCCGCACGTGTTTTTTATGTTAAAATAAACAGACATAATGGGTGTCGGCGGTCGTATCCTGCTCCAAACTTTATGCCCCTCATTCCAGGAATTTCCTAAAGCTATTTATACCCCCCACCCTCCCTTGGTACTTCGTTATATGCAATTCAGAGATGCCGTCTCAGTTTGCGGAGCGCCCTCTCCCGTTACACAGACATTGATACCTATTTATAAAATTCATAATACCAATGGATTTGTAATTATTATTAATTTTTTTGGACTTTACCTTTTTCTTTCGAAAAAAAGAAGCGAAAGAAAAGTCCAAAAATGTAAATAATAATTAATACATATTTTATACTAGAAAATTACTTACTATGTTTAATTGAAATATTACACCTATTGAGTTGAACAATTAATTGAATCGACGATGAAATGTGATTCCTAATAAGGTTTGTCAACATTTAAATACAATATTTCGTTATAAAACAAGTAAAATGGGTTCAATTTGTGCAATCTAGTGTTGCGGAGTAAAACTCTGCATGCGGCCGCTCGCGTTTCGGCGGTGAAGCGCCCGCTCAAGGGTTAAGGGCTACTTTTTTGTTTGCTTTATAACGATGACGATTTAATGCCAAATGATCCATATAAATATATATGTAAGCGAAATTTTTGTGCCAAAATCGTGGGCGTTTGACAAGTCACAGGATTATGGGAGAGGGCTCAAGGAGAAGGTCTTGAAGGACTTGAGAAAAATACTTAAATTTCTCGAAGTTTATTAGAAAATAAGATATAACGTTAGATATCTGCCATATCTAACAACGTCTGCTTTGTTTGGATTAAAACATGAATTGCTCATACTTGATTTAAATGGTTTATTTAAAATCTAGCGAAATAGGTTGAACGTACTATAACACATGACGGTTTTTAACTTTTAAATTTTCTGTTTTTAACATTTTGGGACCTTAAACTTAAAAAGCAAGAGGAACTAAATACGACTGTTACTTTTATGTTGTACCATGTAATTTTGCTGATGTAGCATTTGGCAGCTTATGTTGCTGAAGTAGCTGATGCTGATTTAAAGCCAAGTGATTTGTAGCATTTACACAATCTAAAAAGCGCAGGCTATAGGTAAAGAGAAGACGTGAGTCATAATTTTTAAGGCTCAGCTCTACCAGGTTTATGTGCGGTCGGAAATGGTCATAGTTTTGACCGAGAAACAACAGATTGTGCTGCACTAACAGCCATTGAGTGCAACATCAGCTCTAAATTTGTTCCTACCAAAAAGTTTCACCTTTAAATTTGGCCAACCAAAAGTATATTTAATCTTGAATCTACCAAGACAAAGCAGTATTTATTTACGGGCATCCATAAAAAAGTATTGAACGTAGGGTAAAATCATCAATATTAACTATTTACCAAGCTCGTGGTCTCTAAACCTAACTTCCTTATGAAGTGGAGCTGGAGGCTCCAACGAGGAACGTGGGATCGACAACGGGAGACCATTTTTTGATTTCACCCCTATTTATTTGCTTATTGGGTAAAAAAATGTGGCCTCAATCAGAGATTTCCGTAATTAGTACCCTTTAACTATATCCAATATGTTCTTTTGAACCAGGTGGAGGCTACACATGACATTTGCTTACATTTTTATGATAAATGTCAATACTTTTTTGGGGAAATAAATTAAGTGCTGCAGTCTGTAGTTGTAATATCGCAGGAAGGTATAAATCTACTCAATAAATGGATACATTCTTTATTCAGAAAACTATAAGTCCTTTTACAAAACAGAATCATTTCAAAACAGAAACATAACATATGTAATCAATTATAGTAATTGCTGTTACAGCCATCTGAATATTGATATCATAATAACAGTTTATATATATTACATTCGTCACAACACAAATTTGGTTTGATTATAAATTATTTTATTTTTGAAAATATCTCTTCCTCTTCTGACTATAAATTTAACTTTTGAGGTCTTTTAATTGTACGACCAGATCTTCGTAGGCAGACCTCCTTTTCCGTTGCAACCACCTGAGGAGAAGAAGGAGCCAGTTGTGGAACCGACGTTCCTGGACCATCTTTATCATTGGATTGATAATTATCCACTTGGTCGTTTGTGTTCTGGAACGGACTTCCATGTGACAAACTTACAATGTTTCCTTTTTCCTCTTCTGGTCCACAACGTCTCAGATAATCATATTTTTCTTCTTCCAGTTCGGTCAATCTCAAATGGTCAGCATGACAAAACCTTACACTTCCCATGACTTTAACCAAATACGTAACTGGGCTTTTCTTTACTAGTATCCTTCCCATTACCCATGAAACCTTTTCTTGACGTACTGTTTTGACCAAAACCTTTTGACCTTCAACAAATGATTTGCTCGGCCCACGCAATCTGTCTGAGGCCTCTTTCTGCTTAATTCTCTTCTCTAACATTACTTCGTTAAGTGCAGGCTTTAACAAAGTTAACCTAGTTCTAGGTTTCCAATTCAAGAACAGCTCTGCTGGAGTCATGCCCGTCACGGAAGTCGGAGTATTCCTGTATGCAAACAAAAAGTTATCCAGTTTATGCTGTAAATTAGAATACTTCTTTCCTAAATCTTCTTCCAAAATCTGGCGAATAAGATTCTTCTTGACTTCCTGAACACATCTTTCAGCGGCCCCATTTGACTCTGAATGATATGGAGGCGTAAGAGTAAACTTGACCGAGTTTTTCCTCAAAAATTCTCTGAATTCATAGCTTGTAAAAGTGCCACCATTATCACTGACTAACTCCTCCGGAAACCCATAGGAAGAAAACAAGGTTCTTAATCGTTCAATTGTCTTAGCCGAAGAAAGCGAATTCATTATAAACACTTCTAACCATTTAGAATAACTGTCGACAATGATTAGTAACTGCTGTCGAGAGTAAGGATCTTCGGCAAAATCAATATGCACTCTTTGCCATCTGTACTTAGCCATGGGCCATTGCTGTAGTGGAATCCTAGAAGTAGAATTTCTAGTAAACTGACAAACCTGACAGTTGGAGACTACCTTTTCAATAGCCTGGTCTATCCCTGGCCACCATACGTAACATCTGGCAAGAAGTTTCATACGAGTAATGCCAGGATGTTGATCATGTAGCATCTGTAACACCGAATTCTGCAATTTCTGAGGAATGACTACTCTGGAACCCCATAACAAACAGTGTTGGTCAACTGACAGCTCATCTTTTTTTCTTAAGAAAACTTCCAAATGAGGATCTTTGTCCGAAAACCTCCAACCACACATGACATAATCTTTCACTTTCGACAGTAGAGGATCCCTATCTGTAATCCTTGCTACATCAGACGCTGTTATTGTTGGTCTATCACTAGTCGTACAATAAAAGTTCATAGCCTCCACACAAGACTCAACATGAGAAAAATAGTTACAGTCAAGCTCAATAGACTCACTATCAGGAAGTGGCAAACGTGACAATGCATCCGCGTGTGCTACATCAGCTGCCTTCCGATATTTGATTTCCAAATTATATGTCGAAAGAATCAGGGCCCATCTCTGGAGACGCGCTGCCGCCAGAGTTGGGACACCTTTCTTGGATCCAAATATTGCTGTAAGTGGTTGATGGTCAGTCTGTAAAATAACTTTTCTACCATAAATGTACTTATGAAATTTTTGGACTCCAAAAACCAAAGCAAGAGCCTCTCGATGAAGCTGTGAATAGTTCCTTTCACTGGGAGATAAGGATTTCGAGGCGAAAGCTATTGGCCTTTCTTGGCCATCAATCAAATGCGATAATACCGCTCCTACTCCCCGAGGGCTAGCATCACAAGTAAGAACAAGGGGTTTCTTTACATCATAATGTACCAGTAAACTAGAATTCAGAACCCAGCTTTTACTTTCCTGAAATGTTTGAGAGCATTCCTTAGACCACTTCCAATGTGCATCCTTGTGTAACAAATCATAAAAACAACTAAGTCTTGAGGACAAATTAGATATAAATTTACCATAGTAATTTATCAATCCCAAATATGCTCTAAGTTCATCCTTGTTACTCGGTTCAGGTGCCTCTTTTAGGGCAGATAATTTACTTTCTTGTGGTCTGAGACCTTCCCCCGACAAAACATAACCTAAGTATGAGATAGAAGGCTGAAGAAATTTACATTTAGATTCATTCACTCGAACCCCGTAGTCTGATAAGCGTTTCAAAACACACTCAAGACGATCTAGAGCTTGTTTTCTGGAGCAACCAGCAACTATTAAATCATCTAAATAGGCACAACAGCCGGGTATACCATCTATTATTTGGTCAATGGCGGACTGAAATATAGCTGGAGATGACGATAGTCCAAAAGGTAAACGTCTAAGACGATACAAACCCTTATGAGTGGTTACGGTCAACAAAGGTTGTGACTCCTCTGCCACAGGAAGCTGAAGATAAGCGTTAGTCAAATCTAAACAACTAAACACTGAACATCCAGACAAGGATGTAAATATATCATCTATCTGAGGCAAGGGGTAATGTTCACTTTCAATGCATTGATTTAAAGTCACTTTAAAGTCTATGCATAACCGTACACCGTTCGACTTTGGTACTACGACTAGTGGAGAGCTCCAATCAGAATTAGTTACCTTGTATGCAATACTTTCCTTTTCCCAGCGATCTAATTCCTCCTCAACTTTAGCCCTTAATGCGAATGGAACTGGTCTAAATTTACAAAACTTAGGAACAACTCCTTCCTTAAGTTTAATATGTGCTTTGATGTCCTTTACTTCTCCTATTCCAGGACGAAACACAGAGTCGTACTTACTCTTTAACAAAACAATGTCATTATCGTTACCTCGTAAAGATGATGAATCACTAATATTAGAAATCGAGCCCTTACCTGTGTTTGGTCTGCCTAAGGCAAATTCAGTTTCACAACCAAAAATAGAAGACCAATCAAGTTTTAATACACTAAGCCAATTACGTCCAAGTAACATTGGTTGATTCCTTTTCTCCACGTTTACAACCACCAAAGGAAGACTTAAACGTTGTTGGTTATAAACTACATTGACTTTGGCTTCACCAAGAACTGGCACTTCGTTACCAGAATACGTAACCAACCTTAAATTAGTTTTCTCTAGTTCAACATAGCCAAAGAGTTCTTCAAAAAGTTCAGACGGGCATATAGAGACCGCACAACCAGTATCTAAATCCATTGTTACGAGTACATTGTTAATCCTAATGCTTACTTTGTAACTACTCCTTATAGACCGAGGTATTGATTTACTTCGGCCCTTATCCGAGTCTAAAGAATAGATTGAAAATTGCCTCACTTCCTCATCCTCATCCTCCAGTTGGTTAACATTTAACTTGGATTTATTACCAAATTTGTTAACCCCCTGTCTGAACCCCTTATGTCCCTTAGATCGACACATCTTGAGCAAGTGTCCAGTTTTCTTACAACCGTGACATTTAAAATTAACGTAAAAACAATTACTAGGGTCATGGTCTGACAACCCACATCGCCAACAAAGTTGCCCAAGAGAATCTTGATTCTTTCTTGAAATATTACATGATTTGCAAAGATTATTACCATTAAATTCCCTGTTATCCTGGACATTAATTTTTGCAATTTCTCCTTGATGTGTAAAAATAGAAGACTTCTGTTCCGCCTGTTCAAGCCTAATCGCCATGCTGTATGTTTCTTCCCAGCCTTTTTCCTCTGAAAGTAATTTTTGCCTAATACCCTCATTTTGAATCCCGCATATCAACTTGTCACGCAATGCCTCTTTCAAAAACCCACCAAAATTACAAGAGCCTGCCAAATGTTTAATAGCAACGGAAAAATCAGCAATACTCTCACCTGGTTTTTGGCAGCGTGAATAAAACACGTAACGCTCAGCTACGACCAACTTTTTTGGAGAAAAATGCGACATCAAAATGTTTACTAATTCATCATAAGTCTTACTATCAACTTCAACTGGGGCAACAAGATCAGATAAAATTGCAAGAACTTTCGGTCCAATAACTGTAATTAATACGGATACCCGATTTTCATCTGAGATAGAATTTGCTTTAAAGAAATGTTTTAATCTCATCAAATACGCACCCACGTCCTCCTCGTTCGGATCGAACTCGTTCAATCGGCCAATGCTTGCCATTTCGTCTATAACCGCACAAACAAACAAAATTATAATTATAGCGTACTACCCTGGTCCGGATTTACTTTCTGCGCCAGTGTAATATCGCAGGAAGGTATAAATCTACTCAATAAATGGATACATTCTTTATTCAGAAAACTATAAGTCCTTTTACAAAACAGAATCATTTCAAAACAGAAACATAACATATGTAATCAATTATAGTAATTGCTGTTACAGCCATCTGAATATTGATATCATAATAACAGTTTATATATATTACAGTAGTTAACCTTGAAGAATTTCTTAAAACCATGTCCATATGTTTAATTTTAAACAAAGTGAACTGAGTTTGTTTTGAGACGACGGATAGGCCTAGCGCCATTGTTCCAAAAAGTTTAGTCCTTTACTATACTGAAATAATCTTTATTAAAATGATGTTAAGTACTAGCAAATGTAAAAATATCTTTGATATTACAATTTAAACAATTAATTTCGTTAACCTGTTACGGAGTTGTAATTACGAAGGAAACATTAAATATCCAGCATTTGTACTTTATTTTTAGGGGCTTTTGCCCCTACAAGCCACTAGTGACTACAGTAATTTGTTTGCTTCAACAAAGCACATAATACTCTATTTCATATTTCAGGAGTGAAAGGTTATCCTGGTGCGGGACTGCCAATTGTAGGACCTCCAGGAGAAAAGGGAATTCCAGGACTTCAGGGAGATCCCGGATTTCCGGGATTGGATGGGTCTCCTGGATTTCCAGGTCAGAAGGGACCAAGAGGAGACGACTGTGGGTACTGTCCTCCAGGTAAAGTGGTTATTTGTTTGTTTGCTTATTTGCTTATAAACCCAAATACCAATTGCATAGATGGTGTTTGAAATGACAAATTATACCTAATGTAATGGAGAACTCTTCCTATAAGGTAAATCATTTTTTATGGCTGAAATTGCCCTTCCTACTTGTATTCTCCTACTGTAAGTCTCATAAAGTTTTGTTAGTTGATAGTATAAAATACTCATTTTGTATTCTATTTTAAATTAATTACACTTGTTTTATTTTTATTGAAAGTGCACTTGTTTTGTTTATAATAATTTTGAGAGACTTACAAGGGACTCTTTTCCCACTCATAGGCTTATGCCCATGTGGGGAAATAATTTCGGCATAGATAATAATTTGTATTGTAACCGTTTGTTTTACTTGCTGAATAACTTATTGTCATCATTTCATTTCATTTAAAAAGATTTGTTAACAATTTCAAGTATTATAGCACATTTTAAACTAAGTATTCACATTAAGCACAACAGAAATTTTAAATTTGTTTGCTAAGATTTACATTTTTAAATAAATAGGATTTCTCTTGCAGCTTAGCTTGCAATCAGACTGCAATATAGTTCGCGCAAAAAAATCCCGGCCATTTAAAAACCTAGTACAGGGAGAGGATGAGCTCTCTTGGATGCTTTTCTTCCATTCGTTTGCTTCCAAATCACCCAGGGTCTTTTTGTACTTCTGGCACCTTGTGAATATTACGTTCTATCTCAAGGAAGATTATTTTATGCACTATCCGCTATCCTACACCTGTGGCCCAACAACAGCCATTTCTTTTATTGTATCTGCACTGACTTTTTAGGTTGGTCATGTTCTCTCTAAAGCTCTTAAAGTGATTTTAACAGGCCCTTTATATTCAATTGCAATGGAGACCTTTGATATTTATGGAAATAGTTACAAGAAATAAAACCAATATGGTTTATAATTGTATTTTAAGAACACTTAATTTTTTCCAGGACCCGTGGGACTGAAGGGAGAGCCAGGAGACGACGGACGTCCGGGTCAGGCGGGTCCGCCGGGTCGAGCAGGTCTCCTCGGACCCAGAGGTCCCAAGGGAGAGAAGGGACTGGATGGTCCCAAGGGAGACAAGGGGCAGAGAGGTCGAGCCGGTCAACCGGGTAAGTCCCTCAAGTTTGATTTATTTTCTGGCAATGGAATTAAAATAATTCAATAAGTTATTTTTTGCGAGACACTATGTTTTATACTGGTACTGTTGGTAAGTGTGGCATTAGAAATTGGTATCACTTGAATCATGGTTTGAATAATAGAAGTTGTGATAGTTAGCAATGTTCTACAATAAAGTACTTTGGACACATTCCAAAGGTAGTATCCAGACTAAGTTGTGAGGTAATAATGCTCAGAAGAATGGAAGTTACATAGCATAAGTACTTTTATTTATTCTGAGAAATTTTACGTTTTAAGGCAATGTAATTGTGTTATTTACAACACATTTTATTTAGTTTTATGGTTTTTCAGCTCATATTACCTGATGGGCTGGATTTATATGAAGGTTGGGTTAAAAATAACCTTCTTCTAATCATATATAGTAAGTAATTCATGGTAAAGCTGGGCAGGATCCTGCTGGATAAGCGATTAAATTTATTCCCTCCTTCAGGTATTGCTGGAGCCCAGGGACCAAAGGGACAGAAGGGTGAACTCATCTACCCTTCGATTCCCCAAGTCAAACTGGATGGGGACAAAGGGCTTCCAGGATACATCGGAAGTCCTGGATTCCGAGGGGAGCCTGGCGATAAGGGACTTCCTGGGTATAACGGACTGACTGGACCCAAGGGAATGAAGGTAAATTTAAAAGTTATTCGAGCAATTAGATAGACCTTACCACTCATTACTTCTGTAGACTTTTATAAGAAAACATTTTATAATAAGTGCACTTTTAAAAATTCTTTGGAATGCCAAAACATTCAATATTTTCATTAAATGGTCCCCAACTGGAAGAGTAAATTGATAGACTGTTTTCTTATCACCTTGAGAATCTTCTTATTGTTGTTCTTCTATATTTGTTTTGCTTTATACATTTCTGTTAGAATTGTGTAAAGCAATTCATTCCAGACTTAGTGTTAGCTTGAAATACGATTGAACAATTTTATGTCAGAGTCCTATTACTTGAAAACATGTTGAAAATCGTTCATGAAAAACCTACTGGTTTTAATTAGTAAGTTTAGATGACTGAGTTGTTCTTTGAAGGGCATATATTTTCCAACTGAGAAAATATCAAATTTATTTTTGTATATTCCAAGCACTTTTCATCCTAACTATTTTTGGTTATTTTATTTTATTTTTTTAATTGAAGTAGATAACTATAGCTCTGGACAGCCTTACTGGCGGGTGAGTGAGTGCGCTGTTGTCATAATTAGTGTTTAATATCTGCAATGTTTTGGTAATAAATCACATGTTCATTTGTTTATGTAAAGGTACTTTACACAAGAAAATATTTTGCTGCAACCGCAAGTGCAACTAATGTTAAATACTTGCAAGCTCAACACAATTCATGAAGTACGACGACAAAAGTGTGGAAACACATTCTTAAATGTAAACAAATCATTTAAGATGAAAGGTTGCCAAAACAAAAAGACCAGATGATGCATTGCGCAAATATTTCCAGAAAATTTAAATTACGTAAGAAATCTCTCGGTGAAATATTACAGGGCATTCTTTTTTAGTGTAAATGAGGTGAAACGTAAACAAAGTTTTGACAGTTCTACCAAAACATGTGTTTATTTAGCAGACATTTTGGGAGATTACAATTTTCGCTACCCGCCAGTAAGGCTGTCCAGAACTATACTTATTTTTCTTAGTTTACAACTATTAGATAGCCACTATCTACCATCTCTTTTACCTATTTCACAACAACTTTCCAGCTTATTTCTCCTCAGTAACATTTTTAGTAATGCATCCTCAAATGTTCATGACGTGTTTTTTTTTTACAAATTCACAGAATCCTGTTTGCAATATCCTTGCAAAATAAAGGCAAATGTAATCTAACAAAAGCGATGATTTTATTTTATTTTTGACTTTCCAGGGCATCATAGGGGACTCTGGCAACCCAGGTCGGGACGGGCGGGACGGCTTGCCGGGATGGCCGGGACAGAAGGGTGCACCCGCAGACTTCCTGGGACGGGAGTACTTACTGAGGGGCGACCCGGGGTATGACGGTTACCCAGGTGTACCTGGGCCTCCAGGAGACAAGGTGTGTATCTTATAATTTTTTCCCTGCAGTTTAAAAAATAGGTCATCTTTTTTAAGGTTATTACTGCTACCACCTAATGGTGGGTTTATATTATTTAGTATTAGGAATGAATTTAAAAGTCATGACTGATAGTAATAACAAGCACAAAAAATTTTGCAATGGTTCCTCATCAACAAAATTTATCATCAAAAAACAATGATAAGTTGAAGCCGGAAATTTAATATTATACTTTGACTTTAGTCGGTAGTAAGCCAACCTGAATGTAAATAATTATTCTATAACTCTAAATAATAACACCCAAAATTTGTCAATTAATTAAAAAATACTCTTGAAGGTATTGTTTGTAAATTTAAGACACCAGTTTCAATGAGACATTTTTTTAATCCAAAGAAGGGGTCAAAGGCAAAGTGTAAGTCTGTCCAGCAAATTTGATCAAAATTGATAACATGACCGCCAAAACCAATAATTCAAATTGTCGAACAAACAATAATAAAAAGGCCTTTCAACAAAAGATTAAAAAAACTAAATACTTTTACAATCAACATTCTTGAGGAGTGGAAATATCTTCACTTTTGAATATTTTCACCTAATTAATGACATTTTTAATGATTTTGGTGAAATTTCCATTTTCAGGGAGCCCGAGGGTTGCCAGGAGACATGGCCGAGAACTCCATCGACATACAGGGAGACCCTGGGCCGCCCGGCCCTCCGGGGGACAGAGGTAATGCTGCCCCGGTGAATAACCCATAAATGAATAATTAGTGAAAAATTTTTAAATTAAGATGAACAGAACGAAACCAAATGGTTCCATTGCAACTCATCTTCACTGACCAGCTAATGTAGATGTAGACATGTCTTAAATTGCTTCCCTTTCAATTGCATTTTAGTCCAGAAATCACAGCTGGAAATAAACGAACATGTCAAAAGAGAAATTGCTTGTTAGGGGACGATCAATTTTTTTGAATTCATCTTGTTTATTAATACATTAGTTAAAGGTCTTTACATTTTAGTGTTTTAATGACTGGATCCACAAAAACTTGGCTTAAAATACCTATCTGGTTTGGTCGCCATTTCAAGTAATGTATCTAAACATATCTGATATTGTATTTCATTTTACAGTCACAAAACCAACTTCTGATAAAAATGTATAGTTAAAGTATGAATATTTTGTCCTTTATTGTTCATTGTTTCCGCTAGACCTTTTACTAGCGGTATAAATGAAATTAAAAATAAAAATGAAACTGTGGTCAATATATACTGTAATTGTTATCAAAAGTGTTTTGAATATTTAAACTCTATTTTCTTTTGCCTCGTGAAGATTTACTTCATTTATAACATCAAACCTATAAAAATTTGATTGAAAATTTGCATCCTTTTTAGGGGCAGTCAGCTTTATAGATTTTTACCAAAAAAACCAAAGATTACTTATGCTTGAAGAACGTTCCAGGCTGGTATAGTCAATTTTTTTCAAACAAAAATTTAGTGATTTTATTGACATGACAAAGTTAACTTTTTTAATTTCATTCATCTCATCAACAATGTTAGCACCAGAAAAATATTTGTATTCTAACTACTAAATGTTGCTAAAAACCCTTTCCAGGTTACGATGGAAGGAAGGGTTTTCAAGGATTGCCGGGTGATTCTGGAATACCGGGTCTCCCTGGGGATCCCGGACCACCCGGAGTAGAGATCCGGGGACCCTCGGGGCTGAAGGGATACCGAGGAGAGTTTGGAGAACCAGGCTTCCGAGGGCGACCAGGAAATCCGGGGCCTTATGGACCTAAAGGAGTTCCTGTAAGTAATCATCATCGTTGATACCACAATTTTTTATTTTTGTATTGACTTAATTAAAATATTAATCTACTAAAACGCCAGGTAAATAATCTATATACTTATTTAATACACGAGCAGTTTTTTTGTTTTCAAAGACTCCTCCTAAACTACCGAGCCGATTTTTATGTTTTTGGTATCATTGGAAAGAGCTTGGCGTGAAGTTTTGCAGGAAATAAAATTAAAAAAGGTTTGACTAAAGGGAAGAGCCCTAGACGCCCTTAAAGTTTCGTATTAGTCCATAAGATTTAACATGGGAATAGAAATTTCAAATAAAGCAGCTGATTGGAGCAAACAAAGTTTTTCAGCAAAGCCATATGATGTTAATGGAATTGAAACCATTGCATGTAGAGCTGGAGGCATTTCAGTTGATGGAAAATGTAAATAAATAAACTATTATCCTAATACATACTTAAGGTCAGAATTCAGTTTTAAAAACATTTATTTTGAATCACATGAGTGAAGATCTTAATATTTACATATGATTATATTACAAAGAAAAATACTAAAGGAGAAATACATTTTTATGTATAAATTCTATAAATATAAATATAAATAAAAGAAAAAAGAAACAGACTTAACATTGACTATAAGTTTATTATTGAAGTTTATTTATTGAACCATTTTAGTTCGGTTTGAGATTAAGGCGGGTCATACGCTACTTAGGGCTGCGAAACATGGACATCTCCTTAAAGATGACTGAGTATTCACAAAAAATTTAGTTTTAAAAAGCTTTTGTAAAAAATGTCAGTACAACAGGACCATATAATTAATAAAATAGTTCTAGAATACTGAACCATAATTATTTTTATTTTGAAATCAATACATAACAATTGCTCGATTTCGAGCAACAGGTTTAATAGTATTATCTTAATGATCATGCATGTAAGTAATATTTTCTTTGCATGATTTTTTCCTATCTTAAAGTTTCTCTTAGAGTTTTAATGGGTACTAGATTACTGTTGTAGCTTTGCTTGCGATCAATAAATTAATATAAACAAATGGTATTCTTCCATGAGCAAAATTATTGACTCAACCTTTGAAAGGCTGCAGGGTCTTAGAAAAAAGTGATTCCCTTCAATCTGACACATAAATCTGGATGGTTCAGTAGTCATTAAGAACTCAGACTTTCAATGGTGTATAGGACTATATGCTTGCAAAATATCTCTAAAACACATAAAAAAACCTCTTAATGCATGAAAAAAAACAGGATTTAAAAAATCACAAATAGATATTATTAATCTACCAAACAATCTTAACATACTTTGAACCCGTAATATCTTTCAGCCAGGTGAACTTAATGATTTTTAATTCCATTCCACAAATAAATAGGAAGATATTATTTTCTTCTTGTTATACAAGTCATCAGTTACTTAAGAGCAGGATTGTACTGACAGTATACAAACATTTTCTTTAAAAATATTTATTTTCACAGGGAAGAGATGGCGAGAAAGGGGGCAGAGGGGAGCCGGGAGCGAGTATTCTGCAGGGAGAGATGGGGGAACCAGGATTCTACGGGGAGAAGGGACAGCCAGGAGACGAGGGTCCCCAGGGACTGAAGGGATCCCGGGGATATGAGGGCTTCAAGGGAACCAAGGGGGAGAAAGGAGCCCCTGGGCTGGCAGGGATCCCTGGCAGAGAGGTAGCGCTGTATTCTTTTACATAGGAAATTCATCTTGATTTTTTAAATCTTCTACCAGAATCTCAATCTCAAGAGACCCAATCCAATATTAAAGTGTTTTCTTATTTGTAACAATACATAATAAAAACCTTCTTTTAACTTAACTTTCTTCAGATCTAAAAAAAGTGTTCTGGATATTGTTGGTTTTGGTTAACATTGAAATAACCACGAGAAGGCCCAAGATTTTGAATCATAAACTTACCATTGGCAGAAAAGGATTGTGATTTTAATATCTTTGTTAATGTCCCTATTTCTGGAGGGTTAATACAGCATCAAGGTGAAACAGAAAATTATCTTAGGGTGGATCTTAAAAAGAACTGGTGAAGTATTCAACTTTATAAAAATGTAATGCAGTCATTATATGAATTTTTCACATAACTCTCTTTAGACTTGCACTAAAGAGGTCATTATTTAAGACTGAGGTAATAAAAATAGTTTTTGTAAAATTGTTAGTTAAATTATTGCAGAAATTATTATACTATAAAGCTGATCGCCCAGTGCAACCAGAAACGCTAAATGACGCTGTGTAATATCTGCTAGTTAACTGCCATGTCTTGTGTTCTAAATTCACTTAAGTGAAATATATCTTAGAAAATGACTTCTGTTTGTAATTTCTTTTTCAGTCAATATGTCAATACATTTATTAAATTTTGAAAAAATCACCCGAAAGCTATTTAAGGCAAGTTAAAGAGGTAAAGCAAGTTAGGAAGCAAGATTTACTGTTTTACACTATTTCCTAACACCCACTTTCACTTGAATTCATTGCTGATTCACCTACTCTAAATACCTGTTGGAGACCTCTTCATTTACAGAAATTCCTTATAACCAACAGAGCTTTGGTTCCAGGGACCTCGAGGACCTCCAGGAGACGTCATTCCAGGTCTTCCAGGAATTCCAGGACAGCCGGGGCTTGACGGGCTACCAGGGGATCCTGGATATCCAGGAGAGAAAGGTATATGGTTTAGGAAATGTGGAAAAGGTTTTATAATTTGTTTTTAACTAGTTAAAAATATGTATACAAATTCCAGCTAAAAAATCATTTTATGCATAAAAGTTTACTTGGAATTGATAAGTTTTATGATATAGAAATGAGGAATCAACTATAATGTAGCACAGACCGCATTTTTATAATAAATTTGAACCACAATATGCTTTAATGTAGACCAAACTTCAAGAGACTGATGGAGCAAACAATAAAATTGCTTTTTACAATCTCTATAGCTCTAGAAAACCAAAGATTCTTTGGTGGCAGTAAAAACTCTGAGATATGTCTCCTGAACCTACATGTCTCCAGTTTGGATCGATGAGAAAACGAATTGACATTGAAGCATTTGAATGCCGATAAAATATTTTGTAATTTCCTGAAAACAGGTTTTGGATAAATTAAAATATTGTTTCAAAGAAACTGAGTCTGTTTAATTAATTTATTTAAAAAAATGGGAGGCTAATCCTAAACAGCCAACGGTGAATTGTTTATACACACTAGAGAATATATTTTGCTGACAAAATTACACTGTCTCATAGTACTAACTTAAATCATTGTTAACTTTAATAAATGCCAAACAAAGAAAGTGAAAAATTATTAAAAATAAGTATTGTTAGCACTAAAAATTAATTTTTCTTTCCAGGACTCGATGGGCCTACGGGAGCACCTGGGATGAAAGGGCTGAAGGGGGACTTTGGTTTCCCGGGACGCCGAGGTATCGATGGAGACCAAGGACCACAGGGCTACCCGGGACGACTGGGACGCAAGGGACTCAACGGAATAAGAGGAATGGAGGGGGACACCGGGGACATGGGACCTCAAGGTGGGTAAGAAGCTGATGAAGATTTGGTAAGGGATTTGAAATAGTAATAAATGTTAATATTAGTTCATTATTTGTCTCCTGAATTGATGCGATTGATTTAAAAAGTTTACATAACTTATAATCAACAACCTCAAATATGATTTTTGGCATCAAGATGCAATCATCAAAATCTGCTACACATTTACGACAATCATTAACAATGATTGCTGTTGTGTAGCAGATTTTGATAATGGCATCTTAAAGCCAAAACTCTAATGAATCTAAATGAACATTCAAAGTTGAAGAATTTCAAGCGCTTAATAAGGTATCGTTATGTAACCTTTTTTAATACCATAAAACCGGGTTTTCTGTTAATGTAGAGAAAAATGTAAAGAATGGGAAGAGTGGACGTCCCATTCTGTTTTTTATTATGGGCGGTAATAGATTATAGATGACATTATTGAAGATCATCATGATCACAATAGAAACATTCCGAGTTGATTAAGAAGAGTATCAAGGACAACAATTATTATGTTTCAGGACCTCCGGGACCCAGAGGTCTGATCGGACCCGTAGGCTATGAGGGATTCAAAGGGGAGAGAGGGGACAGAGGGTGGCAAGGACCTGTGGGACCGATAGGGCTTCAAGGCTTCCAGGTACGACTGATGATAGAATGTTTTAGATACCATTATGCAGGGCTTACCCATGCTGCTCGACCTATAAGGGTCTTCTTATCATTTTTTTAGATTTTTTACAAATAGGCTAATTTTTTATTGATTTTTGTAGCTAGTTAACTTTACCAATAGTTTCCTCACTTCACTGGTTTTGACCAACTACATATTTTTAGTACATTTATCGCTATATGTATTTGTTTCACTTTGAACGTTTTTTTCTGTTCAGTTGGTAGTCTTGTCAAGTCAGATGATTGTTGTCAAGATGACAACTGGAGCTGACTGATATTTAGCTAATTGTATTCAGATTATAGAGGAAACAACCTATTTACCCCAAAACACAAAACTTTACAGGAAAAGGTCCAATATTTCGTTCCATCCAGTTATGGACCTTTATTGACAGAGAAGGGATGGAGAAAGACCCATGATATTTAGCTAAATCATAAGGACCCAGTACACTTTATACATTTCACCATACATCGATTTTTAGTTTTTTCCTCTATTCAGTTGGCAACATTGCAAGGTCAGATGTTTGTTGTCAGGGCGAGACGGGAGACCCGGGTTTGCCCGGGTTGCCCGGCCTGCCGGGTGACTCAGCTTTCAGTGGCCTGCAAGGTGATCTTGGCGAACCTGGTGAGTGTAATGCTATTGATTTGATTTTAAAGACTTTACCTGTTACCTGTTCTCACCTCCTGTGTCCGCCTCGTTGACCAAGATATGGCATGAGACCCGTCATCTTATTCACTTACTTAATGTCTTTTGTTAGGGTATATCTTTAGCTGTAGTAAACATTATTACTCTTTAAATATTTGGTGTGGGGTGAAATTGGGAAAGGTGCCTCTGCTTATTGGGGAATCTCATACCAGCCTGATATGTTAATGTTTGCTGCCAGCAATCAGGTTTAATCTTGATTGTATTGTCAAAAAAAATGAAGCTGAGATTTTTTTTGTTACTTTGTTACTGCTTACTTTTTACTCATGTAGAATTACTTTTACTCATTGAGAACTGCCAGCTGCCGATGCGATCTGCATTGCTATTCGTCTCGAGAACTGCCAGTGGTCGACCAGATCGGCTTGCTGCTGTTGAGATAATCGAATTGATTCCGTGAACGACTGCTGTTACGGTTTTTCCATTACAAAACCTGAATGATAATCAATTGATCTTTTGATCCAATATATCATTTGCTATATCTTTTGATATTCGGTTTTTTGACGGTTCTTTACTGTAAAATTGGCTGATTTATTCTGGCAGTTCTCAGGCTGACGTAGCATGTTTACCATGGCAGTTTAAAACTTAAATTATGAGTTTTTTCATGGCAGCATGAAAACAAAACCTAATATTTTTCTTGGCAGCCAAAGGGTTGAAGAAGTTCGATGGGCCTAAACTCTTTGCAAATAACTTCCCTGCAATCCTCCTGATTTAGTTTTCATCACAGTTCATTGCACAACCTTATCATCCACTTGTCCCAAAACCTGCAATGAATCTTTCTTCCAGGATATCCGGGTCCGGAGGGGTACCCAGGACTACCCGGGATGGACGGGATGCCGGGAGAACGGGGAGATGATGGAATCATCTACGACGGAGCTCCAGGTCCCAAAGGGCTGAAGGGAGAACCCGGTTACTGGGGAATCCCTGGACAGGATGGGTTAAATGTATGTCTTTTTTTCTATATTTGGATTTTTTCTAAAAATAATTTTCAATAGATTTTGTAGCTAACTAAATTTACCAATAGTTTCCTCATTTAACAGGTTCAGACCTCCTATACTTTCTTTATGAGTATTTGTTTCGCTCTGAGAATGTTTTTTTTTCTCTGTACAGTTGGTAGTCTTACCAAGTCAGATTTTTGTTGTCAAGGAGATGACAACTGGAGATGACTGAAAGTTCATCCTTACCAAACCTTTCCACAATTTCACCATGAAGCTTAATTATTTTGAAATAATCTACTTTCTGACTGATTATAAATACTGTAAAACATTTTTTGTGAAACTACTATAATACAGATCGTTAATAATGCAGTATATTCTTGCAAATCTTACATGCTAGGGCAAGTCCTCGGCATTTGAGGGTTTTTATAGATTCAATGGCAGCCTGTACTGGATTGTCGTTTGACCGTTACCCGATCATGATAAAATATTGCCCGTGTCAACAAGGAAGTAAACTTTTAATGAGCCAGGGGTCCGGCCCTGGCAGGCAACCTTGGTGTAGGGGTGACATATGGGACGAGGGTTGGGTGGAATTCAGCTTACCAAACAGATCTTTGGGGGGGGTTTGCAACAGTACAATGAAGATTTTTGGGGTAATGTGAATTGAAGAGTGTTAAGTTTGTAAAATTTCAAGCTATCATGAAGGGTGACCCATGAGGGAAGAATCCATAATTTCTAAGATTTCAAAATGATTAACTTATACTACTCTATAAAAATCTGATGCACAAGTCACTACTGTAAAAAAGTCTAAGAAAAATAGTCAACACTGCATCTTTAGTCTCTCTTATCTTTCATTTTCATCCCCATATTTATTAATGTATCTAATTTAACATAATAATGTGTTTTCCTTATCTTCAACTATCAACTTATCCAGACTGAGTTCATAGGGCCTTAACTTTATATAGTTAATTCTTTTTCTACTTCATATTTTTGTGCAAACCATGTATGAACAGACATAAATTATATATAATAAAAAATCATCTTTATTTTATTTTATTACAAAAATGTATATTGCAAAAATTATAAAAAAACATTTAAATTTAATTTTGCCAACATAAAGACCAAACTGTTAAGAAATCCTTCCCTGTAATTAAGGAATGAAAACTCTTCTGGAAAAATATAGTTGTATATGAAATATTTTATATTAATTTCAGGGAACCAGAGGAGATTTTGGGCTCCCAGGATTGAAAGGTTTTCCAGGAGATGTCGGCTTCCCTGGGTTCCCAGGGCAGAAAGGAAAAGCAGGGCTCCCCGGATTTAAGGGACTTCCCGGACCCATTGGGAAACCCGGACTAGATGGGATCAGAGGGGAGCAGGGCATGTCAGGAGATCCTGGGGAAATGGGACTGCCTGGTAAGTTCCAAATATCTTAACCTGTGCAAATTTTAAAATTCTCCTTTTTTTGTTCATAAACATGAAGTGGGTACCATCGATGTAAATAAATTCAACTGGATAGCTCGCTCCCCGTAAGGCTCGTGACGTGATTTCCGAGCCAACACAGCTGTGCGTTGGGGTTGCAGCCGGGCCAAATTGAAGGGGCGTTGGGGGAAATGCGTGAAACAGTATTGTTAACCGTATTGAAACCGCACGGATTTGGGAGCAGTTTTACGGGTAAAGATTGCTTTAATAGATGTATTGCTATAACCATTAAGTAATTACAATTAATATTTAACTAGACGGTCAGTAAAAGTTGGTCGGCAAAAGATGCGTTCCCCCATCGCCCCTGCAAAATCTCAAACGCAACCACTGCCGGCGGCTCGCGACGCGGGGCCTGAGTTACCAATCCAGTGTACTTATTTCCATCGATGGTGGGTACATGAGAGGGAGCATTGCTCTGTTATTTAATTAAATGTTTACCTAATTAATTCAGATAAAATAATTGGAGAAAAACTTATTATTATAGAGATTAAAAACAAGACTTTTAAGTAAAGGTAGGAGTATCAATATCAAATTTTAGATCAGAATTATGTGTCAGTGCCTCTTTCCATGTTGTATAATAAGCTGTTTCCAGGTTGGCAAAGTTTCTATCAAATCTTTCCCTTCATATTTTTCCATTTGTAACCCGCTTATAGCCATCCTACCCTCAAACATTAAGCAGTAAATTGGTTTCAGAATAAACTTTCTTTGTAACCAAGTAATTTTTTCTCAAGCGAACATTATAAATTTATTTCTTGATGATTTCACTAATCATAAACATAATAGGCATTACATAATCAACACAGTAAAGCTCTGTGCAATTAACAAAACTTGTTCTAACTACTAGGCTCTCCTTGATTTTCCTTGACTATTTCCTTGATTTTCAGGATTACCTGGAGACGTTGGGGACCATGGGCCCCCAGGACCTCCCGGACCCAAAGGTCCCAAGGGATACGTAGGGGAGCCAGGAGGTCCCATATACTCCACTGCTCCCAAGGGAGACTCCGGGGAACCAGGTCTACACGGACTTCCAGGCAAGAAAGGTCTTCCAGGAGACTTTGGGAATCAGGGATATGTCGGATTCAAGGTGACAGATATAGATATACTATATTATAAATATTTAGAGAGATTTTAAATGTATTTTGGTTAACATTGTGAATTTTATTTTTTAATGCAGGAAGAGGCACTATATGTATATTTTTTAAACCAAATCAAGTTTTCTTGGTTTTTATTTGTGTGAGTGTGTGGGTCGTTCTGTACCTAATGCAATAGCTCAAAAACGTTAGCACTGATCATTTAGCTACAAATTTTGCACATTTGTTTCTTAGTTCATCAAATATAGCTAATTTTGGAGCTAATCCCCTGAACCACTTTTTAACTATTTAATTTTTACTTAAAATTATCCAATTTACACAAACCTCTATCAGCAATCCTCCATACATTCTTGCCGTACAACTCTTAAGGAGAAAAAAATGTTGTATAAAGGCCTTTCATGGGCTGTAAGTACTTGAAATTTCTGGGTATGCAGTTCCAGGGGCGGCTCCAGTATCTATTCTCGGAGGGGGCAAATGGGGAGATTTGGGGTGGGGGACATCCGGGGGGTCTACCCCCCAGGGTGGAGGGGGGTCCGGGGGTCCTCCCCCGGAAAATTTTCAAAAATGAGGCACAGAAAACTGCGTTTTTATCTATCCTGAGACGTGAAAAATGTTATCAAACTTAGCTTTTTTTAAATGTAAAAACAGGTTTTACTGGCGAGTGAATTGAGTAGAACACTATACTTTTTCGTCGGTTTTTTGTAGGTGTCTGCGGGTCCCCGAATTTTTCGGGCCGGCTTGGGTCAGGGCCAGCTCGAGACATCGGGTCGGAAAGATCGGGCCAAGATCGGGTCGGGCCGAAAGCTAATTTAGCGGCCGATAAAGCACACAGTCGTTCGCAATCTTTCAAGATTGCGTACAAACCCCCCCCCAAACTAAAGGTGGTTCCGGGAAACACGCCTTGGAAAAATTGGAAATTGTTGTGTATTTTTTATTGTTTCAGAGTGTTTAAGAAAATTCCAAAAAGTATATTACGTTACCTATCTAACCGTTAGACATACAATGGAAGTGAATAATTAATAAAAAATTATAAGAAAATTATTTGTTCATACAGTATTTATTTTTGCAGCCATAACTAAAAGTAATATTTTAGGGAGGTTGAAGGTAAACCAAAGAAAAGACAAGTATAGTATAACATGGTTACTTTGTTATACAAATCCAGATGATGTCCTAAAGAAAAAAGATCTAAATAACAAAATCAAGTCGCCTACATTTGGTTTTCGAAAAACGATCAATAATTTTTTCAATGTCTAATTCAATGTCTTTGTGCACGTGTAACAAACACAATCCAGTTAATCGGTCTTCATGCATCCTTGAGCGCAGCCACGTCTTCAATCTTCTCAAGGTGGAAAATGATCGTTCAGCCGTAGCGACGCTGACTGGCAGAGTGGCAAGGATTTTCAGGAGGGATTTGATTGTAGGATATAAATCCTCGTCACAACAGTTTACTAGGTCGATAGCATTTTCTGGGATTTCTTTGACGTTGACATTCCTCCATTTGTTGGCCCAAAGTTGCAGTTCACCTCTTAAATGGAACAATAACATCTTCTTTTCTTGATTAAAGACTGGTGAAAACTGTTCCAGCGCCTTTTCAAGATGATCTTGTTTTTTTTGAAAACTTTCTCCGTCTTCAGATAGTAAAGCTTTTGGCAATAAATTTCTCAGCCCAAAGCATTGAAGTGTAGATTGCCCGAATCTTCCTTTGATGTCTTCACAGATGTTTTCAAGTAAGGGGATGTAAATGGATCGCCGAAAGTATTCTTCTGGAGTGCTGCTTGCATAATTTTCTCTATTAGTCTGCCTTCCAACAATTCTTGGTAATTTCATTTCTACACCAACTGAATCAGCTACTTCTTTAGCTTCCGCAAACAATTTGGAAAACACTTCATCGCAATCTCTTCTTTTGTTTTCCAAAGTAGAAAGCGTGTTGTGAATGGCACTAGATGCTCGATTGAGGTCTAAAGAAGGCAACTGTAGCAGTCTGCTGATTGGAAGAGTTACTTGGAAGATATCCACTAGACTAAAGGTTGAGATGATAAATTCGGGTGAACACAGTGCATGGAGTAGAGATGTAGCTTTGGATGATGTATGTGTGTCTTTCCAAGTGGAAATGCGAGTGAGAGCCTCTACAATTTCTGTGAAGTACATCTTGAATTGTAGTACACCATCGTGCCTCTCTGCCCATCTTGTCTCACAAAGTCCTGATAACTGTAATTCTAGAATATTCTTGATAACGAAGTTTCTCTTTGCGGACACATTGAAAAATGTAATAATGGATTTCATTATGTCTACGGTGTTCCTAACATTCACCACTGTACTGGATTTTGACAAAGAATTGTTCAGGCAATGATTGTAACAAGGTACTCTACATGCATTAGTTGCCTGATCACTTATTTCTTTTACAGCCCCTAGAACTTCGGAAGCCATTACGCTGCAGTTGTCTGTCCCTATCCCTACACACAAATTCAGATCAAGGTTCAGTTCTTTCATGATGTTCAACACGATAGTTCCCAGTGCTTTTCCCGATAGCTTGCGTTCGGTCAGTAGTGGGTCACCATCAGGTCCTGTCGTTGATTGGTCGGCATATGCGTCGACAAACTTCAAGAAATCTTCACGAATAGCTCCATCATGAATGTACCGAACACTGAATGATAGTTGCTCGATATGCGAGATATCAGTAGTCTCGTCGAACAAGATTGAGTAATATCCTGCTCTACTAATCCGTTTGATAATCATACTGGTAATCTCTTCTCCGCAGCACTTTATTATGTCATTTTGGGTATTTTTACCAATGTAAGTAGCTCTTGCTGAGGCAGTTGCCAGATGCATTTTTAGATTATTATCGCCACTGGCAACTTTAAACTTTAAGAGCTCTCTAAAATTTCCGGAATTTGAAGGCCGGGCCTCATCATCTAGTTGTCCATCATCCCTGTGGCCCCGCAAAGGGATATTTTGTCGTCCTAAAAATAGGATTGTCTCAACTATGGGACGTAATCTAGCCCTGTTCTCCTCAACTTGTTGAAGCCTTTGTTTGTTAATCTGATTTATAACTTCGTCCCTTGGTGCTTCGAACGTTCTCATGAAATCTTGACTTGCTTGAACACATTCTTTATGATAATGCGTATTTTCATGTGTCATCAAATAACCATCTTTTCCAAACAGTTTTGAAAACGTTGTTACTGGTCTAGTGACAAACTTTTGTGTAGCTACACCTTTATTGTGTCCTACTTTGTCTCCAGCAAACAACACGCAGTATTTACAAAATAACCCCTGTTGGATATGAGAAAGAACTAGCCACTTATGATTTTCAAAATGTTGCAATCCCAAGTAACGTTTGATTTCCTTTCCATTTACTTTGTGTACGGAGAATGGGAATTTATAGTTACTTGAAGGTTTCCAGTGGTTTTTGAGTAAATTATACTTTGTTAAATCATTGATTTTTGAATTAATGAAACTCCCAATGTCGTTTTCAGGAACAAAATCGTTATTTGACTCAGATGAGGCCGATGAGGGCCTTTGATTTGAAAAATCATTCAGGTCCCAGTTATCAACGCCTTTTACGGTATCGTCAGCATCAGTTCCTTGATCTTGAGGTTCCGACGGTAATATTTCCATGTAAACAGCATTATTTTTATCAACAATAGAATCCTCGATTGAACTTTCTTGAGTTTGGCATATTTTACTAGTTGATGCACATTGCTCATCAATATTATTTGCGACTGTTGATACTTTGGAAGACTTCGTAAAAAAAGAATCAATTGTTCTTGTTTGAGCTTTTCTTTTTTTTAAACGGTCCCCCTAAAATCAAATATATGAATTAGTTCAAACTAGAGTGTACTACATGCTGATTCATATTAAATTTTTACTTTTTCCCTACATTGTTTGTTCACTATATCGCTATATATTCAGGTTTTTTTTATTTTCAAGGGAAGTTCACGCCAAAAACAATAAAAAATCACAAAAAATCTAAATTTCCCACAAACGGCTTTTGATTACATTTTGTGATTTATAGCCTATTCTTTAATTATATTTTATTTATTTATTTTATTTGTGTAATATATTTAAATGTGTTTAAATTATATTCTTTAAAAGCAAAATAATATGACACCACATGCATTTGTTAAAGTTTTAGGCGTTTAAAAGTTGTGGCGTTAATAGTGCTAAGAAAAATCAGTTGTTAATCCGACAATAACAACTGAGTAACTACCCCACTCAGTTGTACAAAACAAGCCTAAACAACTTTGTAATAGTGTTCTGCCCATTAAATGGATGGGATTAAATTAGATTACTATAAAATTAAATGGTAATCTTATAGTAATCACCTTTCAAACAAGCTAAAAAGGTTAAAGATTCAGTATTTTGAATTATAATTATCAATCTAAGACAAATGGTTGTGGAGTTAATTGAAATTCAATGTACAAAACCAACAACTTTTGTTTGACCTTATCACGTTCGCTGCGGGGGTGGGGATGGAGGGCGTTGCCCAAAGTGTGGCAGCGGACGCGATTAGCACAGACGAAATTAAAAATATTTCGGTCTGACGAATCGCAAATCATTGTGCGGTGTTGTGCTGCGTTACCAGGAGAGTGGAAGTAGTTAGCCAAAACACCCACAGGTAGCAGCACTGCCTGGATTGAGTTCTGGGTACAAAATAGAACACTACTGTGACGCAGCCCCGTCAGCCGCTCCCCGCGTTACACTCGCATGACGCTGCGTCATGACGCACACAACGTGTTAATCCACAATCCCGCACAGTCAAAGTGTATAGTCTTCCACTATCTCACGCAGTAGATGTCTGCTAAAAGCAAAAGCACGGGCCCGGACCGGGCGCACAGTTCCAACGACGGGTTTCGAGGTGGAGGTTAGGTGCAATAGTGCTTAGGTTGCAGCTGTCTTAGGTCCTCTTCGATTCATCACAATTAATTTAATCAGCTCAAGTTTAGGCCTTAATATTGCAAACATAAATTGTTGTCCATTGACATCAGGCAATATTAGACAACCGAAAAGTTTACGAATTTATTTTAAACGTTATTCTACCTACATTACCAAGAAAAATTATAAATTTACACTTACCTCCATTTTAAATCTTTAGCCAACACATCAAACATCAATCAGACAGAACAAGCAAAATAATAAATAGACTATACTATTGAAACAAACACTGACACTTGACACTGAGTGCAACGAATTCTCTTTCCCACAAAACCTCAAAACTAAGGCTGACATGAACGCGGGAGTACAGTAGTATTCTTAGCAGCCAGCTTGAGTCAGTATTGCCACTCGCTATGAGAGACTACCAACGTCACCACTTGAATAGAAATTTACAAGATAGTAAAACCTATATAAATTTATTTTTTATGAAATATTAAATAATGCGTGATTCTCTCATGGGAAAATACTTAATATGTTTTGGACTTTTATGTCACGTTGCTTTTTGTAATTGTTTGTACCTTTTTACAATTTTGATGTTTTAAATATTCATATTAAAAAATATAAGTCCCCAGATTCTCGGGGGGGGCAATTGCCCCTACTGCCCCCCCCCTTGGAGCCGCCCCTGTGCAGTTCTGCTGCAACAGGATTCTTAATACTAGTTTCACCTGCTTTTGTTCCTTCCAACTGTTCCTAAAACTAAACTATATCATACCTTCCGTCCTTAACCAATGTCAGTCCCTATTTTTTTCCAAAACCAACTATTAACAGGGTGTCTGGAATTTTTGACAGATTCAGCCAATTGGATTGGTAATTTTGGTGTTTGTGTGTCTGTTTTTTATACTTTGGGGAAAAATGTATTTGTTTTAAAAATTGTAAGTTTTATACCTTTTACAATTACCATACAGTAATTAAAAACATATATAAAATTAATTAATTTTTGGCAACTTCCATGATTGTAATTAATCTACAAACATTAAATTTAATTCATTTTCAAATTTAAAACTGTAGCCTGTTGATTTTTCAAATTTTATACTGACCGAAGGTGATGTCACAGGGAGGTGCAGGAGACATCGGATACCCAGGGCTGCCAGGCCCCGATGGGCCCCCAGGTCGCCAGGGGCCCCCAGGAGACCAGGGCCTCCCAGGGCGTGAGTATCCATTACACTCCCCAAGAGAGTAAGGTAGCCATATGGATAAGGTATAGCCACTGGGTAGCAGAAAAGTGTAGCAGTTCAGCGGCAAAATATATCAACTCTAAATTTGTGTGATCAGAAACGATGTTGAAATATAATTTTATTGGTCTGTGAATATAATTTACAATGCTACAGATGTTAACTTGTTGTTCTCAGGCCTAATCTGAAACATTTTAAATATTTTTGAAATTAGGGCTTACATTTTTTAGATATCGTAGAAACCAATAATGAATGTCAGAGATAAAATAAAATAACTGCCTTAGAATCTTGAATTTGCCTATAAAATTAATTATGGCCTACATATTTACATAAAATTAACAACTAGAAAATTTGCTACACAAGTCTAATCAAGGTAAGTTAGTGGAAACATGAAATTAAATCAGCTTTCTTCGCTACCCTTCTATTGAACTTTTTTAGATCTTAAAATTTATTATTCCAGTACTGCCTGTTTTGTGAAATAATTTGTTCACTACAGTTAACTTGTGCCATTTTTATTCTAATATTTACCAAAGGTATTATGATTTCATATCCTTATTCTTGTCTCCAGCTTTGCCGCAGACAGCCGGTCCCATTTTGAGAGGTGAACCCGGAGAGCCTGGAATAGACGGAGTACCGGGTCGTCCTGGGTGGCCGGGTCAGAAGGGAGCACCCGGAGAGTACGGCCGGGACGGTCCCGACGGACCCCCGGGTCCCAAGGGTTACAGTCCCAGAGGGCTCAAGGGAGTGAGGGGAGAGCCAGGTAAAACACTTTGTAATAGAGTTGGATTTTATTTCATTTAATTTAAGCCAGTATTACAAATTACCTTGATACTGTTGATTATTTTTTGAAAATATTTTTATTTTTAATGCAGATGCCAGTCAGTAAAGGAAGGATGAGCTAATCGGTACAATGTACACAATACTTAAATTTATCTTTACTCTGTATAAGCATATTTACTTGAACCTTGAACGTATGTAGACTAAAGACATTTGCTCTTGCATAAAGCCTGATAAATTTGTTATGTATTATTTTTATTTTGACATGTAATTACTCATTTAATTTTCTATTTGAAAATTATTTATTCTATTAATGATTTGTCCTTAAAACTTTTCTATAAAAATAATTGTTCATACCAGTTGTACATTAAAATCTGTATGACTATGTGCTTTGAATTTTGTTTCAACACAATTAATTAAAAAGTTTTGGTGTTTAGTGTTAAGTTAATACATGGTAATTTTAGAAAACCCATAATAAATATTACAACGGATTTTTCTAACCAATCGATGAAATAGAATGATTTCTCACAGTCTACTATGTATAATTAACTTTGTACTCACAACAGACCCTCACAGTAACCCTCGCCCTGAATAACTTCTTTGTTTACAAAACACTTCACAATTTCAAATTCAACCACTGTCGATTCTGTAGTTATTTTCAGTAAGACACAGACTTTCCTTGGTGTGTATTTTGGATGAGTATTAATGAAAATGTGATAAGTTTTGTTTATGGATATTGTGTGGCAGGATTGTCGATACGAGGCACTCCGGGGCTGATGGGTCGTCCGGGGTTGGACGGACTTCCAGGCAGACCTGGACCCCAGGGTCCCCAGGGAGAACCCGGATATTCCCTCTCCAGGTAACCTCATAGTTACAAATCCCTTGAAACACACACAAAATAATATTCGGTAGGCACAGCCATCAAGTGCAGGATTAAACTAAAAGGGACTTAAAACTGATCAGAATTAAGAAATTAAATTAATCCATTTAAAAACAGAAACACATATTTAAATTACATGTAAAGATAATATACAAAAGATAAAAACTATTTACAATACTGACTATTAAACTAAGGGATATCTCTTATAAAGCTCGTTTATGAGAGAGATAACTGTATTTTTAAAATGAATCAGAATGAATAAGATTTCTTAGCCACAGGTGTAAGTATTTTGGCCAGAAGAGGTAAAAACTCTAGGTTTATAGCTTGAGAAAATTCTAGGAATGATCAGACTTATTGTGTATTTTAGTGGAAGCAATGATGAAGTTTTGAATTAGATAAGACACTTAAGCATGGAGTTGAAAGAATTGGAGCGTATACAAATATTTACCCTCCCTAGGGATAACAAAGTGATTCTCAATTTCATTTTTTCCAATAACATTAAACTTAAAGTTAAATGCACTACTGTTATGCTTTTTGTATATTAACTAGTTACTTTTGATAAAGATATTTTTTATCTGTCCTCTATAAGTATTATTAATTTTGCTTTCTTTCATTGACAAATTATTAAATCACTAACAGTAACAAAACAAAATTAGACAAATTAAATGTATATATGTTGTGATGATAAACTAATAAAAGGAATTAATTCCAAAATGATATTCAGTCCAAAGGGAATTCGCGGAGATGAAGGCTTGACGGGTCTGATCGGAGACTACGGTCCGAAGGGGGAGAAGGGAGATGCGGGATTCCCCGGGAGACCCGGACCTCCGGGGGCGGACGGCTTCCGGGGACCTCCGGGGCTGGAGGGCAAACCTGGCATTCCAGGAATTCCAGGAAGCAAGGTGAGATTTATTTTTGCGGAAAAAATATTATCTTTGTTATTTTCAAATTGTATTTAATTTTCCTTAGTATTTAATTTAATTATTTATTTTTCCCTTTGCTGAAGTCTCCTATTAATTTTCAAACTGATTTGAACAGTTAAAGATAAGTAAAATATTAAACACTTTAATTTAGTCCATTCACATTTTTATGTACCTATAACTATTAAACAATGTGAACATTCAAATCTTTTGAAGCAGTAGCACTGTCCAAATTAAACGCGGTGATCACAGAATACAATGTACTATTGAGCAGTGCTTTGTAAAGTTTCAGATTTCAAGCTCAGATCTTGGTTTAAAAATAAATCATATTGTAACGTGTTGCGACTTGGGAGTGATCGCACCCACCAGGATGGCATTAGGGTTCTGTGAGGGGGCAATTGCTCCCATGCTGCCACAAATATGTTAAAAACCCTTTTTCCAAAAACAAAAAAAAACTCCAACACTCATGAGACTGCAATTTAGTGAAAGACCGTTGACAATTTCTTGTTGCCAGGGTCCCAAAGGAGAGCAAGGGGAGACGCCTTACTACATTGAGAACGCGCTACGAGGACTGCCAGGGGATAGAGGAGACGATGGATTACCAGGTGACCAAACTAAATAATCAAAGTAACACCTTTTTGGGGGGAATGGGAAGCCTACACCCACAAGAAAATCCTGGAAGAGCACTTAATTTTTTTGTCAAATTGGTCTTTTGGTACCGGCTAGTGGATGAAAAAGAATCTATCAACTCTCCACTTCTCTATCCTCAGCTTAGCTTCAAAATTTATGCTATTAGGTACTTGGTTTTAGTGTTTAAAAATGGGATATGTGTTGAAGGACTATTATGAAACAGGAATTCAATAGAGGAAAGAAATAATTTTATAGAACACTTTATATAACTTATTCTAATTGAACACTGCGTTGTGTATTTTAGAATTACGCACATAGTTTGTAACTATTCAAATATATAATCGTGAAAATGCAGGTGAAATTAATCAAGAAGAATCTAAGTTTTCTCCTCTAATTTTTTACTCGACATGACTATGTGTAAAACTCGAGCAGCTGGTTTATAAATGTAAATAAAGCATATCGTGTCCAAACAAAACAGAAGTCTTCTTAAAAAGTTGTCATAGGTCATGTGAGATTTTACGTTGACTTACACAACTGATGAAGAAAAAACAGTGGTGTGGGTATCCTCCATCTCTCTCGAGCTTCCACCCCAAGACTTCCTGGCTGAATAATTCTGTACATCTCGTAATTTATGTATTATGAACCTTAACCATTTCACACCTAATTTATTAACTTTATTTACTATTAATCTATAATCTATTTCCTATTGTTTTCATAGTATAGGTTCCAATAATTATTACTAGACAAACTATTATTTGTAGTCTTCAAAAGTTTAAGTGTCAGCACTTGTTGAACTATACGAGTGACGAACTGTAGGAGTTTTACTGTATCAATTCCAATATCTTAGTTCAATAAAGGACCATAGTTGATTAAAATAATTAATGACAAAATTTTCCTTGTTATGTTTACAGGCTTGCCAGGACCACCTGGGTTGAACGGTCTGCCGGGAGTGAACGGGCTGAAGGGAGCCCGTGGGGACCAGGGCTACCCGGGACCTCAAGGCTTCCCTGGCTTCCCGGGCAACAAGGGAGAGAGAGGCTTCCCGGGAAATCCCGGACTGGGAGGGTTACCAGGAACGATAGGTACAATACACATTATTCCAAGACCTCAAAGACTCAATATAAATTCATCTAAAAAAAAGTTGATTGAAATAAAATATATTGATCTAGTTTGATTTTATTTATTTTGAAAAAAATTATCTGTGTAAACTTGAAATTTGGTTGTGCTTAGTTAAAAATGTTTATTAAGTTTCAATTTCAATCAGAAGGCTACTATCGCAAGCACCAAATAAGGCAGGTGAGTGAGTGTGTTGCTGGCAAAATTATTGATTATTTTTTGTTTGGGTAGTTAAACTACTATATGGTCATATATTAAAGCACAAATTTACTTGCAAAAGGACCTATAAAACCTAAACTAAGTTTTGATGGTTCAACAAAAACATTTCATTTGATCATTTCAGTTGATGTTTAGCATACAGTTTGATGAGTTTCAAGTTTTGCCGTCGCCCTATTTCGTGTACTCTATAATAAAATATATATCAAAGAAAAAATACACGACATTACCAACAAAAAGCAATGTTAAACCAACCTGCTTTGATCTTGTTTGACACCAATTCATCACAATTAAATTGAAAAATCTTCGATCCCTGTGCGATCTTCGATCTTAAGGTTGTTTACAATGTTTGTAAGACTTATTCATAAGAATTCCAAACTTCCCAATAGTTACTTACTCATTTCCATTACCTCGTCCCCCCCAGGCCAGCCCGGAGCCCCCGGTATCCCAGCGGTCCCGCGGAAGGAGCCGCCGCATCGAGGCTTCTTCTTCACCTTCCACTCCCAGTCAGACCTGGTCCCCGAGTGTCCCAAGGGCACGAAGATGATGTGGGGTGGCTACTCTCTATTGCACTTCATGGGCAATGCACACGCCCACGGACAGGACTTGGGTAAGTAATTTTTTTTTAATTGTCAAATACAAACTTTTAATTGTTATTTTACTTTTGTTAAATTTAATAAAACTAAACACTTCTCTGTCCACACACTTTCTAATGGTAGTAGAGCGTCGCTGATGTTAACATAATGATTGCAAAATTTCATAATGTAAAAATCTGTCAGTATGTGGCTCTTCTCCAAGGCATTAAGTAACAGATGTTGGATGGAAATAAGTCGAGGTTTGTAACAATTCTGGAGCCATTATTCAACCAGGGGAGCGGCCTGATGTAGTGGTGGAATGCGGGACTTCAGGGTCCTGCGTTTGAAACCCACCAATCACCATTGGCAACTTGCTATGTGATGATGTTGTAACCATGAGTGTGCACAGTAAGCTAATTAAGCTGCAGTGCATGTTCATGGAAACTTATAAGCCTGGCCCTCGCTTGAAAGAAAAAATTATCCAACCAGAAATTACTGGACCTGGTGATGAGTGTCTATAATAATTCTCTGTTTTAGAGAAGATTATATTGAGTTCCCAGTTAGAACTCAGTCTAAAAAGAGTTACAACTAAACACTTCTAATGATTTTTCCAAAAAATCATTTTGCTTTAAATCGAGAATATATCTACAACTAATTAAAACCGCAAATAATTCAGTTAGATATAGAATGACTTTTTCAGTCCAATGAAAATGTTGGGGAGAAATATTTTTTTACAACCACAAATAAAATTTTTAAAGACAAGCCCATGATAAATCCACTTATTATTTAGGAAAAACATTTCCTACAAGAGAAAAAAAACAATACAGTTCTCTTAAAGAACACACTTCAAGTGATCCTCCATAATCTATTACACATCAAATTTCATCAAAAATATGTAAATTACTCGGTTTTTCCTGGTTTTTATGTAATATTCAGTATTTGAAGGCTCATAATCGGCTTTTGTCCACAGGTGCACCGGGCAGTTGTCTACTGAAGTTCTCAACGATGCCGTTCCTATTCTGCAACCTGAACGAAGTCTGTGACTACGCGAGCCGCAGCGACTACAGCTACTGGCTGTCCACCGAGGAGCCGATGCCTATGATGATGATGCCGATACCTTCGGCGGAGATGGCCCGATACATCTCCAGGTAAACCTGTCGGCTTTCCAGCATTCTGGGCTTTTGTGACGGAGCAATTATTCTGCTTGGTTCGTTTGCTTAATTTATTCTTTAAATAGGAAGTAAACAAACAAAATTGAATGCACTGAAAATGTACATTTTTTCCAAGCTATCAACAGGGCATCCCGGGAAATCCCGGACTGGGAGAATAAAAAAAAAGGTTAAGATATACAAACCCAGCGGTAACTCAGCGGTCCTGTGTGTTGGTTCTGGTGCCAACCATGGAAGATTTAGGGAATCTAGGGTATTAGGATTCAGGAGGGCATGTTATACGAGAGGAAGAAAGTCTTCCTGGAACTTTCGTGTTTACAAGTCTTTAGCAGTTTGAACTAAGCTATTCTGATAGGTGAGATAACAAAAAACTTAACAAAATAATATGTACATTCATTGAATGTTGTGTAACTGGTGCCAAATCTTTAGGCCCACACCGTCCATAAGCCCAATGCTAAAATTAACACTACTCTTACGGACGGACTGGGCCTTAAGATTTGGCACCAGTTATAACTCCCTGGCCCGCATTACAAAATATCTTGAGTTCATAAACTTGTTGTGACCTCTACAGTGGTTCAATCATGTGAAATTTATAAGAGCTCTTGATATCTGTGTTAGGATTCACATTGACTTATCAATTTTCATTAAGCTACAAAACACTACTGAAAATATGTAGCACAACTGAAGGTCAATTCTGCAAGTCACATTCCCCAGAATTTGGCCTTTTTAAGTGTCTGTGATAAGATTTTTCACACTCATGGAAAGCAAACTAAGGTGACCTGTCACACTAACTAGCCATGCTCACATTTTGTGGCAATCAACTATGCAAATGTTGTTTCACGCAGGTAATTACAGCTCACTGTTCCGTTTCAGATGTTCCGTGTGCGAGGCGCCCACCAGAGTGATCGCGGTGCACAGCCAGTCCATGTCCATCCCTCCCTGTCCAGCTGGTTGGGAGGAACTGTGGATTGGGTACAGCTTCATCATGGTGAGCCTCTCAAGTTTGAGAGTGTGGTTTACATGGCAGAATAAACTTCTGTTTGGTAGTTCCCTCATAGATAGTTTTTTTAAGCTGCTGACAAAGAAACCTAGATGAAGTTTTATACCTGCATCGTTTTAATTTTACAACGGTGTGGTGAATTTTTATAAGCAAATGAGCATATTAAATGGAAAACTTCTCTCATGTGTCTTGAAATCTACAAAATAGTTTGTGATGTTATTTAAAGTGACAATGTTGATGTTGTTGGGCATTGGAGGTGAACAAATTGAACGTCCAAAGTGAATGAGTTTCTCCATGAAGTTTATGGAAAAAAAACAGTTTTTGTACAATTTTTTTATGGTACAACCAATTTTTCATTCATCCAACATTCATGAAATCAATGAATAATTCATTCTCTTGCCCCCAACCTCCCACTAAAAAACCCCTAGATCAAACCACTTTGTTTTTAACCACCCATTGAAGCTTCTTGAAGAAATTGGTAAGCTCTACATACGTTAACGCTTTAAAAATTCAACAATAATGTTATTCATAACCATAATATTCTAGGAATCTAATACTCTTTGAGTGATGTTATTCAATCGATGCAACAAAACTGTAAAAAAAATTGTTAACTAAAAATAACTAGTGGCTTGAAGGGTCTAGCAGCCCCTAATGAGGGAAACTCCAAACAATCCTGATTTATTATAGAATACAAAGTACCTTCATAGCAAACTGAATCTCCATTCATATCTAGCCACACGGTTTTCAGGTCACCATTTCAAGCAATGTATCTAATGTATCTAATCAAGAATCAGCATCCCAAAAGTTGTTCCCAAGTTGTTTGTTTGTTTTATGTTAACAAAGCAGACGTTTTTAGATCCCAATGTTTTTAAATGGCAGTTTTTTTTTACGTTATTTATCGTTTTCTGGTGAATTTCAAGCAATTTAATTATTTTTCTTGACATCACGGAATAGAGACCCTTAATTTGAGCCCTCTTCCATCTTTCTACGACTCTCCAGGCGCCCACAAATTTGACGCAAAATACAAAATTAAATACATGATATCTGGCCACATGGTTTTCAATCAAATATCAGCATCACATGTTTTACGTAAACAAAGCAGACGTTCCGCTTTGATCCCAATGCTTTACATCCCAATGCTTTTTAAATGTTTACATTATAATATTTTATTTCTCGTTTTCTGTTGAATTTCAAGTTATTTCATTATTTTTCTGGCCATTATGGAATAGAGACCCTTAATTTGAGCCCTCTCCCATCTTTCTACGACTTACCAGACGCCCACAATTTTGTCGCAAAGAATTGCCTTACAAAATTGAATACCTATTTGATTGGTGAGGATGATATTTGACAATGATCGCCTGTAACCTGGTTGCAGCATACGGACGCAGGGGCGGAGGGAGGTGGCCAGTCTCTGGTCAGCCCGGGCTCGTGCCTACAAGACTTCCGACCCACACCGTTCATCGAGTGTCACGGCAGCGGGCGGTGTAACTACTTCACCACGGCGTACTCTTACTGGCTGGCCACCATCGAGGAGAGGTAAATGCCCATTTACATTAGGTTGGCTGTTTCAGTTCTCGCAAAAAAATCCTAACTAGCACAAGAATTTTCACGCATTGGAGGGGGGGAGGAGGGGAAGTCTACTCCCCTACTCAAGCCCCATCCCTTTACTGCTGCTACGTAGCTGTAAATGATTGAACTAATTTTTAAAACACAAGTAAAATTCTTGGTTTTCTAAGTACATTTTAAGGTTTTGTTAATGTAAGTTTTATCTTTGTCAATTGAGCCACCAAATTGAAAATATACATAATATTCTACATATTTTATCTAATTTTTATAAAATAAGAATTTAAACTCATAGCAGATATGTTTTCTTAATTTTTAATTAGTAAATAATTTTCTCAGAAGTAAACAAATATTGCTTATTATTTTCTTTGATTGAAGACAGCTGTCTACTCAGTTCAGAGTCACTATCTAGTGGATCATAAAAACACTTCAAGAACAATAAAAAAAAACATTGTCCAATAGGAAACCAAATAGGTACAAAAAAAACCACTTTGCTGCAGCCAATGACATACGCATATTTAGGAATCGGCTATCTCTCTCTCTAAATATTCATTATCCATCTATCTCACACATGTTCTTTAAAATGGTCGGGATTTTCACATGTGAACTATAGAAGACTTGGAGTTAAGAATATAATAAGAAAGGGCAAATGAACCAAGGCAAACTTTGGTTCATTTGCCCTTTTTTGGCAACGAGTCAAGAATCTTTCTCAAGAATTATTCAGTTATTTGTTGTTTGATACTCAAGTTATTAGGTTTATGAGTTTTCATGTCCTAGAATGTATTGAGATTGAATTGTTTGTGCCTTGATGTTAAAGCACTAAGTTGTTTGGGTAAACTTTTTTAAGTGCAGAATTGTATCTTTACTTCAAAGAGTTACATGTCAGATTTTTCAACAAGTTTTAGGTGAATTAAAATGTTTTTTTAATATTTTTAAAATGTTTTAGTTTTAACACTTATTGATTTTTAAATTATTATTCTTACACTCATCAAATTTACAGGGATATGTTCCGCAAGCCACGGCAGCAAACACTGAAAGGAAACACGCTGCAATCTCGAATCAGCAGATGTTCTGTGTGCATTCGTCAGAAACAGAGCAAGCACGCACCTAGCCGATTACAGGGGTGGAACACCCGCACTCAGTACTGGCCCAGGCCTAGATACTAGTCACTGCTACCAACACGACAACAGGATATGTAGGCGATGCTACCAACACCACAACCAGTGATGTAGATAAATAATGCTGATGATAAGACAGCCAGTGATGTAGATAATGCTGATACTAGGACAGCCAGTGATGTAGTCGGTGCTAATACTATAACTGGTGCTGTCGTCATTTACTATAAACCTGAAGTCATTGCTACCAACGCAGCAAATGTTGCGGACTGTGTGATTATTTAGTGTTCAAGCTCCTCCTGCTCTTTTTACTATTTTAATTTTTGTTGGTTGGCACAGAATCATCAATTTGACCTTGAAAGGAAGGTTGAGTAAATTCTTCCTATCTCCTGAATAGGCTACCACAAGGGATCAAAGCTGCACCTTTATAGACCAGTATTTAAAACAACTTGGGAAACACCTAGAGTGTTATGTTCTAAGTATTGACCTTAAGATAGAGCTTTTAATCTTGAAACCACGTTGTAGCCTAGTGTTATCACCTGTGCCACAAGACGGAGTAAAAGTTGTGTTTCGTTATTGTTCTACTTTTATTAGTAGCTCAAGCTCCCAATCAAAAAGCTATAGGTATTCTCTAAGAATGTATAGAAAGGATTATTTTTATTGCAGAAACAGATTGTGCCAACCACAAAATTTAAAGATGGCTTTTGTAAAATTGTGAACTACAGTACACAAGTTTACTTGTAAAAAATGAGCATATATGCTTATTTAGAATTAAATTAGTCTTTAAATATAGCATTTTCAAGTGCATTTTCTTATGTGCCATACTAACAATAATTCTTGTTTTAGGGTTAAAAAACAATAAAATCGAATTTAAACAGCTTCAACTTTGTTTCCTCGAAAATAGTTAAGGCCTATTTTAGCTCAATACTTACATTACCAGGAGGAGCCTATTTTATTTATTAATATTGTAATTGAGTGTAATGATAAATACTAATTTTGTATAAAATGTTATGTAAGTGTAAGTAAATTACCATTGATAGTAAATTTATAAAATTTTATCCTTTGTAAATAAAGTGTACCTATTAAAACATATTTTGATTGTAATATAAGTCCTAGTTTAGTGGTTGTAGACAAATACGTTGATAACACTGCCACTGTAATATAAGATGTGAGGACCAATGTTTTATAAATAAATGTACAAAAGACGTTGTCTTAGTAAAGTATATAACCTTTATTCATAACATATATGACTTACATATACAATAAATTACAGTGAAACATCTTACAAACTAATAATATAAATCTTCTCTAATCTAAAAAATACTCTTAAATTAATAAATACAACAGATCCAGATGACTAATAAAAACCAACAGATGGTAGGGATGGTTTATTGATACTATGTGAAGCGAAAATACAAGGGTAACGTTGAATTCTGTACATCTACTTTACAAAAGGCAGGACCTGTGAGCTTGGAGGAGTCCACTGCACTAGAGATATCACAAATTCATTAGTCACTTAATCCGATCCGGTTTCATTTTGCAAACCCTGGTTTCAGTTCGATTGTGTCGTCGAATTGCATGTGGTTATCGATGATCTGGAAAAGTTCGGGTGGTTGCGGGATTCTCCCTGTTTCTAGCTTGGACCAAACTGGCATGTCTGAAAAATAAAAAAAACAAGGTTGTTAAAGAGGTGACACTAAAACTCATTATGATTTTGTCTCAGCATTGGAGAATAATTTTGTTCTAATCCTATGCGAAGGCCAGCAGGAGTAGTGACAATGCAGTCGGAGGCCGGTCGAAATTAATTTCCGTAAGGTTTGATTCCGATGGTCGGAGAGTCAGCTCTAATGGCCAAGCCCCACTCTGTGTCAGCTTGGCATTCATCATGGTGGCTAACTCCCGTCAGCTCGGAATTGTTTTCATGCCCAGCAGCTCGGAATTGTTTTCATTGAAAACCTGCAATGTTATCATATGAGATTTTAACAATTCAATGTTGCAAACCTGATGATAATTTAATTTCAAAACTCCTGACAAGGTTGCAGCACTGTACAGGCATCATGAAAAATTTAGAAAAACAAAATCATGTGTTATTGGCACTTGTCAGCCAGTCCTCCTGGACACCCGAGTGTTCGATTGATTTCATGTTGGCCAGCACTGTTGGCCACCCAGCTGCAAATGACAACTGCTGTGGAAAATATCTGGCTTCCGCACGCTAATGGTGGCAGCCAGTAGAGCCCGCCGCACAAACGCTAAGGAATGGCGGCTAAAATCCAATCCGATTGCTAAGGGTTAAGATCAGGCATTGAAACAGTGTTAAAGTGACTCATCAATCATGGCCTAAAATTTATATACAGTAGAATCTCGCAAACTGACATATTGTGGACTTGGACCCTCTTGGGTACGGCGAATGTCGAGTTTCCCGGAGTATGTTGTGGGGAATGAAGAAACCCAACTAGGCTGTGAGGAATGAGCTTTAAACTGTACATTGGCTTATACTGAGTAAGGATGTGACTAAACATAAAATAACAAAACATATTTTAGAGCTTGAAAATGAAAATGGGTTGAAAATTATTGTCCGAAATGCTAAAGGATTGCACACTTAACAATTTATCTTGAGTGTTGAGTTAAAGTATATGAGATTCTACTGTAAATACAGTAGAACCCCTCATATCCGGCCTCGGTTTTACCGGTCCTCGGTTTATCCGGCCGCTTCTCAGAAGCCTACATCAAAACATATTTCTCAAAATTTCTGACGCATATTCCTTCTGATTATCTCTTGGATATCACTCTGTTTACGTTTTATTACCTCTATATTTATTTATGGCTCCAGTTTACTACCAGATAACAGAATAATCTAGGCTAATGCGAACGTGAACTGGTAGCCTACGTTCCGCAAGGCTCGTCGACATCACTCTCACCACATGCGGCGAAGTGCTCGCCGAATGTTTTGGCAAGTAGGATCCACTCTAATTCGGCGATAGTGAACTTGAGCCCATAATTCGTACTACTTTGAGTGCTATGCACTGAGCTAAAGATACTACCTTAGATTAGTCTAAGATACTACAAATCCAAGGAATGTTATTCTAGCTCAGTGGTGCTACTGTACTCAGAACTTCTAAACTGTTGTTCAATATGTATCATGTGCTGTTATTAATTGTTTTGTCTGGTCAAGTTTCATTGTAGGCCTATGGCAGGCATTCAGATGAAACCTATGACGGTAACAAATACTACAGAATAGGGAAATTATTTCATTAATTCAAAACCATGGGTGAAACGAGACCAATTAGTCTTCCAAGTGATGTGGTGTTGGTTTTACTAACATGTGTATTTTTTAAATCATACAAAAAAGCGACTTAAAGCTCTACTTTGGACGTAATTCATTAGCTATATTATTACTTAGGTATTTTTATCGTTTTCTTAATGGGTTGGATTATCCGGTCAAATCGTTACCCAGCCTGGGCTCGGTCCCGTGGAGGCCGGATATGAGGGGTTCTACTGTATACTGAGCTGAAGTCTTCCCACGCTGCAAATAGGTTTTTGTATTTGATCTGTGTTCTGCTCATTGGCTCTTCAATGGGTGTAAACGAAAACTGCCTTCAGAGCATTGCTACCTAAACTCGCAGTTTAGTCAATTAATTGGGATTACACCAGGAAAGTTAATTCCTTTCCTTTACTAGTTTAATTGCTGATTTGTGTTTGAAAAGCTGTGTTAAATACTTTATACTTTCAATAGAAATGGCGACCCACAAGGCATTTTAAGCCTAGTATGAATGAAATATGATTGTAAGATGAGTGGTGCGATCTTGTAGTCTTGTTGCTGACAATGACGATGTTTTCCTTAGTCTGGACTGCTAATTAATAGCCCAACAGCCAATGGCAACTAGGGGACCTACAGTTTAACGTAGGATCTGAACCACTCTTCGATAACTTCACTTACGAACTGGTCTAATTATGAGGACAGCCTTATGTATGAACGTTAGCACTATTACGTACTAGTGCACACGTTAATTCCCACGAAGGAACACCGCATCCACAAGCCATCACTTTATCCACAATTCATGACCTCCAAGTAGCTAAATAGCACTCAACAAATTCTCTGAGGAATAGGGTAAACTAGGCCATACAAAAGAAAACCCCTACCATTCAGTGAGATCTCGAAGGCTCCCGTCGACACGAGGTGGCCCTCGAGCGCGTTGGAGAGGAAGAAGATCATGAGACACGCGTAGAGCTTGTTGTCCACACACCAGAGCCACCACGACGGCGGCTGCTCCTGGCCGAAGTATCGGAACAGGTTGATGCCCATGAGGATGCACAAGATCACCAGCAGCTTGCCCAGGCCCTGCCGGCACAACGAGGCATTAGAATCGGAATCGTTTCAGCCGAAAAAGGAACTAACTAACGAGTGATCAGAATCAGATTCTTTACAGCCGAAAACGTATAGGTGAATGTCTTATAGCCTAAGTTACATTGCAGTCGACTCTCGCTAAATCACAATACCATGGGAATATGTTTTTTCCTTCGAGTTACAACTTTGAATTAGTCTTATTTCGAGTTATAGAGGTAATTCTTAGTTCAGAGGTAATTTGCACTGAATTCAACATATACAGGTAAACAAAATGAAAATTCGAGTTACAGAGGTAAAGAACAAAACGGCGGTGGACCGTATATGATTCATTGGCATGTTGTGACTTGCAAGCCATGTGGACTTACAGTCCAACAAACTTTGAGATATAAAGGTAAACTTCCAGTTATAAGAGGTAAAATGTAACTTTAACTTATCAGTTCGACTTTGAGTATAGAGGTGTTACTTATTTTTATAGAGGTGTTAAGTTAATATTTGTGTTACTTAAATTTACAGAGGTAAAAATATTATCTGAAGTTACACATGGTTTTTGTTTCCACTTAGACAGGTTTTTCCAAGGGGATTAAAAACAATTACTTGAGATAATAATTAAAATTTTTTAAATTATAACTTGAGCTATCAAGGATATTGAGGGTCGGCTGTAGAAAGATTTCAGCAAATTGGAATAAGCCTAATATATATACAGCCGGATGTGTAACTCACTGACTGATTAAGGGATACGAATTCTAAACTACTTGCGGTTGAGCTAGGAACCTGAAATTTGGCAAGCTATTTCCTCATCGCTTAAACAACTGAGAAAAATCATCAAAACTCTTAATTTTTAATTTTAACCCCCTCAAAAAAATATTTAAAAATCGCTAAAAAACCTTTTTTTAAGAAATGATATTTTGAGCTCTAGTTGTCGAACGGATGGTCCTATCGAGAAATGGACTGCACCATGTGCCACGGATTTTTCACAATCTACAATTTTGATCCAGTGACTTTTTGCCGTATCTGGTCTCCTTCACCCTTGGATAGCTCAAGAAATTTAAATTTTCGAAGATCTTCCCTTGGTATTCCAGATCCAATTCACTTAATATTATATGTAGAGGGCTGAAAATTGGCACACACATCATCTCTTTAACATATATGTTACAAATAACCAGTAATATAACTATTTCGTAATAATGAAATGCATATAAAGTTAAAAAATCTTTGAAATTTGCCAAATGCCAGTGATTTTCTCAAGGCATTTCTTTCCGTGTCACGTTCTTATTCTACATAGAGTTCTGAAAATTAGCAAACAGTGTATGTATGACTTCCAGCTGCGCTAGAAACATGACATTTAGCATGCACTTTCCTCACTGCTTAAAACTGAGTGTAAAAGTATCAAAACTACAAATTTTATATTTCAACCCCTTCAAAAATGTATTAATAAATCGGTGAAAAAGCTTTTCTAAAAATGTTATTTTGACTTTTAGTGGCTGAATGGATGGTCCTATCTAAAATCAGACATCACCATGTGCCATGGAATTTACACGATCTACAACTTTGGTCCTATGACTTTTTGCCGTATCTGGTCTCCTTCACCCTTAGATAGCCTCCTTCACCAACAATATAACTGTTTCTTCGCAGTTAAATGCCTATAGAATTTAAAAAAATCTTTGAAATTTGCCAAATGCCAGCGATTTTCTCGAGGTTTTTCATTCCGTATCGCCTTCATATTCACAAAATTTGCAAACAGTATGTAAATGACTTCCAGTTGACCTATGAACCTGAAATTTTTCATGCACTTTCCTCATTGCTTAATACCGGGGGTAAAATTATGCAAAAGCGCAATTTTAAGTTTCAGCCCCCTCAAAAAATTATTATTAAACCTTCAAACTGTTATTTTGATCTAAGGGCCGAACGGATGTTCCTATCAAAAAATGTACTGCACCAAGTGCCACGGATTTCAAACGATTTACAACTTTGGTCCTGTGATATTTTAACCTATCTTTGCTCCTTAACCCCGAAAATGGCCTCTGAATTTAATTTTCTTGTTAGTTTTCACTTACTTTTTTGTTTTTTCTTTATTTTGTAGTTTTTTACCAATATACCTAATTTTTGACATAGAGATAGTCAGTTTGACCATTCAGGGTGATATATGGTAATTTTTCAATTTTACTATGTTTCAACACCTTAAATAAGTTAGCTAAAGTTGAACTGCCATTCAATTTTTGATTTTCTTTGTGTTTTTTAGTTTAGTTAGTTTATTCTTTATCTGATGAACCCAATTTTTGTCGAGGGACAAGTCAATGTCAAAACCCACGTTTATTCGAAGTCATTTTCTAATTCTATCCCCTTTCAACCCTTAAATACAGCCAATAAATTAAGCAAATTGAGCATTTTTCAAATGTTTGGCATTGTAAGTTTTAAGCAAATGCTTTTGCCTCACTCCTTGGCCTCACAACCCTCTCCCACTCAAATAATTACCCCCTTCAACCTAAAACCCCCATCATTAAATACCCCTCTCCCTTAAGAACGAAATATCTTCTGCCAAGAATTTTTAAAAGTTTAATCAACTTCTCGTGACTTTTGGATATCCAACCTCCCCCAATGGACTTTGACCCTTAACGTTTATCTGAGGACTTTCGTCAATATCCCCCTGTTCCGACCCTAAAAATGTCGTCTAAATTTGAACTTGAAATAAATGTTCAATGTTATTGGTGTTTTTATTTTCTAACTGGTTTATTCTCTGAGAGACCCCATTTTTGACTAGGGATTGAACAGTGTTACCCTCTTCATTTATCCAAAGTCATTTGTCATTTATAACCTCTTTCAACCCATAAATCAAACTAATAAATAAATCAAATTATGTTTTCTTCAAATGTTAGGCAATGTTATTTAAACACAAACACTTTTGCCTGGCCTCCTGGCATAACCAATCTTCTTTATCACTTAATTAATAACCTCCCCACAATCAAAACTACCTCCACTACCAATTACCGGCCCTTGAACACTAAAACACATTGTGACGAGAATGTGTCAAGCAACTTGTAACTTAATTTCCAACCCCCCCCCCCCCCCACCTCAGGAACCTTTACCCTTCAGGTTTATCACATGTCATATTTCAATATTACCCCGTCTTAACAACTAAAAAGTTCTCTGAAATTTATTCCTTAACTGAGAGACCCAACTTTTGTCAAGAGATAAGTCAGTGTTACCGACCACGTTTCCAAATCTATCCCCATTCAATCTAGTCATTTTCCATATCTAACCCCTTTCAACCCCTAAATACAGTCAAAAAATGGAGTGAATTAAGCATTTTCAAAACTTAGGCATTGTTACTTCCGAACAAATAATTTTGCCTAACCCATGATCCCACTTATCCCCTCTTTACTATCAAATCATTAACCTCCCAATAACCAAAACCATCCCCGCCACCAACTACCTAATGGTGTACACCACCAAAGATACCATGAGCTGGGAATCTGAACCTAAACAGTGAAATTAATTATGTATTGTGTCTTTTCAATATAAAAAACCCTGACCCTTTAGCATACTCATTCGTCAATTTTACCCCATTTCAACCCCTCAGAAGTCCTCATAAGTTAAACTTTCATTGCACTTGACTCGTGTTTTTCATATATATTTTTTATCGTTTAGAGATCCATTTTTGTCGTTTTCTTCACCTAGCCACACTAACAAAATTAACCCCCCCCCCCACCAATCAACAACCCCCTCATCCCCACCACCAACTATCCCCTTGAACACAACCACAGATATCTTGTACAGCGTCATTGTAAACAATTTAATTACATTTGTCCTGTGAATTTTCAACACCCACCACCCACCCTGTGGTTTAACCTAAATTTAAAAACAAATATTTCACACCACTCAACCAACAACACTCCGACCACCAACTATCTCCTTGAACACCAACAAAGATACCTTGTTTTTAGAGTTTGTAAACAGTTTGATAAAAATCTGTAAATTGACTTCAATATGCAAACCCCCCCCTCTCCCAAGAGCCTGCTCAGAAAACAGAAAACTGCTTTAGTGAGTACTGCTTTAGGATTCTCTAAGTACGCAAGGTCTGCTGCGACGGAGATATTTATATTCCTGCTTAAGGGCCACTATGCACCATGCATGCGAGCAGATTCTGGGCATATTGGGAACGATATTGGGCATAGGCCTTCTCAGGGCAGTGGCACTCTTGAGGCCTTTATCGGCGGGGCGCTGAATCTGATCACATGTATAGTACAGGGAGGCCAAATAGAAATACCTCCTGCGGGGGGCAGCAATAGAATTACTCCAGTCGCAGCAGACCTGCGGTCTTTGAGGATTCCTGAAAACATCTTTATGGTTAATAAAAGTCCATCTTCTTTATATTTGACCAATACCACTGACCTATCACTGATCATCACACTCATCCTTCAGTCATATTCAGGGTAACGTTCTCCATGAGGTATCTGTCTCAAAAAGAATGATTAAAATGATTGAAAATTTAAAAAAAAGCCCAAGCTACTTGACTTAGAACCTTGGACCTTTGCATGGACGATCTTACGGGCGTATCCGCTAAGAACGGTTTTTTTAATTCGAAGTTTTAAGGGGTTCTGGCGGGGTCGAAGTTTATAAATTTTCCTACGCAAGTGGAATGGATGATCTTTTGTTTAATTTTTAATCTTCATTCAACAAGCAGGTGGTTCAGCTTCGCATATGAATACGATTTTACAGTTGATTTATAATTTGGTTACTTTCATAATGGTTTTATAATTATTTTGTTGATTTTTTAGGTGATATGTACTATATAAAAGTTAAATTTAGTTTAGTTAGTTAAATTAAAGTCGTCATTAGTTTTTTTTTACCTTATCTGTTTAATCATAAACTCAGTATGTGGCCCTATCTTCATTTAGGCAGCGGGAGTTACAAATTTTTTCGTGAGCAAAGCCACGGGCAACTGCTAGTCAGTTTATAATGTTTGGTAACAAAATATCAGTGACAATTAAAAACACATCATAAAAACAACAAGTAATTATTTAAATACTATTTTCTGTCAGAATTTTCTTCTATGGTTTTAAAAGATATTGCAACTTAGGCAATACTGTTCGTAAACCATTTGATTTTAATTCAAGGGGTAGATATGCAAAGTTTAAAATGTTATTAGTTAAAATGCTATACTAAGTTAGCTAATCTAATATGTAACAATCTTACTTTACATTTAAATTTTCTGTTGTGGATGGGAGTCCTGGGTATGTTTTAGATTTCCTTCTACCAACAGACTGGGTTAGTTTCCAGGCCCCAAAACATCGTGAATCTTGATTTTACTTTTAAGTGATGGCTAATGTCCACAAAAATCAGAATGAAAACAAAATCTCCCCATTACCATCAATGAATTAAAAAAAACTTTTATACTTTGTACTTAGAGCAAGTGGCATAGAGCAGCCTCGAAATGATAGTTTTACTTAATAAAGCCTACCCTTCAAAAGCATTCTCACAATTAAAAAAAAAAAAAACTGGGTGACTGATCACTGATATTTTTTGTTCATGAAGGATAACTGAGAACATAGGTAGGGGCCTAATTATTCTAAGCTCTGTCTCATTATCAAAACCCTTTAAATTAATATTCTGAAAAAAAATTCTTGCACAAAAGAGTGAAAACGCTTACCACAGCTTTGGCAATGAACATGTTGTATCCAGGGGGTTCATAGTTTCCGCCTTCAATACTGATTTCTGGATATTTCTTGCTTAAGATGGCAGAATACTCATCAAATGCTTTCCTGTATCCACACGAGTAACTGGAAAAGTAAAAACCAGTGTATAAGTAAAAAATTTTTGTTATCAGATGGTTAAAAGATTGGCGGCTCGTGAGTAGGTTGAATGTTTCAGTGAACCCACTAAAATAATAAAAAACAATATATATTTTTAAGTAAATAGTTGAAAAACCCATTTTTGAACATATTTTTAAATACAAAATGGCAAGAACGAATTTTGCATTCAGGACGAAGCTCTCACACAACGCCGGCAGAGCGAGGATTAATTCGCCGAGTGATGTAGGCGAGGGGTGTATGAGGAGCGGAGGGGGGCTTGTTTGATGCTAGTGCTCTCTGCTGGTGGTGAGCCGAGTGCCGACATTGTTGGACGACTTCTTCTGAAAGAGTAGTTTCTTTCCAAGCCGCTAAATGTTTCAGCAGCACCTAACGGAACGCACACTGTGAGGCTTGATAATTTTGTTTTCATGGGTCGGACGATGTTTGAGTTTATTTATATAAATATTGTGTGATTTCTATGTTGTTTTTACTGATAAAATATGTTTATTTCAATTATGTAAGTATGCGTTTTATTTAAACTTCGATTACTGAAAGAAAACAATTGGCGTGGCGGCTGCACGATAGCTGACTTTCTGAAAGAACATTTATTACACTATTGAGCAATGGTAATGACGTTACTGATTTAATTAATTTTGGATTAATAACATTTTAAAGTACAGTAGTAGCAAAATTCAAGTCGTTATCGTCAAAGGTAGGGTAGTGCCTTAATACTATAAGCACTACACTTATAACAACAGGTATGTCAAGAATTGCAGGCGCTACGGTCTTGTAAACATTTAATGTTTTTAAATACTGATTGGCTTAAGGCAATAACTTGAATATAATACATTGGTATCATGGATGTATTTTCAACAGTGAACCCCCAATGCGTAAACTCACGAGCCACCACTGGGTTAAAAAAAGTCTAGATAAACTTAAGCTCTTTTCTTAAGAAAAAGTTTAGTTACTAAATGGCAAAGTTAGTATAATGTAATATTCTCTGATTATTAATTAATTGATACAACACTGAATAGTTAGTAAAACTGAAGTGCAAATAATTATGCAACCTGCTTGGTTACAGGCTGGGTAATTAATAATTAGGCCAAATGGTGTCTCTATTCACTTGATTCAGGCACATTCCAACGAGAATCATCGAGTACAATAATGTTATCTCAATCTTCAATCATTCAAGAATCGTATCAAATAAGCAAAAGTCAATTTAACAATCAATTAAAGTTTGTTAAATTTATTATCGGGCTGTTTATACTCAATTTAATAGGCAAAATATATGTAATTTAAATATGCCAGATTTTTTATCAGAAAAAAACTTAACAAGGTAACTTCAACTCCTCATGACACTGCAATTAAAAAAGTTTTGAGATTGATACTTGAGGATTAGCCAAAAAATACTAAATTTTATTTAGGGTTCATTAAATAAATAACTTATGTCCTTTGAAAGTTCATTAATGAGTTTATTATCAACCCCAAATAGCTTTTAATAATGAGAGGCCAAAAAATAATAAATACAATAGACTCCCTCTTATCCGGACACCCTGGGACCGAGACCTGTCCGGGTAACGGGTTTGATGGTTAAACCAACATTTCCTAAAACGTATAAACTACAACTCCATTGCATATTAAACAAACCAAAACTCTGATTTAGACCCGTGATTAGGCCCTACTGGTCTCAAATCTTTCCCGGGGTTATTCCATGTCAAATAAACACAGAAATTTTACCTCACCACCTCGGAATTTGGTGAAATTTTGTATTCAGTTTACTTTAAGTAATCTAAGAAAAATATCAATTGGATTAGGAGTTATAGCTATGTGACTCAGTTAGTTCAGCTATACAGCTGAGACAGACGTCATTTTTTGACTTTTTTATGCATTTTTACATGAGGTACAATAACAAAAATTAGGAATCAAGAGGAAGTTCTTTTACAGAAAAATCAAAATCGAAATTTGCTCGTTGGTACACTAAGCTAGAAACAAGAAATAACTTCTCACTTGTCATGTTAAGGACAAGTTTATAATACATGAGTGTTGTAAGCTAAAGTCCTAAATTCTATATTAAGCAAAGATATGGGCGTTTAACACGTTCGCGGCGGCATGGGAGCGCTCCCATGCAGTACCCTAATGCCATCCTGGTGGGTGCATTACCCAAGCTGTAACGCATTACAGTAAGATTTATTTTTAAACCTGGATCTCGGCTTTAAATCTGAAACTTTAACAGCACTGCTCAATAGTATATTGTATTCTCTGCACTGGACAGTGCTGCTACCATGATAGGCGTGGCAATTACAATAACTGTAAGTCAGAGCACCAGGATGTCAGCGAGGAACACAGAAAATCGTGCTGCCACGAACGTATTCATGAGAACACAAAATCATCATTTATTGAAAAAAGCTTTATAGGCTGTATTAGTTTTTTAGATAAATCATATGGAAAACATATGGGATGGTTATTATACACACTATATCAATGTTGTGGTCTCACTTATAATTATACTAGCAGTTGCGTGTGCCAAATCCCGTTGACAGGTGATAAGTGCACTCTGGTCAACGACCTGACCTTGGCTTACTTGATGGGTATTTGGCGGGCAGAAGTATGACTCATCTGGTATCGTAAGATTCGTAATGAAACGAAGTAAGTCTTACTAACATATTTATGATAACCCAACCTAGCATAACCCCCACAGCGCGCTGTATAAGGATGGCCTCCGTATCATACCAAAGTAGACCTACCCATTTTTCTAGACCACAGTGGCATTTAAAAATGACTTTACTATGGCTTCATAAGTTCGGTCTGTTTTTGTTTTTGTTTTTTTCATACGTGTTTCCTCCAGTTCAACCCTTTTTTCAAGGTTCAAGATAATTCAGTTCCAGTTATTTTTGGTTTTCAGTAAAATTTATTTTGTTTAAACCCAGTCTTTAGTTTCCAATTTTTTACTTGTTGAAGTTCATTTTAAAGTTGAATCAAAGTTGCCATGTTACTGCTTCAACCGACAAATTTAAAACTGCTATGAGTGTATAAATAGGCTTCAATATAATCTGTTTTAAAGCAGAAATAATTACATTTTACAGTTTCCCAAAAGTATTTCCTAGCAATTATCAATAATAGTGAGCCTTTCCTATCTGATTACCTAGCAATATCAGAAATTGATTGTTATTTTCATAACTCAAATCACCTAAGTTATATATTGCACATTATAAAATGTTAGTTAATGTGGTAACTTATGTTGGTGACAGTTGTAAAACAAAATAGATAGCATTTTCAAATAGGATTATAGGCTACTTAGGTGAGCTGGCACCCCAAAAATTATGAACCAAATACGCCCATGGTAAACACGGCTAAAGGGTTTAACTGATTTGAAATTTACATATAAAGAAAACTACTGACCACCATTTCCTTAGGACAGGCCATTCAAATTAATGTTAGCTCCATAAAAATTTTATCTGCTCAAAGGATTCTTTAAAAAACCTGTAGACGGTTTGAAGGCCATGGCCTTAGAAAAGACAGCATCCTCTTACATAACAAAATACTTAAACTAAAGCTGATCTGTGTGCTATTGAGTGCCTTACTAGCAAAGACAGGGATATACAGGAAGCCATTATTTTATCTGCTCAAAGGATTCTTTAAAAAACCTGTAGACGGTTGAAGGCCATGGCCTTAGAAAAGACAGCATTCTCTTACATAACAAAATACTTAAACTAAAGCTGATCTGTGTGCTATTGAGTGCCTTACTAGCAAAGACAGGGATATACAGGAAGCCATTACAAAGTTTAGGCACTAGGTTCATCCTGGAATGTAGGCCTAGGGAAGGGGCAAGCCTAGCTTACTGCAAGAATAAATTAATTAAAACAGCCTCCCCATCTTAGAATAAAATGTGGCTCTTTCACCAGATAAATAAAAGCAGCTATAACTTGAGAGAACTTTTGAAATATTCTTCAGTTTGTTTAACAAAACGTTGATATATCAAGCTAACAAACTCATTTATAACCTATAACTTATTCTCAATAGAAAAATTATGGTAAACAACACAAAATCGTAGGAATGTAATATCCTTACCAGTAAAGGAATTTTAGCGTGGGTCCGATTTTGGAACTTAACCCAACTTTAGTGACTGGAATTTCTTTTTCAGCACTAGTTTCCACAAAAATGTCTTTAATAGAGTAAATTAAAAATATTGAGAAAATAGTGACAAGGAACATTCTACCACCATCCATTTTCTTGAATGAAAATAACAAATAACACAAATTCGTCTGTCACTGTTTCTGCCCTCGGACTGTCTGTCTGTATTCTCTATCTCTGTTGTCAAACAGTGTGACCACAACAACTCAGTATCTGAAACCATAGATAAAGGGATACAAAGGAGATGTCTCACTGGATAGCGGGAAGTGAACACAGTCTGCTAGAACGTTCAGGCCGCTGGCCGACGTAGTTGACAACGCTCCCGCCGCAGCGCTGTTGAGGCTGTTCCAGTGATTTTTGTACTAGTTGTTTTATCGTAACAGATATGTGAAAACTAGTTACCACTACGCATCTGTTACATTGCTTGAAGTGCGACTTAGATTCCACTGCAACGCCGCCGCGCGGCCGTTTCAATGGAGCTGTTTGAAATCGAAATGTAGACTAATTGGGGAAATACAATGTAATTTATTGTTAGAATATCTTTTTTCCTTTTATAATAAAATGTTAAGAACTTTATTATTTTTAATCCTCAGTATGTGGCGATTAAAATAATTATTTTTCATGGCTGGCTGCATGCCATTTATTGTATTCTTAAAGAATACCCCTGTTGCAGCAGACCTGCGTACTCAGCGAATTTCAAATGCAAAATACATATTTTAATCCAACATAGCGAGATTTGACATGTTTTTTGTAAGCTCCATAAGAATAACATGGGGAATGAGTATGCAGGTTTGCTGCTACAGGTATGTTTAAACTGGTTGGTTTTAATTCAATATTTAGTAGATCTGAACTAGAAGAAGCCATTTACCAAGTTTTATCAAGATATGTTGAGAAATAAGCGAAATATAGAAATTTACTTATTTCCCATAAGGTTAACATTGAGACAACGTACTGTGTTTACCACTTTCAATATCTCGGTAACCAATGGACATAGAGCAGTAATTCAAGATACTAAATTGTTTGTTTTTTTGAGCTGAATTCAATGGTGCCAACGAAAATTCGATAAATTTTATTTTCCTATGTAAAACACTCAAAAAACCCATTTTTGGGGGTTTATCTCCCTTTACCCCCTCCCCTTCCGGTGGTCCGATAGGGCTGGTTCACGAACTCGTCCGAGTGATTACCACTTTACACGTCTGTACCAAATTTCATTAAGATCAGACCATATTTACGGCCGCTATCGTATCAACAGATATATATACAGTGTGTAAAAAAAATCCCGGAACGGCTTAATATTTTTTGAACCGAATTGGTTTGAGGAATTAAACTTTGCACATTCGCTCCTATGTAAAAAAAACTACTTTCTGAGGTGTTTACTGACTCTTGGGCCCCGGTTGGGGACAGCCCACAAGGAGTCGGTACAAAATCTTAAATGTAAGCATAGGTCGATATGCACATCATTTTAAGGGGCTAATCAATTAGAGTTCAATGCCGCAAACCGCACTTCAAAAGGTCCATTCGTTACAAAATGGCGGCCGATCAAAAGTTTAATAGACTTACAAAGTTTTCGCCTAAATATCGTCTAAAAAATTGTTCACAGCCTATGTCTGGAGATTAAAAACTCCGGGATTGAATGTCAGGCCTAAAAGCCTATGTTTTAGGGTGCCGAAGAGGATGTTAGCTCCAATGGGGGACGGCCCTCGAGGAGTCGGTGTAAATGTAAGCATGGGTCCATATGCACATCATTTTAAAGGTCTAATAAAATAAAATTCAATGCCGCAAACCGCATTTTAAAAGGATTATTGGTTAAAAAATGGCGGGTTATTTAAGTTTTCAATAAAAATACGTAGACTTAGGTTTGTTAAGCAATTTGATTTATTACATTTTTTTCCACCCCCTTCCCCCCAACAAACCTAAACCTACTAACTTTTGTTGAAACTTGAATCAGCCGCCATTTTGTAAGAAATTAACCTTTTGAAGTGCGGTTTGCGGCATTGATCTCTACTTGATTAGGTCTTTCAAATGATGTGCATATCAACCTGTGCTTACATTTAAGATTTTGTACCGACTCCTTGTGGGCCATCCCCCCTTGGAGGTAATATCCTCTACGGCACCCTAAAATATAGGATTTTAGGTCTGACAAACTATTCCGGAGTTTAGATCCTTCAGACATATGGTCTGTAAACAATTTTTAAGCAATCTTTGAGCGAACAATGTGTATTTCCTTCAGATTTTTGATCAGCCGCCATTTTATAACGAATGAACCTTTTGAAGTGCAGTTTGCGGCATTGAACTCTACTTGATTAGCCCTTTAAAATGATGTGCATATCGACCTATGATTAAATTTAAGATTTTGTGCCGACTCCTTGTGGGCCGCCCCCCCACCGGGGACCAAGAGTCGGTAAGTACCTCAGAAAGTAGATTTCTTACATAGGAGTGAATGTGTAAAATTTTATTTCTCAAACTAATTCGGTTCAAAAAATATTAAGCCGTTCCGGGACTTTTTTTACACACTGTATATATATAAATATATATATATATATATATATATACATTTTATAAATTCGAACGAACGGTGTTTTTTGCTTCTGGGGACCCCAAAATGAAAAGTTAACATGGTCTCGGACTTAGGTCTTACCATGAGTACTACCGTAATAGCTTATTCCTGTAAGGAAATTCGCTAATATATATATATAAATTCGAACGAACGGTGTTTTTTGCTTCTGACCCCAAAATGAAAAGTTAACATGGTCTCGGACTTAAGTCTTACCATGAGTACTACCGTAATAGCTTATTCCTTTAAGGAAATTCGCTAAAAACTGTAGCAATAGTGCGCTGTAATAAGTTCAATAAATGGAAAAAAAATTAATGATATAAAAACAGTTTGATACTTCATTTCTTCCAATACAAAATTTTTAAATTAGAGACCCCCGTATAATTAAACGCCTTGGTGTGTGGTGAGTTGTATTTGCGGATCGGGGGGAAGTGAGTTTTGTTAAAGTATCCCGTTTTTATTTGGGAATAATCTGGTCACCCTACTCCTAATGCCTCGTATTCGTAGAAACTCGTGGCGCCTAAAACTCTTGAGCCGGCCCCGTTACTGTACTCTAGCTTAAACCAGTTACAGTTTAAAATCCATCTATCGGAGCATCTTCCAAATTTTGATATGGTCATATCCTGCCTCACATCGGCTCATTCTTTTTTCAGCACAGAGCCCACTCACATACACCAGCAAGCTTAACAATGTTTAAATATGTGGCCACTGCGCCCCGATGGCACTAATATTGTTCCTAGTTCAAATGAACTTAAACCCCTTAAGCACATTATAAATTAGGCATCTCTTCATTATTTGATTAGGAAATCATATTTCTTATAAAATCGTAACAATACACTGAAAGGTCAAGGCCGCAATTATTGGAACTGGAAAGGCCCGTGTTGGAAAGGGAGCCTTTATACTTTTGATAAGGATTGAAAAACAGTAGCAATTTCAAATGTAATTTCTTGGCCATTATTAGTTTATGCGAAAAGTGACAAGTGAAAGTTGATGAACGCCATTCAAAGAGGGCAGTGTATGCCGAATATTTATGATTACATATTAATATTATTGTTGAAGGGCAAAAATACATGAAACATCAGCATAAAAATAATTGTGAAAACATATAAAGCAACGTGCCTTAAATTATGTTGTACATCCATCTATCCCAGTTAAACATTAGCAAAGAACAGTGAGGAAATTTCATAATCCCACGCCATCAACAGTGGGTGGAGGGCAACCACAGGCGAGGAGCGGCAGCAGCGGCACTGAGGCGGCTCCTTTGAGGCCGCAGCCAGTAGTACTAGAGAACGGCAGCGCTGCAGCCCCGGACAGTAGGGCGGCGCCGGCGGTCACCTTGATGATGGCAGTTTCCCGCCGAAACTCAAGACCGAGCGGTTTTCCGAATTTATCGGATCTCTTTTGACAGCTAATTATTTGGATCATAATTGTTGACATTCTACGTATTTAAATTCTATCTAGAAACGTAAATCACACTGTAAAAAATTCATAGTTTTTCGATCAGTTCATTTAGGTTTTTAATAAACATTTTGAAATTTTTGTTCTAATACCATTTTTACAAATTTACTGGATTAGAATAAAAATTATAAAACCGTTTCTACTTAAAATAAAATCTATATACTTAATACAATAAGGGTTTTCTCTGTTACATCCCTTTTTCAGCCGTCATACTTAATCGATTTTTACGATTTATATCTCATTGTAAAGTTTATAATGTACATTAGATAAATTTACATTAATTTGAAATGGCGACCTACCAGGTAGGTATTTTAAGCCAAGTATGAATGATGTTGCTGAGTATGTAGTTTGCCAAGTATGTAGTCTTGTTGCTGACTAAGGCCGACATGTTCCTTAGCGCACCGGCGACTGATAGTTAAAATGGCCATTGCTTTTACGGCTTCGACCTCCAAGCCTTTGATTTGTTTTTAGAGGGCGCTTTCAACGGCAGTTGGTGCGAAATATTTATAATACCCCCGTTGCAGCAGACCTGCACACTCAGCGAATTTCAAATGCAAAACAACATATTTCAATCCAACATAGCGAGTTTTTGAATTTGGTTGTCTTCTCTCTCGCACTACAGTAGGATGGGAAGTCCGGGAACCGGACAATTGGCAGAGATTGTCCGGCGGGGAAGGGACCCCTTGGATAGGCGCTTTGGCCGATATACCTGCTATGGGGGAGGGGAATAGAGAGAGAATAAGTCGCGGTGGGTGACACGATTCTTCCAGGAAGTGATGACAGGGCGGCGGAAGGGTATTTGCAGCCGGCTTCCAGCGGTCTTCGCAATGGCCCGAGATACAATCACTTACTTGTCCACTCGCTCAATTTAGACTACATTACTACCTAAATATTATCGTTATTGAAAATTGCTTGTCACTTTGGTTAAATACTATCTTTGCTCAAAAGCAACTTTTGTATCCCTGACTTCAGTTGGAATCCCTGCATTTATCATGAATAAAATGCAATTCTATAAAGTTTAAATACATAATTTATTTGTACTATTGTCATATTGATTCATTTGTCAGTAAATGTAAGGTCCAATTGTAAAATACTTGTCTATATTATTTTTATAAAAAACCTCAATAAAATAACTAGATCGATTGGTTGAATTTCCAGTTAAGGTAAATCCAATTCTCATTATTAATTCCTAGCCGACTTAAAAAAATAGCGGCACATACAATGTATAGGCCTACCTCTAATTGAAGCGAACTAAAGCTATTGGTTCATAAATACATGGAAAATAATCTCATTATAAAGTAAATAATTTATTTTTGTACAATCATTGTTATATGTACAAATCACTATTCAGAAAAATATATAAAAACTAAGTCAGTGCAGGGCTAACAGTTTTTGGGGTTGAATATAATGTTAAATAACCACATTAAAAAACAATTCAGTCTCATGAATTTAAAATTAGAAACTCGAACAAAGACGTTAAATAAAAATACCCCCGTTGCAGCAGACCTGCATACGCAGCGAATTTTAAATGCAAAACAACCTATTTCAATCCAACATAGTTAGATTTGACATGTTTTGGCAAGCTCCATGAGAATAACATGGGAAATGAGTATGCAGGGTTGCTGCTACATGTATATTAAAACTGGGTAGTTTTAATTATATACTTCGTAGATCTGAACTAGAAGAAGCCATTTACCAAGTTTTATCAAGATATGTTTAGAAATAACCGAGATATAGAATTTTCCTTATGTCCCATAAGATTAACATTGGAACAACGTACTGTGTTTACCACTTTCAATATCTCGGTAACCAACGGACAGAGCAGTGATTCAAAATACTAAATTGTTTGTTTTTTTGAGCTGAATTCAATGGTGCCAACAAAAATTCGATAAATTTTATTTTTCTTAGTAAAACACTCAAAAACCTATTTTGGGGGGGTTTATCCCCCTTTACCCCTCCCCCCTTCCGGTGGTCCGATTGGGCTGGTTCACGAACTCGTCCGAGTGATTACCACTTTACACGTTTGTACCAATTTTGATTAAGATCGGACCATTTTTACGGCCGCTATCGTGCTAACACTCTGTGTAACAGACACATACATTCATATATATATATATATATATATATATATATATATATATATATATGTATGTGTAAATATATATGAAAGTAGAACAAATACCCTTTTTTTCATGGTTTATTTTTGCAACATGTTTCGACTATAATATCATTTTAAAGCAAATCCATTGAAAATGACATTATAGTCGAAACATGTTGCAAAAATAAACCATGAAAAAAAGGGTATTTGTTCTACTTTCTGATATAATTATAATAATATCCCTTACCAGTGAATCACTATACAAATATATATATATATATATATATATATATATATATATATATAAATTCGAACGAATGGTGTTTTTTGCTTCTGGTGGCCCCAAAATGAAAAGTTATCATGGTCTCGGGCTTAGGTCTTACCATGAGACCTACGGTAATAGCTTCTTCCCTATAGGGGAAACTAGCTAAAATATCACACACATCTTAATTAAGAAGTATTACATTGTTTAGTAAAGAAATTTTGTATTTTGCTAGAGTTTACATTTTTGTGAGGGCGATTCCTAAGCAGGCATAATTTCATTGATAATCCACGAACACATTTTGTGAAACTTGTTTTGATTGATTTACTACAGTCCACAAAACACTTACAAACAGTAACAACAAAAACCAATTGAATTAATGCTTGGTGGTTAATATCTAGAAGAAACTTCATTTTGATAACTCGTCCAATTGATTACCACTTTATACGTCTGTACCAAATTACATAAAGATCGGACCGTTTTTACGGCCGATATCTTGCTAACAGACATATTGATATATATTATATATAAAAATTAAAAAAAAGTTGTTTTTTTGCTTTTGGGGGCCTCCAAAAAAAAGTTATCACGGTCTTGGGCTTCGGTATAGAGGAAATTCACTAAATATTATTTATTTATATTTATTTTTACAGTGCCTTGTTACAGCAAATGCCAATTACATAGCATTAAAATGTACACAATTTGGAGCATATATAAAAATTAATGGCCCGTAATCTGTTCATTCGTCATGTCACTTCACATTGGAAAAACATCTATAGAGTTTTTCATCATATAGAGTGAAATTATACCGGGTGTCTCACGTAAAGTGAAGCAATAGCTCTAGTTTTTTTATTATAAATCTGACAATGTACTTCTTGTGGGAGACTTCCCTTTATTTTTAAAGCTACTTTTTGGAGTGACTACGAAATTTAAAAACATAGCCTCCATTTTCCAATATGGCGGGCAACTTTGATTTTTCTTATGGAAAACCCTGTATTTTATGGCATTTTTGAATTTAACGCTTAATTTGAGGGACTTTTTACTCCTTCTCATTTTTTCTTAAACCCATTGGTGCAGGAGATATGAACAGTTAAAGTTTGATTTTTTCCCATGTAAAAAGCATTGTTTTCATTTAACTATGCCATCCCATGTATTCCTTATGAAGTAAAAACATATTTAAAATAATACATTTCTATGAGCGAATATCATTACTAAACATTATTTTACGATTAAATCTCAACTAAAGTCACAAGATACTTTTAATGTTATAAACCCTACCGTTTTCGATATACAGACTACCAACAATTTCCCTCTACATTTTTAATGGGAAAAATCAAACTTTAACTGCTCGTACCTCCTTAACCATTGGGTTTTGGAAAAAATGAGAGAGAAATAATGTTACTAAAATTACGTGTAAAATCCAAAAACGCCATAAAATACAGGGTGCTCCATAAGAAAAATCAAAGTTGTCCACCATATTGGAAAATGGCGGCCATATTTTTAAATTTCGAACTGACTCCAAAAAGCAGCTTTAAAAATAAAGATAAGTTCCCCCATAAAAAGTTCTTTGTCAGATTTATGTAAAAAAGTTAGCTATTGGTTCACTTTAGGTGAGACACCCCCGACACCCGGTATATTTCACTCTAAAAAAAATAGCTTGAGATTGCAAACTATAAGTAAATATCATATGGAACTGGTCTTATAACTATATAAACCCAGGAATCATGGTGTTCGTTGATTATTACTAAATAGTTATCTATAAAAATACAATACTGTATATATATGACTCCTTGTGATTTAACCTTAGTGTTTTAGTGACGGACAAAAAAGACGGTGAAATGAGAAAAGATTTGAAGTTTTCAAGGTGCCTATTTGTGCCTTTGTTAACAGGAACAAGCTCAATTCAATATAATTTGTTTACTTAAATTATACGTTTTTCAGCTGCCTTCTAAGTGCAATTAATTTGAAAAAACCCTAGAAAGGTATCGTACGTAATTTTGACTTGTGCGGAAGTGTTTTTTTGTCCGATTTTGCAATCAAATGACCTTGAGCCCTGTACCGTCAGCAGTGCTTTTCCCGCTACAGGTTTGATTTAATATGACAGTATTATGGCTGTTCTTAATGTATTTCCAAATTTAATTGAAAAATACGTCAAATTTACGTACGATACTTACAACAGCAAAATGTGCTTTTCAATGGACTCTTATGGAGCTTATTTCCTAAAATTAAAATGGAGCTAAAGACATAATGTAAGTTTATTATATAGTAAATAATATTATCAATGTTTTCTTGTGTTTGGGTGCCTTATTTAAAAAAATAAATATTTCATCAAACATATTTTAATTTTTAACCACAGAGTAAAATTTACGTATCGATACCTTTAGCGTATTTTTGAATAGCGATACCTTTCTAGGGTTAAAAATGTAGTATTTAGTTAATGTATTCTGTAAACTATCTAAATTGTCTTTGTGCAGACAAGGAAAAGATAACTTAAAAAGGTTATTGCCCAAAGTATAGAATGTGCATTCATTAATTCGTTCCTTGATGTCCACCGTGGTCGTTTGATATGGTTGTTGTTATTGCTCTAATGGGAACTGTTTTACCAAAACAGCCAGCATTAGGATGTGGTTGAAAAGTTAAGACCTGAGGTCATTATTGTGGACAGGAAGACCGCTAGGCTCATCTCGCCCCCTCGACTGTTCCTGGAAGTTGAAACCCCATCAGGCTGACGCAACCCTCTCTGTCAAACTGTTTCTCTCTCTCCCTTAGCCCCGGAAGCTCGGCCAATCTGCCTAGCCGGCGGATTTTTCGTATTGACGCCCCTTTCTACCTGAAAAGCTTCGGCCAAAAACCCTACACTCGGCGCAAACTCATTTATTGCTTATTGAAGACGTTCAAAGCCTACTAAATGATTTCCAGCTTCCTCCCAATTTTCGGGAGCTTCAAGTCTAATTTGCCTGGGCTATAATTTAAAGTATGTAATTTTATCGTATTTTTAAATAATGAAGTATATTAAACAATTGAAAAAATTGTAAACTATTTCAAATAATATTACGATATTATAAACGTTTTATTCCTTTCAATTATTTAGACTCGAGATCTGTGGTGCTTCTTAGGGGAAAAGCGTTTGGGGGCGTTTGGTGACCTTGGCTGCCTTGACTATGACTACTCCAAATACGGCCGTTTTCGTGGAAACTCCGCGGACACGTGGTGAACCTGACACCCCGCTCCAAATTTACCCCTTTCACCACCCCTCATTGGTTCTCACATCCACACACCTGTGCCTGTGATTCGCCATTTTCGGGCGTACTCGATCCGCGCCGGAATTTCGGGTACTTTTGACTGCATCGAACCGCGCCTCGGCGCGCCGGTCATTAAGGAGGATTAGGAGGGTTGCCTCACCACCCGGCCAGGTAGTCGCTACGGGACTGGGGAAAAAGGGAATTATGTTTTTCCCTGCGTCCTGTCAGTGGCAGTAGCTGCAGTAGCTGCAGTTTTCTTACTGCCGTCGACCGCTTTTCCTATCAAGTCACAATAATTGTTCCTGTACCAATATCACAAGCAGTTGAAATATATATGATTAATATTTCCACTCAATGACCCAAAGAACAGTGATTACCAATTAGAATTCCTTGTTGTTAGGTTTGTATCTTATAAACTACCACTTCGTTGGGCTTATATATATTTAAACTTTGGAACTTAAACCAATCGTTGCCATTATTTAAGGACATATGAATAATGTTGCTTCAATATTTATACGTCTTTTAATTACTGTAGACTGTAAGTGACATTCCAATTGAATATACTTACAGAATTTAACTTATAGATAAATTTTAATTGTCTGGTGCAAAAATCTTATATAGGTAATTCATTAAAAACGGAACATTTAAGCAATAATTGTAAAATAATTTAACTGAACAAAAGATAAGTAAACAAAAACAATATTTTGAAGAAATTCCAGTGATTATTTTTGCTAATGTTCTGACGATCAACGTCAAGGAGTTATAAAAAAAGTCAGCGGAAATTGAAAAAATTAGTAAATATATTTTCAATTATTTGAATGCATAATAAAATTTGAGAATGTTTAAAAATCTACTTTAAAAATATAGCCAACATACAAAGACACTCAAATACATAGGCACTGGAATACCAAATAGAGACTCAAGTACTTACAAAATATACATCCATATACACATTATTTATACAGAGTTTTTTTCAACGCAACCCAAAACATTATTTAATCAGAGAAGGATTATTTCTCCCCATGATCCCCGGATTTGACCCCACAATATTATTTTCTTTTATGATACATGAAAAGTAAGGCCTAAGAAAACAATTCACAGGATATTCACCACCTCAAAACAAACATTTGCCTAACACATTTAATGCAAGAAATACAAAGAGGTACCTTGCAGCACGTGTTCGGGAATTTGATGGAGAGAGCACAACTTTATACAAATGCCAATGGCGGATTGTTTGAACACATCATTATGTGTCCAAACAATCCGCCATTGGCATTGTGATACATTTAAACTAATTGTGATCAAACTTAAATAATAGGTTGTAAAATGTAAAAATCAACAAAACAATACTCATTTCTTATGTACATGTGCATTATTCAATCTTAAAAATGGGTTGCGTTAAAAAAACACCCTGTATTATGCATTAAAATAATATAAAATATAAAAAATAGGTATATTTAATAATTTGATCCGAGTGAAACATTTTATTGAGTATTTTCAAACATCAAATATTGTTTGATTATTCATTTATATTCCTAGGGGTAACATGTAGATCAAAATAAATGTGCACAGCATTACAGCTTTTGTTTATAAAAGTTATCAGTCATACCTTACCATCCAGATTCAACTACTTAATATTTACATGGTAAAACATGGCATGAAAACAAATATTCAATAAAAATAAAGATTTGTTTTACAGTACTATTAAACAGGCCCATACAAGATACATTACCAAAATAAAATAAATTGGTATTAACATTTCAATAAAAAACTACATCGAATAAAAGTCTTTAAATTCCTTAGGTCTATATTGAAAAATTACATATATTATTATAGTAATTGAATAATTATTTTATGGGACGAAAAACGTTTATGTAGTTGAACGGTATAGACATCATTTTTCTCTTTTCTTAGTTGTTTAGTCAATTTTACACAATCTTATGGACCTTAATATTCGGTGCGTTTTCTAAGTGTTATATTAGGTTTCGGAAAAAACATTAAAAATTAATCTTAGAAAATTTCTGTAAGTGGAAATATTGTTCGTTTTAATTTTACGCTTCCTTTTCGAGTTCCCAAGTTTAAACACCAACGACGCGTTTAAAACGTTAATAGTTTTTCAAGGCCAACAAAGCGGTTATATTAGGTTTCGGAAAAAACATTAAAAATTCATCTTAGAAAATTTCTGTAAGTGGAAATATTGTTCGTTTTAATTTTACACTTCCTTTTTGAGTTCTCAAGTTTACACACCAATGACGCATTTAAAACGTTGATAGTTTTTTAAAGGCCAACAAAGCGGTAGTTTATCAACCAGTAATTCCTTATATTGGTGGCAGTTAGTTATAAGACAGCAGCGCAGCAGTCACAGACTGGAAGCAGGGACAAAAATGATTCCCTTTTCCCCAGTCCCGTAGCGACTACCTGACCGGGTGGCGAGACGACCCTTCCTAATCCTCTTTAATGACCGGCGCTGTTCGGTGCTTTCAAAAGTACCCAAAATGCCGGCGCGGTTCGGGTGTCCCCCCATTTTCAGAGCATAGTTTAACAGATACAGTCAGAGCTCTTACTCTCGATCCGCTATTCAGATACTGATACTGTGGTGTTATCTATTGTTATTTTTAAAGGATATTTATTATTTCAGCTAACTGTAAATATTGTGCAGTTATAGTGTTAGTTGGCATAAAGTTAGTTGTTTTTTACAAACTTTGTTCACCTCTCTCAAGACAACACACTTGTTCTTTAGTATCAGGTAACATTTTACACTACTACAATTTATATGATTCTATATTTACGTGAATACAATTTAGCTAAGAACCTAATCTCCAGACCTTATTGAATATTGAATTTTAATTTTAAAACTGAATAAAAAATTTCAAGAGACAAAAAAGTTGCAAAATTTAACCGTAGCGTTTAACCGTTATTTTATAAAATGTAGACTACTACACGTTTAATAAGACGATTCAATTGCAAATAACGAATATATTTTAAATTGTAATGCATATCTCAAAAATTTACTGGACAATTGACACAAACATAAATTTACAACGAACACCGAAGCTTAAACCATAATCAATATGGTTCTTAAAGCGCACATAAATTTAAACGTTTATTGAGTGACATTTTGGCGCGCGCAATACTTACTTTGCCCAGTATGTTAGGTTTTCTTTTTAGCTAATGATGTGGCATAAACTATTAATAATTTTAATAATGTCTGTACATTAATAATATTATTTTCATTCAACCAAAATTATGACTTAATTTTTAGTGAAGATAAAAAATCTGTCCGTTTCAAAAAGCAATATACTCGAGTTTGAACGCTTGTCATGGATAAACTATTCAGGGCCCCCACATGGCCGGTGCTACCGTTGCCAGGGCAACGGGGCCCATGAGCCGAGGGGGCCCGCAAGGATGGGGAAAAATAAAAATACATTTCTTAAAATAAATCATAGAAAGAAAACAATAATTAAATCAACAATAACTAAACAGTAATTGAATACTAAGACTAGATTTATGTGTATCAATGAATATTACATCAGAGTAATATAGGTTAGGTGGATATGCAGTGCGTTGCTTACAAATTGTGTCTCAATCTACAACAGCTGTGAGTAACTGACGTAAAAATGACAATACGTCAATACGTGACATCTTATTGACGAACGAGAGCAGACAGAAGCTGATGAGTGCCCGTCGGCGCGGCGCCAATGCCGGCGCCGCGGCGGGCCCTAGCGACGTTGCTATTTTGACCAAAAAACATTTCAAGTAACCCGTTACAGTTGTTAAGTGCAGTCCATTCCAAACAGTTAGAACCAATTTTCATAAATGTGTTTAGCCTAAGCAGTGTACCATGCCAGTTTCTGCTGCATCTGCAGAAAGAGCATTTAGTCAGCTGGGCAACGTAGAAGACATGGCAACGTTTATCAATGACTCAAGAATGTCTTAATTCACTTGGAGTGTTAGCAATCGAACACCGACTTGCATCAAGACTTGACTTCAGTGATGTAATTGTAAAATTCTCAATGAGCAAAGCCAGAAAAATGTAGCTTTCATTCTATCAATAAAATGCAGCGTATAACTTTCATGTATGTTTACATAGTGTTTTGCTTCGTATTTAATTCGATTTCAGTAAGCTATTAGTAAGACCAATTTTGTGAAATATGTATTAGATTTTTCTTATTACATTTTTTCTTAATAATTAGGGGGCCTATGCATTTGCTTCGCTTCCTTCATTTTTACCTAAAGGTTTTATCTTCTGCTACTCAATTTCTCAATGATAAAATTAGGATGTCATCAACCTATGACAACACAGATATTGTAATAATACAAATGCATCAATCATTACATAATCAATACGCACTAGCCTAGCTATACTCATAGTATTTATTTATTTCTTTTAGTAGTAAGAGGGGGGCCCATCATGACTTTTAGCAACGGGGCCCACGAAATGATGTGGGGGGCCAGAAACTATTTGGCCTATTGTTATAAGTTATATACTATAATTTAGCTTATTTAATTCTACGCTACGTCATATAAGTTGATTTTTTTATAAAACCTATTTCAGTTTTTATTGCAGTCGGAACACAAAAAAACACGTTTTTCGAGCGCTTTCTGATGAAGATAATATGGCTTTAAAAATCCATAAGCAAAAAACTATTTGGCCGAGATCAAAGATATTTTTATACCAGGTACTAGACAAATTTCTCTACCTTTTTCTGAAGTTTCATAATTTTAGCTTCGCTCGAAACATTGTCCTTGTAGTTTTATAAAACCCTTGCAATCTCTGGATCCACTGATCGAAAAATCGTCAATTTTGGCTCACTTAGCCAATACTGGATAGAAAAATACAAATATATATCTCATTTATTTGTTATAAAAAGCACTGATTTTATATTACATGATTAATAAAGGAATACTAGTGAGCAGCGGACTGTAAATAACACATGATGGCGGCCGGTCTCGAAGTGGTCCGGGGGTAGTCGGCATCGCCGCGGAGCGAGCGGTGTTGCCATTTATTTCACCTGATTTTTGTCCCGGTTTAGGGTAGATGCCCTACGGGATGACTCACTGGGAAGTTCAATCTCATGACATGGCAACATCGCTCGCTCCGAACCACTTCCGAGTCCAGCCACCATCACGGGTTGTTTACAGTCCGCTGCTCACAAGTATTCGTTTATTAATCATGTAATATAAAATCAGTGGTTTTTATAACAAACAAATGAGATATATATTTGTATTTGTCTGTCAGTATTGGCTAAGTGAGCCAAAGTTGACGATTTTTCGACCAGCGGATCCAGAAAATGCAAGGGTTTTATAAAACTACAAGAACAATGTTTTGAGTGAAGCTAAAATTATGAAACTTGGTAAAAAGGTAGATAAGTATGTCTAGTACCCGATATAAAAATATCTTTGATCTCGGCCGAATAGTTTTTGGTAGATGGATTTTTAAAGTCATATCTTCATCAGAAAGCGCTCCGAAAACGTGTTTTTAATGTTCCGACCACAATAAAAAAATGAAATAGGTTTTAAAAAAAAATCAACTTATGTGACGTAACGTAGAATTAAATAGGCTAAATTATGGTATATAATTTATAACAATAGGCCAAATAGTTTATCCATGACAAGCGTTCAAACTCGAGTATATTGCTTTTTGAAACGGACAGTGCGGCCGCTCTACTCGCTAAGAATTCTTAATAAAAACGTATTTAGTGGTTGACTTGGGAATACAGACGGTACTTCAAAAATTGTGTGTTTAAAATTGCTTCATTTTATTAAATATATTTATCCTTTAAGCAAAATAAGGCAATTTTGCTGTCCTTTTTAAAAATTTACCGCAATGTATCTTAAGAATGTGTTCAAATAAACGCTTTCGTAATCGCAATAAACACTCTACAACTCTTAATCTTTATATAAAATTAAATTAATTTTTTTTTACCTGACACTGCGCAGCGTGTGTTTTAATTATGTTCTCGTAGGTAGTAACCCTCTTAAGAATTTCACGCCTAAAAGTTATTTTTATTTTTAGGCTTTTGTGGAAGTTCGGGAATCGTTTCTACAAGAAGCTACACTACAGGCCATCATTATTTAAACACATTTTAAACTATTAGCAGCTTATTAAAAATATATACTTAAATAGGCATAAATTACACTTGTACCGGCACGAATAACAATGGTTTAAAGGAGTGTAGGCGCGCGAAAAAGCGTGCGCGAGTAGTTCAGTATCAATTTACGAATAATACTATCCCATTCAAAGAAGAATGCCCAATTTTTCCCCTCATTTCTTCAAGTACCATCCCATATTCCATATTTGGGATAAAAATCCCCGAAAAGAAGAACACGTGAGCAGTCCTCGAGTTTCGACGCGCTCGCCCGGGTTTTTCGCGCGCTCCAGTAAACCAGGTCTGTTCAACCTGAGTAAGTGGGAAAACTAGACGCGCTAGAGAAAAGGTTTTAATAAAAAGTGTAAAGTTCACTTTATTAGCTACATCTTTCGTGCAGACGAAACTTACCAAAAAATAATAAAAGTAGTAGCCGACTAACTTTTTCAAATCTCAATAATGAAAATACGTTGTTTTTCGTTGTAAAAATTATCCATAAGTCTTATCTAGAACATAATTACATTGTTATATTCGTCAATTTATGCAGATTATAAATATATATGGTTCGACCCAAATATCTCACTTCTGGACAGATAAACAGTGATAGAAAAGCCGCGCGTATCAGTCAGACAAGTATAGCGGCCGCCAATAGCTGTGTACCGTCGCCATGTCACTAAGGGGAGTTAAGGCTAAGGCATCGTCGGCTTTTGGCTGAGATCAATGAATTGGCGCAGCCCTTCTATTCTGTAGTCCTGGGTGAACCCTCACGCTGCCTAACCAAGATACAATCAAAGAATGCCGCCGCCACAGCCGCGCCGCGTGCCGGCAGCCGCGCCATTTACCGCTTTCCCTGCTGTTTTGTAACTTTTATCTATGTCCCCGTCATGTCTCCTGGGCAACGTGAAGTTTAAATTTAATATAATTTGATCAGTTATAATCAGTTTATCAAATAACTCTATCAAATCTGATTATATAGGATATGAGATGTAAAGTAGCCTCAATATTTACATTACTTCACGGCAGAAGATACACGTCATGTACACGCATTCATTATAATTTTCTAAGATTACGTGTATAAAGTTAAAACCATTCAGAAAATTAAGTATGTTGTGCAGAATTAAATTTAACTAATTTCAAATTGTATTAATAAGAAGTGGCTATGTAAAAAATTAGTGAAAAAGATTTCTACTTCTCCCATTGATTAAAATGACAAACTCAGTGATTATGAAACTCAGTGTTACGTATGATTAATACAATTTGATAGAATAATGTAAGGTGTATATAATAAAACTATTTAATAGAAATATGAAATAGTGTTCGATAAAAAAGAAAAAATGAACTTCAATCAATTCAATCTCCATATGAGTAAGCGAGTCGGGTAAGGACGGAGCAGTTGCAAGGAACGGTTCCACGACGATATAGTTTCCCTCTCCCTCGCGCCGAGTACCCTCTCTCTTCCTCCTATTGAAGTAGCCGATGGATTTCTCGTGCACCTCAGCCACATTGCCCAAGCTTTCTAGTTCTGCCACATGAGCGCCACCGGCCCGCGTCAAAAATGACTCACTAGAGCGAAGTTCTGCTGATATCCGATGGAGCGCAGCACGGTCGTTCCATCGACATCGGAAAGCACTGTGTGAGACATCTCCTTTGTATCCCTTTATCTATGCTGAAACTATATGTATTTAATATTAATATACCTATATAAGTTCAAAGCTACACGTTTTTAACTCTAAGGGCCTGTTTCCACGACGCCCAGTACAGTGGACAGTAAAAGAATTTTTTTGTACTGTCCTACTGTCTGGTCGTCGTGAAAACAAGGCCTAAGAATGAATGACTCTGTGAGTGTGTTCTTACTCTAAGAAGAAATGGCAATTAATGTTTGCAACAGTTAAAATATTACATTTTTGACAAATCCCCTGCAGTTAGCTAGAGGAGCAAGTTTGGCTGAAGTTTTCATCAATTTTATTTTTTCCAAAAAGAAAATTTTCTTAACGTTAGTTTTGGGAAGGGGTGTTTCTACGCCATCTTCCTGTTAGGCGTCAAATTCCTAACAAGAATCACCTAAAAACAGTGTCACTGTACTAGGGCATCACAAAATGTAATGTTCAAACTTAAGTCCTATGGTTTTTCTGGAACTGCTTTTAATTGGCTCACTTCATATCTCACCGATTTAAAATAACAGAAGTAAAACATCAAGTAAAACAAAAATCTAAAGTTTTCCGTCCTAACCATCAAGCTTTGGACTCAGGAGTTCCGCAAGGTTCGATATTAGGCCCTATTCTCTTCATAATATTTATTAACGATCTCACTGCTTCTCATATTCCATGCAATAGTCTTTTTCAGTTCGCAGACGACACTACCCTTTTCATTAAGAATAAAATTTTTTTTGATTTAGAGATAGATTCATTTATCCAATCCAACAAAACTAGCCCAGAAAAGCATTGGGTCGCCGGAGTTGTACCCCCCGGATTTGTACCCTCCAGAAAAAACGCTAGGTCATTTTGACGTCACAGGACGGGGGGTACAATTCCGGCCGCGAACTTTTAGGAGGGATAAATTATTATGTATTTTAACCAACTGACATTTCACGGTTGGTTGAACAGTTGCATAATTAATTGATATGAATCCAATTAAACCTGCCTTCTTAAGTCCGACCCCGGAATTGTTCCCCCCAGATTTGTACCCCCCGTCGCCAAATCCTCAAGTCCTACCCCGGATTTGTAACCCCCATGGTCAAATTCTTAAGTCCGACCCCGGATTCGTACTCCCCGGATTTGTACCCCCTGTGCTCAAATCCATTTTGACCGACTATGGAAATATACCGGGTGAATATTCATAGTTGTTGACTTTCGTTGGTTTCGTGTCATAGGACTATAGTCTTGACAGTAATTAGTTTCTATTAACTCATTCATAACATTTGTAATATTGTAAAACATGAACTTAAAATTATTATGACATGAAACCAGTGATTGAAGTAAAGCTTTTTAACCCTATCAATAATCCTCTAGTTATAAAAGAAAAAGAATCAGATTAAAAATCACAATTCATGGAGCAATAAACTCCCAATCTTGAGGAACATAAAAAACAAATAAAGCTTAAATTTGAGTTATATAATGAGATAATATTAGGTGTTAATTAATTTTTACCTCGGAAAAAAGTTAATTTCAGTGTTGTCGAACGGTATCAGAAATAAATTTGCAAAATATTTTTGTACAACAGCTCAACAAATGTTTTATACCGGGTGTCTTGCAACCCTATGAACAAACATACATAGCATTATTCCTTGGGACAAGACAAACACATTTCACCATAGGAACATGGGTCTCTGGTGCCTAGGTTTCCGTCTGTCTATCTGTATGTGTTTTTTACAAACAAATTCATAGCTCTTAAACGGTTTGAGGTACAGCGTTGAGATTCTGCAAAAACGTTTATCTTATTAGGATCTATCATCGTTTAAAATTATACCCAAATATCATTAACCATTTCAAAGTGGCGGCCATTAAAATTCGTTAATGCCAAATTCCACGAAAACCGTTAATTTAAACAAAAAATTGAAACAGACATAAAAGTAAGTTCATTTTATGTAGTTTTCGATGATACCTTATTTGTTGAGATTGGATAAATAATTACTGAGAAATTAATTTTTTTTGTTGTGCTTGACCACTTTTCTCCATTTAAACAATGTTAAAATTACGGGGTGTCCAACTTAACTGTGCCACCATTGGTATCTCAGAAACTATTGGATTTAGAGATAACTTTAAAGGGGGCAATTCACCTACCTTTTTAAGACATTAAAAATATGAATTCCATTTTCTTGTAAATGGCCGCCATTTTCCAATATGGCGGACAACTTTGGTTTTTCTTATGGAACACCCTGTATTTTATGGCGTATTTGGATTCTACGCAAAATTTTAAGAACTTATTATTCTTTGACATTTTTTCCTATACTCAATAGGTAAGTGGATATAAGCCGTTAAAGTTTGATTTTTAACACCCCGTATTTCAACATTGTTTATATGGGGAAAAGTGGTCATGCATTACGAAAAAACTAATTTCTCAGTAAATCTTTATCCAATCTTAACAAATAAGGTATCACTGAAAACTACATAAAATGGACTTACTTTTATATACCTTGCAATCTTTTGTTTACATTAACGGTTTTCGTGGACTTTGGCATCAAAAAATTTTAATGGACGCCATTTTGAAACGGTTAATGATATTTCGGTATAATTTTAAACAATGATAGATCCTAATAAGATAAACATTTGTGCAAAATCTCAACGCTGTACCTCAAACCGTTTAGGAGTTATGAATTTGTTTGTAAAAAAACACATTCAGACAGACAGACGGAAAACTAGGCACCAGAGACCCATGTTCCTATGGTGAAATGTGTTTGACTTGACCCAAGGAATAATGCTATGTATGTTTGTTCATAGGGTTGCAAGACACCCTTTATATACAATCCAATTTCAACAAATGATAAGCTGTATGAAGTAAAGGAGTGTTTTCATTTTACTCATTACACTAGATTAATGTCGTAGCTTCGCTTGCAATGTTTATTCCAGTCAGCTATTTTACTTGAAATTTTACTCACCGTTAGGAATTAATTGTATTAACTCAACCAATAAAGGACTGTAGGGTGTATTTCCATGGTCGGTCAGAATAGATTTGAGTACAGCAGGGGGTACAAATCTGGGGTAGGACTTAAGAATTTGGCAACGGGGGTACAAATCCGGGGGGTACGAATCCGGGGTAGGACTTTAGCACTGGACGACGGGGGGTACAAATCCGGGGGGTACAAATCCGGAGTAGGACTTTAGTATTTGGCGACGGGGGGTACAAATCCAGGGGGTACAAATCCGGGGTAGGACTTTAGCATTGGGCGACGGGGGGTACAAATCCGGGGGGTACAAATCCGGGGTAGGACTTTAGCATTTGGCGACGGGGATACAAATCCGGGGGGTACAATTCCGGGGTCAGACTTAAGGAAAATAATTTAATTAGAAACCAATTAGGTGTTGATGATTTAATAATGTATTGGGGGGTACATTTCCAGTCGCGAGCTGTTTCTCGAGCGATTTAGGCCCCGCCTCCTGTGACGTCAAAATGACGTAGCGTTTTTTGTGGGGGGTACAAATCCGGGGGGTACAAATCCGCTACCCCCTTTTCTGAAAATCAACTCAAGCTAAATCCAACTAAAACTTCTTTTCTCTGTATCCAATCATCTCAAAAGAAGGCTAGGGGTGGAAATTTCCTTCCGAGCCTGTCCATAGACGAAGAACAGATAGAATTAAGAACATCTGCTGACTTTTTGGGAGTGAGGTTGGACGATAGGCTGGGTTGGGATGACCATCTAACCGTATTAGAAAATAAGCTGGCTAAGAGTATTTTCATTTTAGGATCAATATGCAAATACCAGAATGAACATCTCAATAAACTTGTGTATCATGCTCTGTTTGAGAGTCACTTGCTATACTCAATTATTTTGTGGGGTGGCACCATAGGCAATAGAGAAAGAATTTTTGCTTGCCAGAAGAAGGCAATAAGAACAATGTCAGGCCTACCATTCAGAGCGCACTGTAGGGAGGCTTTTGTGGGGCTGGGGCTCCTTACGGTACCGAGTTTGTTTATTTTTGAAAACATTCTTTATGTAAGAAACTTTGATTCTCAAAAGATCAATGGTATATCCAGTCACATAATTATAATACTAGGTTTAGGGATAGGTATGCAGAGACACACAGACTTTCGATCTTCGAGAAAAAACCACAGTACATAGGTACCAAATTGTATCAAGCCTTGCCAAGCTCTTTGCGCAATATAAATAACTATAGTTCATTCAAACTTAGATTAAAGCAGTTTTTAATAGAACATTGCTTCTACAATTTGCAAGAGTTTTGGGAGTTGTGTCAAAATTTAAATAATCAGGCCTAACCATCCAAATTAGACACCTCCCATTCTCCTACCTAAATTTTCCTAACAGATGTGTCCTGCAACTTCGTGGGCACCTTGACAAGCTCTACACCTACGGGTCATCGAGCGCTACAGGATGTAAGATGTAAAATGTAAGAAAAAGAATTATACAAGTCACATTGAAAACATTGTTGGTTACACATGGTGTCTGTTTACATTTTCTCAGAACTGTCAAATCGCCACGTTGCGTTTTTGTTTACAATGTTGTTATAGGTTATAGAATGTTTACAATATCGCCTATTTTTAGAATTTTTTATTTTCATTTAACCTTTTTACATAGCTGTCAAAGTTTAATTTGATTTTATTTCTTGATTTACATGTATTTCACTTTGTTTAACTGCTTGTTTATTTTTTCCTGGGCCAATAGGAAACACCTTTTAGTTTTGACCGCAATATGAAACAATCTCTCTTTTCAGCTGCTGACTTGCAGCAAGTAGTACTGGGCTATTCAAAAACTCGCATATTTTTCTTTGTAAATATTATTTCATAAGAAAACTATTTACCAGGCCGCATCCATGACACATCCTCTCTCTGTTAATAAATAATTAATTTGGAAAAGCCCCTCAGTAATATTTTAAGCTGCGTAAGTGAACTTCCAGTCGCAATATTGCATCAAAAGTTTTTCTTTGCTACAAGTGCTACACTGAAACAGATGTTAGTTGACAATGTTTTTAGCACAGCTGAATTTTTAATAATGTACTTTTGTTTTGGCCAACTTAGGTGAATCCTACTTCTACTGTGGTTTCGACGCGACGCGACGGTCGGACAGCTCTATTGGCCTAGCCTCATTGCGCCAGCTCAGCATTCATCATGGCGGCTCACTCCCGTCAGGTCGAAAATGTTTTCCTACCCGGCAACTCGGAATTCTTGTAAACCTGCAACATTGATAAAAATATCCTTAGAATGTTGCCTGCAATGTTGGCATGGGGATTTTTACGATACAATGTTGCAAGCCTACTGATAATTTAGTTAAATAACCCCTCACTAAACTGAAGCACTCTATAGACATCATACAAAATTTAGAATAACTATCGGCCAGTCCAGCCGAGCACCCGAGCGGTCGCTGAATTACATATGTTGACCAGCACTGCTGAACTGCTAGGAAAAAATGCGCGCTATCGACGGCGGCCAGTAGAGCTGGCCGCGCGATAGCTGAGGAACAAGGCCGCTGTACACGTGGACAATAGTGACGTCCAGTAGCAATGGACACTAGTTAGTGGACGCCAGCGAATTAACATCTATTGTCTTCGTGAGTAGTGGCGGCCAGTAAAGTCAATCATATTTTTATTGTTAGTGGCCGTTGAGCGGCAAGTAAAGTAAAAAGGTCTCGTGACCTAGTGGCGGCCACTACTGGGACAGGCCAGTGGCCACTTGACTACTAGGTCACTGTATTCCGACTCATAAGGAGAGGTTGTTTGTATGTGTCCTGGGCTAATTATTATTTGTTTGTGAAATTTCATGTATTTAGTTCTAATTTTCTGTTAATTTTTTGTTTGTTTTGTTATTTTTATATGTAACAAATAATAATAAATTTCTTGATAAAATTTTTAATTTTTTTCCCCTGTACTTAGTGTGGGAGAAAGTATTTTACTGTCTCTCTCACGTACATAGTATAGGGAGAAAGTATTGTATTCATCAACATTTTTTTATTTTAGTTGTTAAAGGAAATATTCCTTTTAGTGTTACATGCTTAAAAAAAGGTTTTCTTATGCTTAAAAAAAGAACTATATGTTCTTTTGCATTTGAATTCGCTGAGTATGCAGGTCTGCTGCAACGGGGGTATTAACATTTTTGTTTTCTAATGGTATTAGAAAAAAGAAATTCAAAAAATCCCATCGTTTTAAAAATTGCTCTAATGATTTTCAACATTTAATTAGTACACCTCAACTGGTTGGGAAGGAATCTATTTTTTGTTTGTCAGTAAAAACAGAACGTAATCTTATGTTAAAGATATTTAAAATAATATCCCACATATTCACTAACCGATTTTGATAAATAATTTTTGTATTTGTGAGATAATTGTAAATTTGTTTTATTTAATTGTAGTTTTCCATGGATGTGACTTTAAGGAAGAAATTATGTATTGATTTCCCAATACCGGATTTTATGTTTTTAATATCAATTTAACTATAAAAAAATCAAATATAAAAAATAGGAATAGTCTACAGCTGTCACTCCCCACATGTCTGACACTGCAAATCTACTGGCGTCCACTAGAACTGTTCAGTGCAAGCTACTTAATGAGTATTGGTGTTTTGACCAGGCCTGGTGACAGGATTTGTGGGCCCCTATGTCTAACTGAGGAACCCGGGCCCCTACCCTGACGACCTTTTTATTTACTAATGTCATATCATTTCAGGCCCCATTCTTACTAATATCGTGTGGTTCCGGGCCCCCTTTTTTTATTCATCTCGTGTGGTTCCGGGCCCCTTTTTTTTTACTCATTTCGCGTGGTTCCGGGCCCCCATTTCACTCATCTTGTATGGATTCGGGCCCCCTGTGAGTTCGGGCCCCTGTGCATTTGCCCCCCCCCATCTCTGGCCCGGTTCTGACCGTCAAATTCACTGGCGGCCACTAGTGGTCATTGCCACTGGACGTCACTACTGTCCTCATCAGGGGCGGTCTGGCCATGTGGGCATTCGGGCAAATGCCAGGCAAGGGCCGGCCTCTTTAGGTCAGAAAAGGGCCGGTGGATTAAAAAAGTGGGCTTAATACCAAAATAAAAATCAGCCTCTTTTGTTGTTGAGCTGAGGCTGGCCCTTGTGGACCTACGTGGCCCATCCAATGAATTGTTCGATAAAAGTTACTCTAAGAGAGGCCCCGCCCTTTCAATTATTTCATTATTTTGGCAGCACCAGTGTCAAAATTACGGCCGCCGCGGCCCTAAGCCCAGATTACAGTGCGGCCCCCTTAAGCCCCCCAAAATCCCAAGGGCCTCGTCAAAAGGCAGGCCTTTTTTTAGCTGAAAGTTTTGCGGCCTCATTTATGGCCTCGTATATTCACTAAAAATACCTTATTTCTAACTTTACCACTAACAAATATATGGAACATATCAGGTGATCATGGCATTTGTTGACTCTAACAATTAATTTCTCAAAACAAATTTTGTTCAATAAATTTGCTTACAACTGAATTTCTTGATAACGGCAACCTATAAATCTCAGGGTGGTAGTAAATTTGAAAGAATTTCTGATGTGCCTTTAGGCATTTTAAGGTGTTCAGATAGCCTTGAAACACGATTTTGGGTTTCACATTTTGCAAATTTTCCCGGGGGTGGACCGCTGGACCCCCTCCGACCTGGGGGGTACTTCATACCCCCAGACCCCCCGGAAGTTTGCCCCCTTCTTTTCTGACTAGGGCCGGTTGCCTGAAAATGCCAGAGCCGTTTTTGTCCTCCCAGTCCACCCCTGGTCCTCATGTAAAGAGGCCTACAGCAGGAAATTTCCAATCCAATTCAAAGGGTTAAGTTTTGAGAGTCCCAATTTCATGACGCCTAGTATAGTCAATTGTACATCCATTATGATAGGTAAAAAATTAAGACGGCTTATGGTAGATTGTAAATGCGAGTGATTTCAGTAAAAGTGTATGGTTATTCAGGGATTTAAAAACCTTGGCTTGATTCAAGATGAACAGAACATTATCTACCTATGACAAGATGGTCATGAGCTAATGACCTTTAGATAAGACTGCTAATTTCATTTTTTTGACAAGCTTTATGCACCAAGTGTTCTTCATGCGGACGGTGGTGCTGAGACTTGGCTGAAGTCAGCAGATGAGTTGCTGGCTAACGACTTGAGGCTCTACCACCAATGATTTAACCGTAGAGCGGGCACATATGGAGTTTTCTTCCGCACATGTTTTTTTTATTAAAATAAACTGGCATAATGGATGTCGGCAGTCGTGTCCGGCTCTGGACCTCACGCACCTCATTACAGGAATTCCCTAAAGCTATCTATACCTCCCCACACCCCCTTGGTACCTTGTATTTGCTATTCAGTGATGCCGTGTCAGTTTGCAGACTGCCCTCTCTCGTAACACAGACAGTGATACATATTGTGTACTCGAAGATTTGGCCTACTTACTATGTTAAATTGAATTATTACACCTATTAAGTTGGTTAATTGTATCAACGATGAAATGTGATTCCTAGTGAAGTTTGTCAACATTGAAATACAATGTTTCATTATTAAACAAGTAAAATGGGTTAGATTTGTGCAATTTAATTGGTGTTGCGGAGTAAAACTCCACATGTGCACGATGCCGTTTTACCGGGGAAGCGCCCACTCAAGGGTTAATGATTTACAAGTTATTCCATCACGTAGAAATAGGTATATTTTTCAAATACAAATAGATCCTCACTTTATCAAACTAATTATTATTGGATTTTTTTTATTAAGTGCATATGAATCCTGATAATTTTCACTATAAATTTATGTTTTTATATTTTATATAAAATTACATATATTTATATTTCATTAGTTTTAAAATCAATACTTTATCGGCGGCTTATTGTTTTAAGAGTTTTAGCACACCCTTTTGATCCTTAGTTTAGCGATTTTCCCCTAAAGGGAAGAAGCTATCACCGTAGGCCTCATGGTAAGACCTAAGCCCGAGACCATGATAACTTCTCGTTGTGAGGCCACCAGAGGCAAAAAAACCATTGGTTCGAATTATTATATATATTGAATTCAAAATGTTCTATGTTGTACTGGGATATTTTAAAAACTTCTGCTATTTGGTAGGATTATTAAAGCTGCAAACGGATTGAAAAGGAAGTAGAGTGCAGCAAGCAAGCTGGCACTCAGGCAAACTTGTGATGTTCCATTCATTGATCCTTGAAAAGTACTTACAATAAATTGAGGGGTAGTTGTAACAAATTACAGCCTAAATTGTGTTTTTGAACAATACTTTTGATTTGAATACATCCATATTTGCATGTTTATTTCTGATAATAAGGCCACGGCCTTATAAATGGCAATGGCAATACCACGTTATACTGAAAGGTAAAAACCTTACAAAGCCATGGCTACTCTATTTTAGGCAACTTATTTCTTCTCTAATTTAATTTTTCTTCCTGGTTATATCATTCCAGTTAACAAACATATCGTGCTCAAACTTTGAAACAACTTTTAAAATTGTAAAAAAAAGTAAGAAATGTAAAAATGTAATAAAATTTTATTTAAGATTATACAAAAATTGTAGTCAGATTCTGTGCTTGACAAGTATTTGGTTGCAAAAAATACAGGTACCAGTAATGAATATTTTTACAACAACAATAAAGTTATCATGCTTGATTTGTAAGGACACTTTGTAAAGGCAGTTTTTTTACAAAAGAATAGGTATAAAATTAAAGGTACACAGAGGATGAACTACAATCAGTTCCACAGTTTGGATCACATATTAAAAAAATCTCATGCAGACTCAGAAACAAAACTGTAGTAAGCTAACTGGGCCTTTTTATATAACTGAGGTAGGCCAACTAACAAAAATTACAATGGAATAAAATAAAGCTTAATTTAAATATTATGTACACAAATAAATAACTTAAATGAACTGGACAATTTTACAAGTAGTAACTATAATACAATACACATAATACAGGCACTTATTTTAACCATTAAGATGGACTAGTGTTCTAAAACAAGGACTAGCTCAATATAATTTTTAAACGGTCAAAAAGTTTAAAAGTTATTTCTTGAAATTGATTTTTTCAAAATATTTGTAAAAAACAATTAATTTATAATGAAGACATTTTTGTTTTGATGATATAATACACACAAATGGAACAAACTGAAATAACCAAATGAGATGGTAAAAAAGACAATGAACACAAGACATCACTTATTCTCATAGACACAATTCCATTTCAAAGAGTTATTAAATCAATCTAAACCATAATTTCTTTGTTGTTCCAAAAAATAAGAAATGAAACACCTAAAATTAATAACTATGATTATAAAATACAATGGTTAGCACTGGAACAAACAATTCATTACAAAAATGTGTGTCTAACACAACAATCGAGGACTTAGTGTTGCACTAAAAAAAAAATCATACACAACCTTCAGGTTACTATACAACTAGTGATTATTACAGTAGGGCGTCACTAATTCAAAATTCAGGGGACAGACAATTTTGTTTGAAATATTGAGGGTTTGTTGAATTGAAGGGGTCCCCCATAAAATGTTCTGAGCAACTAAATTTCAAAATCTGAGATATTTAGGTGAAAAAGGTTCAACAGGAGCTAGACCATGTTACATTTTGTTTTAAAGATATTTGAATTCGAAGCACTAATTTTGTCTGTCAAAGTTTGCATGCTTCGCGGGACTGCACGCACTTTCTGGGGAATCACATTCTATTCGCCGGACGATGGACTTCCCAACTGTCATTGCGTTGTCGCCCAGCGATCAAAATCGCGTAAATAAAAATAAAATACGTGAATTGAATATTGGAAATATAAAAGAAAAATACCAGGAACGAATATAGAAAAGCTGGATTACCCAATATTTTAAAAGCTACGAAGCCAAGGCCTGTAAAATTGCCCCCAAAAGAAGTGAGTAGAATAATGTTTTAAGCACCACATTTGGATAACTTTCAGCAAAATTAAGTATCACGTTATTTAACCACATTACATTTTTGTACTTTTAAATCAATACAATCGTTTTATGCTGTAATCAGTTTTATTTTCGTTTATGATGGTATTCCTACACTCCCTGGTGTTTTCTTCCAAAGCAGAAGAGCAGTCCGTCGGAGAATGTTTCAAGCGCCAGTCGTTTGGAACGTTATAACCCCCAATAAAACACATAAAATATTTTAAAATGCTTAATGGCTAGTGAAAATTTAATATAAGGCGATATTATATTATAGATAGGGTATTAAAAAATTATACATGATTCCAAGTTCTAACCTTGAAAAAAGTATAAATTTTAGGATTCAACTTTCACGCTTGATTACTCGAAACTAGGTTTTTGTCGCTTGGAACGTTTTACGGGGGGCCACTTTAATTATTATAGAGGTTATTGTGAATGAAATTTAAATTATGGAGGTCTGTTTGTTTACAAGCATGTTCACTGGTGAAAAGAAAACTCAGCAATGGATTCAGAGTACAGGATCACTGGTTTATGTTTCAAATGTTTTATTGTGCTTAATTCAGATATGAGGCTTAAATTTGTTTCAGTTCAAACTGTAGAGGTTGATTTTGAATTTAAGAGCAACAAATAACAGCAACAAATTTTGAATTAAAGAGGCTTGAGTCGACAAATATTCTAACTTCAAATGCTACTTTACGCATATAAATCATTTTGAATTTTCGGCGTATTATTTTTTAAATATTAGAGGTTTTGAAAAATGGACAGACAAATATCCTGGTTATATAGGTTCAAAGGTACATTAAATTAGTGAGGTCCTATTGTACTTTTCAAATTAATTTATTTACAAATAAATTAATTTGAAAATTAATATAAAATTTTATTGAAATTATCATTTTTCATACAGCTAAGTGGTTCTATTCAACTATTTTTATAACACTTACGACATCTTTAAAAACATCCAAAAATATATATCTCTTTGTTGTCAGAACATTTAACTTCCAACCAAAAGAAACCTAAGCAGGAAGTTCTAATTGGTAATTTCTTAATCGTTTAGTGTAAGGCTGGAAAACTGCCTCAACACACCGATATCCGTGGGAATGTACAGGTGTTCCATGTCTTTACGAAACTTCACCATGTCGTGATCGAGAAACTCCGTTAACATTGTTCTCAAAGCGAGATCACTCGTTACCAACATCTCCTCCCGACAACGGCTGTACAGATCACTGAATGCCATTCCTGCAACAAGAGAGAACATTTGAGTTCATAACATGGAAGTACAGATCAAAATCTACTGACTCAGCGATAGGACAGATTAAAATCAACTGACCCGGCAGTGGACAGTTTGAAATTAACTGACCCGACACTGGGGCAGTTTGAAACCAACCGGTCCGGCATTGGGACAGTGTGCAATCAGCTGACCTGGCATTGGGACAGTGTGCAATCAGCTAACCTGGCATTGGAACTGTGTGAAATCAGCTGACCGACATTGGGACAGTGTGAAATCAACAAGCCCGGCAGTGGGACAGGTTGAAATCAACTGACCCAGCAGTGGGACGGCTTGAAATAAACTGACCCGGCAGTGGGACGGCTTAAAATCAACTGACCCAACAGTGGGACAGGTTATAATCAACTGACCCCGTGGTGGCACAACTTGAAAACAACTGACCCAGCAGTGGGACGGCTTGAAATCAACTGACCTGGCAGTGGGACGGCTTGAAATCAACTGATCCGGCAGTGGGACGGCTTGAAATCAACTGACCTGGCAGTGGGACGGCTTGAAATAAACTGAGCCGGCGGTGGGACGGCGTGAAATCAACTGACCCCGGCAGTGGGGCAGCTTGAAATCAACTGACCTGGCAGTGGGACGGCTTGAAATCAACTGATCCGGCAGTGGGACGGCTTGAAATCAACTGACCTGGCAGTGGGACGGCTTGAAATCAACTGACGTGGCAGTGGGACGGCTTGAAAACAACTGATCCGGCAGTGGGACGGCTTGAAATCAACTGACCTGGCAGTGGGACGGCTTGAAATCAACTGACGTGGCAGTGGGACGGCTTGAAAACAACTGACCTGGCAGTGGGACGGCTTGAAATAAACTGACCTGGCAGTGGGACGGCTTGAAAACAACTGACCTGGCAGTGGGACGGCTTGAAATAAACTGAGCCGGCGGTGGGACGGCGTGAAATCAACTGACCCCGGCAGTGGGGCAGCTTGAAATCAACTGACCTGGCAGTGGGACGGCTTGAAATCAACTGATCCGGCAGTGGGACGGCTTGAAATAAACTGACCTGGCAGTGGGACGGCTTGAAAACAACTGACCCAGCAGTGGGACGGCTTGAAATCAACTGACCTGGCAGTGGGACGGCTTGAAATCAACTGATCCGGCAGTGGGACGGCTTGAAATAAACTGAGCCGGCGGTGGGACGGTGTGAAATCAACTGACCCGGCAGTGGGACGGCTTGATATCAACTGACCTGGCAGTGGGACGGCTTGAAAACAACTGACCCAGCAGTGGGACGGCTTGAAAACAACTGACCTGGCAGTGGGACGGCTTGAAAACAACTGACCCAGCAGTGGGACGGCTTGAAATCAACTGACCTGGCAGTGGGACGGCTTGAAAACAACTGACCTGGCAGTGGGACGGCTTGAAAACAACTGACCCATCAGTGGGACGGCTTGAAATCAACTGACCCAGCAGTGGGACGGCTTGAAATCAACTGACCTGGCAGTGGGACGGCTTGAAATCAACTGATCCGGCAGTGGGACGGCTTGAAATAAACTGAGCCGGCGGTGGGACGGTGTGAAATCAACTGACCCGGCAGTGGGGCGGCTTGAAATCAACTGAACCGGCAGTGGAATGGCGTGTAATCAACTGACCCGGCAGTGGGTCGGCTTGAAATCAACTGATCCGGCAGTGGGACGGCTTGAAATAAACTGAGCCGGCAGTGGGACGGCGTGAAATCAACTGACCCGGCAGTGGGACGGCTTGAAATCAACTGACCTGGCAGTGGGACGGCTTGAAAACAACTGACCCAGCAGTGGGACGGCTTGAAATCAACTGTCCTGGCAGTGGGACGGCTTGAAATCAACTGATCCGGCAGTGGGACGGCTTGAAATAAACTGAGCTGGCGGTGGGACGGTGTGAAATCAACTGACCCGGCAGTGGGGCGGCTTGAAATCAACTGAACCGGCAGTGGAATGGCGTGTAATCAACTGTCCCGGCAGTGGGACGGCTTGAAATCAACTGGTCCAGCAGTGGGACGGCTTGAAATCAACTGACCTGGCAGTGGGACGGCTTGAAAACAACTGACCCGGCAGTGGGACGGCTTGAAATCAACTGACCCTGCAGTGGGACGGTTTGAAAGCAACTGACCTGACAGTGGGACGGCTTGAAATCAACTGGCTCGGCAATGGGACGGTTTGAAATCAACTAACCCCAGCAGTGCGATGGTTTGAAATCAACTGACCCCGGCAGTGGGATGCCTTGGAATCAACTAACCTGGCAGTAGGACGGTTTGAAATCAACTGACCCCGGCAGTGAGACGGTTTGAAATCAACTGACCCGGCAGTGAGATGGCTTGAAATCAACTGACCCGGCAGTGAGATGGCTTGAAATCAACTGACCCCGTGGTGGCACGGCTTCAAAACAACTGACCCAGCAGTGGGACGGCTTGAAAACAACTGACCCATCAGTGGGGGGGTTTGAAAACAACTGACCGGGCAGTGGGGGGGTTTGAAAACAACTGACCCATCAGTGGGACGGCTTGAAAACAACTGACCCATCAGTGGGGGGGTTTGAAAACAACTGACCCGGCAGTGGGACGGCTTGAAATCAACTGACCCGGCAATGGGACGGCTTGAAATCAACTGAGCCAGCAATGGGACGGCTTGAAATCAAATGAGCCGGCAGTGAGACGGTGTGATATCAACTGACCCGGCAGTGCGACGGTTTGAAACCAACTGACTCGGCAGTGGGACGGCTTGAAATCAACTGACCCGGCAGTGGGACGGTTTGAAATCAAATGACCCCGGCAGTGCGACGGTTTGAAATCAACTGACCCTGGCAGTGGGGCAGCTTGAAATCAACTGACCCCGGCAGTGGAATGGTTTGAAATCAACTGACCCCGGCAGTGGAATGGTTTGAAACCAACTGACTCGGCAGTGGGACGGCTTGAAATCAACTGATCCGGCAGTGGGACGGTTTGAAATCAAATGACCCCGGCAGTGCGACGGTTTGAAATCAACTGACCCCGGCAGTGGGGCAGCTTGAAATCAACTGACCCCGGCAGTGGAATGGTTTGAAATCAACTGACCCGGCAGTGGAATGGTTTGAAATCAACTGACCCCGGCAGTGTGACGGTTTGAAATCAACTGATCCCGGCAGTGGGACGGATAGAAATCAACTGACTTGGCAGTGGGACGGCTTGAAATCAACTGACCCCAGCAGTGAGACGGCTTGAAATCAACTGACCCGGCAATGGGACAGCTTGAAATCAACTGACCCAGCAGTGGGACGGCTTGAAGTCAACTGATTCCAGCAGTGGGACTGTTAGAAATCAACTGACCTGGTGATGAGACGTCCGTGAATGAATACTGTTACTGCTGATCCAGTGGGTACAATAATGAGATGTCAACCTCTTGCAGTCAGTACCTTCAACTGACCTGCTCTTGTGACAGTTTTCCCACTTAATTATACAATCATTGTATTAATAAGTCCCAATTAACAAATTTGCTTTAAAAATACAGCCCTATTTGCTTTTGCACCTTTGCAAAAAATGATGAAAAATGAAGAATTTATTACTATTACCACTTGTTTTGCACCACAAAATGAGGGACTTCCACCTTAAAACAGTCTTCTGATGCGTCTTAACTTTATATGGAGGTCTGATTTTATTTTCTTAACTGAGAGTAACTGGAAAGCTCACAATTTTATTCTAATACGGTGTTCAGACAAAAAATAATTGTTGATTTAATGTTGAGTTGATGTTTATTGTTTATCAAATCCACGGGAAAAATTTCTTCTTAACCTTAAACAACCACAACCACCTTCAACCACAGGACTATTTTTTTCCTAAGGGTTGCTCTGAAATCAAAAAGTATTTGTTGGGTAGCTTCAAAAAAATTGTTTGTGTCTTTTTCCTTCAGTATCAATAATGAAAATGCAAAAAAACTACACTTCTGAAGGATTTCAAAGAAGATCAAATAAGAAAAAAAGTTTCAAATAAGAAAAATAGTATCATTCAAACCATAAATGTTTCCAAACGTAAGTTCCAAAGTAATACTTTAAATATTTAATTTATTCCAAATCAGAGTAGGTAGTCATACTCGCACAGCTTTAGAATTAATGGAACAGCTTTTTCTTTCCCTGTATAATAGATGTAATAGATAATAGATGCTGTTTATACTAATTACAGTAATTGCTAACTGTTATAGCAAGTTCAAAACTTGTAGCTGTATGGCCTCAACTATATTACACCTCTCCCTGAAACTTCAAAATTACTATAACACTCAAATTTAAATAGGTTCAAAATCAACCTCTAAAACGTAAAATTAAAAACTTTATTAATACCATTATATTTTGGATTGTTTTCATCCAGATGTTTCTGCAGAATAATACGGAACACTCCTCGAGAATTTTGCGTCAGAGATCGATAAACGTTGAGAAGCGAAGACAAAGCTAGAGATCCTGAGTTATGGACCATCAGCGAATTTTCATACGAAGTCTCCTCCTGGTACGGCAGGAATGAAGTTGTGTCTTCCCACACGAAGTTGAAGGCACTCAACTTCGCCTGATCCCATACTGAAAAAAATCAGGTGGTTTTGAAAAAATTACCTCAAAATGTTGTAACGCTTAAAACTGTTACCACTACTTCTTTTACTAAATAAGTATAAGAAGTTGTGTTGGTAATATCAATATTCCATGTGCTCTGGATCCATTGTTACACAATTCTTTAAAACTAATCTTGCAAAAACTATAAAAATGTTTTCTGAAACAAAAAAATGCACTATACAGATTTGTTATTGAAATAAAAAATTCAATAAATAAAAATAATAACATTATTTACCTTTTGAGAAATAGTATAAATTTACCTAAGGTAAAAAGGCTGAATTTTTTGGGGAAATTTCACAGTTACGAGTCTGAAGTTCAAAGAGAGTCAAGGATCCTCAAATTTTCTGCACCCCTGAGATCTTTCAGGCAAACCATAAAAGCAATTTACTGAGGCCCAATAAGATCAATTAAATTTTAAAATTACACCCTACATCTCCTTATTAATAAATTTACAACCCACTTTAAACACAACCGTTAAACCGTAACTCACACAACGGGCAGTTGATGTGATCGACGCTCGCCACCAAGTGCACTCTGGGTAGGCTGGCGAGCCGAGCGAGCAGCTGTTGCGTCTTGTCACATCGCAGGGGCTCCGCGTCGATGTTGTGGATCACCAGAAACACGCGGGGCATCCAGCGTCGACCTTCGATCCAGTCGATCACAGCGTGCGGTGATGGTAGCGAGTGCTTCAGTCCCAACAGGTCGGTGGCTATACTATCTACGATCTAGGGGGAAATGACAATTTTATGTTTTATGACCTCTTTTAATCACTAAGGAACAGGGACAAAGCCAAGATTCAGATTACTGGGAGGTTTGGGGGGTCCAGGGGTCTCCCCCGAAAAATTTAGAAGCAACATAGTTAATTTTAGACAATTAGACAAAATTTAATTTCACTGTAATTCAATTTGATTTGCAATATAAAAAGAATAAACAATAAGTATGATTTGTAACATCTGATTAAAAATATGAAAATATAACAATAAGTAGCATTTTATTTCAATCTTTTTTAATTTAACGGGAAGGTTAGGGTCCAAACCCTTGGACTCCCCCTTGCCTATGTCACTGTATGGAACGAGTGTGACAAGCTACAGTTTCTAATGAAGTTATATCTCATTCATTTTTTTTATGAATTCACACTGATGCAAAGTCCACTATTTTCATGAATTTTACTTCTGCCTAAACTTTCACTTATAAAAACCACTCTGCAAATCACTCAATGCTATTATATTAGGTAAAGACAGCTCTACCTGCAAAAATTATCAAATTCTTAAGATAATAATAAATAGATTATGAGAAAAATAAACAAAATGAAAACTCATAGGCAAATAGTAATAGATTATGGTACTCAATTCAATTCAAAACATCCTTTATTTGTATAGTACCTTACATACATAAATAGTGTCATATCTATAACCTAGTAAAATAAACAATGGTGTGTTGGAAAATAATTCTATGAGTAAAGTCCCCAATCTATTTCCAAACCAGACTATTTACAAAACATGTTTATATTTTTAGTTGTAAACAAGGTATACTGAGTTTGGCCTGGTGACATCAGGCCTCTAATTAAAAACTTCAGTCCTTTACTGTTCTCAAGTGAAGCCCTTTCTTGAAATTCTGAGATGTATTGACTTTTACAAACTTAAAAACCCTCCAGCTGTTGTAGACATATGACTGCGAAAAGGAAGCCCCTCACTTTTTAATATATAGATTTTGGGCAATAAGGGAGACAGGCAACTACTATTTATCCAGGTATGAACTATTATTACAAGCTATTGACTCGCCAGTTATGAGTAATGTAGACACTTTGTCCTTTGATCAGATTTCAGAACAAGAAGTTCTTATCAGTCTAAATAAACTCAAACCTAAGAGAACGATGGGCCCAGATGGCATACCTCCTTATGTATTTAAAGCTTGTGCTGAGATTTTAGTTTCACCCTTACATCATTTGTTCAATTTGTCATTAATAAATAGTAATTTCCCTGACTTTTGGAAACTTGCTAAAATTGTACCAGTGCCTAAGAAAGGAACTAGTAATGACATAAAAAATCACAGACCAATTGCTATTTTATCTACACCTGCTAAAGTGTTTGAATCTATTATCTATAACAGGCTTTTCTCACATGTCAAAAAATACATTAGTGACTATCAACATGGTTTTTTCTGTAAAAGATCCATTACTTCTAATTTACTAAATTTTTCACAATATTGTAGTGTAAATATTGATAACAACAAACAAGTTGATGTTATTTATACAGATTTTGAAAAAGCCTTTGATAAGGTGGATCACTTGACGTTGCTAGCTAAATTGAATTTTTATGGCCTAACTGATTCTCTTATAAATTTTTTCTGTTCTTATTTGCATAAAAGAAGACAGTATGTCAGTTATGAAGGGTATTTCTCTGAGGAACAAATTGTAGGATCGGGCGTTCCTCAAGGGTCAAATTTGGGGCCATTACTTTTTATAATTTTCATAAACGACATACAAAATTATGTAAAGCATTCTGAGTTGTTATTGTATGCTGATGATTTAAAATTATTCAAAACCGTCGAAAGCTTAGATGATTGTCAAGAATTGCAGCGAGATTTAGATTCATTGATTATTTGGAGCTCCAAACATTTAAAATTTAATATTGACAAATGCTCAGTAGTTTCATTTACCAGAAAAACCCCTCAGCTCCAAATTGTGTTTGGTTATGAGATGAATAATGTTAAGTTAAATAGGAAATCATCTTTCAAAGATTTAGGTATAATTTTTGACTCAAAATTTACATTCAAAGATCATATAGTTTCTGTATGCAAGTCATCATACTCTTTGCTGGGATTTATTAAAAGATCAAGTTTATTTTTTGAAAACACCAATTCTCTAAAATTATTATTTTTCTTACTTGTGCGATCGAAACTTGAGTATGGCTCGTTAATTTGGCATCCTCACATCAATTACCTTTCTGAAATGATTGAAAGTGTTCAAAAAAGATTTTTGAAATTCCTTCATTACAAATCTTTTGGTTTTTATACAAATTTAGTACCATACACTGAGCTACTTGAAATCTTTGAAATGTCTAGTATGGTAAAAAGATATAAGCTAAATACTTTATTGTGTCTTTACAAGTTGTTAAAGGGTCAAATAGACGATAATGCATTAATGTCACAGGTCGCTTTTGCTGTCCCTCGCCTTGGCTCTCGCAGCCAATATCTTTTTTCTCAAAAATATTCAAGGACCAATCTGGGTTTCAATTCTTCCATTAACAATATGTGTAGGCTTTATAACTGTTACTGTCATGAAGTTGACATATTTTTTGACTCAATAAATATATTCAAGACTAAATTGTTAAGTAACATAAATAATTTTTAAAAATAAAAAATCTTGTAATTTGCTAGTAATTTCTAAGTTAGGCTACTTTTTAAGATTCTAAGTTCCTTGTTCTTGTTGTATTGTTTTCACAAAACTATTTATTTCTATAATGTAAATGTTAACCATATGTTGTCTGCTGCTGTCTTCAAGCATGTTAATTTGTGATTTGTCTTAATGCTTGGTATAATTGGCAAATTTGCTGTACTGAAGCATTCAATAAAGAATTTATTTATTTATTTATTTATTATTTTGGCAACTCATCACTACTGTAATAAAAAACAAAAAATTGTTTTTTAAATTGGTATATTTCGACCTCTTATCAGAGGTCATCTTCAGCCATGATAACCTTAGTAAATTATGGTATTTATTCGCAATAAATCACTTATTTACCTCTTTTATGCTGAGACTTGGAAAGAATCCATTGACAACCAGCACATGGCTATTGGGCAGCATTTTGCAGTAGAAGTTCTGAAGTATCTTATACTTTGAACCCAGGCCGTATGCAAGAATACTGAACCCCTGACTGCAACACATAAAAAAAATATTTTGGGCGAATCAGTATTGATTAAAACTGGGATCACCAAAACCTTGAATGGGCAACATATCTCAACCCCATTCAAAATGAAAAGAATTGTGAAGCTTCATTAACTTCAAGCCTTGGCACAAACAAAATCCACCAGGGCAATGACAAAATTAAAAACAAATTTGGACCAACGTGATTGTGCCTACAGTGATTTTCAGCTCTTAATTAATGCACATTCCACAGAAAATGTTTTTTTTTCAATTACATAATTTTTCCTTTATTTTAACTGGTACATTTTTACTTTAAGCATCCAGTTACTTCACATGGCAATTTTGGAATACCAAATTTCACAACTCTTAAGGTCTTTAAAAGGGTGTGATCAAAAATAATTTTTCCAATTAATTTGCATGTTTAAATTGAATGATTTCAGTTGGGAAATTTAGATTCAAGAGTTGGGAAATTCAAGGTCAACAACAGATGGGAAAATCAGATGACCTCCCCCACCTAGAATTTTTTGTTGCGACGCCACTGATCAAAGTTTGTCAATAAATAAATACAGGGTTTTTTTTAAACGCAACTCATTTTTAATATTGAATGATGCACATATAAATATGAAATGGGTATTGATTTCCCGATCTTTACATTTCGTACAATATATTATTTAAGTTTGATCACATTTAGTTCACATTAGGGGTGTGCGATGCATCGAAAATGCATCGAAATTACGATTCGATTCGATTGGATGCATCAAATCGCGATTCGATTCGGCTTGCATCGGTATTCTTCTATTCACTAGACGCCAATAGTCTAAAATATATGTTGAAAGCAATTAAATAAACATTTAAACTATGTAAATGCATAATATTAATGTTCAAAGCAGTTTATTGAATCGTAATGAAGTTATGAAAAGCTTAGTGCGTAGTAATACTTTCAGACTCTAGATGCTTAACAACAAAGAACGCGTAATAAAGGCTGCGTGACAAAGTAGTGCATTGTTATTTTTTCGCCATGTTTGAAAATTATTGCAATAGATGTTTCTCTATTTTATAATGAGTTTTAAATGATTATATGCCTGTATAATTCCATTCACGAATTTCAATGACGAGAATAAAACGAGCATTACGACAGTCGGCGGCAGCTTGCAGTGTGACCGCGATTCGTAATACTTTCAATAGTTTATTCCAGCAGAGAAGGGTATTTTTGCGGGTAAACACGGTCTACAAGTGTTAACACTGTTTTGTGATGCTCAGCTGTTGAGCTGTCTGCCGTCGTCGTAAGCCCAGCACTGCGCAGTAATTAGTGTTTGTTTAAAAATAAATATGTGGTTTTACATACCTGATCAATCCAGTTCAATTCTTATTATAATCTCATGGATTATTGCAATTTCGGCATAAATGCCATAATCAGATCCTTTTGCACGAAAACTTAGCTTCTTTAAGAGTTGTCAACTTTTTTAAAAAATAAATAAAACATTTAAACACTTAGTACATTTAAAAACTGGTCACACAAGAACTTGGATTTAACATGCATGCTGGCCAGCAAGTATCAGACCATACTGAATACAAGTTCTTGTGTGACCAGTTTTTAAATGTACTAAGTGTTTAAATGTTTTATTTATTTTTTAAAAAAGTTGACAACTCTTAAAGAAGCTAAGTTTTCGTGCAAAAGGATCTGATGATGGCATTTATGCCGAAATTGCAATAATCCATGAGATTATAATAGGAATTGAACTGGATTGATCAGGTATGTAAAACCACATTTTTATGTTCATATCCAGTTCTGGGGCTCAACACCAAAAATGATGAAAAGTGTTTGTTTCTTTTGACTGTAGCGCGAATGCAATTGAATGTTTTGTTTTGGAGTAATTGAATGACAAATAAATAAAGATGTCTGAAGACTGCAACGAAGAGATCGTAGACGATGCGGGCTCAAGTAGCCAAAGCTTTGTTGAAACAGATAGTTACGAATGACTATACCGACACCAGTAGGGATAGGCCTACTTTAATTGTATCCGAGAAAAGTTACTTAGGCTAATTGTTATAATTATTAGATGACTTACCAAACTTAGAACTGATTAATTTTTACTTGGACTGCTTGGGTTTTTTTAAGAAAAACTTTAGGCCACCTTCACACTAGGTCACTGTGACCGTGGTCACTGTGTCCGGAAAAATTTTTAAGCATAGAGTTAAATGTAGCCCTTCACACTATAGGTCATAAGGCGAGTTCACACTAGGTCACACGGGGTCGTAAGGCAATCAGCTCGGGTACGGCTCGGTAATTTAATAAATTCTCAAGGTCCCCCTCGATAACAAGAAACGTTATTTTTAGGTTTCTCGAAACGTCGGGTTTTTTGTTTTGTGGCGTTTATGTGTTTTTCGTGTGGGTTTACGTGTTTCGTGACTGTTTTTGTAATATTGACAAGAGGATTTTACCTACAAAATCTTCACCATAGGACCAACGCCATAAATATAGCCTAAAGGTGGTGAGTTTCCCAATAAATGTCCAGCATAATTCAGACACCCCACCTAAAAATGTCTTTTAAAGAATGAGAAAATAAAGTTTTTGTTTGCATAAAAAAACACCCTGAACTATGTTAAAACAAATTTGGTTCATGCTGAGGAAATTATAAAGTCTGTTCAGGTTGACAAGTATCTATCGATTCTACCAGCGATTTCTCGTGCAAACCCACTCACCTGAGAGCAATCATCCACCTCTCATGTGTGTCGATGTCACCTGCCCTTCGCTTGGCCAGGACGGAGCAGTGTGCTGGGGCCACCGAGCTGTTCTTGAGCAACTGGAGTACGTCTGCCGCGTCCAACCGGGGGGTCCGCAGCCGGCTCAACACGTGATCCGATGTCTTGGACTTAGTCGATTTGGACTCGAAGTATTCATCCGCCGTGAATATCTGTGGGAGAGTAAATGGGAGTAAGTTTGATTTTAGGTACAATTAACGCCTTAGTTCAGCTGATAGAACAATATTCCAGCTAAATCATTACAGGTTTTAATTTTTCCATTGCTCAAGGTTATTTCAGGACAGTAAAATTATGTTTTAACTATTTACGCAAAGAACTGGAGCGTGAGTGAATTGAGGAGGACAAAATAGATTCAAAATGGTTATAGACCCATCATTGCCTGACAAGGGCAATATTCTGTCCTTATATTAAGATGTCGTTTCTAGCTATCCCATCCACAATCATCTTCGAGCCATAACATACCATAACAGTTGAGTTATTGAGTTTGAGTTTGAGTTTTGAGTTATTTTGAAAAACTACTGTATACGTTGAAAATCGCTCCAAAAAAAAGACGTTATTTATTTATTTATTTATAACAGTTTCTAAGACTTAAAATAACTTAAGGGCCAGTGTATATGGCCACCTCGTAACAATGGTGGGTTGAGACCACAATATTCATAATTAAATTTAAGACTGAAAATATAACATTCAAACCTACACACATTGGTTATTACAGACTATACTTCTCGCCTTACCTGATCTGATCCTGTCAACCCAGACACTTTAAAACTCGTTATGTTGAATAAAGATTGTGTAACTCCGACTTACGTAGTTGGCATCTTTCCCCCGGCTCTTCGCAGACATCGGCTGGAACCGCAGCGAGCGTCGACAGCTGCGTCTCGGTCCTTCGCTCCCTTTGCCCGAGTCTCTGTCCGAGTCGTCATCGTCCGAAGGCTCAGAGTCGCTCGACTCGCTGGCGCTGCCTTCAAAATCGCTGTCTGAGCCCGTCTCATCCTCTGAAGGGTCTTCATATTCCAACTGTTTCTTGTACACCTTTATCGCTGCAGATTTAAATCAAACTTATTTGATTATCCTTGCATAATATCCAACGAGTCTGGTGACATGGTTATGCAAAACTAGGGATTCAAAAATCATGAACACTTGAGAGCACTGGAACATTTAAAACCTGTTATTTTATGCTGGAAACGACTTGGGGCTTAAAAACGGTCTCGATGACATCGAGCAAAACAGGTTACAAGGACATGTTTGTTAAATGGAATTTAAGTATTTTGCTCATGTATGTTACTTGAGAATTCATAAATCAATAATAATTCTACCTTTTAATAACATGCTTGTAAAATTTAAATTTTTATTTTAATAAATTGAGCAATCTATATAAAAAAGGAAATACATGCTAGTTTTCTTAAAAAATAATAGTTATCGAATACAAAGGCAATCCAGAGCAAACAGATATTTGAGAAATAACCAATTGTTACATTTGCCTTCAAAACCTGTTCGATAAATACCAAAAGAATGGAAAAGTTCAATTCAAAATAATTTCGATTCAAAACTGATTTTTCTAAAATCACAGCCAAAATTTAAAATTACCTACCTAAAAGTGATTGTATAAAGCATACAAGTGGCAAAGAATTAAACCGTAACAAAAAAAATGTGTTTGCAAAGCGAACTTATTAACCTACCCTTGACAGTTCTAGCCCGAGTGTTATAAGGTGTTTTCGCTATTGAAATCACGCTTTCTCCGACACTCTTGCTCGGAGTTTGGTTGCGATTTCTCAGAGTCTGACTCAAAGGAGTTTTTGCAGCCCTTGTGCTCGGTGTTACAGGAGAACCGATAGGCAAAGCTCGCCTCGGAGTCAAGACTTTAGAAGGCGTCTTCCTCGGTTTCGGAGTTTCAGACCGATTTTGTTTTCCAGCCGATTCCAAAGCTTTCTGGAGCATTCCTTGTCTTTTTCTCGGCGTTCGGAAGGAGCAAATCTTACCGCCCTCAACTTCATCTTCATCGCAGAGATCTATACATAATAAACATGGTAAAAATAATTTTGGAGATGATAACATAACTGCATTTCTCAATATTTACAGTTTAAAATAAAAATCTAACACTTACAACTCCACTCTAAGTGATTCTAGTTAAGCTCAAAGAAATAAGAAATAAATTAGTGTTTCAAGACCCAGGCCAAGAAACGTAATGAAACTTGTTTTTACTGACCAGTGATGGAAATAACAATCATAACACCGACAAACATTTTAAAAAGAAGGGTCTCAAGGTAAATATTAGAACATAGATTCATTATTTTGCAAGCAAAACAATACTGCCATATTGTTCGTTTACATGATTTTTGTGTTTACGGTCTCGATGTGAACTATAAACTGCTTTTCAATCACATTGATGTGAGCTAGCTGCTCTTATTCATTTTGGCTACTCTTCTCACAAGTATCGTTTCTGTCTGACAGTTTGTTGATAAAGATGTAACGAGATGATAAATAAATGTCTCATGAACTAAAGCATCAGGCATTTAAAGTATGAAAACATTATTACAAAATGTTAATGTATTACTTTAGTGAAGTTATGTCATAAAAACTCATCATATCAGTCTTTAAAAAATATATTCCTTAAATGCATTCAATACAAACAATATATACTAGCCTCTTGGTTTTTCACATTTCTCTTCGATGTGAGATTCTGTCTCTTCTTCAAAGGTTTCTTCTTCTATAGTTTCTACTCCAACATTACTAATCGTTCTCTTTCTTGATTTCCTATTCGACTTCGGGGTACCAGAAACTGGCTTCGAAACAGTGCCGGTGGCCTCATTCTGCTCTGTTACAAAATAATTAATAGATTATAGTATTTGATTGAATTGAAAGTAATTTGTCCTAAAATATTAAAGGGAATATTAAGCAATCTTCCTCTTAGCCAAAAGACAAAAGCTTGATTTAAAAAGGATATTCTTTACAAATAGTACCGTAGCCTATGGTAGAAATAAGAGAAAAAGTAAGTGGAGGTAGAAGTAATTGAAACAAAAATTATACTTGTAAACTAACTATACTATACTTGTAAATTAACTTGTCGATGCTCCTAATCGACACATTAAAAATATACATCGGTATCTCCATGGGAAATATGTTATTTTGGCAGCCATGTTGAAAATGGTGTCAAAAGCATTAAAGATTCAGAAAGTTATTGCTTTAGATGATATATGATTGAATATTATGGCACTGAATCACTACCGATAATTGACCTGTGGTGAGAACTTCACTTTGACTGGGTAAACATTTTTTACCGCCATCTTAATCTGCCATGCTGGATGTAATAATTTTTTCAAATGTAAACATAATATTATGACACATCGTTACACACTAGATTTTCATGCTGATTGCAATGCCGAAATCTGTTTTTTTACATCTTGATTCATTTTCAACAACAAAGTATCCTAACAAAGTTTCCAAACAAAGTATTTTCCCCATGCAATCCTTATGTATGTTTTGAGCTATGAATATTTTTTAAGGATTTATTAGATTATTTTCTTGCCCCGTTTCTAATCAATTATTAACTCCATTTTGGTCTTGGAAACAAAAGTGATATAATGGCTTAAATTTGAGAAACTCGTCATTTAAATCAGCGCAGAAGGAGATGAGTTACATTTTGATTACAAGTGAAGGTCTAAGCTCTGACAAACTAAATCATAGACATTAAATTATCATGCTAAGAATTTAAATATTAATATGGGTAATACAATGAAGGTCAAGAGTAGACTGGATCACTTATCATAACATAGGTTTCTGAAGTATTTCAATTTCAATTCAATTCTCAATAGTTTATTCTCACAATGATATACATTTTTACAAACATAATTAATATAGAGAAGGTCCCCACATAGGCAAGCCTGTACGTGGGGGCCGAAACCTTAAAAGTCTCTCAAACGAAATAAAAACTTATATGTGAAGGAATATTGCCGCAGTTTACACTTATATTAAATTAAGTTTACACAAAATTAAATAAATGACAATTATAACAAACTTTTTTCTTTACATTCAATCCAAACAAAATAATTTAATTATATGGTAAAAGGGATGAAATATAATTACTGAATATGTATACTTTAAATTTAGGAGGACTAATATTCATGTATACAATCACTCACACATTCATAATTAAGCAAGCTCACACAAAGACACCCTATCACATACTCACACATGCTTGTACTTCTAACCACACACACACGTACATACTACAGTAGAGTCCCACAAACCCGGACTAATGTGGACCGAACGGTGTCCAGGTTTGGAAAATTCCGAGTTATCGGGAAATGAGTAAAAATAAGAAAAATTAAGGATAGTTTCTGATATTTCGATAAGAAATCATTTATTTATTGCATAGTAAAAAATATAAAAACTATATTAGTTACAAAAAAAACTTAAAGAAAAACTAAAACTGTTTTAAATGTGTCACACCATGCTCTGGCCTTGAATCTCAATGCACTTTATTGTTCTGGCAGGCTTTCCGAGTTATCCAGAATTCCGGGTTATCGAAGTCCGGGTTTGCGGGACTCTACTGTATCCCATACTCACACATGCATGCAGTCCATAGCACAAGCACAAGCACGCTCACACACGCACATACTATCACATATCCGCACATGCATGTACCCTATACCCCAAGCGAAATCACACACACACACTATCACAAAAACATGCATTACCCCATGCAACAAGCAAACTGACACACAAACATACTATCACATTCACATTCATTTACCCCATAGCACAAGCACAAGCAAGCTCATACACACACATACTACACACACATGCACACATGCGTGCCTACTCACACATGCATGTACCACATACCACAAGCAAACTCACACGCGCATTCACTATCACATACTCACACATACCTGAAACCTATTTCTCAAGCGAGCTCACTCAAACGCACATTGCCCATACCAGACTTATAGCATGGATAGCCTATAATACTACATATGCACAATAACATTTGCACTTTCCTTAACATGCCAAACTGCATACGAGCATATACTCACATAGCGACAATAAATAATTACTGCATAAGTACAATGCAGTATTATGCTAAAAGATGTTTAATGCAGTATTAAATAATAAGCATGATAAAAAATAGTAATAATAAAAATAAAAAATAAATAAATAGTAAGTGGGAGTGATGTAATGAAATGAGAGAGAGTCATGCATTAAAGACAATGCATCAAGTTATGAAAAGATAATCATAGTTTTCTCTACAATAACAACAAACCTTGAACCACCTACGTTGCTTGGATAAACCCATAGAGAAAATAACATTGGTTGTAAGCCAATATAGAGAATGGCACTTTATTTCACAGAGCAATCCACAGTCCTAAAGGAATTATAAATGAATTTTTATTACTTAGATAGTAGGCTAACTCTAAGAAAGGTTAGAACAAAAATTCATTACTCCTAAAATGACCTAGCCTACCTGAATTCAATTCCTGAATCCCAAAAATTACAGCTGCAACATCATCATCACTAACAAATTTCACTTTTAAGCCTTCACGTTGGGAATGTTCAACACTTTTCTTCTTTTGTAAACTTAAACTTATTCTTGAAGATCTTCTCGAAGTCATCATTTAAACCTAAAAGCGACAGCAATTTTAAATGCAATACTTTTTTACATTTTAGCGAATTTCCCCTATGGGGAAGAAGCTGTTACTGTAGGTCTCATGGTAAGACCTCAGCCCGAGACCATCATAACTTTTCTTCATGAGGTCCCCACATGCCAAAAACACTATTCGTTCATTTTTATAAATATATATATATATATATATATATATATATATATATATATACTAGGGGCCCCATGCGCAAACTGCGCATTTTTATATCATTTCTGTTTTTTGGGAAACTCGCCTACAGTTAAAATAAATTTTAAGGCTTCAAACTCACCTATATTAACCAACTTAACATTTTCAATTCAAATCTAAAGACCTCACCTAAGCAAACAAAGGCCTGACTAAACAAAACACACACAATTTTTATTTATCAACCTTGCACTGTTTTTATTACCGTACGCTTGTCTTCTCGCACAACAGTAGGATAACGGAAGTTTTTCCAGGAAGCCCATGTGCAAATTGCTCATTTTAATATTTTCTCTGGTGTTCAATTAGTCTTTTTCTCTCAGGAGTTCTATGTTCTTGCCGAAGGTTATGCATATTTCCCTTAATCACATCGAGTTGTTTTCTCTACGCCCTCTTCTACTTTATTTTTCAGGGTTCAGTTTGCAATATATTTATAATCTAGCGATCATGGATCTTCACCATAAAAAATTGTTTACTTGCCTCAAGTTGTCTAAAATTGTCAATGAAAGTGGCCCAAATTCATTTTTCTAACTTACATTGGATTTTGTTTACATTAGCATTCAATCTTTTTTTGTTTACAATGTGACTGGTTATAAATTCGTCTCAAGGTAATCAGCTGTTAAATTACAATCACATTTTAAAACTGTTATAACGCAAGTTGGTCAGCACTGGAGCGTTGAAAGCGCCCTCTATAAATAAATTAAAGCCTTGGGGGTCGAAACCGAAAAAGAAATGCCTATTTTAACTATCAGTCGCAGATGTGCTACATTATAAGCTTTAAAATGACACCTCAATCGTAAAAATCAGTTCAGTGGGACGCTTGAAAAGGGATCTAACAGGGAAAAAACGTTATTGTATTAAGTATATAGATAGATATACAGTATATGTCTTTAAGCACGATAACTCGCGTAAAAATGGACCTAATTTAATGAAATTTGGCATGGATGTGTAAAGTAATAATTATTCGGACGAGTTCGTAAACCAGCCCGATCGGACCACCGGAAGGGAGGTAAAGGGGGGTAAACAACCCCCAAAAATGGGTTTTTTTGAGTTTTTTTACATAAAAAAATAAAAATTATCAAATTTTAGTTAGCAACATCGAATTCAGCTCAAAAAACAAACAATTTAGTATCTTAAATCACTGCTCTATGTCCATTGGTTACCGAGATATTGAAAGTGGTAAATACAGTACGTTGTCCCAATGTTAACCTTATGGGAAAATAAGTATGATTCTAAATCTCGCTTATTTCTCAACATATCTTGGTAAAACTTGGTTCTCGTTCAGACCCACTAAATATTGAATTTAAACCACCCTGTTTTAATACACCCATAGTAGCAAACCTGCATACTCATTCCCCATGTTATTCTTATGGAGCTTACAAAAACATGTCAAATCTCGCTATGTTGGATCGAAATATGTTGTTTTGCATTTGAAATTCACTGAGTATGCAGGTCTGCTGCAACGGGGTATTATCGTATATTTAATTTCGTAAGGCGATTCTTTGCGTCAAAATTGTGGGCATCTGGAGAGACGTAGAAAGATGGGAGGGGGCTCAAATTGAAAGTCTCTGTTCCTCGATGGCGGGAAAAATACTGAAGTTGCTTGAAATTCACCAGAAAACGAGAAATAACGTAAAATATCTGCCATTTAAAAAGCATTGAGATCTAAAAATGTCTGCTTTGTTTACATAAAACATGTGATGCTGATGCTTGATTCAAAGCCGTATGCTACAAGTTGACATATGGTTTTTTTTCAAAAGGCAGGTAACTATGCACGTTCAATGTACTATAACAAACAAATATTTTAATTTTAAGATATTCCGATTTTATAATTATGAATTTGAGCATATTAATAATTTAAAATTGTTAAGAGCTAATTAAGTTTGTTTCGTTTACGTTATGACGATGCCGATTCAATGCTAAATGATCTAACTTATATCTATCTGGGAAATGTTTGCGCCGAAATTGTGGGTGTTCGGCAAGTCGCAGGATGATGAGAGGTCTCAAATTGAAGGTATTGATCCCAGGGACTCGGAAAAAGACCCTGGGAATTTGCAATTGATTGAATTTTACTAGAAAATGTGAAATAACATAAAATATCTGCCATTTAAAAAGCTTCGGGATCTGGAAACATCTGCTTTGTTATGGTATAAAAAATTTAAATTAAAAATTTAAATTTGACTAATAAAAGTATATTTAATCTTGAATCTACCAAGACAAAGCAGTATTTATTCATGGGCAACCATAAAAACGTGTAGAACGTAGGGTAACATCCTCAATATTAACTATGTACCTAGCTCATGGTCTAAAAACCTAATGCCCGTATGAAGTGGAGCCAGAGGCTCCAATGTGGAGCTTGGAGTCGTCAACGGGAGACCATTTTCTGATTTCATCCTTACCTTTTTGCCTATTAGGTAAAAATGTAGCCTCAATCGGAGGTTTCCATAAAACGTACCCTTTTAATATAATGTCCGATATGTTCTGTTGAACCAAGTGGAAACACGGCATATGTTAAAATTTGTTGTGTTACATATGTCACGACTTCCCTTGGGAAATAAGTAAAGTGCTGCAATCTGTTATTAACCTTAAGAACTTTTTCAAACCATGTCCATTTGCAAACAAAGTGAACTGAGTTTGTTTTGAGATCGATGGATAGCTCCACTGTTCCACAAAATCAGCCCTTTATTACACTAAAGAAACGCCCTTTCTTAAAATTATGATACGTACTAGCAAATGTCAAAATATTTTTAACATTACACTTTAAACGTTTAAATACGTCAAATTGTCACCGGGTTGTAAGTGTGAAGGAAATATTAAATATTCAGCATTTGTATTCCATTGTTAGGGGCTTTTGCCCCTGCAAGCCACTAGTAACTTATAACAAGCAATAAAATCACTTTTACTAGACACAAATTACCTACGATTAAACATTTAAGAAAATAATAGCTAGGCCTAATTTTACTTAATAAGTCTAATAGATTGATTTTTAAAAATCACATTGAATAACTGATGAATAGGAATTGGAAGTGAGGCCATTTTTGTATAATTTATGCTTGTGAACAAGATTTACTTTTAACATCTTTGGCGCTGCGAATGTTGCAGACGTTACAATGTAGCAATATGTTCCAGAATTGCACCATTCATCATAACTTAACTTTGCAGTCGGTTAGCTGGCTCATAAGGAGTGTTCTAAAACAATAATGGGGATTAACTTTTCTTCTAGCCTACCTAGTTTTTAAAAACCAAAGACCTCACCATCATAAAAACGTGTCTGCTAAATGAAGGGGTCCCGCCAGTAACGTTGTAAGCGACATAAAGTAAATTTTTCAGGAAATGGAAAAAACTTATAATTGGGAATGAAGTGATGTAAACATGTTTTATTTGTTATTATGTATAATTATAATATCATAAAACTAGCCAAACTATAAAGTATTACAATATTATCGCAAGCAACAAAAAAAGTTATTACAAAAAAAGTGATTTTAAAATTGCAATAACGTTGTAAATGACAGTCGTTTATAACGTTGTTGCCGGCTTTGGCGCTTGCAACAACGTTTGCAATGTTTCTTTTGGTTTCTTCTTTTCATTTATGTACGGTTTCCCAGCATTTCTTCTCTGCTTACGTACATTTCTGGTCCAACTTTCGAACAGGGCGTTTTTTTATTACCGATGGCGACAGAACGGTGTGCGGTGATTTTTGGCGGTTACAACGTTGCTGCAACTGCGGGACCAACAGCGCTTGGTTTTCAACCTGGGGTAGTGCTGCCAACACGAGATATCAGCGAAAAAATACCCTGCACTGATGCAGGATGTCGTTTACAACCTTACTGCATAGAAATCTCAATTTTGAAAAATTTGTCGTTTACATCGTTACTGACGGGACCCCTTCAAATAGCAATACTATTACAGTACTTTATTGAATGCAACCCATGTTGTGCTGCTAACTATCTGAATTATTATTCGGTACCTAGTATTGCATAATAGGCCTAGTAAAATTACGAATACTGTACACAAATTCACTGTAATTAGGCCTACCGTGGTACCCAAAAGTAAAAAGTGGGCTTTGAGTCTAACTTTGCAAAAGGCCAGATATTCAACACATTCTTATAAAGCAGGGAGGACAGGCGGACAGTCGTTAAAAAGGAGGGCATGTCTTCCTGAAAACAGACATCTGGTTTACCCTATTTGTAACTCTAAGAAATTATATTGGTTAAGTACAGAACTAATAATTTTTCAGTAAGACAGAGGAGCAAAATAGCATATTGTGCAGTACCTATATTAGGCCTAACATATTAGTTAACACTTACGCTACATCTTTAGACGTCCTACTCCCATTCCCATTCCCCTATTGCACACAATGTCCTAATACAACGTAGTGTAGGCCGTTTAATTTTATGAATTTGTTGTTAGCTAAAAGTATAAAGCAGGGACTTGAAACTCTGCCAGCCCTCGGCAGATGGATTAACGACACCTTCACTTCAGGCTCCCACGCTCCAGTTGGCGGCGCTTACAGAGGGAGTAACACAAACATCTATAAGGAAAAAGGACTCAAGTGGGTACTACTTAACTGGTTTTATAACTTTGTGAGCATTTCCACAATTTTTTATGAACTATATTTGATAGAGAGTAAATTATTATTAATCACTGAAACATGGCTTTTACAACTGACATCATTTTTTTTCTCCTACGATTTTATGGGGCAGGTGGTATTATCGTCAGACATAGGCCTACAAAAGACTAGAGGGATTAATCTTGAATTACACACATAATAGTATTTTAGTTCTTATTGATCCAACCAGTGAGGTTAAAGATGTCTTTAGATCCAAACCTTTGATGTCATCCTACAGACCAAAAAGTATCCTAAAAGAAGCTTTTTTGGTAAGTGTATCGGACCTTCAACTAACATAAAATAGGTGAATTACCAATATAACTATCCATCTTTATGACAGCACACTAAAATGTTTTAACAGTGAGTAAAAAAGATTACATATTCTGCTACATGAATGTAGCCTAGGTAGGCTAAATACAATTTTCTGATACTTACCTATAAATAATTGGGATGATTGGCTAACTCTTCGACAAGAATCAAAATATTTTATAGATATAAAAATTATCGAGAACGGTTGTATTTACTTAAAATCAGGTAAAAAACGTAATTGACAGCAGACAACATGACAACAAGAAACATTGTTTCTTGACTTATTATGTGTTTACGTTCTTCCTCCACGACTCGTCTTCCACTCACCTCGACAACTCCCGCCAGAAATCGAGACACCTAATATGATTAGCCCATGGAGTATGTATTTTTGTGTTTGAACATAGCCAACAACACTGTATATATCTAAATTCAGTTAGAGCTAGCCCTAAACATAGACCAAAAGCTTATGTCCTGAATAATCCTTGAATTAGATATCATAAATTTTATTTCTATCAATAAGTTACATTACATGCACTAGGAAAGGAAAACGTCTATGTGAAATTAAATTAAAACTTTTGCTATAAAACAAAACGTTACATACAAACCATGATTTTTCCTAGATGAGACAGTTATGAATGTAAGGGCAAACCAAAACAGCACTCAGGTCACACTTTAATACTTTAATAAACCAAACTCAACACCGAACTTTGGAAATAAAAAACCCTTGGACCAAATAGATTAAAAATGGGTCAATAATAGTTTTTAGCCCCTTTCTTAATCTTGCATGCGGTATATTTACCAACGTTCCCAGCTGTAAATGAAGGAAAATAAAGATTTTTAAGTTTAAATTCTTATATATCTGTATGTAGCTTGCGGTTATTTCGTTATTTCAAGGTAAGATAATGGTAAAACTGCAGATAAAAGTGACCAACGACCTGGTAGTCCTTTTGAGTTAAGTCATAACGTGACGTATCGTTGACTTAAGTTACGTTTCGTCACTCTGAGACGCCCTAGTTCACTTTATTTTCTTGTACTGCAGTGCCTTTTCTTTGAGGTTTGAGAATTTAGAAATAAAACAAGGTGGATTGGGCCATTAATGCGTGAGTTGGACTTCTGCTCATACATTAATTAATTATTTTGGATAGTATAAAACCAACAGAATTATTTTACTTCAGAAAATTTGTTAGAAGCTAGTTATAATATTTTTTTATAATTTTTCTATTGCAATAAATAGTATTTTTATTTTTTGTTTGGAAGGGACTAAAGAGAAGAAATAAGCAGAGGTCGCATTCATATGGCACTAGTGTTTCGGGTAACTGCGTAACACTAGGAAGTAAAACAATATAGGGAGACAATTATGGACTTCCGGGCGCCCCCCTACTCCCCGCGCCCACTCTACGGCACTGTGTGACACATATTTAGCGCAACATTAGATTCGACCTCTGTCTTATTTCTTCTCTGTGAAGGGGCTATGCATGAAATTTATTATGGAAATCACTACATAGATAATTTATATTCTGTTACTTAATATTTCATTGTTCCACGTCTCCTTCTAAGACTTTTTTATTTTTTATTTTTAATGGCTTTTGTGGGTTTATTCTGTTTATAATTGACAAAATTAGAGGATTTATATAAAAAATATATTATCTAAATACCTATATTTTGGGTGACTGGTGTAATTTTGAAAATTTTAAGAAACTTTTTTAGTATTTTCAATTTTGAATTACTTTTTTGTTTATCAACATAATGTAAAAAAGTAAATATATTTTACTTCCCCACATAACAATGAACATTTCTGTGTATTGAAAATATATTAACACAAAAAAATGCATTGTTAGTAGCCTTTTTTACAATATGATGAAAAACTTCATGAAAAAAAACAAATTTTCAATGTAAAACGATGAAATTTATAAGAAACAAATAATTGCAAGATGTTCTCTATACTCAACAATTTTCTAAATACTATCAAGTACATCTGGTTAAAATTTCATTCGAAAATAATAAGTAGTTACAAAGTTAATACAATTTCCGTAAATGCAGTCGATGAAAAACATAGTTTTGAGGAAACACCGTTTAAAGTTTTCACTGCACTCCACAGACACACTAAAATCACTTGAATTCGCTGAGCGCAATGTTTTCAATTTTATTGCAAAAATACCTGAAATAATTTTCCAAATCACATGAAACATCTAGATACATGTTCAGAACTAAATTTGGAATAAAAAAATGTCACTTTTGAAAAATGTCAAAATTTTTTTAAAAACAGCATAGAGAAGGAGGCATATTCCCTTAATTGCTTTCTGCATTATAACTCTCTCTATATAACCCAAGAATTAAATAATTTTTTGTTTACCAATAGAAAACAATTCTTCACAATTTGGAAGGGCACAAAACAATTATAATAATTAATATGAATAAAAGTGAGTCAATAAATGTATTATTAATGTTTACTTATAATAAATAATAATATAATAAATATATCAATATACATTTAAAACAATTTGAAATATATACCCATGTATACTGTACTAATTATATCCCAGTAGAGTTTTTTCCTTTATTTTATTTTTAAGATTTGTCCAGATTCAATCAAACTGAACCTTTCTCATAGATAAAAAACTCACTAGATTCTAGAATACTGGTTTGCTTTTGCATAAGAGAAACACTTAATCAATTCTACCTACGAAATAAATGTACTATATACCCATGTATTTTGTAAATTTACCAGAGATGAATTACACTTGGCGCATTATATCTTGATACTTGGGAACCCTTTACACCTGAGGCAATTGGAGTGGAGTTAAATTCATCAGGAGACCACAGCTGACACGCAAAATTATACTATCCTGACGTGTTGGCATTTTCCAACAGCTGTCAGTGGGCGCGTTCAGCCGCAGTCACCGGTGGGTAATATACTAACCTATATTAAGTGAACGGTAGCGGTGGACGTACCACCTACCGACCATTGTTGTGCATCCACCGATGTTGTATTTACGGTGGATTCGGTAAGTAACCGGACATTGTTGATTGTCAAGATGCGGTGGATTTGCCTATTAGTGACTATGGTAACCGGTTAGCCACCGGTGACTGCTGCTGAACCCAGTGTATATCCTAATTGTCATTTGTAAACAAAATACAGTTGATGTTTGTAGAAATTTGTTTTTATATTGTTTGTTGTCTAAAATCATTGACAATTAGGGTGGGCCGAAAAAAGTAAATTTTAGCCGATCAAAAACATATATATGTCTTAAAAGTTGTGTAGTAGGCCTAGTATGAACAGCATAAAATATTAAGCTAAGAGATAATATCTTTAGACTGTGCAAATCGTGTAAAGTTTTAATAATTTGTAAAAAAACTGAAATTTTGTGAAATTTTTTAAATGTATTTAATTTTGTCCTATTGTAAACATGTATGTCCCAAAAGTAACACCAAAGAGTCACAATGGCTATTGTAAATCAATAGCTTCAAGCAATAATATCTTTAGACTGCGCAATCAGCTTAAAAATTCAGTTATTTTGTGAAAAATCAAATATACTCAAAATACAAATATAATTATATTATCGTTATGTTCGAGCAATACTAAGCTAAAATGGTCAAAATAATGCTCTGGATCTTGTTAAAAGGTTGTATTTTCACCTTAAAAAACTGTTATGCATAATTTAAAATATGTATTGACAGCTCAAGTACTATAAATATAATTTTTCAACTACCCTGCTTTTATTCGAAAAAAATAGGATTCATTTTTTCACTATGATTTCTTCTATTCTGTTTTCTTATTTTCTGTATTTTCGTGCTATATCGTGCGTCTCTTTGCTATTTACACATAAAACTACCCAGAACTCACTACCTAAATTGATTTTTGAGATCTTGAACTTCCTAACACCAGCATTTTCTGCAGCCAACTTATTTCGAGCTGCAATGATTTGCTTGATGGTGTAAATATTAATTGTAAACATTGCAACTAAGACGTTTTCGGGTTGGCAAAGTAGCCACTGGCCACTGTCCTGTAAAAAGGTTTAGTATTACTTTCTTGTGTTCATATTTTGTGTAACTTGAGAATTGGATCATTTTCCACAAATTGATCGTCCCATCTTATAGTTTCGAGTTATATTTTATTATGAACGAGCTTAATGCATACGATCTTACAACTTATATGGCCAGCTCTTTCAATACCTCACTTGTGATCCAGAACAAACATACAGACGCGAAATTCGGTTGGCAATCGTAACCTAACTAGTGTGGTTTAGCGTTCCTGGAACTCCATCTCCGAATCCAGTGGGGTTGTCGCTTGTGGAACCCACCTTACGTAACTTATATCAAACGAGTTTTCTAATTAGTGCGGAGGTCTTTTCTTTGCACCCTAATCATTGCGGGTCGAAATAAGTCGAGTAATGTACATAAAATACTGGTGATAAAGTTTTAGATTCCAAACATAATTTTTACTTCGGCAGACATCATTGATTTAATCACAACGCAGTCTCTAAAAGTAACAGAACCACCGATAAAAATGTATTTTTCGTAAGCATCTATACCAAATCCTGGAGCAAGACAATGATGTGTCTGACCACGGAAGGAGTTTCTTTGAAGCTGCTAACTTGTACACAAGCTATGGAGGAGGAGGTCTGTCAAGGAAGTGACAAGGTCATCCTAAGCAAGTATGCAATCAAGAAAGTATAGAGAAAGAAAGTGGTGTGATAAGAGCCCGAATACAGGACGTAAGAGCACAGATCAAGTCCAAAAAAGTTTGTAAGGTTTATTGTAAAAAAGTACTGGACGTAAAGTGCTCTCATGGTTTTGGTGGTAGGGAGAGCACGGATCGGACTCAACAACTAACAAGCCCTGTATTCAACCACCGATGGTAGTTCTGGGTATCGATGAATTCACTCCCCTTGGTGAATTCTGGGTAGTTCTACATGAACTAGCAAAGAGGTGCTTGGTATGGCACTGTAAAGCAGACAGAAAATAACAAAACCGCAAAATATAAACTACAGTGAAACAATGAATCCTGATTTAGTCAAATAAAAGGAGAGTTGTTGAAAGGTCTATTCATAATCAATTGTTATTGGTATTGTCTAGTTTAATCAATTGTTATTGATTAACATCAACAGATTATAACATTTGTCTGCCTTTGCCATTGAATTTCTTTCCTTTTCGTATATTTAAATTTTTTAGTCTGTTTTTTAACAAGGCCAAAATGTTTCAACTTTGTCCAACTTATAAGTTATGTTTCATTTTTCAAATTTTTAAGTTTGTTATTGCCTTTTTGCTCATCCTGGTATTTATTTATAGCATGTTATTGTAAGTTATTATGCTCCTTCTCTTGTATGTATTATTGCTCATTAGTGTTGTTTGTTTTACAGTGAACTATCATACCACCTCTTGTATTATTGTTTATATGTATTGGCATTGCCGTCGATAAATAAATAAATAAATAATATTAGAGCTGTCTATACACGTTTTAATTTATATATTAAAAAATTCTGAGGTGGGAATACAACCTTTTAACAAGATCCATAGTATTAGTTTAACTATTTTAGCTTAGTATCTCTTAAACATAACGATAAAATAATTATATTTGTATTTTGAGTATATTTGATTTTTTCGCAAAATAATTGAATTTTTAAGCTGATTGCGCAATCTAAAGATTTTATTGCTTGGGGCTATTACTTAACAATAGGCATTGTGACTGTTTGGTGGTACTTTTGGGACATACTTGTTTACGATAGGACCTCTCCTCAGAGTCAACCAATTTAAAGTAAACAGCGAAGATGGGGCCATATAATTGAAAAGTCATTCAAACCCTAAGGTGCGACATTTTCCACTTCTTAGCGCTGCAGCTTTGTTGCTAGAGATGGCTATGCTCAGATAAGTATTATTTATTTATTATAGTATTGTAGAATATAATTACACTAATAATGACATGTACATTATATTTCTTTTATATATTATATGTTTATAATACTTAATATAGCTTTATAATATTTATTTATTTTATTTGAAATTTGGGAAAAATACTTGTTACAATATTTTTTTTTAAGATTGCAATGGAGCCAGATATTTTACAGGAAGTATTAAGAAAAGATATACCAGAGCTAGTAAAACTCTTCAAACAGGACTTGAAAAAGTATTACCCAGTAAGTAAAGATATAACATTTTATTTTATTGTGTAGTATTTTACGATGGTTGTCCAGAAAGTAGTGTCTTTTTTGCCCCAACACCACGATAGTGTGACCCAAACCTCCACTCCATGGTCTGAACTTGAGTAAAGTCTCGCTGGCAACTGACCATGTGTTTCATTCTTAAAGCGTGTCAATTTTCATTTTATAAAAAAAATTTACATTTGAAGTTTGAGGGTTTAAAAACCTGCCATTGGACCATATATGCCATGAAACTTGGTGAAAATATGTAAAATTTCACAAATAAGGTTGTTAAGTCATTCATTATGTCTTAACTAAATTGGATTCCACCTCAGAGGAGGGGCTATTTTAACTAATATTTTAATTCTAGCAGTAATTTACATAATTAGGTTGATCCCAGGATTGATCCTGGGATCCTGGGATTTACTTTCTCAGTCTCGTAATTAAAAATTTGACTGGGATTGGATTCCCTAAACACTAATTATTTAATTCCAGTTCTGCCAATATGTCGAAATCATGGAGGAGTACTGGGAAGCAGGTGTAACAATCCCTAAACAGAATCTTTACAGATATGGACCAGCAGAGGATGGGGTTTATTTATTTGAAGCTTACTTTAATGTAAGTATTCCAATGTCAGTAAAGAAATCATATAGTGTTCTCTATAAACACATCAAAAAAACACAATGGCTCAGACATTAAAAATACCCCCGTCATTAAAAAGACCTGCATACTCAGCGAATTTCAAATGCAAAACAACATATTTCAATCCAACATAGCGAGATTTGACATGTTTTTGTAAGCTCCATAAGAATAACATGGGGAATGAGTATGCAGGTTTGCTGCTACAGGTATGTTAAAACTGGCTGGTTTTAATTCAATATTTAGTAGATCTGAACTAGAATAAGCCATTTACAAAGTTTTATCAAGATATGTTAAGAAATAAGTGAAATATAGAATTTTACTTATTTCCCATACATAGGGTTAACATTGGGACAATGTACTGTGTTTACCACTTGCAATATCTCAGTAACCAATGGACATAATGCAGTGATTCAAAATACTAAATTGTTTGTTTTTTGAGCTGAATTCATTAGTGCCAACAAAAATTCGATAAATTTTATTTTTCTATGTAAAATGCTCAAAAAACCCATTTTTGGGGATCCCCCTTTACCCCCCTTCTGGTGGTCCGATCAGGCTGGTTCACGGACTCGCCCGAGTGATTACCACTTAACACGTCTGTACTAAATTTCATTAAGATTGGACCATATTTACGGCCGCTATCGTGCTATCAGACACATATATAGATCTATATATAGATATATATATATATATATATATATATATATATATATATATTCGAACAAATTATGTTTTTTGCTTCTGGTGGCCCCAAAACAAAAGGTTATCATGGTCTCGGGCTTAGGTCTTACCATGAGACCTACGGTAATAGCTTCTTCCCTATAGGGGAAATTCGCTAAAAATTAAATGAAATTTATTCAAAAGCTTGCCTATCTTTTTATAAATGTTATATATTACAAAAATATTTAAAGAAAGAAAAATATTATGAAAAACAGTATTAGTGATTTTAATTTTCTTTGAATCTATCGTGGGTTTGCATTTTGATAATATTAATATTACTAAGTTTAAACTGAAAGTGGTACTAAGACTGTTAAAGTGGTATTAATCAGAGTTTTGGTCGATCCTCTTTTTAACGTTTTTAAAATTCAGTTCTTGATCAAAACTTGTTTTTTTCTCAGTAAATTTTACATTGTACAATACCTTGTAAGACGCTGACCACTGGTAAGGGGTATTTTAAGGCTAATATGAGTAAAAGACGGGTCAAAAAATTTATCCATGATTCTTTTTGTAATTGGGGTTGTTTGTAAATACCTTTTTGATTATTCAAGATAAAATCAATGACATTAATTTAAACATGTCAAACTAGTTAAGGATGTAACCGTAATATTACAATTCATTCAATAGTTTGCTCAGGATACAAATCACTTTCTTTAATTTATGCATTTGTAACTAATTAAATTAAGAATTTTGAGACTTTAAAATTATTTCATTGTTTTAGTATAAATATCCAGGTTTCCTAAAATTAACCTCATGGTCAATATACTCTTAGATTTAAAAACAGTTTCAACGTGGCAACTGAGTTAAGTCTAATATATGTAATATTACATCGTACATCAAAGCATTATCTGAGCTTTTTATTTGCCTCAGAGATAATTTCTGACAGTTATTTATATAACCAAGTCTAACATCTTGAAAACAGATGCCACACACTGTTATAACCAAGTCTCTCATAACGATTCATAAAATTTACTTATTGTTTTAATATTGGTTCTACAATGATCATAACGTTTACAATTTCTAATTTTATGATCAGTGCAAAAGAAATGATAAAAACAATTCTCTACGACTCCTAAGACACTATACTACTCTCAGATGTTTTCTCAAGCAAAAGTGTTATGTTTTTCTCTCTTTCTTTGTAGTACACTGTCAATTGTACTATTTTTGCTCTAAAATCTCTGACATTTCACTTCTTGTAGAATGTACTGAATATTCATACAATTTCTGCCATTTTCAGTTGAATACCAATATTTATTTTATATGAATTTCAGTAGTGAACCAATTAAATTAAAGTTTGAAAACCCATGATTACAAAACACCTCTCAGCCATTGTCTCAGCTTTCTTTAAATAAAATGGACATATTGATAGGGTGAAAAGTATGCATTTTTTTATAAAAAGAGTGTTGATTTGTTCATCAGGCTGGTAAACCCCTTCTTGGTAAAAATGTATATCATGCAAGTGTAAGTTATGTTCTGGGTTATAAAATTTAAATAAAAGTAAATGAGTCTACGTTGATATTAATTTGAATAATTAAAGAAGACGTTCTTTCAATAAAGAAATTTTTAGTAAATTATTATTAAAAATATAAAATTTTAGTTTGGAACAGATTAAACCAATGGCTTTGGCTACTAAACTTGCCGATAAATCATCAGAGGTGCAACCTGAAAATTCGTTCACTTTACATTTCAGATTTGACTTGTGGTACACACTGTTTCATGGGTTACAGCTTGATGACACGTGGTATACACTGTTTCATGTGTTTACTGCCGCAGAGGATTTGTCAGATGTAAAGGAAGCTCTGTCCAAGACCACAAGGATTCCTTGGTTTACTTCCAATTTTGTTTTCCAAGCCACATTGAAGAGGTTTGCTCCTGTGGTGCGCAAAGTTGCCAGAGACAAAGGTGTAAAACTCAACGGTGCGGAGGAGGATTTGCTCTGGCTTCCGCCAAATAAGGAACTTCAAGATTGGTGAATTACTTATCTGTTTCCCTTTGTTGGCTATTTTTTATCATTCAATTTACAATTTCTTTAAAAAATGCTGTATTGAAGTATCATATACAGTTAAATGTTTAATTCAGTCTTGAAATTTACTTGATTGATTTCAATGAATAGAATGGTTGATCCAGATGCCAGTCTTCTTTAGATCTTGACTTTTAACAGAGATATGAAGAAACCACTCCATTACTTCTTCCTTACTGATTACTGATTACTGAGCAGGTTATATGTATCTGTGTGGATCTTTTTGAATGTATGGCTGTTAAAAATAAAACAAAATAACATAAGCCACCTTCCATCATGCCTCTCACGATGGAATATACTATACTAATTTGTTGGATAATACTAATTTTAAACACCTGGGTTAATCTATCCTTTAAAGTTTGGAACATAAGTGTTTTTAGGGTTTTCAAACATAATGAAACAAAATTGTATTTTATAATATTCAGTTTTGGGGTACAGTAGGCAACTTTCTGTCCTGGGAGGTTGCTTTGCAAGGGTCGTTAACTTAGAACCCTACCCCCCAGAGCCACCCGATATGAAATGATCGAGCAAAATTGTGCATTAAACGAAAATATTTCAAAATATTTAATTTTTGGTGTGGTGTTGCCAGTGGTGGCTCATGAACCCCTTATGAATGTAAGCCTCTTAGTTGCTATTGGATGTTGGGCTATTAATTAACAGTCCTGTCTAAGGAACATGTTGGCCTTAGTCAGTAGCAAGAGTGCAAGATCATGCCACAATCATCCTTCACTCATTTGTTATTCGTACTTGGCATAAAATATCTACCTGGGTAGGTTGCCATTTCAAGCAATGTAATGTAATGACTATCAAAAACGACAGCAATAAGCAATAGTGAAGAGTGTGTGTCACTTACGAAGCAATCGCTGGTGAAAGTCGGGCCGTTGGGCCATCGGGCCAGACTGAGCCTGGAGCACAACCAACGGCAGCTCCACCACTGTAACAAGACAAGACCATTTGTGGCCAGCGGAAGGGGGAGGAACCATAATTGCATTGCGCTAATAGAACTTCCCTGGGTGCTGCTTTGGAGTCTAATCCTGTGAGCCATGTGCGCCACGAGGCTTGACACTTTTTTTCATGGTTTGGTTCTTGTTTAAGTTTATTTTTATAAATATTGTGTGTTTTTATATTGTTTATCTACGACCATTGCAATAAGCACCAATTATGGTATTACAATAAACATTATAATGATGTACATTAAAACACCAAAAACCAAGCAGTACTCTAATGACGACTTTAGAGTACTGGAGTCACTTTAGAGTACTGGTTCTAGACCAATGAGAGCTCGGCATTTGACGGAAGTAGTGTCATAATAACAATTACGAAATTCGCACATCAGCTGATTGTTGCATTACGATTCATGTTTGAGTTTACTTATCCCATCAGCTGATTGTTCCACAACGACTCATGGTTCAGTCTGCTTATTTGCCTAACCTCAAATTTTAGTTGACTTATTCTATCATTAGTAAGTCATGAGTTTTGTTTAACTTCGGGGGAAATTTTGTCGTATATTGTTGGTCGTAGATAAAATAGTGTATGCAACGATTGTATTATGCCTTTAAGCCACTCGTGAGATATTTAGAACACTCGCTTCGCTCGTGTTCTAACTTACATCTCACTCGTGGCTTAAAGGCATGCATTATACAATCGTTGCATAAACTACTATTTTAGTGATGAATATGTTTATTTCAGTAATGTAGTTTTGTTTTTTTATCATGTATACTCTGATTACGGTATTGAAAGAAAACAATTGCCATATAGCGGCCGTGTGATAGCTTACTTTCGGTAATAACATTTATTCCACTATTGACTAATATGGTAATGGCATTATTAATTTATTGAAATTAAATAAATGTACTGTTAAAACATATCTGCCTATACATAAACAAATTATACCTTTTTTGGTAGAAATTAATCTAAACTTGTTTATAAACTTACATTACTATTTACACAGATAAAATTTACTACAGGCTTGTAAAATTATTTGAAATTTATTTGAAAACTCATTACTAGTTACAAAAATAGAATTTACTAAAAACTTGTATAGTAGACTGCCTCTTTTCCGGACACCTTTTAACTGGATATCGGTTTAACCAGACTACACTTCAGGAAAGTGACATGTTTTTAACCGGAAGATTTTTATCAACGTATCAGTTTTACTGTTCAGATGGGTAGTAAATAAACAGTTCTGTATCGATATTGGCTTATTTCGTATGCATTACAGTTATAATTTAACGTGCTTTAGGGAACGTTGGTTTAACCAGAAAACCATTATCCGGAAGGGTCTCAGTCCCAAGGCATCCGGATAAGAGGGAGTGTAATGGCGTATTTTAGGTTCTTTGTGGCTGCGGCCGCTTTTTTCCCGGTAGTCAGGGTATAGTCAGTGCCGGCTTTAGGGAAGGGCAACATGGGCGGCCGCCCAGGGCCTCGTGCCTGGGAGGGCCTCGCGCTTCTGATAAGAGATTTCCTTTGTTTAAAATAGGTGATCAGAAATAATAAAATTACAATAAAACAACACAGAGATATCTATTAAACCATGAGAATGATTGCTTGTAACATTAAAACTATAATTTAAAAAGTTGGCAAAACTGTACATCTCCTCCTTTTAGGTTATTTGATAAGGGTGTGCGGTTTGGGCAAGGCTTATAGAAAATAGTAAGGTGTGAACCACTGGAAGTATTCAAAGTTAATTCAGTCCTCACTAGGTACCAAAGGGACCTAGTGAATTAATATACCTTTACTTTAGTTCATACGTTTTATGCGGAAAGTTTATTGCCAGTGAATTACAAAATGTTTCACAGTAGCGCTGGCGCACGACACAAGACACAGTCGCCCAACTGAGGAGAGAGGAGACAACATAAAATTCTCAACTTATGACTGTGAATTTCCCTACTCACCAAATTAAATTTTCCAATCAATAAGTATCCCAATTTAATAGTGTTCAACAGTTAGTAAATTGGCTGATTTATCAAGAAAATAGAGATTTGCGGTCTAAAAAGTCGGGAAATTTGTTTTCTCTAAACTGTCACGGATGCACTGAAGTAGACAATGTAATGATGTTCACTCTTGAAATTAGAAACTGCGTAACTATTAGCTCTGCCATTGCGTAGTGTCAATGAATACACAAACGTTTGTGTACTATTTGGTAGTGTCCTTTGAGAATTTGTGCATTGTTTTCATGGGAGATGTAAAAAAGAGTACAACGTTCTCCATAACTTATACCACCCTTATACATAACTTACATGTAATTAAACATGTGTCTAAAAATTAAGAATGTATTGAGTAGGATTGGTGTGGTGGGGGGGGGGGGGGGGGGTTTAAATGGGATCGGAGGGCCTCGCAAACGTTTTCTTGCCCCAGGCCTCGCACTCACTAAGGCCGGCACTGGGTATAGTACGTCGTTATTCATCATAGTAATTATTTTAATTATTAATTTTTTACCATTAACATCACAGGATTCTTAACATTTTAATGTACAGTAGTAGCAAACAGAATTTTCTGTCATCAAAGGTAGGGCAGTGCCTAATTATACTGTAGTTAGTACACTTTTGTTTAAAAACGACTATCTTAAGAACTACTGGCACTATGGTCTTTTAAGTGTTTAACGACAGGTTTAAGGCCTAAATACCGATGGGTTTAAGACAATGACAATCGTTATCATGCATATATTATTTAACTGTGAAACCTCAGTACATAAACTCATGAGCCGGCGATGGGAGTTGCTACTTACAAGAACCGCGGGGCTTAACTAGAGAACTAGAGAGGGCTTACTAGAGTTAAGGTTATATCCGGTGAGACGAACAAACTCATAGTTCAAATTTTCTTTGGTTTCTTTACACTATTTCTCCGTATTTCAGCAAAGTGCCAGAAGACTTGGAATTGAAGTTTCTGGACCAAAGCCATGCAGAAACGATGAATGAGAAGTGGAAGTTCAAATTTTCTGGGTCCGATAAATACTTGGGTATCCAGATAACGAACAATTTTGGATTAGGTAGGCCACAACGATTGGTATTATATAATTGCAATGAGCTAATTCCTCAAAATATCCCAACTGCAATGTGAATTGATTAAGTAAATTCTAAGTTTGCAACAATATGACATCAAGTATAACAGTTCTAATGGTAGTAAAGTAATTTTCATTATTATTAGTCTTTGTACTACTTACATTAAAAAGGATTTTCCTAATTAATTCTGTGTTAATTAAAAAAATTTAAGGTTCAATATCATTATTTTTTCAGGTCTTTTAAAAAAATGTGATGCTAAAATGGTGGGTTTTGCTGTCACCTACAACTCTGGAGGGATATTTTGCTTATTTACAGACCCAGAAAGTAGAGGAAGAGGTTATGCTGAAATAATTGTACGGAGCTTGGCAAAAGAATTACGTCTTCGACAGAAAATACCTTTTGCCACTGTGCAGAGAGAAAACGTTCCATCACAAAAGGTGTTCAGGAAAATCGGTTTTGTAGTCTTTAGTGTGATGGAATTTATTTCACCACCAAATTACTATTTAGATTACATTCCTAAATCAGTTGAAAGTGGTTAAGTTAAATATAGAAGTTTTAAATTTGCTTATCTTGGCATTGTAAGAATATAATACAGTATAGTGTCAAACATACGGGAACAATCTCGACTCTTTGACTCACTCAAGATAAATAAATGTATTCAGAATTAAGGGAGAGATAATTTAAAATTTACTACAGAAGTGTAAACAAATTGAAAATTTAAAAAAGTTCTTACTTGTTAATTAAAATTGGAATGTGATTTTATAGTTAGAAGTAAAGACTTTTTCACTGCGTAATGTTTTATTTTTCCTTATACAATAATATTAAGAAAGGACATAGTCATATTATGTCACCTACAAGATGAACTGTTTTTATGTATTTTTTATAGTTATTCACGGAAACTTACATCTCAGAATGCCATCATAATTATCTAATATTCGTGCCCCGAAACCAAGTATTGAATCGTCCTCTTCTGGGGTTATAATTGCTTTATTTATGCAATTGAATCAAGCTCAAATCACCCAGAACTTTTGAGAAAACCACAAGACTGACACCCATCAACCCCATACTTGCACAAGAGCTCCCGGGGAGAAAATTTTGAGGAAAAGTATTAGTCTTTTTACAGACTTTTTTCCAAGGGCACAAATATAACTTAATGGCTGAACAGCTGATGCATTTGTTTTTTATTTTCAGTCAATCATTGTTTTACTTAACAGCTGCTGAGCAGCATGTGTCCTCTAGTTTTAATTGATTAATTAGATGTTACTACCCGTGGCTTTGCACAAGTTCAAAAAACAACTGGTATTGCTGCTTCACTGTTTTTTCCATCTGTCAATTGGAATTGGGTTTATCTATACTTATTTAATACACGAGCAGTTTTTTTGTTACAAAGACTCCTCCTAAACTACCGAACCGATTTTCATGTTTTTGGTGTCATTGGAAAGATCTTGTTGTGAAGTTTTGCAGGAAATAAAATTTAAAAAGGTTTGTCTAAAGGGAAGATCCCTAGACGCCCTTAAAGTTTCGTATTAGTCCATAAGATTTAACATGGGAATAGAAATTTCAAATAAAGCAGCTGATTGGAGCAAACAAAGTTTTTCAGCAAAGCCATATGATGTCAATGGAATTGAAACCATTGCATGTAGAGCTGGAGGCATTTCAGTTTATGGAAGATGTAAATAAATAAACTATTATCCTAATACATACTTAAGGTCAGAATTCAGTTTTAAAAACATTTATTTTGAATCACATGTGTGAAGATCTTAATATTTACATATGTTTATATTCCAAAGAAAAATACCAAAAGGAGAAATAAATTCTTATGTATAAATTCTATAAATATAAATATAAATAAAAGAAAAAAGAAACAGACTTAACATTAATTATAAGTAGATTTATAGAACCATTTTTGTTCGGTTTGAGATTAAGACGGGTCATACGCTACTTAGGGCCGCGAAACATAAACATCTCCTTACAGATGTCTGAGTATTCATAAAAATTTTAGTTTTAAAAAGCTTTTGTAAAAAATTTCAGTATTACAGGAGGTTTGACTATATAATTAATAAAATAGTTCTAGAATACTGAACCATAATTATTTTTATTTTTAAATCAATACATAATAATTGCTCGATTTCGAGCAACAGGTTTACTAGTTTGTTAATATTTGGCTGCTTGGATGGATACGTTGTTACAGCTGACTTACATAATATGACAAACTACTTTCTCCCCCCTATTCACAGTATGTGGAGAAAGTATTGTTTTCACCAAAAGTTTCGAATTTGAGTTGTTAGTGGAAATATTTGTTTTAGTGCTCCCTGAATCCAAAAAAGTGGTTTTCGGAATGGTGTCTGTCCGTCCGTGTGTGTATGTAAACAAAGCTAGAGACCACACCAGTGGTCCGATTTTCATGAAATTGGCATGGGAGGAATAAACCCATGATATCTCCAGGTTTTTTTATTTTTTTGAATTTTTGATTTTTAAGGGTATTTATCCCATAAAAACTACAAAAATCCAAATTTCTCAAAAACGGTTCCAACGATTTTGATAAAACTTTGAGGGTTTTTAGTGCTTAAGATGACAAATAAAATGACACCACTCGCATGTCTGTGAAAATTCAGGCTCAGAAGATATGGGTGTTTAAGTGTTAAATAATTATATTTTTAAAATTTCTCAAAATATGGAATTTCTAAAGAAAATATACTTGCAACCATTAGATTTGGCTTTAAAAAATAAATAATCCAGTATTTTGAATTGTTAGTAAACGTCAACTGGTTGCAGCAATGTATACAGAACCCTCTAAGTAGGGACACCTTATGGAAAAATGTAGTTCCCGCCGCTGAAAAAGAGATGGCGCTTCTCAGTCCGATTGGAATTGTTGTAAGAGTTTACAGATCAAGCTGACTTTCCAAAGTCAAGCAGCTGGTAGTTGTATGTTCTTGTTTTGTATTGTTGTGTCTTTTACCATAATGTTTACCTGTTTTTGTTTACAAGCATTCTCATTTTGACATTTTGGATAGTGAATAGAAGCGCCGATTATGCGGGGCCAGGCTTGAACTATTTCATGCATCAACGCTAATTTCTGCTCTGCTTTTTGGCGGCGGAACTAAACAAATTAACATTGGATGTCCCTACTTAGAGGGTTCTGTATACATTGGTTGCAGAGATGATCAACATATTTTTGTTTGGCGACAAACGCAGTACGTTGTCTAATGTTATTCTTATGGCAAATATTCAAAAATTGATATCTCCGTTGAGAGGTAACCGACTTCGATGAAATTTCTTATGTATTTGCGGGGTGGTTGTAACTTTATTTTATTTTATTGTTGATTTTCTTACTTTAAGTGTGAAAGTATGTGTCAGTTTTCTGATACCTTTTATTTACATTGATGATGACTAACTCACAAACTTTCATTCGTATAATATTATTAGGATTACAATATACACTTACAAATTAATTCCTTATCAGAATCTACCCACCTTCAGGTAAATGGTGCTGTCCAATTCGGCGGAGACTGTTGAGAACACTTACAAACTAAAACACAGACGCATTTACTTGTCTACTGAGTTGATGGCACAGTCGGTAGCGCACTTGGCCTTGGAACTGTATCAGCATCGCAGGATCGAGACCTGATGATGTCGCATACTTTTTGCAGTACTGTACACCCTTGTACTGTTCCGGCTCACTACTTGCTCTGCTTGATAACTTTCACGCAAAGACCTGAGGCCCTTGTGGGAGGGGCAAATGCATGGTAAAAAGAGGCCGTCAACCAATTAAAAAAAAATAAATAAATAATCATACCTGATTACTGTTTAATATTTTAGTACTTTTTATTGATACTAGTTAACTTTTTTGAACACGCCACATTACATTAACAATTAACCCTTTGAGAATAAGATTTTGTTCTCAAGGGCCCTTGCAAAATTACTTATATTAACACCGCAGATTGAATTCCACGATTTAATCCTAGCCAACCGTATCATGGTGTAAAGAAAAAAGAAAGGTGTGTGCAGAGTCAGCTGATGTGACGTGGTTGGGCTCATGCAACTAGCGCTTATGACTACTACAATACAATAAACCAGGTAATCCACCTCAATAAAAATATTATGTGCACGGTTTTAGTTCTTCGGCCATACCGCTAGGTCTGCTTGTTTTATGAACCCAATTACGTCACTCCAGCTGACAGTGCAAACACCTTTCTTTTTTCTTTACATCATGGACCGGATAACCATGACAGACTGTGTATCATAGGATAGGATTGGGTAGCTGTGTTGCAACACCATGGTCAAGTGAAGCCATGGCCCTCTTAAAAAAAAGATATGATTTGGCTTGCTGGTGGATGAGCAGATCTGCAATGTAAATTACTGAACAGCTGATTCTTAGCATTGTTACTATAAAAAAGAAACAGAATGATTAAAACACTCTATGTCAAAAGTCATAATTCCATAATATGGGTAGTGTACAGTTATTTTCATTCACAAGAAACTGAAAAATAAAATAAAAATTAAATAGCAGTAACAATATATAGTGATTGATTTATCACACTTTAGAAAGCACTGACAGTGATACAATGCACAAGCTTAATGTATGTGTTAAATTCAAGAAAATCAAACAGTCAACAATAAAATATATATTTATAGTTCACCAGTAAGTATAGCCAGTTAAAGTGAGGAAGAACTTATTGAACTGTCACTTTTGGAATAATTTTTTTCTCGCAATTGTTTTATTATTAGACACAACAAACATATGGTTAAGTTGAATAAATAAAGTGATAAAATAACTCGATATCAACATCACAATACAATACTTCACAACAGAAAACAACATAGAGTCATTATCATACTCAAATAGATCTTCGTCTTGTAGTATTGGTTTTTTTTGGGAAACAACTAATTCTGCCATCTTATGGCTTATTCCAATGTCCAAATAATTCAAAATTTGAAACAAAAAAATGTAACATATTAAACTAAGTAATAAAAGAAAAAATATAGTGTCTCGTGAGAGTTTGAATAGTTTGTGAATCTTGATTAAAACCTCTAGTGACCTTAATAGTAACAAAGTTCTCAATACACCGATTAGAAGGAAGAAACTGAGAAGGAACATGATGTAAGTGTGAAAACCTATAAATGTATCAAAGTCAAAAAAGTGTTGGTTTTTGTCATAATACCTCTCATACAAGTTAGAAAAAGAACAGAAGTATATGTGAGTTAAAAATGCTATGATAACAAAAGTACTTGGAATCACTATCACTAGGAGCAAAATATTTCTGATATTTTTAAAAAACTTGAGAAAACCATTGTCGTTGATTTCATAGCAAATTTCAAGAAAGAATAAGAAAGTCAATATAATAAAAGCTATGTGGCGAAATTTTAGTCCATCGCAATCTATTATCACTGTCTCTATTCTAGCTCCTTTTACAGACACACCCAGTGTTAAAAACTCTACTATGAGAGTTATTTGTCCCAAACAGTGTAGGTTTACATTATAAAGAGTGAATTCCACAAACACCACTTTGGTAAATTTATCCAACCATGAGTTGTCAACTAGTTGAGCGACTACCATGATTGTTTCTCGTATTGAGGATCCTAATTTAGCTTTGAATCCACCACTGTCATAAATTATACCAGAATTGCCTTTAAGTCTGTAAAATGTTTTCATCAAGCTTGATGTTGGATGAGCATAAATCCAAGAAGCTTCACTTGTACTTTTCCATGTATCGTAAGGGGAATACTCAGACCAACCAATACCATAATGCTCAGTGTCTTCAGTTTGACGACTTAATTCAGGAATACAATTTTTTAATGGTGGAGCAAGGCTGTTGCAGGGTTCTTCATAGACTCTTTGTTGTCTTATATAGGGAACACCGACCAATCTCCAAGAATAAGTAGAAGTCCAATACATAACACTACCGTTGTAATAAAATGGCATCCCATTGTACCATCTAGTTTCATAAATTGCCTTGAGGAAGGTATATTCAAAATAACCACTCAGTTCTTCTTTATAATAAGCATCATAAAAATTAATACCATTATCACCCCAACGAGCAGTATTAATTAAAATTTCTAAATTAATATTTCTGCTAAAATTTAAATGTCTTATGTGGAGTACAGTGCAAAAAACGGTAATTATGTAACATACAGACAAAAATAATTGCAATGCTTGAGTACAGTAAACAAAGACAAGTTTTTTTTTCATAATCTTTTTCCGAGTTTCAGCACTGATTGGCGAGTACATGGGTTGCTGCCTCATTCTAATCAAAGCATCGTAATTACTATCCTGTGCTTCAAAAATCAACTTTTGAATTTCATTTTGTGATGCTCGATAGCTGGACGATCCAGTCAAATAACCTAAAGAGACTGTAATTGAAACAGCTAAGATCATGACACTTAATGGGCTAATTAATATTTTATCATTTATGTATGATAGCACGATTGAAGTGAGCCATTGCTTACTTCTTACTAAGCCCATCTTCAGTCCATAGAGCATTATGAAGTAAGAACAAAGAATTACGATCAAGGCACAAGTCGTCCAAGTAAACATTAACCAAAATTTGTTAACTTTAATTCCTGTGTCTCCAGAAGGTAAAACCGCAGGAGCTAGATCTTGAGATTTTATTTTACGTTTCACAATATCAGCTACTTTCTTCGTCAAATGTTTTTCATTGGAAGAGTATTTATACTCGGTTTTTGTACCAGCATCAACAAATACTGTGGATTTTTCATGAGGATCAAAGAAATCTTCAAGATTAAAAATAGACTGTCTTAAATAAAGATGACTTTTGTTTCTCAGAGGAACACACTTATAGCATTTTTTGAACAGTAAATTGAGTACATAGCCAACTACAAATACGACACCAAGGACAATGAAGCTAACATATAGGTCTTTTATCTTCATTTTATAACTGTAATAATCAGGCTTACGTTTCTTTCTATCCGTGTAAAACATTATGCTGCTCAACATTGCTGCCAGTAAACAGCACATAAAGATGTTAAGTCTTTGAATTCGCCTCACAGTGCTCCTGGGATGTTGAGTGAATATTCCCATTACAGATCCATGTTCTCTCAAACATGTTGAGATGTTGTTACCTAATACTGTTTGTATTTTGAGAATATCGTCACTTCTGGCTGGCAGGATCAGAGCTTCAGGATACTTTGATACATTCAGTTCTAACCAATCATCCACTATAAATAAACATTCCACAGAGTTATCTATATCGTAAACGTGAACTTTGTTACAATACCAACCAGGACCCACACCGGTGTTGTCATGCCATATATGAAGAGATTTGAGAAGACCTAATGGCTTTGGACACAATATAAGAAACCAGTCGTCAGACTGCCTTCTCATCACTTTGTAATGTCTACTTTTCAAAATGTGAGATCTACTGTTTGCCATTTCACCGATGAGTTGAACTCCAACGTTAGCAGAGGTTCCTGAAAATAAACGAGAGCTTGTGTAAACTGCCAGTATGTACGGGTATCTATCACATGGAAAATTGTCTTCAAGGACAGTTATTGTCCCTTGAAAACGGTCCTTCTTGTCCAAATGATAAGACAATATAGAAAGAATTATGTAGAAAACTAGTAAAACAACTATCAAAGATACAACAATGGGGTTATCCATTACAGTCAAGAAGAGTTTGGCGTCTGCAAAAGGGTCAACAAGGCTTGGCATAAAAGGAAATATTGCTCCGAATATTGACAGATGATTGCACCGGCAATGGATTCTGTGGCCGCTAGTGTTTAATCCCACCCTACAGCCTGAAGTGCTCCACATCACTCTTTTCCAACTCACACATGACGTGCTGTTTACAGTGAATGAGAAAGGAACAGAATAATTCAACGGAACTTCTAGCCCGGGTAATACTCCCATATAGTAAAACGTGTTTGAACCAGTTGCTGTAAAGTTCGGGGAATAGTATGGGGATTGCTGAGAAATTATTACAGAATCCGATATCATCATCTTGAAAGTGGGTCGGTAATTTTCCAAAATGAGAACTCTAAGTGTGACATTCGTTGGTGGGTAAAGGAAAGTCACCCATAGTCTACTACCCAAGGGAGGGTCTAATCTATAAACTCTCATTTGCAGATCTAAACTAATTTCATCTGAAGTTGGATTCAGTGGAATTGTTCGACTAACCTGTTCTTTAACTTCAGCCTTTGATTTGTTTATATAAACCTCCATGTCTACTGGTGCTGTGATTTCTTTAATATTTATAATATCATTTTTCTTAGTATGTATGCTTAAAGAAACTAAGAGCAAATTTGAAACTGATCCCTTATCAAACCACTTGAATAAATTTTCATTCACAATACCGACATTTAGAGATAAATTTTCTTCCTCCTTTACCTTTTCATTCAAATTACCCATTAGTACTGAAGACAACTTTACAGGTAGGCCTATATTTGTGAATATTTGAAGCATTTTTAAAAGTGTGAAATTGTATTTATTATCATCTAATAAAACTGTCAGGATAAAAGTGTTTGAATCAGAAGAAATTGTTGTAGGTGGTAATCCGGGATTTTGCAAAACACTCAAAACTATTTGAATATCTCTTAAAATGCTCTCCAATAGTCCACTGATATAAGTCAAATGAAAAAAATTATCTACTGTAAGATTGCTACCAGTGCAATCAACTTCGCTTTCATTTATAACTCTAAGAGACAATTCTAGAATGTTCAACACAACTCTCAAAATCTCCAATACTTCTTTTACATTAGTTGGTTTGCCAGAATACATAACCAAATCTTTTAATATTTTTGTCATACTGGCAGCCATTATTCTGGATTTTATTAAAACATTTAAATTAATATTTCCTTTTCCTAATCTTAATAAAATATTATGCAGTACTAGACTATTCTCTTTTACATCTTCCAGTAGTTTTATTTTTCTCGGGGCAAGGTATTCCAGTAAAACATCTAAAAAGACTTTTTGAGTATAGCTGTCAGTTATAATATCAGGAATAGATGACAAATGTTGCTTAAGGATTGGATATGGCAAGTTTCGTAAGTATGGGGTGTGCAGCATGTCATTCAATAGAATATCTTGCTCCTCAATATCATCGGTAAGATTAATCTCATATAATTTTTTAACACGGTTAAAACCACTGATTATGTAAACTACAATAACGCCTCTAGTCAGTATGGCAGCTTGCAGTTCCCCTGTATTTGATGTTCCAAGCAATCTACCTTGCAAACCCTTTCCTCTTGCCTCTTCTGAGGTTTTATCATAATATTCAAAAATTAAAACTTTATTTTTTGTAGTTGAACATGTAATGTCGAAGAAAGTAATGCCTCTTACTCCAAAGTCTGGATCGATGGAACAATTTCCATTGTAAACAAAATCATCCGTTTCAAACCCATAAATTGCTGTCAACAATTCGCCATGTACATTAACAGTCACTGACACATCATATCGAGAAGCGGTTTCTAAAGTATCTTCTGGAATTTGAAATATGTATGATGGATGTTCATTTGGCTTGGCAAAAGTCTCAGGACTGCCAGTTTTGTTATAGGACCATTGGTATGTTAGGTCATTTGTGTTCTCAAGATAAGACACCTTTAAGATTAGATCATTATTGACGGAAACTCTCTGACCACAGTTTGTGAGACAATGAATCAAAGGGTAATTGGTAGTCCTTTTTATGATTCTTACTATTTGATAAGAATATTGGTGTTTTTTCGCCATTTCACTCTGTCTACAACTACTCTTTTTATACAAATCGGACCAAATTTCTAAGGTAAAGTTATATTCACCCTCTGACAGTTTGTCCGCTGGTATCAAATGAGGTTGTTTCTTTTCCAAAGTTACAGGTTTACATAAATCACCAACATCTCCGAGGGATTTCAAAGCAGTGCAGCTCCATTTAGTCATAACAGATTCATATTCAGGAAGCACATTAGGATCTTTTGAATTCACTGCACTGAGTAATAAACCTTCTACTGTCGACACAGTCCGCTGGGTCCCACCCTCAATGATTGCTTCTAGAGGCAAGGCTTCAATTGAAAAATAGAATACGTCAAAGGACTTGGCCATACTGACAGTGTTCAAAGCTTCAACATCGACTCTGTAAAGACCAAACTCAAATTCTTCCATTATTGGATTTAAAGTAAAGGATTTGCCAAAAAATTCCTTAACTACAGGGTCAGATATTGTTTCTTGTTCATTAAGCCACAATATTTTCCAAGATAAATCAATTTCTTTTTCAGAAAATTCACATACGTTAAATTCGTCTCCTTCAAAAGGATTTAAGCTATTGCCATTTGAAATTATTGTTAAAAATGGATTAAACTTAATTTCAGACCCCTTGTTATAAGCTGTAGCACTCTTGTAATCATCTCCACACCCATTCATTGCCACAAGTGGTACACAAAAATGTGCTCTAGGATATGACACAAACACATTGAACTCATTATTAAAAATCATTGTCTTTTTATGAACAAAATGCACTTGAAGTTTTGTCGAATATCCCAACACCCTATTACCTAGGTATAAGAAATTTTTATCTTGGCTTGGATCATATGGCTGGTACGAGTATCGTAAAAAAGTCTGGTATTTGCGATCACAAAGGGATCCTTCACATTGTTCATCTGACCAGTCAAATTTTAGGTTAGCATAGTAACCATCCTGTAACAGAACTTCAGCTGCAGTTAGTTGTAGTGTGTTTGTTAATCTAATACTGACTTTAACTTCAGTTATGTCATACATGGGAACAGAAACAGTATAATCCACAGCATGTACGAAAAAAAATGTAATCTCATCATATTTTATTTCACAGTTTCTTCCTACATAATGTGGGGGACACTGACAAATGTGCAATGCAGAAGGATTATTTGATATACTAGAACATTTACCCTTATTTCTACAAGGATTTTCTCCTCCACAAGCATGACGAAACTCCACAGAACCCAAACAATCCGAAGTTTGTGGGTTAATTTCATATAATTCAGGAAATGGGTAGAAACATTTTGCAGATCCCGCATCTCCTACACAGAATGAACAAGCTGACCCCCTGATCTGTTTTGAACATTCTTCCTTTTTTTTACACGTTTTAGAATTCACAAAGTTATAAAAAAGAATGATTTGTAATATAATATTAATTAATTGATTGCAAAAAATATACATTTTGTTGTATTTAGTTAGTAATTTATAAACCAAAAATGATGAAAATGTTTATGCTGGTTTAATGACAGATCATACTATATTTGTTCGTATGATCAGCTGGTCGATTAAAAAACTCCTTTAGAAAAAAATATGAATATAAACTCATATTATTTAAAAAAATAATACTCTATATACTTTTGTTTTTATAGTCAATGGTATTGGAATATGAGTTATATTAGGGGTGTTTCTTTGAAGGGCTAAGATAAACATATGCCATTTGTAATTTGTACAGAACTGCATTTACCACATTCTTCTTAAAAATTTCCACTTTGACATAAACACACAATTAAGAATTACTGTGATTTGAATAATCTATAGTTGAAGAAAGGAATGAAAAACTACCTTATTCTAGTAAAATTGGTTATAATAGTTATTTGTGTGTTGAGTGAGTAAATTACAACATTTGGTTCACGAGAGAGACTATATGTGTTTTACTCTTGAAATACACACAATATGTTTTCCCCACCTGCAAATAGAAACTGATCTTTAAACATCTATTTCATTAGCTTAGTAATTTATTAAACAATAACCATTATGTTTTAACCTGCAGCTAGTTCCTGCATCCTAGAAGCTCAAATCAAATCAAATCAAAAAATGTTCATTTCACTTTAAAGTTTACAGTAGTTTAGAGAGTTATCACATACGATTTTAGTACCATTAAATCTTAACTAATCTTAAATTAACTATTTTATTGTAAGTGAAATTAATCCCTGCATAGAAAACCAGTGTGTGGAGGTGAGTCATCATTTGACATAAAAAAACGACTTAAATTAATTAATATTTTATGTGTTTATTGCGAATTGGTAAGATGGAAATTTAATCATTTAAATTGACTAAAGGAGACAGACAGACGCTCAAGTTAAAAAAAGAAAAAAAATATAGAATGAATGAATGTGGCAGAAAGGTACCTACAACAAAGACATAAAAAAGAACAAAAAGAACAATGTTGATGGACTGACCAGCCAAGGCCACACTACACTACAGGCCGGAGTCTCCCCCCCTCCTCCCTGATGCCACGTCACAACACCGGCCGAACTACTAGCGCTGTGTTGGAAATAACAACTAAAATCATACGAAAAACGTAAACATTTACCAAAAAATTATGACCTTAGAACATTGAAATGTAAACAATAAGAAACAAAACTGTCAAATTTCCAATAAATCATCTGATGAAAAGTAAACAAATTACTTGCCTGAAATGTTTACCGGTTTTTAAGTTTATGAAATAAATTATAGTTTTCTCTAAAAATATTTTCGACCGCAATTGGTTATTCATTAATTAATGCAGATTCGAAAAAATAATGGTTTCTAAACGAAAACTGAAACGAATTACTTAGGGCACGATAGTTTTAACTGTGCGACAGTGAATCGCCATTAGAGTGCATTATAAAAGCGTCTGCGGTGACGTCACCAAAAAAGGACTCCGGCCTGTAGTGTAGTGTGGCCTTGGACCAGCGGTCTTCCAAATTCCTCACCGTTGCAAACCATTCATACATGCATCAACGATCAGCTGATGGTTGCTTCATACTTACACGCTTAATTCATAGAAGGTTTTATTGTCGTCAATATTATTCTTTATGTGATTATTCCTTCCATTAAATCAGCTGTTAGCACCTACAATCTGTTGAACCTCAACAAATTGTCATGTCTACGTAGAAATTTGAAGGCGCTCGATTTTTTAACTATATTTATTTCAATGTTATTCTTATGGGTTTACTTTGTCTCCCAACAAAGAAATCATTTTACTCCCGCTGGGAGACAAAATTTTATTTCATTTATTCAATACATAAATTAATACCCCCGTTGCAGCAGACCTGCATACTCAGTGAATTTCAAATGCAAAACAACGTATTTCAATCCAACATAGCGAGATTTGACATGTTTTGGTAAGCTCCATAAGAATAACATGGGGAATGAGTATGCAGGTTTGCTGCTACAGGTACATTAAAACTAGGTGGTTTAAATTCAGTAATTAGTAGATCTGCACTAGAAGAAGCTATTTACCAAATTTTATCAAAATATGTTGAGAAATAACCGATATATAGAATTTTACTTATTTCCCATAAGGTTAACATTGGGACAATGTACTGTGTTTACCACTTTCAATATCTCGTTAACCAATGGACATAGAGCAGTGATTCAAGATACCAAATTGTTTGTTTTTTTGAGCTGAATTCAATGGTGCGAACAAAAATTCGATAAATTTTATTTTTCTATGTAAAAAACTCAAAAATCCCATTTTTGGGGGGGTTTATCCCCCTTTACCTCCCCTTCTGGTGGTCCGATCGGGCTGGTTCACGAACTCGTCCGAATAATTACTACTTTACACGCCTGTGCCAAATTTCATTCCAATCGGACCATTTTTGCGAGCGCTGTCGTGCTTACAGACACATAGATATATATATATCTATCTAGAAATTTGAACAAATGGTGATTTTTGCTTCTGGCGGCCCCAAAACAAAAAGTTATCATGGTCTCGGGCTTAGGTCTTACCATGAGACCTAAGGTTAGAGCTTCTTCCCTATAGGGGAAATTCGCTAAAAAGCGTCTAAAAATACCAGGTTGGGAAAAAGGATATTTTATTTGCATTGTTCTATCTTTTCTTACAAGCTGAGCAACATAATAAACATTTACCAAAGTTTGACCACCAGCAAAGTCTTATTTTCATGGCGATGTCCTAGATGGTGTCACAAGGATTGAAGATACAGGAAGTAAATGCCATTAGTGATGTATAATCCAGTGAATCTGGTGTCATAATACCATTGCCAAAAATTTAGCTTCAGTTTGACTGGGTAAAAAGTTTTCTCTATCATCTTGGATCTGCCATATTGGATGCAATAATTTTTTCCAAATAAATATAAATTTAGTGTTGGTCATCATTAAACACTAGATTAGCAGTATGAAAATCCAATACAATGCCAAGTCAAGATCTGTTTTTGAAAATACTCTGGATGTTACCCGTGGCTACGCCCATGTTCAAAACGATAGGAATTTTATGAAATCAATTGTATACACAAAAGTGATATGTTTTAAGTTTACATAGGACTTATCGTAAATCAAATTGTCTATAGTTAAAAAGCATGTAATTGTAATTTTTTTTTTACAGTAATTTATTTTACAATCTGTTCCTTCGTAAATTGAACAATAAGTAAAAAAGTGGATATATAATAAGAACGGGAGCAAGAGCTTGCCCAACGACAAACCTTGCGTCTTAAAGTAACTCCCAAATTATTTATAACTACACAAATCTGTACGAGAGTTCCAAAACATGTTTGACACTTTTAAGTCTATTATTTATCTGGCTGTTGTCTAAAAGATTAATAGCTAGGCTATTTGGATGTATTTCAAGTTTTTCCTGATATTTTTGACTTAATCTTGATACTTCTTTCACAGAGATAATTTTCAGATCGTTCCTAATGGTCGCATTTGAAACAAACCACGGGGCTCCGATAATTCTTCTCAGAGTTTTAGATTGAAATCTTTCTAAAATTTCAATGTTTGAGGTGCTCGACGTCCCCCAGAGCTGAATCCCATAAGTCCAAATTGGTTTGATCATAACTTTATAAACTGATAGCTTATTAGCCAGCGATAATTTTGAGCTTTTTCCTAGGAGCCAATTAAGTTTACGCAATTTCAGTTCCATCTGCTGTCTCTTGCACCAAATGTGATCCCTCCAATTTAACTTTTGATCAAGGTGAAGTCCTAAATATTTGACACTTGTTACTTCTGCCAAAGGTACGTTATTTATTGAAACTGGGGGGCAGTTTCCTTTCCTAAGGGTGAAGACAATGTGTTTCGATTTGGTTTCGTTTACTTTGACTCTCCACTTTTTTAGCCAGTCTTGGAGCTCATTCAAAGCGTCTTGTAAGCTGTCGGAAGCGACTTGAGGAATATCATGACTGGATAGTAGTGCAGTGTCATCCGCAAATGTAGCCACTGTGACGTTGAGGCCTGTGGGGATATCTGATGTGTACAACAAGTATAACAAAGGGCCAAGGACACTCCCCTGCGGGACACCAGATTGTATTGGCTTTAGTTCTGTCAGAGTATTTTCAAACTTGATTTGGAAAAGACGGTCACTTAAGTATGATTTAAATAAGTTATAAAAAGAATGAGGGAGGGACTTCTTGAGTTTAAAGAGAAGCCCAGGATGCCACACTTTGTCAAAGGCCTGTTGTACATCTAAAAATGCAGCAGAACAGTATTTTTTAGTCTCGAATGTATTTTTAATAATGTCTACTAATCTATGAGATTGTTCAATGGTAGAATGTTGTTTGCGGAAGCCGAATTGATGGTCCGGTATCAAGTTAAGTTCCTCCACAATAGGAGTTAATCTTTTGAGAATTACCTTTTCAAACAATTTAGATACCATTGGAAGCAAACTAATTGGCCTGTAAGAAGATACGTCGTTTGGCGGTTTACCTGGCTTTTGAATGACTACAACTTGCGCAATTTTCATTTGAATGGGAAAAAATTCCAATCGTAACATTGCGTTAAATATAAATGTTAGTAACAAGATACCTTTTCGAGGTAGTTCCCTCAGAATTTTTCCAGTGATCAGGTCGTATCCAAGACTCTTCTTGGGATTCATTTCCTTGAATATTATTCTTGATACTTCGGAAGGAGTGCAAGGCTTAATAGGTAAGGATAATTGATTGGGCGACTCCAGAAATTCATGTATTTCTCTATCATCGTTTGGGGGATTAGGAGTTATCGGTTTGAATACTTCTGCGAAGTAATCAGCAAAAATACATGCTTTTTCTTTAGAATTTTTAGCCCAGGAACCATCACGTTTTCGAATTGGAGGTACATGCTGAATAGGACGTTTGATGTATTTTGTAGCCTTCCAAAGAGAATACTCGGTGGCTTCGGTCGGTGTTAGGTTATTCGTGTACTCATCAAACCATCTATTTTTCAGATTTACTAAACATCGTTTTAACCTTTGAGCTGCACGATTTAGCCGAGCTTTGTCAACAGGACTACGCGAGTTTTGCCAAATCCCTCTCAATCTACGTTTTTCTGCAACTTGTCTCTTAATAAAAACAGGATAGTTATAAGACTTTGTAACGCAGATTTCAGACTCCGGAGTCGCTTTCCAGGCAGCATTCTGAATCATAGTGTTGAAGTAGTTTATTGATTCCTCCACATCATTTCATTTTCATTTCCTAGCGGTATTCTCAAATTGATGTTGTTATTTACTAACGTTCTGAAGTAAGTAATCCCAGTTTGTAAATTTACTACACAAGGAAGGGCCTTTTTCTTTTAGACAAACACTACTACTATAAGTCAAGATTAAGGGAGTGTGGCCTGAGGAAAGATCGAGGGAGGCTTCTATATTCAGATAATTTAACGGAATGTCTTTTAGAATAAAAAAGTCCAATAAGTCTGGTATTTTGTTTTGATCAGTTGGCCAGTAAGTAGGTTGGCCTGAAGAGACAAAATCCAAGTTAAGTCTCGTCATAGACCTGAAAAGGGTCCTGCCTCTAGGAGATGTTAGTCTAGAGCCCCAATGTATATGTTTAGCATTGAAATCTCCCCCTGCAATAAATTTTGGGCCAAGAGTTGCGAAAAAGTCTGAGAATTGATCTTCACTGATGACGTGTGGTGGAGGACAGTAGACTGCCGAAAGCGCAATAGGACTGTTGTTGCAATCTAAAACTATATTAGTAGCTTGTAAAAAATTGTATTGTGTTTCAGGAAGTTCATAATGTTTTAGTTTTTTATGCACGAGCACAGCGGTTCCTCCATGGGCTCTATTATTTGGATGATTAGTAAAATAGACACAATAGGTGTAATTATAATAGTAACCTTTGTATTGCTGCAACTTTCATTGGAAAGGAGGTGTAAATTTATGTAAATAAATTTTCTCTATATATTCATAATAAGATTTATTTACATTATGGTTATATTTACATATAAAATTGAGAATAAAGAAATAATTTAAATTTGTTAAAACCAAGCAGCTGGTAGTTAGCTTAACAAATGGATACATTGTTATACCTTACTTATATAATATGACAAACAAACCCACAAACTTTCTCTCTTATAATATTAGTAAGATTCGTTTGTATTCAAGACATATGCAAGCAAAGATTCTTCCCTGTGCAATCCTTGTGGGTGTTTTGAGCTTTAGATATTTTTTAAAATTTATTTAGACTAGGAGTACACTCTTTTTACATAACTGGATCGATGAATCCACAAACATTAACAAGTCAAATCCATAAATTGCCATAAAAATGGCATTGGTGAAAAATTTCCTTTATTACAAAAGGAATAGAATAAAATTAAAGATAATTTCAAATACAAAAGAAACCAGCAATTAAATATTTGACCAATATATCTTCTAAAAAAATATACATTACATGCTGTTTGGTCAATGATTCTTCAAGCAAGCGCTGTTTACTTATTGCGGCAGTACAGTCGATCTTGCCATATGGTGCTGAGTATTAAATGCAGCTTTACTGGCTGGCTTACCCTAGTCAAGCGCTGAGCACTGATGGTCGTTTCTGCTTACCGCACGGTATCCAAGCTTGCCCTGCTTTGATGATGATCTCAGATACGGGGGGGGGGGGGGGGGATCTAGGTTCTTGGGGGCGTTTTCAGCAGTGCCATAAATTTCCTCACATGTATAGAATAGAGTGGCAGGAATCTCCGTCGCAGCAGACCTGCATCCTTGGCGAATTCTAAGAATTTTTTTTCTATTTCATGTAAGTATCCGTTTAAGATAACATAGAACATGCCTTGAAATAGTATTTAACTAGTGGATCCGAGCGCACGGAATCGTGCGCTACTCTAGCAGAGCGATAATTCAAATGGCGACAAATTTAAAACACAATCATGCTAACACGATCCGTCTTGAGGGTTATGTTTACACAAATTAAAAAATAACAGCAATTAAATTATCCAGCTGATCAAAATGTAAACAATTATGTTCTTCATAAGGATAACATGGGAACTTTAAAAGCCAATGGGGCAGAGCCCAAGGGACTTTTTCAAAAATGTAAGACCAGTTTGCAAATCTACGCGACACGCTCTTTCCAATGAGCCGTCAATGATCAAAATCGGTTAAGAAATGACGGAGGAGTTCATAAGACAAATTTCGTGTTGGCGTATTAATTATATAGATGTCACTTAAGGACCACTGCTGGGTTACAGCAGGCAGCAGACTTGCTTACCCAGTGAATCTATGATGCTTAGAATCAAATATAAAACCAACACAAGCGATATATGATTTCTATATTTTCTTCATAAAACTTGGGGAATGAGTATGCAGGTCCGCTGCAACAGGTTTCAGAAAAAAATTCATAATCTAAACCGAATCTATTGTAGAGTTTTTACTCCATGCATTCTAGAAGTTTCATGTACCAGCTGGATAGTTATAAGCTTACACGGTCTCATTTTTTTTGTTTTGTCAGTTTGTCCTGTCGTTTGTCGTTTGTCGTATGGCTTGTGTGTTTGGAAGATTGTTGTGCAATTGAAATTGAAAGCGTACTAAAGAATATTCAGGAAAGGTTGTATAAATTCACTGTTTATCATAAGTTTTTAAGGTTTGTAATATTTTAATCCACATTTTAATATGTAACTAATACTAATCCTTTAATGTTACTTTTAGACGAACTTATCCGTATTTATGTAAGGAATCCTAGTCTTGGTATTGCCATTGCATCATTCATTTTACATTGGTGTGCAATTTGATGATAACGTTATATGTAGATTGAAGTAATTTAAATTTACTGCATCCTAATGTAAAATATTCTAATCAAAGCCCATTGGTCCGTGGTAAATGTATATTAATTCCTAGGTACCCTAAGATCTACAAACAGTTTGTGCTTTCTTGGGCCTACTCCATTGCTGGCTAGAGTTTCATATCTGATCTTCTGCCTTTGCAGGTTATGTTTATAGGCTACTACTAATTGTTTATGTACATGTTTTGCCCAGGTTTAGTAACTGAACTTCTCACTATGATTAACATTGGCAAAGATAAGTCTCGTTTTCGGTACCGTACTCTGTTTAGGTTTCGGTAATCTGATATCAACTATCAACCTATCGTGTTTAACTTAACTGATAAACTGTTTCAACAACCGTCAGTATTGAAGAACCGTCGATAACAAACAATAACTGGTCCGAAACCATTGTTGATTCTCCGAAATTATTTGATTCTCTCACGAACAACTAAACATACGGTACCAAACGTAAATGTAATAAAACTAAAATTAAATTAAACATGATAAAACTGGTCAAAAACTTGAATGTATAGGGCCTAAATCATTCCCATAGCCAACAAACTTTCATTATTTATTTCTCAATCCTATATATTCATTGAGTAAGAAAACAATCTATATGAAATACAATAGAATCAGATGTCAAGTTCTGTCCAATTAACAATACATCGAACTTCGACTTTCGGTAGATCGTTTGATTTTGTTTTCTTAGAAATCAGATGTTGAATCGTCTGCTTTAGGAATGAACGTCAGAAGATTAGATATGAAACTCGTGCCCATTGTTGGAGCTGGTATACCACTTATGGTCGTTGTGGTATGTCAGTCCAACACTCGCTAGTCCAACCTCCGATAGTCCGACTCCCTGGTTAATCCGGCCATGCCGCCGGGGAAAATAGGCCTCCGCTAGATCGCCCTTAGCGGGGTTTTCTCATCGGTTAGTCCGACCACGCAATCGGAAATTGATGTTTGTTTACATTTCCGGTACATTCCTCCATTCAAGATGGCTCATGTCGATGACGTATTACTCATTGGGAGTGTGTAGAGCAATAACATTTGGTGCGGTTAGTTCGAGTTCGTGTTAAATATTATCGTTACAGTAATTTTCTACAGTTTGTGAAACGTTCGGTACAGTACGCGCCTGTTTTAGGACGACTGTAAGTCATGTCTGCTGCAAAACGGAAGCATTTTACCCTACCTATAGCCGAGAAACTAAATGTGCTTGAGAGGTTAGACATTAAACCATTAAATACTAGACAATGACTTTAAATATGATTTTTTTTGTGAATTCTTAAAAAACTCATGCAGTTGGATTATATTAATTTATAGGCTGTTTGATAGTGTTTTAATTTAATATTTTACCCAAGTGAAAATTTACTGGACAGTGTTTTTCAAGTTCATTTTTATATATATACTGTATATATATGGACAACACTCGCTCGTATGGCGAGTGTTATATTAATACTACATTTTTGTGAGTTCCTGTTATATTAATAAATTTTTTATTTTGATTATTTAGTTCCAAATGTCGTTTTTTACTGTACAGTAGCTTGTTAAACACTCTTAATGCAATTTTTTTCTGATCGAAACAGTTTTTGTACGTTCTCATGTCAATAAGATGAGTTCATCTGATAATTCGACCTTTTTGCTATTCCGACCATGCCCCCAATCCTGTAGGTGACGGATGAGCGAGGTTCTACTGTACATTATTTATTCTCATTGATCAGGAACTAAAAGTAAAAATAAATTTTAACTGTCATCCGAGTTGGTTTACATACTACAATAAGGATACTGTCCAGCTGTTTTAAAATGTTAACGTAACCTATCAGCACGACATAATCAGTTGTGGTTTGATAGTTTCATTCCTCTCCAACTGCTTTGACCTAAATAATGGTTCCCCCAAAGCCCAAGATGTAACACACTATCTGTTGGTTAGGTCCTACAAAAACAAAGACAATAACCCGCTGCTTTAGTTTTTTGCCTTTAAAAGTCCAGATTGGTTTTAGTGTTTGAACTTCACCTTATAACTTACTATAATTCATCATGGTTGACTTCTTTGTTCAGTTAGAGTGGAACAGTCAAATTAAAATGATCAATTATTGATGATTGCTATCAAGTTGTACAAGTTACCATTTAGGCTAAGACAACTCATTTAGAAATAAACAACTTAAATCTAAACTGGTAATTTTTATAGAGGCCCAAAGAAATATTTTATTCCTTAGTTGAGTACACATCAAGACCGGACTACGAAAGACTTGATAACATTTTATTTTGACTAGCTTACTATAATTTTGACATGTCAAAGTAGGCTATTTGTATGAAATATTTTCTTTCTGAATAAAGTCCTTATTTTTAAGTAAAATTATTAAAAAATTCTGATTGTAGTTATTGAGACAATGAATTTAAAAAATTTCAGGTCATAATGCTGTCAGTGGCAAGAAGTTGCCGAGCGTCTTTGCCTTTGGCAAAGGCATTATTCGTTAACACTTCTCATCCTTCGACAGTTCCTACCTTGAAAACCTCTGTATTAAGAACAACCTTGTGGAGAAATTTTGGTAATGAAGGACGAGAACCTCTTGGAAGAACTGCAAGGAGAAGGAGGACTCTTAAAGAGATCGCCATGGAACCTACTGAAGGGACTCGTAAGTAGTTTGAGGTGGTTTGACGTAGGTTTGAATAGCATCAAGAAATTTCTTTTGATCCTAAATATGTCATCCTGATAATATGTGAAGTATTCTGGTCTACTTAGCCCCACAGGTACACTTAATCCAAAATATAATGTCTGCAGAGATGGAATACTTCATAGGCCTAGTCTATATTTTAATATTGTAGAAACTCAGTACATGATTTCAGCTCTCCCCAAACTAAATTCAGTTGGAGGGACCTTTAGTTCGATCAGGGCTGAAGTTAAATTTACAATAGTTCTACCCATTAATTTTTAAGCTATTTGCTTTGCATGTTCACGGTGTAAACCACTTTTACTAAACAATTTTTACCATACTTTCCTTTGCATTACAAAACTTAGGATCTCGTGCAGTATTATAATGACAGTGTGATACGAGATCTCCAGGTCTCGTTGCATAGTCTATCTTCTGCACATGCAACAGCAGACAAGAATGGAGGCAGAGCACTCTTGGTGTAATTCTGTGGACACACCACAGAATTCTGTGTTGTCTAGGGCGTAAGGAACAAATGGCTGATTGGTACCGGGAGTGGACAAAAATTTGCCATCTTAAAAAATTGAGATCTCAGGTTCTTGTGTCTCATATAAGTGGCAATGGTTTAAATTATTTTTATACACTTTAAAGTTAGATAACATAAATATGAATATTCTTGTAATTCTAATGCTAATTTGGCCAGAGAATCTCAATAATGTTAAAATCCTTGCAGGAAGTGTTTACGATTTTGTTTTTACAGTCGGCCTAACTAACTTAAATAGACACGAGACCTCAAGGTTTTGTATTTTACAAGATTAAATCACTTATTAATTCTGTGCGTCATGAGAACTTAAGATCTCATTTGTAATCATGTTTACATGTATATATATAAGGCACAACTGGAGCATCACAGAAACACAAACTTTGGTTGTCTTAGGTAATTTTTCACTGAATTATCTAAGTCATAAAAAATGAAAAGATCAGCCGGGCGCCGGCATCAGATCGAAAGTCATTAGATCGAATGGCACTGGATCGACACTTCTGTCGGTCCAGTGCCCTGTCGATCTAATGCCTGTCGGAGCAGTGCCTTTCGATCTAGTGACTGTCGATGCAGTGCCTTTTGAAGATATATCTGTATTAAGTTTGGGAAATCGTGATTATTTTAAAATTATTGTAAGCAAATTTTCGTCTTTTGAAAGTTTTAACGCCGAACAGCACTGGACCGACAGGCATTGGATCGAAAGGCACTGCACCGACAGGCAGTAGATCGAAAGACACTGCATCGACAGTCACTAGATCGAACGGCACTGGATCGACAGTCACTAGATCGAACGGCACTGGATCGACAGTCATTAGATCGAAAGGCACTGCTCGGACAGTTATACTTCTAAATTTTGTGTTCCGGCAATACTGTCCTCACAAGTTTCGCAATGGAGAAAACATATAATTGAATAATTAAATTCAAAATACCCATGATTTAAAAAAATTGGGAAAAACTATAATTAAATAATAGTTATTACCTTTGAGGCATTCAAATTGTTTTCTAGTGCAAACGTAACATCAACATGTTTTAAGAGAGATTTAAAAAAAGTGAATTTATGTTTCAAAAAAGATCAACATTGTGCCTTTGTTAATGTTTCTTTTCCAACCAATAAATTTACCTTGTTTTGCTAAAGAGAAATTAAAGGCATTATGTTCAATAAATTTGTTATTGAAGATACAACAACAACAAGACTTTGTCCTGTTTTTCAATGAATGAGTTGTTTTTTAGGTATTAAAATATTGGTGACATTTTGCACAGATTGAATTAGTAGATTATTCTGAATAAAAAAGTAATCTCACGAATGACATTGTTTTGACGTACATATTCAAGCGGTACTGGATCGACAGGCATTACATCGAAAGGCACTGGATCGACAGGCATTAGCTCGAAAGGCAATGCACCGACAGTCACTAGATCGAACGGCACTGGATCGACAGGCATTAGATCGAAATGCACTGTTTCGACAGTGTCGGAGCTATGCCTGTTGGTGCAGTGCCTTTCGATCTAATGCCTGTCGGTCCAGTGCCTTTCGATCTAGTGTCTGTCGGTGCAGTGCCTTTCGATCTAATGACTTTATTTTGTGTCGGTCCAATGCCTTCCGATCTAATGACTTTCGATGCAATGACCGGATCTCAAGATCAGCTGATTGGCTACCGCACTGATATCGTATGGCTGGCACGAGACCCTGAGATCTTGCAGTGCAGTGAACATATTAGAAACACAACCTATATAGGTGTATAGGCTAGGTCTATGCAAAAAAATTGTTGACGGATATATCTGATTATATCCGTCAACAATTAAAAGCTCTCTCACAGCTTTTGGCGTGCATTTCAGTCTACTGCTCAATAAGTTCTCTCGCTCCTCATATCTGTGTTTGAGTTTTTCAGTCCTCAGTTTATCCAGCCGCTTCTCAGAAGCCAATGTATTCAAATGTGGTTCTCAAGGCTTACAGACATCAAAGTGGTCTCTATGTCTTTTGGTATCTCTCTGAACAACATGCATACTAATCAGTTTAAATTTTGAGACAGTAACCTACAATAGCAGCTGATAGGGGTTTAATATTCAAACATCAGGTACTGGTAATTAAAGATAATATTAGAAGCAGAACTTGAATGCACACTTCCAGGCAGGTAACTGGACTGTCCTAATCCCCTGTTGACAAACAATGCTCGTGCCTTTTATAGGGGCTGCCACTGGGACTTCCAGCATCCTGTATTTGGACTGTGAAATAAAGGCAATTATGACAAAATAACTGGCTTTTCCAGGGGTTAATTTCAGCCGGAGCACACCGGAGCACAGCTCCGGTACTTTTTAGGAAACCGGAGCTCACCGGAGCGCGGTTTCTCAACTCACCGGTACGGCTCCGGACCCTTTTTCTGGCCACGTAATTTATTGATACAGTTTTAAAAGCGATTTTATAAAAGTGTTCTAATTTGGGAATCCTCCAAGTCAATTTAATAATTAACAACTCTATTTTTCTTTACATAGCTTCACGCAAGGTAATAGATGGTAGTTTTTTAACCTCCATTCTGGATACTGATCACTTGATAAACTCGAGATAGGCTTTAGCAAGTGATGGTGGAAGTTAACTATCTTCAATCAAGGGCAAATCCAATCCAGGCCAATACGAGGGTGTACTGGGTGCGTTCGGCATCACCGTACTTATTTCTAAGTCGATATTATAAGTCCTCTTGCGGCAAATAGTTCGTCAAATGTTTGAACAAATCAGGTGCGCCCTTGTTCGACAATAGTAAATTCCCATCATGAGACGTGAGTGGCGCTAAACACACGTAGCGCGGGAGATCACAACCTTCACGATCACTATGGCACAAGTACACTCTAGCCGCGGCAGGGCAAACCTAGCTAGCGCGAAAGTGAACACGGCCTAATTGTTAAACTGTGGTCATAAACATTAAAAAGGCATCAAATTTAATCGCAATTAAAAAAAAAATCCGGGGGAGGGCCCCTGGACCCCCTTCTGCTGGGGGTTTTTCCATACCCTCCCGGCGGCCACTCGTTGTGCCATAGCTCCGGTACTTTTTTCTTTACAAATTAAGCCCTGGGCTTTTCAATGTTTGAGTTTGTGAGTTACGCGGCATTTTATTAGAATGCGCAGGGGAATTGCCCACTTCATTCCCCAGTGACTGCCCCTATTAAAAGCATTGAAGCAGTTGGCTACCTGCTTGGAGGTGTGCTTTTATTATAAGTTCTGAGTCTAATACAAAATGGTTGCTTTCTCACTTATTTACTGATTTAAAACATTGCATTTACCTTTGTCAAAATGTATCCCAAAATCGATGCTCAAGTTGACCAATATTCTATAACTCAGTTTCGAATGACACAAATAAATCGTAGTTTCCTTGAGTTAAGGGGTCCAAATGTAATGGTTGTAATTGCAGCTTTTGCCGTGGGCAAGGCCGCAGTCGCAGGAGGTGCTGTTGTGGGCATCGGAGCATTGTGTTTCTACGGACTGGGTTTGGCCTCAAAGCCTGGTGCCATCGATCAGTCTATGTAAGTACTTAGGTATGATTTTAAGTAATAGATATGCCAAATTGATAAATAAGCAATAATTGTCTAGTTTGTAAACTGTAAACAGATTAATCATCAGAACATGGCTTGTCTGAAAGTCTGTCGGTACATTAGTGTAGGTATTTTTTTAAATTTCTGATTTTAAGAAGCATTACAAATACTCAAATGAAGTAACATTTGAGTAAATTCAAAAGTCTGATAGCAAATTTTAGACTTGCATTTTTTATTTTAATTTATTTTGTAGCTTAAATTTTGGTTTTTAAATTATTTGCTGTCCTATATACGGTACTTAATCACCATTTGTGGTGTTGAAAGTGAAAAGGGACCTCTTGTCTCAGGATTAAAATTTTCAGTACCAGCATTCTAGTCAAATGGGTCAATTGATTTTCAGGTTTCAATTTGACATGAACTGAAACTTTTAATAAAATTATTGAAGCTTTTTTTCCTGTAAAATTTTATTTGTTATTTCAATGATAAGATGGCAAGAAATATTCAAAAATAGTCTCTTTAGCAACCCATGACATAGGTACATTCAACAAGGGGACTTCATGTTGTATATAGGAAATAACAGTGCTGGTGACTTCAAGTCCCATTTCCCACATACTCAAGCCCGTGTTGACAGATTAGTTGTTAGCCTCACAATAAAAAATTGGCCCCTCTGATATCTGTCGGTGGTAAGTGAATTACTAAAAAAATTTTGTAGTAGTAAAATATTGTCTCAAGTCAAATAATCACAGTCTTGACAATGTTTTTCTCTCCATTCTTCTAATACTCTGCCTTCTGACTTAAGGTTAGTTTCCAAATTCTCATTAGAAATGCCTACTTTTAACCAGCATATATTAGTGTAAAGATTATCACATATTGTTCCATTTAGATTTAGGCCTAACATCTAGTTTTCAGCTTTATTCTGATTATTAAATCATTTTTAAAATGTTAATATTCTGTAAATGTTTAAAGTTTTCATCCTCGATTTTCTCTCAATAACACATTTTGATAAGATAAAATTAAAATGCCAGTGACTTCATTGAAGAATGTCAATGAATCGTGATATAAGTCCATTACATGACTCACTGAAATTTAGCACACATTATCATCGGCTGGCGGCTGTGAAATTCAGCTTTTCATGGTGAACAATTATTGTTCACCATGAAAAGCTGAATTTCAGAATACTAATACTGAAAATCTGCTTAGTCCGACAAGAGGTTTCTTTTCACTTTCCGCATCACAAAAATATTTACCTAAGACTCGTAATTTGATGCAACCGATTATTTTCCGAGTTTCAAATTGTTGAACTCTTTGTACAGGCTGTGGCCTGAGTACGTGAAGGAGAGAGTGAAGGCCACGTACATGTATCTGGGCAGCTCATTGGCCATCACGGCCGCAAGTGCTGTCGCCTGTTTCCGCTCTCCCGCCATGCTGCGACTGATGAGCCAGAACTCCTTCTTGGTAAGTACGGTGGAGTCCAAGTCAAATGGCATAGCCCAGAGGACTGCCTGTAAGCCTAATGCTGAAATTAACATCGGTCTTGTGGATGGACTTGACCAAGTAATTTGGTTCGTCCTGTAATCAATCCTCCATTCTGTCTTATCAACTAAATATTTAAATTTTATTTATTGCATTTCCTGTATAAGTGACTCGACATAGTTACCTTTATTAAGCTGATAAGAGAAATGTTTTGAGGTAAGCATGTGAAAAATGGTTTCAATTAAGTAGAGCAGTTATCAAAGTGTGTTTTTTATGTAATGAAATGTTTCATTCATGGCGAACATTATTTTGGTTTTGATCCGATTTTTATTAATTGATGGTTGATAAATAGGTATTCTTGGAAAAACTCAAGGGTTTCAATTTTTATTTACTTTGTCATGGCATTAGTATACCTGACATGTTACATTCATTCAAAAATTAAATCCATCTTATAAAGTTTTTTTGCTTTGTTGTATTCGGATGTAGCAAAGTTGTTGTTATTATACAGGCTAGTAAGAATGTGTTTGAACACTATTTTAGTCTCACCAATAATTAAAAAAAATTATGCAACTGATTATTGTAATTTTCATAATATTACATATTTTTGTATGAATTTCGATTAGAGACATGGCCAACTCATCAGAGCACGGTTACATTTAAGCGAATGCACGCGAACGAGAGTTGTGAACGCAAAATTTGCTACATTGGAACCGGCTTCACGAGCGGTAGGGAATGCATGTTAACTGGATAAACAGAATGGAGCACCGCCGAACGACCATCTGGTCTAGTGTGACTGCGCTCATTCTCGGATGTTTGTGAACACATGTGAATGACGGCGAGCATCAGTTAGCGTTCGGTTCGCTTGCATTCATCATGATGTGACTGTTCCCTCAGATTTGGTGTAGATTAGCTCAGAACACCTGAGGGTATACAAACATATGATATATCTTCTCTGATACAGACTACCTTTGATGAGGTGAAAGGAAACTCTTGAATTTAAAATAATTAACATTTATATTTTTAATAGCTTATCTATTAGTCAAATGCTGCATAGGTTTCCTTTCATAAGAGTTTTTTATGGTTAAAGGTAACCTAATTTTTAATTTTCACCTCATATTCAACTTTTGCTCTGCTTGTGACAGGCTATCGCCGGCACTATGGCTGCCATGATCGGCACTGGGATGGTGGCGCGAAGTATACCTTACCAGCCGGGCTTTGGCGCTAAGCAGATGGCTTGGGCGCTACACGCTGGAGTCATCGGCGCAGTAATAGCGCCTATGTGTTTTATTGCAGGACCACTCGCCATTAGAGCTGCTTGGTGAGTTGAGATGTTGTAAGCTGTATAGTTTGAATGCGAAGAATAAAATTTTTAAATCATGATTTTTTAGCCATCGGGCAGTGAAAAGTAAAACACTTCCTATAGAAAAAATTGTGTTGTTTTTGAACATTGCTCTACCAAAATTTCCTGTTCCTATTAGGCCTACTCAAAGTATTAATTGTTCATCAAGCAATAAAATATCCCTAAGGAAATGTGCCTCTGTTTAGGTATTAATTTTCCACCCTATGTTGAGTAAAATTGAGTAAATTGTAATTTTATTAATTTAGTACGGTAGCTTTTAAAGACCTAAGAGGCTTCTTAAGCTCTTGTACTTTGTGGGTGTCAAGAGCAATACGATTCTGGCGATGCAACTGAGGAAATAATGTTTCTTCCTGTGTATACTAGTTATCCGGGCGATATGGGGACTTAACCCTTCTATTGTCACTGTGCTCTCCAAAGATAAAAGACACAAATTGTTGCTATTAGACAGCCCCCCCTATTTGCTATTTGTCACTTAATACCCTTCATGGCAGAGGGATGCTGGAATTCCAGCAACAATCGCTCCTGTCGTACGCCCAAATACCAACTAATTTGTATTTTCAGTTTATCACATTTCTCATATCGCTCATATCACTTCCATTGTCCATGTAAGAATGCTGCTATTGCAAACCCATTTGTTTGTTAGTTTTGGTCGCTTGAATCACATCGCTCTTGTCACCACGTGCAACAGGGTCCAAGTTTTATATTTGATAAGCTCACCATTAATGTTACCACCCCAAGTTTTACATTCAATTAATTGGATTCCTTTTTAAATCTGTGATATTACAAATTGTTACTATCCCGGTTAATCCGGAGTTGACTGATGTATTCAAAGTAAACAGACCTACTTCACTGAGAGGACAGAATATATTGCCCGCTCTTTCTCGGCTGCAGGTACACAGCTGGAGTGGTGGGGGGATTGTCTGCTGTTGCGGTTTGCGCGCCCAGTGACAAGTTCCTCAACATGACCGGACCCCTAGCCATCGGTCTCGGTGTCGTCTTTGTGTCTTCTATCGGTAAGTTTTAAGAAGGATGGTTATCCCTTCTTATGTCAGTGCCCATTATAGATGGTTTAACACCTCCTTTTTATCATAAATTTTTGTAATAATGGATAAGCTTAAATACAAGTTTTTTTTTGATCATGTTCTTTTTGATTGATTTGTTTTTATAACGCATTTAAATGATTTTTTTACATGGGTAAAATTTTTTAGAAAGTAAATTTTATGAAGTATTATTGTTGTCAAAAATGACGAACCATAATGAGCAATAAACTGGTAATTTTAGTTCAATCGATATTTTTAGTTGTAACTTCAAGCAACAGTTTGTTAAAAAGGCTGTTTTTTTTTCAAAAATTATAAGGCTTAGGCTACTGTACCATTTTACTATAACAATGTTTTCTAGAGAAAAAAAATCGGATACAAAATTTTTGAGGAAACAAAATGAAGTGATATTTATTCATATTCTATATTGTAATGATAAGGAATACGATTCAATATTAATTTTTCATGTAGATGAAAAATCCATCATTTACATCCCTTGTCTTACCTTCAGCCGTAGTAATATATTACTATCATGGCAAACACAACTAATCGCTTGAGGTGACAGCAACACCTGAAAGCAGTTTGCCGTTAACTTTTCCCATCAGTGTCTGTTATACTGAGGAAAAAACAACAGGTGTCCCACCCTTGCCCGCTCAGACCCTGAACTGTACCCTGTACCCTGCTAGCTCGCTCAGTACTTGAACTGTACTGAGCGAGCTAGCAGGGTAGCCAACTTTTACTCTACTCTAAAAACAGTTTCCCATCCTGAGGTTTTTTATACCCTTTGCACAAATGCACCCAAGGGTAAACATATTTAGAAACATTTTATTCACTTATTTAAATCATTAAAAATATATGTGCTGATCAAAACGAACTAATTAGGTGCATAGGACTTAACGTTTAGGACATTTGATAAAAACTTGAATTTTTGAGTTCAAATTGCTCAAAAATTAAAATGAAATAAAATTAATAAAATATTTTAGTTGCATAAAATTGGTCTGGTTTAGCTTATTTTCTCTGCAGAGAAATTTTGAATCCCTATCTGTCATACGGATATTGTCATCTTCTAATGACACTGTACTCAAGACAGTATTCATCCCCAGATGATCTCGTGGTAGACCGAACTAATTTTCTGTTTGCAAATAAAAAAGAATTTTGCCACCTCTTGTCATATGAATTTTGGCAGACTTGTGATCCATTCACCCAAATTTGGAGACTCTTTCAGAAGGTTTAGATTTGGTGCATCACAAATGTGTTACAGTTACGACTCTTTGGGTACACATCAGAGCATAACGGTTGCTTCTTGAAGTAAAAAAAAATGTTTTTGGTCTCAGGGTTACCATTGGTCACATTGTCTGGGTCTGTGGCAAGAGTTTTGTGTATGAGGTTCGGTCTGCTGCCACCCCGAAATCTGGACCGCGGTAGCCAGCGTGTTAATGAGTCTATAAATAAATTCTGTTCTCAGGCTCCATGTTTTTGCCCCCCACCACTGCGCTGGGGGCCGGACTCTACTCCATCTCTCTCTACGGAGGGTTGCTGCTGTTCTCCGGATTTCTCCTGTACGACACCCAACGCATCATCCGAGCTGCCGAGACCCACCCCCCGTACGGAGCCTACCCCTTCGACCCTGTCAACGCGTAAGTGATCTGCTAGGCTAGAAATGGTACAGCGGAGGGACAGTTAGGATGGTACTGTTCCCAATAATCTGAAATGATTGGGACCAGACCTACTTTGGATTAAGCAGGATTATTTAAAAATATATAAATAAATAATTAAATAATAATTATTAATTATTGTTTGTTGATTTTTTGGGCAACACTCACCTATATCAGTGCTGAGTACTTGAAAATCCAGTCGTCAGGATAAAAACACACATACACATATATACTGGAACACGCACTGTTGTTATGGTCTACGTTTCACGGATATCGAAACAAATCCGCTTTTTCAAGACCGGCTGGCAGATGGTCCGCGGCCACGCAGTCGCTCGGAACGCCTTGATGCGACTAAGTTGACCGGTGCGTTATCGGTGTTATCAGATGTAGGGGGCGGGGGAGGAAAGACGTTCTTGCCATCGTTGATTTTTATTGTAACCTCCTTTTTAATTATCGGCACAAACATTGGGTGAAGCGATGCACTAGGTTGGGAAATACTGTTTTCGTCTACAGCCATGCAAGCAGCCTCCAAAATATTCCTCTCTTTCCACCTGTCCTCCTTAAGTACAATGCATGACTAGGGCCAGTTAACATTGAGTTGTGTAGAGATGACATGTTCTACAATTTGGAATTTTTGGCATCGGCTTTTGAGAGCAGTTTTTTATGTCCCCCAATCCTAACTTCTGCTGGTCTAGACGTTTGGCCATAATAATTATTGCCACAACTACAAGGAATCTTATAGACAACGTTTTTTGAATTATTTACTCCGTCATTAGGCTTTACTCTGGTCAAAACACTGCGCAGATCTTTAGTGCTCTTAAAAGCTGTCCGTTTGCCGAATTTGCTGCTTATTCGTCACACTTTTTCTGACAGCCCTGACACATATGGCACAACCACCGTAGTTACAGGTTTGGCAGGTTCTGTGACAGTTATATTTTGCTTTTTTTGTGCCTTGCCTAAAGCTTTATCGGGGTATCCGTTGCCTCGTAATTCACTTAACACCTTTTTTATCGAGTTTGAAGGAATTGCCCTAAACACATTTGACAAAAGACCAAAATGCCGGTTTCGATACCTTGATGACGTTTTTTGTATGTGGGAAGGTTCAGTAGATGTGGCTGAGCAGTTCTTAATTCATTTAAATAATCTGAGACCATCAATTAAATTTACAATAGAAATAGAAAAGGAAGGGAAATTACCGTTTTTGGACATTTTAATAAAAAAACAGAACACTAAGCTTGTAACTACAGTTTATTGAAAGCCTACCAATACAGGGCAGTACCTTAATTATAAGTCGAATCATGCTAACAGTGTTAAGTTAGCTCTCGCACAAGGTTTGTGTAAAAAGGGCAATAACTTATTGCAGTGAAGAGTCAGATAGGCAGACCGAGATAAAAAAGGTGTTAAGTGAATTACGAGGCAACGGATACCCCGATAAAGTTTTACATAAAGCTTTAGGCAAGGCACAAAAAAAGCAAAATATACCTGTCACAGAACCTGCCAAACCTGTAACTACGGTGGTTGTGCCATATGTGTCAGGGCTATCAGAAAAAGTGTGACGAATAAACAGCAAATTCGGCATACGGACAGCTTTTAAGAGCACTAAAGATCTGCGCAGTGTTTTGACCAGAGTAAAGCCTAATGACGGGGTAAATAATTCAAAAAATGTTGCCTATAAGATTCCTTGTAGTTTTGGCAATAATTATTACGGCCTAACGTCTAGACCAGCAGAAGTTAGGATTGGGGAACATAAAAAGCTGCTCTCAAAAGCCGATACCAAAAATTCAAAAATTGTAGAACATGTCATCTCTACACAACACAATGTTAACTGGTCCTCGTCATGCATTGTACTTAAGGAGGACAGGTGGAAAGAGGAATATTTTGGAGGCTGCATGCATGGCTGTATTTCCCAACATAGTGCATCGCTTCACCCAATGTTTGTGCCGCTAATTAAAAAGGAGGTTCAAATAAAAATCAACAATGGCAAGAACGTCTTTCCTCCCCCGCCCCCTACATCTGATAACATCGATAATGCACCGGTCAACTTAGTCGCGTCAAGGCGTTCTGAGCGGCTGCGTGGCCGCAGACCATCTGCCGGCCGGTCTTGAAAAAGCGGATTTGTTTCGATATCCGTGAAACGTAGACCATAACAACAGTGCGTGTTCCAGTATATATGTGTATGTGTGTTTTTATCCTGACGACTGGATTTTCAAGTACTCAGCACAGATATAGGTGAGTGTTGCCAAAAAAATCAACAAACAATAATCATCACCTCACCTGATAATCATGTCATTCAGAAAGAATTATTAATTAGTAAATAATTAAACAAAGTGATGAGCAAATATTTTAGATTAAGCAGGATTATTATTGGAATAAAAATAATTAAATACTGCCTTAAATTTAGTCCCGTTGCTTACCTGCGTCAACACACAATGAAATTTAACACCGCAAAGACTACAAAGATATTCAAATACTATACTTTACATTACAAAGATATTCAAAGAGGTACTTCAGTCGTTTTTTCGGGATTGATAAAGATGCCCAATCCATAATCCATAGATAATATTTAGAAAACTCATATTTAATCCAATGTTTTCATAGTTTTTATCATCAAGTTAAAAATAATAAAATAATTTGGACTATCAAGGTCATCTTTAACATGTTAACACGTTCGCGACGGCATGGGAGTGATTGCTCCACACAGAGCGATGCTGTTATCCTGTTAGCTCCCAACCTGCAACATGTTACGATATGATTTATTTTCAAATCAGGATCTGAGCTAGAATCTGAAACTTTACACACAGCACTGATCAAATGCACATTCGTGAGTGGAGCACTGGACAGTGCTGCTGCTAAGGTAGGTGTGGCGGTTTCAGAAACTATTAGTCAGCGTCAAGGCGGAACACCAGGATGGTGGCAAGTAATACAGAAAAACGTGCAGCTGTGAACGTGTTAACAAGTTTCTGTGCTTAGCTTAGTTATGAAAATTCACTAGCATTGAAAGTTTTATTAATCATCACAGAAATATAAGATTTTGGGATTTACATCTTGTTCATAATAGGGAATTAAAAAACTTTGATCCCTACATACATATTATGTCAAACCCATAACACTAATTTTATTATAATTTTGCCTTAGGCAGTATCTCATTTTAACTAACATTCAGAAGTCTCTTTACCAATATCAGCTAACTTGTTTTTTTTTATTACAGATCTATTTCAGTTTATTTGGATTCTATAAACATTTTCATCAGAATTCTTGCGATCCTTATGGGCAGTGATGGAAAAAGGCGATAAGTTCAAAATCCAAAATCTCTAAACTTTCTCAGTATTGGGGCTGTGAAGCCTTTGTACCTTTTCATCTATGATATATTTTTGTATCAGTTTATTTTATTGAATAAAAATTATGTCTTTGATATGTTATTATTTATTGTATTACATAGCTATTTTATAAAATTTCATACTCTTAAGCCTCTTCAATGGAAAAGGTCAATTAACACGTTAGCGGCGGCACGGTTTTTTGTGTACTTCACTACCATCCTGAAAGTTCTGAAGGCATTAAAATCTTACCTTTGCAAGTAGTTATGTCACTGATAGGCTTTTGACTGCTTCCATCACATCCTAGGCTTTTGACTGCTTCCATCACATCCTAGGCTTTTGACTGCTTCCATCACATCCTGAGGTGTGAAATTTTACGCCTACTTCCTTGGGAGCGAATGCACCTACCCCACCTGGCATTCGGACTACAGTCGTGATAAGTTTAATAAATGCTACTGTCTTGTGTACGATGCTTATGTTTATTTTTTGTAATTTCTTACTCAAACACACTAATATTGAATTATTAGGATGTTAATTTTAACATTGTTTAGAACATTGAAGAAAACACTAATTTTTGTGGGTACAATCACACCCACACTCACTTGAGACCCGTATCATATTATAATGAAATGGAACGACTGTAATCAAGTCCGGATCATCCGAGGCCAACATGTCGGGAGAGCAACAAACATGTAAATCACCAAAACAGTGATAAACGGCGGTAGTGACAGTCATGCACGTGCTCTGCCTAGGCACTGACTTACAGTTACTAAAGCGTCACGCCTACCAGCAGCATGCATGGTCACAGAATTCAATATACTGTTAGGCAGTGCTGTGTGAAGTTTCAGATGTCTAGCTCAGATCTGCAACCTGATAGTTCATTTCAAGCAACTTAAAAATAAATTATATTGTAACACAATGCAGCTTTGGAGCGATTGCGCCCACCAGGATGGCACTAGGGTTCTTCATGCCACCACGAATGTGTTAAATAATTGATTGCTATAACAATTTTGTGCTTCTATTGTGCTTTCTATTCTGGTGATTCTTCTCTTCAATGTACTAATTTTTATCACAGATCTAATTACTCTGTAATTTTCTTTTCTTTCCTCTTATACACATTACTCTTGTGATTTTCTTTCCCCTTTTACACTGATTACTCTAGATATTTTCTTTCCTCTTTCACACACATTACTCTTGTGATTCTCTTTCCTCCTCAACACTTATTTCTCTTGATATTTTCTTTCCTCTTACACAATAATTAATGTTGTGATTTTCTTTCCCCTTTCAAACAAATTACTCTTGCAATTTTCTTACCTTTTTGCACTAATTACTCATGATCTTTTCTTTATTGTAAAATTTACTCTGTGGTTTTATTACAGGTCCATTTCAGTGTACATGGATACAATCAACATTTTTGTCAGGATTCTTGCTATCCTTATGGGCAGTGACAGGAAGAGGCGATAAATTCAGGAGAGTTTGATATTATTTTAAACTTTCTAAGTTTAAATTTAAATGTGACTGTATCTTTTGTATTTATTTAAAATTCAATTGTTTTTGTATTTTATTTGAACTTTGTCTGTCTTTGTTAAATGTTATTATTTTACAAAACACAACTTTACAGTGTAATTTTTAAGTAAGAAAAGACTGTGTTGTATAATAGTTTTGTATATAGTGCAGGCAATAAATCAAGTTGCTTGATAACGTTAAAAAATTGTGTTTTTTCTTGCATCCTGTTTTTTATTTACACATTAGATGCCGTTTTAAACAGCCACCTTCGGACTTGGCTGGAAAACAATTTGCCTGGTTTGACCTATGTGCTTAAAAATCGTTCTATAAATACAGTTGACCCTTGATAATCCGACACGGAACTGGGAGTGTGTCGGATTATCAAAAATAAACTTATAAGTGGAGAAAAGTCAACTTGTGATATTTATTATGACTATTCGACTCTTTTTTAAGAGTTCAAATATATCATTTCAGTAATTATTTCTACGACGGAAGAAGTGTTTATCAAATACAAAACACATTATAATTTATAAAAACTTAAGAGATCATGTACCATATGCAAGAATAACATAAAGTATTATCCTATATTCTAAATTCAATCAAGTCTACCTGTACTGTATTACTCAAGTAAGAACAATTAAAAGTCTGTGTTTATTGATTTTCTTACTAGAACAGTCTATTTAAATGTACCTTACCATCAAGTCTTTCCACGTACTTGCAGCCGACACTACTTATCATGTAAATACAATCGCTTGGACAGGGCAAGACCAGAAGAGTGTAAGAATGTACACTGTGAGATTGGTCTTTCCCAACTTGTACTCGCCCTGTACACTCAAGTGAACGGAACGAATTAATGACCTTGAAACCACAATTGGAAAGATGCAAAACTCCTGTCACAAAATGAATACAAATTCAGTTCGGTCAATGGCCAATTGGAGCGTTGGATTATTGAGAGTGGAAAGTACAGGGTGTTTTTTTTTAACATAAGCCAACACTTTATCAGTGAAAGACTATTACCCCCAAGATCCCCGGATTTGACGCCACTATATAAAAAAACGCGATACATAAAACGCGCTTTGGGGATACATAAAATGTAAGGCTATGAAAACAATTCACAGGATATTCAGCTCCTCAAAACAAATTTAATGCAAAACATTCAAAGAGGTACCTTGCAACACGTGTTCGGGAATTGGATGGAGAAAGCACAACTTTAAACTAATGCCAATGGCGGATTGTTTGAACACATAGTGTGAACTAAACGTGATCAAACTTAAATAATAGGTTGTATAAAATGTAAAGTTTATACAAAACAATTCTCATTTCATATTTATATGTGCATTATTCAATCTTAAAAATGGGTTTCGTTTGAAAAAAAAAACACCCTGTATAAAGTAACAAATTATCCAGAGTCAACAGAATTGTAACAATGATCATTAAAATTTCAGACTTGTACGATAATTCATTCCTATGTTTCCCATGTCCCATGAGAATTGGGCCACGGCTAGGACTCTTGGTGTCATGCTTGACAGGGACCTAACCTTCTCTGACCATGTCACTTACGAAACCCAGCGTGCTTTAGGAAGACTGAGGGGTCTGTACAGGTGTAGAGGTCTATTGCCGGAGGCCGCTTAGCTTCACCTCGTGCAGTCACTCATACTATCGGTATTCTACTACTGCTTCCCTGCATATGGTAACAGCCTTTCAAGGGAAGACGTGTCGTTTGCAGAGACTTCAAAACTCTGCCATCCGTTTTGTTTTTTGCCTCAAGAAATTTGACCATGTTACCCCTTATCGTATGGCAGTAATAATTATGCTACCTATGCAGGCTGTGCAGGCAGTTGACGTGCTGCATGACTCATAGGGTATTGATTGAAGTCCTGTGAACCCGACTATCTTTACGAGAGACTCTCTGTCCGTGGTGAGGTTTCTCAGGGGAGGACCCGTCACTATGGGAGGCTTCACTTTCCTAAAGTAAATTTGGAATTGGGGAGGAGGAGTTTTTCCTACTTCGACCCTGTATTGTACAACGGGCTCCCTGATGGCCTAAAATATTAGTCTAGTAAGTGGTTTTAAGCTTCAACTGAAAGCCATGTTTCAAGCAAAGACTGACTTGTTTTGATCATTAGTTTTTAAGAGACAAAAGTTGTTCTGAAAAGCTGATGTATCAGAGAAATGCTGGCTAATAATAAAGACATTTTTTGTTTATTTATAATTGTCGATATAGGATAATTCTTCCTGCTGACTTTGTCAGATTAAACTGACACTTGTTTAAATCGGCCAGTTAAGAAAAAGTCATAAATAACCTTTTGTTGGTTTGAGCCAAAATTTTTGAAATTTTATTTCCCAACACGTATTTTGCCGCTAGTGCGGCATCTTCAGAGGATTACTCCCCTGAAGATGATATATTCCTCTGATGAAATAATGCTTCCACTGCAGTGAAATAAGTATTGGGAAATAATGCTCAAACCAACACAAGGTATTTTAATTTATGATATTTCGTTCTTGAAACTAGGTTCACATACACTTGTTAAGAAATCATTCCTGCAGATAGTAGAGCGGTGAAAGCAACGGCCATTTGAAAGGTACCTGGATAAGAGAAAATCTACTGTAAAAAATTGCATGGCAAAGTGCAAAATATGTATAAAATTGGCTTCATATGATTGGGTTCTGCATAAATGTGATCACTTAGGTTAAAGCATTGTCTTTGAGACATCATAATTTTGAAGCCTAATGACTACTTTGTTCTTAAGAGCCTTGTTTGCAAATTACTCTGAGCTTTTCAGTGGAAGATAAACTTGAAACCAGTAAAAGTTGAGTTCTGGGACAGGTACTTTATTTACTCTGTGTACAAATTGTTTTATTTCTGTTATTTTATTTTTATTGCTAATTATTTGTCTCTCAAAACCAAACTTTAGACATGTAAGTTATGAGTGAAACTGTGTTTTGATTTTAGCACGTTTGCTAAAATAAATAATAAGAACCACATTTCCAGTTTGGAAAAATAAAATGCACTGGTACCAGTTCATTATAAATCTTAATTTAATTACAATATATCACATTTAAAATAAATATAATGCCTATTACAACCGTTTGCTTGGTTTCAAGCAAGGCTAAAACTTTGGTCAAAGCAATAAATACTGTAAAATATTTAACAAAAACATTACAACAAAAGGCAATTTTAAAATATACAAGAATTCCCAAAAGTACAGTTCACACAAAATACCTTTCCCACAGCCTAATTGATGGTCAACAGCCTCGAGGGGAGGGCAGGTTTATCATAGGTGTAAATATTATAACAGAATTCAAGGCCGTAGCCAATGGGGGGGGGGGGTCAGGGTGTCAAAACCCACCCCGAAAATGTTGAAATTGTGTTTAAAGGTTTTAAAGTTATTTTTTTAACTTCCTGTAATCACGGAGCCCAAACCCCCCCCAAAACCTTTTCCTGGCTAGAGCTTTGACAGAATTCTAAAAAATCATTTTTACAGTACACTGGATTTGATTCTTTAACATAAAATGCAACATTGCAAAACAAATTATATGAAAGGGCAAGGTAGAATTTGTATGAACCTAACTTCATTCCCAGTAATAAAAACATAAATTTTCAAATATATACAACTAAGTACAGATCATTGAGAAATTATTAACAAACAAAATGATTAAATGTTTTTTAACGACAGTTTGGTACAAACTGTGAGTCATTCAATAAGAACAACCTATAATATTTTATGAAGAATTTCGACTCAGTAAGTTGATTAGAGATGTAATTTTTTTTAGATTTAAAATAAAATATCAAATGTTAATATGTTGTAAAAGGATTGCAGCCTCCAACTTTGTCATGAGTAAAATTTTCTGATGACAAAAAACAATTTTTAGATTAGACTTTAACAACATTTCAGTATTATTTTGCATTGAAAAGTTCCAGCAAAAATTATTAATTTATTCAGTTAGTCTATTGGGTTTAACCGCTGGAATGTATACAGTCTTCAAGGAACACATCCATCCCAGCTTGTGTTAAAAACCAATGTTATTCACCATTTTTCACAGAATCAAACACATTTATAATGATGTTTTTTTAGGTTACATTTTTTATTTATTTATGTTAACTATTGATGAAAAGTGATCGGGGAATATTTGCATGGCTATACTGAATTCAGCAAATACAGAAATGAAAATACTCAAAGGTTCTTTGAACATAGTGAAAATAACTTCTTTGGTTAATTCAAATATTATTATCACAAGCACACTGCCAAAAGACACCTAGATTCAATTAAAATAATCAAATAAGACTAGTTTAAGTAAATCCTTTTGCAAAAGCTGAGGAAATTTAAAACCTGGGAGTTCAGACTTAAAATTAGGAACTAGGTAAATGATTGACGAATCACGTTTTACAATACAGAAGGCTGGTGATGTACCCCAGTTAATGACGTATCCCTGAGATCTGGATAAGTTTATCTGGTCTCTTGACATTGGGATAAAGTTACTGAGCTACCACTTTAGAAAAATATAAAACTAACTCAGAAATACAAATCTCTGTACAAAAAAAAGATTTGTGGTTGTGGGTTGTCTAGGCAATTGAAACATTCTGTGAGGATCATAAAACCACTTGAACAAGTGGCAACCTAGCCAAACACTAAAGAATCTATTGTGCTTAGAAAAAAACATTAAACTAGTTATTGATAGGCCTGCTGACTCAATAAAAACTTTCAATGTGTGTATATATATATATATATATATATATATATGCAGCTCACTCATGAAGTCTGGACAAATTAGTCATTAAAATTATATTTATCATAAAAGTAAATATATTCTAGAGATCTACTGAACTTCCTCACTGTATGAAATTTAATGATTTGATTCAACTTATAATTGTGGACTGAATTGTTTTAAGAACCAAGGTTAAAACCTTGTGAGCTAAAGCTTGCAAGAGTTTTTAGTCAACTAATACCGACCGTTATTGACTAAAAAGTGCAACAATTATATTATTCTGGTCAAAAAAGGGTGTACATGCATTGGTAATTTCTTTTAATATTTAAAAACCAATGGCAGTCAAGCCTTGGAGACCAATTGACATTGCACATTTTATTTGTTCAACAAACATATTAGTTTGGGATTTATTTGTCTCGTTTGAATTTAAAAAATGAATTAATTCACATTGATAAACTAGTTAAATAAAATGATTATTCTGGATAAGATTGTTCAACATAATTTTCCTCAAATCCTGATGCGATACATCGTTATTAGCTCACTCCCTAACATCCATTTTCAATTTTAAAATAACCAGCAACAATTAGATAAATAGATGGGAATGTAAAATGGTCCAAAACAGTGACCACCAATTACTTTTGATGAAGGTCCATTTTTTATCTCCATAAGCCTTTCATGGGCCAGAAGATTTTGAGGGGGGGTTGCAACAAGTCTGGAGCTTGGGGTTGTGGAGGAGGGGAGGTCTGGAAGTCTTTCTAATGTTTTGCCATTTTGGCGCTGCAAGAACCTTGTCTACATTTAGTTTTGGTTTGAAATGTTTGGCAGTTCTGAAATCAGGCGGCGGACTGCCAATCAGGACCACTGGTCTAAAACATCAAATCAAATCAAATTTAGGAGGAATCACTTTAGTGGATGTAAACCTGAACAATAAAATGTTTCCTCAAGAGCTTTGCATTAGGTAATAACAAAATTTGTTTTTTCCTAAAGCAAATCTGCTAACATATTCTGAAAAAAGCTGTAAAATATTAATTACAACCATCATGCTCGAATCGGATTTACAAAATGTTTGAGTCTTCTCTTAAAAATTGTTATCATGTTCTATCTCCATGGTGCTTGTGGCCACTTCACTTAATCATTATTTTCTGACATATTTACTAAAAAAAGAAGATAGGAACCCCCCCCCTTGCACTTCTATTACTTTAAACTTCTACAACCATAATTTCTTTTAATTTTCCCCTCTCACTATAATTTATAACAATTTCCTAATCAATAATAAGTGAGAATATGAAATTGGCTCATAACAACAATATATTTTTCATTACTCTATTTTTATATTATGAAATCAAGCTAAGCCTAAAGCAAACGTGTCCATAATATCGACTTCTAAGCCATGATACCCTCACCTCCGCGAAATTATTGCCAGCTTTGAGCAAGTAAAAAAAGGTAATAAACAGTGATATTTAGAGGTGTGCGAGCACTTTTTTTTTGTTCGAGTCAAGTAAGCCGCAAAAGTTCCGATTAATGAGTTTGAGTCGAGCATAAACTAAAAATTATAAGTTAGGTTAAAATATTTGTCTAGTTCTAAAACTATCCAGGTTTGGGCAATTTATAAATGTATACTGAAAAACAACAAAAAAACAAGATAATTGCGCGACATTTGTCCTAAAACATTCACTACCGATACTTGAATCTGTTCAGTATAATCTGTTACGTATATCTTCCGGCAAATTCAACTTAGATATTTCCATTTATAATTTTTCATGCTGCATTTGTGCTTTTAAATATTCGTTAATAAACTGAATACTCTACGATATAATTTTATTTTCACAGCAAAATATTTGGACACCATTTTCATTTTTTTAGATTAATGTTGAACCAACGTTAAAGATTCAATCTTCATGACACAAACAACCTTTGGTAAACTATGAATTAAGCCTCTGTTATTATTGATTTTCCAAATCAATAATAACAAGGCATCAACTTGGCGGATGACAGAGTAGAGTGGAAGAGGCTGGTCTACGAGGCTAAGAATCGACTGAGATTTGTGGAGCCACGGCAGTAAGTATTATTGATTTTCAAAAAAATAACATTAACACAACGTAGCAAACAAACAAACTTACATCTTAATCAGATTGTGTCGCAGTGAACAAACTTTACTTAAAAATTTTGTATATATGGAAAATTTGAGAGTTTCAAGGCTATACTCGACTCAAACTCGAATAATTGAGCACTCGCACAACTCTAAAGAACAACATGATGATATACATTCTCAGAATTATACAGTGTTCTATGCAATTACTACTCACACAACCTACTACTTACAAATTATATGTACAAAGTACTACTCTAAATTACTCTTAATAGCTTGAAATCACAAGAAGTACTGTGCCAATCTATCATCTACATAAGTTAAACAGGATATTTACAAGTGATGAGAAGAACTTACAAGGGTAATAATACTTTTTAGGCTACTAACTTCCGGCAAATTCAACTTAGGTATTTCCATTTGATAATTTTTCATGCTGCACTTGTGCTTTTAAATATTCGTTAATAAATTAAATACTCTGATATGTGCGTTAAATTATATAAGCTAAAGTCGGTTTAGCTGTTATGAAAAGCATTCTTTAAAGTCCTTGATCATAAATACATTAATTTGTAAAGTGCAACGGAGGGAATAAACCAAAATGGTATTTTATATGTGCCATTTCATACAGATCTTTTTGCTAAATTTTCAAAGTAAATAAAATTGTAAAATGACTTGTCAGTCAGTCATAAGAAGAGGATTAGTGAATAAAACGGCTCTGCAATCCGAGGTTTTGATCTAATTTAAGCAAAAATTCAACTTATTTTTTAATATAGGAAAACCTAGGACTATTCTAAACTATTTAACCTTTTACTGGATGATTTTTCAAACAAAGCCGATCACATTGCAGTAGTCTGTCACAACCAGTCTATTGATTGACTATTTTTAGTAAAGTTGCTCTCACTATCTCAAACCTCAGTAATTTGAAATCCTCAATATCTCCATATACTTTCAATCTCCTTGAAAAAAAAGCCTGCCTAAGTTAGAAACTGTCGAGAATGTAAACATGCACTACTCAAAAGTATTTAACAGTTTTGTTTACCTCTATGAGTCGACGTTTTCATCACAGACCTTGGAGGAAACCACTGAACAGGTTGCAACATGTCACTCACTCACACTTAATCGGTTCTGCTTAACTATTCCTCACCTATTTAATTCAAATTTTCATTTGGTTTACAACAATAACTTGAATTTAGCTCGAATTACATCTGTAAGTTGAATTTAATCAAGAATTACCTCTAAAACTCGAACTATACTTGAGTCAAACAATATTATGATCGCAGTACCGTGAATTTCAAATGAGTGAGAGTCAACTTATAATATTTACAACCAAGCTTTTAATAGGATGACTCTTGATAAAATTAAACTTGAAGAAAATCTATAAAATCCATGTTTTATGAACTATAATGTTAAAACTGACTAAAAAATTTTAAGCTAAATTTTGTTTAGCTTATAACATTTAGCTTAAAATAATATTAAGTCATCAACTAGTTAACAATAAATTAAAAAAAAAAAACAGGAACCACATAATTCTACAAGTTTTTACTCGGTAAAAACTGTTTTTAAGGAATGTTGTTTTATCAAAATCCTGGAGGAATTAGTTCGTTTATACATGACGAACACTAAATACAAATTAATTCCCCAATTTTCTCATGTTTAGGCAGACATTTTCATTTTCATGTCACAATAAAATTGTCTTCCTTAGATTAAAAAATTACACGCAAGAGCAGAATAATGAGTTTGCATAAAACTTCAAGGCATGCAAGCTCTATAAAAATTAACTTAGCGTCAGGGTAATTTTAGGCTAAATCAATCATTAGCAGAGACAGTCGAGATTGTACTCATGATTTCTTCATGATTCTACATGACAACCTGCAATGCTCGAGATGTTTCCATAAGATGGAATCAGGTGCTAAGCATTCAGTAGGTAAACATGTTTGCATTGGAACCTCAGCAACTTAGTCTCAATAAAGTCAATGAGTAATCTAAAATGTTATCTCAAATGTTATCAGATGCACTTAGAGGATTCTTGTATTTGATCCATACATTTTTTATTGTCACTTGAAAATACTGGCAATTTAAAAAGCACTTGTGGTAAATGACCTTTAAGTGATCTATAAGTTTGCTTCAAGCCCCGAGTAACTTCACGTGATCAACAAACTATTTCCAGCTATCGATAAAGGGGAAAAAAGAGTTACCAGTCTTTTGGTGTTCTACTATTTGCTACAGATATGTTAAATCATACATGCAAATGCGACTGACTTTCACTATGCTGTTTCAAATAGGCAGCATACATTTGCCTAGCCATATTCAACACTTTATTGACATCATGTTTTCTCACCATTTTGTCAAAATGCATCGCCATTTCATTATAGTCCATTCCGTTTCGCATAATCAGATCTCGATGCTGAAGTAATACCGTAATGCAGAGAAACATTAAAAACGGATTCCCACCCCCAAAAACATCCGGACGTGGCAGTAGACTCCCTTTCGGCTTAACGGAATCACTTATTTCAGAGTTTAGATCGTCACAAGGGCCGGGTACAGCGGAAATGTTGCCGTTAACGCTGGTGTTGATTTCTTCTAAAGTCTGCTTCCTGCGAGCAAGCAGCCCCGAAGTCCCATCGCTAGACTGGCTGTTATCCAACGGACTTTCTGTTCTAGAAGACGTCGTAGTGTCGCTCTCGTGTTTCTTCAACAGTCTGATGGGCGTAACAGATTTCACCGAACCTCCGTCAGTCTCGATGATTTCTCCTACTGTCGTGTCCATCTCCAGATCAGTTTGTTCATCGGGAGTTGTAGTCGTCCTCAGCGGGTTTTCCCAAACGAAGATTTCATCTCCTTGCGCCGGGTTCGGTTTGTCGCTTCCAAACACGTGCCGGTCCAAGCTCTCCAACTCCAGCCTCAGCTCCCTCGTCATGGAGGTGGTCATAGGGAAATACTCGGTGGAATCATCCGGGGAGCTCCCGTCATCTTCGCTTTCCCGTTTCTTCTCCACATTCGTATTCAGTTTTTTAAGTTTCCCGCCCTTATCGAAACTAAGAAACTCGTTTAAATTTTTAACGACGCGGCCGGGTGGCTTTTCAACCTCTTGCTTCTCCAAAGCCGCTTCGTCGAGACTGCTGAAAGGTCGAGATTTCGGCTGTTTGGCGTGCTTCGTCCGCAAACTGATCCCTTCATCCAGGCTGAGAGATGCGCCAGAAGTTTGCCGCCGAAGGGCGCAGATCTTCGTGTAAGCGTTTTCTCTCGGCCGGGGGCTAGGAGGAGGAGGAGTGCCACAAAACTCTTGCTCAAACAGTTTGATTTCCTTTTCCGGAGGCGCAGGGGGTAAAGAACTCCACATCACTTCCAGCATCCTCAGAGCGTCTTCGAACGCAAACTCTCTTTTCATCTCCAACAGTAACCAACGGTAGCAGAACAGCAAGTCATCGGCCTAAACAAAAGAAAATACATTGCTCTAAAATATATGTAATTTAATATTTACTAAGACGTCAGTATATGTGGCACTGGAAACAAATTTTTTTAACTAGAAGGTTTAATACTTTCACTTTGAAATAAGTATTATTTTCTTGATTGTCTATTCCAACCAAAAGGGCATTCTTTAAAGAAGGGCCATCAAACCAAACCATAATTAATAATTTTTTGCAGATAGTAAAATTAATCTTTATTTCTCTTTAAAAATATTCAAATCATACAAATTTCATGAACAAACAATGTACCTAACTGTAACACATGACCTAGTTATTATATATTTGTTAAACTAGTTAAAAACATTTTAAACATCTAATATATAAATAGAAATCAGAAATCAATTCAATGAATGGTAAACACAGTATGTCTTTCCAATGTTAATCCTACCTAAATAAATAAATACCCCCGTTGCAGCAGTCCTGCATACTTAGCGAATTTCAAATGCATAAATAAATAATTTAAATGAAGTCTCGCATTAAGTAAAATAAATATACTACATTCAAAAGAAAACGTGCAAAAATACTCTCCTAGTGGCTTTTAGGAGCAAAATTGAAATCGGTTGAATTTAAGGGAAGTTCAAACAAACAACAAACCCCCCTTCAAACAAACAACACCCCCGTTGCAGCAGACCTGCGTACTCAGCGAATTTCAAGTGCAAAACAACATATTTCAAGCCAACATAGCGAGATTTGACATGTTTTTGAACTTATTCATTGTTGTTTGCCTCCAGAACTGTTAATCGACTATTAAATTATGGTTTAAATACCTCCAGTCAACAGTTCTAATCTTGTAGATTCTCCTACATGTTTCGAAACTACCGTTTCATCGTCTGGGATGATCCAAAAATTGTCATGACATTAAATTCTTGACACTTAAATAATTTAAAAATTTAAAAACATTTATAAATTCACATACACATAAAAACACTTAATAAAAAACCAACATTGAGTACTTGTGCTGGCCAGCACAAGTACTCAATGTTGGTTTTTTATTAAGTTTTTTATTAAGTGTTTTTATGTGTATGTGAATTTATAAATGTTTTTAAATTTTTAAATTATTTAAGTGTCAAGAATTTAATGTCATGACAATTTTTGGATCATCCCAGACGATGAAACGGTAGTTTCGAAACATGTAGGAGAATCTACAAGATTAGAACTGTTGACTGGAGGTATTTAAACCATAATTTAATAATGTTTTTGAAAGCTCCAGAATAACATGGGGAATGAGTATGCAGGTTTGCTGCCATGAAAATGTAAAAATAGGGTATTTTAGGCTATAATCCAGTATATTACAACTAGATGAAGCCACATACAAAGTTTTATCAAGATAGGTTATAAAATCAGAAAGATATAGGATTTTTTATTTCCTATAAGGATAACATGTAGAATGAATATGCAGATTTTCTGCCATAAAAATGGAAATATCAGGGATTTTAGACTAAAATGCATTAGATCTCATCTAGATGGAGCCACAAACCAAATTTTATTAAGATAAGTTGTGAAATAAGCGAGATTTAGAATTTTACTTATTTCCCATAAGGTTAACATAGGGACAACGTACTGTGTTTACCCCTTCGATATCTCGGTAACCAATGGACATAGAGCAATGATTCAAACTACTAAATTGTTTGTTTTTCGAGCTGAATTCAATGGTGCCAACAAAAATTCGATTAATTTTATTTTTTTTTTACGTTACCCTCGACGCAACAACCTGGGCCGAAGAGGACGCAGTGCTGTGAGTGTAGGACACTTTCGGGAAAGTCAAAATGACTTGCAAAACGAGTCTCAAAATGAAGATGAATGTGCTTTATTTAATCTAAACCATCAACGAGGAGATATTGCATTCAATCCCCATTGACCTGCGTTCAATTATAACACAACGATCGATTACAGTTTATTGCTAATAGTTGCTGTCGGCTCAATGAACACTGTGTGTCATCAGTTGCAATGATTATAGGTTTAAAAATGAAGCCTCTGTAATGTGCTGCACCAGTGGCCAACAGCAATTGACACCATTGGCATATCAGGTTGAACCAGGCAAAGCTCCGTTCCGTGGAATACGTACATCTTCGGGATGCTACCAATATTGATCTAAATGCATTTAATAACGGCAGAGTAACTATTCTCCCAGCAACATACGTCGGAGATCCGCGACATATGCGTGAGTACGCTCAGGATGCGAAGTTGGATGTTATTCATAATGGTACACCACATCTGTTTATTACGTTCACGTGCAATTCAAATTCATCAGAAATTCTACGAGAATTATTTCAAATTCCAAATTGAAGCCTAGACACCTATATCAATTATTAACAATTTTTTTACCTTTGATGGTAGCCTTAAGGTGTCAAAGTAGATTTCTCAGCAATACGCGTTTCACGTCAATGACGACGCATCATCAGTTGCATACTGCACTGGTTCACAGCTCATATGATGAGTGTTTGTCAGCCTACAACCTCTGTGAGTAGGCCTACAACCTCTGTGCGGTACCGGTGCTAGTCATCTCCACGTGAATGTATAGTATTTGTCGTGTGATATGTCGAACGTTTTTGAGTCAATTTTATGTGTTAACTTTTGTGTCCGTTGTCGTTATGTCCGCATTCGTGTTCGTGGTTTTATTATAAACGCTGACAAACACTCATCATATGAGCTGTGAACCAGTGCAGTATGCAACTGATGATGCGTCGTCATTGACGTGAAACCGTATTGCTGAGAAATCTACTTTGACACCTTAAGGCTACCATCAAAGGTAAAAAAATTGTTAATAATTGAGAATTACTTCCTGACTAATCTCCTATTGATCGCCATATTACCACAAGAGTTAAAAAAAGTTACTCATGGATTTTATTGTTAAGCATTGCATGTTCGGCGAGACGCATTGTGGGATGTATTCTGTAGAATGACAAAAACGCAGGTTGCAACACGCACACATCCTTATTAGGTTGGTTGAGAGGATAAAACCGAATGAAATGGATTATGTGATATCAGCTAATATAATGAAGGATATCCATTCAGCTAAAAGTCGGTTCAGTAATAATTGTGTTGCGGATCTCTAACTCACTACTTATTTGTAACGGCACTCAGATGACGGTGAAAAAAATAATGAACAACAAAAATTGAGGCAACTAAACTACAAAGGTGAAGACGTTTTTATTCCACGTATCCAAATGATTACAAACGATACGCCCTTTGCCTATAAGCAGCAACAATTTCCTGCAGCTTGCATTTGCAATGTCCGCATTAAATGGGCAGTCGTTGAATGTTTGTTGAAACAACCTTGAAAATCCATGATTTCACATGGCAAATTGTGTATGTCGCCTGTTCCCGTGTCAGAATACTGAAGAAATAATTTTTGCGCCAGAAAACAAAAGTAACAATGTTGAATATTAGAAAAGCTTTAGAATAAAATCTATGTTGTTGATGTGAATAATTTGATATTAATTTATTCAAACTAAAAACAAATTATTGATAAAGAAGACAGGACGACGTCTGTCGGGTCAGCTAGTAATCAATAAAGAAAAATAATCCACACCAAAGAAAAGTGCAAGGCTTCTGTTTATAGGTGAGAGTCTCAGATTTAATTTTTAAAGGTGCAGTGTTACCATCAAATAGAAAACAACTCAAAGAAGTGGTAAATATAAAAGGAAAAATTGAGCCAATTAGAAATAAATTTAGCTATAATGACACACTGGGAAAAAATGGCAAAAACAAACATTTGGAGGTAACAACAAATAATAATTTTAAATAGCCCCGTTGCAGTAGACCTGCATACTTAGCGAATTTCAAGTGCAAAACGTCATATTTCAATCCAACATAGTGAGATTTGACATGTTTTGGTAAGCTCCATAAGAATAACATGGGAAATGAGTATGCAGGTTTGCTGCTACAGGTATATTAAAACTGGGTGGTTTTAATTCATTATTCAGTAGATCTGAACTAGAAGAAGCTATTTACCAAATTTTATTAAGATATTGAGAAATAACCGAGATATTTTACTTATTTCCCCTAAGGTTAACATTGGGACAACGTACTGTGTTTACCACTTTCAATATCTCGGTAACCAATGGACATAGAGCAGTGATTCAAAATACTAAATTGTTTGTTTGTTTTTTTTTTAGCTGAATTCAATGGTGCTAATCGGATTATTTCTATTTTTCTATGTAAAAAACTCAAAAAGCCAATTTTTTTGGGGCTTATCCCCCCTAACCCCCCTTCCGATGGACCAATCGGGCTGGTTTTCAAACTCGTCCGAATAATAACTACTTTACACGTCTGTGCCAAATTTCATTCCAATCGGACCATTTTTGCGAGTGCTATCGTGCTTACAGACACATATATAGATATATATACTAGCAGTTGCCCGTGGCTTCGCTCACGATAAAAATTGCAGCTGATCTTACTTCTGCTCTTTGAACTGTCAAATTGACACTCACAGCTGTTTACATTTCGGTATTTTAATGTTTACATCTATATAAAATGTAAACATTGAAGCTAAAGACGTTCACGGGGCGTAGCCTGAGGGAATTTTAAGGAAGTGAATAGGCCTATGTGTTTCCCAGGTTCAAGATCTACCTCTGAGTGAAATTTCAACCCAGTCGGTTCAGTATTTTTTGCGTTCACTTGCCCCATACGTACATACCACCTCTTCTTTATAATATTTATAATAGTGTATATATATATATATAAACTAGAAACTTGAACGAATGGTGTTTTTGACTTCTGGGGACACCAAAACAAAAAGTTATAGTGGTCCCGAGCTTAGGTCTTACCATGAGACCTATGGTCATAGCTTCTTCCCTAAAGGGAAAATTCGCTAAAAGTAGGGTGAAAACTATTTATTACTTTCGGACATCTGAATGGAAAATTTCTATTTCTTCTTCAGTCTTAGTCATTAACCAGTTTTTCAACCTCTTTTTAAATCAAATTAGAGACTGATTTGTCTTGATAGAATAAGGAATTACATTTAAAAATCTTAAAGACAAATAAACAAAGCTTTTCTTGAACAAGGTACAATTTGGTTTGGATAAATAGTAAAAGTTTTTAGAAACCTGCCTGGTGATAAAATTGTGAATATTATCAACTACTGGTCCTGAATTATTAGTAGCCGGGTTAAATTTATTCAGCAATTAAAACATTACTAACCTGTGAAAATTATGAAGCATTACTATTGCAAAGTTCTATTTAGCTTCATGAATAAAAATTTACGAACAATCACCTGATGTGACTTGAGGTACGAGTAGAACGCACTATCGTAATACATCAGTCCTTCGGCCAGGTGTTGGAACCTTTGTGTCATCGTGATTCCGTCAAGTAGAAAGTTGGGTGCAAGCCGTCGCATCAGCGCGCAGAAGCAGATGTAAGCCTGCGCTTCGTCGTTCATCGTAACCAATAACGGAGAGGCGAGGTCGGACATGCCCTGACAGTAACTGACAGCTGGGTGGTTCAGTGCGTAACTGAACAGAAAATAGAATCGGAGTAAGAACATTGTTTAACGGGGATAATCTTATTAGTTATTTTACGATAACATAGGTAACACAGTTATTAAAGTTATAAAACACATTGTTACATCAACAATTTTAACTTTCTAAAGCCTTGTTTGCTACCTGGAAAGAGGAGACAACCACTGCCATCCTATCTCCTGAGTTACCTGACCACTAGGACTCTCCGACAATTCACTCAAACAAAATGATGAAACATTAGCGAGATGTGACACTCATCCAGAGCAATCAGTCAGTGCTCTGATTTTCAGGCTGTCAGGTCTTTGGAATTTGTCGGGTGAGGACCTAATTCAAGATGACCACTCATGAAAATAAAAAAACCACTATTTCCTCTGAAGCTTAGATCTGCTTCATTGTCCAAGCTCAGGCATTAGGACAGATTTTTCAGACTAAAAGTATTTAAAAGTAAAAAGGAAGCTAGAAACATTTAAGGTAAAAAGAAAGCTGGTTACTAGCTAAAAATATTCACCAAAAGGTGTCTTTTTGCTCTACTTTTGATACTATGGAGCAGTCAAAGAGCCATGTCGGGATAGAGTTAGTTGTAAGTTAACGAAAATCAGGAAAACTTAATAGTATTCACTGAACTTAAAAAGTCGATACACTTAGTAGTTCAATGCAAGACTTTTAAGGTGCACAGTAGGGAATCACAAACTCGACTCGTGGACTTTGACCAAGTTGGATTTGGGGAACATTGTGTTTTCCTGGGTACATTTTGAGGAATGGAAAAAAATACACAAAGTAGGCCTAGCTTTAAACTGTATACTGGCTTATATTTAGAGATATTAATAGCCTGAAAAAGGGTATAACTTATCAAAAAATATCAATAAAAAATTATTGAGAGTTTGAAAATAGAAATAGTTACAAAATATTACACGCATATTGCAAAAATAAAGGTATTGAGTTATCAGAGTGTAAAGTTTGTGAGATTCTTCTTTAATAAATTTCTCTTTTCTGAAAACGAACCATGAATCAAATGTACCCACGTGGTCAGAATGTTGAAGAGAGCGGCGATATTTTTGTTGTCGTCACTCCCCGCGTAGAACACGTGGTGCCGGTCTGTGCGGAGTACATCCTTGCGAACCATACTTGTCACATAGGCGAGGTCCCCCACCATCTGTCAACATGGTTGGCGACAACGCTTGATTAATCTACAATCTTAAACAACAGTTAACAATAAAGTACAGTGCACCTGAGATTATCCAGATTAACGTGGCAGAACACCGATCTGAATAACAAAAAACTGGGTGATCCGAGGTCAATATAATAGCGCTAGCAAACCTCGCCCCTACTATATTGGTGCTGCAAACAACGTATCAAGACTACACCACTTTTTTTACACCCACTCCTTCTGAAATTAACTGTGTGTTCATTCAACGTTTTCACAACTATTAACATAACAAAAGAGAGTAACAAACTTGTTCGTGAAATTGCCATCGGTTAAGCATGTTTTGATTACTGCTTGCATTCACAGCAGGAAACCGAACTACTAGTAAGAAAATGCTGTAATGTACTATAAAGTAATGCGGTGACTTCAATTTTTTGAATCCTAATGCTTACAGCAATGTTACAATAGAATTTTACTTTCAACTCTTCACATGTAAAACTTGCTAAAATCATATTTTGCTATGATTTTGATAATTTTATTTCACTGATAGGCAAGGACAGATAATCTGGGATCTGGATAGTAAGAAGTCCAGATAATCCGAGGTGTAGTATGATTGGAAAGATCAAGAATATTTTTTGCCTCATGAAAAAAAACCATTGCCAACATTAAACATGCCATTGCCAGTTACCAACATTAAACATATGGGGAAACTAAAAAATATCTTTTTACTGAGAACAAACAAAGAGGGTGAAATGTTTATTAATTCAGAATTAAGTAACGTTTATTAGAAAACGTTCAGCATAGCACAGCAATAATAGTGCTTGATTAAATGATAGCAAAAATAAATATCCATCTCAAACAAAGTAGTTAAGGGTCAAAATATGAATAAAAATTATTATTGGAGCTATGCAATTATAATTAGGCTAGAGTCATTAAATACTAGTCAAAAGGTCCGTAAGCAACTAACCTGTCCATTTTTCAACATTTCCCTCCATGTGTCCCTTAATTTGTGGTATTCTGCTGATTTTCTCTTCATGTAATCCATTCTTTCTTTTCCAGACATGCCTTCAGGGTACACATTTAAAATGTGTTTCCAAATAACTTTTCTGAAAAAAATGATTAAAAATAGTTATTTTTTTAACTTCTTCCTCAAATTCTGAAGAATAAAAATCTCTGTTAAACAAAAATACAGTATCGTTGAAAATATAATTGTCAATTTTTAATGCCATGCACTGAAGAAGAAAAATAAAGTGGATGGAAAAAGTTTTAAGAAAAATGGGTGTGTCAATAGTTATTTTCAAGTTGTGTTGAGTATAGAAAAATACTTGCGAATTTCAAGTTTTTTTTGTGTTAAGTTTTTTTTAAGATTAAAAGGTAATGATTTATTATCATACTCCAAAATAATTATCATGCCAAAAATAATAATTAATTTTTAATTTATCCCACTAAAAGGCGTTTTTGAATTAATAAAAAGTACATTAAATGGTAACAAATTAGATTATCAAAGTCCAAGAACAATAATGAAAAAATTATCGTACAATGTCATACTATTCATTAAGCAAAAAATCTTTTATTTGCTGCTTTGTAAATGTGTTCTTTCAGAACAGAATGAAATTTAATTTGTCAGCCTTTACATATTTTAACCAGTCCTCTTCTTCATTAGATCCCAGGGCCTGCACAGGTTTTAAACTTTAACGGTTCAAGCTCACTTTTGCCAGGGCAGGGCGGATCTTAGCATATGGGAGGTATGCTGATGCGTTCAGCATGACTGGTTCGAAATCCTCGCAGATGATTTGGGCAACTTGGACTCACCCTGACCCAGTGAGAGTGTCGTTAAGCCATAAACTTTCACTATTAGCAAGCACCTGTGTCTGGACCATCGTCCAGGCCTTCTAGAGAGGCTGCAAGTTGGTTTTACTTCATAAACCGAGACAAGCCAGGCCGCTTTGTTGTGGCAGTGTTTGTGGAAGTGCTGGACTAGAACTGGACTGTATGAGTTGACTCTAGACTCATTTACAAAAAAATTAAACTCGCTGCTTCTTGGATTTTAAATGTATTTTACATCTGTTTTCAATGGACACACTTGTTGAAACGATCAGTTAAGTTTTTATTGTTCAAAAAATTTATCACAAAATAGTTTTATTTTTTATGCAACATTGTCAATTTATCTTCTGCAAACCCCCAAAGGCTTCCTATGAACCCCCAGGGATTCGCCTGGTTGAAAACCGCTCTGAACTAATCTAACAGACATATTACACAGTTAATTACATTGTAGCTACACTTCATTTACTTGAGGCTAGGCTCTGTGCCCCTGTAGTACATCATTTACTACCTGAGGCTAGGCTCTTTCCCTGTAGCATATCATTTACCTGAGGCTAGGCTCGATACCCCTGTGGTATATGATTTACCTGAGGCTAGGCTCGATACCCCTGTGGTTTATCATTTACTTCAGGCTAGGCTCGATGCCATAAAAGTATATCACTTACCTGAGGCTGGGCTCGATACCCCTGTGGTATATCATTTACCTGAGGATAGGCTCAATGCCCCCCCAGTACATCATTTACCTCAGGCTAAGCTCGATGCTCCCGTGGTATATCATTTACCTGAGGCTAGGCTCGATGCTCCCGTGGTATATCATTTACCTGAGGCTAGGCTTGATACCCCTGTGGTTTATCATTTACTTCAGACTAGGCTCGATGCCACAAAAGTATATCACTTACCTGAGGCTGGGCTCGATACCCCTGTGGTATATCATTTACCTGAGGATAGGCTCAATGCCCCCCCAGTACATCATTTACCTCAGGCTAAACTCGATGCCCCAAACGTATATCACTTACCTGAGGCTGGGCTCGATACCCCTGTGGTATATCATTTACCTGAGGCTAGGCTCAATGTCCCCCATAGTATATCATTTACCTGAGGCTAGGCTCAATGCCCCCCCAGTACATCATTTACCTGAGGCTAGGCTCGATGCCCCCGTAGTATATCATTTACCTGAGGCTAGGCTCCATCCCCATATAGTATATCATTTACCTGAGGCTAGGCTCGATGCTCCCGTGGTATATCATTTACCTGAGGCTAGGCTCGATGCTCCCGTGGTATATCATTTACCTGAGGCTAGGCTTGATACCCCTGTGGTATATCATTTACCTGAGGCTAGGCTCGATACCCCTGTGGTTTATGATTTACTTCAGGCTAGGCTCGATGCCACAAAAGTATATCACTTACCTGAGGCTGGGCTCGATACCCCTGTGGTATATCATTTACCTGAGGCTAGGCTCGATGCCCCCCCAGTACATCATTTACCTGAGGCTAGGCTCAATGCCCCCATAGTATATCATTTACCTGAGGCTAGGCTCCATCCCCATATAGTATATCATTTACCTGAGGCTAGGCTCCATCCCCATATAGTATATCATTTGCCTGAGGCTAGACTCAATGCCCCCCATAGTACATCATTTACCTGAAGATGGGCTTGATGCCCCCGTAGCATATTATTTACCTGAGGCTAGGCTCGATGCCCCCGTAGTATATGACCGCGCGCAGCTCCTTGTCGCGCACCACCTGGCCGATGGGGTCGAGGAAGGTGCGGAACTCCGCGTCGGTGAGGGGCGGGCGCGGCGGGATGCTGCTGGGGGCAGGGGCTGCAGCCGTCTGCTCCTCGACCAGGTTCAATGCCCTCTGGACCATGTTGAAAGTCCTCTCCACCTGTTCAAAAAAACCACAACTTAAGTACAATGCAAAAAATATCGGTGTATAATTTGGAGTTTTATTTCTGTAATCCCTCATCTGTGTTATTTTTATCGACCTGTTTGTAGCCCGAGTGGAGGAGTTTCTTACAGCTTAAATCGACAGGAAACACAAGATCTATTTTTTTGTGGGACGTACAGTGGCTCACTGCGCAACGTATGGGCCCTCACAGGGGCAGCAGCAGTGACGCCTATAACAAATTATTGCGGTGTCTAACACCACTTGGGCCCATGATGAAAACCAAAAAAGATGGACGAGACTCCCATTCCTGAGAGTAAGCAGACTCAATCTCCAATCTCTATCTCGATAGATGGCAGTATATTTTCTGCAATTGGGCTGGCAGGAGCTAAGACAAATCACAGGACTCGTTATTGGACATGGGCACCTGAGGAAAAAAGTTGTACTGAATTGGGGTGTACGATGTGAATCCGTCTAGTACGGGCAGTCAGAGGAGACTGCTGACCAGCTGCTGTTTGACTGTGACAGGCTTGCTGCGAGATAAGGTTGGCAACTCTCTGGACCAAGAAGAGGGGCAGACACCTTCCTCGAGAGGAGCTTGTTGGTAGGCTCCAATTATTATTCATCAGGAACATGAACCTAGACAGTCCTGAATCACCTTATCATTGAGAAAAGGGTACACAACAATCCCCCTCCCTCAGGGGCAACAAGCCCTTGTGGCTGAAGTGCCATGGGACTTTGGTCCGCCCTTCCAAATTAATGAATGAACACTTCAGTAGGTATTTCTTAACGTTTGAGTTAAAATTCTTTGGTTATAAATCTGAAAAGAAATGTACAAAATATGATTAACTACTGATTAAGCAAACAAATTACCTATAAGAAAAGGATAATAAATCCTTGCAAATACATTTTCAAGGTCAGGAAATTCACTACATGACGTAAAATCACATAATTGGATAATTGTATTATTGCATACAAGAACAATTCGTTAAGAGTGGTGGACAGTCTAATTAAATCTGGAAGAGAGTAACAACCATTCTACTTTAGCAATATGAATTTACATTAAAGTAATTAAGATAATTTACATTTGATATAATGAAGGACAGTTATTGGTAAGCTGAAGAAATAGTCTGCTAAATAATTTCAAGTAACCTCTTAGAGATTCAGACACTTATTCGAGATTCAGGGACCTCCCCTGACTGCTTTGTTTTGCTTTTTTCCCTTTAAAATGCAATTTTTATCTCTTGCAGCAATGAGAACCAGTCAATCAAGACTTGAGCTTGTGATCAACATCACATTAGATAGACAGGGCTCCAAAATCCTAACCTTAAGGGGCGCTTGAGAGTAAGTAAGCGCTTGAGGTTTGAGTTGGAGGGCAATCAATGTATTGTTACGTTGTGGCAAGGCAATTGATTCAATAAAATGTTGTCACAGTCATACATTAATGTGGCTGCATACTCAGACCTGATGATGTTCTAAGGAACGAAATATATCATCTTCTGAATACTAGTGATTGTATTAGGTAATTTTATTAGCGAATTTCCCCTATAGGGAAGAAGCTATTACCGTAGGTCTCATGGTAAGACCTAAGCCCAAGACCATGATAACTTTTCGTTTTGGGGCCACCAGAAGCAAAAAACACCATTCGTTCGAATTTTTATATATATATATATCTATATATCTATCTATCTATATATATATATGTGTCTGTCAGCACGATAGCGGCCGTAAATATGGTCCGATCTTAATGAAATTTGGTACAGACATGTAAAGTGGTAATCCCTCGGACGAGTTCGTAAACCAGCCCGATAGGACCACTGGGAGGGGGGGTAAAGGGGGATAAACCCCCCCAAAAAATGGGTTTTATGAGTTTTTTACATAGAAAAATAAAATTTATCGAATTTTTGTTGGCACCATTGAATTCAGCTAAAAAAAACAAACAATTTAGTATTTTGAATCACCCCTCTACGTCCATTGGTTACCGAGATATTGAAAGTGGTAAACACAGTACGTTGTCCCAATGTTAACCTTATGGGAAATAAGTAAATTTCCATATCTCGGTTATTTCTCAACAAATCTTAATAAAACTTGGTAAATAGCTTCTTCTAGTTCAGATCTACTAATTATTAAATTAAATTAACTCAGTTTTAATATACCTGTAGCAGCAAACCTGCATACTCATTCCCCATGTTATTCTTATGGAGCTTACCAAAACATGTCAAATCTCGCTATGTTGGATTGAAATATGTTGTTTTGCATTTGAAATTCGCTGAGTATGCAGGTCTGCTGCAACGGGGGTATTTATTTAGAAATACTTTATGTAAGGGGGATGGGAAGAGGGGATTTTCGGGTATTTTATTTTATTTATTTAAATCAACTTCACCTTATTATACCTCAGGATGAGTTCCTTGCCGTAGCACAATCCACTTTTAGGCTATCAATGAGGCCCTAACTTGTGAGTTCTTGTGTATTTTGTGTTTTAATTCGGTCACAGCATCATTTAAGATGCAACAGCGATCCAAAAGCGTAGTGTTATAAAGGACGAAGCATCAATTAAGATGCAACAGAGTAAGCCTTTGTTTGTGAGTGTTATGTGTATAAAGGACGCAGCATCAATTAAGATGCAACAGCGTAAGCCTTTATCTGTGAATGTAAGTGTGTTTAATTCGATCACAGCATCAATTAAGATGCAACAGCGATCAGAAAGCGTAGTGTTATAAAGGACACAGCATCAACTAAGATGCAACAGCATAAGCCTTTATTAAATTTGTGAGTGTAAAATGTAAAGTGCCACTAACTGAATGTTTTCGGACGCAGCATCAATTAAGATGCAACAGCGTAAGCCGAAGTGTAGTGTTAAGATTGCCGCGCCAACAGATAGTCGGGGCTAAACAATCTTCGAATGTTTGTGTGATTACGATAGCCTTATACTCACCAACTCGATCAACCCTTTTGGAACTTAAAAATGTTAAATGAGGAGAAATGTGAATATTTCATATCACTGACTTTTATTCTTTCATAGATAATTAAACTTACAAAAATGGATTTACAATCAATCAAATTATTACTTAGTGGCTAAATGCCTTATTACTGACAAATCATAATTAATTGGGGATACGGGGAACTCTGCCTCTACCTTTCCAGAATAACAAAATCAGGGACCTACTGTCTACCCGTTACTGCTGGAGATGCAACAGCGAGCACAGAGTGCTCACAGCATCAGTCAGCTATTGAGACGAATCTGATTGGCCGGCGGCAGTTGCCCGCCTTTTATAGAACCGATTAGCTGGGGATGATCACATGACCACCCGTCAGCCGATGCAACATTATACTTCTACAGGATTGCCACTATTTCACATCGTAAATGGAAACGTAAACATTTCTTACTCCTGCTTCACAATTATTGCTATTAATTCATTAAATATGGATTATTCTAGCTTAAAACTAATAAATACTAATTGTTTTACAATACAGACAAGGTAATTACAAATAGATAATAAAAGTACACTCTGTGTTCTTATTTACAACGACGATATCGGATAACTTAACCTATACGGTAAGTGAACGACAAACATTTCTTCAACTATTTCACACTTTCGACAATTTAAATGAAGATAAAACTGATTATTTCTATTAAATGATATAAAATCTTAACTTAGACCTACATAATAAAAAATCTCTAGCTCAAAATATCATTATCTACTGTTAAAATCTGGGTTACCTAAACTAGGCCTAGAACTAAATCATTGCAGAAATTAATATAATTTTTATTTTTTATTTAAAAACTTTAAATGAATTTCACTGAATAACCTGTTTTTCAATTTGAAAACTCCACGTACAAAGCAGAAGTAAATCCACAGTATGTTTACAGCAGAAAACAAAATACTTATTCCTGATTCATTGGACGAAACGTCACACTGAGTACAGTAAAAAAAATCACATCGTCCATAACATATTGAATCTGAATCAATTAAGGTTTGAATAGAATCGGCTTTGAACTAAATTTCAACTCCGTCTCACCTGGTTCATGATCAGTCCCTGCAGCCTTGCCTGCCGACTCTCCGAGGGCAGGGGCTCCGGGTTCGGCTCCGTCCAACATTCCTCACACTCGCGTGACTCGGAGAACGGCTTCAGATCCACCCGCAGGTCCAGGTGGGGCTCAGACGAACTGCAATACAGTCTGCGAGTGAGAAGGCAGGCGTCATAAATTATTGCACCATGTAAAAACATAAATTTTTACGTGTAAAACACACTATTCATTTGTTTTAAATTTAGTGATTAGGCAGTGCCCTCACTGGGTATCTACCAAGTCGAGGACAGCAAAAAGGAGGACTCTTGGATGACCTTTAGAGGGTCCTTACTGAATTTCGGACCCAGCGAGACTTATTGGCATTGCGTTGATTAATAAAAATATTGTTGTAAATAAAAAATACCCCCGTTGCAGCAGACCTGCATACTCAGCAAATTTCAAATGCAAAATAACATATTTCAATCCAACATAGTGAGATTAGACATGTTCTTGTTAGCTCCATAAGAATAACATGGAGAATGGGTATGCAGGTTTGCTACAACAGGTCCATTAAAACTGGGTGGTTTTAATTCAACATTTAGTAGATCTGAACTAGAAGAAGCCATAGCTATGTCACCAAGCTATGTCAAAAAAAAAGAAGATATAGCATTTATTTTATGTCCCATAAGGATAATATGGGAAATGAGTATGCAGGTTTGCTGCCACGAAAATGAAAATTTCAGGAATTTTAGACTAAAACACATTAGATATCTTCTACAAGAACCCACAAACCAAGTTTTATTCAGATATGTTGAGAAATAAGCGAGATATAGAATTTTACTTATTCCCCATAAGGTTAACATTGGGACAACGTACTGTGTTTATTACTTTCAATATCTCGGTAACCAATGGACATAGAGCAGTGATTCAAAATACTCAATTGTTTGATTTTTTAAACTAAATTCAACTGAGGGGGGGGGGGTTAGCCCATCAGTTACCAGTTGTGGGAATTACTATATCTGCAAGGGGTCAACCCCGAAACTCAAATCACAAAACCCCTGAGGAGACACGATGCGAAGGCAATCCGCGATACAACAATGGCGAGTGTGCTGCATCAAAGTCGACTGAGGACAAAACAACGTGAATACGAGAGTTTACCGAAACAACATTTTGACTTTCTTTAAATCAGTGATGCAGCGAATTGCTTCGTTTACCGTAACACACTTGAGAGTTCGTTCACCGCAATCATGAGTTTGTTTTACGGCTTATTTTGCTTAACATTGTCAAACGGATTGTGCCGGACAAGTGGCACAATAACATCAACCAAATTAACACTAGCGTCCAAATTGGGCAGTGAGAGTGGAAACTATGCAGGTGCGGACGTTGTGCTAGCCTTTATTGTGACATGATGATGAGTTTGTTCACCACCATGTGACCTACTCATACCATTGCTACCAAGTATATCTAGAAGTACCAAGTTTATTTATATGATGACATTTTTTAGCACCAGTATTTTTACAGCACAGGATGAAGCCGAGGCAGAATGGTGCTCTGGCTCTAAAAGCTGCACCAGAGCTCCGCTCCGCCCCAATACACCACTGTATCTACTGTGCCTATACAGGAAATACAGAATTTTTTCACAAGTTAGTGTAAAATACCTTCTCAAAACAAATTGAGCATCCTCAATGCAATAATTACAAGGGGAAGAGGAGGGGGTGGGGGTCACAAACTGCATGAATTCTCCTGTACTCTCATTTCAGCACTGTTGAGTTTACACTACTAATATTCAGGAATAATTTGTTCCTCTTTGCACAAAGAGGAAAGGCCTAATAATGTACTAAATAAAGAAAACTTCAGATCAATTACAGATAATACCTTAAAAAAGCTGCATCCAAGTCCCAATCTGACAAGAGCGAGAGGTACGTTTCTTGCCCATAATCGTCAAAAACTCTATACCTCACAGTAAAATCCCTGAAATTAAATATTTCATTAATGCAAATGGACCTGGCATTACACATTCGGAATCAAGATACAGTGAACTTAATAATTAATTCTTATATCTAAGATGAAACTTAATTTTTAAATGTTTGGAGAATTAGTGGTAAACTGGGTAAACTAAGAATTTATATAGAACATAAATACTTTTTCATATGCAGCTTGAAATACTGTAAATAGGCTAATTTTCACCACAAAATAATAACTTTTAAAAAAATGTATTCAACATTGTAAAAATTCATTTCAATCTTAAAAGATTAAGCCTATTGATTTAAAAGATAATAAGATAATAAAAATAGGCATAGACACATTTTTATTGACACAAAATATACAGTTTAACATACAGTTTAACATAATATGTGTACAGGTGCTTTGTCAATTTTGTTAAGTTTTCTTCTTAATACAGTTCTTAGAAAATGTCTTGAGGATAACACAAATTATTACTACTCATGATACTTTATTAACACTGTATCATAAAAAAGAGAACAACACTGCATGATATAAAAAAGTATAAAAAATGTAAAACTAAAAATGATACGATTAAAAAAACACGATTCCAATTATATTTAATAAATTACAGTAGGCTAATTGGTTGTGATTTCTGTCATTAACAATCAAGGCTGAAAAATCTAAAATAAATTTGGGCCCAATCAAACAAAGTTTTTTTTTTCTAAATTCACATTAGGATGATTAAGTTACCCTTTAATGTCGAATGCCTTTGCTAGAATACTTTGAAGGACTTCAAACGAAGTTATCTGTGGGTCGACACTGAATTTTCTGTATTCTGGAGGTAAAACCCCTTCACACTTCTGCAAAAGAAATAACAAATAGTACAGATTAGCAAGAACGTCTTACAGTACAGAACCTTAATCTTCTCTTAACACTAATCTCAAACCATTTGGATACGGTATTCATAAGCAGGGCTGGCGACAGGATTTTCGGGCCCCTGTGCAATCAACAGCCCCGGGTCCTAATACCTGGTGACTTTTTTTTATCCTTTTTTTTGCTTGTTTTTGGGTCCCTTTTCAGCCGTTTCGGGCCCGTATTCGGTGTTTCCGGGCCCCTTGAGACCCCAGGCCCCTATGCATTTGCCCCCCCTGCCCCCTTGTCCCTAAAATGGTACAATGACCAAATATTTGTAACAAAATTAGTAACAATGCAAAACACAAGAATGCTACTCTCTTACTAACATTGTCCTGTATGGTAATTCTTACAAACTTACATAGTCAACTCAACTATTAAGTTGAAAAAAATGTAATAGTTGTAAATTTATTAACCGAGATACATGCTTGATTTATGTTGCTGAATGACCTGGCAGGGTACATGTTACAACCAAATTAAGTGAAGACTAACAAGCCTAAGACAATCTTAAGGTCATAGTACCGTTTTATTGCCAATAACTAAACTTATAGCCCGACAAAATAACTTATGTTAATATTGATATTGCGATATAGATTAGGGCCTACAGGTGATGAAATAAAACTTTTGGTAGGCAGCCTATTGACGAACTCCCAATCATCCGATTGCGGCAGTGACTACAGGAGTATGAAGTATGAAGCCGTTTGTGAAGATGTTCCCATTTCTTCATCTCTATGTGGAACTGTTGAGGTTAATGCCTTACACACCAGAAACGTTGCCTTTGGCCCTACATATCCAAAAACGTTCTAACCTGTCTGATGCTGACCCAGACAGGTCTAATACTATCTGACTTTGATGGAGTCCGACTTTGGGACCTTGCTAATTTACACAAAGCTGAAAATCAGTAAATGATAATGGAATTTGTTAAAAAAATAATTATGCTGAACCAAGTGCTTCGGGGTCTTAATGTAGGCCTTGGCTTTGTGTTTTGCATATTTGAGTTAAGATGTGAATTGACTTACCACAACTTTCACCCTTACTGCTTCTCTTCTGTAGCCAAATTGACTTGAGGTATTTGCCATCTTAAGACTTGTCAAATGTATTTTCTTCTCATTATCAGAATTCAAGTTGGCATATTTGTTGATAGATAAATTATAGGACAATGTCAAAATATAGTCCCTTGGACATGATTTTAACTAGTTTCAAAACTAATAATACGAAATTGGCCCTAGTCTAAGGCTAAATGTGCACAGATGTGGATTAAAAGCATCTAGGAAGTAGTGGATTCATACGTGTACTAATTTATAGCAGATGTATATAATAATGTTACTCCAAAAATCATTTTAACCAACTTCTTTTTTTTTTTCTTTTACTAGGGTGGAAAGGTCAATAAATCACAGAAATAATTGTGACTGATCTACTTATGACGTTAGGTAGTAAAAGACATTTCCGATAATTGTTATAACCTAACGATGAGACGGTGACCAAAACATCCATGTCTAATAAGAAAATGACGTTTCCTGATTAGCTAGGCTAGAAACTGATATCGGTCTGCTAAAACCGACAGCTGATTTGTTGCTTGTTCTACCTTTATGATCTTTCAACACCTTTGCTTTCACTCTCAGGTGATACTATACAATATTTTTAAAATTCCAACTATAATTTAATACATGATATTTTAGCGTTTTTTTACCGAAAATAATTAAAGAAATCTGGCTTATAAAACTACCCCGCTCCCATTTTTCCTCAATAAACACTTATCAGCTGAATGGAGCCGTCAATATGTTTTGGTGCCACCATAGATATACCGGGTATATTATCTGTGGTGCCACCTTAGACTGGCCTTGACTTAGTGGTCAAATGTAGCCGCACTCATCGGTGAGTCGCCGTTGTTAGTAAAGGCAAAACCACCGTATCTTGATAATCAACTATTATTACTACTTTCGCTCTGGTTAATAACTGAACCCACTTTAAAAATGTTTCGGTGGATGTAAAACAATACTTCAACCGGTTAGAATGTTTTTTACTGAGTGCAAAAAAATTAATATTTAATCTGGCGGAATTAGAATACATTCCCAAAATTTGTTACTCTTGCAGTTTCATTGGAATTTGGTTCATAATAATTACCGTAAACATTAAACAGTTTTGGAAATTATAGACACACTTTTCTCATATAAATCAAAACCTCTGACAAATCTGACAATCTGACATAACAATTAATTATTTACGTTATTCTGCTGACTGCCGACTCGCAGACAAAAATGACAGCTACGTGTTGACAAGAAAAGAAAAGAGGAAAGTAGGGGGTAATATATCGTCTTGTGGGGGCCAGTGGGGGTAGTCGTTAATTCGATCGCCTATTAATTTTGAATGGACTCTAACATCGGAAAAGTGGAAAAAAACTTTGTTGTAGGAATCGGCGAAAGACTAATCTGTTCAAGATAACATTAATCAAAAGGGTAAAGTCCATGTACACAACCATTCGAGTAAAAATAGTTTAGTGGTGGAGAGCTCCACAATGCAGTCTTCTGTTGCTTTCTTATTTGCAATTGTTGTTTTTGACAGAGGGTTTCTTGGGAGCGTTTCAGCACAACCAACAACAGCACCTTTAACTCAAGGTATTTTGACGCAAAATGGTAAAATAAAATTAAAAAATGACTGTTGACCTTGTTTAACTTGGAATTTCCACATACACAAGCCCACAAAGCAGAGCGAGGCATGAGCCGAAACAATACAAGATTAAACAGCACCACTAAAATTCTAAAACAATCTAACTTAAATATTTATCCCTAATCACTGGAGCGGACCCAAATACCCTGTTGCAGCAGACCTGCATACTCAGTGAATTTCAAATGCAAGAAATATACTTCAATCCATCAAAGCAAGATATATGACATGTTTTACTAAGCTTCATAAAAATAATATGGGGATGAGTATGCAGGTTTGCAGTAACAGGCATGTTAAAAATGGGTGGTTTTAATTCAATATTGTAAATCTGAACTAGAAAGAGCCATATACCAATTTTTATAAAAATATGTTAAGAAATGTCAAAGTCAAAGTAAATTTTATCTCTTGATAAATTACAATACAATAAAGAAGATGTAGAATTATTTTATTTCTCATAAGGATAACATGGGGAATGAGTATACATGTTTGTGCCACAAAAAGGACAAATCAAGGATTTTAGACTAATAAACATTAGACCTCATCTAGATGACGCCACATAACAAGTTTTATTGTGATTTTGTTCGTTCATCAATCACAACTCTGACATTTTATTGTAATTATATATGAACTGGTAGGCCTAAACAGAAATATTACCGCCCAAAGCTCGGCCCACCAAGTACTAAAATATAATAAGAGGAACATAACATACTCACTTGATACAACAGAAGCTAAGAATAACTAGAAATAAATTTTATATTAATGGTATTATCATTCCTTCCTCATCATTTTACAATATTTTAAGCCATGAAGGCAGAGGAAGGGATGAAAACTTTTTTCTTGTTATGTGCACAGAAGAAAACAGAGTGGGGTGGTGATCTGTCGAGGTGGCTAATTGACACGTCCGTGTGAGGTGACGGTCTGTCGTGTACGCCAACAACTACCCGCCACCTCAGGCTAGAAAGGTGGCGACTTGACGGGGTGGCACCTTGACGCGAGCCTGCGACGTGGAGATCAGACGTGTACGCCAACTTCAACCCACCACCTCACGGGAGTAGAAAGGTGGCGATCTGATGGGTGACACCTTGACGGCATTGGTGCATTTTTATGTGGTGGCGATCTGACGCTATGGCTAGGTGGCGACTAGTCGGGGTGGCACCTAGACATTTACCCTTCCAGAAAAGTACCCCCTCTCGCCCTTGCGCCTTATAACCAGCTGACTCTGCCATAGCCAGAAATACAATGCGCAAACTGCAATTTGATTTTCAAAAATAAAAAACCCCATTAAATAAGCATTGGAGAAAATTGCTTTAAATGAAGTTAATTTCTAATATAAAATAAACAACTGTAAAAATGTGAGATGTATATTTCCCGAAAAAGGTACATAACATGCTTTTTGGTTACCAATTTTCCAATTAATTTGAAAATGGTTTAATAACTGATAGAAAAAATTGTCGAAAGTTATTTAAATGGGGTAGAAATCAGTCAGCACTAAAATTTAAACTTTGAATTTGGTAACTATAATTATTTTAATTAATTATTTTTCAGGAATCAATAGTACGACAGAAGATGAAATCCCGTTTCTAACAAAGAAGTTTGTACCTTCCCTCTTTGCTAAGGTAAAATATAACAAGGTAAAATTAGTTATTCTTGTGATATAAAAACTTTACTGTACAGTTAAGAAATTTGTTGTTATTTTATATAATTCTGGGTGTCCTGCAAAGTAAGAAACTATCTCATTTTACAAACAAATTTTATTATTAAAAAATCCAATAAAAAATAACTAACCAAATATCTTTGTATTTTAAGGAACAAAATATTCTAACCGGTGTTCTGTTGTTACTGGATGAACAAACAAAGGAATCTATATATATTATGGAAATATTTCCATCATTGGGCATGTGTCGGTGACTTTGTGTGGTTATTAGGGTGTGGATATTACTAAAAAATCATTGATTGCATTATTGCATTCATAGTTTTCAAATTTTGTCAGAATTATTATCACTTTTTTGTTTTCCGAGCACTTGGAAGAGGGGGAAAATAGCTTTTACTTATCAAGAATGCCCAAAACATAAGTTGAACAGATTTTGGAAAAGACGAAGCGGGAGGCTGACACCTTCTGGCGAGTGTTGGGGTTTGGAACACCCACCATGAAGAAAAGGGGGTCCTCCCCTGGAAAATTTGGGAAAATTGGGAGCATTTTGGTAGATTTTTAGACACTTTATGTAATATTCCTGTTGATTAGTACCATTCAATTATTTACTTGACTGTTTTAAAATCTGTAGAAGATAAGTTGGTACTGTCCTACATAATTGAACATTAATATACAAAAAAGGATGTAAATAATTACAAAAGGGTTAATTATTATAAAAATTGTAACAGGTATAGTGATTAATGTAATCACTACATAATGTAATAATATTTTATTTATAAAATTAATTCACGACAAAAATTAATAATCAGTTAAAAATTTGAAAAATTAAGAAAGAATAAGTTTATGAAAACACGGAAGAGAATTTTATTTAGGAGTTGATAAAATTGAAAAGTATTTTTTTGAAGTGAGAATTTGCACAAATAACAACAAAACAGGAGATGTGGGCATCTTGAGAGAGTGAGGACAACCTGCCTCTTGATATCATGAATGATCGAGGCCCTATGTCTAACTTGATCAAGCCCCTCTAGGGAGCAGAAAAGCAAGACCTTCCCATGGGTATATCTGCTAAAAAAACCCTGACAGAAAAGTTAAATCAAATGTAAATTTATGTTTTGGTATTTTTAATTAGTTTTGTAAGATTTAAAAAGCAGTTTTGGTGAGGAAGGTAACTTTTATGAAATGAAAAAATTAACAGTGAGTTCAATATGAAAGTACAGACAATAAATCTTTTTGGATAAATTACCACCTTGTCAAAACTTAGGAATAGCTCTCAGGATCATGCTCTGCTTTTACTTTTTTAAACACTTTTAAACTTTAAACTTATCTCCAATAGTGGAAAATACCACCCTTCCAAACTTATTATTATGTACCAATACTAAGCAAGCAACATTCTCTGCTCTCTAGGCGCCCTCACCATTATACAGTGTAGTTTAGGATTCTCATATTTAGGATATTTATTTAGGATATATTTAGGATCTTGTCAGCCAAATCTCAAGACTGGTCCTCTGTAGTCCACCATTTTCCTAATGCTGACAAGTAATATGTTTATGTTTTGTAAATTATTGTTCTTAATAACTTGCCTAAAAGTTTTTTATTTGTTTTAGTCGAATATTAATTATATTATTTTTATTTTATAAACTGTCGAAATCATATCTTATTTACATATCTAAGTACCTATGCTCAGAAAAGTATTACAATTTTTTTCCAAAGAACCAACTCCATTTCTATTCTATAAAGCCTCAAATTATGATTAGCCTATAATTTTTCAAATTGTATCATGTTTGTTGAAGACTCAATGTACAGTCTCCTGAATGAAGTACAGTAAAAATGTAGGAGCGAATAAATAAGGGCGGATTTATTGTTGACATTTCAATAAATTGGATTGTTTAAGATGGAGAGGTTTTTCATTACTCACTAGATTGTTTGAACCCTGAACAAAATTTTTCGGTTTCAAGTGTTTGCTTGGGGATATCAAAATTACACAGATTCACTTTCCTTTCATTACAATAAATATTTACTTTTAAACGAGAAACTTCGAGAGCAAAAAAACTAACAAGTTTCAAAAACCATTACTTCAACCGTCCTGAACTGTACCTTGAACAGTTTCATTACATGGTGTATTGAAAAAAGTCTATTCTTGGCTCTTAAGTGTTTTATCTTTAAAGTAAATAAAATTGATAGGGAATATGCACTGATTAGCCCCTCAAATCCAATGACCCCAAGCAACTCACACCTTTATCCCATCTGCAGTTTTACTGGGGTAGTAGATACTAATCAAATCAAACAAGTTGTTCCCAAAAATTACGAATAAAGTCATAAATAATTAAATAAACAAAGTTATCTTAATATACAGGGTGTTTATAAAAAAACTGATCGATTTTACTTTTGCCTCACTCATTCTTTGTTAGATGTAGAAACTTCTATTATTCATTATTTGTTAGGAGAACTCAACAATTTTCATAATCAACTGTATTATTAGCAGTACCTTCATACATTGATGTGTGGTAAACAAAAACAAAACAGTAACATTTTACGATGGATCACCAAGTGAAGGCACAGTGTCAAGTGGTTTATAGAAACTAAGTTCCTTATTGCTGTTCAGCGTAGATTTAGAAGAGAATTTCACAGAAATCCTTGTTTAAAGAACACGACAAAAGCATGGTATGAGAAGTTCATGAACTATGGAAACATACACCACAGAACTGTCAAAGAAGCATTTGATAAAATTGATGTTCCAATGTTGTGGAAAATTTGGACAGATCTAGACAAACAGACTTGATTATTTAAGAGTTAATTATGGAAAACATGTAGAAATAAGATAGTGTGAACGTATGATCATAAATTTAGGAAAATTGTCTTTAATTTGACAGTAATTGGAAGAAATTGTGATGAAAGATAGCGGAGCTAGGCCTGTTTATAATCGATCAGTTTTTTTATAAACACCCTGTATATTAACTAACAAATCCTTCAAATCTCATTACAGGACAAATCGAGATATAACTTTATTTGAACTCAATAAAAATTATAATAATAATATTCCAATATCTCCTGAGAAATGTGACAAAGAATTAGGCAAAAAAAAACCATCTATGATACTACAAGTCTTTTCTCGTTTCGTTTGTACACAAGTGCTTATCAAAAATTAATAACACAAGGAAGTAATAATTGTTGTTATAATTAAAATTTAAAAAAGCACTAATAACTTAAATGTTTCAGTAATTAGATTTTTCATGGTATATATAAGTTTTTTCAATAGCCCTGACAGTAACTTACCCTTTTACTGAACTGTAGAAAATTGGGGGGGGGGGGGCACCAAACGATACTTTCGCCTAGGGTGCCTAAAACTCTTGAGCCGGCCTGCATTGATCATGTAAGAGTATAAGATATCATTTCTTTGTTTGAAATTCATTGTTGGTGATGGTGATTTTATATTTTGATTAGGATTTTTGCGGACATTTGCCATCACTGATTAGTAAAGGTCGTGAAACTTGTTTTTTACTAATCAGTGATGGCAAATGTCCGCAAAAATCCTAATCAAAATATAAGATATCATATTTTTAATGATGGACAAAAATCATTTCAGACCAACTGGTTTCGGGCTTACCAATACTGCAGATTTCATGGGATGCATCTTGCTTCAATTGAAACTCAAGAGGAAGAAAGACAATTAATTTCTGAATTGGAAAAAAGTGGTAGGTTTTTGTGTTTTGGGAGGGGTTTAATTAATTAAATAACACTTATGTTACCAATGAGCAGCCATGCTATACTTATTCTTTCTTCAAGATTACAATGAATTAATTTGCTTGGAGTCGTAAAATTAATTCTTCAGCCTTGAGTGTAGATAATATCCTAGTACATTTATATTTTACAAGAGACTTGGTGTATGTATGTGTGTGAGAATGTCATTTGGATGTGATTTCGATATATATAAAGTATTTTCAAATAGAGGTGGATTCTGTCTGTGTTTTGGTTGTTCTGGGTGAACAAAAAACTATTGAACCGAGACTGCTGATTAAAATGTTGCATCATTCAAGGCGGAATGTTATCATCATAAAAAAGCGATGAATTAGGAGACTGTAAGATGTACAGTTTCAATTTACAAGCAAAAAACTAAAAAGGCATCATTTATCTGTTTTATTGTCTTCTGAAAACTAAACACCAGACGGGATCCATCATTAACTCAATTTAAACTTATAATTAATTATTTATGCAATTTTTACAATGATATAATAAAGCTACAGCCAATTACACTATAGCATTAATATAAGTTTACATTTAAGATATATAGAAAAACATTGAAACATTATCGATATATAAATCATTATTTGGGATCCCCAAAGCAGATTAAAATCTTTCCCAGCCCTTCCCAAAGTATTCTCCTTTCACACATTCACAATGAAACCCCAAATTTATTTGCCTGTCTCTCTTGTTTTTTAGAAGTTTCAGTGTGGGACCCCAACAAATTAGTGAGAGTTTAAAGCTCATTGCTGTGTCTAGAAAGATCAGTGTTGTATTTTGTCTATACAGTCCTTAGAGTTGGCTGATTGAAGTTTCTGTTGTGACATAATATTTTTTAACCATAATATTCTCTTTTCTAGGATTGAATGAAGATGATTTTCCAATTTGGACATCTGGAAATAATTTAGCATATGAAGGAGATTTTGTATGGATGTCATCTGGAAAAGCGATGACTTACAGAAATTGGGGCAAGGACCAACCAAGTGGGGGATCAAGTAGGAACTGTGTTGCGTTGACAAATCGTGGAGATCGTACACTTCAGTGGAATTCTGAACACTGCTTAGAGAAAAACTATCGTTTTGTTTGTGAACATTATGTAACAAATGATAAATGCCTTACTTCAGAAAGGCGAATCATTTAAAACAAAATCTTTAAAATTGTTGAGGAAAGAATGTGATATTGAATGATTAAACTGAGTTAAACAGAAAAGCTTGGATATATTTTATTTGTTATTAAACCCTGAAGAAAAAGAATAAAATGTTGTGTATCTTTGATAGTCATGAGACTGTACAAGAATGTAAAATGCAATGCAGAATTTTTGATAAGCCAATTTTTAATGAACTTTAAAAAAGCTTCAAAATGTTATTTAATAAGGGAGTTTCTTAAACTTCTTGTTTTGTGTTGTATTGTAAAATTTAAAAAAAGGAACATTGCCTGTTACTGAGGACAACATTTGCATACAGTTTAGAATAATTATTCTAAACAAAAATTCAAAAGCCATCTAGTAAAAACAAATCCTGCTTCTTATTTCTATCTACTGACCAGGAACTTTCAATAACATAAAAAAAACTTTTTATCAGTGCACTAGTCTCTATGCCCTAGGACAAATTTAAAATGTAAGATAAAAAAATTGCATAAAATAAGTGGCCAAACTGCCCTTAATTAAGGGTGATGAAAATATTATAAGCCAAGTCAAAATTACAAACTGATTTATTTACTTCATTCCAGTTGGACAGGACTGTTTCAGCATGCTTATCCAATGAATTAAATATGAAAATTAAAATTATGTTGGTAAAAGCAGACATAATGAATATAATTTGCTCTGGGAAAATTACTTGTTCAAACATATTTAACATCCAAAAATTATTTCATTTTAATTCTTCATTATAAATAACATAACTGACATGTATTATGCTGTCATATTTAAGAAATTATATTCGTTCATTTAACAAAACACCATTATTGACAGTTTGTTGTCAAAACATCAAAAGCCTGTTAGCGCTACCATGGATTGTAAACTTTCAATTCGGCAACAAGCTCCCTCAACCAGTAGATCTCCTTTGTTTGAACAACTGTTGCACTGAAACAAACAAAATTAAAGTTGTCTGGTTTATTTTTATTTTCCATTCAAAATTTAAGTTCCAGTCACCCATAATTACCAGTATTACTTTTAATCATACAAATCTCAAAACCTATATTTTATTATTTACGAAAATGGTTACCATTGTACCGATTGGGGTTATTTAAAAATTCAATTTACTATTAAAATAAGAACCTTTAAAAACAACGGCCCAAGGTTAAGTTTTAAAGCATCCAGCTAATCCTGGGTTCATGTGACATACTGCTTCAAAATCAGCTTGGCTGCTTAAAGCTTTACCTTGATCAGCCAGTTCTTTTGGATTTTACTATAGAAAAAATCCCAAACTAATTATAAATTTCTAAATTTTGTAATTATCACTCAAGCTGAAGTATGAACCGATAAGTTCCTCATTGAACCCGAACTTGTGAGCAAGATATTTATCAAAACCATAGAATCTTGATAAGACCACTCTTAAGAGTATTGGGAAAACAGTATTCTTATCGAGGGGCTTTCGATCCTTATTGATACTATTAATATCCAGGTTGTCTTGGCTTAGTATCAAGATAATTGGAATCTCTGGAAACCAAAGCACTAAAATATACTAGGTCAATAGATTCTTAATCATTCTTTTTGAGACAGGTACCTCATGGAGACGTTACCCTGAATATGAGTGAAGGATGAGTGTGATGATAGTTGAAAGGGAAACACTAAAGCACAGTCAGCTAGCCTCCCCCTGCTCATGTTTGACAGAGCATCATGGACTCCTCATGTCTCATAATAAATACAACTTCCTGGAAGACATTAATGATAAAGTGTCTGCAGTTCTCAGAAGTCTCTCACAATAAATAAAATTTCCTGGAAGTCATTAATGTTAGAGTGTCTGTAGTTTCTAGAAATCTTTCACAACAAATTCAATTTCCAGTGATCATTAAGGAGATACACCTCCTAAGACTTTTTTTAATTTTTTATTTTTAATGGCTTTTGTGGGTTTATCCTGTTTGTACTGGACCAAATTAGAGGATTTATATAAAAAAATTTGTTATCTGAATATATTTTGGTTGGCTTTTGGGGTAATTTTGAAAATTGTAAGTATTGAATGTATTTTAATATTTTCAATTTTGAATAACTTTTTTGTTTATCAACATAATGTAGAAAAGTAAATATATTTTACTTCCCCACATGACAATGAACATTTCTGCATATTTAAATTACGGCAATACAAAAAATGCAGTGTTAGTTGACTTTTTTACAATACAATGACAAATTTTACGACAAAAACAGATTTTCAATGTAAAACGATGAAATTTATAAGAAAAAATAATTGCAAAATGTTCTGTATACAAAAAAAATCTTTTAAATATTACAAGAACATCTGGTTAAAATTTCATTAGAAAATAATATTAGTCCAGGCAATGATAAGGTATTGAGGAAATTTTTTGGAACACAATTTGTGACTTTGAAGCTTTGTTTGGACTCGTTGGGAGGTGAACATATCAAAAGTCCCCGTCTGTAGCCCTTGAGCGGGGGGAGGTAGGGGTGTCTAAAGCTACCATTTTTTGGTTTTTCGTTAATATCTCAAAAACTATCAACTTTTAGTATTCCATATTACATTTGAAAATTAAAGAAAATTAAATTTCCTGTAAGAGAAGCATATAATATGTCTACTTTGGTCCAACCATTACAGATAAGCACTAATATTATTAATATTTAAACAAATATCCCTTCCATAAGAAATACATGTAAAATTGTGGGTAACATGTGGTAACATTCATGCCCAATGGAGCAACGCTTTTTTCACCTAAAGAAAAATGAACGTCATTCAGGAAATAATGACGAAATTTCCTGTTATTTGTCACCTCAATAATAAAAATTGGCATAAAATAAAGGTGTTGGCAAACACACAGAAAACGTTATTTTTCAAGGAATTATAACAAATTGTAATGATTTCTTGAAAAATATTGTTTTTTGTGAGCTAGCCCACACCTTTATTTTAGACCAATTTTTATGATTGAGGTGTTAAATTACTGAAAATGTTGTCAATATTTCCTGAATGAAGTTCATTTTCCTTTAGGTGAAAAAAGCGTTGCCTCTTTGGGCATGAATGTTACCCACAATTTTACAAATGTTACAGTAGAGTCCCGCAAACCCGGACTTGACCCGGAATTCTGGATAACTCGGAAAGCCTGCCAGAGCAATAAAGTGCACTGAGATTCAGTGCCAGAGTACGGTTTGACTCATATAAAACAGTTTTGGTTTTTCTTTAAGTTTTTTTTGTAACTGATAATGTAGTTTTTGTTTTTTTTACTATGCAATAAATAAATGATTTCTTATAGAAATAATAGAAACTATAGTCTATCTGCCCAGCCATGATACCCAGGCGATTAAGCGTCTTCTCGCAACTCGACTCACCCTCCCTACCTGCTCGCCAGGCCGACCGATGGCAAACAATGACTCACCTACTGGCGCTGTCCCACAGTACTACAAATTTTTTTCATTTCAAATTAAAATTTGAAATGATCAACTTTTTTGAATTCTACGTAAAATTCTAGAGAAAATAAGCTAAAATGCCTCATATTCATGGTATGAAGGTCGGTAAAAACTGGTGACGTACTTACCGTGAATATGAGGTAATTTAGTCACATTTTAGCTCATTTTCTTTAGAATTTTAACTAGAATTCTAAAAAGTTGATCATTTCAAATTTTAATTTGAAATGAAAGAAAATTTGTAGTACTGTGGAACAGCGCCAGTAGGTGAGTCATTGTTTGTCACCGGTCGGCCTGGCGAGCAGGCCGGGAGGGTGAGTCGGGTTCCGAGAAGACGGTTAATCGCCTGGGGATCATGGCCGGGCGGATAGACTATAGTCTTATTTTTCCTTATTTTTACTCATTTCCCGATAACTCAGAAATTTCACAAACCCGGACACCGTTCGGTCCACATTAGTCCAGGTTTGTGGGACTCTGCTGTACTTATTGAAGGTATATTTGTTTAAATGAAGGGGTCCCCCGTAAAACGTTCTAAGCGACAAAATTTCTAAATCTGAGATATTCAGTGAAAAAGGTTCTCTAGGACATGAGCTACACCGTGGTATATTTTGTTTTGAAGATATTTGAGTTGGTAGCCCTGATTTCATCTGTCAAAGTTTGCGTGCTTCGCGGGACTGCAAGGTCTTTCTGGGGAATAACGTTCTATTCGCCGAAAGATGGAATCCCCGCCGATCGTTGCGCTGTCACCCAAGGACCAAAATCGCGTAAATAAAAATAAAAGACGTGAAGTAAGTACAGTACACCTCGGATTATCCGGACATCACATTATCCGGATTCCGGATTATCTGGACCGCCTATCCATGAAAAAAATTTAAATCACGCGGTAAAAACGTGATTTTAGTGAGTTTGACGCTTAAAGAGTGCCTTCTAAAAAGTAAGATGGAACTGCATTTCACAATACACTAACGTGTTGTGCAGTCTTGATACGCTGTTTGCAGCTTCAGTATAGCAGTGGCTAGGTTCGCGATCGCTATTTAGGCGATATTATATTAACCTCGGATTATCCGGATTTTTAGTTATCCGGATCGGTGTTCCGCCACATTAATCCAGATAATCCGAGGTGTACTGTATTGGAAAGTGGAAGGATTAGACCAGAAATGAAAATAGAAAAGTTGGATTACCCTATATTTCTAAAACTAAGAAGCCAAGGCCTGGAAATTGCCCCCAAAATTAAGTAGAATAACGTTTTAAGCACCACATGTGGATAACTTTTAGCAAAATGACTTATCACGTTTCAGTGTTAACAATATGTTTTTGTTCTTTTACACCAATAAAACTGTTTTGTATTCAGTTTTACTTTTGTTTCTGTTGGTATTCCTATACTCCCTGATGTTTTCTTCCAAAGTAGAAGAGCAGTCCGTCAGAAAACTTTTCAAGCGCCAGTCATTTAGAACGTTATAACCCCTAAAAAACCACGTAAAATGTTTTAAAATGCTTAATGGCAAGTAAAAATTCAATATACGACTACATTATGATGTTATAAATAGAGTGTTAAAAAATTATACATGATTATAAGTTCCAACATTAAAAAAACCGTAAATTTTAGAATTCAACTTTCAACACTTGGTCACTCGAAACTAGGTTTTTGTCGTTTAGAACGTTTTACGGGGGACCCCTTCAAATATTGATAAAATTAGTGCTTATTTTGTAAATGGTTGGGCCAAAGTAGACATATTATATACTTATCTTACAGGAAATTCAATTTCCTTTAATTTTCAAATGTAATATGGAATACTAAAAGTTGACAGTTTTCGAGATATCAACGAAAAACCAAAAAATGGTACCTTTAGACCCCCCTCCCTCCCCCGCTCAAGGGCTACGGATGGGGACTTTTGATATGTTCACCTCCTAACTAGTCCAAACAAAGCTGCAAAGTCAAAAATTGTGTTCCATGCAGTTCCCTCTAACCCTTTTTTTTGAGCATTCGTTGCCTGGAGTATATGTAGTTTCAAAGTTATTCAAACTTATGTAAATGCAGTTGATGAAAAACATAGTTTTGAGGAAACACCGTTTAAAGTTTTCTCTACGCTCCACACACACACACTAAAAGTCACCTGCTCCGCTGAGCGAAATGTTATCAATTTTATTGCAAAAATACTTGAAATAATTTTTTCAAATCGTAAGAAACTTTGGATACATGTTCAGAACTAAATTTGGAATAAAAAATGTCACTTTTGAAAAATGCCAAAATATCTTAAATAAACCAATAGATGGAGGCATATCCCCTTAATGATAAAGTGTCTGCTTATCCCAGAAATCCCCTCGACACACTCACATGAATCTGATGGTTCCGTTGTAGTCGTAGTCGGGCATCCACCGCATTCGGGCCTCTCTCTTCGGCTCCCGATCAAACTCAACCGCTGTGTTCTGCACACAGGGTTGTGTTAATGACTTGTTGTGTTCTTCAAAGTAATATGTGCTAAATATACTGCTTATTTAAACTAATTTTATCATCTAAAATATATAAAAATTTTAATCAGTCTTCAATTTAGTTAGGTTTAACTTCCATAAATTTCAACCTCGTCAACTCCTTATATTTTAAAAACCAGACCTAATCTGAACATTTTTAAAGTAAGAGAACTCTGAGACTTTTATTGTTGAGGCTCCAGAGATAGCAACACCGTAAAATATGGTCTGAATCAGTGCATTATCACTTAAGATGTTTACGACAAAGGACTGACCATAAATAATTATGAATCTGAATTAAAGGATGAGAAAAAAAGGTGTAATATTAACAATCCAGAAGGACAACAATACCAGTTGGCATCTTGAATTTTGGAACAGGTTAACAGTTAACACCGTTAGTTTACACTAACGGCTACAGTTTATGACTGGATTAGTTATTAGTAAAACAAATTTGAAGAAAATTCCTCTTCACAACTAGAGACAAAAACACTAATAAAAAAAGCTATAAAAATTATATTTTTGTTATACCGCTACAAAAATGGCAGTTTTTAACACATGTGGACTGAAGAAGCTCTTTTCCTCCCGGGGGAGAAAAATAATCTGCTGAAGTCGAGCAAGTCAGCTGTTCATTTTTTACTGTAGTAAAATCAAGGTCTATGGAGCTAAAGCTTGTGACATCAATGACAGATGTCAATGATTATTGGGTAAAATTACAGACTCAATCGAGGTGCCAGTAATATATTCCCTCTGATTGGTCAAGACAAAAATTGATATTGTAAAACTCATTCAATTCATTCAAATAATCGATAGTTCAATGTGCTTGATACATCAATTGCTGGTTACTGTTGGTCTAACTTAAACAGAAATGAATAGAGCTGATTGTTTTAAATAATAAGAACAAGATAAAAGATTCATTGGGAGGAATCTGTTAAAGGTAAACAAGCTGTAAAATTTTCCTTTTTAAGTAGTTAGTGGAATATATTGAGCGGTATAAAAAATAATATAGTTCATCACACAGGACTAAAGTTGTTTTTCGTTGCTCGACTGACCTTGTACGAAAAGCGTCAATTTAGTCCCTAGTAATGAAATGAACTATTTTGCGATTATTTTATATCATATTGAAAATTGCGATTGAGGAATCAACTAATTCAAGGGGAATTGGAGAGTGGTGTACGAGGAGTTTGATGCGTCAAGTTTAACGTAGGGTGCTTTTAACTGCCTGGAGACTTTTTGTGGAGATCCTTTCCCAAGGTAACATATTTTTTATATGTCCTTTTTTATATGTTTTTAGAGGTATCCTTGCCACAATGGTCACAATGACAAATTAGTCTGTCCATCTTATTTTTATTAACTGCCCCATCGCCATGGGCCAAAAAGCCTGTGCAGGGATCTAAAGACAGAGAGGTACCGTTAGCGGCAATAGTCACATATAGGCAAGCCAGAAGTTACCGCTCATGATAGAACAGGAGTCACTGGGATCGAACCATCTAAATGTCTTTTTCACTCATGTTTAAACTTATTATGAACTCAAGGTATACACTTCAAGTAAGTCATTGCACATTATGGTACAATCAAAACAAACTAGCAAATCTTATGCTACCTCTTAAGCTATTTCAAGGTTTCATTGTGTGAGTTTTGGCCCTGGATTGCTTATTGAAATACAAAATGGTTTATTTTACCTTATTTTCCGTCGACAATCCAAATCTTGCATTAATTATCACCCTGTAGGTTAGCGACCGGTTTTGAGGTAATTATTCCCTCATCATCAGGCTTTTTCCATACAAAAACATTGTCACTCCTGGGAGGTCGTCAAAGTTTTTAAAAACACATTTCCACATTTATGTGACAAAAAAGCGACACGATTACGAAACATAAAACTGTTTGGCCAAACTTAACTCCGAAATTACGATCCAGCATGGGCGGAAACGATGTCATGACTGGGGGCCGCAGGTGGATTTGATCCCCTCGCCGTTATCACTGGAACGCGGGCCGTGGTCCTGTTCTTGTTCTTTTGTTTACTTGCCACCCGTATCGCCGCATCATAAATAATATTTGATTGAAATGATGTTTGCTCATTTAAAACATTGCTGTTGGCGACCTCCCAGGCGTGACAATGTTTTTGTATGGAAAAAGCCTGATGATGAGGGAATAATTACCTTGAAACCGGTCGCATAATGAATGCAAGATTTGGGTTGTCGGAGGAAAATAAGGTAAAATAGACCATTTTGTATTTCAAGGTTGCTGTTGCTGTCATTTAAAAATTTAAGGTCTAATTTCATGGAAATCGTTACGACAAATTAAGTAAAAATGTCTAAGAATAAAAAACAAAAAAAAGACTAATCAATGGTATCAGATTGTGAATAGTCAAAAGATTGAGGATTGTAGTCCACAAGTGATGATAAGAGTAAAAGCCAAACAAGGAAAATAGGTCTCCAGTCTCCGGAAAGTTTTGAAACACCCTGAATCGAAGTGTCGAATGGATAGTGGTTACCTCGGGGCGATGAAAGCAGTTGTAGAGCGTGATATCCGCATCACCCGTGTCCACAAACTGTCCCACGGGTACCCCCTGAGTCTTGTCCCGGGCCTGGACCAGAAACCGCTCAAACTCCACCCGCGGGTTTCGGGTCCGTATGGTCAGGATTACCGAGTCCTGGCGACCAGGACAAATACAACTGATATTTTTTTCATGATATTTAAATCATTAATATTCTTACAGTGATTGTAAAATCAACATTCAAAAAATTATCAAAGTTTAAATGAAGATCTTCGATTGAAAGTTTGGGGTGCTAGTGTAGTCCAGGCGGTATCTGTTAAAAAAAGCACATGGTTGGGTAAATCGTACAGTAGCCGAGATTTTTGTGTTAATGGCTTCGGAATATGATTAAAAAAGAAAATTTCACTATGCGTACAAATATAAACCTGTGCAAAATTTTTTATCGAGGAAAATAATAAAAATTAAACAAAAAATCCACGTGTTTCGCCTATTTTTCGAGGATATCTCCAAAACTATTTACTTTAGACAAAAATAAATGGCACCAAACGTTTTATTATGAAATTCTACATTGAAAAAAGTTATTTTAAATTTGGGTTTTCCTACAAAAAGCGCATTTTTTATCGAAAAATGTGAAAAAATAGTAAAAAAAATTCTAAAAAATTACGTTTTTTCGCGATTTTGTTGGAACACGATGACTCAACCAATGACCCTCAAACTTTTCACTGTACATGTTTGTATTGTAAACAATAATTACACCAAGTTTCATAAAAATCAGCCCAATATCTTCAGCACAATAGTCATCTAATAATCGTACTGCCAAAATATTAAACAATTTTCATATCCATCTAAACCGCAAATTACGATCCGCAGATACATGAAATTTGGACGAAATATAAAGGAAAATTTTATCTTTCAAATAAATCTTAAAATAATAAAATCGGTTCTCTAGGAGTGCCTAGGCAGGTGTTTAAATATAGTAATATTTTTGGCAATTTCTAGCAATTTAATTAATTGGCATAATTTTCTATTAAAGTATATTTTTAAGCTCAAAATCATTTATTTCAGGCCTGAGTGGCCTTAACATCGAGTCAGACCTTCATTTGTCTAAGCTCGGCCCCCAAAAACGCAAGGGGCGCCTTTTATTAGCAGTCCTCGTACAACGCGATCGAACCAACATTTGCATGCATGAAGCTCGGCCCCCAATGGCATAACTCCCTTATGCCTTCCTTCCCTTCGCCAAGCTCGGTCCCCAAACTGAAAATTTGGCTGATGGTGAGCAGTGCATGGTCCCTCATGGGGAATTAGTACGAAATCGAGATTGAGTAATAAAAGAATAAGGGTATACAATTACAGCTTTCTGCAGATTGAGAATCAAGCTAGGGATTAAGAGGGTTCCCTACCTACGCCAAAACATGCCTAAAACACGCTCCGCGCGGTGTCATTCAGCGCATACAGTTTTCAAAATAAAATTTAATTCAAAATAGCATTTCAAAGATAAAGAGTTATAGAATGTTATTTGCTAATCCAAAATCGTTCATGTTAAAGTATTTTTAAGATACATTCCGTTGAAGTTGACCAACTTTAACGCCATTTTTTTTTTTAAAGAGAGAGCATAAACGATTTTGGAGAAGCAATAAACACTCTGCAACTCGGTATCTTTGCAATGCTATATCCGAATAAATTTTATTTTAAGATTTGGAGACGCTAAATGACACCGCGTTTACCCCTGCACCGGCTTGCGCGGCGAAAAGTGCACCAATTTAACATAGGCTCTTATGGAGCCGCAGTTCCAAAAGTCGCCGCTAGTGTCGCAGAAAAACGAAAATTGCCGTTGGTAGGAAACCCTCTTAATGAGAATCTATACTAATTTCCCACGAGGGACCGTGAACTGCTCACCATCAGCAAAATTTTCAGTTTGGGGACCGAGCTTGGCGAAGGGAAGGTAGACATAAGGGATTTATGTAATTGGGGACCGAGCTTCATGCATGCGAATGTCGGTTCGATCGCGTTGTACGAGGACTGCTAATAAAAGGCGCCCCTTGCGTTTTTGGGGACCGAGCTTTGACAAATGAAGGTCAGACTCGATGTTGAGGCCACTTAGGCCTGAAATAAATGATTTTGAGTTTTAAAAATATACTTTAATAGAAAATTATGCAAATTAATTAAATTGCTAGAAATTGCCAAAAATAATACTATATTTAAACACCTGCCTAGGCACTCCTAAAGAACCGATTTTATTATTTTAAGATTTATTTGGAAGATAAAATTTTCCTTTATATTTCGTCCAATATTCATGTATCTGCGGATCGTACTTTGCGATTTAGATGGATATGAAAATTGTTCAATATTTTGGCAGTACGATTATTAGATGACTATTGTGCTGAAGATATTGGGCTGATTTTTATGAAACTTGGTGTAATTATTTTTTACAATGCAAACATGTACAGCCAAAAAATTGAGGGCCATTTGTTGAGTCATCGTGTTCCAACAAAACCGCAAAAAACGTAATTTTTTAGAATATTTTTTACTATTTTTTCACATTTTTCGATAAAAAATGCGCTTTTTGTAGGAAAAAACCAAATTTAAAATAACTTTTTTCAATGTAGAATTTCATAATAAAACGTTTGGTGCCATTTATTTTTTTAAGTAAATACTTTTGGAGATATCCTCGAAAAATAGGCGGAAAACGTGGATTTTTTTGTTTAATTTTTAATATTTTCCTCGATAAAAAATTTTGCACAGGTTTATATTTGTACGCATAGTGAAATTTTCTTTTTTAATCATATTCCGAAGCCATTAACACAAAAATCTCTGTACGATTTACCCAAGTCAAAACATATACCGCCTGGTCTAGTGATGGATTGACTACACTTAGAAGGTCCTTCTGCCAGTTAACTTCTTTAAATTATCACCAATATTAAGAAACAGAGATCTGAAATCTGACTTATACCTATGGTCCTATTATGTTGTGGTTGCTAACTTCGAAAATAGTCTTATAAAATTACCTCAACAATTCCAATCAGCAACCCAGGTGTGGGCAGGTTCATTTCTAAATTCTCTACAGAGGTAAACTTTTGGTCAAAATCAATGTTGTCTTAATCTACTAATTTTTTATTTAAAAACATATTTATTTATTTACAAATATTTATTTGAGGTAGTTGGGTGATGAAATAGAATCATTATAACTTGTTGTTTTGAACAATTGTAATTTATGGCAATCAAATGTGAGTAAATAATGGAATGAAGAGTGTAGGATGGAGAGGATAGCTTTGTTACTAGCTACAACCAACTAAATAAAGTAAAATCCAAATTTGTTTTTTAGCCCTCCCCCTGTGTTAACCCTAAAACTAACTGATTCATAATTGAAATTTACAAAATGCAGTATGTTGTCTTAAGGTGGGACTGCACCCTAGGTGGCCGGCCGCCATTATTATCATCTGATTTTCTTAGAATTCGGTAGATTTATTATTTTCTATGATCTGATTAGCCAGTTGGTCAGGGAAACAATCAAGGGAAATACAGTCTCAGAATCAACCTATCAAGAAAGCCACAGGCAAATATCATCGGGATCTATCTGAAAACCTTCAGGCCAACGGACATTTATTTGACTTTCTGCCAGGAACAAAGCTACAGAATAATAGCCTATTCTACTTCAGATTAATCCTTATTTTACATTCATTTTTAAATAAACACCAGCCTCTAATGCAAATCAAGTTTAAGTATGAAGTACCTCTGAACACAGCTTGCAATACAGTACATCTCGGATTATCCGGATTAACCCCTTAAGCGCGGAGTAATTTGCTCCCCGCATGATCAGTAGCGCGCAGTTTAATTACACGATCAATACCAACACGCGAGGTTTTCGTCTCTACGCGATGAACACGATACTGCAGAACTCGTGGTGTGGATGTAGTTCCAGAAAAATCCACTAGAATGCAGCACTAAACGGTCTGCAACTCATCAAGGTCAACTGTACATTCTTAGAAAGAAAAACCTAGCAGAACAGTTGTACCAACAAAATAACGAAATAAATCAGCTGAGAACGTAAAATCCGAGTAAACTTGGGCGTCGCGCGGAGGGCACTTAGATGTTCCACGAGATATCTCGTGCGTCGTGCTTAAGTGCACAGAATACTACCAAGAGCTATCTCGTGTGTCGCGGATAAGGGATTAATGTGGTGGAACACTGATTTGGATAACAAAAAGTCCGGATAATCCGAGGTGATTATAACGCTTAAATAGCGATCACGAGCCCCTGCTAAATCAAAACTGCAAACACCCTGTCAAGACTGTGCAACATGTTAGTTTTACACCTAATCATTCTCAAACTAAGGCCAGTTCACATAAAGCTTTCATAATTTATAAAGACAACAAAAGCAGTAACAAACTAACCCATGAAATTGCTGTTGGTTACACATGTGTTGATTACTGTTAGCGATCATAGCGGCAAACCAAATCACTTGAACAAAAATGCTGAAATGTTCTCTACTGTACATATACTGGTAATGCAACAACTTTTTTAATGATACCAAATGCATAGGAGTGATATATACGCATGTAGGATATTTGTTTAGAAGGCACTCTATCCACATATAACTTACCAATTACACATTTTTACTTTGATGTTAATATTTTTATTTCACGGAGAGGCCGATCCGGATATTAGAGGTCCATAATAATATAAAAATATCTTTAATGTCAAAACAGTACATAATGTGTACAATAAACAGCGTCTTCAAGTTATACTTAATACATTGCAAAATAAAATGTTCTTTAATTCTGATAAGTCCTCTAGTGAGTAACATGTTTTTTTTAAGAAAATTCTTTAGTACTAGCTTAAATTTATTATTCTTTTCTATATCTTTAATTCCTTTAGGGATTAATCTCAACAATTTCGACCCAGTATATGATGTTTTTTTTTTTAATATTAATGTGAGGTGTGTAATTCCTTTAGGGATTAATCCCAAAAATTTCAACCCTGCATATGATGTTTTTCCAAAATATTAATGTCAGGTTTGTACTGTACCTGGTTGTGGATTTCCCCAGTCTTGCTGACGTTGACTACGTACGGGAAAGGTGAGGTTTGGGGCAAAGCCGAGTCAAACGGGTCGAGAGTCAGACATGTGCTGTAGTCGAGGTCAAGGACATCGCCCAGAGCCGTCAGCGTCACAGTCGCTGCGAGGAGCAGCCCTGCGCAACAACGGTTTACCTAATGTTTGTCCAATTTATCTAATATAGATTCTACAGAAGGGGATTCTGGAAAGAGTCTCGTTATCAAGGGAGTCTTCTTATTGAGGTTCATATTAACAAGACATTAAGTGTCATTACAGTATCAAGGAGACTTGAAAAGTGCACTTTTTATCAAGGTTTTTGTGCTATCAAGTGACTTCTTATCATATCAAATCAAATTATCTTTATTATCAATGCACACTGATACATCTCAATAGTGTCAATACAAAATAAAAAAACTTCCATCTAATAAAAGAAAAAAGATATCGTTACTATTTTTTTACAATTCAATTATCCCTTACCCATCACCATCATCGCTTCATTTAAGAGGAGTGGAAAAAATCATCCAGGGAATATATAGCCAGACCAACCAAATACTCCTTCAACAATCTTTTTCCTAAATCTTTTTCATCCTTCATTTTTTTAGGAATTTGTTTTAAAAATTTTATCCCCATATCAAGGTTCTACTGTACTTCATAGAATTTTCCTGTAATTGGGGTCATGAAAATAGGCAGGCGGCAAAAACCATGAATTCTCCAGATCATCTGCTGTATAACTCAGCTGATGATTTAAAACACAATTAAATGATTTTCTGAACTTTTGAAACTTGATTCGTGTTTTTCAGGGTCATTTATACTACAGAAGTTTGTGTTGGAATATATCACTGAAAGTTGTCTTGCAAATTAACACATTGAACCCTAGCCCCGAGTGAAGCCTGGACATGGAGCTGGCTAGTGGCCAGTGGTCATTGTGTTAAAACTGTTCATGGGATCTTTTAAGGCAGGACCAAGGCTTTTAACGTTTAATGTTATGGATGTTTTATATAGAATGCATGGATCAAGCCCACACTATAAAAACTTGGAATTACCACATTAGTGCTTGCTTATGAGCTTGCAGCATACACTTTAGCAGTGTAAACAGGGCCGGATTTAACATTTTGGCGCCCCTAGGCTCAATATATTTTTCCGCCCTTAGGTTTTGAGGATGGCAGTCAATAAAATCACTCTTGAAGAGTAGTATTATATGTCACTTGTCAGGAAATCAAATTACATCCAATTTTCTGAAGTTACTAAAAAACTGTCCCGGGCGCCGTCGATTTGCCACCAAAACACACTTTTTGCACTTTGGACAATTTGAAAAGGATCCACAGGAACGGTAAATGCCGGCAAAACATTCGTTTTGTACTTTTAACAATTTAAAAAGGTTCCGCAAGTGCTGGAAACTGCCTCCAAAACAAAATTTACATATTTATCAATTTGGAAGGGCTCTACGGTCGCCGGCAAACGGTCGCAACCAAAACGAAAATTTTGCATGTTGAACAATTTTAAAATGCTTTCCGAGCGTGGGCAAACAACGCCAAAAGAAACATTTTGCACTTAAAACAATTTGAAAATGATCCACAAGTGCTGGAAAACACCACCATTACCATATTTAGAAAGTTGAACCATTTTAATAAGGCTCTCCCGGCGACGGCAAACGCTGCAAAAATAAACATTTTGATTTGAACTATTCGAAAAGAATTAATGGGCACTTGCAAAAGCCACCAAAATGAAAAAAGTGCGAGTTGGACAATGTTTAAAAGGCTCCAAGGCGCCAGCTAACTCCGTCAAAACACACGTTTGCCACTTTGAACAATTGTTGCGGATGCTACACTGAGCCAGCTTCGCTGGCGCCCTTTTTGTTGGCGTCCAATTCAACTGCATGTGAGGCCCTAGGTATAAGCATAAAAACTAAATACCTTGATATTATTTATTTATTTTTTATTTTTGCTTGGAGGCAGCGCCTATAGGCCCGGGCCTCCTGGGCCTATTGGGAAATCCGGTCCTGGGTGTAAATGTTCCTTTACTTTACGGGGATCAACATAAAATAATATGATTGAAATCTAATCATATGATTGATTAGCCCAAAAAAATAAAAAAAATCCCCAAAAAATATAAAATGCTAATTTTGGTAGAAGCCATTCACTTGCCTAATTTGGTGTCTCCGATCATAGTCTATACTTCAGCAATGCATACAAGTTGATTCCTATTACTTAAGCAGTGTTATTGTCACCTAAAGGGGGATTCATCATGTCAGATAACGGCTATTTGATTTTTTCAGTACACGACATATCTCTAAATTTAATTGCAAAAAAATACATTAAATTAACACGTAATACCATATCTAGAAATTACAAATAGACAATTTTCAGTGGGCTCTGTGATGGGTCTAAAAAAAAGACTAATTGTACTAAATCATAATAAAACACATAGAGATCTGAAAACGCCTTTACCTATTTAAAAATGTCAAAAGACAAGTTATTTTTTTAAATATTTTCCTACAGTATAATGTAGGCAACTTTTTTTCAAAAAAAGGTAAAGGCAGCCTTTCTTGCCATCTTTCGGTCCCATCATATTTCTGGAGTCTACGGTACCTCAACTAAATGTAACAAAAATTTAACTGCAAGTGATTACGTTCTGATGAGACACCAGCAAGAGACCTTGACAAATAATTTTTTTTCATGTTTTATTCCTCCAATTCTTATAAGTCTTAGACAAATAATTTTTCATTAAAAAAATGTAATACATGAGAAAAAATTAGTTACCATAAAATTCTATAACATTTTTACTCAATAACTTGGAGAGTTTTTAACTCATATTCTAATAATAACTTGAGTAAAAAAGGCATTACTCATCAAGTACCAGGAGATTTGAGATTTAATAGTCTAATATCACTGATTGTATATTTTGAGGATTCATGTTTGGTTTTGAGCTTTGGATTTGACTCTTGAAACTTAGCGCTCACATGGTGGTATGAAAGTTGCAACTGTGACCCACCTAGGTCGTTTTTTTAAAGATGCTATAAGCCAACTGTAAACCTCCAATTCGAGCTTTAAATTGTAATCTTTCCCCAAAACTCTTTTTCAAGATAACCCAAGGTGTAAAGCACTTAAAATGCTTTCTATTGTCATGCATACAGCTACAATAAAACACTCTATGACACTTATTAGCTTTAATAAACTAATTTAAATTGGTAATTGATTTTACAACTGAAACATTAATATTAATTGCTGCCTAATGATTACTTACCTGCTGCCCAGTTTGTACTCATGATCAAAAGGTCATGTTGCATTTTGATGCCACTGATATCCCCAGATCACATTTTACTGATAACAACTCTAATCACCTCAACCATCAATGTTATTAACAACTCATTTCTTCTACCTACACAGCAGTAAATGTTTATTTGATAATTTATTTCCAAAAAACACTGCTAAGAATTTTATTTGAGAGGAGAAGATAGGATGTACAGCTAACTCACCTTGCAAATAAGCTGCAGGCACACACATAGATATTACATATTATAATATGTAATATATATGTGTGCATCTATGTGTGTCTCTGCAGCTTATTTGCAAGGTGAGTTAGCTGTACATCCTATCTTCTCCTCTAAAATAATATCCCAGCCTTGTGCTTCACTCCTTAATTAATAAACTTAATGCTAAGAATTTTATTATTTAAAGGTATCAAAAACCAACTTAGCTTTCACATTTTGCTCAGATGGCAGCAAGCCACTTTGTAACCCTTACCATAATTTAAAACACTTCATGAATGTTTATTATAAATAAATAAAAAAATGGTCCCTGCTCTATCTCTCTCAATAATTTTGTTTCCTGGAGTCAAAATTTTGCAAAATGAAGTAACTACTAAATGCTGACATTAACAAAATTCTATAACAGAACTGACTACTACAGAAGTTGTATGTATACCCTCAGCTATAAAAACTTGCTTTTGGTTTGAAAAATCAGCTTTTAATAATAAGGTGAAGCCAATAAGCACAGACAATATAAAATTGCTAAACCCATTTCCAAAAATAAGACCAGTTTAATTTAATTTGGCATCAAAAATTCATCCTTAGCTTTATTTAAAAGTGTCGATGTTGTTTATGATAGAATTAATGTAAGTATGAAGCGGGGGAGAGAGTGAAATTACACTTATAATTTACCAGCGACAGTCATGTCCCTCACAGAAACAGACAAAAATTGGGAAGAATAGTTCGTAAGATCCCACCAAGTATATCGGCATCGGCTAGAGCATTTTGGTTTTTAGTCACCATCTGGTTTTGTGTTGGATGAGTAATTCGGTTTATTGTTGTTTTGAGCTTGATTTAAAAGTTACTATTTGCTAGATAGTGACACATTGACTTAGGAATTTTTGTAGATTTCACAATTCCTTATGAGTTTCTTTTACCTTCCTGGGAACAACCTATAGTGGAAATGACAAGTATGTTGTAAATTATCCTCCCTCTCCCGCTGCATAGTTTTATTAATTGTACTATGAGGGAACCAGAGGTCCCACTTGTGAAGGATGTATCCCGATGTCCTGACAAACTCTCTGGTGATGCTCATTTGTCCCATTTTAATCTTATATCCATACAAACAATTCTTCCTTTCCTCTGGTTTTGTCATTGACCTATTGATTTTCTGAATTTCCTGTATATTAAAATTTAATCTTAATACAAAAATATACTATTTCACTGGGACAAGACTTAAGTTTTGATTTTCAGTGGCATCCTTGTTACAGATTCCTATCCCTAAAAAGTGATAGAAGAATCGTATGGCACCAATTTATCTACAGTTATAATAGGGAAGCAAAGGAGCAGTTTTCAAATTTTAATAGGAAAATCAAACACTCAAAAACAAACACTCTAAAAGTGCCTAAACATCCCAATAAGCTCTTGATTTCAGAACATTTTCCTGAGGTACAGGCAGCTGTGTGAAGCTCGTTTGGTATGAATAGTTCTTCCTAAGGTTGTTTATCTACTTATTTATTTAATAACATGACAATGATAATATAATAATAATGATAAATAACAAAAAAAGATTATGGCAATGACATTGTAACAACAATAACAGTATAATAACATCATAGCAATTGCAAAATTGTCTATTCTGAACTGCCATGGCCAAGAACAGCGGTAAACTTCCTTTAGAAGCTGGCGGTGTTGTCGGCAAAGAAGTCAACATGGGAAGAGATCAGGTTACCCAGATTCTGCAGTCGTATAGGGCTACTGTTGTACTCGTAGTTGGAGCTAGTGTGGCGCCTTCCAAATAGTTAATTAGATCTTATTATGTTTTATTTTTACTAATTTTTTTCATTAATTGTAAAATTGACGAGTAAATGAAATACAACAGATAAAACTCACAGTAAAAATAATTCTGTTGTGGAATTAGGGATGATTAAAAGTCAACAGTTTAAATATCAACTCTTCTTTAATAAAACCTTTGTTCATACTAACGGCAATTGGTAGTCACAATTGACATCCAAATGAACAATCTTTACAAAACCAAGAAGGGGTCATAGAATGTAAAATTAGGATAATATTATACATAAAGATTATACAAATCGAATTAACAACAGCAGCAGGCATAAAAAAATTAAAGTCTTCCACTTCAAAAATTTGACAGCCAAACGAACTCCGGCTTCAAAATGTATACAAAAATATTAACCGACTAATTTCTGACATCCTAATCTACTTACTCTAATTACTATGAGACATTTCTTTCGTCGAAACAGCCCTTCTATTGTCAACTAAACGTACCAAAGTGCGAATAAATCGAGGTGTGAAACGGAATCGAACCTAACTCTGTACAAATATACAAGGCTTTGGTTTCTATCAGCTGTCGCAATCGTTTGCACTGTAACTTAAAAAACGTTTTCGTCTGTTCCAAAGATAAAAAAATATATATCGAAGGGCCTTAACATTACTGTAAAAAAGGGCAAACAACTGAGCGAGCTAACACAGAATGGGTTTTGTACTGTTTCATCACATAACCGGAGGATTACTGCCTTCTAGCGTGGCAATAAACAGCATAGAGAGAAGAAGAAGAAGACTGGAGGGGAAACGAACGGACAGAGTAGCGGGAGCGACACGAAACACTATGGTACACATCACAACTCATCTTTACAAATATAATAAAAAAATACAGAAAAAATATCCATTTATATTTTCACTCTCTTTAAAAAACTTTCAGATATGGCAAAATAGAGACATCTACCTATCTAAGAAAAATACTTCTAACCGTGTATGAAACATTATTCTTTTTTAGACACCGATTTAAAAATAGAGCATTACTTGAAATGAGCTGGTGTGGTAAAAAGTGGCATCGGCAAACGGTCGAACTAACATCAACGGACCTCCGGCAGCGGGAGGTTGGCTTTTAGAATCGTTTAACAACAAATTCAAGGTTGTAGATAATCAGTTATGTTTTTGCTTAGAAAATTAAATATTCTATTTATAAAAAATAATCATACGATCTCATGATAACGATTCACACAGCTTAGCAAAGCTAACAACAACAGCCTGGGAAAGCGACATTGTACAAATCAAGCCACTTTGAGAATTTCTATACATACACGTGTCCGGAACACATAGAATTTAACCGACAAGAAGAATTAGCGAATCAAGCTGAGGCTATACGATCGTTACGTCTGTCCAACTCATTTCTCAATAGAAAAAAAGGAAAATAAAGTCCGATCGATATAATAATCGAGGAATGAAAAATTTTAATCGAAACTAAAAAGAAATATATTTTGACAAAAAACGTTTACATCAATAACCTACAATATTAAATCACAATAAGATAAAATTTAACAGTTTCAGTTAATATATACAAAAATAAAATGTACACAACATTTTCTGTACAATCCTAACTCTGCTCAATATGTATAGCGAACAATAACTCCATAAATTCGTAATCTCCCAAATTTATTTTGAAAATAACTTAAATAAAAGACTGGCTACAATCGATACACACTTAGGAACATAGTCTGCGCAGACACTCACAACAAAATCTATATCAAATAAAATTTAAAATACTAACAATATTTTTAAAATCTCAGTAATATAAGGTCAACATAAAAAATTAATAATCAGCTCCGAAATAATGTTAAACAAAACATGTGTACAAAGTGTAAAAAAATGTTGACAATCACATCATTATATTATGGCTGTAGTGAAAAGTAGTAACCGGATTATCCGTAAATTAGTTCTTAAAACAGTAGTTTATCTCGATAGTACATTAATGCGGTGTTTTATCAAAACTATTACGGTATTACGAGATTACATATTGGATTTATAAATATATAATATAAATTTAAGTATGAATGGAGGTCGGTAATATGTGTATACAGAAAGATAGACAAGTATGGCTTTTTGGTTTGTTCATAGCTTCAACACGTTTAAAGTAGTAAATGATTAGCATCATCCCTTTGAAAAAACCATTACGGGAGTCATAAAATATTGTGCATTACAAAAACCGAACACAAATCAATCAATTTTGAATCTCAAAATCTCTATGCGTTACGAATACATATTTGGTGTGAGTTGATATTCTTTTCTCCTTAATCTAAGAAAAATCAATAGCAAAAATTACACAAAAATTTAAGCTTAGTAAAAATAAGGTAATAGTATTTAATTTTATAACAATTATACAATAAATATGTAACAATAACTATGAAATATATACATTTTACATTAATAGTATTACATTTGTAAACACGTGAAAAAGAGAATACGGTAATCTCGTAGATTCGACACCGAACGGGGTTTTGTTCATAAAGTAAGATTTAAAACAAAAAATTTTTCATATAAAACGTCGGTTTGTACAGTTGTTGAAGAAATGAACATTACCGACCGCACGGAAACTATACCTGAGGATTCCTTGGCAGTATACACTCGCACCTCTACTACAACAATCGCTTCGAGTTTTCGTTAAACAATAAAATTACAAATAAAGAGTCAGTTATAACAATAATGCACTTGATGAGGCCACGATCACTCGGAGAGGAGTTTCTGCAGGAGGGACGACTTGTTGTGGTCCGGTGTCCGTGACACCTCCTCCATTCCCGTCTGCAAGAGAAACGACACGTTAGTTTAGGTGTAAGGAGCCCCACTCGGTAGGGATGTGTCAGTACCACTTTTTTCAAAGTCGGTCCCATACCAGTCCTTAGCAAGATCGGTTCTCAATACTGGTACATCGGTACCTAGTGTTTTGTTGTAACGTACCTACAAAAAATCTGATGTATGTTAGTTTTTTTTAATTTCATGTAAAAGTTTCATTAAGTCATAAAATTCTATCTCTCTTTTTATATAGATTATCCAACCTTCTATAATCAGGTAAGATATCAAAACAATATACCATGTGAAAAAAATAGCATTCAAATTTCTTTCCATTAACAATTTACAACTCCCAAAGAAAATAACCTCATTTCAATTAATTTTGAAAATTAGTCTAGAAAATTATACTAAGAAAAAATTTATAATAAATTTAGAGTCCAAAGTAATTTTAGAAACATCATCGACCTCCAATAGTTTGCGGCGGCATTTGCAATCAATCGTTTTACATTACAGGTAGTTAATCCTGTAGATTGCCAGTACAGAAGTACCGGTGCTGACATTTTGAAATTTAAATTCAAATATTCTTTGTTGTCATAGAAATTCATACAAATCATTGACAGCATCATCTCTAAGCATCTTTTCAAAAGCTGAGTTTCATCAAGCTGAGTTTGCTGTGTTCAATATATTAATTTTAAATCAGTTCTTGGTTCTTTTCCAAAGGACCAGTGGTACCATGAACCGACTTAACACATCCCTAGTTTTGTGAAAGGAAAATAGATCTTGGAGGTTAGTTTTTTTAGGAGAGGCTCTAGGCCAGCATTTTAAATTGTATGAATAGAAGGATAGACAGCTAGCTTAACATTGAAGGAGTTCAAGCAGGCCACAGAACACAAAGTCACAAAATCACGATATTTAATCCCATTAGGGACGTCTTCATATGAAAGAGAAAACGTTTAATAAATGTTTAACTTTTTTAAAGTAACTCTAACTTTCTCTTCTTCAACTGAAGAAGCCCCTAATGGGACAAAATATCTTGATTTTGTAACCTTGTATTCTATGGCCTGCCAGGTCTCTTTTCAAGGGTAAGCTAGTTGTCTATCCTTCCATTCCTTAAAAGGTACATAAGATTTGGTTTGCTCCACATCGTTTTTGTTTCCACTGTCGATTGTGTCACTGCAGCTCTGCACTCAGTAACACAGATAAGCTTTCTCATGTTTGCGTCAAGTTTGGTTACCAGCCACGTGTTTGGTGTGCAGCTCAATAGAGACACAATAACTGACAAGTTAACAAAAAAAATTGAAATTTCCTATTTTCATTGATATGCAAATTGTTCATTTATGATTTTTATTTCTCACGGTACTAAACTCAAGAAATAAAAATAGTTTGGTTAGCTACCATTTTGAATAACCCTGTATTATATGCATAGTACATCTAGAAATGATGTTTGAAAAAAATTCGATTCCGTACAGAATAAAGGTTTGATGCGAGCCAGAGAAGACGTTCAACTCACCCTTTGGATGGCAGACTGGGGGGAGACGGCAGACATGTCGGAGTTGATGTTACCCCAGTTCATCTTTGGACTTTCCCCTCCACCTGCAAAGTCATATAGGGTGAGGTGGGGTAAGTGCATAAACGGGGTAAGAGCATAACCTGGCTGTAACTCGGTTATTATAGGTGCTATGACAGTGGGAGTCTCACCAAAAGCTTCCTTTTTTATTCTATTTTATGAGTATGATAAAATAAAACTACCGTTTATTGAAATTTTATTGTGGTGTACATTTTTTTAAGGTAACGTAATTTTTCCTCCAAGCGCGAGCTCGCAAGGGTTTTTTAAAACATTTTTTTTTCTAAAGTGTGTCAATATTTTTTAGTTTTTTCAAGCTCATTTATTACATTTTGAAGTGTATTAATCAGTCATATTTTCGTTATGTTTACACCTGTTATTGTTTTTTATTAAAGGGGGGGGTGTGCACTTGCCCCCTGTTTTTGTTGGTAAGGGGCAAGTGCATACTCCAAGTATGCACTTGCCCCACAATGCAAAGTTTATGTTGAAAATCATGCTTCAGCACATCAGTTCATTTTAATCTTGTTTTCCATTAGCTTTGCATACCAACTAGTTAGTTTGCTTAGTCAGGTTTGTAACAAAGAAAACAGTAAAACATTTTGTAGGTATAATTCAGTCAATTAACTCTGATCGGAACCCAGTAGTGTGATTTGTGCGAAAAATGCCTAACAAGAAGATTAGTATCTTCAAATTCCCTGAAAATGAGGACAGTAGTGAGGTGACAAAGGAAGATATTGTTAAGGTTTTGCCAGAACGTTCACTGGGGCGCAGAGGAGAGGTGGTAATTAACATACAGTTCTCCTCGTATGACATTCAGTAAAAAACAAACTGGATACCCAGGTGTAAATATTAGATATAAGAAGTAGTTTACAGACTAAAAATTAGAAAAAAGTGTTTAAAATCTCAAATTTAACAGTATATATTGAAAAACATTCATTGCAGTTGAATAAACCCTAATTGGTAAGTAAAATCAAAATTTTATTCTTAAGCATTTTTCCGAAGAATTTTTCTTGCCACGTAAAAAGTTTGTATCTCAAAAACTACTGAAGATAATTATAATCTGTAAAAGTGTTAGAAAGCCCTAAAACAGTTCTATAAGCTCATGCCCCACCATTGCCCTACTGCTCCTCTTAAATAAATTAAAAGCAGGATATGCTCTTACCCCGCTAGCAGGGGCAAGTGCCTACCCTTGGTAGGAAAAACTTAGAAGAATTTTTTTCAAATGAAAAATTCATTTGATTTCCATAAAAGTTTTAGGGCTAATAAAGAACATTCTTGAAATTGTAAGGTAAAAATCTGAAGTTTTTATCATTACAAATAAAATTCTCAGACTTAGTCAAAGTTGCACTTACGATTTTAGGGGGTGCACTTACCCCACCTCACCCTATTTAATTTGTTGAAAGTATTTGGATAATTTTTAAACCCTATTTTTTTAGTTTTGCAACAACAAAATGAAACAAAACTGTCCCTTTCCAGGGAAAAGAGTCAGAGAAAAATGGATTTTCAGGTTAAAATATTTGTAAAACATTATTTACAATCATTAAAGATTTAAAAACAATATTTTATAACAGCAGTTGATTAAAAATGTAAAAAGACTTACTTTTAACTTTTTTTAATATTAGGTCAAGTAAAAATCTTAGCTCTGCCCTTCTTAGGTGCCACTGCCGCTTCCAAAATAACTAACTTTAACTTTATTATTAGTTACAAACTGGTAAGGGGTACAAAATTGTGCTATTTCCTTTTGCATTCCTGTATTTATCTACTAAAGGCTTAGAGCCTGAGGGATTTTACAAGGGAAGCTTCCTTTCCTACCCGGTTGCTATACAAAAAGACAAAAACTGGCTGAAGTACCCTTACAGGATTCCCTGTGGGGTGGGCTATCTACAGTTCTAGCCACAGCATTAGGCGGATGAGTAAGTGCTGTTTGCATTCAAAATATATTGTTTTGCTAATCATTTACCCATTTGAAGTTACAGACAGTTATGCTCTTTGACGATGTTCTTCAAAATCAGAACAAAACTAGTTTAAAATAGTTAAATAGTTTATTCTAGTTTTAAAAAACCATGGGCAGCTGATTATTGAAATATGTGATGATTAATTTTGTTTCCTTTTTACTAATTTATTTGTTGACATTTTATCTATAGAACTTAACTTTTTTAGTTTTAAACGTTTAAAGGTCATATTTAGCGCTCGACACCGTACAATTATGTGCTTTGAATTTACTATAACAGTTGATACCTCATGACTGAACTCGGTTAATTCATACCCAAGTAGATGTGCAATAATACAGGTAATACAGGTTTTATATCTGTCGGAAATATGTTCAACTATGTATTTAAATGTGTTCAGGAACGGAGGTGTCTCTAAAATCAAGTTTTTTACACAGCTGGAGTTTCCATTTTTCGCCACCCGCCTAATGCTTTGGCCAGTACTTAAATCCCCCATTAAAGAAAAAAAAATATCATCACACCAGTACATTACCAAGTCAACCTACCTTGATTGGGCATCTCAAAGGAGAGCCCCAAGGTTTCGAAGTCGGCCGGCGACACTTGGCCTGGCAGTATCCTCACTTGCTGCTGCCGCGCTCCCACCATCGCACGGAGCTCCTGTCTCACGTACTCGGTCATCCCGTTGTTGCCCGCACCTGCGCAGACGCAGCCTCGGTAACGCTACAGCTCATGGTTACTCTCGAGGAGGTTACAGTCTATTTTGGAGGTACCTCATCAAGGCTTTAGTATATGAAAAAGCGGCCTTTTCATTTTGCCCGGTTGGCAATATGAGTGGGAGTAATTAGAAAATCAAATACTGTTCTTTGAACAACATTTGTAAGACGATATGAATCCTAGAAGAATGAGCAAAGATTCGAATCAGTACTTGAAAATATGTCATCATATATTTAATATTGTAAGGCGATTATTTGCGTCAAAATTGTGGGTGTCTGGCAAGTCGTAGAAGGATGAGAGAGGGCTCAAATTAAAGGTATCTATTCCGTGATGGCGGGGAAATTACTTTAATTGCTTGAAATTCTCCAGAAAATCAGAAATTACGTAAAATATCTTCCATTTAAGAAGCATTGGGATCTTAAAAATGTCTGCTTTGTTTACATAAAAAATGTGATGCTAATACTTGATTGAAAACCATTTGCTTGATATTAAAATATGATAGACCTAAAAGCCAGTTTTTTTATGAAGATATTTTGCACTATAATAAATAAGGATTGTTTGAATCTTCCTTTATTAGGGGCTTTAAGCCACTAGTAAACATTAATCAACTAATTAATCACAATATATTTTGGCGTATTTTCTTAAACTGACTATGAGAACACGATTAAACCAATTTAATAACTTCAAATCTTTAAAAATCTATTTTCATATTTGATCAATCTAAAGGTTTGACTCCCATTACTGAGTTCATTGGTTTCTGGTTAGTAATGTAAAGAAAAAATTACTCCCCCTCATATTGCCAACATGACAAAATCATAGGGCCGCAGAAATACTATTGCACGTTACCTCCAGACTTTAACCTACTTGGTTACTTTTGGCTACTGCAACCTAAAGAGACCTTTTGTTGACCTAAACACTGCTGTGATTGTTTTAGTGTGAGACATGTGTTTCGACTTTTGGTGATATCATCCAGTTGGCAATTTACAGTCGGTGCATTATATATTAAGGAGTGAGGACCACTTACAATTGAAAGAGTCGGAGTAGAGTGAAAAGTCATTAGATCAACATAGATCTTTGAAGTTGTATAAGCCTGTTAACATTTTCTCATATCTGTATATTTATACCTTTATTGTAATTTGTGAAATATAGTTTATAGTTGAAATAATTAAGTTTCCCATTGTTTAGTATCCCAGATCATTGAGGATAAACGATGCCTGACAGCTCCAACAATTGAACTAGGCCGATACAACATGCCACTTAGCTCAAGGCAAATGCACCGTGTGATCACACTTGTATGTTTTTCATTTTGAAAAATAAGGTCACTGAATTAGGGATTGACGAAATAGGAAGTAACGTGTAAATACCAAAAATATGAATAATTTAAATAGAGACTTTCAAAAATGTAAGCCACACGAGTTAAGCCGTAACCACCAATTTTTGGCAAATTATTCTGATTTAAGCATCAGAAAGTGGAAAGTGACTCTTGGATTTCTTACATACACTTAAAAGGCCTGATTAGAGCTTTTCTTGTTGCGCAACAGCTAAAGTCAACCCCGGTTAGTCATAGTCATAGTAATTTATTTTCTGAATAGATACAAAGTTTACATTTGTATGGCTCAGTCGTCAAAATGTAATACAAATTGAAACAATCGATAAAACAAAGAAATACAACTACTCTGGAAAAGAATGTCACAGTCAGGCAAAGAGAAATTCATCTATAGTGTCGGCCTCGTTTTCTAAGAGGAGAAGCTTTAGAGACTTTTTTAACTAATTAAACTTATTTATTTCTTTAACATTATTAGGCAGTTGGTTAAAACATTTAACACCGGCATGGAGCGCTTCTCTTTCATTCAAGCACAGACGGATTTGAGGGAGAAGGAGATTTGTGCCATGTCTTGTGGGATACATGTGGCCTTCCCCCACGATCGGAAGTGAACCAGCTTTGAGTTTGACCATCAGAACTACTTTAAAAATATATAATGATGAAAGAGTTAGAATCCCAAGGAGTTTAAAAGCTCCTCTACAAGACTGAGAGGGAGCAAAGCCAGACAATATCCGAATTGCTCTTTTCTGTTCTAAAAATGCTTTATTGGCATGAGCAGAACCACCCCAAACTTCTATGTCATAGGATAGAACAGACTGAAAACAACCATAATAAACCTTTATCAGGTCCTCTACATTTAATATAGGAAATAACGTTCTCAGAGCAAAACTCACTTTACTTATCCTTTTACAATGATCTGAAATATGATGATTCCACATTTGTTGAGAATCCAGCGTAACGTCCAAAAACTTAACAGTAGAATGTTCTTTTATGGAAGACTGGGGAATGTCCAGGTCCAAAGGACTTTTATTTCTGGTTAGAAATTGGATGTAGTTAGATTTATCATGGTTCAAAAGAAGATTATTAGTTAATAATAATCGTCTCGAATTCGATATTGAAAAAGACATGTTTTCTCGGACGTCTTGGGATGGACCTCGAAATAACATTGTGATATTGTCCGCGTACAGGGTTAAAGAAGCGGAATGAGCGTGAGCACCTACATCATTGATATACAGGATAAAAAGCAATGGTCCAAGAATTGACCCTTGTGGGACTCCGTATTTTACCTCGGTGAGTTCAGAGAATGATTCTGAATCAATCTCAACATATTGTTTATGACCCATTAAATAAGACCTAAACCATTGAAGAGGGACCCCAAGGATGCCAAAGGATTCAAGTTTGTTACAAAGAATGGAGTGATCTACGCGATCGAAAGCTTTCGAAAGGTCACAAAATAAACCAATTGCTGGTTCACCATTTTCCAGACTAGAAATTACTTTAGAAGTGAATTCGACCAAGGCATCAGTAATGGATAGATTAGACCTAAATCCAAATTGGTAAGGAACGATTAATTCATAATTATCCAGAAAAGACACAAGCCTCTCATAAACCAGTTTCTCTAGGACCTTAGAAAATGTAGACAGTAAAGCAATAGGTAGCTATCCTCATTACCTCTGTCACCCTTTTTTAAAACAGGGATTAATTTTGAAACCTTAAAAACATCTGGAAATATACCTGATTGAAGAGATCTGTGATGACATGCAAAATGGGTTTGTAAGATTGTTTTGAAAGAGAGCTTGAGATGCCGTCGACGCCAGAGGATGTTTTGGTTTTAAGAGATAGTATTGCTCTTCCAACATCAGATTGTGAAAGAGCAAAGTGGGGTCAGGATCTTCAGCAAAGTGTTCACTGAAGATATCAGCTACCTTTTTAGAGGAACATACCAGCTCTCCATTTCTCATGATTGGCGGGATTTTACATCTGTTAGAAGACTCACATGTTTCCCTACGAACAATATCCCAGACCATCTTTTGAGGACAGTCACTGCTAGCAAGTTCCTCTCCAATTTTGTCCTTCTTTTCAGCAATCAAAAGTTTGCGGAACTGTTTTTGCCTAGCTTTGAAGAGTGAATTTAGTTGGTGATCCTGTGTCTCACGAGCCAATATACTGAGGTCAACATTTCTATTCGCAAATTCCTTTAGGTTTTTACTAATAGAAAACTTTCCGACACTAGATATGACAACACGAACATACCTCAAAGGAAAGGCCAAGGTGAAACTACTTCTAATGCAATCAATGAAAATCTGAAACTTCAGAGAAATATAACTCTGAATATTATTTGTAGAGAAAAAATGCTTTTTGATGTAAATACTCTTCACCGCTACAGGGATTCACCCAATCACTACACGAGTAAGGTAACTGCTGCAGTGTAAACGAAAATTTTTCTCTAAAACGAAGTACTCTTGGTGCATTATATAATTCTATATTTTTAAAGATAATTCTATATCAACAAATTTTTGCTAGAATAGAAAAAGCTGGCGACTGAATAAAGGCATTGATACCATGCTCATACAATGTTATACTTATAAGTGCTCATGTTAAAGTTATGGACAATTTTAACTAAAACAGCTGAATCAGTCAGTTGTTTTTGTTTAATCCGAGCAAAGCTCGGTCCCCGGTACTACACTTTTAAATAACCATGGCCTACTCCATTGACGGAACTACTAGACGTACTTTTCTTGTCAACAAACAATGCATGAACAAATATCATCAGCATTTGTGTTCAAAACATTAATAGGCCTACTTTAAATTGACAGATGTTAAAAAAAACACTTATAAAGCTAGCACGACTTTGCGCATCAGCTGTAGTGTCCTGGTGACTTTCCACTTCAACTACTTCAAGCAAAAGTGGTTCCCAAAGCTCAATATACAATGTGCCATGTGTAGATCAAGGATTACCTCCTTAAACACATACATTCCACGGATACATTCTTACTGAAACACCCTTGGACTTTCTGAAAATCACCTAAATGATAGTGTGCAAAAATGATTGCATTGGAACTATGTTGCATTTTAACGAACAAGGAGAGAAAAATATATGCAACATGAGTCTTAAAATGTCTGAGAGTACCAGGTAGATGAACTTTAGCTCTATATGGTAACATGCAAAAGAACCACTCATTTCAAAGAAAACTATAAGTTAAGCGATTAAATACTTGTTATGTTATGAACTCAGGATCTCAGTCCATAAGAGTTCATAAATTATTTTACAAAAAAAAATCATACATTTTGAAAGAAGATTAAAAAATTAAAAATCAATAATCACTATATAAGTATAATGCAAAAGACAGTAAAAACTACTGAAAACAGTATTAAAGAAAAAATAAATTTAAGACTTCAAGTTGCAACACACAACATTCTCGGGTCATACCAAGAAGAAAATTATCTCAATTAAAAAAATAAATTGGATTTTTGAATTACTTGACACAACAGGTAGTATAACCTTTTATTTAAAAAAAATAAAGTAAATGTATGGTAGACTTGTTTCCAAAAAATTTAATCCCACTTTGTTTCAAATTTATTTAATCCCACATTATATTTTCCGCTGGTATCATACAATTATGGAAACAAAAAAATCTAATTAAATAGTATTTACATTTTTTAACAATCAATTTTTTTTAAACTAGCAACGCATAGTTAGTAAGAATAAAAAAAAACAATGAATCGAGTCATTTATCAAAAACACACATCTTATTTTGCAAGTATATCAGTTGTTTAGTTACATTTTGTTTAAAATGTATATAAAAAGTAATTTTAGCAGAATAAATTTTAAATTCTCTGTCAAAGCTATATATTGCTTTTCTTATTCACTAAAAGAGACAGCGACTTTGATAATCTTCACTAACAATAACTTAAATAAATAAAAAATAAATAGTGAACCATCTGAACAAAGCACTCCAGTTTTCAGTGGGGAAGGCAAGACGGGAAACACAAATACATAGAAGGGTAATTTTATAGTATGAAACCCTCACCTATGATTGTATACAGATCTGAAATGATGTCCTAAAGATTATTCTAAAATAGAATTCAAAAAGTAGGGAAATATATTATAGGTACAATTAAAAAATGCAGTCGTATGTTGGTAAGGTATAAAATTAATTTATACTTGGTATTGCTTCAGAACTGGTATAAATAATTACCAGTTTTGTATTATTTTATAACATTTCAAGTTCAGCTGAAAGCTACGACGAAACTATAATAAATAAACGTCCAATATTCAAAGCCCTAATAAATTTTTTAAAGCTTTTAAAATTTTGTTTAAAAAGGGTTCTTAAATTATTTATTTATTTAACTGTGAAATTAAGACAGCAACCCAACCGAGAATGCGAGGAGCTTGACTAAACCTATTAGAACACGACACATTTTGCATCAGAATTTAAGTTGCAGCTAATTACAACTTCAAGGCACTAGAGATGGATTAAGCTAGTATAAAATCAACCTCTCAAGGAGCCCAGTGAGCTTGGACTTCAGTGTTTTGAAAATTTTGGCATTCTAAGCAGAGGGTCCGCGATAATAATACAGTAATATAATTTTGCATTTATGTTCAAAACCAAACTTAACCTAAATTTATCTAAATCAACCTATCCTAACTTTATCTCACCTCACATTATGTTAAATCAGGTTAGAATACCATTTAATTTTGTTGAATGGATGTTAAAATCCTATCCTAATTTAACTAAACCTAAAGTTAGGTTATTAGTTATATTAGTTTATGCTACAGTTCATGTTTAGGTAAAAGGGTACTTCTTGAATGTAAATGTATTTCATTATTATCATTCTAAAATTTTTCACAAGCCAACACCCTGAGTTTCTTCTGGGCTCCTTAGATAATCGTAGAACTAATCAACGTAAAATTAAATCTTTAAATAAAAAAAATTAAAAATTAAAATTAAAATTAAATTAAATTGTAAAATTAAATTAAATCTTTTTAATTTCAAATATATTACCCGACCTTTTAATTTGGTACTAAACCACTACCTTTCATCAATACAGGAACATCAAATCAAATTAGAAAGAGCATCATAGGTGAGTACCTTATAATATACAATTACCACAAACACATGAGAGAGAGAGAGAGAGAGAGAGAGACAGGAAGAGAAGTGGGGGAAGAAAGAGGAGACACATGCGAGACACAAACACAGTGCAACATAAAAGTGAGATAGAGAATGTGTGAAGCACCTCCGAAGAGAGCAAAAGCACATTCACAAAACAAACTAGTGTAATGAGAGTAAAAACACATATTATGTACACAAATAAGTTAGCTGCGATAAAAATATGTTGTGCAATGAAAAATCCGATGTTTTATTTGGCAATCCTCAGAGAAATTGCTTCTGTTTGGAGACGCATGGAAAAAAGTATTTTTATGACTTATGAAATGGATTAACAGTTTCGTTATACCAATAAATACCATAGTGAGAATATTAAAAAAAAAAAACATAAAATGACGGTTTAAACAATTTTGAGTGTAATACATTTTTTCAGCTGATTATAGAAATGTTATGATTTTTTAATACTTAAATCTATCTGGAAATCAACTCATGTTTATTATAATTCCATTTGAATTAAATTAAAATAGTTAGAAATCCACACTGAATCAGAATGGAAATCAGTTCACATTGGTTAGGATTCCATTTCAAACTGAATTAAAATGATTTGAAAATATAAATTCAAACTCTGTTTTAAGTTATACAGTGTAAACAACTGACTAGTTCTTTACAGTGATCATTTCAATATCCCTTGAATGAGTCTTATAATATTTTTATCAATACTTTGACACATTGGTTTTTTTAGTTAGTATGATTTAATTTTAATATCCTTACATTAAAATTAACAGTTGTATTAGTTTGTATTTCTTTAAATAGCATCAAAACATAAAAAATAGCCAAGCTTCAACAAAAAAGAAACATGAACAAAACATATATTGTTTATAATATATAATATGCAACAACAGTGCAGTGAATATTTGCTACTGGTAGAGCAATCAATCACTGGAAACATCTTTATTAAATGATCAACAAGGTTAATAGTACCCAAACATGTAAAGCATAAAATGATGATGACACAAAACACACATACACGACTTACCTTGTGAAATGAAGAACATATGACACATGAATGGAAGTGAACCATGAATGATTGACAACAATGAGATGCGTGCACAGCAACACAACATGCAAAGCGACACAGAGAAAAACATGGCTGGACACAAGAGTGCAGTGTGCACTCTACTGGAAACACGCTTGCCAATGTAGTGAGGAGGGGAGGAACCAGGACAGGAAACCCGACAAAGCGAACCAAAATGTCAGCTGATTTTGCTCCTGCCACATGCTGAAAGCTTCAATGTCCTTCGCTGCTTTACAGACCTAAAACCTCAAAGAATTGACAAATTGGCGTTGACATATAGGACAAGTTTTTCTGTTTTAAACTGAAGTTGAGGAAATGTATAAAGGGGTTTGTAAATAAAATTTGAAATGAGGGGGTTGTAAAAAAAACTATGAAGGGGTCGAGAACTTGAGATATTCAAATAAAATTACAGAATGAAATATAACGATGAAACCGGGAACTAACGTAAAAACTGTGACTTACACAGAAAAAATTAGTCACAAAAAAAATAGTAGGACAATGAGAACAAATAAGGAAGAACCACAACAAAAGCTTGCAACATAAACATAAAAACACATTGGACACATGCAACCCAGGAGCGGATTTTCGGTTCGGACTCTCGGCAAAGCTGGGAGTGTTTTCTGCAGTGGTCACATGACTAGGTCACATGACTTACCCCCGGGCAGTCTCGCTCGATCGCACGTTGACGCGTTGTACATTTGCAACGAACTCTGATCAAAACAGAACTGAGACGGTTGATCCGGATACATCATTTGGTGGTGGGGGGGCGGGTGGGGGGGGTACGAGGGGGACAGTAGGGGGTGGTGGTCCTTCATTCCATAGGCGGTAGGGTGTCGTCCGCCTCCTGCAAACAGCAAGAATCAACGCAACATGCAACACGCACGCTCTACGTTCAGGCAACTACCACAACATAACTCTTCTGCAGGGAGTAAAAAGTCGATTGTAAATCAAAATACAGGTTTAGAAAGTTAAGATTTTTGTTGTCACTTCTACAAAAATTGGAAAAGCAAATTTAATTGGTCAAAGCCACCACCAGTTCTTAAAATTAAAATAAAAGTAAAATTGAAATGACTACTGTGTGTTAGGATGTAGAGCTTGTTAAATTAATGACTTTATAACTGTGAAAATATATTGTGTAAACTCATTTTAAGTAAAATACTTTGTTACATAAAAAATAGGTTTGGCTTACATTTTACTCTAATTATTCATATATTAATGGTAATCTCATAAAAGTTAGATTAAGTTAAAAATGTGTATTTTCAATCTTGGTGTAAACTAACACAAATATTATAAAGCCCGGAAAACTTCTTAATATCTGAGGATTGTCTATGATTTTCACAATTTCAAGGTTTTATTTCTAAGAATATAAATGTTTTCAACCTAGATAATCAAATGATTATCAAAAAGGATTTAAATGTATCCCTTAAACAATCTAAAAAATGGTTAACTGAAGTTTTATTTTTATCTTATGACTGAACATGTAATCAGATTATAGCTCTCCAAAACAACATTACAAAGAGCTGCATAACATGATTAAACAATATTCTGAACTCGATTTATTATCTGTGTTACAATACAGTGAGATTAGACGTTACACCAAGGTGTTCCAAAACTAAATTAGATCCTTCCTCACAAAGAATGTAAAACTATTCCTCTGACATAAAAAAATTAAAAGATCCAAACTAGATCGATTTTAAATCTGAAATCTCCTTACAAAATAAAAATATAATTCATTCCATCGGGAATCTAACATCCACATTCGATATCCGGATAGAAGCTAGACTAGAGTGTCCAGGGTCGAAGTTAATAAAACCGTTCACCGCTACACATGCGTGGCGGGGGCCATGGGGGGCGGGGCTTACCTTGAACCTGCCCCGTCGGCTGTTGTGGGGCGCTGATCGTCCGCTGCAGCCGATACTGCGTATCCGCGGGGAAGGTGGTCTGCCGCTGGACCGGGGAGGTCAGCGACCTGACGGGCGGGAGTTGTTGGGGTTGGGCGGGTCTCTGTTGCTGCTGCTGGGGTTGTTGGCTGACAAACGTCCTGTTGTTCACGTAAGCTCCCCCCTGCAGACGGTTTATAGGTTAGGTCTGACTGTTTGAAAACAACTGTAATAGCAAAAAGGATTTGGAGTTTTTTATTACTCGTTAAAGTATTTAAAATTTTGGAACTTTTTGTTTTTCTTGGTAGGAAGTGTTTCCTAGGGGAGGAATAGACTGTCTGGGAGACAACTATTGGCTTACCTAGATGAACAAGAATTGGGTTAGGTTACCTGGGTGGTGAGATAAATAGAATTCCTGTGAGGTGAGATAAGGAAGTAGGATAAGGAAGTAGAATACCTGGGGGAGGTATATTAGTTTATCTTGATAAGGGCTCCAGTCAAGTGGGATTTACTGCTCCCCCAAATATAACCTTCAACAATCTGTACGTAAACTAAAATTCTTGATTTATACCTAATTTGAAGGAGAAACAAACTATCTAATGATTCCAGCGAGCAAAACTGTTGTACAGTTTTTGATAAAAGAGATTGAGGTTCTTATTTTTTAATATAAATTTTTCTAATGGTGGAGATATTATAATTCTGCTTGCTGGAATCACTAGAAAAGTGACTCCCACTTTCAAGCAAGCTTTAAATTAAGGATTCTGGTTGAGCGGGTAAGGACATTTTAAAGTTAAAGTTGGCCTTGTGGGAGGAACAGTAGAAACTCTTTTTTCAGGACTGGAACCCCTTCTTAATTTAAGTAACTGGAAAAAAACATAGGTTACTTGGTAGATGAGTTAGGTTAGGTATCTGAACGGAGATAATATGAGATTAGCTGTAAAATAAGCTTGTTCATGTTACAAAATTGAAGCAATGTTTAGTTGATACAATTTCTGCCAGTTAGGGTGCTAAGTTAAAAAATCTGCAAAATTCCATTAGATTGTTTTATAATTCTTAAAATTCCTTTATTTTTATAAAGCTATACATTATGGTCTCCTGTTTTAGCACCTATGACATTTTTACATTGACGTCGAGGTTGTGAATGGTATATGATAGACTTACGCTCACCGTGAGTTGTGCATTGAGCATGGGGTTCTGCTGCTGCTGCAGGGTCAGTCTCGTCTGTTGTTGAGGCCAAGAACTCGTCTGACTCATGACTGTGTACGCGCCTCCCGCCTGTTGTGCCTACGGACAATGGACAACAATCACCAGCTGATTTATACCGATAACGTCTTGTTTCCATGACAACCAGTATAGAGAACAATGGCTGGTGAAACAAGACTTAATTGTATTATAAAAAATAAATGTAGTTCTCAGTTCAGTTATTAAGTGCACCTACCTGAGTATTTGATCACCTGGGAGAAAAGTAGGTTTAATTACATGAGACGTGAATTAGCTTGACGTGGAAATGATTTCAGTTTAGTTTATAGAAGAAAAATGTAGCATGGTTATAAGGGAGATAGATCCCATAGAAGCAGTGTGGTTAAGTTTCCAGAGAAATGAATTATAAAAGGATACATAGGGGAAGTAACATTTATATAAGGGAAGAAGTAAAGATAAAATACCCCAGATGAGTTACAAAAGGTTACATGGGAGTTGAGACGTTTTATCAAGTGAGTTATACCGCTATAACTAATAAGAGTTGTAAGTGAGTGACAGCATAGGCTAAAGAAGTTGAGCCAGGAGGTCAACTGGGGCAAAAGTAGGTTGTGGATAGGCCTGGATATGAGTTAGGATAAATAGAAGTTGAGCCAGTGAATTGACTTGTGGACAGGTATACCTGGGAGACACGGGGTTACCTGGAATATGGGTTAGGATACCTAGGAGACGGGGTTACCTGGGACATATCCCAGGTAACCCCGTCACCTAACTCATACGTTAAGTTAGGTTACCTGGGAGACACAGGGTTACTTGAGATATGAGTTATATCTGGTTGCCTGGGAGACATAGGGTTACCTGGGATATGAGTTAAGTGAGGTTATCTGGGATATGACTTAGATTACCTGGGAGACACGGGGGTTGCCTGGGATAAGTGTTGAGTTAAGTTACCTGGGAGATATGGGGGTTACCTGGGATGTGAGTTAGGTTCAGTTATCTGGGCTACGAGTTGTTAGGTTACCTGGAAGACGTGGAGGTTACCTGGGATGTGAGTTAGGTTGAGTTACTTGGGATATGAGTTGTAAGGTTACCTGGGAGACGCTGGGGTTACCTGGGATATGAGTTAGGTTGAGTTACCTGGGATATGAGTTGTAAGGTTACCTGGGAGACGCTGGGGTTACCTGGGATATGAGTTAGGTTGAGTTACCTGGGATATGAGTTGTAAGGTTACCAGGGAGACGCGGGGGTTACCTGGGATGTGTTAGGTTAGGTTATCTGGGATATGAGTTATGGTATGTTACCTGGGAGACGCGGGTGTTGCCTGGGATAAGTTATAGATTAGGTTACCTGGGATATGAGTTAGGTTCAGTTATTTGAGATATGAGTAGTTAGGTTACCTGGGAGACGCGGGGGGACAGCTGCGCCTGCTGGAAGGTGGGGAGGCCGGAGGGCGAGAGTCGCGCCTGCGCGTTGGCTTGCTGCTGCTGCCCCGGCGTCTGGCCACCCGCTTGGAAGTTGTTGATCCCACCGCTGCTGCAAACCAGCCGTGTGAGTTGGTTAAACGACAATCATTGCGGAAGGAAAGGTTTTTATTCAGATTCAATCAAGAGGTTAGTTTGGATTCTATCTAATAGTTTGTATCCATTTACTTCATGTTGGTAAACACAGATTTAAGTGGTCAAAGCTTATTTCTTAGGAACAGAATTGATTTTTAGATTGGGCTCTTAGCCAGGTTGGTTATTCAAAAATGATTGTAGAAAAGGAATTTAATTTCAAAATTTTTAGATCAATTAACCTTGAATGACTAACATCAGTTTAAGCTCTTTTGACAAACACATAATCAAATTAAATTGTCATGTTTTGCCCACAAACTTTTTAACATTTTACTTGTCCAACATGTTCAACAGATTGAGGGCAACTCTAGAGTGCACTTTAATATTGAAGAAAAAGAACTTTGTCGATGGGCATGACCTCATCTTGTCAGCACAACCAACCACGTACATGCCAGGAAGTTATATTCCTAAGAACCAGTTTCGTACTCACTTGACGGGCGAGAATGGTTGGTGAGAGAGGGGGGAGTAGGGTTGTCGCTGGGAGGGAGAGATCTGACTGGTACTGTTGAGCATGGGTCCGCCGCCGCCGCCGCCGGCCACTAGGCCACCCGGGGACAACTGCGGGTCAGGGACACTTGACGACCTCTGCAAACACACACGGAGATGAGATACAAGTAAAAATCCAGCCGTTTCATATCCCAAACGGATCTCAGTGAACTGATGAGTATTCATACTGAATCTCACTTATTGTTAGGTCCTCTAACAGTAACTAAACCAGACCTAAGCTAGCCTAGCCTAACCTAACAAAACTTAGCTTCTAAAACGAGAGGGTTTAGCTCACTGAGTTCGGACAGGTTGATTTTGAAGAACATGTCAGAACTCATGTTTAAGCATGTAGCAGAATATTAAAATCAAACTACGACGTAATTAATTGTGAGCACACACTCAAAGATAATAAAAGCGGTATGTAAAAACATGAAGCGATAATATGGTTTGACTTTACCTAGAGGAGTACAGTACTCTCTTGATTATCAGAGCCCCAGTTATTCGAGACTCCGGGTTATCCGAGGCCACTCAAATCTTGAATATACGTTTTTATTTTTCTACTAAGCGTTGTAATAAGACGTGAAACAAGTGTCTTTATTTAAAATTCTATTATTTGCAACTCGAAAGGACTTTCATTGTCGTTATTTATTGGTAAATACTATATCTAATAAAACATTTTGAAGTGGACTTATTACAGCCCAACCTCAAAACGCACGTAAACTTTGTATTATCCGAGGTTCGTGTTATCCGAGGAAGCCCTAGTCCCGAAGACCTCGGATAATCAGGAGTGTACTGTAATAGTAATGTTACGATTACCGTGTTCCTGAAGGAGGAAAACAATAGTGACAAGGTGATTTAAATGATAGTAAATCCATGAGAAAATGGGGAAATTTGTTTGAAGATTGTATAAAAAAGACTATCCCTGAAATTTTACACGAAAAGATAAATTATTGAATTCTCAAGTACATTTGAACAGCAGCTAATTTCCGTCCCAAAACACATTTTCAGATCTACAAAGGAAGGATAAGTATTGTAACTAATTTTTAATTTTTCTAACACTTGAAACAGAAGAAACACGACCCTAGTCTCCTCCCGTACCTGTAACGAGACGTTAGGCGCCACCGTGTTGTTGATGAGTGAGTCTATGTTGTGCAGCCCGTCCCCACTGGCCGCCGCGTTGATGGGGATCAGCAGCTGCTGTTGCTGCTGCTGCTGCAACAACCGCTGCTTCTGCTGCTGGGCTTGCAGCAACTTGTTGCGCTGCTGCGCCAGCAGCTGCTGTTGTTGCTGCAACAAATTGCACGAGTTGTCTTGGGTGTTGATCGATTTTGTGGGGAAAATACTATTTGGAAATAAGTAAGACAGTTACATTGCCTTTTGAAGATTTATGCGATTTGGAAAATCTGTGACTTACACTTGTTACAGAAATTTTACTGACTGAAGCATGATATTTTGGTTGATATTTTTCTGCATACTATTGTTTTGTAAAGATCAGCCTGGTTTTGTAGACTTGCTTACTTGTAATGTAAATTGTAGTGTAATATACCAAAATACTGTACAGAAAATAAAGATTTATTTATTTAGCGTTTTTTGTTTTTTTGGCGAGTTAAATTCTGACTTGGTCTCCATCAGTACTTCCAACAATAATCATATGAATGCTTATCAAGTAATATCTTTACCCATATCACTATTGTTACTTTGTTGGATTGTTTGAATCCCAAGTTTAAAACTAGTAGTAGGTTAGATTACACACAGGGGACTTTTTACAAACCCATCATTAATTCATAGCCTGATAAATAAGGGTCCGGGTTCTAGTTTTGGACCCATCAGGATCCATCCGACAATCTTCAGAAAACTAACCCAACACATCAACACCATGCTACTCCTCAGTTATGTTTTAAAACACTTAATAAACACTAACAAAAAATTGGAAAAAATAAAAACTCGTACTTTAGGAAGAGGTAAAAAGAATTTATTTCAAAAGAAGGTAAGTATTATACACTAACAAATTAAATGTCTGTGCACGGCAGTCGTGGGTTACCTGGTTAGCGATGGCGTACTGAGGCGTCCCAGGCCGCACTATCTGTGTCTGCTGTATGCTGAACCTGGGTCGCGTCGAGTACATCGGAGGAGGCCCGGGGAACCCCTGCTGCGTCTGACCCATCTGCACATGACAGTAACAAGCTTAGCCCACTTGCACTGACTGAATTATCTTTTGCGACTAATAAATTTTGATTCTAAGTAAAAATATTTAAAAAATAATCTTATGAATATTATTTGTTTAATATTTAGGTTATAGACTGGATTGACGTGAGAAACTTACCCTGGGTAAGTATGACTGTTTACAGTCTTTATATATTTTACACAACACTTCATATAAACCAACTCTGAATAATTAATCTGCTTCCTAGGCTAAAAGATAGCCACAATAATTTCACCAGGTTCAGGAATTAAATTTCCATTAACTCCCACAAACTTAAATACTTTTAACAAAAAAAATATTTTGAGCAGACAGTAAGGTTTTATCTACATTTACTTTGGAATTGAGTGACATTATTAGTTTTTAAAGTGTTTAAAAAGGTAAAAACTTTATTAAATTAAAAAGCCTTTTTATAACTTTGACGAATTTTAGTCGTGAACAAATTGTATTTTTCATTTACCTACAAGGGCAGCCAACACAAATCACAGCAAAATAATTAAAATTTTGGCCTCATGGAAAAAAGAGACATTTTACTGCTATGTACTGTTTCGGAACGATGTTCAACGTAGTTCCACTGGTCACCGAAAGATAGCAGCACTACTCAGACGATTCAGGCCACAAATTTTGCCATTTGGGGGGAAACGATTGACCAATATCCAGTTTGAAAGCCTCTTTTGGTGGGTAAATAGCAACATTAAAATAGCGGTAAATTTCAATACCAACATAAACAGGGTACAAGTACATTTTTTTTCATTATTTCTCAAGTACAAGAGGTATCCAAAACAGGGACAAAATATTTCCGTACTAAACAGGTGTGGTGTTCCACAATAAATGAATGAAATTGTCACAGATGCAGCGCCATGTGGCTTTCTTCCGACTGGCGAAGTCCCGTCGATCGCTATATGGTGCTGCCCCCAGCGAACGAATTATATGTACTTTAATGATGATGCCATTCAAGGTATACCTCTTTGAATATTTATGAACAAATTCAATTCGATTAGACCTTACCGTATTGCTAGTATACGTGGGGCTCTTGACGACAGTCTCGCACTGCATGAGCGACTTCTGGATGGCGTTGATGGCCATCTTCTCGCTCATCGCCTGCTGGAACTGGCCGGCGTTGCTGACGGGAGGCTCGCCCATCTGTTCCAGGATCTCCATGATGGACGCTGGATCTGCCCCGGGACAAGGGAGCAGTTAAATGACAGAAGAGTTGAAAAACTGAATGGTAGCGAAAATGTTTATTGAATATTGTGATTGATAAGTTGAAGTAATATCAAAATGTGGTTGAATGATATAATGTTATAGTGCCTGTTACAAACTGTTGGGTCACTAAGTATTACAAAAAATGGTTTTAATGTGTTTTTTTTATTTATTAATAATTACTGGGCTTTTAATTATTAATCCTGCCAAATTAATTAGCTGATCTTTGCCAGTAACAAAGCTAGTATATCATCCATTCCGCACAAATTCTTAAATCAGATCCACCATAAAACAAACAAAAGGATGAACTAGAACTAGTGCTGTAATCTAAAGAAACCTAATAGCGCTCAGAAGATTTTAAAACCAAGTAGTTTTATTTAAGAGCCTAAAAGATTAATTGTAAACTTTATTGCAAGATTCTAAGAGCAAGTTTCTGCATAGTTTGAATTTTTTTGGAAAACAAAATATTAAAATTTATTAAAGAAATATTAACAAATGAGGGAAACTGGGCTTGACAGCAGGATGGGCAGGGGTGTGCTGACAACCAAGATGAGGGCCACCAATCACTTGAGGCTCACATCCATTAGATGAAGGATATCTCTGCCCACTCAGTCTAAGCTTGGCTGAACCATTACTTTTCTCTTTTACTTCCTGTGTTCTAATCTACTAGTTTTAGGGCCTAAGGGATGTTACAAGGGAAACTTCTCTTCTTTCAGGTTGCAGAACAAAAAGACAAAAAAACTGGTTGAAGCACAGTGGAAACTCTGTTAACCGTCACCCTTGGTACCAGTAGGCCTATTATGACGGTGAGTGAATAGACGGAAAACGGAAATTTCATGATAAACTTGAAAATTATAATCAAAAGATTTTACAAACAAATTACATGCATACAAGAACAATCCAAAACTGCTATAATTTATGTTGTACTTGTTCAATGTTCGTACAGTGTCAATTATGACACATTCAAAGTACAGTAGCTGAGGCGGTTAAAAGGGTGACGGTCGATTGAGGATCTACTGTGCCTTCACAAGGAATAGAAGGATAGACAGCTAGTTTACCTTTGAAAGAGTTCAGGCAGGCCATAGAACACATAAAGTAAATTACATCAAATCACAATATTTTGTCCCAATTAGGGACTCCTTCACCTGAAGAAGTTTCTAGTTGAGACGAAATATTGTGATTTGTTGTGATTTACTTCATGTGTTCTATGGCCTGCCTGAACTCTTTCAAAGGTAAAATAGCTGTCTATCCTTCTATTCCTCGTGAGGGTACAATAGATCCTCGATAAACCGAGGATAGGCAGGATAGCTAGCTGTCTATCCTTCTATTCCTAAAATTAAAATCCTGGCTTAGGGCCTTTCCTAAAAAACTGTACCCTCACAAAATTTTTCCGAGTAGGGCAACCAGGCTTCAATGGACACTGATGGATCACGGATAGAAGGAAGGTCTGGCCTAGGAGTGTATGGGAACAGATCCCACGTATCCAAGGCATTGGGACAGACTCCTACAGTTTTTCAGGCAGAGGTCCTGGCTATCGAACATTGCGCAAGAGCACAGCTTGATAAGAGGATAAGGAAAGGAAAAGTCCTCATCCTCTCTGATAGTCAAGCAGCTCTCAAGGCAATAGACTCATACGAGGTAGATTCAAGAGTAGTGCAGAGCTGCAAAGGGGCACTGAAAGAACTAGGCCTGCACAATCGTGTTCAGCTATCTTGGATCCCGGGACACTCAGGGCATGAGGGCAACGAAAAGGCCGATGACCTGGCGAGGAAAGGGTCTGAATCCCACCTCGTCGGGCCGGAGCCTTACTGCGGGGTCCCCATGAGCAAAGGAAAGGCCAAGATCCTTGCCTGGGCGGAAGACCAAAAAGCGGAAGCTTGGAGGAACTGCCCAGGGCTTAGACAGTCGAAGCTGTTTATAAATCCATTCAGGAAGGAATGGAGAGGCATATTGAGCCTCCAAAAGAAGGAGATAAGCCTGCTGATAGGGTTACTCACGGGTCACGGCCCGTTGAGAAAACACCTAAGCACAATAGGGCTTAGCCATACAGACCAATGCAGGTTTTGTGTCACACATGTGGAATCTGCAGTGCACATTTGGCTGGATTGCCCAGCTCTAGCCCAAAAGAGGTTGAAATTCCTAGGAAAGGCGTTCCTGGTGCCTGACGAAATAAAAGAAATGGGCGTCAACCAGCTAGTAGGCTATGCTAAAAGCCTAAAGCTGGGGGACTAAACGTTGGGTGCTACAAAAGACCTTTTAGGTCGAAGTAGCAAAGGGTAGTTATACCCTAGCCCTAACAAAAAAAAAAAAAAAAATAAAAAAAAATAACCAGGCTTCAAAAATCCTCTATACAACAAACCCAACACCCAACAAAACCGCCGAGCTACCCACCAGTGGCGATGGCGTCAGGCACGATGTCGATGACCTGGTCCAGAATGTCGGAGAGGAACTGGTCGCTCAGCTGGTCATTGGTCCGCTGCTGGTCCCAGCTGTTGTTGTACTGCTGCTGGTACTGCTGGGGCGCTCGCTGTCTCGCCGCATCCACGGTCTGCTGCGTCGGTCGGATCTGGCTCTGCTGTATACTGCCGCCCGACCAACCTGGTGATCAATATCAACGTTCATAGATGTCGTATATAACAGTGTCGTATCAATAGTGGTCTAAAGAATAAAGTAACTTCAGTGAAAATGCTTTTTGGAAAAAGCATGGATTTCTTTTTTGGTCTCTCACTCCTTTTGTTCGATTATTGGTACAGCAAACTCAGCATAGCTCGGACAACTTGACAACTTGACTAAAAATTCTGGGCAGCTTGGACAAATTCACACTTAACGACAAAGTCTTTTAAAAGCAATCAAATCCGAAACGTATGCATTAAATAACCTTGCCATATTCTGTTACAAAGACATGCTTTTCATTCTTAAAATCAGCCTTGGAGACATAAAAATATGAATAAAATATAATTAAAATTTGAGTTACTAGTTCAGGTTTAGGTATTATTTTTAATGAATTATCCAGCTGTGATCGGACTAATGAAGAAATTAAAAATATATTGTGAAACCCTTGAATCTGTTTTGTATCCACAATGCTCACTATCTGGCTCTAAACTGTTTTAGTTACAAAAGGAAATATTTTTTATGCTTGTTGAGTTGCCTACCCTGCTGCTTTTTAATTGTCAGATATGTTTAATTGCTTATTATGTTGGCTACCCAGCACCTTAACTGTCAAATGGGTTTTATCACTTTTCACATCGCCTACCCCGCATGTATTTGATCGCTTGTCGTGTTGCCTACCCTGCTGGTCAAATGTGTTTTCTGTTTTACGTTGCCTACCCTGCTGCTTGATGATCCTGGGCAGCTTGTCCTGCGGTGTGGCGCTGATGACGCTTGCGGGGATCGGCGGGATCTGCGCCGGCGTCTGGCTCGGCTGCTTCGCCAGCAGTGATGCCAACATCTTGTTTTTCTCCCACAGCTGCCAACCGATGAAAAAGTAAATTAATTTTAGTAAAATTGATGAGAAACAATTACAAAGTAATTAATTATTGTGCTTATGTTAAACACATTTCACTCAACCGGTCATTCCTAACTAAGCCATAGCAGGCTTATTTTACATTAAACTTCATAAAGTGTATAACATTTTTACTGCAGTTTTGGCCTTTCAGTTTTACGAGAGTGGCAAAAATGCAAATGGTCAACTCCCAAATGGCATTTTAAAGAATCTTCTCGGTGCAAACATTTGAGAATGTAGTAGTAAGTGACAGAGGAATACTGTATGTGTCATAAAAATCCTATTTGTCATAAAAATTGTAAATGTCCTATTTGTGTCATAAAAATTTCTCCATGCCCAGTACAGTCATTACAAGAGTGGACTACCATTTTGGTAAGCATGCTTCCCATCCTGCTATCACTAACACATTCGAATCTCGCTTGCTCAGACCTTAAAATCACAGAATCTTCAATATCTAAAAGTATTTTCAATCCCGTCAAAACTGTTAAAAATTGAAAAAAATAACTATATATAACCTGAAATATTAATACAGTTTGAAAACCAAACTGATCGGGCTATTGGAGGGGGGAAAAGGGGGAGCAAACCCCTCCAAAAATGGGTTTTTTGGATTTTTTAAAAGAAAAATTAAAATAATGTAATTTTTGTTTTCACCATTGAATTCAGCTTAAAAAAACAAATAATTTAGTAATTTGAATTGTTGCTCTATGACCATTAGTAACCGAGATATCGCTAGTGGTAAACACAGTACGTTGTCCCAATGTTATCCTTATGGGAAATAAGTAAAACCCTATATCTCGCTTATTTCTCAACACATCTCAATAAAACTTGATATACGGCTTCTCCTAGTTCAGATCTAATAAATATTGAATTAAAACCACTCAATTTTAATATACGCTTGGCAGCAAACCTGCGTACTCATTCCCCATGTTATTCTTATGGAGCTTACAAAAAACATGTCAAATCTCGCTATGTTGTTTTGCATTTGAGATTCTCTGAGTATGCAGGTCTGCTAGAACGGGGGTATTTTTAGAACCTCTCTTGTAAAGATGCCGTTGGTGTACAAAACCAAACAAAAACCAAAAAAAGGAGGGACAGACCTTGCTGTTGCTGGGGGCGGAGGTGCTGACGGGAGGGAGGGTGTCGAGGGCGCTGAGTGGGCCGCGCTTGGCCGGCGGCTCGTCGCCCTCCTCGCTGGGCCGCTTGCGCCCCCGGCCCACGCCCTCGGGCGACGGCGAGAACCCCAGCGACTTGAGCAGTGGGTCCTCCTGCTGGCCCTGCCACCACAGAGGGGTTAATAATAATCACTAAACTAAAAATATTAATGCTTATAGTCAGAATCAGAAAGTCATGATTTAAATCTGCAAACAAGTAACGGGTAAAAAAGTGTCAGAAAACAGGCTTACAAACTAACAAAACTAAGCGAACATTAATCTTTATTATGTTATAAATTAGACTCAGTAATAGTGATCAAATGGCAAAAAAAAACTTTTCCTTACTATAACAACTTTTATTAAGCCGGAATGATCATAAAACACAGCCAAGAAATATTACAGATACTCAGCCAGGAAATAGTATAGATTTTCGATTAAAAACTGTTTTAATTGACTACAAAATGTTCAAGTTTCACTGATGTTTTTAATTTCCGCATGAATTTTTCTTATTCAAGCCTCACTAAAACCAGCCATGATCCTAAGAGCCTTTTTGCAATAGAAAACTTTTGTTCAAATTGTCTATTTTTGTAGCTCCATTAAGGGTGATTCCATAGGGAAAATGAGACTGTATGAGGGAGAAATAAACAACTTTCAGGATACTAAAACTGCAAATCATACTAGGTACAGTCAAAAAGTTCCCGGAATGAATTTTTATAGATATATAGCGCGATCGCCAGTGGTAAATTTGTCTTGCAGTGGTTGGTACAATTCCTTGGGAGGGCATATCGGTAGTGGTGGCATAGCTGACTTGCCACAGTGCAGCATTGGAAAGCGCTTTTCGTGTACCTGTAAGTCTACGTTGTCGGATTTTTGAAAAATGGCATTTCATGAACAGCACACAAACACTGTTCTTGTTTTACTTTGAAAATCACCCAGTGAGACTCTTGAGTTGTTAATTCAAGCTTATGGAGAAGAGGTGATGAAGAAATCCCCCAATATTTTCTTCATCAGCATCACCCAGTGCGCTGTTCATGAAATGCCATTATTCAAAAATCCGACAACGTCGACTTGCAGGTACACGAAAAGCGCTTTCCAATGCTGCACTTTGGAAAGTCAGCTATGCCACCACTACCGATATTCCCTCCCCAGGAGTTGGCTACTGCAAGACAAATTTCCCGTTGGCGATCGCGCTATCTTCAAATATTCATTCCGGGAACTTTTTGACTGTACCTCGTACACCTCAACACATTTAAACCAAATGATATTTTACACTGAACATTTGCTTATTGAGACTGAAAATTTTCTGTAGTGTGTATCTCGTTGGTTATTTGATTACCGTGATTGTTTTAAACTTCAAAAAAGTATAGTTAATGTAACCTTCCAGCCCAAAATTATCATTGAAATCCATGTCTTTGTTATATGATATAACAATCAAACAGACCTGTTTTTGTAATTAATGAAAATGTGTGTATTGCATGTAATAGCGTTTTTCAAGTTTAGACAACACTGTTGAGTGACAACTATCATCTGGTGCCGAAACAGCCATATTAATAATTTAGTTAAAGTTTCCAGTTTGCTCTTGAGAGTCTGGCATAACATCAACTACCTACTCAACTAAGGTTAATGAATGCTTTCTGAAGAAAACTAATAATTTAAAACTAATAAACAAACAAAGGTTAAATTGTCAAAGGTAAAAGTTATTGTCTGATATGTATTTTTCTAACACCTTTCCTTTAAAATGCAGTTGTTTGACAACTATTCAAATCAGCTACTGACTACCAAATCGATCTGCAGTACGTAAGAGAGAGAAGTAAATAAATATACTGCAATCCAGTTTTATTTGTCAACAAAAGGTTTTTGATAACAATTGATTGGTGCGGTGTTTTAAAACTTAAAAATCCAAATAAAATGTGAGATTTTAAAGGAGTGATTGACCATTAAATGCTTCAGATTTTAGCAGCAGTATCTCATTGTGTTTATGACAAAACTAGATACACAACTTAAGGACTGCTGTCCTAAAGGCCCGTTTTCACGTTGCTAGTTGACGAGGCAATTTGCCAAAACAGCTGACTTGAACGAGTTGCCTTCCCAGTCCAATAAAACAACGCGCCGTTCACACGCTGATTTCTATTGGCACCAGCGTATCCACCATGACCAAGCAATGTTACCCTAAATTCTTCAGAAAATTACCCTCAATAAAAAAATTAATATTTTTTTACCATTTTATATCTTATTGAGCGTTTTAAGCATACAAAATTCAAACTATTGTAACTCAATTTATTTTTTATGACTAATTAATGGATGCATTTAATATTAATAAAAAAAACCAAAAAAATACTAAAAATATATTTGATAAAAATATTATTAGTAAAAACCAAAATTAAAACTTTTGACAGCCCCGCAAATATAAGTATTTACCGCACAAACAATTCAACTTGTTTTGACAGACTGGCTCAAACAGGCCTGTTTGCCTGGCATGCACCATTCACACGATACCAATTGGTGCAGGGAGGCATTACTGGCGCAGGCTTATTAGCCTCAATCTACTCTCGGAGACAATGCAGTTCCAGTCCAACCAACCCGTCTGTTGGCACGCCGATTGGCAAAGAAGTGTTCACAGATGCCAATCATTTGTTGCTACTTGGCTGTCTTATACCGATTGTCTATTAGGTTGGCATCATGAAAACAGGGCTTGACTAAATCTTGAATATTTGGGTCCAATAATTAAGTTTTACAATCACCATAACCAATAAATTTATAATTCTGGTACATTGAAATCGTCACTTACGTCGATGTGTTGATGTTGGGGCTTGTTCTCTTCGTCTTTCAGCAACTGAGTCAGAAGCTCGTCCTGCTTCTTCAGGCCAGCTCTCGACTCGAGATCATCGTTATCACTCTTCTCATTCAAGAGCTGCAATGTAAAAAGGATTAGCAATGGAAACATTCCTGAGGAAATTAGAATTACAGTGACTAAGTAAAATACTATTCAAGGGGTTAAAAAGAGATATCAAGAGATACCCAGAGATACCCAGGATACCACATCCTGGAGGTACTCCAGAGATACCCAGGTGAATCAATTTGCCAAAACCAATGTTAAAAGTAAGTGATAAAATGTATATTTTACACAGTGTAAGTTAATTTGTTGGCAAAGGAGGAGATGCATCCAATATGCCATCCCATTCATTCCAGCTGTGAAAAACTAAACAGTGCTTTCAGGTGGAGAATCAATCTTGGTACTAATAACTGAGAGCAATAACAAGTCATACACTTTGAGTAACATGTTGTTGCTATACAAATCACAAACCTTGAGAAACATGTTGTTGCCCACACAAGTCACGTACCTTCGCAACATGTTACCTACAAAAGTCATACAACTAGATCAACACGTTGCCTACACTAGTCACTTACCTTGAGCAACATGTTGTTGCCGGAAGACTTGGGCGTGGGCGTGGGCGGGTCTGAGGCGTGACTCGGAGGTCTCGTCTTGCTCGGGTCTTCCTCCTCTTGGCCCAGCAGCGTCTTAAGCACTTGGTGTTTCTGCCCTCCACCCCCTCCCCCACCCCCTGCCCCGCTGCCTCCCCCTCCCCCCTCGTCACTGTCCACGCTGGGCCGTTTGTTCATCAGAAGGAGGTTACGCAGTCGCGCAGAGTCGCCTGAGAAGAAATTGTTGGGTTTTACTTTGTGCAGGACTTGTTAAATTTGTATTCAATTAAATTTGTCTCGGCTGAGACAGTGAAACGCTTACTCTAGGCTGTCTATAATTTTAAGAAACTACAAAAAGCAGTAATGAATATCTTCCTTTCAATGACAATAATTTGTACAAAATGCTAACATTTTCCTTGATACTTGGGAAATGAGTACTAGTAATACCCCCCCCCCCTCCTTGTCATGACAGGCTCATTGTTCTACATTGTTCATATTTAAGGAACTGCACCAGGTTCATCACATTACGACTTTTTGGAACAACGGTAAAATGAGCATACTTATCTCGTTAGTAGTTGTTCATTAATAAAGGAAGTATATTTATTAACGATCATGATTGAATTTTCTCCCATTAGGAGACAAATGCCCAATGAGCTACATCTAAGTTCTGCCTATAATCTCTTAATTATACCTATGAGTCCTTTGTTAAGAAGGGGCTCCAGTCCTGCGCGACTACCTGCTTCTCCCAAAAAGCCAATGTTAACTTTCAAATTCACTACAGCATCAACCTTTCAACCAAAATGGTTGGTTTATAGCTCATTTGAAAGAGAAAAAATTATCTAGCGATTCCAGTAAGCAGAATGTTGATATAACAATCAGAAAAACTTGTATAGAAATGTCAGAAATGTATTTTTTGCAATTTTTTTTACTACTAAGCCAAAAGCAATATCAAGATTATTTTCACTGAAATCGCTACCAATTTTTTGCTATTTCAAATGAGCTATAAATCAACGACTTTGGTTGGGTGGTTGAAACTGTACCGTGATTAAAAGTTAACATTGGCCCTATGGGAGGAGCAGGTAGAAATGTGATATTTCTCGTGACTGGATTCCTCTTTGAACACAAAGACTACTAACTTGTAATCATTGGCTTTAAAACAGGAGGAGACTAACCATCATTATGGGCCAGCTGTGCCTGTTTTTGTGTGAGTCAGGATTTGAAGTGGATGTAGTTTGACTAAATCACTGACAGATAGTGCTGATGTGAATGATTTATTTCAGCTATTTATTTCAGTTTTCAAAACTTAATATGCTAGAAAATAAGAGTTCTTAATCTTATGATTGCTCTCTGAATACCATATTGTTAAACATTTTCTCCTTATAACGTAATTAATAGTTGACTGTAGTATACTCTATTGGAGAATGCTTTAACTAAGTCCTTTTTTCAAATGCTGGCTCACATCAAAGTTGGTACACTTTTTATCATGGCAATGGAAAGTCTCTTCCTGATTTAAAGTCAATAATTCAACATACCTTCGGAAGAAGAGCTGCCGTTCTCCGTCTCCTTCCTCGTTTCCTTGGGCTCTTCCAGTGGCGGGGGCTGGTCGCCGAGGGGGCTGAAGGGGAACGCGATGCTGCTCTGGTATGGGCTCGGCTGCGTGGGCGGGAAGCTCTGGTGCGGGCTGGGCGCTGGGGTCGAGTGTCTGCTCTCCGCCCGTTCCCACAGCCTCTCTTCCGTCATCATCCCCAACTCCCCCACCAATGTACTCGTAGGAAAGTCCATAAAGTCGTAATTGACGTCGTTGTTCGACGAAAAACTCGTGAACGAACTGGTACTCATCGTAATCGATTCCGTTCGTGTTCCGTTCACACTGCCCATCAAAGGGCCACCGACACTGCCCGAACTCTGGCCGCACGAGTGGGGTGAGTTCGCTTCCGCCGCGACGACGTCGGCGTCGTTTATGATAGAATGCGTTGCCATGACGAAATCACTTTCGGAGCTGTTGTTGCCCGAACACTTGAAGAACTTAGCCTTGGTCTGGACGTGGACGTATTTGTCCTGCGTGTGGCAGATGCGGAGGCGGTAGATGGGACTGACGCTGCTGTCACTGCCGCTGCCGTTGAGCATGTCTCGCAGGTACGATGCTGCCTTGCCCTTGTCCGCCGGGTGCAGCAACTCATGGATGTTCCAGTTTATCAGGTCCTGTCGACAAAAAGTTGTTTTAGAACTTTGGGTCTCAAGAAATTTGGTTTGAATTGTCGACAAACCGAATGCTTGTAAAAGGCTACATTCAAAAATGAAAAAACTCAATGCTTTGCTATCTTTGTCTTGGTCCTGTGCAGCGATTAAAAAATACGGTCATAAGTGGTAGTAGCACAGTCGTCTCTAGTAAGAAGGCTGCAATGTTCAATCTGATATTGTCACTTTGCATGGGTCGTTAACACCATAGAGAAACCATTCAGAGCCAGAGCACTCCAAGCAAAAACGCAGTGCCAAAAGAAAATAGGAAACATGTTATTGAAAACCTTAGATGCAACATTGCAATTAACAGTACGCAATGACCTTGATACTAGAGATGGCTGCATTATTAGTCACATGGTAGGTAAGAGGTGAATTATTCTCATGTTTGAGCAAAAGATAATGGCAACTGAGACCAAACCAGCCACATCAAGACTACAGTGCTAGCGTTTTCCACTGAGCCATTGTGTCTAGTAATATGGCGGTTGGTTGTACAACGTGACTGAATTGTTGATTACTTCAAATGCAATAAATTGGAGTAAAATTCACTGCTTAAACATGACAGTAGTGCAGTACATAAAACCTAAAAATAAATATATTCTTAAATTGTGTTGAATGAACAATACTGTTGACTACATCCCACTTGTAATCCTTAAAGGCTGCTATACACAATCATTTTTAACTGCTCATTGAAAACTGACACGCCAAACTGATGTGTGTATGCCTAATTTGGACTTAAAATGTGCCAAAAAATTCATCATTTTTAAATGACATGCTGAACTGACCTCATGCAGAAATGAGTGTGAGTACTGTCACGTCAGTTCAGCCTTCCCGCGCATGCACACAAGTGTTTCCCAATTGAGATAGTATACAACTGAAGTGACGTTCCAGAATGAATGTGTGTACATGAGTAGTGTGTTCAGCTAGAAGTGATAGTTAACGGATTGTTAGTTAGTTAGTGATTAGTTTAACGGATTGTTGAAATGACCGTATATAGGCAGTTAGTGAGGTCAGTTGAAACTGACAGAGACGAGTAGATTAGTTAAAACTGACATACAAAAATGACTGTGTGTAGCAGCCTTAAAGCGATTTCTAGCCTAAGCCCACCTTGTTGATGTACTGCGAGTAGTTACTCGACAGGCCGCTGGCGTCAACGGCTATGATCTTGCCGCTCGGCTCCAGTTTGATGGTGAACTGCTCGATGGGCGCCCCCAGCTGCAGGTGCTTCTCATTCTGCGGTATCCGTCGCGCGACGCACATCAGACACGGGCCGAGGTCGCTGCACTCCTCTCCACCCCCCTCCGTCGACTTGTCCCCGGGAAACGGGACTTGCGTCGATGAGATCTGCGGGCGAAATACTTTAGATATTTCTAAGGTCGATTTAGTGGTGTTTTGATGGGATTTCTGGTTAGCACAATTGCTTTTTGGGAGTGCTGAGTCAAATATTGAGTCAAAAATTTTAATTATGAGAAATGTCTTCAAAAGAAGAGATCCAGCTATGCCGACAACTATTATCCAAAAGATGAAGACACACAACCATTTAATTAGGTAGGTTTTACATTATCGCCCAGGTTTTTGTCTTTTTTAATTAAGATCTGTTGTGACAGACAAGTTTAAGGAGCAAAGAGGGAGACAAATTTTGAGGAAAAATTAATAAGGTAGTAACTTAACTTGGATGAGCTTATAAGCTCTGGGAATTGCATGATTTTATCTTTGTTTTGGCATGCCCGTCAAAGTAATTTGACCAATTTCATTTAACATTTTACCTTCATTAAAATACTTGAAATTCAAAAAGATTTTCTTGAAACCTGAAGAGATTGAACTAACTCTAATTAATCCCGAATAACAAAACAATTTTGGTAAGTTACAGTTTCATAGTAATTAAATTTTACATTTAACAAGAGACAGATTGATTCTAAAATGTTGTCTTAATAACTAACAAACCATTCACTGCCCAAATCCAAAACTGGCACTACACTTAGAACCTACAGCAATCCCAATCACTCAAATATTTTCCCCATACAGATACCCTTTAATTGAAAGATTATTTTCATATCAGAAATTTCCTACAACCAAAAATGTCTTCCCATTTCCTCAGAGCTACAGGGAGAGGGCCATACGAAACAATGCATGGTTAGGTTAGCCAGTGCTGTCATCTCGGCAGAGCAGATAAGATAACTTGGTGCCCCCCAGATAACTCAGTCCAACACAGTCCCCAAGATAGCAATACATTTCAGCTAATCTTTCAAAAATTGTCAAAAATCATTTGAAAACTTGATTGGATCTAAGGTTGCTATGTATAATATTTACACCGTGAGTTTAAGCTATAATTTATATTTATACCGTGAGTTTAAGCTATAATTTTTCAACTGAATGGATGATTCTTTTTAACTTCTCTTTGGATTTAATCAGATGGTATGGTCATGCCTTTAACTGTGCAATAATTAATAAATTTATTTGTTCAAGAAAAATAAAAAGGAATAATGAGTAGCCTTCTAGCCTAATCAGTTGTTTACCAAACAAAAAATTTGTAATGATCAGATAAAATTCTAATTGTAAATAAAATTCTAACACATTTCCAGTTTTTTCAAAATCACAATTTTCCGATGAGAAAATACCTTAAAATAACACAAGGTTTCACAGCGGCAAGATATTGTTTAGGTATGATTGTTTTCTTATTTTTTACATTGCATAGGGGAAAAGGCACAACCAAATAGTTACTGAGTCCTAACCTTAGCTAAGACAGGCCTGTAAGCTCTGGGTATGGTGTAATGTTACCTATGTTTTGTTGGCAATGTCTACTACAAGTATGTTATCATAGACTAAGTTAGGTTAAGCTTCATTGCGTCCCAAACTTGGCACTGGGATTGGTGTGATGTTATCTATGTTTCGTTGGGAATGTCTGTTACCTGCAGTTTCTTGTTAGGCTAAGTTAGGTTACCGGTAAACTACACTGAGTCCTAACCTCGGCTTACACAAACTTGTAAGCAATGGGAATGGCGTGATGTCACCTACTTTTGACTGGATTGTCTGTTACCTGCATATTCTCAATAAACTAAGTTAGGTTAGGCTACACTGAGTCCTAACTTTGACTTAAGCAGCTTGTAATCTCTAGGACAGTTGTGATGTTACATTCTTCTGAGATTGTGTATTACATGCATGTTTTCATTCATATTAAATTGGGTTAGACTATATTAGGTTAAACTATGTTAATTTAGGTTAGGCGACACTGAGTCCTAATACCAATTTACCAATTTTACCTATGTTTGGTCAGGAACTCCAAAAACTACATATTCTTGTTAGGCTAAGTTAGGTTGTTAGCTTAGGCTATTATAGGTTAAGCTTTGTTAAGTAAGGTTAGGTGACATTGACTCCTACCCTTGACTTACTCGAGCCTGCCAAGCACAAGCTCTGGGAATGACGTGATGTTACGTACGTTTTGTCTGGAATGTCCATTACCTGTGTGTTCTTGTTAGGCTAAGTTAGGTTAGGTAAGGCTTAGGCGACATTGAGTGGTAACCTAGGTTTATACAAACCAGTAAACTCTGGGAATGATTGCCTACTCTACCTCTACATTACCAACAAAAATTACAGTATATGCCATATTGAAACAGAGTGTCCGACCGGTCCAGGTAGGCCTGAACAGCCCTAATCCGGCGAGTTATTTCTTGAGTTATTCCTGGTATAAGGAATTTCGAAGCAGCCTGCAGTCAATGACTCAGGCATGGGGGCTGCCCACCCCCGTCGCCGGCCGGCCTCACAACAATAGGTGTTGTGACAACAGTGGATTAGGGCTGTCCGGGCCTACCTGGACCGGTCGGACACTCTCTTTTTCAAGATGGCATATACTGTACTTTTTGTTGGTAATGTCTGTTATGGGAAAGGCATGATGTTACCTATATTCTTAATACCTTAATACCTCTTAAGACCGGGACCCAGCACTAGCTGCGTATTTTAACCGGAATTTGAGTGAAGGATGATTGTACGATGATCGTGGCGCGATCTTGCAGTCTTGTTACTGACTAAGGCCGACATGTTCCTTGGGCAGGACTGTTAATTAACAGCCCAACATCCAATGGAAACTAAGAGACCTACATTTTAACGTGTGATCCAAACCACATTTTCGCCTCGATTTACAATTTAAAAATTGGTCTAACTATGAGGATGGTCCCATGAATAACAACTCAATAGTGCGGACGTTACTCGCCACTATGGCACATCGGTCCACAAGCCATTGCTCATAACTATCCATAATTCTGTCGGGAATGTCAGTTACCTGCATGTTCTCGTACTTGCTGACCCGCCGCTGCTTCTCCTCCATGGTCTCCTGTTCGTCGGCGGGTTTCACGAGCAGTCTACAGGTGAAGGTTCGGTTCTTCTGCGCCTGGTCCACGGGAGGCCAGCCGATGGAGCTCACTGGCATCAGCACATGGCTGAACCTGCACGATCGACTGTGTTAGCGAGGTGGGAAAATATTGTGACACTGATACAGACTTTGTTGTGAGATTCAAGGTTATGGAATGAGCTAGGCTTACTTTAAGTTCAGTGAATGCCATCTGTAACCTTTTTAGTGAGTACAGTGGTATTGAGCTGGTTACAGCTCTCTAAGAACTGCATATTCGAGAAAAGTACTGATCCTGAAAAAATTTGTTGAAGATTGACAAATCAATCGAGTGCCGTTTGTTGCTTTCTAGGTTCTCTAATAAAATCATTATTTAATGTATTATTTTACTGATTAACATACCAGAATTTTTTTTAAGTAAGACATTTGCCTTCTCACAATATGTTTCAACTAACCTGATAATTTCGTCCTCCATAAAAAGATTATATGAAAATATTTTCATAAATTTAATGTTAAATCACTCATCATATTTTAAAATGTGCTGAGACTTTTACTGGTATGACATTAGAGACCAAAATAAATTGCACATCCTCAAAGACAAAAATATGTTCTCTCAAATTCTTACCAGCCTCATTTGAATATAGAAAACGTTCTTTTCAGAGTAAGAAAACTCCATTATATAAATATAAAACAAACAATATCAGTGAGAAAATTATGAACAAGTTAATTTAATGCACAATTAATATCCAGAATTTCATTTTGATACTGACTCTTAATTAAAGTTGCTAGAAAAATTTACTCTCTGTCATAACAGCTATTAATCAGCAAAATCTTAAGACATGCAACACAAAACCAATGATACTGAATCTAAAAAAATAAAAACTATAAAATACATTTGATTTTCATAACACAAATTGATTTAACGAAGTCTTATTACCTGGTATGGTCTCCATGGTGGATGAAATTATATATACTTTTGCCGAGTACTTCGTCCTTACTATAGTTAAGAAAATTGGTAACGTTGTCGGTGACAAACTCGACGTTCCCCTCCTTGCTGACTACAAACAGAAACCCCTCCAGCGCCTGTGCGGACAAAAACACCATTTTTAGTAAAAAAAAAATATAAAAACTTAAGCAAACAGTATAAAAGTGAAAGAGTAAAGCAAATCTCATTGGCAAGGAAAACAACTCTGAGGGTTTCTGCTACATCAAAGGCATAAAAGGGAGGACCCTACAGCATTTTGCAGACCCAATGACATTTCTTGGCGTGGTGTTGTATTAAATAAAAAATACCCTTATCAATACAACCCATAAATCTAAAACAATTTTGTTATAATCTTAATTAAAAGTGAATATCTCTTTTAAGATTTATTTAAAAATATCATAGTTCATAATATATTGTAGAACCAAAATTTGTGTTTTAAGTTTTTATTTAAAAAGTTTATTTGTAGGGATGTGTCGGTACCACTTTTTTCAAAGTCAGTACCGGTACCGGTTCTTGACAAGATTGGTTCTCGGTTCTCCGTACCGGTACCATCGGTACCAAGTGTTTGTCCAAACGTGTTATATAATGTATTGTACCCTCAAACCTACAGACAATCTGTTGTATGTAACTGTTTATGTAAATGTTTAAATTTTCAAGTGCAAGTTTCACCAAGACATAAAATACTATCTCACTTATTAATTTAATTGTTTATCCCTCTGTTAACAGATAATATAAAAAATATATACCGTACTATGTGAACAAAAAAATTCCAAGGTGAAAAATAACAGTTTCAAATTTGTTTCCATTCATAATTTTACAATTCCCATTGAAAATAAACCCATTCCAATTAAATTAGAGTAAAAAATCAATCAAGAACAAATTCCAAGGTGAAAAATAACAGTTTCCAAATTAGTTTCCATTCATAATATTACAATTCCCAAAGAAAATAACCCCATTCCCATTAGTTTCTCTACCTTGTTGATAGAGTAAAAAATCAATCAAGAGTAAAAAAATTTAAGATAAATTTCAAGTCAAAAGTAATTTTAGAAAAATTATTGACCTTCATTAATAGTACGCGGTGGCATTTGCCATCGACGCAACGCCCGTGGCATTGCGCGGTGCGATCGATCGTCTTTCGTGACCGGTAGTTACTCCCGCCGATTACTATGGGTACCGAAGTACAGGTACCGACATTTTGACGTCGGTTCTCAGTACCGGTTCTTTTGCCAAGAACCGGTGGTACCGAGAACCGACTTAAGGTACCGACACATCCCTATTTATTTGTAACATTCCGAAAAGTCAGATAAAAGTATGTTTTTGAATCACAACTCAGGTCTAAAGGGTGATTTTTGGAGGAATTGGTAGGTGCCCCATTTTATTAGCACTAAATAAACAAGCTAGCTAAAAAGGTGGTTCCCTCTTTCTCTAGCAAACCCTGCAGATTAAGTCTGTCTGTCCCTTTTACCCCATGTGTGTCATGGGTATGTTGATGACACTCATGTTAAGTAGCGGGATCAATGCTTACAACATTAAAAAAACGGCTTATTTTTTAAACGTGTAGGTTTTGCTCCCTAGTTTCGCTACTCATTGCATTATATAGGTTGTAATTCTCAATTTCTGTATTTATTGCATAAGATAATCAGATTGGTAATCTTTTTTAGCAAAGCTCGTTCCCCTACCTCGAGTAATAAGGGTCCGAAGATCTCTTGAGCTATGATGGTAGGCTTGGAAGAGGAAACCTCCCCTTGCTGTACGGCATCACTGTTGGCAGTTACCTCCTGCTGTTTGATGGTTCTAATCTGTAACATAACCAAAAATTTAGTCAGTGCACTTGCAAGTCAGTTGACTAAATCGTAACATTTTATACACCGACCAAAATTTTTTTCAAGTTCATGCACAAGGTAAATAGACATGTTAGCCAGAATGGTTGGCCATTTCCTTGATTATTAAAACATGTAAGTAATTTTTTTGTGTCTTTATTTGTAGTTTTTTATTGAGTTAAAAGTTTCTTTCACTTGGTACCAACCATTACAATCAATTTTAAGAAGTAAAATAATACTGGAACTTCAGCATGTCACGGCTGTGTTACAGTAAATTTAACTTTAACTTCATCACAACATCTCATTTATTGATTTTCTTGCACTGCTCGAGCAAGTCATACGAAATCTACACAATGAGTCAAAACAAATATTTACCAGCTCAGCGATATCTTGATGACAATAAAGAAGGAATTTGTTTGACAATAATGAATATATTATTTAATTTGTTGAACTCAGTTCCAATTATACCTCAAGTAATCAATTAAACTTCCCTTCTCATGCGCTTGTCTTCAAAAATACATTCAAATAAAAAGACTAGAAAAAAATCAAAGTCATGCGATATTTGAAAAGAAAAAAATATCAGACTAGTCAAAGGAATTGTGTTAAGTGTAATATCTATTGTCAAGGGTTCTACACATCCACTTCCCCTTCTTTGATACCACCATTGAAAATAGTATGTTTATTTGATCACTAAACCAAAAAAATGATTCAAAGAAGTCTGATTTAATTTAATTAGTACCTAAATTATAATTTATTTAAAAAAATATTCAATAACAGAAAAATTCTAAAATATCCTAATGTTTTCGATGAAATTATAACATAATTTTTCATAACAATGAATTTGCTGGTTAAAAAAAAGTCTCAATAAAAAAGAACAAATCAATTAATCAGTAATATTTGATTTCCAAATACAAAACACTAATCCTATTTTTATGTTTTAAATTAAATAAACATAAAATATTGATGGAATAAACTCTATTTGACTACGGGGAAAGCAAAGAGGAAGAAAATGGGGTGAGCTGTGTCTTAATGGAGCCCTGATTGACAAACTGAGGCGAGCCCCTTGACTAATGTTCACATGTGAACGACAAGAGGCAGTTGTTCCTCCCCCGGCCAAATGTTTTCACTCAACTGTTGCATGTTGCATCTGCATCCCTCTCATCTTTGCCCTATGGCTTCAGTTAAACTGTTACATCTGACAAACTTCCACTTCATAATTTGCTGACTTTAGTTTTCATTATGTAGTCATTGAGATCTTTTTGTAAATGGACTTTTCAAAACTGTAGATTCAGATCAGAGTTGGAAAAGAAGCTCTGGGTACACTTTGCATTACTCTAAGATGGTGAATTTGAAACTAATTATCAGAAAAAATTTTAACAACTTTGGTATAGGCCTTAACAATTACAATAGACATCCAAACCTATCTTTCAGTTAAGGTCTCTAAGGTTCTCTTGTAATACTTCTAACAAAACTATATTAATACAATTTGTATCTCTATAAAACAGGTTTTAACTCCAAGTATCAAAATTAAAAATTAAAAAATGCATGCACAGAGTGTATTGGTAACCATCAGCCTACAGAAAAGAATGAGTAGATTAACTCAAATGTCATAAGCAAGTGTTGAAAGAATTAAGAGATAATGGAGAGATAATAATCTCTCTTGAATAATATTATTAACCCTGTAATATACTCTTTAAGTACATCAAGTTGAAAGAAAATTTAAAGTTTAATTCTATCTCCCAAGAGAAATATTTATTGAATGAAGTTAATGTTGACCAATTTTAAGGTTTTATTTATTTTCTGCTTTATTTTTGTTAACAAAAACAAGTAGATAGCCTAGAGCTATTTTTTTTTATGAATACTTCATACAATAAATTAAATCTGTATTTTAAAATATAAGACTATTATTTGTACTATTACATTAATTTATGGTATACTTATTAGGACTTTAACAGAAATTATTAGAATTATTTCCATGCTGACATCCTCTTTGTCATCTTTTTACAACCCAACTGTCCTCCATGGAAAAGTTTCTGTCTTACCCTGCTTACAGATAGCCTGGGCCCTCGTCAATTGAATCGGACGATACAAACAGCCCTTACCTGGTTGATGATCTAAAGCTGGATAAGTAGTATAGTCTGAATAAAATTACTTGGCCCAGTCTGACCATAAGAGTAATAATAATCATTGCTTAGCATTCGGCTTACAGTACAGGTGGCCTGGGCCCTCGTCAATTGACTCAGACGATACAAAGCCGTTACCTGGATGACTATTGTTACCTGGTTGACAATTGTTACCTGCTTAAAGACACTATCACAGATTTCCCCAAACAAGACATCACACCACACATCAGACAGGACAAAAGGGAAGATGTGTGATGGTGTGTCAGGGGTCCGCGCATCACACAAGACATCACACCACACATCGTAGCAAGCGCTCTGGAGACGGTTTTTTGGCGAAAGATCAAAGAAATGTCTGGTACGGTGTCTTGTATGATGTGTGATAGTGTGTCAGGGTCTACTCTGCCCCAAACGTCTTTCCGTACGCCATCGCGTTACCGCGCTCGGAGGAATGTGTGATCCGATGCCTTGATCGGGGGAATGTGTGGAGCGAAAAATTTATCTCCCTTCGCGGACTGATGTGTGGTGTGATGTCTTGTTCGGGCAAATGTGTGATAGTGTGTCACCGCCTTAATCGTTACATGGTTGACAGTCGTTACCTGGTTGACGGTCTCCTGGAGGATGGCGCACTTGTCGGGTTTGACGGACAGTGAGCTCATCTCAGTGAAGCTGGCGGAAATCAGCTCGGCCAGCTCTTCGATGTAGATGTTCTCCTGCTCCCGCCGCCGCTTCTCATTAAGGCACTTGTTGCTGCAACAGAAAGATAATCTTTGTAAAGGACATAGAAATCACATCAAAATTATGGTGACTGAATGACACTAGAATAAATATAACTATGAAGCAAGGGACGGTAATTATTGTATTATCATTCGTCGATAAAAAGTCTACCCCATAAAGGCAAGCAAAACACGTGAATTCTGATCTCCGAACATTCGATTGCCTTAGTGTCACTATCTAGCGGACAACTTTTAGAACGAGATAAAAATAACAACGAACCAAATGATTTATAAGATAAGAAACTAAGTCATGAGAAAACCTAAGTGCTCCAGTCAATGATATACTTGACAGGATCTTGTGAACTAAACTTTTTGGGTGAAAGATAAGTGAAATATCCCTCCTCCCTCTTATGCTTCGTAGTTGTATTAATTTTACTGGAATTCATCAACTGTAAATGTATGACATGGACTAATCTCGTGAATAACCCTCCTGTGGGTAGCTGCTATCCCTTGGGACAATGGTTTCAACTTTGCCATGGGTTAGTCTCCTGATGATTTGTATTAGTAGTAGGCCTAATATCAACCTCATACTGTAGCAGCCAATTTTTTGTATTGCTTTATTATGTTCAATTATTGATTATCTACATTCCGTTAATTTTATGTTACTGAATCGTGACTCCTATGAGGAACGACGCTAGAGCTACCCAGTGAATGTGGATCGGAATCAAGGATCACCCAGCAGGACTAGATTTCTGGCAGTGAATGAGCGAAATAAATATTGCTATATTTTTGGACTGTAATCACCAAAAATAGCACCAGCATCTACCTGTAAATGGATAAATACGAGCAAATACAGAATACTCTAAAAAATAGTGCATTACTCAATATCAATGACACTGTAGAAATCATTAACATTTTTCAAGTTAAATATGAAAAACTACCCTCAAGAAACTATCAGGTTGCATGTTATTACCTTAGAAAACTTTATCAAATAAAAGTAAAAAGGCACAATAGTTCAATTTTTAACTTCATGAAACATTTTAACATGAACTCAATGAGAGATATTACAAACTCGTAATACAATACATTGAACTGAGGGTGTTAATGGGATAATAATGCTGTAATGTTAGAGCTTTACTACTTGCACTGACAATACAAATGAACGACTGTGCAGTTAGAGGTCTTAACAGGCTTTGATAACCGAAACTAAAATTCAAATTGTTTGCATTTTAATAGAGCACACTATAACCATTGACTTTAATTTTAAATGACAATAAACAGTGAAAGAGTGACAAATTGAGAAACTTATTTTAATAACCATATTATGAGCTCAGAGAAGAGGAGTTTTTCACCCAATAAAACCCAGAACTACCCTCCCTTACATTTTAACTAACAGCTTTTTCCTAAACAGTTATAAAATCCACCCTCTTACCCTATCCCAGGCTTTGTGGCATTTGACATCCCAGTGACAGTTAGGGCCTGTGAGATTTATAAGTCTATAAAAGGGAAGGCCAAGGCTTTTAGGGGTCGTAAATCAAAGATGCTTGAATTTTATCAGACTCCAATTTGTACATAGCTCTATGTTACCTAACGCTACACTGCTATGTTTATGTAATCTTAAGATAATTTACTCAGTACTCTGCAGCTTTAACTTGTATGAAATATTAATTTGTGACTTGTACGAAATTTAAGTTTGGAAAAAAGTTCAACCAGCGTAATTTATATTATAAAGTTAATAGACCAAGGGTTTTATTTTTTGTAAGACTAGGCTACAGAATATATACATAAAAACCAAGGAGAGAATACAAGAAAACTAGTTTTATTCTGATGATCCTAACTTAAATCTCTTAAATCCAAGAAAAGTTGCACTAATAAATTTCAACGAGATTTGTTGATGCAGTCACAATAATTTCATTTGACTATTTTATCATTTGTTTAATCTACAATTAATGTTTCTTAAGATTTATAATTTTAACAATAAAAACAGGGATAATGGGGATTAATTTGTGAAGAAGAATGTGTAATTGTTATACACCTAACAAATGTACATGAATTAAAAATCAATCAGTTGCCAACATCTGTAGAAATCCCACTACAAGTACACAATACAAAATGTAGAACAAAACAATATTGAATGTTCACAAGTAGGTTGGCTTGTGTTAAAGCCTGGCCTACTCAGTAGTTTGTATTGCTAGGCGAAAATTTCAGCAGAACTGCAACTTTTTGTAGGTCATTATGCAATAACACGATGTACTGACTGCATTTTGTACAGGACTTGTGTTGTCAATTGTCGTTTGGTGTTCTGTACTGTATGAAGAACAAAAGTCAATTGTCGTATGCATTTTGGGATTTGACTTCTTAAATTAATTTTCATGTATATTTTTAATTGTTTTAATTTCTAACAACGGTGGGAACTTGTAATCAAAAATTACTATTTCGCACATTTTTCATCATTGACTGATGGATAAAAAAAACATTTAACAAATTTCCATACCAAAATAGTGATACCATATTCGGTGATAGGATATTTTTCTTTAATCCAAGCGTATGTTTTTCAGACTTTGATGTGTATTCGTTTACCAATATCGTACTTTGTACGCGTTCAAACAGAGGGTTAAATAATCCTGAAATGTCCGGGATGGTGCTCACCAACATATTCTGACCATTTCTGACTGATCCTATAACGAACCTATCGCTATTATTTAGATAAGTCTATTAATTTGGTTAAATTTTAACGATAATATTTCAGATATATCAAAAACTTTAACTAACCGAACCCTAGACGTACCTACAGATTATAGCTATAGAGCTATAATCTGTAGGTACGTCTTTAATTTGGAAATGCTAAAAATAACATTTCAGATCGATCAAAAACTTTTGTAAACCGAATTTCATCGGTATTATTTGTGCGGAGATCTATTAAACTGCTCAAAATCTAATAATATCATATTCTAACTGTCCCCTGAAAATACTCTCCCGCAAATAACTCCGTAGCAAAAACCACAACGGACCGAAATCTCTGTCCGACTCGCTGTCTCGAGACGCAACGAGTTGAACGCCCCGTGATTTACGCGCTCCGGGCACAAAGGACAGAATGTTGGGGCAGGGAAGGGACCGCCGACCTGCCTCAAGCCCGGGCGGTTTTGGCCATTTTATAGCCGCCAGGTATTCGGCGTTTGGCACCGACGCCAACTTTACGCCGTTATTCTCGCCGCGACAAAGAAAACGGGAGGAAACGAGCGTAAAACGCGACTGGTGGAAATGATGTTAAAAATATTACGATCCGAGATAAAAGGGTGGTGGGGGGGGAGGGGGTATCAGACGTCGGATGAAGTCTATAACGAGTTGCAGACTGACGAAATCCCTTGTGAATACTGAGGGTTGACGGTTTTGATACTCCTTTGACATTTATAACAGACTTGATTATAAGTCGTACCTTTCAAAGCCGAAATAGCTACCCACTATTATAATTTATTACAACTTTAAATCACTATAAGAAATTGGATAATAATCAGGGCGATGAGTTGTAATATCCAAAGTTCGTTACTCAATTCCTCAACAAATATGCTTGGAAAAAGTCAAAAGCTAAATGTAACTTTCATTGTTTAATTTTTTACTGTTGATTACTAAATATAGGGTAACTTTACCTAGTTTTAGTCAAATATCCAAAACTTGGATCCCTGACGACAAAAACAAGTGATACTAAACTTTTATTTGTAAACTAAAAAAATTATAAAAACCAAATGTTATACATCAAAGACTTAACCTATTGAGGATCAGAGAAAATTCTTTGTTCTAACGGTGTTCAGCAGAATGTAAAAAGTCCACAGACGAGTCACAAGATTACAGGATGGGAGTTCCCAGGGGACTCGTGTGACGGCCGCAGTTCTTCCACAAAAGGCAAAACCGAGACCCAGCGTCGCGTGTCGGCTGGCAGCTGGCGAGAACCGCCTTCTCATTCGGTGGAAAATAGTGATGCGAATAATCGATTCCTTTAAACGTTTCTTTCTGTGATTCTTTTCAGCTTATAGTTGTAACTCATTACTTGTTAAAATTTAATTTCATGGAAAACCTATCCAGTTTGGTGGATGGTTTGGAACTAAAGATGTAAAATATTGCAAATTTTGTATAAATAATTAATTTTTCTATGATAATAAATTACGATTATTCGATAAGTAACACAATTCTTAATAATCACTTTAATAGTCGGGATTAGCGATAGCAGAAAAGTAAACTGTTTAAAAGAATGGATTCTTGAGGAAAAATCAATTGATCGAATAGAGCACAAAACTCGATTTTTAGCGAATTTCCCCTATAGGGAAGAAGCTATTACCGTAGGTCTCATGGTAAGACCTAAGCTCGGGACCACTATAACTTTTCGTTTTGGGGCCCCCAGAAGCAAAAAACACTATTCGTTCGAATTTATATATATATATATATATATCTATATATATATATATATATCTATGTGTCTGTTAGCACGATAGCGGCCGCAAAAATGGTCCGATCTTTATGAAATTTGGTACGGACATGTAAAGTGGTAATCAATTGGACGAGTTCGTGAACCAGCCCGATCGGACCACTGGAAGGGGGGGTAAAGGGGGATAAACCCCCCCAAAAATGGGTTTTTTGAGTTTTTTACATAGAAAAATAAAATTTATCAAATTGTTGTGGGCACCATTGAATTCAGCTCAAAAAAACAAATAATTTAGTATTTTGAATCACTGCTCTATGCACATTGGTTACCGAGATATTGAAAGTGGTAAACACAGTACGTTGTCCCAATGTTAACCTTATGGGAAATAAGTAAAATTCTATATCTCGCTTATTTCTCATCATATCTTGATAAAACTTGGTAAATGGCTTCTTCTAGTTCAGATCTACTAAATATTGAATTAAAACCATCCAGTTTTAATATACCTGTAGCAGCAAACCTGCATACTCATTTCCCATGTTATTCTTATGGAGCTTAACAAAACATGTCAAATCTTGCTATGTTTGCTTGAAATACGTTGTTTTGCATTTGAAATTCGCTGAGTATGCAGGTCTGCTGCAACGGGGGTATTCGATTCTTTTCAACTCGACTGTAGCGTGTAGCAAGGAGAATATGTGTGATTGGTCGGCTTTTGAGCGGCTACAGGTAAAATCGTAAAAACATTGGGTAAAATATTGGGAATCTCCTTTGATACACACTGTTTTCTATGAACAAGATAAAAGTAGAAATTAGTTTTGGATATTTAAGAGGGTTCCTTACCTACGCCAAAACATGCCTAAAATACGCTCCGCGTGGTGTCATTTAGCGCCTACAGTTTTCAAAATAAAATTTAATTTAATATAGCATTTTAAAGACAAAGAGTTGTAGAAAATTAAAATTATACAACTCTTTGCTAATCCAAAATCGTTTATGTTAACGTATTCTGAAGATACATTCCGTTGAAGTTGACCAACTTTAACGCCATGTATCTTTTTATTTTAATGAGTGAGCATAAACGATTTTGGAGAAGCAATAAACACTCTGCAACTCGTTATCTTTACAATGCTATTTCCGAATAACTTTTATTTTAAGAATTGGAGATGCTAAATGACACCGCGTTTACCCCTGCACCGGCTTGCACGGCGAAAAGTTCACAAATTTAACATGGGCTCTTATGGAGCCGCAGTTCCTAGTCGCAGGAAAACGAAAACTGCCGGAGGCAGGGAACCCTCTTAATACTTTCACATAAAATTATTTGTTTTAAATACATTAAAACCGTTTTAGTAAAGCTAAACAAATGTTCGATAACTGTAAAAAATGCTTAAGATAAAAGAAAATGTTAACTGCATTAACCAGCTTTAATCAGCTTTGAAACAAATTAATTGTCAATTGTAAAAAATTTAAACTGAATTTTTAAAATTTAATGTTTACATCTCCAACCGATTGGCGTTTGAGGATGTATACACATTTAAAAGATATTCAGTATATTCTGGCTAATAACATCAGAAATAATTTGTAAACAGTGGTAAAGTAAAGATGTATATTTCGCCGATCCCTCTTTGTTCGATTTTTAGATCAACTAAAAGAATACAAGTGATCGAATTGGCCATCACTGTCATTAAATTGGTATCCTAATCATTATATTAACAATTCACAACTCTTAAGTTACTGAATACTTTCACTTGCAGTGGGCGAACCAAATTATTTAAGAAACTGATTTAAAATTGATACACAATAGCGTTGAAAGTGAAAACTGGGTATACAAGGGACGTTTCAGGGATGAACTAATGTTTCTAAGAGAATCCAGTTTACGTCAGCAAGTCATTATGCATAAGCAGGAAAATTGTTTAACACGGATGTACCGGGCCCTCACTTTCCCTGGTACAAAACTTTTGTTAGACGGCTCTTAACACAACAATGAGCGTAATTTGTGACATCAGCTTCAGGGAAAAGCAGAAAATCCGAATTCAATTGAGAAATAACACTTTTGAGTATGCGAACAGAATCGTATTTAAATCAGGAATTTCAGAGAGCTCCAATCGCAGAGACGGGACAGTTAAAGAATAAAGAATCTTCCCAAAACAGCAAAGATGTATTTGTCAAACACACTAAACTATCGGGACATTTAAAATATATTATCCTTTACAAAATAATTTTAGGTTATTTTCTTTTAAGTGCATGGCGTCTTGCATAATTATTAACGTTTTTTGCTACCCATTTATTTGTTTATTTAATTACTTTTGTCTTTTTTAGTTCCTCGCCAGCCACCTTGAATTTTCCTTGTTGGATTTTTTCTTGTCAATTACCTATATGACTACATGTTAATGAATGTACAATGGTTGACTTTTCCAATGCATGTCTTATGTCTTTACGGAATAAAATTATCTGATTCTGATTTTTATAACGGAGCTTATAATTAAGCACATAAATTGGAGACTTGGTTAATATAATCATCCTCAAATAAACGTTTTTACAGCTTTGATGAAAAAAGTAAAAAAATGTAGGCTACTCGCTTATAAAAAAAGCTGGTTTGCTGAGGTTCCTGAAAAGCATTCCAATACAATAGCTTACAGAATAAATCAAAACAAGCATTAACCAAAAAATATGGCAGGAGCCTAAAAATAATTTTATATAGAAGGCATAATAGAATAAATGAATTACATGTTTCAAACCGACTGATAACCAGCACGAATTTTCTTCTAACCTAACATAACGGTTTAACCCCCCTAATCCCAGAATAATTTAAATAAATACCTCGAACGTTTAAACCACACAAAATTATTACAAGACCAAAACCGCTGACGTACATACCTAACAGGCTCATCCATAGCGGCGGGCGGGAGCGCGGCTGAGCGCTGAGTGCTGAGTGCTGATGCACAGACCCTGCGCTGCTGCCGCTGGGCCTTGGTCGGTATAAACAAAACCCGCTGGCTCAGCACTCAGCGTCACGTCGCCATTGGCTGAGTGATGCAACCGAGCGTCACCGCTGATGTACTACACTGGGGTTTGGCTTGCTTTGTGCTGATGGATGTACTACACTGGGGGTTGGCTTGCTTTGTGCTGACAGATGTACTACCTGGGGTTTGGCTTGCTTTGTGCTGATGGATGTACTACACTGGGGGTTGGCTTGCTTTGTGCTGATGGATGTACTACACTGGGGTTTGGCTTGCTTTGTGCTGATGGATGTACTACACTGGGGGTTGGCTTGCTTTGTGCTGACAGATGTACTACCTGGGGTTTGGCTTGCTTTGTGCTGATGGATGTACTACACTGGGGTTTGGCTTGCTTTGTGCTGATGGATGTACTACACTGGGGTTTGGCTTGCTTAGTGCTGATGGATGTACTACACTGGGGTTTGGCTTGCTTTGTGCTGATGGATGTACTACACTGGGGGTTGGCTTGCTTTGTGCTGACAGATGTACTACACTGGGGTTTGGCTTGCTTTGTGCTGATGGATGTACTACACTGGGGGTTGGCTTGCTTTGTGCTGACAGATGTACTACACTGGGGTTTGGCTTGCTTTGTGCTGACGGATGTACTACACTGGGGTTTGGCTTGCTTTGTGCTGATGGATGTACTACACTGGGGTTTGGCTTGCTTTGTGCTGATGGATGTACTACAGTGGAGTTTGGCTTGCATTGAGCTGATGGATGTACTACACTGGGGTTTGACGTGCTTTGTGCTGATGGATGTACTACTCTGGGGGTTGGCTTGCTTTGTGCTGATTGTTTTACTACACTGGGGTTTGGATTGCTTTGTGCTGATGGATTTACTACACTGGGGTTTGGCTTGCTTTGGGCTGATAGGTGTACTACACTGGGGTTTGGCTTGCTTTGTGCTGATGGATGTACTACAGTGGAGTTTGGCTTGCTTTGAGCTGATGGATGTACTACACTGGGGTTTGACGTGCTTTGTGCTGATGGATGTACTACTCTGGGGGTTGGCTTGCTTTGTGCTGATTGTTTTACTACACTGGGGTTTGGATTGCTTTGTGCTGATGGATTTACTACACTGGGGTTTGGCTTGCTTTGGGCTGATAGGTGTACTACACTGGGGTTTGGCTTGCTTTGTGCTGATGGATGTACTACGCTGGGGTTTGGCTTGCTTTGTGCTGATAGATGTACTACACTGGGGTTTGGGTTGCTTTGTGCTGATAGATGTACTATACTGGGGTTTGGGTTGCTTTGTGCTGACAGATGTACTACACTGGGGTTTGGGTTGCTTTGTGCTGATAGGTGTACTACACTGGGGTTTGGGTTGCTTTGTGCTGATAGGTGTACTACACTGGGGTTTGGGTTGCTTTGTGCTGATAGGTGTACTACACTGGGGTTTGGCTTGCTTTGTGCTGATAGGTGTACTACACTGGGGTTTGGCTTGCTTTGTGCTGATAGGTGTACTACACTGGGGTTTGGATTGCTTTGTGCTGATAGGTGTACTACACTGGGGTTTGGCTTGCTTTGTGCTGATAGGTGTACTACCCTGGGGTTTGGCTTGCTTTGTGCTGAAAGGTGTACTACACTGGGGTTTGGGTTGCTTTGTGCTGATGGATGTACTACACTGGGGGTTGGCTTGCTTTGTGCTGACAGATGTACTACACTGGGGTTTGGCTTGCTTTGTGCTGATGGATGTACTACACTGGGGTTTGGCTTGCTTTGTGCTGATGGATGTACTACACTGGTGTTTGGCTTGTTTTGTGCTGATGGATGTACTACAGTGGAGTTTGGCTTGCTTTGAGCTGATGGATGTACTACACTGGGGTTTGACGTGCTTTGTGCTGATGGATGTACTACTCTGGGGGTTGGCTTGCTTTGTGCTGATTGTTTTACTACACTGGGGTTTGGATTGCTTTGTGCTGATGGATTTACTACACTGGGGTTTGGCTTGCATTGGGCTGATAGGTGTACTACACTGGGGTTTGGCTTGCTTTGTGCTGATGGATGTACTACACTGGGGTTTGGCTTGCTTTGTGCTGATGGATTTACTACACTGGGGTTTGGCTTGCTTTGGGCTGATAGGTGTACTACACTGGGGTTTGGCTTGCTTTGTGCTGATGGATGTACTACACTGGGGTTTGGCTTGCTTTGTGCTGATGGATGTACTACACTGGGGTTTGGATTGTTTTTTGCTGATGGATTTACTACACTGGGGTTTGGCTTGCTTTGGGCTGATAGGTGTACTACACTGGGGTTTGGCTTGCTTTGTGCTGATGGATGTACTACTCTGGGGTTTGGCTTGCTTTGTTCTGATAGATGTACTACACTGGGGTTTGGCTTGCTTTGTGCTGATAGATGTACTATACTGGGGTTTGGGTTGCTTTGTGCTGACAGATGTACTACACTGGGGTTTGGGTTGCTTTGTGCTGATAGGTGTACTACACTGGGGTTTGGCTTGCTTTGTGCTGATAGGTGTACTACACTGGAGTTTGGGTTGCTTTGTGCTGATAGGTGTACTACACTGGGGTTTGGGTTGCTTTGTGCTGATAGGAGTACTACACTGGGGTTTGGCTTGCTTTGTGCTGATAGGTGTACTACACTGGGGTTTAGATTGCTTTGTGCTGATAGGTGTACTACACTGGGGTTTGGCTTGCTTTGTGCTGATAGGTGTACTACCCTGGGGTTTGGCTTGCTTTGTGCTGAAAGGTGTACTACACTGGGGTTTGGGTTGCTTTGTGCTGATAGGTGTACTACACTGGGGTTTGGGTTGCTTTGTGCTGATAGGTGTACTACACTGGGGTTTGGCTTGCTTTGTGCTGATAGGTGTACTACACTGGGGTTTGGGTTGCTTTGTGCTGATAGATGTACAACAGTGGGGTTAGGGTTGCTTTGCGTTCGGCGTATTGCTGGGTGCTGCTGTTACCGCGGTACTACTAGTTAAGTTACCTAAACAAATTTAAAGAATGCTGATGCCCAAAAGCCAGCTTTTAAAGCGAATTGCACGCCTAGTAATCAATTATTTTACTAATCATAGTGTTCAGTACATTCTGGGTGCAACGTGAACTATCACTACTTACGATAAGGTTATAATATTAAAAAAGTTTACAACGCACACAATCATTTGATTTTTTTTCCAAAAGAGCCGAATTGAGGGAAGTATTTATTTTTTAGATGTGTCTTGTAAGTTAAATTTTGCTTCTGAATTAAAAAGAAGTGTGTTTTAAAACAGGTGGATTTACCTAACTGGATCCACCATCCACCTCTTTACATAACTCACTAAAATGAATCTGTAGGGAATCATCTGTTGGTATTCTGTTAAAACAACTACAATATTTTCCATTGTATCCTCTCGCAACAGACAATTTACACAAATGAGTAACCACTTTTATTGAAGATAATTATTATTACTATCCTTCCAACCAGTAGTTAGTTATTTGTAAGAATCTTTAATGAAATGACACGCCTAATGCTCCATGCTCCTCGCCGAGTCAAAAGCTACGAGGTCCGAAATATTTTTACTGCCCCACCGACCACTTTATTTCTAACGAGTTAGAAGGTACAAAATGTATTATAAATTATAGCTATAAACTGTGTAACTGTTTTGTTATCTGATGATAACAAATATTAACGACACAGTAGGGGGCTGCACGAAAGGCACAACATGCCAGATAGTTGATATTCCTCGAAGTGCGGCATACCCGTTCTGAATGTGCGATGGCAATAAAACAATACTTCGCCACGTGATATCGCAATAAACATTCTATTCGACGAAACCGTATTGCGTTATTAAAGCAAAGGAGTAACTTTGTTTAAGAGTTGATCAATAAAGAGTAACATTATGAGCTGAAAACCTAAGTGTAGGGTATACATACTAATTAATAACAAGTTATATAAATATTTCGAACAGAGCTTAAGTCTATAATCAAAATGGTTGATTGAGATGAAGCATTCCTTACAAAGAAAATCCGTTCATTCTTGTAAAATTCAAAAACTTCAAAAGTTTACTTAGTCTTCAAAATCTTAAAATTTAATACAAATTGTGCAGGTTGTATTTATATTAACGTTTAACTTTGAGCGTAGTTGTAAAACAAATGTTTTAAATTGGGTAGTTATCTTTGCATTCATTACCTATAATTTTGTTGAATTTGGACACTTCAAGGGGAAGGAACGTGAGTAATGCACCGGTGCTTTGATAGGCTAGACCGCATTCAACTTCTTGAAATAATAATGAAACTATTCGATTTCCCTCAACGGTTCAGTTCAACGATTTACGACAATTAAAGAAAAAATGAATACTTTGCCCTAACAAAGTAATACATACTAGAAATTCTGGCCGGTATGCGCTCACAGTATGACAGCGGATGGGCTGCACAAATTTATTATGCAATTTAGACGTCTAATGTAACAGTTTACAGAGAGCAAAGGTCTGTGTTATTTCATAAATATTAGTACAGCTCTATTATAATCTAATGGCTAATCGAGAAACTTGTTTTGTCAACAAAAACTTCACGTTTACACAAGATTCAAATGTTTTGTTCTAAAAGACATTGCTCATGTTGCCCCCAGGACAAAGGGGTGAAACAGCTCTCCACTAATAAATAAAACATCGAATTGCTTTTGTAGATATGCGTCTATAAATTTGAATCGTATTCCCCGCAATTTAAATCCCCCGGTAACGGAATCTTGCTACAAACCTCTGCCATCCCGCGCTGTTACAGTACTCATTTCCGTATCCGTTCCCGTATCCACTTCCGTAGCTGCTGTAAGCAGTATATCCTCGAGTGTTGTAATACACATTGTTGTTACAATACACCCTGTTGTCGTGCCACATGTTCCCCTTCCACTTGTCACACTCTTTGTCCATCGTCACTGTAAAATCTCTAGACAAGAGTTACAAACCACAATGTTACGCCTACGTTCGAACAGGGTTTAGGTTTTGTCAAGAAAATTACCTCCCTAATAATTTACGGGATTTCGGAGGTTACGTCCACACAAATATTACAACCGCGTTTCATCCAAGGAGGGATTCGGAGGTTTCGTCCAATCTAATGTTACAAACCACGCAACGTCCAAAAGGAGGGTTCGCAAGTTTCGTCCAAACAAAATGTAACAACCAAGCAACAGCCTAGGAAGGTTCCGGACGTTTCATCCCTACAAATATTACAAATCACTCTATTAAATCCGGGCGGGATTTCGAAAATTTTGATTACACAAATGTCACATACATGATTTCGCCCTCTCGAATGATACAAAACGCACAGCAGAGTCGACGGCCGGACAGATGTGCGACCCGGGCGATACTGACTGAAGGCCTCCACTTCTGGGACTCCGCTACCTGCGGCTGAAAGGGTGTCCCACCCTCACAATGCCGCGGCCGATGCGCCGACCCTCGCAGGCCCTTGGCCCCGGGGGCGATGACTCCTGTCGCCGGCTGTGCGGCTGCGGCTTGCCGGGCCCGCTAAAACGAAATGTCTCGACGCGCGTTAAAATAGTTAGTAAATAGTTTAACAGTTTAAATAGTTACCAAGACTTTGCCGGTAAACCGAAATGGCGAGAGAGGGTAAAGCAATGCTGTATAACTGTGTGGTAGAACGGTGATTCAGTTTTAGGAGTGATAATCGGGTTAAATCGGATTAAACGTACGGTAGGAGTAATTCATGCGTACCACACTGCATACTGGCGGTTCAATCTAACCTGGCTTAAAATGTTTGGTAACCCCAGTACCCAAGACAGCTGAAAGAAACACATAAATGAGAAAAAAAAATATAATTTTTCAATAGCTTTAGATCCAATCGAACAAGATTTTAATCATGGTCAAAATAAAACTGAAGACTTTCTCACAATGGCAAAACCAACTTTAATCTTTGACTTATGCGTAATTACCGCGGTCGATTCTCTATAAACATTTTATATATTTTGCAATAATACTGCGAAACACAATGTTTAGGTTTTTTTAAATGATCTAAAACAAACTTCCATTTTTACTTATACATGATAATTTTAGTCAATTCACCGTATAAAATGCCGCATAAAAAGTCAAGATTTGGTCGTATTTTAATGATTTTTCCACCACTAAATACTGTTGATTATTTAACACCTTACCTAACCTAAAACATATTCTTAATTCAGCCAAAAGATCAGCCCATTAACTAACAACCCCCATTAGCTAGCCTACAACATATTCATTAAAACAGCCATTAGAACAAACAGTTACAACAGCGTGTTTATACACAAACCGATAGTCGACCGTGGCATCGCCGACAGTGCGGGCCAAAACGGGACGAAAAACAACACAAGACACAAAGCGAACAGCGGACACAAAAGCCCGAGGGAAAGTTTTATTGAGGCAACGTCGGGCAGATTGGACACAGACCCCGGGGACCACGGCACAACACACGGCGCTGCGGGCTGCGTCCCCGCCCTGCAGGGAGTAGGGGTGGAGGGAAGGTTCTATACCACTGGAGTAGAGGGTAGGTTCTAGTGGGGGTTAGGGTCTACACCACTGGAGTGGGGGTTAGGTTCTTCACCACTGTAGTGGGGGTTAGGTTCTACACCACTGTAGTGGGGGTTAGGTTCTACACCACTGGAGTAGGGGGTATGTTCTACACCACTGGAGTAATGGGTATGTTCTACACTACAGTGGGGGTTAGGTTCTACACCACTGGAGTAGGGGGTAGGTTCTACACCACTGGAGTGGGGGTATTTTCTACACCACTGGAGTGAGGGATAGGTTCTACATCCCTCCGTATAGAGGGGGGTTAGGTTCTATACCAGTGGAGTAGTAGGTATGTTCTACACCACTGGATTGTGGGTTAGGTTCTACACCACTGGAGTAGTGGGTATGCTCTACACCACTGGAGTGGGGGTTAGGTTCTGCACAACTAGATTAGGGGTGAAAGGCAGGTTCTACACCACTCGTGAATGTTTATGTGGGGGAAACTGGGCGTGACTATGATTTACAGGAATAAAGATGTTGGAAAACTTGTTACTGAAATCCTATACTCTATAACAAACAATGGTTATACAAGCAAAGCATTTCGTCCAAGGATTTTTAATTTTTTGTAATTTGGGTTTTATTACCACGAAGAATCGATTGGAACTGGACACAATTTAAATTGGACATAGGTTTAATAACAGTTTTTTTTCTTGAAACAACAGAAATGATATACTCTAAAAACTTCAACGTCACCTTCAGATAAAAATAATGATATTAAAATAACATGCCCAAGGTTTCATTTGACTTATAAAAAATTAAAAGTAATATTTTACGAAGTTTTGTTTTTGTCTCTCCTAAAATTTACAATCATACATACAATTCCGTCAACAAAGAACCTGCTCCCGTGCCCATCTTTCATTTCTGTGTTTTAGTATTTTATTTCATCTTCTAAAATCACATAATAATGTAAAGCGTAGGAACAACAAGGGAGCGCACACACCGCTCGGCCGGTCGTGGTCGCGCGCACAGAATTGTGGGAAACTCTGCCCAGCACAATTACACCGTTGCTAACGGTGCTTAATGAATGGGTGCAAAAATTGCTTTAATTGTTGTTACAGTCCTCATTACCGTATCGCGGGCTAATTAAAACTCCAAACACATCTACTGGCGGTTCCTTGTGTTGAGTTCAGCGTAAAGGGCACGCGCGGCTGGAATGTTGAGAGGTTTTTATCGTTTGGGTTCATTAGAGGGTTTGCTAATTTTGTGCGGAGAAGTTCGCAAATCCAGGCGATGGATTCATATAAATTTTTTACTTGAAGTCCGTATTTTTAGGGTTTTGGTTTGAGTTATGCTGTGATTGTAACGTGAGCAAGCAATATTGATAAAATTTAAACTTTTCAAAGCAAAGTTGGCTGACTTTTCAAACTTGCGTATACGTACCAAAGAAATGCGTCAGGCGTGAGCCGGTCCAGTACTGGAATGAACGTACAATAATTAGCCATTACTTAGTGGCGTCACAGAGATCCGAACCCAAAAAATCACTGTCCTGGTTACGAAGTCTGAAACTACTAACTGTTCCATTTATTTACGTGCTCACTACACGTAGGGCACAACAAGGGGAACAACGAAACAAAGGCAACAAGCGAAATAAGGGAATAAAGTTCAGTTAAGAGGGTTTCATTTTTAGCTTAAATTTGCTCGAAATCCGATAAACAAGGTGTCGTGTAGTGTCTCCAATGAAAAGAAAAATTAACGTACTGTTGCTAAAATAAAGGGTTGCAAAGTGTTTATTGCGATTCTGGATGCGTTCACTTAAACTTAAGGCATTATGAAAATACTTTGGTCATGTAAGTTTCATTTGAGTGAACATGAAAATCTTTGGAACGACCACATCAAAACTCTTCATATTAACAGCAGATATTAATTTTATTTCGAAATTTATAAAGACGCTCAATGACACCACATAAATATACCCTTACCTGGTACTAAGGACTACCATTTATTTAGCTAGAATTCTTATATAGCCTTAGTTCAAAAAGTTATCGCTTGTGTTGCAGAATCGAGAAAACTGCCGGGCGCGGATATGGCGCGGATACATTCAAGTACCGTGCCTGGTAGACCGAGCCTTGCTCAGAAGTTTACTGTTTCTTTTTCGTTTCAGTCGAGGTCTATGTCTAATTATTATGATCCCTTTAGCTGTCAAAGAAAACGAATGACTGGACAGCTATAGCAAGGTCAAATGTTTGTTTGTTAACACTTTTTGTATAGTTATAATACAGTCAAGTTGCGAATTTAGCAACACATAATATGACCCGTGTAAAATTCCACTAATTCACACTTTTAGGTAGTTAATTAGGTTTTTACTGACAATTTGACCTGCTTGCATTTTTGATTTAATTATTAGAAATTGACTTTGAAAAAAACACTCTGAGCCGTTTTTGAGATAATTATGCAAACAAACTTTGAAGGGAATCTCTGAGCAGTTTTCAAGAGAACTGTGCAAACAAACAAAGAAAGCAAGCATACAATAATGAAGGACTTACATTTGCGACTGGGGCTTGGCTTCCTGTTTTTTCCTTTTCTTGTTGACCCCCGCGGCCACTGAATTCATCTTAGTCCACACCGGGTCCTGGAGGTCACACGGGCCGAGCCTGCAACACAAACGCAAATTATAGTACTTCAAAACTCTCAGAATAATCGTATTTTTGCTTAAAATTATCGTACTCTAACAAAAAACTGCAGGAAACTGGAGATTACACAGGCCGAGCCTGCAACAAAAGCATAGATTACCGTACCATAAATTGCCAGAATTATCGTATTTCCGCTCTATCAAACACCTGCAGGACTGCAGGAACCTGGAGGTTACACGGGCCAAGCCTGCAACAGAATCGCAAACGATCGTACCGTAAACTGACGGAATTACCGTAGAATCTCTTAACATTATCGTACACTGCCAAAAACCCTGCATACGGGCAGAGCCTGCAACACAACCCACATTATCGTGCCATAAACTGGCGGAATTATCGTAGTTCCGCTTAAATTATCGTACTCTACCGAACACCTGCATGATCTTTGGATGAAATTACTCTATTAATGAATAATGTAAGCAAATTTGTGTCAAAAATAAAAATTGTTTAAATTTGAGTTCGTATATTACCATTGAATCTTTAACTAATCTGGAATAAAAGTTAATGTGTCAAATAAAAAAGGGTACACGTCGTAACCACATCATCGACGACACATATTGTGAAAATCCGATAACTGTCATCCGTCTGGATTCTCTGTCGATTCAACAAGCAGGGAACCTTCATTCGCCGGATAACGCTGGCTAATATTATTTATTTTAGACTTAAATAACTGTTATTTTATTTCGACAGTGCTAACAAATAAAATCTTAAGCCAATACTGGAACACGGTAGACTATTACATTTCCCAGTGTACTAACCATAAGTAAATATAAATTAATTACAGTATAAATTCAATAATGTTGTTTAAATGTCTGTTGAAAACCATTATTACTAAGAATTAATTCAAATGGCTTCGTGTTTGACAACGAAATCATTCAACTGCATCTCTGACAACAATATGATAATTAGTGAGACTAGGATTCGGAAACAGCAGGCGAAACGAAGAGAAGAGGCGAGGTCGAGACAACAGCACAGCCAAAGCTCCCCTCCACGATCAGCTGGCGAGACGAGGAGTCAATCAGCTGTGAAGCAAGCACCTGAGTCACTCCTACAGCTGACTCTATCTGATTACCCGGCAAATACGCGGCCTCTTCCCTCCATTCTCTTCTCTCGGATCCCGTGGACTGCGAGTGTAAATAATACCGTGTTTGATGATACACACCCGAACTTCAAAAACTGAACCACTTTAAAAAAAGATCTGAGCCATTTGTCTGTAGTTACACAGTGTTTCACTCCACTCCAAGGGGGTGCATTTTATTGCATAAAATCGACGAATGGATCAATATTGTTTTTTTCGTGAAGTATCATTACCAACACTAACTCTCGACATTCAAACAAATAAATAATCACTAACACACAACAAATCACAAACAACTCTTTATACATTACCATCGCCGAAAGGTTAAGTGACTTAATCGGTTTGTAAGTAAACAATTGTTGCAGATTGTTTAGGGCTTATTACCACATTCAGCTTTTGACTGTGGAGGTGGTAAATTGGTACAGCTTGTAAGAAGAATAATTTGTTATTTACCTTAAAGGGTGCAGTCAAACGAAATAATCCAAACAATTAATAGGTGGTGGTATTGAATGAAGTTTAATACGCAAATCAAATGAAGAATAGTTTATTATCACATGTAGCCTGAATGTGGAGGTGGTGAAAAGGTACAGGTACAGCTTAGCTTATAGGAAGAATGGATTGTCGTTAACCATAAGGAGTACAGTAAAACGAAATAATGAGAATTAATTGGTGGTGGTATTGAAAAGTATGTACTTTTTAATATTCAAATCACATGAAGAATAGCTTATTATCACATTTAGCTTAATATGATAATTAGTGAGACGGAAAAGGTATAGGTACAGCTTATGAGAAGAATGTTTTTTTTTGTTTACCGTGAAGAGTACAGTAAAAGGAAACAATCCAATTAATTAATTGGCGGTGTTATTGAATGAAGGTTAATTCTTTTTTAAATGCAAATCACAAAGTATGTTTGTGTTTTTTTTTACATTTGCTTCACCAGTATATTATTAATTACTACAGTAATAAACTATTATTATATTTTTCAAATAATCCCTAGATCCTCTGTTGTATCCTCAACTTTACTACGGATCTGGAAGGCTGCACCCCGGCTCAGAGACACGGACAAAGGCTCGCCGGTGTGTTTGCAGTTTATATTTACACAACGTGCTGCATTTAGCAGCTCGTGCGTGTGCGTGTGCGTGCGTGTGTGTCCCGACCTGCCCCAACCGTAGCGACGCCGCCAGACGCGGTCGATGTGTGGCGTCGCGACGCGGCGCCGCCCTCGCTATCGACCACGGAGCGACGTGGACGCTGGGCGGTGGCGCCTGAACTGGAACTGTAGTAGGGAGGATGCAGGATACGTAACTGAGCCAAGGGGATAGGTACGACGACGTGAATAACGGTAAAATAGAGATTTGCTCGGTTAAAAACGGCGGACGGGATTTGGATCAATGAGATACGGAATAAGTGAACGTGTCGTTGCGAAAGAAATTAGTAGAGTGTGTTGGATGATTCTGCGGAGGGGTGCGAGAGGATGGCGGTAAACGGAGACTAGAAGATAAGAAGAAGGTTTCTGGATTAATGTGGTGGTGGGGCGATTCGGATGTTAAGATACGGATTCCTGGAAGAATTGGGAAAAAGTGGTAGTAGGGTGTGTTGGATGATTCTGCAGAAGGGTTGGGTGAGGATGGGTGAGAACAAAGACGGTCAAGAGGTCAAAGACAAAGACGGAGGATGCCTGAAGAGGTCAAGATTGAGGCGTTCAAAGATGAAAAAACAATAAGGGAAAAAAGGAGTTTTCGCCAATAAAAGTAAATTAAATTGTTAATCCTTTAAAACCACTTCACGAGGTGATAATCCTAGTCTACAGTTGATGGCTGATTTGCCATGAAATCATAACGAGATATCAGTAGTAGAGTTAAAAACTAAAGCCTTTTAAAATCGATGACGTTTTAAGCCACCTATAATCATAATTTATCACAACACACGTGACAAAAATAACTATGACTCCTACTCGGGACTCCTAGCTTCCATCCACACACAAAATACAAACAAGCCCAATGCCGGATTATGATTACCAAACTCATTGCACAAAAACGTTCCATTACTTCCATCGAGTGACAAAAACATAAATGCCATATTCGTAAAAAAGATTATCCACAGGTTATTTATTCCTTATTTGCAATATAATCCAAACAAATTAAATCATTAAGAGGGGGCTCCAGTCACGAAAAATATCGTTTACCTGCTCCTCCCAAAAACCCAAAGTTAATTTCTAAATTCGGTACAGCCTCTACCGCTCAACCAAAATCGTTAATTGTTAGCTCATTTGAAAGGGCGCAAAAAATAATCTAGCGATTTTACTGAGCAGAATTTTGATATCACATCTAGATTAATTTATAAAAAATTCCAAAAATCTATTTTTCATCATACTGTCCGGAAAGCAGCCTTTTTTAGTTCTCTAAATCGTACGCAAAATGATCGTTTTTGGATCACTTCGAATAGGAGTACTGAAAAAACATATGGTAAATTTTGCCGTACTCTGATGTCAAAATTTGTTTATTTTACGTTTGAAAGGTTGAACGATTTATTAACTTGTGTTTGTAAACAACTAACAGATGTGTAAATGACGGTGACTGGTTAACCTCAAAATTATGTAGTCTACTTTTTTAACGATTAAATGGTTATTTATAAATAGTGATGAAAATAGTTGTTCATCACACGGAGCAAAAGTGTCTCCTTGGTCCTCGATCGCATTTCCAAGCTCGGCTGCGCCTCGCCTGTAAATTACGATCTCGTACCATAAAGAGCCACTTTCGCTCCTAGTGATGGAAACTCCTATTTTGCGGTTTTTAACAACCAAACAAAAAACTATCGAAATTCTCCTCACTGGAATCGCTAGATAATCTTTTGTTCTTTCATATGAGCTATAAACCAACAATTTTGGTTGAGCAGTTGACGCTGTAACGAATTTGAGAGTTAACATTGGTCTTATGGGAGAAGATAGTCGCGCGGGACTGGAGCTTTCTCTTAAAACGACAGCTTTACAAGCAAATCGCCAATTAGCCTAACGTCGACACAAAGCAAACACGTATACGCGCCAGAAGGCGAAGCTGATGTAAACACGTACACTGACTGACAGGTAATTACGAACTGCATGTGATATCCGGCCCGCCTGCACTTCACGGCGTACATACTGCTCTTGCATGTCAGCCGAGCGCTGCAAAGGTAGGTAACTCTTGGATAATTAGTTTTCTAGGAAATACGGGAGACTGCGTGTCTGGGTTCGAGTATTCACATTCGATTTGAAAACACTAATAAGATGTAAAAAAAGTCTATAAATATGTAAAAGTATGAAAAACATGCGTAGCGAAGAACTGAAAAATAAACAACAGTTTTAAAAAGTATACATACTAACAGAACACCGAAATACTGCGATTAAATCAATTTTCCTATTTGTTGACATTTGAAAAGTTAATGAACGATGGAAGATAATTAAAGTTATTTAAGATAACGTATTTATAGTAACGAAGGTTTTATTAGTTTTGTGAACGTATTGTTTACTAAACAGCATTTGTTTTCAGATAAATTTAGTAAATAAAATATAAATGTTTTTATTTTATGGAATGACCACGTCACCTTGTTTACAAAAGTTCTTACTAATATAAGGAACTTTTTGCTTCTACACTCAAGGTAATATCTTTGAGGATATTTCATATTTGCAAGCTGGAATTAAACAAATAGCTATATTAACTCGATTTTAAAGTTAAAGGTTTTGTAAAAAGCTCGTATTGGCACCTTATTTATATTGATCTTACAATTTATGAATAAAATGAGGTAACGTTTTCAAATCGGCCATGGAAAGCTCACAAGCGAATACAGTTACAGTGGTAAATACTATACATTTTCCCACATGGTATAGCAATGAAATAATTCATCAATAAAAAAAATAGTAACTCCTTAAAACGCAAATACTTCACGTTAAATAAGGAATTATAGCAAAAACATTCAAGTTAAACTTGACCTGTACGCCATCGTATTCAATGGGGCCACCACTGCAGTGCTGGTGGGGGTTGTGGGGGGGTCATTCGACTTACCGTAGTGGCCGTAGGCAGCAAGCACGCATAGGCCAAGTTATCGCCAATAAATACTGCGGCTGCAATCATACAGTGGTCAGTTCCGTCGGGGAGGGGGGCGGGGGGGGGGGGGGTGAGAACTGCGGAACAACGCTTCGCACAGCTCGAGTCAAATGATGTGGTCATGTAGGCTGTCCATAAGCACAGTGCATAAAATTAACATTAGTCTTAGGGCCACGTATTTTAACTCGGCCTGCATTTAATAAGGGCGGTCAGAGCCACGTAATTTGACAAGGTCTGTACTTGATCGACGCTCAGTGGTAACATCAGGAATGTATTACGAGCTATTCCAGCATCTATTGTTGACAGTCACTATCGCCATTTAGTTCAAGCAGCGAATAAAGTACGAGTCGCATTGTTTCAACTTGACAAGGTCGCAGTGGCACTTTCTTTGAGGGTTGGGAAACGCTTCATTGGAAAACTATATAAACCCTACTGGACGTGGCGGGATTTGAAACCGTTACCTTAATACATCGATACTTCTTAAGACCGGTACGTAGCACTGGCTGCGTATTTTAACCGGAATATGAGTGAAGGATGAGTGTAGGGTCATTGTGGCGCGATCTTGTAGTCTTGTTACTGACCTGTTGGTTAAAGATCAAGACTAACCACGAAGGCGGCAAAATAGTTTAAAATTATTATATTAGAAAAGGAGAAAATAAACTACTTATTCTTACCTTACTTAGTTTTTTTTCAATAACTGGTAGAAATTATTCAATAAATAAAATTTAAAAGCGACATTAATTAGTAAGGCTTTCTTTTTTAAACTATTTGGAAAACAAATTACAACCGTCAGTTCTAACCCCATCTCAATTCCGAGTTGAACACGACACAAGTAATACACAGTTTGCCTCGGGCACCAACGACAACGACAATCGTTATCATTGCAAGTTATGCAGTTTAATCTCAACTGCAGATGAAACTGCACCGCCGCGATAGCAGATGCACCGCTTTCGTAAGTGCATATAACTGCATACAACTGCAGATACGACTTCCTAAAGTCCTGAGGACGTCGCGCCGGCGGCATATAGTGGCTTATCTACATTGGATAAGGGTTAAGTTTTGACAAATGCGTCGTTTCGTGTTTATATCAAAACTGTCGCAATGTGCAGGGGGACTATTTTATTGATGTGGGTTACTTCATGGTTTGATAGGAAGAGGGTTCATTATACAGAATTACTATTTCACAATTACATTTATGAACCATTACCTTGCACTAGCTAGTTCACATTTGTACATAGGTATTAATCAAAATGAAATAAAACCCTGCAATGTATTATGTAGTCTAATTTATGCAGTACATTATTGAGTGAAAATTTCTTCTAAGTTTCTAAGGTAAAGAGGGAAAATTTGACAAAAGTTTTAGAGTTAAATAAAAAATGAGGTTTATTTCTTTGACAGGTCTCCTGGAAATTCCAGTGAGTGAGCTGATTTTATTTTAAGCTCTGTTCGATAAAAAGATTCTTGTTAAATATATTTCATGGTTCAGTTGTAACGAGAACATTTTGAAAATATCGCGGAGGGGTTTTCTTTCAATCTTGACCCAAACCGTCGGTAACCATAATGTTTAAATAATGTTTTCAGGTGTTAAAAACCTTTTTCTCGATTCTACTTATTCCACAGAAATAATTTAAAGCCGGACAAACGACTAACCCTGGCGATAATCACAGCCCGAAAACCCGCAGTTACACGAAGCCACGGCGCCGCTGTGACGACCGCCTGCCGATCCGGCGATACTGCCCGCCCGTCAGCCAATCAGCAGGGTTTGTCTGAAGGCGCTCACCACTCCACGGCCACCGGCCTCAAAGACTCTACTCTCGCTGATTACATGGCTATTGTCGGGCTGATGAGGTAAACTACCCGACTGTTAACTACTTATACACGCTACTAGGCCCAATGCTAAAATATCCAATGCTTAAGGCCGTGTCACACATGGCGAGTTTACTCGTCGCTATTAGTCGCCGCTACTTTAGTCGCCACTACAGCTCGCAGGCTTAAAAAACACTTGCAGTCACACATAGCAAGTTAGTTATAGCGGATACTTCCGTCACAGTATAAGTTCGTTAGTTTCCAATTCATTAACTAACTCCTGGAATGCCTGTTTTTTGCGTCTCTTTTTAAATAATCTGCAGACCTAATGTCCCAAAACACTCGAACTTTCTGTAAATATTTAAAAATGAATCAATGAAACAATCTGGTCACTTGACCACTTCAAAATCTCTGTCATCTTACAAAATACGAAATAAAATCAATAATAAACAAAAACACTTGTCTAGCACCCTCCAAACCAAATCTGACAACAAAGACGCGAACGTGTTGTAGACAATCAACTACTAAAACACACCCTGTCACATGTAGCGACTGGGGTAGTTTTTGCTCGCCGGCGTGCAGAACACGTGACGTTTATGACTTTCAAGGCCGGCTACTAGCGACTACTCGCCCCAAAAGTTAAACACGTCCGACTTTCCTCGCGAGTAAATTTTCAGTCGCTGGCGAGTGCTAGTCGCCGCTACTTACTATGTCAAACATGGCTATTTGTAGCCGCTATTCTAGTCGCGGCGAGTAAAGTCGCCATGTGTAACACGGCCTTAATATGGACGATTTGGGCTTGGGCCACATAATTTGATCCGGATTGTATTTGAATGGCTCACTACAGTCCCAAGTATAGAAACGTCGCCCTGTATATTGTTATCGTAAACAACTGAGTTATACCCTTTGAAGTTTACAATTATAAGAACTGAATTACGGTCCGAATACAACCTTACAAATGCATTTTTTTTAATTGTGTCTGAAGACTTACCGCCTGCTCTTTGGTTGCATATGAGGTTAGAAGAATTCAACTATTAGCTATATGAACCCAACAAATGGCACTCATCCCCGTAAACTACCTGACTAACTCAAAAATAACTCCTAATTACATATAAGGATCCACGGGTCCAAGGCACTGTTTTGACGAAATCTGACAAGCAGATTATACCACAAGCCTGTTTTACAATGCTGTTTGTTCCTTACAAAGCATAAAAAAATCTAATTCTTACACCCCCTACTTTTTTTGTAACTTTCAGTCGGAAACTTAATAGACCACCAGTTTTATCAATTGCTTAAGAAGCAGAAAGTTGAGTAGAAAAATTTTGGAAATCGTGATTGATCATTGGTGGCGGACTAAGACCACTATTCACTCCAGGCGCTACTCTTGACGGCACTACGCCCTACGCGCCGTCCGCAGTAAGGCAATCAGTCGAGTTTGTCTGAAGGCGCTGCAGCACTGTGCTCCACGGCCACTGAGCTGAAAGCCTCACTGATTGCACGCCCGTTGTTAGTCTGATGAGGCCTCTCAATGGTAAATTACCTGATGGCTAACTACTCGTTATACAGGCGACGGCTGACCACCGCGTTACGGCGTCTTGTGTGCGGCTGTCGTAGCGTGGCGGGATTGCCCCTGTAATTAGTGCGTGGACCGAGCTTCGCTTCTGGAAAGTCCCATCGATTCGGTAGCCCCAGTGGAGTGGAATCGATTAAATGAAACGGTTCCAGACGGTGGGAGAGTGTTTGTATGAATAACTCAGGAAATATACTAAGACTTCAATGAGCAATTTTTGATTAAAATTATTTTTATCCTTCCATAAAACGATCAATCGAGGAATTAATTTGGAAATTTATGGGGTTTATTGACTTTGATGTCCGTCTACATCATGGGGATAATAAATTAGCTAAAGCGGGGGTTGGACATATCAATTACGTTTGCTAAAAATTGTGTCAAAGTTGTTAAACTAGGCCTAGAAGTTTAGATTTTGATTTTTGTATACATTAAATGACGCAAGTTTTGCCATCACAAGTTCCACAGCGTTTTTGAATCTGCTGCATAACTAGATAATTACCCACTACTACAATTTAGAGGGCGATTTAAAAACTCTGCTCAGAAAATCAATTGAACGCCCCTTCATATGAGATGTTTCTGTAAATAAAAGCATATGATACATAAGAAGTTAAACCACAACTAATTGTAACTTCCTTTTATTATATTTAGACGGAATTTCCTCCCCAAAACCCAAAGTCCAAGATCAAACCCCCCTATGATCCACCCAAAATAACAATCATCGCGGAAAATATGCCATAATTCACTAAACAACCAGCGATTGGCCAATCGCGGAAGACATTGCCGCAACCGCCTGTTAGTGTGTGGGGAAGGCCGCGCCGGCTGCCTAACTAGGCCAATGTTAGGCGCTCCTGACCTTGTGTGGTTGCCGCCGCGGCCGCCGCGCCGCGCCACCGTCGCGCGCTGTTGCCGTCACCGCGGCGGGTTGCGCAACATCGGCAACACTGGCGCCTCATGCGGGTGGCGTACGATTCGCCGGGAAATACGACGATTTTTGGAGACATTTGTATCGATTTGTTTGGAGGAGAGATGTTACATTAAAAGCAACATTTTTTTAACTCGAGGTGAAAAAAAACATGTGTGCAGCAAAACGTGACAAGAAATTCTGGCTCACTACTTAGATAACATTATAGGCACCGGGAAGAACAATATAATTCTGTAGTAGCAACGCCCAGCAATTTTTTTTGACAAACCAACGATTTTTCAACCAATTTTTATATCAGCTAGAAAGTTTTAAACATGTCGAATTTAAAACGCCAACAACCATAACCACCAATTGGGAAACTAGAACGCACCGACAAGCTTGCAAAATCCATATCTCAGAAACACCCGATGATCAAACAAATTCCCAGGTCGCAACGCCGCTGAGTCACACACCCGCTGGAAGTACTGAAATCGTAATCAAAATTTCGCCGTCGTGGACCTCGATGCGATGACGCGAGTTGCGCAAGCGGAGGAAAGGAGAGGAAGGATACGAAAGTGTTGCAGGGGAAGTGACGGGCACGTAACTAGGCATTGACCCAGATTGGCAGCACTGCGAGTGTGACTGCCGCTGCCGGCGCGGTGGCAAACCTGTTTCCGGTATTCCTTTGTCGCCGCGGATTGCTGTCGGCTCCTCGTTCTGCTGGCTTCGCGGAGTGTCGAAGGTGTGGAGTGGACCGCGGAATGGGTGTGTTTCATTTCCGGGTTCCGGGAAAAAATGATTAGGGCGGTTGCCGAGTTTATGGATTGTACCTAGACACTGCGTGATTACGATGGAATTATGTGACATCTTTACATGTTTATAATAATTAATTGAAAATCGTGTCATGCACTCTAAATATGCTACTGTTTTTTTTAAGTTTGCAGTAAATATTTCAAACCAATCATCATAATTATTTCACAAATATACATTACTAATATTTTTGAATCAATCATTTATGGAAAACTATCCCTTAAAGAAAAAATTACAAACACACAAAATGGTGTAGAAAATAGCACGATTAATCTTTAAGTGGCCTGTTTTCAATTGCGCCATTCTAGCGGTACTCAGTACTGTTCTCAACCACATAGTTACATGAAAGCAGGGACGTAAAAATGTATTTATTTTTGATTGGGGAAATATCCATAAGATTACCCTCACGTATGCAATAAGTTCAGTGAAAATAACAATGACTGAGGCAGCATACCAACGGAGCCTCACACCCACAGAGCGACTCTGTGCTGAGAGCTGAGAGCGAATGCTGTATGCAAATAAACCAGAAGGGAGGAGGGGGGCCTGGGTATGAAAGTGAAATGGGACGCGGGCCGTACATAACAGACAGGTGATCTATTGTGTCAGCATCCACGGCCGTGTGTAGACGAGTTGTGCTTACTTGGTGGATGCACAGAGAAGAATCAAACGAAGGTCGCTTTTAAATGGGCCTTTTGCGCCCAAGTACTATTTACAGTTAAATCTAGTTACGGTAACAGTTAAGTTACTGCTAGTTACTAGTTACAGTAAAGTTCAATTAGGAGAGGGCAGCGACGGTGCTGCTCTCTTGCGCAGTTCTTGGTGGATGCACAGAGAAGAACCAAACAGAGGTCACTTTTAAATGGGCCTTTCGTTGCGCCCAAGTACTATTTACAATTAAATCCAGTTACGATTACAGATAAGATACAACTAGTTACTAGTTACATCCAGTTACTAGTTACAGTAAAGTCCAATTAGGAGAGGGCAGCGACGGTGCTGCTCTCTCGCGGAGTTAATGGTAAAAAGTCCTCGACACAGGTAGGGCAACGCTCGACACGCCCTGAGCGCAATATTAGAAGATACCTCTGTTTGAATCTCCTCTGTGGTGGTTGGCTGTACTTTGAATATCCACACTCAATAGTATAAGAGTTCCCGATATCAAAATACTATAACTTTAAGTCAAATAAGATTTCCTTGGTTACGTGGCTACACTCAATTTCAACAGCCTTGGCACCTGACGAACTAGAGAACCCTTGGTCTTGCAAGCGAGATCTCCTAATCCTTTAGGTGCCATGGCCGTTTGGTACCGTTGTGTCATCATTCATGGCTGCTGTCCGTACAGATGAGTTAAGCTCACAAAGCGCTTGGATATGCACTCGACAGCAAATGTGTACAGATGATTTGTTCTTACGTGGTGGCAGGGTATGCACTCAATACAAACTATCAAACATCGACGGGCTCGATATAAAAACAAAGCATTATGGGATTAACCCTCCATTATTCTCTCAAGATTTCCTCCTTAGATACCGGTAATTCACCCACTTCACTCCGTCTTGTTGGAGAGGCGTCGAGTGGTTCGGCGAGGAAGTTACATTTAATCCTACATTACAGTTAATGAACACAGATATCAATGCAGAGCCCGTGACCTTGCAGACTCCTGATAGCTGCAGCCGCAAAGTTACGCAATCGTCTGCGAAAGGCCGTACAGTTCCGTTGAAGGGTTTAACAAACAACATAGGTCTCAACAACATCACTTCGTTAAGTGACTTCTCGGCTAGGAAGTAATTTGCACGAGTCTTTTTGAGGCCATTCTCTCAAACTATGGAAGTTGATCTCAAACAAATAATCTTAGCTACCATAAATTAATTATTTGGGAATTTTTTATTTAACTCAAAGCAAGTTTACTTTCAATTATTTTTTATCCAAAAAGCCCAAATTATCCATGAACCTTTTGAGACAACCATAGTTCTGAAAACCATCATCAACCCTATACTTAAATGACAGGTCTCTATGAGAAATTTCCAGGAAAACATTATTTTTTTGATAGAATTTCCCCTAAGGGCACGAATATAAAGAAAAGAGCTGTAGAATTTGTTTAGGTTAACAGTTATTATTTGTTTACTTTTCCCGGCGAAGCGGCACACCATCAGCTAGTTTGATATTTCCCGAACAATATATACGTCAAGCTATCAGACATCTAAAGCTTTCACAAATAACGTGAATATGTGTACAGATACCGAAACAAACATTCAGAAACTAGGTCAACGAAATCTCACTATCACCTCTCCTAAATAAAAAAAGTTGCATAATTTTTCAAATTAACTGCAATCGAGGACAGCGTTAAGAGCAAATTATCGGCAATAAACGTTGTTAAAGTGAAGTACTTGAACCAAGTAGCAAGGCTAAGATGTATTTGATAGCGTCCGCTTATGTGTTCTGTTACGTGATTATGTACGAGTATAAGCTGTAAAATTACATCAGAAGCCTTACAACTGGCCGTTACTGAGCGAATGCTTACAAATAGACTGTTTAAAGCTAAACCGCTACTCGACGACTGCAACACGGTAGTTGGAATACGAATAATGGCGAGTTATTTATTTTGTATGGGATAAGATTTTACATATGAACAGTTAGTAAGCAGTTCTTAAAAAGTCGTCTCCTGTTAGCGATGATCTACTTTGATTCAATGTAAAATAACGAGAATGTTAAGGACACACCCATCTCATCACAAATCTTTAAAATCCTTGGACAAGGAAAAATTGTATTTATAGGTGTTATTGTTGAATTGTTAACTGAATTGTAAACAGTAGTAAAAAAATATTTAAAAATCAACTTTTTTATTTACTTTTAAATTTTCTTGCAAGGATCAAAGTAGAAGTCCCAGCGGATAAAATATTAATAAAACGTAAATTATTTAATTAACAAAATTATTACCAAGTTAGGATCAAAATAACTTTTTAGAGATGGATTTCACAAGTTGTACCTCGACACTATATCAAAAACGAGGCATTATATTGTAATCAATCTTACTTAGCGCCCAGAGCCCCATTGGCTGTATAATAGCATAGCCGTGTCAAGCATTAAGTAAGAGGTTCGCCGTGTAGTTGTTTGTCGGCGAGCAGCTGAGGCCGGGTTGGGTTATTTTCAAAACTCGCCATTGGCCCACTTCGCCGAGGCCGAGCGGGTTTCCGGGTCCCCCCTCCCCCCCCCCGCCCCACCCGGCGGACTACACACGGATTGACTGACACTTGTCTTGTAGGCCTTGTACGCGGGTTTGAGCTTATCGTGTAAAACATCGGGAAAAAGTGTACAGACGGGGTTCTATTTGTACGCCGCGCCGGAGGTCCTGCGAAAGTTGTTCATATGAAATTTAACATCAAAACACATTAAAACACGCCGGGTTTACTTAGGCGTCACCAAATTGCAACTCATAAAACTTATACGGCTGGTTCTTAAGTCACGAAATCATTATGTAAAAAAACTGTTTAAGTTTTAAGGTAACAATTTTGTGCCAATTCATATTTATAACTAATGAAACAAAAATGCTATTTTATTCAGTTTTGAGAAGTCTGAAAGATGAATACACCACAGTAAATTATGTCATTGTATAAATTTTCTCTTTTTCGAACAAAATCTAAAATCCTGTTAAAATCTTCTATGATAGTGACCCAGTACAAAGCGTTAAAAAAATTATAAAATAATCAATGAGAACTTAAGTGGGATGAAAAATTCACATAGAATCTGAGTAGTTTCTTACCACTGATGCTCTGTCTTTGTCATTAATAAAAAAAACATACATTAAGTTCTAAAATAAATACTTGTTTGCTTCCAACATAGATATAAAAATTGAAAATCTTTAAAAAATAGTTTTAATTATCTGTTATCGAAAACTACAGTCGCTATAAATTCAAACCAGAAAAAATATCAAGCACATTTCAAGAAGGAGGCTGAGAAATACCCCCTCAACCCTCACCCCCTTCATTCAGGTCGCGTGCATTCTGTCGTTCTTCACACTGCGCCGTCATGCACTGAGCTGCCACCCGCTTGTCATGTTGCCCCAACACTCAGGTGTCACGCAAAAAGGCGCTCTCGCTTTGACTTCAGCCTGACACCCTTCAATTTATGATTGAATTTTTTGACACTTGAAACGGACTCAGATTTTACTGGATTTGAGTTAAAAGTATTTCATTGTACAATCGAACCGTTTAAAATGTTAAATTGCATTTAAAATGTCGACCTATTTCATGTTTTTTCTTTAAGGATTTCAATTTACAGTAATTCGTTATTGAATCTTTTAAGAACTATTTAAAAATGCTAACGAAATAAACGAAACCAAAACTTATAGGGAAATGTCACAATGAGTCACTAAGTGTTAATTCTTGTGGATATTACTTATGAAGCATATTAGAATAGTCAAAACGGAAAGTGCTGATCGATAGCTAAAATATGGGCTGTTTCAGTCTTAAATAAAAATCCATAAATTTCTCAAGTCGTGCTTTCACGAGGCAAATATTTTCAATGTCCCCTAAAAAATAAAAATAAATACGACGCAGTTGCATCTGATGAAAAATCAGTTTTTCTCATGTAGTATAAATTTTTGTTATATATTTTTATTCTTTTAAATTATTTTTCCAGACCATTAATGGATGATAAATTCCACCCACAGTAAGCAGGGTAGGACCTCCGGTATACATGTAATCCAGATATGGAATCCATTGGCAATGTATATATTAAAATGTGCTAAGATATGTTTCATGGGCTAATTTGTTCTTTTAAGGTGGCATGTTGCATTAAGTCAGTTGTTTTGTTTTCATTGATGTCGTATTCATTTGATTGAATACAAAATCAACATTTGCAGAACCTTTCGATTCAGTTATTTTAAGCTAGGGTAGGATAAATCATACAATATAGACAATTAAAATGCAAACAGGAGAAAAACAAAAACTCAAAACAAGAAAACTAAATTTTCTCACAAGGTGGTATGACATATTTTTTCACAACAATCGTTCGAACCCCGGTTGAGCATTACATTTTTAATACCCCCTATAAACCAGGTTTTGTTTTACAATTTACGACCCAATTCAAAAATTCCCATCCGGCCTCCGATTGGGACCGTCCATCCGGCGATCCCGAAGACATAAACAAATCGCCTAGTGTCTGGTGGAAACGGTAGACGACTTACGTAAGGCAGGTGAAGGGGGGGTGTAGGGGGGGAGGTCATGAGACCCCAGCCGTGGCTTTGACCCCGCAGTATGTATGACCGTGTCACTCGTCTGAGAGATCGATCGATGAGTCGATATGTGGCTCTCGATATATGACTATCGATATCTGTCGGAGTTGCTTTGGTGCCACCACCCACGCTTACGCTGCTATTAAATCTTAGATTCTAAAAGGAGATTCAACGGCGATGCGAGTGGGTACAATAATTATCTACGGTTGGTTGTGGGAGTAGTTCAGACAGCAGTTATTTTGTTACGTTAAATGGCATTGTGTTTGTTTTGTTCCTAATGCCCTTGATGACATTTAATTAAAACTGAATTTTCTTTTTGTGATTTATCCGCACAAATTTAGAGGTACGATTTTTTCAAGGTAACAATCAAAGTTACCTAAATAACTTTCTAACGTCTGTTTTACCTCCCATAACAGGACATAGTTTTAGCAATTTATCAGTTGCTATAGGCTATTACTGACGAATAGGTAAACACTGTTTTCCAACTTTCAAAAATTAATTGACCCCACTAAACGTCTGTTCTCTCTTCTACCCTACTTCAATATGACTCACATATACGACCATTTCAAACCAATGAACAACCAAATCGAATGATTTCAGTGGGTGACCAACACGGATGTGCGGTCTGAATCAAGAATAATGTTAATTTCAGAATTAGACTTATAGGCAACCTAAGCCACGTCATTTCATGCAACCTTTATCTTCGCGAACAGTCCTTCTCCCATCGCCCACGCCAACCGTCGACTCCACTCACTTCATTGGCTTACGCAACCCGCAGTTGACAGGTATTAGTTTTTGTGGAAGCGCCGGTGTTACACAATAGTTCACCTTGTGCGAACAAGACCAGCCAACGGCGACTTAGCGGCGAGAATCGGCAAAAACAAGTACAACTGCAGGCGACTTCCGCACAATAATAACGAATTGAAAATTGCAAGCGACAAAATAATGTCTTTCGAAGATTTTTCCTCGCTAAAATAGGATCAATCGACTCGCTTCGAGAATTTCTTTGCGAAGAACTTTCCTTATCGAAAGAGGATCAATAACTGGCTTTGGGAATTTCTTTGCAACCGGAGAGTTTCCAATCAGCGAATAAAGCGTTAAGTTGTTAGGTAGAAGGTGATTGATCAAAGTTTTGTATCAGAAGAGAGTTGTTAACGTTTTACACCATTGCCAATAATTGCCAACAGAAGCGTGGGGTTGTTACCCTCAGAGCAGTTTGCATTCTGCGTCACTGATCGACTGTCAAAGGCCTTTGCTGAGTGCAACGCGCTCGACTGAATAGGTACTAACATAAATCCAATCAAAGATAATTCTTAATATGTAATTTTTCACCCAAAAGAACACAGAATCACTGTAAAGCCTTCAAAATTAGTTGGACAAATAAAGAACACCCCATGTTACATTATACACCATGGTATAACGCTACCATACCGGTAGGGAAGCTAATTCCCATGCTTCCTTTCACAGATATGTTGCCATGCCAATGTAGACCTAAAGCAAAATTAAGACTTGCGCTTAAAGATATAAGGATTTATTTATTTTTATCTCCTGACATTAAGACGACTTGATTTTGTGAACTGTATAAACAATTAAACATGATACGCACTAGACATTATGTTAACTTGTTTAAATGCTTGCCCTTACATGTCTCAGAGAACCGAGGATAAAATCAAAAACTGACTGGATAGCCGAGTGGATAAAGCGCTCACCTCATAACCTGAGGGTCGCCGGTTTGATTCCTGACCCATGACAGGATCAAAACTGGGTTCAGTTGCCATTTGTGATGGGCTGTGAATTAATTATGCTATCTGACAAAAGGTCGCCGTAGATAGTAACAAGACCCGGGTTTGGACCGTTCCCGATCAAAACAATAAAAAATACTACTGGCGTTGAATTACACAAAATACGAAAAATACCCTATGTAACTTAACTAGAGATCTATAAACACATAAAATCAACCTGGAATTACAACAATGATTATCGCGCCATTCCAGACACTGTTCCGTGTTCGGCGCTAAGGTAGTTTACAGGTCCGATCAGTCGACGTGACCTAGGCCGTCCATAAGCCCAATTAAAAAATTAAAATTAGTCCTAGGAGCGCATTGGGCCATGGAATTTGACTCGACACGTTTCCACGTGCACTCGGGGCGTCAGAATTAGCGCCGGGCGGCCGCTGTCCACGCGCGCACGTGACTTTCGCTCTCGAAACTCTCGTTGACGCCGCGCGGGCACTCGCAGTCGAACACCGCAAGGACACTGGGAACGTGGCACGGTTGTGAAATATACATGCATAATAACTCGCTACGTAGTGTGTTGTAGATTAGAGTGTAGCATAAATAAAATATTGGGACCAAAAGCCGATCAAGCTGCTTAGCGAAGGCGCTTTTTGGTTTTAGGGCTTGCTTGGTTCTCAGAGGGTCGCCTGTTCGATACCGAACTACATGCAGACAATTAGGAAGTTTTATGCTGAATTGTTCGTAATTTTACCTCGAAGTTGCAGCTCGTAGGCCGCTGAAATGCACTATGTCGATTTTAACGTACGAAAAGTTCGTAACAAGGCCCGTGTTTGTCCAGTTTCCTTCCTACTATAACTTACGCCTATTAGCCTATAGGAACAACGCTGGGAAATAGCCCATTACAAATTCTTCAGTGATTAATAAAAATGTATACGTTTTGATACGCCACAACTCTAAACCACAGTACGTACCAAAGAAGAAAAGTTCGTTGAGCAAACCATTTTACTTGCTTAATAACACAGACAATTCGATGTTATATCACGCAATCCATCTACCATTGAGAACAAAAAAATTAATTGTTTAGGCCATTGAGGCCTATACAATGACTAAACATATTTCCCGAAATGATAAAATAATCGCAATTCCGTCCCCGCCCCATTTAATGGCCTTGCAGGCCCATTTGGCCTTGATCGCCCGACAACAACCCCACGCAAACAGACACGTAACTGACGTCTACACGACAAACCTATTCGGCCAACTACACCCCAGAAAGCCACTCTCCTAGTTAAGTTAGTAATGGTGTTCAGTGACACTGGGGAGCGACTATCCTTGTTAGTATCTGGTGTTAAGTAAGAGTGGGGCAGTGACTATCCTTATTAGTAAAGTTCGCGCACGATATCTCCGTCTATGGCTGATTCATCTGTTGCAAGGCGCAGGGCGGAGGGGATACTTTTCTTTAAAAAATTGTTCTCTGTTTGTCAAACGTTGTGTTTACCAAATTCATATTGTTGAAAATATCATATGAACCGCGTAGAAGCATAGTAGTCGCGTCTATGGGACGGAGATATAATGCGCGAACTGTACTTGGTGTTCACTTGGGAAGTAACTTAGTGTTCTGAGACATTTTACACATTATTATATTTATAGAGAAGTGACTATCCTAGTTAGCTCTAGGATAGCCACATTGACAGTGGGGAAATGACTATCCTATCCTAGTTAGAACTTGGTTCGATGACAGTAGGGAAGTGACTATCCTAGTTAGTACTTGTGTTCACTTAGGAAGTGACTTGGTGTTCAGCGACAGTAGAGAAGTGACTATCCTCGTTAGTACTTGGTGTACAGCAACGTGGGTAGGTAACCATCCTACTTGGTGGTGTTCATTGACAGTGTGGAAGTGACAATGCACTATGTGTTCAGTGACAATGTGGAAGTGAAGTGACTGTCCTACTCAATACTCGGTGGACAGCGACAGTACTGAAGTGAATGCAGTTTCCCCCTCCACCTCCACAGTTGGCGGCGTATAACGGAAACAGGAAACCGGCGACTTTCTTCGACTACCGGTACCGCTATGTCTGTACGGCAACGCAGCGACTGGGGAGTTGGGGACGCAAGCCGAGTTACTGGAAGAATTGAAGGGAATTTGTGAGTCAAGTTCGCTGTCGCTTGGATGGATTTGAAGATATAATCTTATCATCTTTGGAAATTATGTAGCATATATTATTTAAATTTACAATTATTAAATTTTTTATATTATTTAAAATTTCAATCAGCAGATTTATCTGACGTTATTCTATGGGATCAGTACCCCATACTACAATCCTATGGTAATAAAAAGGTAGGAAACCTGTCGAGAATGAGTTTAAACCATAGGGTTGTCAATACTGCAGCAATGTTTGTACTGGACACGATAATAAAGCTGGCGAGAAAAATTAGATTAAAATAGGGGAACACTAAAAACTTCTTTAGCCCAATTAAAACAAAAAGCTGATAACAATCACAAAAGTGAGAACCTATGGTAATATCTAGGCTGTAATTTTTCCGTGTGTGCATTATCGTTCTCAAAAGAACAGCCCTCGCTTAATCCTTTTAATAAATTCAACCCCCGTTAACAACGCAATCCGTTGAGCCCCGCAACCTTATATTTAATCCTTTTAACTAATTCCACTTCTGTTATCGGCCATTTTATCCGAATTTAAGGAAACATATGAGGAGTAACAAATGAAATGGAAAAGGTATGTTTTACTTTAACCTACCGAGGGATTATCACATTATAGAGATTAAAAATGTAATCATACTTTTTAATTAAATATGAGTCTGTCCTCCTTCTCATGTCCAATATGTAAGTGTTTTATTTTTAACTGTTCTTTATGAGTAATACTTTTTGGCGTTGTTTAGGCATCTTAAGGACTTAAAAACAACTTCTCCGGACTAGCGTACATATTATACAGAGCCAATCTTCAAATTTTCGTCAACAACAGAGCAAATACACTCTGATCCCAGTAAACATTTTCTTTCGCGGCTTATGACTCGTGCACAGTTGATTAGTCCAAGCATAAACATGTCCATAATTGTTCGATGATAAAGGACAGACTTCCATGAAAACAAACGGGTAGAAGAAAACCTACAGATGGTAACAATTGTTTCACGTGTACCAAATCAATTCTGTCACCACATCTGATCATTGCCCTAAACGACTTTCTGTCTGGTTTATACTGGTAAGGAGGTCAACAATGGATACAGTAAATAGAAGCTGTCACTGTACTGATAACTCTATTTTGCTAACCAAAATGACTAGCTTCCTGAAGTCATTGTCTCATTGTCTCTCTGGGAACTTGGATACCAGTCAGGTCCGAGCCCTGGATGGAGTAGTGGAACAATCCTGACCAAATGGAACGAGATGGGCAACCTTTACTGAAGGGTTCCAAAGGTCTAGAGGCGAACCGTCCTGGGTATGACTCCACTAAAACGTGGGGTTCTTCTGGGCGGTGGTCGTTGTCTGGGGCCCTGGAAAGTCTCCGGTTAGAGGGCGAGTCATCCATGGAAAAAGGAGGATAGTTTGGGGAATGGTTATTTCTTCCTACAGGGCGAGGCTGACTGACCACATCATCTTTTCCATACTTGCAAATCCCTTCCTTCAAGCTATCCAATATCTCGAGTGGAGACCTGTCCAACTAGCAATGCTGGGGCTTTCATTCCTTCAAAATCAAACAATCTATCAGTTGATTCGATTATTGTAAGTAGGCCTACATGGATCATACATCAGGAGAGAAAAAAAGGTGAAAAAACCATGTCGCTCCCTAAAACAAAATGTGGCTCAATTTGACACTATCGCATGTGACATATTTAGGGTAGGAATAAATTGATTCCAGTTCGCTGAATTAGGAAAAAATAGAAGAAAAACTAAAATAAAATGTATTATATTCATGTCTACAGTGAGGCCTAACAAATGCATAGTGCTCCTTCAACGTAATATGTCATAATTCAAGCAAACGCAGAGAGGTTCTTGATTTTTCAAAAGTTATGACATAGTCAGACTACTAAGTAACCATATAAAGGACCTATTCTACGCGCTTTTGGATAAAAATAAACCATTTGCAAAGTTAGTTGAGATGACGAACCATAAAAACTCCATTCATTAACATAAGGCATTATCATAAATATAGTGTTGAATTTGTGCGTAACAGCCGAATGCGTAATAAAACGTAACGTTTATGCGTAAGCGTTAACAAACGTAACGTATAACCGTAATGGAAAACGTAAATTATCCGTTCACGAAGCTGCGTCACATAAGAGTGGAACTGTGTCGCTGGTTTTGTTATTCAGATAAGTAATGTGAAAGTTGGGGACCTGCACTTCTCTTAACGTACAACGTCAAAAGTTACCGCACTGTATGGATTCGCTAAGTCAGGTTTATGTAATGGTCAGGAGAGATTGCTAGCAGGAAAATGTGATTGTCAAAGTTTCCTAATCTAGGTAAAGTGAAACTGGCATTTAGATTATACAATGAGTGAGGGACACAATTTTAATTACATCAGTTTGAAAGGTTAGCCCTGCAGCAACATAGTTTAAAATTGTTGGTTAAGTCGTCATAAGTTACTGTAGAGCCGAAAGAGACGTGACGTGTGAAACTGAAAAAAACTATTTCAAAAAACATATCTTAGACTACTTGATGTTAGACAATATAAATTTACTGTCATTTACTCCAAAGACCTATGGAATATTGGGTGATCTTTAAAGTTAGCTCAACTTTCCAAATAACTTTTGTTGTAAACCTATTAACCATTATCATTAGTAAAAATGTCTTACACACGTTTTTAAATCGTAATCAAAAATAAATTAAATGGATTATTTTTTTGTTTTGAAACTGAATGAGATAACGGAGACAGAATCGTAAGTAAAAAGTAAATATAGGTTTGTCAATAGATATCATGCATTAGGTATACCTACTATACTGTCGTTATAAGATTCAAACTTAAGTTTGAGCTTGAAAAATATTACTCAATTTCTATATTAAAATAAAAATAATTAGTATTAAAAATGTAAAAACAGTCTGTATACAGGTAAGTCTAAAGGGTTTACTTGATTAGATTATATCAACTCTTGGGGTGTAAACCGAATATCTAATTTACCGATTTAATTTGTGACGTACTTAAGAATTCATACAGAGAATGGCGTTTTTGTGCAAATATGAAACGGCCGGACCCGGAGCGTGTCGCGAGTCGTTATCAAAGTAGGTCCCCGCGTGACGTCACGGCGCTTTGTCCGCTATCGCCCGTTTACAGCTCCACGGCCGATAGCTTGATTGCTCCTTATCAGTTTATTGTCCACCGACCAGCCTCGCTTCTTTGTCCCAACATCCGTGATTTAGTGTGAAACCGCGACCCACGTTGCGTAACCGGGTAATATCATTCCGCCCGACACAAGTTGATTTGATTAGATTGAGGTGTAACTTTCAATATTTACGCTAATTACAATGATGTAATAAAACCGTATAGCGGCAAACTACATCACTGACATCTCAGCCAATGTTAGTCCTTCCTCATAGTACATTTCATTATTATGGAGGCTAAAGTGACGCTTTTCGTATAAGGTCAAGTTTTGTTTTTCGACCGAGGCTCTTCAGCCGAGCTATAGACCTGCTATAGAAAAGCAGCTTAAACTATATTTTTCGTTGTACCGCTCAATAGAACACGATCACTACTTAAGAAAACGAATATGTTACAAATTCTTTGCCTTTAAAGATGTGTCCCAAAGAGGCTTTCATCTTGCCCTTGCTATTTGAAACAATCAGCTGATTGTCTGTTTCATTTGTGTAGGTTGGAGAGACAACAATTAATAAACTATAGATTTATCAAACTCATTGAACTATTGATTGGTGAAATGAGCGCGAGTTTCACAAATCGATTAAACCGACAATAATTCAACATTAAATTACAACTGATAATAATAACCGATACCCGCTATCGATTAAATCTATAGCTCGGCATCGACGCTGACGAACACACTTTTGGAGTTTTTTTTACATTATAACAAACAGCTAACGTCCTCGATGTCTGATTATTATTCTCCCAAGGGCGAAAAAGAGCTCCTTTAGGCCCGCATCACACGTAGGTAATGGAAACTGCCGTTTTCGCAGCAGTGTGACGAAAAATTATATTTTATTGTAGGTGGCAAGGCTATAAAATTAATTACATAAACAGACTTTGTTTTGAATACCGGATGATAAAAAACCTTTATTTTCTTAATCAAATTATTTCCTTTGCAATTTATAACTTAACGCTGAAGAATATTAGGTTTTGAGGTTCAATAGTATAATACTAGAAACAAAACGCACTAAACGAATCCAGTCCCAATCGTCAACATGAACATACAAGGCGGCGTCAAGGGAAGAACATGGACATACAAGGTCCGCTTACACACGTAACTACTTCATTGGGCAACACCAATTTTGGGGTGGCCATAATGAAAATAATAACAGCCGGAATGAACCGCGGAGGCTATTAGGGAAAATCACATTAATTGAACTATTATATGGATGATTCTTTTAAAGTTTGTGTCGGACGCCTTAAATTAAAGTGCAATGCAGTCGAAAACTATTCTGATCTTGAGGAAAACTTAAAGATTTTTACTTGAAACATACAGATAGTTCACTTTGAACTTTAAGGAGGTGTAAATGTAAAGATGTTTATCGTTGTTATAAAACTACGTAGTTATGATGACTATTAATAATATAAAATGGCTGATGTTTAAAATTTATATGGCGCCATCTGTATACGACTTTACAAGCTAATAAAGATGAAAGGTTTTACAGTCTTTTCTACACAATCTGACAGTGAGATGTTGGTAGTAGTAAAATGGACCATAAACTGCGTAGGCTATGAAATATTAATCACTTCAATTAGTACACGTGCATAGGTGAATATATAAACGAGACAACCTTAAATAAAAAACTGCAAATTAGATATACATGGATTAAAGTGTATTAGTATACAAATTAAAAACATTAAGGGACATTCACTGAATAGTTTTTGGTAAGATTCAATGGGTTAAAACCCTAATAATATAAAATTAATTTGGGGTGGCTTTTGTGAATAAAGAAAAATAGCTCTCTGAGAAATGGTTAAATTTTCATGCAGAGACGAGTACGTAAATTATTAAGTAGCCTAAGGCTAGCACGACAGGTGTACATGTTAATATTTGAAACATCTTAATATTAAATTACACTTCCATTTAATAAAACTTATCGACAAAGAAGTATTGGTTAAAGTACAGGGACTTAATATTTGAACTCATACAATCAAGCCTGTCTTTACGGAATTGTCTAAGAAAAACGAAAAAAGCAACTTAAGTAATTCAAGCGGGTGTTTTGTGTTAGTATTTAAAAGTCCACAACACCTAAGGTTATTGATTTAACACACCTAAAATAAACAGAGTTAAATTTTCTATTAATTTATATTACATACTCACAACGTTTGAAGCAAAAATGTGAACTATTATTAAATATCGTAACTCAGGTGGATCAACCGAGGCAAAGCCAGCGGGCCAACGGTATTTTTGTTTTGTTTCGTCAGGTTGGCCGCACTGGCGCTTATCTACGGTGCGGCCAGCTGATAACGCGCTAACGGTACATGTGTGACGTCACAGGCGAGTCACGCTTCCGGCACGGGGGACTGGGTAGTCACACAAAGACAAAGCGGAACCGGTATTCTGGCAGAAAACATAGCTTCGAAAACAGTAAAATGAGTACTAGGTACAAAGATTGTTAATTGTTACATTAATTGTTACAATATTTTCGAATGGCATGCGTGAAAAATGCAACAATCATATCACGCGTTACTTTAACAGCATTCACAAAAACATTGGTTTGAGGAAATTTGTTTATTGCAATGTATTTGTTTATTGCAAAATAACCATTCGGATATTTTATTTCATCTACTACAAGAATCGGTTAATATTTCTTGGACGATATCGCTGTAGCGATGGAACCTTTAAGTTTTTAATAAAAATCCTTCATAAAGTGCGTTTTCGAAAAACATTATTGAAGGCTTTAAAAAAACATACAAAATCATCAACGGAAAAATCAGAACTCCAGCAAATTAGTTTCTATTGAGGAAACCCCCACAAATTGGACCAATTACACAACACTAGCGCTCGGTAATGTATTCGTAGCGGAAACGACGCTACCTTTAAAGCGGCCATGATTTACCTGCACACCTGACCGGTCTTGGCCTCAGACTGAGGGGCGCGGGGGGAGATCGCGCCTTGGATAACAGAGGGTTGTTTGATCGTTTGTGTCGGGGCGCGCTCTGAGGGGCAAAAACATAAATGGCATCTTCCGGTGTACCTTACCCCGTGATGATTATGGATGAGGGAAACGGGGCGTTTTGTTGCTAGACAAACTGCCGGATAGTAAGATAGCTTTTATGGAGGAGTAGTTTTGCTAAATATTAGCATTTTTAAGCCTAAACACAAAAAATAAATACATAAGAGCACCCAACATAAATTTAATTTGGGTCTAGATTAAGGTGGTGTGGGTCCGCTATTTAATCAGCGATTGATTGTAAGATTTTTGTAGTTGCTCGCTGCCACCGCTTGAATAACACTAGCTGAATTATTAGAAAAATACCAATTTAAAGTTCAGATATTTTTAGCAGTATGCCCAAATATTGTTCTCTCGCGATAAACCGATATGGAAACATGAACGAACAGAAACAATAAAAGATGTAAGAGAGGATTGCATTTAAAAGTGCACGTGATTTACAGCAGGTCTATTTCCATTTAATTAAGTTTATGTTTAAAATGGATAATCAAAAAGTAAAATGCCAAAGAACTTTATAAAAACAGGTAATGTATCGGATTTTCAGACCGAACTAATTTAGCAATCGTACAATAAATTGCTGCCAATTTCAGTTCTAAATTGAAAACTTTAAGATAAGAAGGATCCAAATCTCACTGAAAACATTGTATGCTACAATACAATCCCCCAACTCGTATCCGCGCGCCTTGTCAACTGTTTGTTTGGCTACCAAAGCAGATTTTTGGGCATCATCCAAACTCAAATTCACCGGCATTCGTCAAGCCTTTCTATCTTGGCCTTCGACCATCAAAACCTCAAACTTCAAACAACCTAAAACATCTGGTCTCATTAGTCTTGCTCGTACACCGGTGGCGGTGCTTTTTGGACTACCTTCAAAATCTCCCCCCCCCCCCCCAAAAGACATCGCCCAAAATTAAAACTAATATAGCAGTACAAATCGTATACCTTTTTTAATCTCATAAGCCTTTAAAACACTTTGCCTTCAGACCTCAAAAGATCAGTTCCTTTCTTTTTTGCTCCTCTTCGCCTCTAATGGAAGCGTCATTTGGACAGCTCCCAAACCGAAGATTGATCTCATAACCGGATCATCCGGATTTGCAATACAGATAAACCAGTCCGTTTGGCATGTTGATTGCATTTTGTTTAGTGCAATCCACATGCCAACAAGGCTGATTAGATGAACCGTGTGCCATTTCGAACTTGTACGTACTTTTGGACATGCTCTAACCACTAACTAAACACGTCCAACGTCCATATCAAATTCTATAATACCTTGCGGAATTCTCACTTCATCTGAAGGCTAAATCTTAAACCATCTGACCAATAAGAACATTACTATTACCCTTAAAACGGCTTTCAGATCCTATTAGAAGACATCGTCCAAATTATAATCGGTTTCCGTGTGTACATTTTATAGACACTGTCAATCAACCTGCGGCTAAATACCCTAAATAATATAATCACTTAACTCAGCACTCCGTAATAGAGGATTTCTTTCAAGATCTAGAGTGTTACCCTACATCAAAATCAATCCCCTAGCGTTCAACCGTTTACAACTTACCGACCCACCTTCCATTCAAAGATTACACCCCTAATATCCTTTCGCTACTATCACTCTTCCTCTTTGGCGGGTTTCCCCCCTTCCCTCAGCTGATCAACAGAGAAATAACACCACCTTACACACGGACACCGCAAACCACAAACACCACTAACACACCACACAACTGACCGTGGGGTCTCGAAGAAGAAGTTACAACTGCTCCCCGAAGAACTGCTGGTCGGCGACATAACTTCGTCGTAAAACCCGCCGCTGGGAACCACCCGGGAGTGGAGAGCCGAAGACATAGATACACTCATCCGCCGACACTGGCACACAGCGACACCACAGTATAGTGACCGACACTGGTTTAGTGACACTTGGACGTGACTAGTGATTCACTGTTTCACTAGTGACAGTCTCATCACGGACGTGCTGCCACACGGCGAGTCGACACAGAACTACAGAGCCAAGACGGTAGGTCGGCGGCGAGCCGCAGAAGCGGGTCAGTAGGCCAAGCTCAGCTGTGCGCGCGCACCACAGCGCCCCCCCCCTCCCCACAACCGCCGGCAGACGTGACGCTAGGCTGTGTGCACGGCAGGCGCGGGGATCGATATTGTGGATATTGGCGATTGTGTTCAATGTTGATATTGCGGAGATGTACGAGAACGGTGGATGGTGATTCCCGAGCGGGATTTTTCGATATCGCCGAAAATGCGAACGATAAGCAAAGTACTCGCAAAATATGGAATATTTCTAAGAGAAAATTTAACGGGGGCTGACTGAAAATTTTAATGAGCTAGAAATGATCGACTACGGACAATCGGTTGGATATGTACCGTAATGGGAAAAACTGGTAGAAAAGAAATTGTATTCGTGCCATCTTGAGCCCCCTCTTAAAATTTTTAAAGTATAGAAATCGCTTATAAACAGAGTCGGCGAAGACGCTGCCTACGATTGAGTATAGGGCTTATCATTTATCAACAGCGGTAGGAGATATAATGAACACAATGATATTAAAAAAAGACTGTTTACTCGTTAAAATTTAATGATCATTATATTTCAAGACAGACATAATGTACCTGACATTCGTAACAGATTGAGTTAGAGACATTTGATATGTATACGAATATTTAAGATCTGACGTTTTAAATGATTTTCTGGAAAATACACTAAAGAAAATCACAAAACCTCACTAAGAAAAGTAAAACTGTCTATGTAATAGGAGTAAAAGACTTTTGAACAGTTTATGATGAAAAACTACGCCACTGCTTATAAGGACCTTACTTCCCTAAGTTCCTCCCGGATTTTTAACTACGTTTACGCAACAATACCACAGTTTCAAGTTCATCCCGTGTGACATCCCCGTAATCTTCATCACACTTCGTCCTCCTGCAAGGCCGACTTGTCAGAAACCATCAACCAACAACCGTCGCGACAAAATCAATACACGCAACTTCCTTCGGCCCCCGGGACAAAAAGTAAAAGTGGTTTCCCCGGGAGAGTTTTTTTACCCCGAACACGCCGGGGTTATTACTTCTCTAGGGAGAAAAGGGATGGACAATAAGCTTAATTCGGGGCTTTGGAGACCGAAACAATCATCCTCAGACTGCGTCTGTCTTGTCGTGAGGGACCGAGGTGGAGGCCGCGACATTGACGATGGCCTCCGCTGGAACGACTTTGGGTGCTCGCAGTTAATTATAATTAACAGCTTAAACCGCTGTTCGTGTTAAATCGGCAACATGGTGTCTAGTCTGTCTCCCCCACAAAATTCAAGACTGATTCCGGGAGTTTTCAAGAACTTTTTACACCTTTTTGAAGAATTGACCGTGAGGAAAATTAGTCCGGAGCAGATTTTCACGAGAAAAGCTGGGAAAATTATTTATCATGAAGGGTATTGATCACATGGCAAACAAATTATATGATCCGGACCGACAACCTGTCGATTCGGAATCGGCTTGCGGCACTCGGCATCGGCACGATGTGGCACAAGCCGACGACGCGTCCACACTACTTGCCGCACGGCAATGCCGACCTGAAGTCGCTCCATGCCAATCGGCATAGTGGGAATACGGCTTTATGTGACGTATGTTTTAGAATAGAAAAGAACAAAAAATTGTTCGAGTCAATTTATTTATGTACATAAAGCTATTGTTTTAGGTTTATTTACATGATTTACATTGGTGGGCAATGAACCAATATTTGATGTTGTTTTTCGACTTTACTGAACAAGATAACTTATCTAAAAAGTGATTAAAATGTATCCCGATTTCTATTTTGTACCTTACTGCAACAGCTTCCTACAAACATGCCTAGAGAACATAATTACTATCGTCAAGCGAATGCCTTGTTGATATAATGAAATATTATGAGGTAGTAAGTTAAGATACATTATACATACATTTATTAATAATACAGGGTGTTTTTTTAACACAACCCAAAACTTAATCTTATCAGTGAAGGATTATTTCCCCCAAAGATCCTCGGATTTGACCCCACTATATTATTTACTTTGGGGATACATGAAAAGTAAGGCCAATGAGAACAATTCAGAGGATATTCATCACCTCAAAACAAACATAACAAATTTAATGTAAGAAATTCAAAGCGGTACCTTGCAACACGTATTCGGGAATTTGATGGAGGGATCACAATTTTACACAAACGCCAATGGCGGATTGTTTGAACACATGATGTAAACTAAATGTGATCAGACTTAAAATAAGTTGTATAAAATGTAAATATAAAAAAACAATACTCATTTCATAATAATATTTGCATTATTCAATCTTAATCTTAGAAATGGGTTGCGTTAAAAAACACCCTGTAATATTTTATTTTAATGCGTACATCATATGATACTGGAGACAATATTTACATTCTGTGGAAATACAGAATAATTATCTTTACTCATGTCTCGACCCTTAATTTATGCACGACGCTTCGCGCCACACACTAAAGAACCCACATAGATGATCATCCCTAATGCAAGCTCTGTGGCGTCACGTCGCGTCGCGTCGCCCGTTATCGGCACCGATACATCGCATCGGCCACCGTTCTTATCTTTATCGCGCTGATAACACCCTTATCTCTTATCAGTTGTGTAACCCAACCTGTCCGACTGTTGTACACGTCGTAACTTCCATGTTTTGTAACAGAATACTGAGTTATTACCGCGGCTGATAACTTCTGTGTTTATGTAACTGTTTTCGGAAGCGCTGTCCGTTCGTATTCCATTAGGTTCACACGTAACACAGGTGAAATAAATGCATTACGTGTGGTTTTGAATAATGAAACTTGAACCAAAATGATGTTTAAGAACGACATGTGTATAGAGGAATAGGTTACATGTTTCCCTTGTTTAGTGGAAACAAATCAAGTTATACATTGGGTATGGTTTTAATTGAAACTTAAAAGTTTCATAACGTCGTAACGTCATCATCAAGAACGTTTAGTTGGCATTACTGACTTTCTTCAGCTTTCTTGCCTTTCACCTGCGAGAAAATTAAGATTTTGCTTAATTTAACCAAAACCCATGAATGTTGTTAAGTGTATAAATACAAAATCTATTGTTAAAGGGCAAGAGCCAAAATCTAGACAACTAAAAAATTAGACACATACGGTAATTTGTTATTTCAATAAATATAATTAAGTGTTAATGCAATACCCCTCACTATATCGTTCTCAATTCAGGGACAGCGTAATGCATGATCAAATTAGAATAAAACCCTCATTTCATCTCAGTTTTCCCCACGAGATTACCAGCACGTCAGCAGCGACACGGCTGGATTCCCAACGAGACGAATCGTTCCAACTCTTCAGGAAATGAGGAAATCCTATACGGCCGAGTATGTACTACTACTGGTACATGCCAGTAGACCCAAGAAAAACTTGGCAAGCCACATTTGAATTGGTGACACTTTCTTTTAATTTCACAAAAGTGAGTTTTTGTGGTTCTAAATACACACTTCCATTACAAAAATGCCTATTTATAAAGTGAATAACAACTTTACAAGAAAACCTCACTTTCCCATTGAGGTTTCCCACAATACACACCTACGTCAGGGCTGCGTTTGACGTTTCCACTGGAGATGAAAGGAATCGAAATCATTTCTCTTTTCTTCACACCTAATTTCGATACGACACCGCGCCACCTGTAGCTACACACGTGGTGATGGCTCGCTTTGACACCCCCTCCCCCACACCCTCACCGCCCCCACACTGCTACGTCACGCCCCTCCACCCAAGCCACCCCCCGCGACACACATTGATCATTGATCAGCAGCCTACATAGCCTCTAGAACTGGGTCTCGACACCAATCCGTGGTTTGTTTGGGGAGCGGTCTGATAAGTTGGAGGACGCTAGGGTGAGAGGAGGAGAATGTGTACTTTTGAGAATTAAATAGCCTGATGTTATTTTAAAATTCAATTTAAAAGGCAGCAATCCGTGCTAAGGCTTCCTAGGGGAAGAAATCTGATAAGGGACTGTACGGAAGATCACAAGGGTGTGGAGGAGGAAAATATGTGGGCTTCTAAGAAAAATTACACATGATTATAATTGTAAAATAGACCTTCTTAGTTGTAAACACTCTTAAAAATTACACTAACAATTGTTAAATAACAATAGCGAAAGAAAATTAAAAGAAACAATTTAAAACAAAAACCATTATTAGTAGACCGGGAGCTGGGAGGTCAAAAATTTCGTCATAAGGTGCACATGTAAAAGCTGTACCGTTTTGAAGGGGCATCCTGGGGGGTTCCAAAAATGGGTTTGTGAGCCCTCAATCTGGGGGCTTTCTCCAAGGTGGACAAGCTTGAATGTGACTTTTTTGTATTCTCCATAAGAATAACATGGGGATGAAGTTTGCAGGTGTGCTGCAACAGGTATGTACAAATTGGGTGGTTTTAAGCCAATATCCAATAAACCTCGACCAGAAGAAGCCTTATGCCAAGTTTTATCATTATATGTTAAAAAATAAGGATGACATAGACTTTTATTTTCTCCCCATAAGAATAACATGGGAAAAATGTGTGCAAGTTTACTGCCACGGAAATGTATAAATGGAGGATTTCAGGCTAATATACAATAGTTCTTAACTATTTGAAGCCACATATCAAGTTTCATTAGGATATGTTGAGACATAAGGGGGTTATACGATTTTATTTATTTCCCATAAGGTTAACATAGGACGACGTTTTGAGTTCATCAACCTCAGTATCTCGGTAACCAATGAACATAGAGCAATGATTCAACATACCAAATTAATTGTTTTTTTTTTTTTAAGCTGAGTTCAATGGTGTGAACTAAAATTTGATCATTCAAGTTGTTCTAAATGAAAATTTCAAAAAAACCCATTTTTATGGGTTATTTTCAAGTTTGTCCACCTTGGAGAAAGCCCCCAGATTGAGGGCTCACAAACCCATTTTTGACACCCCCCAGGATGCCTCTTCAAAACGGTATAGTGTTTACATGTGCACCTTATGACGTAATTTTTGACCTCCCAGCTCCCGGTCTATACACTGAGAAAAATATCCTAGCGGAAAAGCAGAGTTTTTGCCCCAAATCTAGAATCTGTACTCGCAATACGTAAATAAGGACTTGGCTCACGTACAGGAGTGTTGTGTCTGGACCCAGCTCAATGACTCGGCAGAGTTTTGGGCATTAGTACAGACGCAGGACTCGCAGTCCTTCTTTAAGAACTATTTCTCTGCAATTACGCTCGAACTGCCGAATTTGCAAATAATCAGGGAATTTACCGTGATTTTAAGGAAAAAACATTAGAGTGACGTCATGGATGGTTTGTATACGTCACAAAACACGTCATAAGTTTATCCATGATTACTTTCTGCATGCAGCCCACTGCATTTACGGTAGGTGTATGGATGAGAACTTCAAATTATTTCCATGTGGTTTGGTAAAAGCAGGTAGTCTTTACCTTGTTTTAGTTCGCACTCTCATCAAATATTTTATTTGAATCGAATAAATTTTTTTACCAAATCTGGATCGATTTTAGGTCCGTTGTGTTGTTAGTTTTATATTTGGGATTGAAAATTTACTAATGTGATACAAGTTTGAATAATAACATTTGGTTTCAATAATACATATTTTATTAATGTTTTTTTTGTAGATTTACTTACTGTAGTACCATTGATAGTAAATACATATAAAGTAAATGGTAGTGAAACGACAAAAAAGAATATCAAATTTCCAATTTTTCAGAGAAAAAGCTTAGATTATTGAAGAAAATCAAATCGTTTTATTTGTCAGCAGTTACTTTTGTTAAATATTATTTTATTTTTAAATAGTTGCAAGGACACATTGATCAGTTTTAGACCTGAGTTTTATCTGCCCATAGTTTACACGAAAAAAATTACCAAAAAAAGTAATTGCACTGTTTAAGATTTTAATAACTCAGGTATTTTTTTAGCAAAGTCTTAAATAAGATGAATTGTAAAAAAAATAGAATGCAGGTCGAGTATAACCTTGCATTGATTTGCTGCCACTTTTAAATGTATCAAATAAATATGTCAGGGTAATAAATTGTAACTATTAATGGTGTAAATACCTTGTACTGTCAAAGTGATCCTTTGTAGTCTCATATTATGGGCTACGATAGTTTCAATCTCAGAGAGATCTTCCTCAGGCGATGGAAATCAAATTTCATTCCAGTGGAAGTCGTCAAGAAGTATTAAAAACCATCATGGCACATACCCACGTAACACAAACGGACAGATGCACACAACGAACAAACATTACTTTTTATAAAAATTCCGATACCGGGTACTCTAGACTCTATCACGCAACAAATTGTCACTGTAGAGAAGTACCATTAGGCGTAAAACTACACTTATCAATTCTTCAGATGCTATTCAACAACTACACTCGTCAACAGGCAGCCGTAACGCAGTGGATATAGCAGTCTTCACCTGAACATACGAGTCAAGAAACATCGGGCGTGGTTAGAACTTGGATGGGTGACCGCTAGAAGAAGCCAGACATCTTTTACTGATTTTAAATAAAAAATACCGGTAAATGCAGAGACTAGGCAAGTCAGTGCATAGAAATCGGTTGTATTTTACGAGAATAGGAATGTACATTCTGTGATAAACTGTGGTAAAGGCAAAATGAATCGCAGGATATTCTGAGAAAAGTCTCTGCAATTACGAGAGGCAACTCTGATCGGCAGGACTTACAACCGACAGTAATGACTCATAGCCAGTGACGTCATAACTATGTAGACAAACTAAGTCCTGATTTTCCGTGTGGCGGCCTCACTGCTGGAGCATTGAGCCGGGTCCAGATTGCAGTGGGTAACCCGCACACCCTTATTTACGTGTATTTTCCACGTATTTCAGGACAAAAATTTTCTCAGTGTAGGCGCTAAAAACAGTGCATGATGACCGTTTTATACAGGTTAGAAGTTTAAGAGTGGATTCGTTTTAAGTTTTTCTACATTCAGGAGATAAAGAGAAAATTTGATTCTTCTCTGTTGGAAAATGAGAAAAGTTATAATAAATGGAATAAAACTGACTTTATTTCATTTGCAAGTTCTGATAGATTTTTTTTCTAATCATGGCTAAAAATTGGTGTTTTCGTAGTTAGTGTGTCTAGTTTCATAATTTTTTTTATTTACACAAAACTACAACTTTAATAAGCACTAAGACTTATTCGAATTGTTTTAATGAATAATCATTAGTTGCTCTATTAATAGTTTTACATTTTACTGTTAAAAATGTATTGAAAATGTAACTACATTTTAATTCAAACCTGAGTATGACATTTCACTCTACCACTTGTATCCAGTTAAATTATTAAATCCGTCGAGAAAAGAGAATACTATATCGACAAAACGATGGTATCAAAAGTGAAGCAAACGTTTGAGGGCGAAAACCAACACCCGCCCACCGTCTGACGTCACGACGGCCACGTCACGGCGGGATTATTGATCGCAGCGATCCTCGGCGCTTAGTTAAACAGCTAATTATGCAGGTGGAGGCGCGAGTGGGAGTGAATTATCTGTTTGGGCCGATCACGTGTAATATTACACTTTAATGATATTAATTGAAAGTGGTAAATTAATTACTGAAACAAAATATCGTATTACTGTATTTTTATACAAGCAGAACTTCGAATTTGATGTTGGACTGATTGAATAGGAATTTCCTCCTGACGTGATACTAACGTAACCAATTCACGGTTAGTTTTTTAAGGTAAACAATTTCGCGTAAGTTCAATGTTATATAGGGTACAAACAAGTTTCAAGTTATATACTTTAGACCAATAGTCCAGTCACTTTATACACCAAATTTGACAGAAAAAGGAAATAACTGTCATAGAGTAAATTTTGGATGTTTTTTAGAATGTCCTATACATATTTAAGCATACCAAAAAGTGCTAAAATATGCACTTTTCAGCGAAAATATGCACTTTTTAAGTGATGGAGAGTGGCTGATTAGTTGCCTCCATCTTCGATTTCAGATGCATTTTTCGGCCTTTCCTAAATATTTCAAAAACGATAAATTTTTACTACACTATATTACATTTAATAGTGAAAAAACTAAATACCCCACAAGAAAAGAAGATATAATGTGTTTACATTGGTCTAGAAATTGACGGAATAGTTTTTACTGTTTTAACATTAAATATAACCGGGCCAGCAATCCCTCTCTAGAAGTAATAAATCAAAACAAACTCTAAAAAATAACGAACAAATTTTTAAAACTCCTATGTCAGATATCGAACTAGGTCTAATGGACGTGGATGGATGACTATTGTTGTGTTGGTACTGCAGTCCGTCGCCGCAACACGGCATTGCACTTGCAACTAAGTGAGACTGACACTCCCAATACCCGTCTGTCTATTATCGGGGACGAACTTCGCCGAAGTGAGTAACTAGAGGTACAGTAACTTCCACGTACAGTAATGTGCCAAATTCGAACTAGAAATGACAAAGAACAATAATGGTATTTTTATATCGATCTATCGCAAAACGAACATCGATATTTAGGCCCCGGTACTATAGATGTATCGATTTTTCGGTTATGTATATCATCTAGAGAAAAAAGCTTCAACACTGTTGGTATCCGTCGACGGTGTCACTGTCTCACTTGAACGTGGACCTGTTTCGGCGGTTTGCCATCCTGTTGGTCGACGGATACCAACGGTGTTGAAGTTTCTATGATCGACCACGGACAAATCCACAACATTCTTCAGAAAAAAAGGTTGTTTTAGCGAATTTCCCCCTATGGGGAAGTAGCTATTACCGTAGGCGGCACGGTGAGACTTAAGCGCGGGACCACCGTAACTTTTCATTTTAAGGTCCCTAGACCCCAAAAACACAGGTCGTTCATTTTCATATATATATAAATATATATATATATAGGGATATATATCAGTCCGTAGGCGCGATAACTTTTGTAAAAAAGGTCCGATCTTGATGAAATTTGGAACAAACGTGTAAAGCGTCATTCATGACTTCGAGTTCGAAAACCAGCAAGATTGTTTTTCTCTAAGAAGGTTTTTTGGACGAAATAAAATTTATTTTCAAGATCGAGCACCTTTTTACTGATTATTTTTAAATTTAACTGTCAAAATTGAATTCAGCTTAAAAAACTAACAATTTAGCATTTTGAATTATTATTTTACGTCAATCCGTTGCTTAGATATTGGATAATATTGGATGTGCTAAACACGGTACGTTGTCCAATATTATTTTTAATTTTTCCCTCCAAAAAGTACAATCACCCTGATTGAAGATATTGAAAAATACAATTCTGAACATATGATTCAATTTGCGCAGGTGATGAATATTTTATTTGTGTTTATTTTGAATAGTTAGAGTTCATTGATCAAGATTTTACAGAAAATATATACTATATCAAAAAACACAAATTATTTTTAAATTTAATAAAGAAAGTATGATTATTTGGAGGGGGATGTCTTGGAGAACTGCCTGAAAATGTAGCATATAATATATGGTATGTTTACAATGATGAGGATTGATAATATGTTTTATTTAAATTGGCTGGAGATGTAGGTCTGTTGCAACAGGGATGTTTTAATTACTGTAAAACTGAAAATATGATTGAATTTAATTTTTTCATGATTTTAAGTTATTTATTTGTTTGTTTTGAGTGTTTAGAACATTGACTTTAAATCCCTTAAAGAGATTTAAAGTCAATGGTTTAGAATTCATTGATTATATGTTTGTTGACATTTATATAGGTACTATAACAAGATAACAGATATTAAAAAAGAAAAAGACTAAGAATTATATAAAATATAAAAGTGTATGTATTACTAATGAAAACAAATGTGGTCTCTTTGTTAATTTTCCTCATGTTCAAAGCTCATGAATGATTAAACATACGTTTTTAGTATATTATTTACTTAACGTATCATTCAAACAATACTTTCCTTCAAATAGGTTGAATGCTCAAATATACAAAGTAAATCCTATGGAAATTCGCTGAGTACGCAGGTCTGCTGCGACGGGGGTATTTGTTGATAATATCCAAATTACAGATATTTTAAACAAGTTGTAAAATTTTGACTGTTTTTGGGCGGTAAAATTGTGCAAGAGGCAATACTATGTGTATGTGCTATGAGCAATTTCAAGTAAACAATTCCTCCGTAGTGGGCGTATGAAACATTTATAAAACCCGCATTACGATTTCAAATGTGTTATATAACAATCCTTCGTAAAAATGAAAATATATTTAAGAGGAAGCGATAAACGTGTTTTTTTAAGAAGCTCCCAAAAACATTCTTTGGAGTATCAGTATGGAAATCCTGAAGTCACAAGTATTTTTGCATCACAAGCTCGGACTTTGGAAAAAATTGCCACGAATGTACTATTGAAAACTAAAGCTGAATTTGAATCACTTTTAAATATCTCAAAGAAAATTTTGCTTTTCGTTCACAAACATGCTGACTATATTAATGTCAGTTTAATTAAAAGAGAAAACTCGTTGAGCAAATAAATGATAACATGACAAAAATCTGCAAAAATACAACATCAACGATTAATTTCTGCCAATGTAACCGCAAACATCGGGAAAACACAAAAATGCTTATTACAGCACTCGATTCGACGTCATCAGCCCAATAAACCGTCCACGACAGGCTCGACAGCGCAGCAAATTAGGGAAGAAATAACGAGGGACAAAGAGTATCGGAGATTAAACGGAATTAATCGATGAGTGAACGAAGTGAACGAGTCTATGTATCAGCGGAGTTGAAGATTCGTTGTCCGTCACTGTGTGAGTGTGTGAGTGTGTGAGTGTGTGAGTGTGTGAGTGTGTGTGTACGTAACGCGGTAACTAAAAAACCGCTACACTAATCAATTCCAAATTTCGCACAAACGTTAAGTATCTCACAAGGAATATGCCATTAAATTATGAAGCATATTGGTTTAGTATTTTTTGAGTAATTTAATATTTTAACTTGCAAAAAATCATCATAAGTTTAACATTGGGAAATAATTTACTTTCGTAAACTACGGGATACAAATAAAGATTGTTTCAAAATAAAAGGAAAATAACAGTGGAATTTAGAAAAAAAGTATTTCACGAAACACTTAAATGACATGCTACATGCCTATCAATTGTTAGTTTTTTAAGTCTACGTTAAAATGTTTATTATTGAAAAAAACAATGCCTAGAAATATAAAAATTCAGATAGATCATTTCTGTTTTGTTGCCTCAGTCGAAATAGTTTATATGAATGACGCTAGATGGAACCAACAGGAACACATTGTCATTTTCCTTTTACTAACAGCTGATTCCATATATTTAAGAGAAAATATTTATTGATTGTTTCTTTTAGGTACAATTAATAAAACGTTAAAAAACAATGAGTAAAGATACTATTGCATGTATAAAAGTACATTGATGAAACAAATGTGAATTTTATCCCAGCAAACGCAATTTTTGTATAAAATTGCGATAAAAAATATATTTTTATAGCGCAATTCGTATTAATAACAAACTTTTGTGCCAAGAAGGATGCATGCGATCAGTTATATTGAGACAAATTAAATACGTATGAAATTGAATTGAGAATGTAGGATGTTGTAGTTGTAGATGTGTAGATTAATGATTTGTTTCCTACATAATTTTACTATACATAATCAAGCAAGAAATTCACAAAAATAATAATTAATTTTGTAATATAGTAGTATAATTAGTTTTATAATAATAAAGTCAGGATAGCCAGATTCAAAAATAAGAGGATTAGGTCGCGGTTCCATGGACGGCTCATCAATGGCGCCGTCCTCGTGACCAGTTATTCCGCACCACACAAGCGGATCAAGAACCCGAGCAAGAGCTCTGGGAGCTTCCGTAGGCCAAGGCAAAGAATAAGCAAGCTTCTGAAACTTAAAAAGGCGGTCCAAAAGGCGAGGATCTAAAAGGATAAAAACCCGGATCTCTGCGCCACTAAAATTGTATATACGAGACTGATTACGAATGGGGTTGTTATCCTTGCTGGACGGAAAATATGCCCCTGGCAGATCCAGGTTTACTGTGGATTTATCCAATGTCAATGACTACTTTATTGTCCCCCGCCTCCTGGGTGATGAATATGTCCGTGACTACGCTCAAGGGGTTAGATGGTTCGCTTACTTCTTTCTTTAAGTACCCTAAACAGTAACCTGTAGTGATTTTAGAAAAGTAAACAAATGTAAATGGTATTTTTCCAATGTAAAATTGTCGCATCATTAAAAAAATGCTGGTTTACACGGGAGAAAAAAAGCATTCAAATCATCATGGCTTTAAGCCCCCCCCATGTTCTTTTGCAAACAACCGCTTTGGCGGGAGGGCGTGGGGGGCGAAGCCTCCCCATGTCCTTTTGCAAACAACTGCTTTGGCGAGAGGGCGTGGGGGGCAAAGCCCCCCATGTTCTTTTGCAAACAACCGATTTGGCGGGAGGGCGTGGGGGGCAAAGCCCCCACACTTTCTTTTTACAAACAACTGCTTTGGCGGGTAATTAGTCGCTGCTAGGTTTGTAGAGCTAAGTTTAAATACTATTATTAAAAAAGCATGTAAACCATCATGGCTTTATAATCATTGGCAGTCTAAAGGGGGGGGTGTGGGGGGGCGAAGCCCCCCCATGTCCTTTTTAAAACAACTGCTTTGGCTTGTAATTAGTTGCTGATAGTTTTTTAGAGCTAGGTTCATTTAATACTAATAGAAAAAACATTTAAACCATCATGGCTTTATAATAATAGGTACAGGGTAGGGGGGATTTTGGGGGGCGAAGCCCCCCCATGACTCTTAGCAAACAACTGCTTTGGCGTTTAACTGTTTTAAATCGCTCATAATCTTGTAGAGCTAGATTTACATAGTAAAAAAAGCTTTCAAACTAATAAGGCTTCTTAGTCATGGTCAGTGTAATGGCGAAGATGTGGGGGGAACAAAGGCCCCCCATGTCCTTTTGCCAACAACTGCTTTGGCGGGAGGGCGAAGCTCCTCTATATCCTTCTACAAACCACTGCTCTCTTGTCTAATTATTCGCTGATATTTTTTTAGAGGTTAGTTGATTTAATACTATTAGAGGAGATTATTTAAACCATCATGGCCAGTTTAAAGGGGGGGTGTGGGGGGGGCGAAGCCTCCCCATTTCCATTTGCAAATAACTGCTTCGACGTGTAACTGTTATTAGTCGCTCATAATCTTGTAGAGCTATAGATTTGCACAGTAGGAAAAAAGCATTCAAACTATCATGGCTTCTTAATCATGGGCAGTGTAAAGGGGAAGGTGTGAGGGGCGAAGCCCCCCCAAGTCCTTTTGCAAACACCACTTTGCCAGAAGGCGCGGGGGGCGAAGCTATGTTTATTTAATACTATTAGAAAAAACTTTTAAACCATCTTGGCTTTATAATTATGGGCAGTGTAAAGAGGGGGATGTGGGGGGCGAAGCCCCCCATGTCCTTTTGCAAACAACCGCTTAGGCGGGAGGACGTAACGGGCGAAGCCCCCCACTTTCTTTATACAAACAACTGCTTTGACGTGTAATTAGTCGCTGATAGGTTTGTAGAGCTAGGTTTATTTAAATACTATTGTTAAAATAGCATGTAAACCATCAGGGCTTTATAGTCATGGGCAGTCTAAAGGGGGGGTGTGGGGGGCAAGCCCCCCATATCCTTTTTAAAACAACTGCTTTGGCGTGTAATTAGTTGCTGATAGATTTGTAGAACTAGGGTCATTTAATACTAATAAAAAAACATTTAAACCATCATGGCTTTATAACATGGGCAGTGCAAAGAGGGGTGTGGGGGGCGAAGCCTCCCCAAGTCCTTTTGCAAACACCTGCTTTGGCGGGAGGGCGTGGGGGGCGAAGATATTTAATACTATTAAAAAAACAATTAAACTATCATGGCTTTATAATTATGGGCAGTGTAATGAGGGGGGTGTGGGGGGGCGAAGCCCCCCCATGTCCTTTTGCAAACAACCGCTTTGGCGTGTGGGCGTAGGGGGCGAAGCATGTTCTTCTTACAAACAACTGATTTGGCGTGTAATTAGTCGCTGATAGTTTTGTAGAGCTAGGTTCATTTAATACAAGTAGAAAAAAACAGTTAAACCATAATGGCTTTATAATCATGGGCAGTTAAAGAAGGGGGTGGGGGGGCAAGCCCCCCCCACGTCCATTTGCAAAGAACTGCAATGGCGTGTAACTGTCATTAGTTGCTCATAATCTCGTAGAGCTAGTTTTACACAGTAGAAAAAAACATTCAAACTATCATGGATTCTTAATCACGGGCAGAGTAAGGGGGGGTCGTGGGGGGGCGAAGGCCCCCCCTATGTCCATTTGCAAATAACTGCTTTGGCGTGTAACTGTTATTAGTCGCTCATTATCTTGTAGAGCTATAGATTTACTCAGTACGAAAAAAGCATTTAACTATCATGCCTTCTTAATCATGGACAGTGTAAAGGGGAAGGTGTGGGGGGCGAACCCCCTCCAATTCCTCTTGCAAACACCACTTTGGTGGGAGGGCGTGGGGGGTGAAGCTATGTTTATTTAATACTATTTAAAAAAAGGATTGAAAACTTAATGGCTTTATAATTATGGGCAGTGTAAAGGAGAGTTGTGGGGGGCGAAGCCTCCCATGTCACTTTGTAAACAACTGCTGTGGCGTGTAACTCTTATTATTCACTCATAATCTTGTAGAGCTAGATTTACACAGTAAAAAAGCATTCAAACTATCATGGATTCTTAATTTTGGGAAGTGTAAAAGCGAAGTTGTGGTGGGGCGAATCCCCCCCACGTCCTTTTGCAAACATCTGCTTTGCGGGAGGGCGTGGGGGACGAAGCCCCTCATGTCCATTTACATCCAACTGCTTTGCGGGAGGACGTGAGGAGCTAAGCCCCCCCATGTCCTTTTACAAACAACTGCTCTGCCGTGTAATTGGTCGCTTGTAGAGCCATCGATAGTTTTGTAGAGCTAAGTCTATTTAATACTATGAGAGAAAAAGCATGTAAACCATCATGGCAGCTCAAGGGGGGGTGTGGGGGGCGAAGCCCCCCATATCCTTTTGCAAACAACCGCAAAATGAAGCCCCCCCATTATCTTTTTAAAACAACTGCTTTGGCTTGTAATTAGTTGCTTATAGTTTTGTAGAGCTAGGTTCATTTAATACTAATAGAAAAAAAACATTTAAACCATCATGGCTTTATAATCATGGGCAGTGTAATGAGGGGGTTGTGGGGGGAGCGAAGCCCCCCCTTGTCCTTTTGCAAACAACCGCTTTGGCCTGAGGGCGTGGGGTGCGAAGCCCCCTCACGTTCTTCTTACAGACAACTGCTTTGGCGTGTAATTAGTCGCTGATAGTTTCGTAGGTTTATTTAGCTAGGTTTATTTAATACCATTAGTGGAAAAGCATGTTAACCATCATGGCTTTATAATCATGGCCAGTTAAAAGGGGGGGCGAAGACCCCCCATGTCCTTTTTAAAACAACTGTTTTGGCGTTTAAATAGTTGCTGATAGTTTTGTTGAGTTAAAACGAGTCGCCGGAATTGTATCCCCCGGATTTGTACCCCCCAGAAAAAACGCTACGTCATTTTGACGTCACAGGACGGGGGGTACAATTCTGGCTGCGAACTTTTAGGACGGATAAATTGTTATGTATTTTAATCAACTGACATTTCATGGTTGGCTTAACAGCTGCATACTTGATATAAATCCAATTAAACTTCTTAAGTCCGACCCCGGAATTGTCCCCCCCGGATTTGTACCCCCCGGATTTGTACCCGTGTGGTCAAATTCTTAAGTCCTACCCTGGATTTGTACCCCCCGGATTTGTACCCCCCGGATTTGTACCCGTGTGGTCAAATTCTTAAGTCCTACCCCGGATTTGTACCCCCCGGATTTTTGCCCCCCGGATTTGTACCCCCGTCGCCAAATCTTTAAGCCCTACCCCGGATTTGTACCCCCCGTGGCCTTATACTTAAGTCTTATACCCCGGATTTGTACCCCCTGTGCTCAAATCCAGTTTGACCGACCATGGAAATATACCGGGTCAATATTCGTTCTTGTTATTGACTTTTTTAATTAAATTCTCGTAAATCAACGGCTGTTCGATAAATTATTGCCTAATATTATTCTACGAATATGTCTTATTATTATAATATTGTGTAGTTTTATTCATCATTAAGTAAGCTAGAAAATCTGTCAATAATACGCGATGAAAGTATTGGATAAAATATGGTTTTGAATATCTAAATTCATAAAAAATTTGTTAGTTTGATTATATATGTTTCACGTTTATGGTCTCGTATTCCGTTGGACTGTTTGCCATGAAACTAGGTATAAATATGTAAAATGTCACGGAGGAGCTTTTTTAGCCATTCATTTCGTCCTATCTCAATCGGGGGTACAAATCCGGGGGGTACATTTCCGGGGTCAGACTCAAGGGAAATAATTTAATTGCAAACCATTTAGGTGTTGATGATTTAATAATGTATTAGGGGGTACATTTCCAGTCGAGGGCTGTTTCTCGAGCGATTTAGGCCCCGCCTCCTGTGACGTCAAAATGACGTAGCGTTTTTTGTGGGGGGTACAAATCCGGGGGGTACAAATCCGCTACCCCGGTTCATTTAATACTAGTAGAAAAAAACATTTAAACCACCATGGCTTTATAATCATGGGCATTGCAAAGGGGGGGGGGGGTGTGGGGGGGCGAAGCCCCCCCATGTCTCTTTGCAAACAACTGCTTAGGCATGTAACTGTTATTAGTTTCTTATAATCTTGTAGAGAGTTAAAAAAACATTAAAACTATCATGGCTTCTTAATCATGAGCAGTGTAAAGGGGAAAGCCATGGGGTTTAAACTATCATGGCTTCTTAATCATGGGCAGTGTAAAGGGGAAGGTGTGGGGGGCGATGCCCCTCCAATTCCTCTTGTAAACACCACTTTGGTGGGAGGGCGTGGGGGGCGAAGCTATGTTTATTTAATACTATTAGAAAAAAGCATTTAAACCTTCATGGCTTTATAATTATAGGCAGTGTAAGGAGGGGGATGTGGGGGGCCATGTCCTTTTGCAAAAAACCGCAAAATAAAGCCCCCCATTTTCTTTTTTCAAACAACTTTTTTGGCGTGTAATTAGTCGCGGATAGGTTTGTAGAGCTAGGTTTATTTAAATACTACTATAAAAAAGCATGTAAACCATCATGGCTTTATAATCATTGGCAGTCTAAAGAGGGAGGTGTGGGGGGGCGAAGCCCCCCCAAGTTTTTTTGCAAACACCGCTTTGCGGGAAGGCGCGGGGGGCGAAGCTATGTTTATATACATATATAAAGATATTTATTAAGTAAATAATAAATTAACACCTTCTTATAATTTACAAGTTGCTGAATAACAAAGGTTGCAGAATAACAAAGGTTGAAGAATTTTGAAATATTATAAAAAATGGTTGGATAATTAATCATTGGTATTTACTATATAAATGGTTCTTTAAAATGTTAATTGAATATCTGATGGCTGTTGTCGAGATAATTTTTAAAGATTCTTTTGGGAGGTGGAACTGATTCCAGATTTTTTGAAAAAATCTGCAACAGTTCCTCTTGCTCCAACCATCAATCCAATGACTTCTACAATAGAAAGTCTGTATTTTTGTTTAATGTCATCTCTTGTTCCACTATATATATCTTTCTTTTCGTTATGTACTAGAAGTGGTTGATTATGTGCTTTTTCAAATCGGACAGTTGGATCAATATTATATCCATGTTTTTTCTTCTTGTCAATGGCAATGATATCACACCTTCTGATGGATCCATTGTTTTCCACACATGTCACTTCTTCGAAGACTTCAAAGTTCTGCTTTTTCTTCAATTCATTTGCTATGATTGATCTTATTGTGTGGTGGCGTTTATTTCGTAATAGTTCCCCATGGGGGCAAGATCCAAGGACGTGTTCAATAGATTCAAACTGATAAGTCTCGGCGTCAGGACAATGCCTGCACCGGGTTCCATCCTTGGATCTGCCGGGGACTGATCTCAGAGGTGCCACATCACCAATGATTTTCAATGCGTCTTTGTATTCAGAGTTTGACAGTCCACATTTTCTGTGAAAATGGATATTTTCCGATTCGCTCTCTTGGAATAAAATGACGCCTCTACCCTTACGGGGAAGAGAGCACCATTTTTCATACTCTTCTTGCTGTAAGATATTTCTTAATTTTTTTGAAGAGAAACGTTTTGAATCATATACTTCTCTACTTAATCGTAATTTATCTATGCAAGCTTCATTTTCTTTTTCTTCATTAAAATTTTTGTACTATTAGAAAAAAAGCTTTTAAACCATCATGGCTTTATAATTATGGGCAGTGTAAAGAGGGGGATTTGGGGGCTTGCAAACAACCGCTTTGGGGAGAGGACGTAAGGGGCGAAGCCCCCCACTTTCTTTTTACAAACAACTGCTTTGGCGTGTAATAAGTCGCTGATAGGTTTGTAGATCTAGGTTTATTTAAATACTATTATTAAAAAAGCATGTAAACCATCATGGCTTTATAATCATGGGCAGTCTAAAGGAGGGGGCGAAGCCCCCCCATGTCCTTTTTAAAACAACTGCTTTGGCGTGTTATTAGTTGCTGACAGTTTTGTAGAGCTAGGTTCATTTAATACTAATAGAAAAAAACATTTAAACCATCATGGCTTTACCCAGATAGCACAGTCACATCAACTAGATGTCTAATAGATGTGCCTCATGTTAAACCACACACGTCTATTAAACGTAACCGTTATAGACGTTAACGTCTAATAGACATTCCTACAACGTTCAAATGTCACCATTATCGACCTTATATCAACAATCTACGTGGATGTAGAATAGATGTTCAATAGATGTTAATTTCACATCCATATATTGACATCTACAGAACATCCAATTAACATACAAAAAGTAACGAATAGCAAAATTGTAATTATAAATATATAAAAAATCCAAAAAGTGTAATAAAAAAAATCTAAGTAAGGATATGCATTTGTACATAGTTTCTATACACGTTACCACAATGCAAATTCTGTTGACAAATGTTGGGATTTGAACCCGGGACCTTTACCTTCGTAAGCTGAGCCTGTATCCACTACACCACCAGACCTGATAATAATTCTCATCTTAACTACTGCTTTGGTGGTAAACATTATAGGATCCAAATGTAGTGCAGAGATAACCTTTAAGGACTGAGAACGAGTTATAAAGTGCCTCCTTGTCACTTTTTCCCCATTCACTCTATAATAATATTTTTTCAGTAAACAACTATTTTAAAAAGTGTAATGACAAAAACCTTTTACCTAAAATTTACCTCGTCTAATTGTTTAAATACTATTCTATTCTACTCAAATCGATGTAAAGTAATTGTAAGCTCAATGCAAGTAGTTAAAAGAGTAATGTGGTAAGTGTATACATGAAATTTCAAAATAACGTGAAAGTGAAATACCCCCGTTGCAGCAGATATGCATACTCGGCTAATTTCTAAGGCAAAAGAACATAGTTCAATCAAGGCCACACTACACTGTAGTGTGGCCTTGGTTCAATCGAACATAGCGAGATTTTACTTGATTTTGACATTAAATCTCATCTAGATGAAGCCGCAAACCAAGTTTTATTATATTGAGAAATAAGCGAGATATAGGCCTAGAATTTTACTTATTTCCTATAAGGTTGACATTGGGGCAACGTACTGTGTTTACCACTTTCAGTATCCAGTAACCAATGGACATAGAGCAATGATTCAAGGTAATAAATTATTTGTTTTTTTTAGCTGAATCCAATGGTGCTAACCAAAATATTATAATTACTAGTGGATCCGAGCGCACGGAATCGTGCGCTACTCTAGCAGAGCGATAATTCAAATGGCGACAAATTTAAAACACAATCATGCTAACACGATCCGTCTTGAGGGTTATGTTTACACAAATTAAAAAATAACAGCAATTAAATTATCCAGCTGATCAAAATATAAACAATTATGTTCTTCATAAGTATAACATGGGAACTTTAAAAGCCAATGGGGCAGAGCCCAAGGGACTTTTTCAAAAATGTAAGGCCAGTTTGCAAATCTACGCGACACGCTCTTTCCAATGAGCCGTCAATGATCAAAATCGGTTAAGAAATGACAGAGGAGTTCATAAGACAAATTTCGTGTTGGCGTATTAATTATATAGATTATTATTTTTCTATGTGAACACCAAATACGGTGAATATGTGAAATGGCAAACTCATGTTAAGTTGCCGCCAAGTTGTCATAACTATCAGGAAACAGCTTTGCCTAGACAAAGAACTGCAAATATGTGACAAATTTGCTAGTGAAAAGTTGCTTTATCAGACAAACAGCATATGAAGGCAACTTTGCCGAAAAACAACCTGTTATGTGGGCATAGTGAGGTAAACAATTACAGATTAGTTTGGGATTCAAACCAATAAAAATGTTAAGTTTTTTTATTATTGTAGTCATCAGGGAAATAAAATATAATTAAGGAAATAAAGTCGTTACATTTTTATTTCAAAAAAGTTTAATTGATATTCTGTTCTCAGCGAAGAACAGAACAGAACAGAACATGGGCTTTGATGTTCTGTTTGTTTTTATTGACGAAGAATATACTCATTTGTACTATATACTTGGTTTATTATTTTCGGCGATGTCGGCGATGTCTATACATCGTCTATTAAATGTTATTACGTTGACGTCATATACATGTACGACAACGTCTAATTGACACCATTTTGACATCCGCGTTAAATGTCTTTTTGACATGATATCGCAGATGTCTAATAGATGTACGAATATTGACCTAGACGTTAATGTAACTTGCAAGCCCCTATATAGACGTTGTATAGACGTTATGTGCTGTATGGGTATAATCATGGGCAGTGCAAAGGGGGGGGCGTGGGGGGCGAAACCCCCCCAAGTCCTTTTGCAAACACCTGCTTTGGTAGGAGGGCGTGGGGGGTGGAATTTGTGGGGCGAAGCCTCCCCTGTCCTTTTACAAACAACAGCTTTGGCTAGAGGGCGAGGGGGGCGAAGCCCCTTCATGTTCTTTATACAAACAACTGCTTTGGCGTGTAATTAGTCGCTGATAGTTTTGTAGAGCTAGGTTTATTTAATACTATTAGTAGAAAAGCATGTTAACCATCTTGGCTTAATAATCATGGTCAGTTGAAAGGGGGAGGTGTGGGGGGGGCGAAGCCCCCCATGTCCTTTTTAAAACAACTGCTTTGGCGTGTAATTAGTTGCTGATAGTTTTGTAGAGCTAGGTTCATTATTTAATACTAATAGAAAAAGAAACATTTAAACCATCATGGCTTTATAATCATGGGCAGTGTAAAGGAGAGTTGTGGGGGGACGAAGCCCCCCATGTCCCTTTGTAAACAACTGCTTTGGCGTGTAACTCTTATTAGTCGCTCATAATCTTGTAGACCTAGATTTACACAGTAAAAAAAAGCATTCAAACTATCATGGATTCTTAATGTTGGGCAGTGTAAATGCGAAGTTGTTGGAGGGCGAAGCCTCCCTATGTCCTTTTGCAAACATCTGCTTTGCGGGAGGGCGTGGGGGACGAAGCCCCTCATGTCCTTTTACATCCAACTGCTTTGCGGGAGGACGTGGGGAGCGAAGCCCCCCCATGTCCTTTTACAAACAACTGCTCTGCCGTGTAAATAGTCGCTTGTAGAGCCATCGATAGTTTTGTAGAGCTAAGTCTATTTAATACTATTAGAAAAAAAGCATTTAAGCCATCATGGCTTTATAATAATGGCCAGTGTAAAGAGCTGGATGTGGGGGGGGCGAAGCCCCCCCATGTCCTTTTGCAAACAACTGCTTTGGCGGGAGGTTGTGGGGGGCGAAGCCCCCCATGTTCTTTTTGCAAACAACTGCTTTGGCTTGTAATAAGTCGCTGATAGATTTGTAGAGCTAGGTTTATTTAAATACTATTATTAAAAAAGCATGTAAACCATCATGGCTTTATAATCATGGGCAGTCTAAAGGAGGGGGCGAAGCCCCCCCATGTCCTTTTTAAAACAACTGCTTTGGCGTGTTATTAGTTGCTGACAGTTTTGTAGAGCTAGGTTCATTTAATACTAATAGAAAAAAACATTTAAACCATCATGGCATTATAATTATGGGCAGTGCAAAGGGGGGGGGCGTGGGGGGCGAAACCCCCCAAGTCCTTTTGCAAACACCTGCTTTGGTAGGAGGGCGTGGGGGGTGGAATTTGTGGGGCGAAGCCTCCCCTGTCCTTTTACAAACAACAGCTTTGGCTAGAGGGCGAGGGGGGCGAAGCCCCTTCATGTTCTTTATACAAACAACTGCTTTGGCGTGTAATTAGTCGCTGATAGTTTTGTAGAGCTAGGTTTATTTAATACTATTAGTAGAAAAGCATGTTAACCATCTTGGCTTAATAATAATGGTCAGTTGAAAGGGGGAGGTGTGGGGGGGGGCGAAGCCCCCCATGTCCTTTTTAAAACAACTGCTTTGGCGTGTAATTAGTTGCTGATAGTTTTGTAGAGCTAGGTTCATTATTTAATACTAATAGAAAAAGAAACATTTAAACCATCATGGCTTTATAATCATGGGCAGTGTAAAGGAGAGTTGTGGGGGGACGAAGCCCCCCATGTCCCTTTGTAAACAACTGCTTTGGCGTGTAACTCTTATTAGTCGCTCATAATCTTGTAGACCTAGATTTACACAGTAAAAAAAAGCATTCAAACTATCATGGATTCTTAATGTTGGGCAGTGTAAATGCGAAGTTGTTGGAGGGCGAAGCCTCCCTATGTCCTTTTGCAAACATCTGCTTTGCGGGAGGGCGTGGGGGACGAAGCCCCTCATGTCCTTTTACATCCAACTGCTTTGCGGGAGGACGTGGGGAGCGAAGCGCCCCATGTCCTTTTACAAACAACTGCTCTGCCGTGTAAATAGTCGCTTGTAGAGCCATCGATAGTTTTGTAGAGCTAAGTCTATTTAATACTATTAGAAAAAAAGCATTTAAGCCATCATGGCTTTATAATAATGGCCAGTGTAAAGAGCTGGATGTGGGGGGGCGAAGCCCCCCCATGTCCTTTTGCAAACAACTGCTTTGGCGGGAGGTTGTGGGGGGCGAAGCCCCCCATGTTCTTTTTGCAAACAACTGCTTTGGCTTGTAATTAGTCGCTGATAGTTTAGCGTTGCTAGGTTTATTTAATACTATAAGAGAAAAAGCATGTAAACCATCATGGCAGCTCAAAGGGGGTGTGTGGGGTGGCGAAGCCCCCCCATAGCCTTTTTGAAACAACTGCTTTAGCGTGTAACTGTTTTTAGTCTCTCATAGTTATTTAGAGCTAGGTTTACTCAATACTAATAAAAAAAGCATTCATACCATCTTGGCACGTTAATAAAGGGGCAGAGTATATCTGGAGGGTTGCATACAAATGCTTTGGCGTGTAACTGTTTTTAGACGCTCATAGCCTTGTAGAGCAAGGTTCACTCAATACTAATAAAAAAAGAAAAACTCATATCATTATGGCACGTTAATCATGGGTGTCGTAAATGGGGGGTGCGGGGGGCCAGGCCCCCCATTTTCTTCGGCAAACATAATTTATTAGTGGCTCATAATTTTGTAGAGCTAGGTTTACACAGTAAAAAAAGCATTCAAACCGTCATAGCTTTTTAATCACGGGCGGAGTAAAAGGGGTGGTGTCTGGCTGGGGGGGGGGGCGAAGCCCTCTCATGTCCTTTGGCAAACATAATTTATTCGTCACTTATAGTTTTGTAGAGTTTGCTCAATTCTAATAGGAAAAAACATTTAAACCATTATGGCTTGATGAACATTTCGTTAGCTGTTCAACAACAAAACACAAAAAAAAACATTTTGTCGCCACAGTGTGTGGCCAGCCTAATTGTCAATTATTTTAGAACTTTTTAAACAATACAAACTCGTTGCTCGTAAATTAACAAAATAATGCTTTGGTAATATCTGAGTTCACTCATCCCATTACGCGCAGAATAAGCGTACTCCTAGTTAGCAATCAAAGTACAGCAGAGAGGAAATGAAGGGGGGGAGGGGAAGGAGGGGAGGGGGTCTGGCGCAATCAGCTGTCCAAGGTCAGTCAGCTGGGCCGCCTGGCAACAAAACTGCCGATCCTGCAACAGCTGTTGTCTGTTTTGTTGTGCTCGCTTCCTTTAATATTTAAATTGCCGAAATTTACATGAATAATTTAGTAAAGCCGACATTTTACGTGGATAATTTAGTAAGGAAGGACTGACCTGACAATATGGGATGTTACAGTTTTTGTGAGATATATACCTACTTTATTTCGAACATTCTGCTTGATGACGCAAGGAATAAAATAATAGCGAACAACATACTTGTAGTTGCTCTGATAATCAACATCCGTTATATTAGATGACAAGAAATAACCGGAAAATGCGACATCTTAAGTTTATCTTAGATATTCTGATCACAAAAAACCGAAATAAGACAGTTTACAGTGACACAATACGTGCCTTAAGAATATAGAAAATAAAAAATTATATGAACATCGATTTAAAGTAATAGATCGCCTATTACAAGTTACCAAGTAAAACAAGAGTAAGTAAACAAGAACAAAATCCTTCCAATTATTTCTACAACCTGTACAAATATTTTCCAAAGGAACATGGAATAGTTTAACATGTCGCTAATTTTCGATGTCGCTTTTTCAAATTTATCAATAAATGTTCTCAGGACGAACTTCACTGTCCTCGGCCTGGCGACAAACACATCACAAGAATACGACTGCACAGACCGATTCAAATAACATGGCGCAGTCCGTCCATAAGACAAGAGTTAATTTTAGTATTGGCCTTGTGCAAGTCGTGGGCCACGTTATTTGGGTCGGACACTATATATAGTTCGAGTCAAATGACGTGGCCTGGACAATAATTAACATTGGTCTTGGGCAGAATGGGCCAAGTAATTTGACCAGGAATAAAATATTTGTTCCGCGAGTGAGAGGGCGAGGAACGCTTGGCAAACTTCCTCTGGCTTCCCCAGTGTCCCCAGTTCTGCTCTCGGCCAAGTTATCACGATACAATGATTGACTACGTACGTATCATCTGATGTTGCCTTTTCCGTCAACTATACAGAATTATTTTGCTACAATGTTGCTTTTTTCTTTAGTTCCAAGATCATTCTCTTGGAGTACCAATTTCCACAGATTGACCTACAATAATCAATAAGCAGCTAAAATACGGACAAAAGAATCTTCAATGAATCTTTGACGATATTGGTTTCCATTATTCGTCGATTTTCAAACTGCGTACAACAATAAGCTCGACAGCTCGAGGGACTTTTTGTCCTCGGCCGATTTTAATTTTCGTGAGGTTACAGGATTTCGAAATCCAAATTATTGGTATAATATTCCAAATTAGTCCTTTCCACTTCGACTACAGAATTCATTACAGCGGACACGTATATGCTTATTTGTAAAAGCGACGAAGGACTTAGACTGATATAGTGGTCTAATATTTGATTTGAGATCTAACTTTGTCTATTGAAAATTAAATGTTCACCAAATAGTCACGATTCATTAAAATATAAATACGGAAAATATGAAACCTTCCGTGATCTTATGCAACGTGTATATGCGATGTAGGTAGAAGAGGTATTAATGCTAAGTAAGCACCTCAAAATCACTGTGCCTGTATAAGTAAGCCGCTTATGATCTGCATGCGATGTAGGTATGCCTAAAGCTCGTTCCTAATATCATTGATTGATTGATTGCTTATGAAAAACATTGCTCATAAAAAGCTAATAATTAACTGAATTATTTTATTTTGATCAATAAAACTGTTATCAAGATTTACAAAAACTAGTTGACACAAATAATGGTACAAACATTCGTTTTATGCAGCGGTACATTTCTATAGCATCGCAAAAAATACTAAGGATCTTTAAAAAATCAGGTTTGCTATTGGATTGGAGAGGTAGAGGAACTTTAGGTGAAAGGGTCTGAACTATAACTATATTTATAGACTTACTTCTAGAGCGTATAAGATGGACAGTCTACCTATGTCTAACTAGACTGTCTAACCCGTATTGGAACAGCCTACTACAAAGTCCAACTATTGGAGGACCGGTAGACAACCTAAATTTCGTATTTTACTTAAGTTTTCTTTGCGTAAAAAGCGAAAAATTATGACGACATCAGCGCTACAATTGTTGTATTTCTTGCTAGTTGAATTATTTTAATCTTTGTGCCCTAAGACCCATCTGACTGTATATGCGTATTTGGTTACACATCAAAGCTAAATTATGCGCAATTGTTTCTACAATTCAAGCCACGGTTTATAAATGAGAGAGAGGGATTGCACTAAAAAAAACGGCTTCAATAAAAATATTATAACTAAAAGAATTACCTTGATGTGCAAACAAAGTACTTTTTAACACCAAAAGGTAAAATGTCTTATTAATACTCTATTAGAAGTTAAACGAATTTAATTTTTAGTGTTAATGATGCAAACGAGGCATCTTTACCTAAATAAAATAATGAAAATCAAAAGCTTATTAAAACACCAATGTTAATAAAAAACGAAAACGTAAAAAAAAACATAAGATTTTGTCCTCCTACATCGTGTAAACAACTACTTATACTCGCGCGGATGAAATAAACGTTCCAGAAATATGGGCATTTAGAGAAATAATTAGAACGCTTAGTATTCAAAATAATGGACTAAAAAAGAAATCGCGAGTCGTTCCGCAATCCAATTCGGTATGGCAAGCGTGCTTTGATTGAAGCGTAAAAAATCCAATTTCAGCGGGAACAGTGCAGAATTACGGGAACCACAATGAGATTGCCGAAAAGCCTTGATCACGAGCTCAATCTTGGCGGCTGTAAAAACGAGTGTCAAAAATGATCCTGCTGGCGCTAAATTGGAATTTTAATAACCACGTTTCTTTTAGAAACATCAGTTTATTTCCGGGTAAAATTAAAATGCTTTATTCTCGTAAGATATAAAAATATAAAATTCACAATAAATGGTACTGGTGAAAACGTATGCATTAAGGGAGTTTTTGCAATCTACGGTAAAACAACACGATAAACGTAAACAGTTGAATCAACAGATTTTCTAAATTTATCACAATGTTAAAAAATACCGTTGAACGTTTATCGTATTATTTTACCGTAGGCCCTAAGTGGCAAATTAGATTAAGAGTGAACCCCTATACGCTAATGCTAAAATAAATTATGCTAATTTTGTAACATGACACCCGGGTGAGAAATATTAAAACAGACATAACATCGAGCAGGAAAAATTTTCATAAGGGAATTTCGATTTTAAACCAAAACATGAAGATGTAAACCTCTAGATATATTTGTGGAAGATGCAAACAAACTGGAGAACATTTCCTTGCCGAACCATTCATTACATTAGTCCATTCAAAACAAAGGTTTAACAAAAAGTTATGAACTTGATTTTTGCTAATATCTACGGAGTACGAACGCAGCTTACCTAGACAGCAACAATCGTCAAGAATTAAAACATCGATGGAGCAATTCGCGACGATTCCCTCTCAGCGGTGTAAAATCCCGTCCCTTTAACGCCGCGACGGCGAGCGAGTCGCCATAAAAGGCTAAGGGGGGGAATTAAATCACCGCGGCTGGTGAGTTTACAACCCGGCTCTCTCACGGCGTTCTTCACGACAGTGGAAGTAGTATATTTCATCACAAGGCCCGAAAGTAGCGCTTCTCGTAAGAGGTCAGGCTTCGACCGGAGTGAAAGCGTAAAGATTTCAGAAAATGTTATCATTTTAATCATTTTTCTGTATAAGTTTTTCCGCCTAAAACAATAATTTTGGACCACCGACATCTTTGACATGCCATAACATGAAATTTGTACAGCGGAAAACAAGTCTTTTATTCCTTCCAAAATTACATTCAAAGCACACCAACACAACACACGGCAATTCAAAAGTACACGGGAATTAAAATGTAAACTCAAATCTAACGATAATTTAAAACGACTACATACAATAATCGATTACGAGTTCAAATAAAATGCTTTTCACTGAAGCGAGAGCTAAGTAAACAAGTTGTACGGTAGTTGAACGCAGATAAGGGCACCGATAAGATGAGCCGGATTGTCGCCGCGAGCACTTCACTTCACTTCACTTCAGCCGCCGCTACTGGCGAGATTGCATACGTACTCGAAAAAGAAATTCCCGGTGCAAAGTGCATGTAGTGGTTTTTCTTTCCAAAACCTTTCACTTAGCTATCTCATTAAATATCAGGATTCTATTTGACTTTACGTGACTGCAGTTTACTCTTGTCGGCAAACTGTCTTAAAGTTCTCATCATTATAAATTTATTCTTGAATTTATTGTTATTAAGTGAATATATCACAAATCAGATATGCTAATAAATACTGTTCGATAGGGGAAAATGAGAAGGCGATAATTGTCTGCGTGCGTTCTTAAATTTCAATAAAAATTGACAAACCACTTATGTATGAAAGCGTAACCTTCAATTCGTTTTAGCGACTAAACAAGGTTCTTTATTTGGAAAAGTAACGTTAATCTATAGTACATTTTGATAAAAAAAATCTTTAATAACCGAAGGAAGGATAAATTGCAATAACCCAATCATTTCGACGTGATGGAAGATTAAACTTTCATTAAAGTATATCCGCTGTGTCTACAGTCAACACATATCGACGAGTCATCAGCTGAACGGACGGAGCGTGGGTGGCGCAACCGAGAGTGAAGAAATCAGAGATGATGCTTTTTAAATTGCAATTTACTGCACTGAATTAGAAAAGATTAGCAACACATGCCATTAACCTTTTTTAACCAATTTAACTTAGAATATAATTATAATGTAAATAAGAATGTGTATATACGTTTTCCAGTTTTATGATTTTTTTATTTTATTTGCATCCTCCAATACAGTATACAATGCCAATTACATTGAAACAGTTCAAAAATATTTGAAAGTCCATTTCGGAGATCTTCACTTCACTTCAAAATCCACTTAGTCACCTATTAATATTTAACATGTAGTAAAACGAACTAATAATCAAAATAAATAACAAGCGAAATGTACTATTTTGGTGAAAATGTCAACATAAATTACTAGATTCTTAGCACAGAGTAAGGAGCTCTGTGATTCTTAGTTAAACAAATATACATTTAGACAAGACGTGATCAACATGCAACCTCAATATAAAATATGTATTGGTAGTCGCAATCTTACTAGTTGAATATATTGAACGTATGATGTACAATAGTGAACATTTCTACGGCATTTGATACGTATCCAATCGCTAACATGAATATTTTTAATTGTATGTCTTCAGGACGAAAAATCTTTACCAAACACTTGCCTTCAACTCGCCATTACATATCGTTTTCTGCTTTTGCGACTATTACAACTGTATATCAGTTTTAAAATATTGTTTGATGTTAATTTGCACCGATTTGATAAGTAAACATGGTAACTACAGATTGAAATAAAATTCTACACGTGACGAAGGATCGAAAAATCGTCAACTTTTGCGACTACCAATCACATTCTAAATACTAAAAACATTCTAAATATTATATTAAATAATATTTACATATTATATAAATTATAATAATTATAATTATATAAATTAGCAAATCTAATTATATAAATTAGATATTATATAAATTATAATTATATATAAATATTATATATAATTATCACATTCTAAATATTATATATAACGTATATACCGATTTGATTCATAAACATGGTGACTTTAATTTGAAATAATATTCTACAACATGATTAAGGATCAAAAGTTATCACAATTAATTGATGCTTTCAGTGCAGGGCTTGTAGTAGTTCTTGAGGTTGAAAAAAATAAAAAAATTACATTTCGTAAGCAAAAAATGTTGCTAAAAATTAGAAAACCGGCTTTATATTGGGGATAACACATTCTTAACCTTGGCATAAAAGAAAATCTCGACAGACTAATCACAAACCTGCCTAGATTTGACGGCGAGACTTGGTTTTCATGCAACGAGACTTGGTTTTCACGCAACGAGATCATCGGACAGACGAATAGACTGAACAGGGCTTGCAGCAGGTCTTGAGGTTGAAGAAATAAAAAATAACCAAAATTCCAAAAAAATAACAAAAATAACCGAATAAAAAACAAGAGCAAAAAAATAAAAAAATAACCTGCTACAAGCCTTGTTAGTGCAGAGGGATAATTTCTCTACATTCGATTTTACAGAAATTTCGTAATGAAAATTTTACTTAAAAGGATGTGTACTCCGCCAAGTCTCGATGAATTCCATACAACGGTAAATTTTATATGGAATCAAAAAGCTTTGAAGAAACTGATCGATTTATCGACAACAATTTTTATAAGGCCGAATTATCTCGCCCGGCCAAACATATATTGGGACAGAGTTTTTCACACCATCCGGCGTGTGAAACGGCCTATCTCGTTATCACTGTCCGGCTGTCCACTGCTGATAACAGCCACCTCTGCCTTCCGCCGCATCGCTCCCCGACGTCCGCCATTACGTTTGATACGTTCACAATGTGACACCATCTTACATCAGTCGGGTACACTGCTCATTGTGGAAACACTACTAAAACTCAGACCGTCGAAAAAAGTAGACTGGGCATAAGCTGATATATGTACAATAAAATACTAAAATGTATACGTTTTTCGTAGAGATCTCTAAAGCATGCATCTTTGCATCCGTTTGAAGTAAAACATTTTTCTCATACGCATATTAATAGTGTTTTATTTTATTACCACTTTTTATCAAAGGTATCAAACACTAATTATTGACTAATTGAATTGATGCTTTTAAAAAGGTTACTTAAGTATAACTCTTTTTTTACCGTCTTTTAATTTTCACATCCGTCAATTTAAATATTTGAGGAATTATCAAATAAATAGAAGTTAGTAAAAAATATAAATCAAAATATTTTTGAAAAATTGAATTAAATTACTAGAAATCACAAATGATTAAAAATATACAATGCTTAAATAAAAGATTCTAATTACAATGTTCTAATAATTAAATAAAAACAACGTTCTGTTTATAGTACAGCATCGTCGTGGCGCTATCTCTTGAGTTAGATGGGAATGATTTTTGATCCAAAACATGGCGGAAGTGTCAGAAATGAGCTGCAATGCTGAAGTAGTAGGGATGCCCAGTCTATTTTTTCTTGGTCTGTGTACTGTAATGACAGATTGGGGATACCTCCAGAGAGAGGCGGAGGGTGATTTTTTAATAAGCTGAATAAGTTTGACCAAATCTCATCTCGACTGCCTTCCTAAATTCTTAAAATGCGCTAGTAAAAAGTAGTTTATTTTATAGTAAAGTTCCTTGTAATTCTTCGACATGGAATTTTTAGTTAGTTAATTTTGTTAGTTATACCAGAAAATTTCTCTTATAGCTTCGTAAATGATCTCCTGTACAAAAAAGGTGTTTCCGAAATCCAAAATGAACGAAGCTTCAATTAAAGAGGCAAATATAAATCAGGCTAAGAAAAGTCGTCCGAAAATCTACCGTTAAAGTTAGTTAGGCTAATCCAAAAATAAGGACGAGTATGCAGCAAATTAACCATTGTTTGTCTGCAATATTCCAAAGAGTGATATGACACTCATAATCTACATCATGCATAAGAAATGGCGTGCAGAATAAAGTAATTGCCAAGCACTTCAACAATTGCATGTACAACGGCGGTTCATCAAAATGTACAATTGCAGCTGAATTAATTATGCATAAAATGCTCCAATTGCATCGCAACTTCAGACAGTTCAAGGAAGACATAAATATAAAAGGATTTAAACAAATTAATTGCAAGACTATGCGATTAATTGTGCACTTTAATTTCGTGATTGACTGATTTGGAAATAAATTTTAAATTACTTAAACATTTAACTCTTAAGCATCCTTATATAATATGCAGCATGAATATTATATGCAGAAGTTATCAAAGGCATTTTAAATAACAGTTACAGGACTACTTTGGGCGAGCGTAAAACTCATAATCAGAAAACATTTTTTTAATTTAGAACTGTTTGGGATGTAAGAAAAGAATAAATTTATACTAAGAGCAAAGAATTGAGCAATCAAAGCAAGCGTCTTAACTGCAAAGCCGATTTCTTAAAGAGTTTCCTATTGTACCTCCGATCCCGATGATTTGATTTTCTCTTTTCACGAGAAAAAAAGATTGCGATCGAATTCGACTACTTCGAACCATTGATATTGCTGGAGTGTCAGAGTTATTATTAATAAGTTGCTTTAGTTTACTAAATAGGTCGAAGAGCTTTATCGAAAGTAAAATTTACATTTCATCTGACTAATCACAACAATATCTGCATTACATGACATTATTGAGTTAGTATAAAGAGGATACCTGTTATAGTCCTCTACTGAAGGTGCCTCAAGAATCGGCATTGCGCTGTGAGTTCAGACCCTCTTACCTGAAACAAAAAAATCCAATTACTTATTTTATTACCAATTTAAGGGAGTTTGGCCGATAGTTTAATTTAAATATCATCCCAACAATATGTGTCATTTCAAATAGAGTAAAAAAATTCCAAAGGAAAAATAAACTGTAATGAACATTTATATTTTTAAGTGAGGTTCTAGACAGTAATAAATTACAAAAATTCTCGAAATGTTGGCATGTATATCAAACTGTATTCCGTCAGCGGTTGAACCAACATTGGCGTGCTTTGCCAGTTTTATGGACATAAGATCTCTGTAGCTTTCATACTTCACATTATTCTTTCTGCTGACATTGTCTCAAAATTTTAGCTTTTAGCTAAAATATAACAATTTCCGAATATAAATTACAACGAGATGCTCCACCAATGCTACGAACGACAACATCGAAAAACTACCGAGATTCATAGTGAAAATTCGGAACTATTCACACAAAATAAAGTACCAATTCGTAATTCTCCTCTTCGCTCCGCCACGAGTTGAAGTTGAAGCGTGAACACTCGAGTGCCAGAGACGAAGACAATCTTTGTTTTCGCCGGGTCAAAAGCCACATTCTGACCTTCGACCCCTGAAGCTCCGCGCACATTCCATCTACGACCGAAGGAATTTGAGTCTAAGGGTTTTGTGCATTCAAGTAGAAACCTATTGTTTAATGGTTTATTGCTTGTATAGTCCGGTGCACCGAAACTGGGCTCCAAAATTTAATACGCAAAAGGGTCCACAAATCCCCGCATCGAAACTGGGCTTCTAGCCTTGCGCAGGTACTTGACCGTGCGTTCGGCGTAATTGGTCTGGAATGTCACCTGAATTCAGCGAACAGGCAGTCCCTGCCACCCCTGCCAACCCCCACCCCCGCAGTCACTTGTTAAACTTGAGAGCAGTTACATCGCGATGATAAGCAGTAACAAGTGATCTCCAATTATGTACCGTTTTTAAGTTAATAGTGTTGTTAGTGTTGTTTAATATTTTAAGTAAATAGTGTTAATAGTGTTGTTTAATATGTTTAAAGTAACAAGTCAAAGAGGGAAGGAGAACATTGTTAAGGACAAATTTGTTCATCGTTCGTTGGGTACATTGAAAAGTGGTGAAGAGCGGTGGCGCTGCTGTAATAGTAAATGTACGACGAGACTGTATACCCTAACATTTATATATTTTTGAAAACCTTAAAATCAGTGCAAATTGACTCCTACGTAAGACTAAACAGTGCGTCCAATTCTGAAGTGCTGAAAAGTCGGAAGAAAACATGTTTGCGTCAGGACTTTATTAAGAATGAAATGATTCAGCTGAAGAATAGCCATAATGACCTTTTGTCATTCACAACGTGTGTTGGATCTAAATCGTCACCAAATGTTTGATGAAAATAAATGCATGATGTTTCAATCGTGTTAACGTTTTCTTTCTCCTTTGGCGATCCACCCGCGGGAGTTCTAGGAAGTGCCGGAGCCCAGTTTCGGTGCACCTCTGAGGGGCCTGGGAGGCTTGGAGCCCATATTCGGCGTCTACCTGGTTTTTGGAGCCCAGTTTCGGTGCGCCCGTATAGTCCAGGAGCTACTAAGGAGAGTGAGCATGCATAAAAGTATGACGCAATGTTTTTGCAGATGATTGTAATATGGACCTAGGTGATAACGGAAACGCATATGTCGTCACTTTCCCAGGTGGTCGATAACTTGGGGGGAGGGGGGCAAAGATGGCGGGGGGCGCTACGCGTTAAAACGCTGATATCTCGAAAACGGTTAAAGATAGAACGTAAGTTAAAACGTCATTTTGTTTGGAAAATTATGGGCTTTAAGAAAGGTTATTAGGTCCGAGGTCGTATCTCGATTGATAAAACTGTATCAAACGGCGTTAACGGTATCAGAATACTCCATACAGCAACAGTAAGTGACAATATTTAGTCAGACTAGTAAACAAAACTCACAAACTTAACCTAATTTCGTGAAAAAAATCGACCGAAATTTCCATATTTTCATGTTTTATTTAATATCTCTTTTATCAATCGAGATACGACCTCGGACCTAATAACCTTTCTTAAAGTCTGAAATTTTCCAAACGAAATGACGTTTTAACTTACGTTCTATCTTTAACCGTTTTCGAGATATCAGCGTTTTAACGCGTAGCTCCCCCCGCCATCTTTGCCCCCCTCCCCCCAAGTTAACGACCACCTGGGAAAGTGACGACATGCGTTTCCGGCATCACCTAGGTCCATATTACAATAATCTGCAAAAACATTGCGTCATACTTTTATGCATGCTCACTCTCCTTAGTAGCTCCTGGACTAGTATGATGATACGTGTTCTCACGTGTTTTGTATTGGCCTATCAGATTAACGTTGGAGAGGAGGTTAATGATCAACACAATAATGTTACAGAAGATCCACTAAAACATTTGTGTTATAAAGGGGAAAAAGAATCCGAAAATTTCCAAAACCAATGATTTTTTTCATTGACCCTGTCTTATGTCCTGGTCAATAAGTAAATTACTATCACCCTTTTTAGTTTGCTTATACTCATCGAAATTTTTATTCGCATGTTTGAATATAGTACCAAGGCCACACTAAAATACTAACATATTTTAGTGCGGCGTTGATAGTGCATAACGATGGCATTGCTGTTTCAAGATTTATTGGTTCGATATAATAGGAAAAGGAGCAAAATATAAGTGGAACCTCGCCAGTGACTCTAGTTCCATTGCTCATTCATTACGATCACAACAACAGCTTAAACAAATGTCTATGGACCACAGCTTTTTAGGAAATAATGCAATTTATGAAATCACTTTATTGTTAAAGAAAATAAACATTCTTAACAGCAATTTTAGTTCGCAAGCCGCATTACGATGAATACAAGAACCATCCAACGTCGACACCGCATTAAATTGTCTAGGCTCGAAACATTTTACTTAGGGGGATGACCTAAACGTGAACATTTTTTACGTGCAGCCGATCGTGTTTGTATTTCTTTTAAAGAAAAGGACAAAAAATAGAAAGCAATAAGCTTGGTGAAAAAACTGTCTTCTTCCGAGCACAGCTCGGTCTCTCCATACACTTTTCATTCGTACGAAGTTGTACCAAGCAACTAATCGTGGCCAACCCAGAAGGCAATGTAGTTAGTTTCACTCAAGGCGGAGATAAGCAAGATAACGTGGGGATTTGCGGGGCCGCACTGGGTAAATGGGCTTTAAACTGTAATAGACTGAATCCTTGCTGCAGAGAACTCCTGTGGTACTATTGCAGTTTATAGTATTAAAGTTTGTAGTACAGTACTGAATCGTACTACGCTATAAAATAAACTACTCTCTCAGATAAATATTTGTTCTTTTAAAATTGTAATTCTCGTAAGAATTGGCTGCATAAAATAAATGAGTAATTGTTTTATGCATCTTTTTAACCTCATCTTGCGTCTGCTAGTAAAAGCCATTGAATCACACATAAGACATAAACAATGAAAGTTTATAAACCCTCAAACAAAAATGCTGATTCAAACCCAACTCATGGGGCATTTAAGGAAGATCTGAAGAACGATTGCACAAAAAATACCCCCGTCGCAGCAAACCTGCGAACTCAACGAATTTGCAAAAATTAGAAAAACAATAAATAATTAATTATTGTAAAGAAACATATAAAAAGTGATATATTTATGTGTTAAAATAAAATTCCATCGTTTGTTTTACATAGTCTATGTGAAACATATTAATACAGTAAATGAGTTTAGTTTAAAAAATATATATCTCTTTTAAATAAATAGGCAAGATTGTTCGTTGGACAACACTCTGCTGCCCTGATACTAAAATACATGGCCAAAAAACGTCAAGCGGAAGTGATTCAAAATACCAAATTGATTGTTTTTTTTTCAAGCTGAATCCGATGATGCGAACGATAATTTGATTACTTTAATTTTTAAATTTGAAAAAGCCACAATACCCATTTTTGGGGGGTAAGAGCAGCCTTTCCCCCACTTTGGATATGTCGATCTGGCCAGTTTACGATCTCGTCCAAGAGAACCTAGTTTTACATGTGTGTACTAAATTTTGTTCCGATCGGACGATTTTTACGAGTGTTATCGTGCTTACAAGTAGTGCAATAGTGGGGCTGCTGGCCCAATCAAACTTTGACAGGCAGTCAATTTTTTGACAGCTACTTCCGGTCACGTGACCGGAAGTGACGTCATCAGCTGTGACGTAGCTGTGACGTGTTTTTGGTGGGTATTTAAAGTTTAAATGCCCTGCTGTGCTGGGTATTTAAATTTTAAATGGCCGGAAGTGTGTCAAGGTCTTTTGGGGGTGTTTTTAAAAAAGATCTTGCATTTTCGGATTTTCCGAAAATGCAAGATAATTTTTGTTTCTTTTTACAAACTGTTGTTTTGTTGATTTTCACGTCTGTTAAAATACCATGTAAAAAATGGAATTGACAAATTAACAAGAAAATATCCTGCTACAAAGTATCCAAATAAAGATGCAATTACATAAACATAAACTTTAAAATATAGCGAATGTTCTTCCTTTTTATCTGTTAGCATTTCCTGAACAAGGTAACCAAAATTGTAACCACATAAAAATGAAAGTAGGCAAATAATAAATTTCGACGGGTTCACAAAAACCAAGTTGTAAAGTAGCGAATTTCTTTCTTCTTCCATTGTTGAATTTTTAGTCGAAACCAATTAATGATAACATTATTGCTTGCGCATCAGAACTAACAGTTGATGAAATTTCATTTACTTGTAGACTTGTAGTAGTTTCATTTGTAGTAGGTAATTGTTCGGAAGTTGGTGTAGATGTAGAAGAAACAGTATTATATTGAAGCTCAGAGTCCATGTGTGCTCGGGTAAAGAGCTGAAGCTTTAATGACGTGTGGTAGCCGTGTCCTACTGTGCATCAGGAGTTGTTGGTGGTGGGGGGTCGTTTGTTTCTTGCACTGAAATGTAGATGGAATCATAACTTTCTGGAGGATGTACTAAAATTTGTTGTATAGGATCTGCATCAATAGGAAAACTTTGCGTTTCAATGCAAAGTCCATCTTTAATAAAAGAAACATATAAAACAGAACTCATGTTTATTTAGATGTTTACTCTGCCGGTTCTACTAGCAAACTGATGTGTCAGTATCGGCGTTGCAACCTCCCTTGACATGTGCAGCTCGGAACATCTGCCCTCCCCCCACCACCATGAGAGACTCCTCGCAATTTTTGGATTTGTAGTGTTAGTTCTAACGTAGGTTTGTAGGGTGAACATCTCAGTACTAAACAATTGTTTTTAACATTTGGCTTAAAATACTTATTTAACTTTGTACAAGTTACAATATTTTTAAAGATGCTACTTTATTATATTACTTTAATACTTAGCTATAATATTTAGTTAAAGAAATCGAAACTGTAGTTGCGATTAAAATAGAAACATGGTTTCTTAACATTTGCCTTAAAAAGATTTGTAACAAAATATCGTAAGAAAATTTTTACAACATATTTGAATTAATATGTTTGCAAACCCTATCATGCGAGTTTTAAAAGATAAACGAGACCGAGTGGGCCGGGTTTGACCTCGCATGCTTTCGCTTGTTGCCGACCAGTTAGCAATACAACTGGTTGACCTTGCGCCGCACTTTCGCTTGCGGCCGGCCGGCGAATACAGGTCGTCGTCCTTGTTGCATCACCCGGCACACCTGTCCTTGATTGCTTAACACACTCTACACTCTACACTCGACAAGTTATTCTTTCCTTTGCCACCGTCCTAACAACACCTACTTCAATTTCACAATGAACCGCTCCGAGTATACCGAGATTTGGTATAACTGGTTTTCCTATCTTCAACTGCTTGGGGTACGAATTATTCAATCGAACAACAATCGTGATTGGTATGATGTTACAACCACTATTGCTCGAAAACCTTTTCAGCAAGTTTGGAAAAACATTCTTACCGGCACCAAAATTCGCACCGAACCACCCAAAATTCGCACCAAACCACCTATATCACCTGTATCTTCAAACGTACCCCAGCAAAAATTTCATCTAAAAAAACTGAAACTTAACCGAAAATATGAAATCCTAAGACATTTATCTTCTTCTATTTTCATTTTTAATTCTGAAAAAACCAAAATTTATGTCATTGACATTCCCAAAAAAATTCCTATTCCCCTTAACCCTCGACACTTGATAATAAATAAAAAAGGTGCCAAGTTAAACATAAATATTACCGAGTAAAACCTTTTCCCACCTCCAAAGTCCACCCTGGTGGCAAAAAAAAGGCCCTTCTAAGGGCCGACCTAAGACTTTCAAATTTAGACTTAAGTTTAAGCCTCAACCCTTGGTGACTAACAAGGGGTGGTTTGTGAAAGCCCCTATGGGACTTAGAGGTACACGGACCTCTTGTTAGTCACCAAACGTTAAGGCTTTAGCGAAAGCTCCCCGCTATTGACTCAACCTTTGGGACTTAGAGTTATGTGAACCGCTTGTTAGTCACCAAGGGTTGAGGCTTTAGCGTCCAACCCTTTGTGACTTAGTGGTACACAGACCACTTGTTAGTCACCAAGGGTTGAGGCTTTAGCGAAAGCCCCCCGCTATTGACTCAACCTTTGGGACTTAGAGGTATATGAACCGCTTGTAGTCACCAAGGGTTGAGGCCCTAACTTAAGCCTAAATTTGAAAGTCTTAGGTGGCCCTTAGAAGGGCCGATTTTGCCACCAGGGTGGACTTTGATTGAGGAGGGGAAGGAATATAAGGTTTAATTTAATATATTTATTCTCAATTTTCCACCCTCCGCTGTTACTAGTAAAAATTTTGGATCTGTTGGGACAAGTGGTGGTTTGGTTTTTGGAGTTGTGAGGATATAAATTTTCGTCCTCTCCTCGTTGTAGATATAAATTTTGTTTTCTTCAATTCTGTACAGGTTATATTTTTTGTTTTTCTTTAATTCCTTTAGCCTGATGTTCTTTACTGGTGCGGGATGAATTGTTTGGGGGGTGGGGGTTTCTTTGATTGGTGCGGGTTGAATTTGTTGGGGGGTAGAAGAAGGGTGCAGTCCGCACAACTCCATCCAGTCTTCAGTTAAAATATCGTCACAAATTGGAGCGATCGGAATGTCTTCAATTTGCGGCGTTGATGTTTCTGTAACTGGTGTGGGATTCTGAAATAATTGGGGTTGATCTTCATTAAGAGCATCAGCTATTATTTCGTTAATGGAGGAGGAGAGGACGGGAGAAGTTTGTTTTTTTTGAAGAAAATCAGTCGAAATAGAAGAAAGGTCAATAGATACCGGAATTGTAGTTGGTTTCTGCTGCAGAGGTTTCTGCAGCAGACTCAGGAGAATGGGGGTAGATGAAGAAGATGCAGAGGAGTTCATGTTGATATAAAAAGAATAATAAAATGGATAATATAATGAAATAGGAAAAATGGTTAAAAAACGTGGGAATGGATAGTAACAGCGATGGTGGCGAGTGGCAGAATAACACAAGGCGGGCGAATGGGGTTCTTATAGGCAGCAGACACAACAACCTTGTAGTCAAGGTAGTGAAAGCTGAGGCTAGCGACCAGGTCCAAGTAGGCCAGACGAAGTTGTGAGAGCGGTGGCTAGCGACCCGGCCAAGGCTACCGGCCCCGGCAGAGCGACACGTTGACCTACTAGTCAAGGCTCGCTAGCGAGGTCGAGTCTCGAGCTCGCTGATATAAGCAAGCGCGCAACGTTTCTCTTTGGCATTACGGTGAAGGTGTAACTGGTCCGCTTACGTGGAGGGTTATGCTGTAACGTAATGTTCGCCATGGTGTGTGGGATGGCTTATGTCAAGCACACACTGCGTTCGGCTATTGTGGGAGAGGCGCCCTCCTATAATAGTCGGTCGCAATGGCAATCCACCTACCTTTCCATTTCCTGCGTGGTTTAATTGTCAGGGTTAATATTACGGTGAGGTGTGTGAGTTCGCTTACGTGATGATCACACCGTAACTGTAATATTAAGTTAGGTGTAATATTATAGGGAGGTGTGTGAGTTCGCTTACGTGATGATCACACCGTAACTGTAATATTACATAGTATAAGATAGAATAGGGGGAACGTTAGGTAGGGGTTAAGATATGATAGGGCGGTGAGGTGTGTGAGTTCGCTTACGTGATGATCACACCGTAACCGCATGCATGATAGCATTTAAGGGGTAGCATAAGTTATAATAAAGTAGTATAGAAATAAAGTAGTAGAATAAGGTAGGGACCCCACGCTTCCCCACCCCCCTTTTTTTTATAATTTTTAAATGACCTTGACCTAGTTTTGATTGTTCTACTTTCGGACTTAGAATTATTTTAAATGACCTATTTTTTAGACTTAGATATTTTAATTTCAAAAGACTTACTTGTTTGACTTATATATTGATTGATTTTAAAACTCTACTTTTGAGACTTAAATATTTTGTTAAAGTTTTAAATAACCTAAGATTTTAGTTTTGTGTTGTATCTTTTATTAAATAATTATTATTTTTAACATTTGGGTTTTTGTAAATGTTTTAATTTCTGTTGATGGTGAGTTTAGTTTTCGCGTTGGTTATTAATATTTTTGAGTTTTTGCGTCATAACTTTTATACCGTTGGTTTAATCAAAAAATGTTACTGGACCTTTTTTGTTTGTCTTTTAATTCCGCTTAATTTGACTACCCGCACGATAGATTTGGAGCATTTTTTGTTATATCCCCCCCCCCTCCCCCCGCGAAACCCCCCCTCCCCCCCTCCCCCCCCCGCGAAACCCCCCCCTCCCCCCCTCCCCCCCCCTTCCCCGCGGAAACCCCCCTCCCCCCTCCGGCAAAACCGGTTACTTGATTTCGTCGCCGTTCAACTTTAGAACTGCGTCGCCGTACACGATGGCAGTGGATATAACAAAAATGCTCCAAATCCATCGTGCGGGTAGTCAAATTAAGCGGAATTAAAAGACAAACAAAAAAGGTCCAGTAACATTTTTCGATATAACCAACGGTGTAAAAGTTATAACGCAAAAACTTAAAAAAAATGTACATTTTCTATTATTTTTCACTTCGTATATTTCTTAACTATAAAAATTAGGTCAAGGTCATTTAATTTTAAGCGGAAAAAAGAGAGGAACAGTGTTATTAATTAACACTGTTCCTCTCTTTTTTCCTAAAAGGCAGGGAAAGAAGTTCCGTTAATGTCTATTTTTTATGTGGCAGAATCATATCCATCATCATCATCTGTTTCGTTTTGAAAGTTGATGTAACTAACATCAACCCAAAGATAATGATATCCTTGTTCGAAAGCCATAGTATCAATATATGATTCCACTGTTGAAAACCAATTAGGATCTATTAAAGGGTTGATTGTAACCATGACAGTTTCTAATGTTAAATTTACCCATCTTTCTCCAGTAACAGAAATTGCAAAAAAATTTACATTTTGAAGAAAATGGATTAAATTTAACATAAAATGAACATGTTGTACAGGAGTGCAATGAACATTGTAAGACATCCGGAAAGTTTCCATGCTGATGAGGGAAATGTTGTCTTTTACTTAATCCACGGTTTATATATGCATTTCCCCCCACCATAGAGTTCTTAAAAAGTGGGTCAAGGTCATCTGAAGATACCCTATGAACGGGGAACAGAGCAGTAAGTGGTTAAACCACAAACTGCTCTGTTCCCCGTCCCTATTTAATTTCTTTTATTGATATGTCTTTATAAACATATAATATATGTTTATAAACACATACATTTAACTTGATATTTAGCAAATGGGAAGAATCCACACAGCTGGCACAATTCTTGCGGTCTTGGTGTTTCCAGTTTGTATCCTATGATTCCAAATCGGTATATCATTTGCCTATGCAACGGTTCTCCCTCTTCGGCTGAAGGAAGAGCCTAAAAAAAAAAATAGTTTAATGATATTTAATAAAATAATATATTGTAAATAGAAAAGAACAATACTGTTAATGAAAACGTACCCAGTCACATAGGGCACATATTTTTTGCCATCTGCCAATTGAAACCAAATTTTGGTTTTAAATATACAACGTTTCTTGTGCTCAGTAATGAGCTCGCTTTGCAAGATTTGCGGCAGCGGCTCTGACACCTCCCTAATTTGCCGAAGCATAGGGTTGTCTGAGCAGATCCGCTGCAAACATAACTCGTACAAGGAGCTCATTGTTATGGGCTGACTATGCTCACCTCACAGCCTTAAATACGTACCAATCACCTTGATGGCAAAGGACAACGCCCTCCACTGGGTTAACCAGGTCGCCATAGGAGGCCGCCGCCTTGGACCGACAGTATATATAAGGTGTGCTGCAGTCTTGTGGTTATATTTGCCATGGAATCCCTCATGATCTTTGGTGCTGTGCACAACTTTGTTGAAGCCAAAAGAGTACTATGGTACATAAAAACGTATCATAGCAATCTGAATTGCATCAGTGGAGTACTTGAAGCTGTTAAAGCAGACGGTACAAAAATCTGTTGCACTTCGGATTCTATGGATTACGAAGGACTTGAATCATGGGTCCTTTATTATGTACAATTTTGTACAAAACTTTACATCAAAGTTGACACGGACTAAGGGGGTTTTCTAGGAGGAAAGAAAAGAATAGATACCAACAATGCATGTTGGTAGCTATTCTTTTCATTCTTCCGCTAAGATTTAAATGACCTTGACCTCGTTATGGACTTAGAAAATTTTTGTTAAGTTACAATAAACCTTCAAAATAACTAGGTCAAGGTCATCTGAACATACCCTATGAACGGGGAACAGAGCAGTAAGTGGTTAAACCACAAGCTGCTCTGTTCCCCGCTCCTATTTAATTTCTTCTGATATGTGTTTATAAACACATACATTTAATATCATATTGCTCCAGAGGAAACCAACCACAAAGATGACAATATTCTTGCGTTATTGGCGTCTTCAATTTGTATCCTACATTTTCAGATGCATGTTTCAGGTATCTGTACAGTTCTTGATCCGGATTCGCACCAGGAAGCCGCTAAAAAAAAATATTAATTTAAAGAAAATTAATAAAATAATATATTGTAAATAGAAAAAACAATTCAGTTAATGAAAACGTACCATGTGACATAGGCCGCATATTTTTTTGCCAGCATTTGGCATTTCCCACCAAATTTTAGTTTTAGAAACACACCGTTTTTTGTGCTCATAAATGAGCTCGCCTTGCAAGATTTGCGGCAGCGGCTCTGACACCTCCCTAATTTGCCGAAGCATAGGGTTGTCTGAGCAGATACGCTGCAAACACAACTCGTACAAGGAGCTCATAGTTATGGTCTGGCTATGCAAACCTCAAAGCTTTAAATACGTACCAATCACCTTGATGGCGAAGGTGATTCCCCCTCCCCCGGGTTTCCACTATATATTGAGCGGATAGAATTAATAGTTTGCTACATTTTGAATCAACAAAACGTTATGGAATCTTTCCAAAAATACCCGATTGATCAAAGATTAAGTAGAAACCGAAGGGAACAAAGAAGACAACACAGATTAAAAAAAGCTTTTGAAAAATTAAAATTAGTTGTACCGGAAAGTCAAAAACAAAAAAAATTAACAGACAATCTATAGTTCAAAATGCAATAGATTACATTAAAAAATTGGAAGAAGACTTGAAATCACCAACATTTAACTTAGAACAACAAGAATTTGAACAATCCGAACAGACATTTTTACAGGATATAGAAGAATTCCAACAATTCGAACAGAAATTTGTACAGGAAATAGAAGAATATCTTCAAACTTCGCAAAATTTAAATCAAGACATTTATGAAATTTTGTATCAACCTTTTGAAACTGTTTCCTTGCCAGTGTTAGAAAGCTTGGATGAATATTTTTTTGACGTCGAAAAGTAGAGGGGGTAAATGGGTGGGGAGCTGTTATAAAGGCAGGGTAAACAGAGTAATCTTTACTTTCTTAGGATCCGGCGCTATGGCAGGCACTTCGTCTTCGTCCAGGTCTTCTTCCTCGTCATCAAGAACATCATCATCATCATCTGTTGTTTCTATTGTGAAACAAAAATCTCCTTCTCCAAAAAAATCTTCACCGAAAAAATCTCCTTCTCCAAAAAAATGTTCACCAAAAAAATCTCCTAAGAAAATTTCTGAAAAACTTCAAAAACTTCAAAAATTAAGAAAATCCTGTTTTAAGAAAGAACAATGTGCTCATATTTTAAAAAAAGGAGCGAACAAAGGTGAAAGGTGTGTGAAGTTGTGTAGTGTAGGTGAAAAATTGTGTAATTTGCATAACAAACGTGAACCTTCCGAAAAAGTCAAAATTCAACCTTCTAAAAAAGTCAAAATTGAACCTTCCAAAAGTGAATTGCCAGAAAAAATTGAAAACTATAAAAGAATTAAAATCAACAGATTGAAATTAAACCACAAATATGTTTTTGTAAAAAAGATCAGTAACAGGGATGTTGTTCTTAGATGTTGTGATGAACTCTACTTGCTCAAATTACCAGTAAATCTTCAAATTCCAAATATCAGTATTGTTCATTATTATTTAGTAAGAAAATCTCCATCTGATAAAGTTAAATGGTCAAATTAAACACAAGACAAAAAAAAATGGAGCGGGGGAATAGACCACTTTGTAATTCCAAAAGAATTACTTAGCGGTCTATTCCCCCGCTCATAGGGTATTTTTGAATGACCTTGACCTATTTTCAAAATTTACAATGGAGGGTTAATTTCTTATAAAAGCGAGATAACAAAATGACTTTTTACTTTTTACAATCTAGTCCTAAAAAGAACAATGTTCGTATATTATTAAAAAAGGGTAAAAGATGTGTTGTGTAAATCAAACATTATGCAGTGCGCACAACAAATACCTCATTTTGTTAAAACTGAGAGGTTAGTGTAAAAATGAAATAAAAAAAAAATAGGAGCGGGGGAATAGACCACTTTGTAATTCTAAAAGAATTACTTAGCGGTCTATTCCCCCGTTCATAGGGTATTTTTTGGTGACCTTGACCTACTTTTTACACTTATAAATTTTCGCTAACTGCTATTGACCTTGAAAATAAATAGGTCAAGGTCATTCAATAATTAAAAAGAAAATGGAGGTGTACGGTTTTACAGAACCGTACACCTCAGAAACCTAACAGAAGAAAAGCTAAATCTACCTATATATAAATGACCTTGAGACTTAGAAATTTTCGCTAAGTCTTTTTGTTGACCTTGAAAATAACTAGGTCAAGGTCATTCGATAACTAAAAAGAAAATGGGGGTGTACGGTTTTACAGAACCGTACACCCCCGGAAACCTAAAAGAAGAAAAGCTAATTTACAATACAATCTGCCTAGAGTTTAAGAATTAATAAAAATAAAAAAATAAAGAAATAAAATTTAGTTTAAAAAAATAGCTAGACAGCCCAGCGCTGCACATCATGATTACAGTGTGATCATCACGTAAGCGAACTCACACACCTCACCATAAGCGCACAACGCTAAGCTAAAACAAAAATGTTATTTTGAAATAGCAAGTTGCTTAATTAAATTTAGGAAAAAATGTTATACAAATATGTTTTTTATTTCCTAACACTAAAGGAGCCAGTGTCTCGCCATTAGCGACGCAGAACAACTGAGGTCTAGCGAAACTCCGGAGGTAGGCGAACTACCCATCCAGCACGTATAGAGGTTGTAAGTGACCCGCTTTGGTGAGCGTAATCACTACAAAAGCGGTAGCCGGTTTTACCATTATTGGTTTTACCATGCAAAAGATGGAAGGAAAAAAGGAAAGGAAATTGGAATTGAAAGGTGTCCCTAACTAAAAAGGAGTACAAGACAAGAGAGGGAATGCCCTCAACAAGCTTGTTGGAAAAAGGAAATTGGAATAGAAAGGTATTAAAAACATATCATATAACATTCCTAAAAACAAAAATTTTACTTTAAATTTAAACATTCCAGGCAGAAATATATTGTAAGTAAAAGAAAGATTTTAAAATAATACTAACTACCAAACCAGCAAATTAAAAACAAACTACAAACCCTAGGGTATCTACAAGCACAAACAACTACCATGCCTTAAAATTAATCAGTCCTACGTCAAGATGTTATTATACAAATAACACCAAGATATTTTCACCAAACAGCAAAAATGATAAAATGTTCAGGGCGCCTTCTGAACATGTTACCACCTCACTGTCTAGCGAGCAACTGATGCCGAACCACACGCGCAGATCCCGGACCCCAACTCGGCTTGAGGTCATCCCCCCTCCTCGCTTACCCCCTCCCAAACCACAGGACCCTTACTGCGGGTTTGGTTTCCATCATTCTTTTGCCATTGTTCCAACAGGCAACAACATTTCTTTCTTTACTTTACATTGGATTTGTAAATATTTTAAGTGTTAAAACTTCTCAATATTTAATATTTTAGGACTTTGAAAAATTTTCAAACCTATCATTCTTTTGCAACTGTTTAAACAGGCAACAACACTTCTTTCTTTATTTTTACATTACATTGGACTTGTAAAACTTCCTAATAATTAATACTCTCGGACTTAGAAAAATTTTCAAACATTTGCTTCAACATTTATTTTACAATATCAAGTTTCTTTTATAATGCCTCCAACAGACAACAATTTTCCTTTTGGATGTACAATTTGTGAAAAAATATATAAAATAGTTGAACCAGAAGACTTAACGGATGACGAAAGTATTTTTGAAAATAGTTTGATTCCAGTAGAAGATACATCTGATGCTACATCCGATGCTACATCCGATGCTACGTCTGATGCTACAAGTGATGAAGAAAATATTTTGGAAGTACCAGTAGCAATAGGCGAAGAAACACCGTTAACACATGTTGTAACAATTAACTATGATCCAGTACAATATATACATGCTCTTGTTCGGCGACGTTTGTTTCCGGCATCGGACATGGAGGAAGATGAAAGCGATAACGATTTGGAAATAACATATTTAAACAACAGCAATGATGATCACACTTACGACGCATAATATATGTATTATTTTGAACTTAAATTATTTGACGTTGGCACTTAGATTTTTTTAAAACTTCCATTATTTGACCTTGAGACTTAGAATTTTTTTAAAACTTCCATTATTTGACCTTGAGACTTAGATTTTTTCTAAAACTTTCATTATTTGACCTTGACACTTAGATTTTTTTATATTTGCATTATTTGACACTTAGATGTTTTTTTAAACTTGCATTATTTGACCTTGACACTTAGGAGTTTTGAAATATAAGAAATTTAACTGTTATTAACACTTTTTGTGTTTAATACAGAAAAAGTGGTGGGGGTAGTCTATAAATAGGGGTAGTTTAAGAGTGGTTCTTATTATTACTGCAACTTTTGTGGAGAGCACACCTACGTCATGTATTACTGCATCAGTTGTGAAGAATCTTTTGAAAATGAAAACTTACTACAAATACACAAAGAAGTGTACCATAACAACGAAACAAGAAACAATGCAGAAGAAGAAGATTTAGAAGAATTAGATCAAATGCTGGCTACCCATCAACAACAACTAAATTCAAGACCAAGTGTTATTCAATACGCACCCGGACCATCTTTGGATGTGGAATTATACGCCCGAGCTTTACCAGGCAGTGTAGTAACTCATTTTAAGATTGACAATGCTCAATTGCAACTAGCACAATTTATATTGAAAGCAAAAACATTAGTAACAGAAACATTGAAGAATGAACTAAGAAGATTAAATTTTATAAAGTTTGGAATATTATTAGATACTGTATTTACAAATGTTCAGAATGAAACATCACCAAGAGGATTTTTAACTAAAAACAAAACCATCATGTTTGCATCGGATATAAGCTCAATTGTGGATGATTGTTTTGAAGAACTTTTAACAAAATTACAAGAACATGAAGGAAGAGGTTCTGGATGGAGTTTGTTAAGTATAACAAGCTTAGATGTGAGAGTTCATAAACATGGATATGGAATGAGAGGTAGTAGTTATATTGCTTTGCCAAGGAAGATTCGAGTAACCAAATCTTGTGTTAATGTACAAAATGAAAATGCTGAATGTTTCAAGTATGCAATGCTTGCAAAATATGTAGAAGATCATGTGGAACGACCGAGTAGAGCATACGATGAGGTTTCATATATGTATAACTTTCAAGGCATGACTTATCCTGTTTCAATTCAAGACATATCAAAATTTGAAAAGAAAAATCCTTTTGCATCTGTAAACATCTTTGGCTTAGATTCATCCAACAATGTCTATCCCTTACGTATAACACCCACCGAACGCAGAGATCATACCGATTTATTATTAATAACAAAAGGTGATATTTCACATTATGTATATATTAAAGATTTCGAAGCTCTAGTTTGCAAACAGTTATCAAAACATAAAGTAGAAAAAACCACTTGTAAAAGATGTTTTTGTTTTGTAAACAAACCATTAAGAAGAGGTGGTTCAGAATGGTTGATGGAACATCAAAAATTATGCAATGGAAACTATGAAGTAAGAATTAAATTACCACACCCTAGCAGATCACAAGTAAAATTTGATAAAGTTATCCAACAATACAGAATTCCCGTTGTAGTGTATGCAGATTTTGAATCTTCATTGCTTCCACTTGAACAAGAAGAAGGAGAGGAAATTACAAGCAGAACAAAGTATCAACTTCACAAACCAAACAGCTACTGTTTAATAGTAAAATCCACTCTGCCTGAAGAACATCTTCAAGAATATGGTTTGACATCTACACCAAAGATTTATCGTGGAGAAGAAGCAGCTCGATACTTTGTTGATGATTTATACGACATCGCTGGGAAAGTGGAAGCAATGTATAGCAATGTGGTTCCTATGTCACCTATGACACCGGAAGAAATTTATCTTTATGATTCGACAACAACATGCTATTTGTGTAACAATCAATTTACAGAAACTAAAGTTTAAGTTCGCGACCATGACCATCTGACAGGAGCCTACAGAGGTGCAGCTTGCAACGGATGTAACATCAACTACAAACTACCATCTTTTATTCCCGTGGTTTTTCACAATCTTAGCGGATACGATGGACATTTTATCATTCCCGAATTAGCAAGAGACAACGGTGAAATAGACGTTATAGCACAAACTATGGAAAAATTTATAAGCTTTTCAAAAAAGGTGGGCAAAATTAAACTTAGATTTGTTGATTCTTTTCGATTTATGCCTTCCAGTCTTATGAAACTTTCTGAAAATTTAAGAAGACAAAATTTAATAGAAACAAGCAAAATTGTACCTGCAGAAAAAATGGATTTGGTTCTTCGGAAAGGAGTTTTCCCGTATGATTACATCGATGGACTACATAAATTTCAAGAAACGTCACTTCCTCCACCAGAAGCTTTCAAAAGTAAACTTACCGATTTGGACATTTCACCTGAAGACTATCAACACGCATGCAGAGTTTGGGACGAATTGGAAATGAACACTCTGGGAGATTATTCTGACTTTTATGTAAAACTTGATGTGACCCTTCTCTGCGATGTGATGGAAGAATTTAGAAACACCTGCTTTGAAGCTTACGGATTAGACCCTCTTCATTCTTATACTTCTCCAGGACTAGCTTGGCAAGCTATGCTAAAAGAAACAAAGTGCAACCTTCAATTATTAACAGATATTGACATGGTGTTGATGATCGAATCGGGCGTTAGAGGTGGATTGACCCAAAGTGTTACTAGACATGTTAAAGCTAACAACAAATATCTTCCAAACTACGATAAAGAAAAACCATCAGTGTTCTTGGGATATTTCGATGCCAACAATTTATACGGATGGGCCATGTCTAATCCACTTCCTTTTGGAAACTTTGAATGGGTTAATCCAGACTCTATTGGTGATATTTCGCAAATTTCAAAAGACGGAGACACCGGATACATATTGGACTGTGACTTTGAATATCCAGAACACTTGCATGATTTTCATTACGATCTTCCGCTCCTTGCAAAAACAGAAGTTTCACCAATTGGCAAACATTCAAAATTAATGATGACTCTTGAAAATAAACAAAGATACGTAGCTCACTTTTGGGTTGTTCAACAAGCACTCCAATTGGGTTTACGTATAACCAAAATTCATAGAGTTTTAAAATTTTCCCAATCTTGCTGGTTAAAACCGTACATTGATTCAAACACCAGAAGAAGAGCAGCTGCAACATCAACATTTCAAAAGGACTTTTTTAAATTAATGAATAATGCGATATTTGGAAAAACATTGGAAAACAAAAGAAAACACAAAAATGTTAAATTAATTACAGATCCTATAAAACTAGAAAAACTTGTACAAAAACCAAACTTTGAAACATCCGTTATCATCAATGAAAACCTTGTGGCAGTATCTATGAAGAAGACAAGCGTGAAAATGGATCGTCCGTTGTACGTTGGAATGTCAATCTTGGATATTTCCAAAACCCACATGTACGATTTCCACTACAACAAAATGGTCGCCTTCTACGGTAGAGATAACATCGGAATCGCCTACATGGACACGGACGCTTTCATCTACTGGATTCTTACTGAAGATATGTATTTGGATCTTCGAAAATTTGTTCACAAAAATGAATTTGATTTTAGTGACTATCCAAAAGATCATTTAAATTATGACAATGATCGGAACAAAAAGAAACTTGGAAAATTTAAAGACGAAGCAAATGGAATTTTACTGAAAGAACTTATTGCACTAATGTCAAAATTGTATTCACTACAATTGCATAAGAAGAAAACAATATTATTAAAAAAGCTAAGGGAGTAAAAAGTTTGTATCTTAAGAAGAATGTAAATTTTGAACACTACAAGCAATGCTTATTTGAAGAAACGACTATAACTGCAAAATTCAACACCATCAGAAGTTTCAACCATCAACTGTACAGCGTAACAGAAGTGAAAAAAGCACTCTGCTCCAATGATGACAAACGACACATTCTTCCAGACAAAATTCACACTCTACCATTCGGCCACTACTCTCTCAATCCTATCAATGAGTAAAAAGAAAAAGAAAAAAAGAAAAAAAGAAAAAAAAAGAAAAAAAATAAAAAGAAGAAAAAAGAAAAAAAGAAAAAAAGGGGAAATCACAGCATGCTCGCTGTGATTTCCCCTTTTTTTTTAATATGTTGAAATGACCTTGAACTATAAAAGCGGATGCAGAAAAAGAAACACTCAATACTAACTTGACTTTGTTAGTAAAATTATCATGACAGACTTAAAGGAAAAGATTGTTAATGAACTTCATAAACCTGCAAGAATAAAGTTTCCACGACGAAATACTGTTGTAAAAGGAATAAATGATTTATATCAAGCAGATTTAATTGAAATGCAACCGCATAGTAAAATAAATAAAGGATTCAAATACATACTTACGATTATTAATTGTTTTACTAAAGTTGCTGATGCTTTGCCATTAAAAGACAAAACTGGTAACAGCATAACAAAAGCTATGGAAGTAGCTATAAAAAGAGATAAAAATAAAATTAAACATTTACAAACTGATGATGGGAAAGAATTTTTTAATAAACATTTTGCCTTGTTAATGAAAAAATATAACATAAATCATTATTCCACAAATTCTGAGAAAAAGGCAGCTATAATTGAAAGATTTAATAGAACCTTAAAAGGTGCAATGTGTAAAATGTTTTCGAAAAGAGGTTCTTACGTATGGGTTGATATCTTACCAAAATTAATAAGCGATTACAACAACAAGTTTCATAGAACTATCGGTATGGCACCTAACAAAGTGAATAAGAAAAACGCTAAACTAGTTTTACAACGAATTAAAAAAAATACACAGCCAAAAGCGGAACAAAGAAAACCAAGAAAATTTAATGTAAATGATAAAGTTCGAATTAGTAAATACAAAGGAGTGTTTACTAAAAAATACCTGCCCAATTGGACAAACGAAGTTTTTACAGTGTATAAAGTACAACCTACTGTACCGGAAACTTATATTTTAAAAGATAACAAAGGAAATTTGTTACAAGGCGGTTTTTATGGACATGAATTGTTAAAGTCAACAGTAGGCGATGTTTATCTTATTGAAAAGGTGTTGCAAAGGAAAAAAGACCAAGTTAAAGTACGTTGGTTGGGGTTTGATAAAACTGAAGATTCGTGGATACCTATAAAAGATTTGATTTAGTTTTAAATCAACTTATTTACTCTTTTGCCTTTGAATAAGATGGAGATTGTTCACCATAAAGATAAATTTAATATTAATAACATTGATGATTTAACCGTAGATAACGTTAAAATCAACAATGGTAAACACGGCAGTTTATTTCCAAACACTGTACGATGTATAGTCAGCGGTCCTTCAAACTGTGGCAAAACTAACGTTGTGTTTAACTTAATTACAAACACAAAAGGATTGCGATTTAATAACCTATATATTTTTTCAAAGTCCTTACATCAACCAAAGTATCAATTGTTGGAAAAGATCCTGACTGATGTGCCCGATGTTAACTATTACAAATTTAATGCTAGTGACAGTGTTATGCAACCAGACCAGGCTAAGCCGTATTCTGTATTTGTATTTGATGATGTATCTAGTGAAAATCATGATACTATTAGAAACTATTTTGCCATGGGAAGACATAATAATATTGATAGCATATATATCGGACAAACATATAGCAAAATTCCAAAACAACTAATTAGAGACAATGCAAATATTTTAGTTTTATTCAAACAAGACGATACAAACCTAAAACATATATACAACGATCATGTAAATGCTGATATGTCATTTGATAAATTCAAAGAGCATTGTGGAAAAGCTTGGGCGGAAAAATATGGATTTTTGGTAATTATGAAAGATAAAGCTATAACAGATGGTCGTTACCGCATAGGTTTCGATAAATTTGTTTTAATACATTAATTAACAACATTATCGTACAAGTCTTCATGGTGTAAACATGGTTAATCAGGAAAAGCTATTAAAAGAAATAAAATCACTTAGTGATTCTATTAGACATAAAAACAGAGCGTTAAGATTAGGAATAAGTGAAAGAGAGAAATTTCTGGAATCAACATTTAAACCTATTACTGAGCCATTAAAACAATTAGGACAAAATGTTAAACATTCAACATTTAATTTTTCCGGAGATGCTATTTTACCCATTTCAAAATTTGAACAAAAAGAAGAATATGAAAGTGATACAAGTTTTACACAACAAGGAGAAACAACTGAAGAAGAAAGCGAACTAGGTGAAGAAACGGATGTTTTAACAGAAAAAGAAGGTCTTTCTACAAGCGAAGAACAACAAGAAGAAGAAGAGCCTATTAATCCATCCAACTTGAGCAAATTGGGCTCGGATATTGCGTATAAAGGGCCGCTTGCAAGACAATTTGTATTAAAAATGTTACATTCTGCACAACCAACTCGAAAATATCATACTTTTGGTGCTAGAATAGAAGAAAATGGGCTAATGATTGGAGATAGCAAACTTGATGTAGACGAACATGACAATATTATTATAAATAATAAACAATACAAGGGTACGAAAGGATTGTTTGAACTTATTTTTAAGCCGAAACCTAATAAATATACTAAAAAGGATTTAAACATTTTTAAACAAATATTGGAGGATACAAATGCGCATAAGAAAAATTATTCTAAAAATTTCAATGTTCATAGAAATGCATCAGAAAAATATAAAACTATTATTGCTAAACTTTTCCCACCAAAAAGAAGGGAACCCATAAAAAGAAAATCATTATCTTCTGCTGAAATAAATATTTTACATAAAAGAAGAAAAACAAATCAATCAAGTTTATCAGGAAAAGGATTATTAAAAAACTTGTATGATACTAATATAATATACTACAACGATATAAACAAATTGGTTGACAGAATGAAGTTGATATATGAAGCTAAACAAGCCGGACATAGTGGTTTAGAAAATGAATGGGTAGCTTTGGTCGGCGAACTGCGAAATCGAGGAGTAATTGCGTAAAAAAATATGAGTATATATAATACAAGTATAACTGATTAAATATTCAGTATAACCATGAGTGTGGATAAGTTTGGACGGTATTCCGAAACTGGAAGCAAATCAGGATCTTATGGAAAAAGAGGTGGTTTACCACTAACATCCGATGGAGATTATGATATAAATAACAAACGGTTAAAGTTTGTAAATGATCCAAAAGATGATAATGATGCGGTAAATTTTAAAACTTTAAGAAGTGAAACATTACCTAGCTTAAAGCTTCAAAATGAAGTGTATAACGCTAATTTTTATAGAATTGTAAATCTTCCAAAACCAATAGATAAGAATGATTCGGTAAATAAAGAATATTTAATGTGGTACATAAACCAAACCTTACGATATGATCCTAGGAGTAATAATAAAGTATACGATGCAAAAGATCTTAGAATAGCCAATATAGCAGATCCTATTAATGATCAAGATTCAGTTACAAAAAAGTATTTACATTCAGTCATCCCTGAAAAAACAGATAAATTTTCCTTTTACAACTTTGTAATACATGATATTGGAGACCCTAAAGATATGAAAGATGCTGTAAACCTTCAATATCTTACAGATCATTGTATTACGCATGATATTAATACAATTGATTGCAAAAATAAAGTGTTAACTAACGTTAAGGAAGGAACTGCAAAATCACATGCAGCTACAATAAGTCAAATAATGAAATTAAAAGATAACAAATGGAATGCGGATGCAAAAATAATTACTAATGTTAAAAAAGGGTCGGATGAAATTGATGTTGCAACAATTGGACAAGTTCCTGTATTAAAAGTATATGAAGACGGTAGTCAACAGTTTGATTGCAAAGGGAAACCACTAGTCAATGTTGCAGAAGGAATAAGAGACAATGATGTAGTTACAGTAGCACAAATGCATCAGAAGGGACACATATACTATAATCTTTTTCTAAGAAAAGATTTTAATAAGCAGTCTTTTTTTTGTGAAGACTTGTGATTGACTAGCTTAAAAGACCCTATTAATTTTACTGATGCTGTTAATGTAAATTACATTGTAAGACTCTTAAGTGTAGTATTATATGATATTTATAACACAATAAAGCCCATAAAATCTGATCAAAAATTAAATTGGGTTAAAAAGAATGTTATGGAAAAATATTTTTTAAATAAGGAAAATGATACTTTAAGAACTTCTAAAGGTGATGATGATGAAGAAGATACAATCCTTCCACAAAACTGGAAAAAAATGTTTTACCCATAAACAAACATACTTATAAATAAACAATGTCAAAGGATAAGTGCATCATTCATTATAAAGCATTTATAAAATAAACAAGTATCGACATTTCCTTTCACTATAAAAGACCATGTTGAAAGTTCAACGCATCAGTCATAATCGACACGTTATAAAGAGAGGAAGAGGAATAGCATCAACAGCACTTTCTCTTATTACTAAGCCGGTTGGAGCTATAGTTAATAAAGCTATCGATTTATTACCTGTAGAACTACATTTACCAGGAGGTTATCAATATTGTGGTCCTGGAACAAAATTGAAAAAAAGACTCGCTAGAGGAGATCTTGGAATAAATAAACTTGATCAAGCCTGCAAACAACACGATATAGCATATTCAAAGTTTGCAGATACTAAAAATAGATCAATAGCGGATAGAGCACTTGCTGAAAAAGCTTGGCAAAGAGTAACATCCAGCGACGCTAGTATCGGTGAAAAAGCAGCAGCTTTAGCGGTATCAGCAGCAATGAAGGGTAAAACGATGTTTGGAGGTGGAAAGAAGAAAGGAGGTGGAAAAAGAAGAAGAAAACCTGCAAAGAAACGTGGAGGAAATATAAGAAGAAAACGACGATCCACCGCAGGTAAAAATAAAAAGAAACAAACAATATGGTCAATGATAAAAAAAGGAGGAGGATTATACCTAAGACCGTATCGTGTGTATTAAACAGAAAAAAACAATTACTAATTCCAAATAAAGAATTAACAGATAAAGAATTAATTACTTATGTTTCTTGTTTAAAAATTCCATTTTTTAGAGGAGTGTTTATGAAAGATGCATTACCTGTTAAAATATGGAAAAATGAAACCGGAATAGTAAATTTAGATAATAGTAAAGGATCAGGCACTCATTGGGTATGTTATAAGAAACTAGGATCAACTATTTACTACTTTGATAGTTTTGGTAATCTTCCACCACCAAAAGAACTACAATATTACTTTAAAACAGCTAAAAATGTACTATACAATTATAAAAGAGAGCAACCTGATGATACGGTAATCTGTGGACATTTATGTTTAGATTTTTTAACAAAAAGTGTTAGTCAACTTTAAGATGTCTTCCTATACAGTATCATTAACTGGAACTTCATCTACTTTGCGAAGTGTTCTTTTCCCTGCGTTACGTTTGGAAAAAGATAAATTATGGGAAGCCGCATTATTAGATATAACAACTTATAATTCTATTCCCAACGTTACTGAAAATGTTAATGACAAAATACATTATTACAAAACAAAAGATAAAAATACAAACAAATATTCAGATATACAAGTATTTAGTTTACCCACTGGAGCATATGAAATTGATGATATAAATGAAGCGATACAAAATCATATGGGAAAAGATAATATAACAATAAAAGGAAATAACAATACTATGAAAGCTGAAATTAAATCTAAATATTATATAGATTTTAGCAAAGAACATTCAATTGGTAGTTTATTAGGATTTCCTAAAACAACAAAAATTTTAGAACCTAATATTAACCATTCAGGTGCTAGAACTGTAACAATAATGAAAGTTAACAGTATAGATATTACATGTAATATTATACATGGTTCTTATAGAGATGGTGAAAATACTCATATATTGCACACATTCTATCCAACGGTCGCTCCGGGTTTTAAAATTGTGGAAAAGCCACAAAACTTGGTGTACCTACCGTTAAACACCAGTTTTATTTCAGACATTGTGGTGAACATACTAGATCAAGACGGAAATCATATTGATTTTAGAGACGAACCTATAACTATACGAATACATATAAAATCAACCGTATAACAATGGGGTTATCATTTAAAAAGAAAGAGCTGACTGGTAAACAAGTCAGTAGCACTTCAGCTATAGAAGGATTAACAAGTGATAACATTCGTTTTCTAGAAGAAATTGGATTAAAACTTATTAATAATGGAAATATTGGATATAGCGCAGGGTCCGACATTCGACGAAACCTTATGGGAAAAGGAATATCATACGCACAACCCTTACGCTTCATCAAAATTAAATAATAATGATGAAATTAGAATTCCCATACAACAACAGGATATTTATACACTTCCATGTGAAAGTTATTTGTATATCGAAGGAAGAGTAACAAAAAAAGATGGAAGCACTGCAAGTACTGTTCCGTTCATAAATAACCCCATGGCATATTTGTTTGATGAAATAAGATATGAAATTTCCGGAGTTACAGTAGATTCAACAAAAAAGGTGGGAATTACAAGTACATTAAAAGGATTAGCATCTTTAACACCGAGTGAAAAAAATATGCTGGCCGCCGCAGGATGGGTAGCACCCGATTCCAGTACAATCACTCCAAACACTTCAGGCAATTTTGACTTTTATATTCCTTTAAGATTACTTTTAGGCTTTGCCGAAGATTACCGAAAAATAATAATAAACGTAAAACAAGAATTAGTTTTGTTAAGATCATCAAACGACAAAGATATTATTCAAGCAACTGATGGAACAACGGAAGCTACTTTAGAATGGAAAATGCAATTAGACAAAATTGTTTGGAGAGTACCGCATGTACGGTTAAACGATCAGAATAGAATTTCATTATTAAGAACTTTAAAATCAGATCGTGATATCGTAATACCATTTAGAAAATGGGAGTTTCATGAATATCCGGTTTTACCGGAAACACAACGTCATACATGGACTGTAAAAACTTCTACTCATTTGGAAAAGGCAAGATATGTAATATTTGGATTACAAACAAAAAGAAGAAACGAAATAACTAAACATGCTGGTGAATTTGATCATTGCAAACTTACAAATTTTAAGGTGTTTCTAAACTCACAATTCTTTCCATACGACAACTTCAACATCAACTTTACAAAAGACAGGTTTAGCGTTTTGTACAATATGTACGCAAGATTCCAAAATTCATATTATGGAAAAACAAACACACCTTTATTAACGCCAAACCAATTTAAATCTAACTATCCGATTGTTGTAGTTGATTGTTCAAAACAAAACGAATCTGTAAAATCTTCCAGTGTAGATATAAAAATAGAAATGGAATTTGAACAAAATGTACCCAAAGATACATCTGCTTATTGTTTAATTTTACATGATAAAATTGTTACATATACACCTTTAACAGGAATTGTAAAAGCAGTTTTGTAAAATGAAAAGGAAAAAAAAAATACCCCCACCACTCGGTTATAAAAGCAGGAGCGGGAACGAAAATTGTTTAGTTTACTGTCTACAGTTGTATGGGTAACATCGTCTACAGCATTATAAACAAAATGAGTTCTTTATCAGTTGTACAAGACGTTTCCGAAACAGCACCTTTATTGGAAAATGATGATAAACATTTTGAAGAAAATATTGTAAAGGAAATTGATGACTTTTTAAAGTTTGGAAAACAAAATAAAAAGTTGGAAAATAATAAAACAAACGTAAGAAAGAAAAGAAAACTTGAAGAAAATATTCCACCAAACATTTTAACTGAAGTTTTCCTTCGCATCTTTTATCCTATTTCATCTTGCATGAGTAAAAGTGTGTCGATAGGATTGGTAAAATCATTAGACTACTCTCCCGCAGTAATACTAAGCCATGGAACAAAGATGGTTTTATTTTCAGAAAATGCTTGGGATTCCTTTTTAAAACATCTACATCTTATTGAATGTTATTTAGCCAACAGTTTCTTTGGAAGAAAAACTAACATTCGACTTTTGGATTGTGACAATGAAATTGACATTATTAAACATCGTGGTCAACAACAAGTAAGAATTAGAGACTCGACACAATTTGAAAATAAAATTCTTCTAACACGTGAAGAATTTTACATTTTAAACTATGCAACATCACCTATTACCAGGTATATGAAACAACTAGTATTTTCAAGCTCTGTTATTAAGGAATATCTGGTAGATGCATGCGAAAAACAACCAGAAAGCACTTTACAATACGGACCAATAGATACATCCATCTTTAATAGAATACCTCACGAAGTGGAAATGTGGAGGCAGTTAAGAAACTTTGAACCTTTTACCGAAGTTGCAACGGAGGCTACAGAAGAAGAAACCAACAACAACAACAACAGTACAGAAGAAGAAACCACCAACAACAATAATACAGAAGAAGAAACTTTGCTAGGTTAAAACTACAATGTAATTTAACAAAAGAATAAACCGTGGGGTAGGCCTACTGGGGATGGTGCCCACGTTAAACATACACCAACGCGCCTACAACTGTACGGCCTGGTTTATATATATATCTAACCTACCGTGGTGTGGAAAACAGTTGATCAGCAGACACCATGATGAGCAGACAGGATGAAGAAATGGCAGCAAAACCTTGTGTAATTGAATTTCAAGCATTTCGCGGAAACGATGATAGATTTATCATAAAAGAATTGGTAATTTTGGATTTGCTTACACAAGTAGCATACCCGTTTTTATTTGAAGCACCGTGTTCTGTCCATGAACTAAAGTCAAAAGCTAAAATAACAAACAGATGGCTAACAAATAATTTTCATCATATCCATTGGTATGAAGGTTTCCTACCGTACAACAATGTACACAAAATTATGTTTCATTTTTGCAAACAATTTACACACATATATACCAGAGGATTGGAAAAAAAGAATTGGATACGACAGTACACAAACAAAGAAGTTTTAAACATAAAAGTGGACAAAACATTTCACTTTGATGCTAGAAATATTTGTGTTTCTACAATAAATCCGAAACACAACCAATCTCAATGCGCATTACAAAACGCGTATCACTTGGCTGCTTACTTACAACAACAAACGGAAGAATGTAGTGGGGGTTCCGAAGGTTATATAAACGAAGAGGCAACACACCCCGAGTATCAGTCTAACTCCATACTCCGAACAGACAACATCTCCTGTGAAGGATGGCATCACAACAGTTTCTCCAATGTTTAGTTGAACAATTCAACTTGCATTCAAAATCAAATACTCTAATTATCAAGAAATGTTCAGAATTAAAAGAACAGAAACATTATATTGTTCATGAAATGAAGAAAATTGATACAACGCATGGAGACGCAGTCGTCGCATCTTTATCCGATGCACCATATACACCGGGTGATGAACCAAAGTTTCAAGTATATCTTCCAAAACGATTCGTCCAGTTGCTGCAAAATGAAGATCTGCGGGAAATTCAACCAGGATCATTATATTTGGTGTCACACGGAATGAGCGGAAACAACTCTACGGAACTAACTCTGCACATCGCACAAAAATAACATTGTAAAAAAAATGTTTTAAATAAAAAGATAAAAAACAACATATCAGTATATGTTTTTATATACTGATATGTTGTATTTTTTTAAAACCTCAAACGGATGACCTTGAACTTTTAATCGATAGTATTATTCGATTATTTTATTCGATAGTATTATTCGATTATTTTATTCGATAGTTTTATTCGAATACTTTACATAAATACGAAACTTTAACGTTGAGAGGCTCAGTTCTGTTTAAGACAAGCTACAACCAACATGTCATCCAAAAGAAATAATCTAACACTTATAACTTATTGTTGCAAAGAAAAATGTTTTAGAATACCTGAAGATCAAGTTGACGGAAAAGCTTGTACAAAATGTAATTCTTTCAGCTATTGTAAATGTAGTTGCAAAACATATCAAAAGAACCGGTTGGATAAACTAGAAGAATTGCAACATCGACTCGGTCTATTGTGGCAACGATTAAATTCAAAGTGATTAAACAAACACCTGCCATTACCCCCACCACTACCCCCACTACCATCGGAGGTACCTGCAGCACCGGCTTTGCAATAGTCATTCCTGCTACACCTCTCGTCGAGTAAACAACTCTAGTCATGTCTCTCAACATTCGCGGGATTCACTACAACACTATCAATCTTACAACCTACAAGGATTTGGAAATTTTTAGTGAAGAACTAAAACAACTTATAACCACTGGGTTTGGTTTATCTTTAGAACTTTATGCAACAAACAATCAAAACGAAAAAAATGTGTTTTTGCCAACTTACAACAACAAGAAGAATGAAAATAAACAAGAACTTTCAGCACCGACAACAACTTACTTTTCAAATTTGGGAGCAAACTTTACTAACTTGTAAAATAATACTTTTGTAAAAAAAAAACAAATAAATAAAAAAAGAAAATATCTTGCATTTTCGGATTTTCCGAAAATGCAAGATCTTTTTTAAAAACATCCCCAAACGACCTTGACACACTTCCGGCCATTTAAAATTTAAATACCCAGCACAGCAGGGCATTTAAACTTTAAATACCCACCAAAAACACGTCACAGCTACGTCACAGCTGATGACGTCACTTCCGGTCACGTGACCGGAAGTAGCTGTCAAAAAATTGACTGCCTGTCAAAGTTTGATTGGGCCAGCAGCCCCACTATTGCACTACTCTTACAGACACTGAAAAAATGAAAATTCTTTTCCCCATATAAGCCCATGTTAAATATTGAAACAAATTGTGATTTTTTCAGGTAAATTACATTTCCGCGATAAACTCACTTGATATCCAGAAAGTAGACATAAAAAGCTATAAATTGATATAAAAATTAATATGATTGCTGAGTTTACTCTGAACGGATATTTTTTGTCCATTCTGTTAAAACGACGGTAATAGCTTATTTCTAAGGAAATTCGCTAAAATTACCTCTTTATTTACATAAACTATTTTAGATTACGCAATAATTTATTGGTGTTAAAATTATTATAAAGAAATAAAAGTCTTGGACTGCAATGCGTCGAATGCGGAGAGAGAAGGGAGAGATTGATGGGGGATATCGTAACGTGAATCGCATCAGGGTCATATTAGTTATAAATCCGCCCTTCATTTTTCACACACAACGCTCAAATTGGCATTCCATCACATGAGTCGGTAATTTGTTTTTGTATGTTGTTCTGAAATGTGGGTCACTGCAAATATTATACAGGGCCGCCACTGCATATATTGATGATTTGGAAAAATTAATCATAAAAGGGCAAAAATATAAAATTAGCGCGAAAACCTACACTTACAATAGGACAAAGTTTTAAATTTTTAACCCAACATACTTTTAGTTAAGTAGTTTAACAAAAGTTTAATTAAAATACACAAAAACTAACGTAAATTTTATAAATTCGTGAAAGACTAAAATGGAGTTTTCAAGGGACTGAATCCTTCACTTCTTGTATCTTCGAACGATTTTTTGTGTTCTCTATTTGAGCAATTTCATAAAGATTATACCTCATAAGTATTATTATAATGTGCTGTTAATGCTTGTTTATTAATTTAAGAGATTATTAAAAACAACGAGTTATTTAACGCAAGATAATACGTTTTATAAAATGAACTTGTAAGACAAATCTACGAACAAAAAAAAAATTTATCGTAAACATTTAAAAGGGCTATTACAGTTAAATACAGTTTGTTTCACAACTTAAAATGTCAAACGATTAAGACACCCTCAGATCAACATACAGTGCCTGGTGGACAGCTTGCTCGGTATTATTTTATAATCATCCAATTACTATTAAACAACTCGATAATATTTATGAATACATTTTTTATTACTCCTTATTTAATCTTTATCCCACACGATGCATTTTTTACATAGTTGTAGTTTGCACAGCTGTTATATTATTAGTTTTTCTCTGGCCAAGCAACTAGTACATTACACGTTTTTTGAGTCATTAATTACGTTTTTCCAAAATTAGAAGGAAATCCTCGGTACCGTTTTCCGAGATAATTGTGCAATCATTAAAGCGAGCAAGTATTCAAACAAACAAACATAGCTCATATGACATTAGGAAACAATATCAGAGTAAATGATGTCATTGATACGAGTTCGCCGCGCCGTACGCAAGAAGAAATTGCTCAACAAACTACATGTCCAATCCCAAAGTTTCTACAATCACAGCGAAACAAAGCGTCACAAAAGCAACCTCCATCTCCATCTCCATAAAACGATAGAAGGAATCACGCCGGGAGAGCGCGCCACCAACACTCCGACATTAGAGGCAGTAAGGGTGTGGATTACGGGCTAAATGGAAGCTAATGGTGGCCATTGCAGGGATTACCCAGAGACCCCGTGATGCATGCGGATCCCTTCCGTCGCGCACTGCATTATGGGTATTAGGAAATAAACCGCTGACGTCACTGACCGAGTGGTCCTAATGTACAATCATACCTCATGATATTAAGACGAGGCTATACACACACATCACGTTACGCCACGTCACGTACATTTTCGAGGTGAATGGAGCCTGTGTAATCAAATGGAACCCGCTATACATGAACTACACGTCACGTCACGGCCGGAATCGAATAGTCTGAGGAGCATATCGGCCGTTTGCAGGGGACGCGGCGTGACGTCTATAAGTATATAGATTATCTGTAATCTATGTACTTATTTGAGAACTTTGTATGTCGCATCCCGATGTGCGAATACGATTAAGGACGCTGCGTACCGTGCGAATGTGGATATGTATAACACCCCTCCGGAATCGCCGTATGTGGACGTGACGAGACGTGTACATACAGCAGCACCTTTATTCCACATTATTGTATACGGGTGTCTCAGGTTATTTAGCACGATCTCAGATAAGTTAAAAGAGATATTCTGAAACTTAAAAATACGAAGAATGTTTTGTTAACAAGCAAATTTCAATTACTTTTTACTGCAATATTGGAGTAATGCAGAAAATTACTTATTCTATTTTCAAAAGTCCTATTTTATAAGTTTTGTTATTCCAAGACTGCACCCAAAGTTTGCACTCTGTTTAAAAAATATTACTTACGTCGAAAACGTAGCCTTACTTTTTTAGGTATCTTCCTTTTGCAGGGCAGAAGCTTCCAGCGTTGTCGACTGACGAAGTCTAATTTGACCGACGTACACCTAGAAATCGCTGGAAATATATTATTTCTTCTTTACTTCTTAATAGTCGTGATATTATGCAATTTCCCTTTTAAGAGAACGGTCATGTCTTGAGTACTGTACCATTTACAGGCCCCCAAGTGGTTTTTGGAAGCCAAAAAGTAGGAAATGTAGCACTATTTTGGCAAAAAGTAGGAAAAGTAGGACCTTTTCCATGTAAATAATCGAACTGAAACAAACTTAACTCGAATTTTGATTTGGCAAAAGAAGGCCCTCAGATGTATTTATAAGCTTCACCCTCGGACCTCTTGTAGGGAATATTTTCAAACCCTGGGTATTCTGACGGTGCCAAGTTTGTACATATTAGAAATAGCTTCATATATTAAATCAAGCAATCTAGAACCACAAAATAAACTCCATAGATATAACGCAAGATTTAAAAATTCTATTGCCATTCAACAAAAATTAGCTCTCTTTGAGAAAAACCATTGTATGTAGGACAAACAATTTTTCAAAAACTCCCAGTTTCCATTAGATCAGAAAATAATTTGTTAAAATTTTAAGACTGGTGGCCTTAAAAGTTTTTTACTGAGCCAATCTTTTTATGACTTAGAAGAATTTTATTTGTTTTGTCAAAACCACCAAAGGACTGACCTAACCTAACCTAAAACCAGCGTAAACCCAACCTTAACCCAATCAACGCAAACCCGGAAATCTTCATCTCCCAATTTTTACGTCCCTTCGGAAGCAAAAAGAACGAATCCAACGCCGCCTGCGGCCAATTGGATGACCAACAAAGTACCAAGCAAGCAAGTAAGTAAGTAAGTAAATAAGTAAGTAACTTTCTTGCTGAATTGTAGTAAGTTTTATAACAAAGGAACATCACAAAAACCCATAAAATGGTAGGATAAAGTTATATGTAACCAAAGAACACAAGTTCTGCAAAAGCTTTTAATGAATATCGTTTCACCAAAATACATTAATGTATAAAACTAAAAACAACTCTAAATACAATTACTTTGTATTTAAAAATCCACGACGTAAATATTAATCACAAGACTCTTAAATTTTGATATATTGATCCCAAGAAAGTTGACTAAAGGTTCTCTACAGGAATTTTTTCCCCGATGCTTTTAAGCAGAGTTATCATAAATCAAACACAAAGAATTGACTTTTTTAATTCGTAAAGTATAATAGTGGGGAGGCGGATGGCCAAAATTACAAAGTTGGTTCAACCCAAAAGCTGACCGGCAACCACCATGTTAGATTTTATTGTATAGTAGTAGAGATGATAGCTTGATTAGTTACCAAACTATGAAGGATAAAACATTAACATCCGCCATTTTCCAAAATGGCGTCCAAAACAGAGAGTCCCACTCATACAGAGCGACCACCGGTCAAAATGTCATCTCTACTACTATACAATAAAATCTAGCATGGTGGTTGCCGGTCAGCTTTCGGGGTGAGCCAACTTTGTAATTTGACATATTTTACTATATGCGGCGCCTCCCCACTATAAATTAAACGATATACGTTAAAAATTATTTAAAAACAGTGCTGATAAGGTAATAAACTGGTCATTGGAATAAAACGGACTGCAAATTTTTAACAGCGTTTTTTACGTTTCTACAGCGTTATGAATAAGAATGTTTTTACTGCCGTGCGCTCGCTCCGCCGCCGCGCCGCTCACCTTCTTTCGATAATCAGGGTAGTGGCGACTAGTTTTAACTCCTTATGGAGTCATCATCGTTGTTCAAGGGTGTTGTTCTTTTCTTTTGAAGATCGTCGTTGGGTTATAGGTACATGTGACACACGTACAGATGGACACGAACATTAGGAACAACAAACCATGCAACACTCGAACAAGACAACGGACTTCTTCCAATATGAGCGAGGAAGTAGTCTAGACTAGACCTTAGACAATCAAAGCAGTTTTAGTGATTCCCCATGTGCTGGTGTAGATCAAGGATTTTCACAAACTACACACTTTTTGACAGGCACAAAAATATCTTTATCACCTGCCTAAATTAGTGCTCTGCAATCAACAAAGGATGGACTTGAACAGTATGACAAAAAATGTCATTTGTTCTCAATCACAAAAGACTTCATTAACAGAGGTGCTAAAGCATATAAGGGACAATCTAAGAAGTCTAGTCTAGACTTCCTCCTCGCTCATATTGACTTGCGTGTCTGTTCCTCGAGCATTATTAATTGTTTCGTGTGTTTCGTTGTTCATAATGTTCGTGTCTGTCTGTGCAGGTGTCATATATGTACTTTTATACCAACGGCGATCATCAATTGAAGAGAAAAACAGTGCTATAAGTGTTGCAGTATACTATATTTTGAAAGATTTTTTCTTACAAAACTGAGAAGGAGATGTTACTATGATCTATACATTTTGAAATTCGCAAATAAATATTCAATCATATAACTGTTTTACTAATAATATAGATAAACAGCGGCGGAAGATAAATTTGTCAATTTCATTAACAGTGCAAATTGGTGTAGTTTTCCCAAAAATTAAAAAAAAATTATGAAAAAGTAGGAAAGTAGGACAAATTTGTCAAAAGTAGGACTTTTCCTACTTTCCTACTAAAAAGTAGGAAAAGTAGGACGACTTGGAAGCCCGCGTTTTATCACTAAAAAAAGTTTCTTTAAATTGTCTTCTAATTATTTTGGATTTTTTGATTGTTTATTTAGTTCTTAGTGGTAGATTATTGTTGCAGAGGTAGCTAGCTGATAATGCTCATTTTCATGTCAAACATAACCTTCAACTAACTGACAATTACTCATGACGATTAATATTACTGATTTTTTGTCAAGCCCAATGCACTATATTTTCTAAAGTTAAGAAACAAACAAATTTTTAAAAGACAATGCTTTCTTCTGTATCCATGACTTGAATGGATTGAATTTTCGAATTTGTTGCACAATTTTACGTTTTTATAAACTCAATAGTTTTACAGACATTGATTTCTGGTTGTTATGTGATGTTGACGGATGTCAACGCATTGTATTCGTTTTCACTATCAAAAAACGTTATCATCGCCTCTGAGGCCATCCTAGTGCCATCATGTGATCCATGCGATGCGACGCAGGGCGATGTGATCTGCTCGCATCAACGCGGCCCGTGACTGATGTGACTAATGTGACGGTCACAGAGCCTGCGGTGATCCGTCACGGCGACGGAGACTGATGGACTGGTGCGTCACGGCCGCTGGCGGTATCTACGAGACTTGAACGCTGAGGCCGAATTTCCTTTTCATCTGTGACAATCCTTTTAACCGTAAATAGATAGCGCGCGTGAAACATATTTTCGACGAAAATGCTGCGAGGCCGAATCTTCCTTTCAACTATGACACTCCTGCTCCCGTGAACAAATATCGAGCGTGGATTGTATTTACTGTAGTTTCGACGACAATGTTCCCCGGAGGGTATTAATTGTGTCTACACCGAGGTAAAGGCAGCAAAAAGGAGGACTTTTGAAGGACTTTGGAGTAAACGCTGATTAAGCTGATAACATGGGTTAGTAAATGCTTAATGCGACCCCAACGAAGCAAACGGGAGGGCGATATCAAATCTTAGGCTATCCTGCTCCTAGAGTAAAGGCAGGAAAAAGGATGTCTTTTTGGGAGAACTTTGGAGTAAACACCATAAGCTGGTAATATAGGTTAGTAATTAATTGCTTTATGCGACCCCAACAAAGCAAACGGGAGGGCAATATCAAATCTTTGGTACTGATTCAAAAATGTTACAGACTAATTTCCCCAAAATCGCTACTTATCTAGCTTAGGAACTCTGAAATTATTTATCAAATTAAATTAAGATAGTACTGTAATAATTTGTTTCACAAAGCACAATAATTTGGCCCAAGAGGTAATATACCTATTTATGGAGTCATTAAAAAGTATACAACTAAAATATGCGCATATAAATTTGAATTTACGGATTATTTACGGCAGTATTACTGCTTACACCACAATGATTTGCAATGGGTAATGCATTTCAAGATTGTTCATAAAGTATAATAATAAATTACATGACTATTACACGATTTCATTGGTCAAGGTTTTAATAAACTCAATCATAAATTATTAATTTTAGTAGTAGCAATAACGCGATCCGTTCACGGTGAACTCGCAACTCAGCTACAGGTGCAACTTGATGTGGCAGAGAAATAAAGTCGCGGGAATCCATCACTCGAGGGATATAGAAGAGTTAATTTTAATTTTTATATAGTTATTTACAATGAAAGATTGACGTATTGCATGGAATATAAAAAGATTTGACGACAAAGATATTATTGTTGTTATTCATTAATAATACAAGCCAATTTTTTTTCATCGCACTACGGCAAACAGTTGTTTTCGATGTTCACTGCAAATGCGGAAACAAGTTTTTCCGGTTTAGGCTGGGAAAATCAATTAGACATTTTCCCACACTAGTAATTAGTATGATTCCTAGCGCTGAGAGTCATTCATCTAATCAGCCTTCCTATTGGCCAGTGGTGGTTGATGTTTTTATATCAGCTGTTCCCAATAATTACACGTGTAAATGTATTATTACCAGCTGTAACTGTACTGCAAAAAGTGAATGAAGGGCTTGAAGTTTAAGAAAATTATGCCATTCAATTTATTGATATTAATTTCAGTGATGAAAATTATCTCTCATATCTCGGGTTCTATATTTATTCCGTTGACTAGATCCCGGCTTGAAATCGGCCAGTTTCCACTCTATACTTCATTCAGTGAGTGTGTAAAGTAAAGCCCCTCCCCTTAAATAACATTTGTAAAGAAAAGAACCAATCAGAGAAGAGGCAGTCCATATGTTCCAAGGGATGGTTCACAGCTATTCCCCGTAGTGATTTCAGTTGAATGAATACTATATGATATGAATAATAAATAAAGCATGTGTGGATGCATTAATTTGTCTTATGAACAATTTATTTATTTATTGTAAAGCTCACATGCATTTTACGTTCACTGCAAACAAACATAACCATAATTGGCTTTGTCAACAGACACCCAGTTCCAGCTCCCGGTTTTAATAAAGCTCTTTGCAGATTTGTAGCTATAACATCAGGTACTCATGTAACACAGCCTGCCAACATTACAGCTGATGCAGGAGGTGTGGCTTTACTTTACACTCTCGCTGAATGAATTATAGTAATGAACCATACGATTTAAACGTATTGAATATTACATTATTGTCATGGTACCATCCAAATATGGTACGAGGAGCACTAGTCGGGTTATTTTCATGTCAGCTTTTTTTAGTAACCCATTCCTTCATTATGTAGGATAATCCTAGTAAACGTGAAACGAACAGTGTGCAGTGAATAAGAGCGTCATCAAAACACCGAACGAGCAGCAAAGGCCGTGTTTATAGTTTGTTGCATGTCAGTCTTCTCATTAGCCCCTTCCTTCATTACTACAGCTCTGTCCCACAGCGAGATAAAGTTCATGATCCATTATGTACTTCTTGTGAACGTGGAACCAATAGTAGAGCATACTGGTGCCACCAAAACCCAGAACGAGCAGCACAGGCCGTGTTTATAGTTTGTTGCATGTCAGCCTACTCATTAGCCCTTTCCTTCGTTACTTCAGCTCTGTCCCGATGCCAGATAAAGTTAATGTTCCCTTACTGTACTCCTAGTGAACATGAAACCAACAGTAGTGCATACTGGTGCCACCAAAACCCAGAACGAGCAGCACAGGCCGTGTTTATAGTTTGTTGCATGTCAGCCTACTCATTAGCCCTTTCCTTCGTTACTTCAGCTCTGTCCCGATGCCAGATAAAGTTAATGTTCCCTAACTGTACTTTGCTAATTGCGAACGGCACCGGATATAGCCTAATTGTTACCCCCAGTCGGCCTCCAGGCACAATTATAATTTAACTACGTCGTTAACTAATTATAATTCATTTTCCGCACAGCGACCAGATTTTAGAACACCATGGTACTTAAAAAAATAACGAATTGGATTTGGTTCTGGTTTGTTTGTCTTAAATTAAGAGCCTGAGATTACATTAGCGAAGTAAAATTTAAACTCTTATCGTTCTTTCTCGAATAATGCCAAGCTGTATTTCTAACTGACGGGACGGCCAATACTGTAATCAAGTTTAAAATTTATAGACTACAAGTTTCGTTAAATTAGGTACAATATTCATTATTTGCAATTTATCAAAGGTTTACTGTTTTTATTATGATTTATATTTTTTGTGGTAGCAACTGATTTAATCCTACAACTTAACCTAAGTTTAGTTGTTTAAGAATCCGCCGGGATAATGTGGAGAAGAGACTTTGTTATCGCTGAGGAAAACTATTTAAACGTGGGCAAGTTAAAAAAAATTGGCATATAAAAGGAGGGGCCAAGATACAACACGCGCGCACATGAAGTTTCCAGGACAATATATTAAACTGTACTCAAATTAAGTTGTTCAAGTTTTAACACCCTTATAACTTGGAAATTTGTGAACTATCCAAAAAAGGGGGACGAAAATAACTACTCTCCCGGCAGAGGATGAAGAGTGAATTAATTATCATATAAAAGCGACAAGAATCATGAATTGTCGCCGGCAAAGTGGAGGCTCCGCTGAGAAGCCTCGGCTGCCGCGATGTTTTGACACAGCCCACTCCAGCCGCACAAATTGTGCTTTTATCTGGCTTTATAACGCTCTTACCGCGACGTTGTCGTGGATCGCTGGCTGGCTCGAGAGCCCACTAATGCTAATATTCACCAGTCGAGTTTAAAGCGAGTTAATCTCTGTCGAGTGGTATATCTGATGCGAGATTATATTAAAAGTTAGTTCTTGGTATTGTGTATTACACCGTTACGGGGTTGTAAATTAAAACATAAATACTGAATTTTAATAGCTATTTATGACAGTGCCAATTTGTTGTGATCTGAAGAAATGTGTACACACAAGCTGTGCGCAAGTGCGGAATAGTTTGTCTAGAGTAGCAAAAAAACGATGCACACAAGCTGAAATTTAATTGATTCTATTGTTATGATTTAGGCCTATGTGTGATTGCAAATACTTCCTCATTTTCCGACTCATATATTTAGTTTGAAAAAATGGGGGTTGAAAAATCTAGAGGCACGGTCGTGTCTCGTCGCCAAGTCCACCAGCAGACGACGAATGAACGACGTGAGTGACTTAACAGCGCAGATTAGGAGTCGATTTTTCACTTTTCAAAAAATAAAATTAGAGCCTTGATTTAATATAACTTCGCTTCAACATAATAAACTGGCCAAAAAAACTTCAAAAAACACGACAGTTTGTTTTAAATACTTCTATTAAGTTAATAATAAACGTTAAAATTCACCAAAAAAGTTACCGGTTTTGCACTTTTGAACGAATCCTCCACCTCGATTTGTTCAGAAAGCCTAGCGACTTTATTTCTCATCAGAATTGAATGAAACTTCACACTCACTCCTACTTTTTCTCGTAGTAGTGCCTTTTGATAGTCTGAACAAAGTTTGAAAGCACTAGATATCAAAACTAGTAACTTTTTAAATTTTCATTTCAAATCATCGTTGACATTTCAAATGTAAACAAGCTTAGTCCACGAAGAAACTATTTCGTCAGTAAAACTTTGATCAGCTGGTAAGTTTTAAGCGTATTGGAGAGGACGGTAGGACAAGAGATGTGCTTGATTTGTTTAATTTATTATTTCTTTATATTGTGATAGGTTTATTTTTTAAACTATTATTTCAGGGTTCTGTACCAATGAAACCTATTTATATAGGTTTACAAATATCTATATAAATTATAATGAATGTGTGTCTTATATAGTCTATTTCCGTTTTACCCAACCTAAACTCATGTTCAAGATTCGAATCGTTTTAAATTTATGTTCAAAGAATGGTATTTCATTACTAAATTACTAAAGTCTGCCAAAATGAAAGGGCCGGTTTTCATCAACAAAGTCATCGTCACAGTACCTCCAGTAAATACTCTAATCTCCTTGTTTGAACAGAAGCAATATCAGCTGTTTGCGGAAAATTTGTCAGGTAAAAAAGTACAGATTCATACATTAACGACTCCTATCACGTATAAATACGAAGTTTGGTTGCAGACGCAAGTAGGCCTAATCTTACAAAGGTAGAAAACGGCAATTCAACTCTTAAACATTTTATATTTAAAGATGAGTTTATTCAAACTGGAAAAAGTCAAAGATTATAGTCATAGCGCCGAATGTTTGATAAGGTCTATCATAAAAAAATCCTAATTCAAGAATTATCCAAAGTTTGAGGGTTCACGATTTTGTCACAAAGTATGTCCACTGGTGGTAGAGCGAGGAACATCGATCCCCAGCACCCAGGGTTAAATCTCGCCAATAAATAATAGCAATTTGTTTTGTGATAATACCGCAGCCTTTCGGGTGCATGCATATTAAGCTGAATATCTGCAATGCATGTCCATTGGGTGAGGTGAATAAAAAGTAGTACTTGCTAGAACTAGACTTTTTTCGAGTATTTACTAGGTTTCCGGTGAATAAAAATGCTAGTTCGTACTAGCCCCCTAGTACATACTTCGCCTTGGAGGTGAATAAAACGCTAGTTCGTACTACCCTAGTACGTACTACATCATTTAGGGAAACCTAGTACGTACTAGGCTTGTCCGGTGAATAAAAAGTGATCCGTATAGTAAGTACTTCACTTTTTCCTAGTCTGCTCGAGGGCTTGCTTAACTTTTTTCAGTTGTCAAGATGGCGACGTTCTTTCCAGTTTGTAACAGGAATACATACCTCGAACGAAAAATAAAGTCAACTGTAAATAACTGCTGAGGTTTGATGATGAAAATGTTGATTTTTTTTGCTAATGAGGGAAGCTTATGAAATTATCATGACAACCTGATAAAGTACGATAAATTAAATATGAATCCAAGGAAGTGTTTTCCAACAGTGAAATAGGGATAATCAGCTAGTTTCTTATAATTCAAAGTTCAGTATGGAAAAAATTACTTTTAGTTTAAAGTTAACAGTTTAATTGATTGTTATTTCCATAAATATTTAAAAGTACAAACAGCGCTCTAGGTTTATAAAAACATATTTTTAATTTCATTCACATATACGCAATACACGCAACGCTATGCACATACTCATGTAGCAAAAATGCATTTATTCACGCACACTTTACTTTTTACCAAATCGAACAGAATAATAAAATAATAATATCAAACCGAGCTGCACGGAGCATTGGAAATAATTTTTATGCATGGAATTGATAAGAAACCTGTAACAGGATCTCAGTGGCCCGAAAAGTAGCAAAACATAGTTCGTGTTTGATAGTTTAAAGAATGGTTAAAACCTTTGTGTAATGAGCTAATTTTAAATTTTTATCTTTTTTGGTTCAATAAAAAAAGTGTTACGGTTTTGTTAATTGTTTATTTATACGTCTAAAATTAATTCCAAAAGAATATTTGGACAAAAATTAACACGTGTTATTTCAGCATGCACGTTAGGACTATTGTGTTCATTAATATATTTGTAAATTTGTAGCTGCTCAAGATTTGGCCTGTTATTTTTTTATTATATATGTAAATTATACGTCAGAACTGTGAATAAATATTCAAATTCGAGATATATCACACCTCCACTTGTTAACACTCACATACAGGTACGCAATACACGCAACGCTATGCACATACTCCTAGGAAAAATGCATTTATTTACGCACACATGTGACCACGCTTACATATGACCACCTTCGCCCTCATACAACCACGTACACCATCGTCCACACACACGTTACCAAAAACATACTCCCGTACACGCACAGACCGTTATGCACACCTATATCCACATAAGCATAGTCTCATTCTCACAGTCACACTCACTCACATATACACACTTACACTCACTCTCAGACCTCCATAGAAATTTGATTTGTTTTGTTTTTAGTTTTATTTTATTTATTTGCTTTTTTATCATACAAAAGTATAAGGAAAAGGGTAGGGTTTCGTTTATTTTACAAGTTTGTAAGCACTACGTATTTTTCTTGGTATCCTTGATATGTAGGACTTCTCAAAAGTCATCGAGTTAGTTTTTAAAACCTTAATTATCAAGGCCCTCTCTACTTTTGAAACACTTTCTTGCTCCCCACTTACATCAAAATCTTTATCGGACACCATAGCATAGTTTTTATAACGAGAACACCAAAATCACGGCTGAGAAGACCACTTTTACAGGGAGGAATGACATATAACCACTAGAATTGTTATTTCATGAAATACGAATCACCTTAGTAACTACTAGGGGGTAGTACGTACTAGGCTAGTAGATACTACATCATTTAGGGAAACCAGTAGTAGTTACTACATAGTTCTAGCCAATTTTTATTCACCTCGATTTGAGAAACTGCTAGAACTACTTAGTACGTACTACATAGTAAGTGCTAGGTTTTATTCACTTCACCCATTGTAATAACTAATCCTGGTCCTAAGAATACCCAAACTGCCAAGGGTTAAGTACCGTTTGCATCTAGAGTTTCATTGAATATTGTACTTATAGGTTAAACACATAACCAGCTGTTTCAAGTTAATTAATTTCAATTCCATTGGCTGTATACTACAGCGCCTTATCAAGGCCACACTAGTGCGGCCTTGTTTATATCCTATGCGATCCAGCATCTGGTAAATAATATTTATTTGGTTTTTAAAATTCTGACAATGTATCGTACTATGCAAATGCAAACTACAGTGTATTTTAAACTGCCAACTTATCACAACCTCCATAGCAAACTATGCCATTGATTCCCCTATGATTAAATTAGCCATATCCCACCAAAAAACGACCAAATTTTAAGTCCAATAAACATCAGAAATCAGTTCGGACCTCCTTTTAACGCAATCGAACAACAAGATTGTGCTGAATTTTTCATTCAACTAATAACATTATATCAACCCCTTGAATTTCATTTCAAATATATGCTAAAAATTACAACAACATGTTCAAACTGCAACCACAATGTGGATGTAAATGCTAGTAACTTTATTTTTCCAATTTCAATTCCTCACAACACTAAAAAAGCAAATTCGAATAATTATTCAACCGTCAGTGTGAAAAATGGCAACCAATTGTGGACTCAAAGTGTACCTATTGTTGCAACCGCAACTACTTACAAAATACCCACGTCGCAGCAAACCTGCATACTCAGCGAATTTCCAATTACAAAATATCCAGTAATTAATCCATTAGGCTATTAAAAAAAGAAAAATAAACAAGTGATATATTTATATATTAAAATTATAGCTATTATAGCTTGTTTTACAAACCCTTTGTAAAAAAATATTTGTAAATGACTTAGTGACAAAACACAAAAATTTCATATATTGAAGTAGGCAAGAATGTTTATTTTTTAAATTATATTAAAATTGTTTAAAAATCAAAATTCTAATCAATAAAATGATATACTGAGAAATTACTCAAAGGGATTCCTTGAAAATTATAGCTATTGTAGCTTGTTTTACAAACCCTTTGTAAAAAAAAATATTGGTAAATGACTTTGTGACAAAACACAAAAATTTCATATAGTGAAGTAGGCAAGAATGTTTATTTTTAAATTATATTAACATAACATTGTTTAAAAACCAAAATTCTATTCAATAAATTGATAAACTGAGAAATTACTCAAAGCGATTCCTTGAAAACCTCAGTAGAGACTAAATGGGAAATTGACTAAGCCAACATTCTGCTGCCCTATTACTATAAAAACAGGGGAAAAATTAGAACCCGGATACCTATGGACTTAGAGGAATGATTTAAAATACCAAATTGTTTGTTTTTCGAGCTAAATCCAATGGTGCAACAAATAATTGGATAAATATAATTTTTCAATTTGAAAAACTCAAAAAACCCATTTTTGGGGGGTAAAATCGAGCCTTTACCCCACTTAGGATATGTCGATCTAGCTGGTTTACGAACTCGTCCAAGAGAATCTAGTTTGACATGTCTGTACCAAATTTTGTTGCGATCGGAGGATATTTACGAGAGTTATCGTGCTTACAGGCACTCAAAAAATGAAAATTCTATTTCCCATATAAGCCCATGTTAAATTTTGAAACAAATCGTGATTTTTGCTGGAAAAATGCGTTTTAACAATAATCCAGAAAGTACACATAAAAAGCTGACAAATAATATAAATATTAATATGATTGCTGAGGTTACCCTGAACGGATATTTTTTTGTCCATTCTGTTCGGTTAAAACGACGGTAATAGCTTATTTCTCAGGAAATTCGCTAAAACAATAATTTCGAGCAAAAGTAACTATTTGATTTTTCAATTACAACTTCGGAATTCATTCAACATGAAAATTACAAATCTTCTCATACCAGGGCTTAAAATACAGAAATTAAAATAATTGCGGAAACACATTCAAAAACATGCTATATTAAATTTAGGAGAAACTACAAAATGTGGTTATTATATTTCACTAGTGGCTTGAAGGGACTAAACGCCCCTAATAAGAAGACATTCAAACGATCCTCAGTTAATATATAGTACCTGGTGTACGAGCCTTGCTCGGTGTTATTTCATATTTACCAGTTCATCCATAGTTACTATAAAATATTTCGATGTCATAAAACTGATAAATATAAACCTTTTTTATTGCTCCATGGACTCTTCATCCCATTTGCCGTATTTTCCCTTGATGGCTGTAGATACCAAACAGCTGTTATGATTACTTCATTTGTTTACACTTTCCTTGTTTATTTTCGTTGCTATCACGGCAACATATAAGGCCAATGTTAAAATTTTACAACTTTAAAATTCGATTTATTGCGTTATTAGATTTTCTCTGGCCAAGTAATCTGCATAAAAGACGTTTTTGAGTCGGATTACAGACTTTGAAGGAAATTATCGGAGCCGTTTTTGAGATAATTGTGCAAGCAAGCAAACAAGCATACAAGCACAATAACATTACTCATATAAGAGTATAGGATAGGATACGCCTAGGATGAAATACCCTCATAGCAAACTGGCTTTTAAATCTACTATTCGTTAGATATAGGTCATGGTTTTCAATCAAATTTCAGCATCACATGTTTTATGTAAACAAAGCTGTCGTTTTTAGATCCCAGTGCAGATATTTTACGTTATTTATTTCTTGTTTTCTGGAAAATTTCAAGCAATTTCAGTATCTTTCCCGCCATCACGGTAGAGGTACCTTTAATTTGAGCCCATTCCCATCTTTCTACGACTTGCCAAATCTTTCTAAATCTTTCCTTGTACCTAAATATCAAGAAGTGACTATATGGCGCAAAGAATGTTTACGTAATATTATTTTTAAAAGACCGCCTAAAACATCTGTGAGAACAACTAGAATACATCGGTTATTGCATTCACTCTATATACTGTATATATTAAATATTTATTTATTTTATTTATATAGAGATTTACTTTAAATGTTATATTTTACTACATTTATCTATTAAAAAAAAACAGTGATATCATACCCAAAAACACATAGTGTTGAAGGGTCGCCAAGCCCTAAAAATATGTGATATCAAAGTGCATACCAAGTCAATTTAATTTCCTGTAGTCCAACAATGTTCATTAGAATACATAATTAAATTTGTTTGAATGCTATATTGTTCTGAGTACTGATTATAATTCTTCTACATGTACTTGGCCAGCAGCTTATGAATTTATATATTTATGTTAAAAGTCTTCTATGTAGGTCACTTTGGAAAATACAAACGTATAACTAATTTAGCGTCTGTTAAGCTGCTGGCCAAGTACATGTAGAAGAGTTATAATCAGTATTCAGAACAATAGCATTCAAACAAATTTAATTATGTATTCTAATGAACATTGTTGGACTACAGGAAATTAAATTGACTTGGTATGGACTTTGATATCACATATTTTTAGGGCTTGGCGACCCTTCAACACTATGTGTTTTTGGGTATGATATATATACACTTCTGAGATTATCGTGGGACCGATTGATTTAGACAAAACTTTTTTTGATTTAGACTAGGCCCAATGACGAAGTTGTGTAAAAATAATTTTTTACCGTTTTACGTTTTGTGAATATCTTAATAAATAGAAACGGCCATACACAAACACACGAAACATATTTGTATTAATAAGCCGCGTTCACAATAAGCAAATTGTTTCATTATTGGTTTAATGAATAATTTCATTCATTAAACTTTGGTTTGTAAAACATGTGTTGTTTGTAACATGTTGGTTTGTTAACATGTTATACAACTTTTGTTTATAAAACTCAATTTTGTGTTTTAAAACATGTTGTACAAAAAAGTTTATAAAACACAAATTTCCTTTGATATTTCCGACACGGTTAGGGAAACCTGAAACCTGTTGTAAAACACGATTTTTTGCTTGTTTGTTGTACAACTGTGTACAACATTTTTCATGACATTCTTAAAAATGTTCAAACCAATTATCATAATTGGTTATTCAACACAAGTTTATAAAACAAGTTGCATAATATAAACGCGGCTTTACGTCCTCTAGCTAGTAATAACGTCCTGATTCTACTACTTTACTGTTCAAACCACATGGTTTCGAGGGGCAATGAGCTTAAATCAAGTTAAAAAATGAATGAATGCAAAAATCAAATTAAAAATGTTAGTTTAATAGAGATTATGTAACATTTTAAAACCGTTAATATATTTTTTTAAGTACAGCAGTTTTTATTCCCTTTCAAATCAGTAAGAGAGACCGCACGCACTTTCGGCTTGGTCAAAGCTTTGCCGGCAGCGCGGGAGGGGGTGGGGGTGTGATGGTATTGGGCCACTCGATAAACCTTGTGCTACTTAGCCGACCACCCCTCTCCCTCTCCCACCGGGTGGTCACTCAGGGCTTGGTAGCTTTATCAAGGCCTTTTCTGACCTGCCTTACACACCGCTGTTAATTCAAGGGTGGCTTTTGTTTATAAGTAGATTTTGTCGTTTGGGTATTTGTCAGGAGGCTGGGGAAGTATCAACGATTTGGGTGAAGTTACCAAACTCAACGCAGCCTATCGTATTCGCATACCCAGTCACTGTTACAAAGAATATAAGCCTTAAAATTTTATTGTCCTGTAGATGTTCACAATCTCATTATAAATTACCTATAAGTTTTAGAGGAATCGAGGACAATTTTTTCTTTTTCTTTTTAATTAGCTTAGATCTTATGGGTTGTTATGTCTCATGGGTTGTTGTTGGTACGGAATAACGAACTGTCAACAAATGTAACACACGTTTTATCGAATCAGGGAATGCAATTAATGTAAGTATCTTCTCGTTGAATTTCTACATGTCGTAAGCGATCTACATCATGTGTTCGGCTGACAGTCAGCTGCTTGCAAGGCGAGGGGGGAGAGGGGGGAAGAGGGGATACTTTTATAAAAAACATTGTCCTGCAGCCCCGCTGTTTCTCAAATGTTGTGTTCACCAACATTTTGTTGAAAATATCATATGAGACGGTTAGTGGCATAGTAGCCGTAGACGGAGATATATTGCGCGAACTGAATATGTTGATAGACATGTAATACGTTTTACTGATTCAGCTTGTACGCACAGTTGGAAAAATCCTGAACCATCGTCCATAAAAGTTTTTCCTGTACATGTACATAATAGTGTAGGTATAATTTACTTATTTTTTAAAATACTGACTGGAACTAAAAAAAATCCAGGTTTATGCCTTATTGGTTAATAACACCGAAATTTAAATAATTTTTTATTGCAGCAATGAGTAATAAACAAACGCCTGAATAGCTTTTTTTTAATTATTTATCATTGGCTACCTTTTTTTCTTCAGGTCTGACTCTCTAATTTTATATGGGCGCTATTTACTTTGATATAATTGCAATATGGCAAGCTCAACTAACTTTTAACCAGCCGAAAACGGCACAAACACGCACTGGGCAACCAATCTGTATTGGTTTCTCGTCTGTGTTCATAACAAAAATTATTTTCACTAATAGTGTGCTGTTAATAAAGTATCTTCAGGTCACATCTCCAAAACATTTTAATAAAGAATTGCATGTGGTCACGTTCACAGCTTATGAAGATCCTATTAGCTCTATTTAAACTGCAACGAGCCCTTGACATGAATAATCAATAACCTCACTTGATTACTACAATTCAATTACTACTTGATATATGAACAAATACGACTCAGTCTACAATGCATTCCCTTATTGAATAACATCACCCATTGTCATTTATCCACCATTGTCGGTTGTTTAATCATGACTGCCCATTGCCCACGGTCCAGCGAGCAATCAGTCCCAAACAGAGGAGTCGCCCCTCGAGTGTCTGCGATGTATTGTGTCGGTACCGCAAGCTGATTGGGCACGGTAGTTGATAACGGCACTGCAGCCGGCTCGGCTATAGCGGAGTCCTGCTCAAATCGAGCCTACAGAGGAGTCCTGCTCACTTTGGACCGAGGTTTGCTTTACATTGTGGCACTATATCAGCTGTTGGGATAGGGTATAAGTTTTTTGTGTTTTGTGTCGGGGAGTACCGTAAGTTGATCGGGCGTATTTGCTCAGTTTAAGCCTACAGAGGAGTTATTCTCATATATAGAGCATCTACAAGAGTCCTAATCATTTTGGCCTATAGAGGAATCACCTTCATGGGGAAACCACGGTATTTACTAGAATTATTAAGTTCAATTTGCATGTTTTGAAAATTGGTAAAAGTAAAATAGTTTAGGGAACCTTAAAAAGTTACAATTTCTTTAAGAAATTATTCTACATAAAAAAGTGATGAATCCGGCATCTATTTATCGTATATCATCACAGCAAACATCCTTCCTTTATTCCCCAGCAAGGATTCTGCAATACCATAAAAAGTAAATAACAATTATTTAACTGAGGATATAACAGAAGCGAGAGGATTAAAAAGACCGACGAAGCTGTAAAGTAAAAGCGGGCACACAGCTTTAAAACAGCCATGGCAAATGAGAATGGACATGACAAAACAAAGCGAAGTGGCAGGAGATGAGGAGGGGTGCATTAATAAAGTAAATGAACTGCTAATGATACGGTAACGACAACTCTGGCGCGGACCCAAGCTGGCGCGCGCGGGACCAGCACGCGACTGACTTTCATTTCACTACCTCTAACTCAAACCGTTTAGGAGTTGTAAATTTGTGTGTAAAAACACACAGAGATAGACAGACAGCACTTACGCATATTAAAAAAATGCTCATTATTTATAACCTAAGCATCCAGGAAAAATAAATTCCCTACAGTACCCGACACGAATTCTGAAACACCCTGCATAAAATGAAAGTTCTGAAACCAATAACCACATGACATGGACGCGGTGATCCCATGTTCACAATAAAGGTATGTGGTAGTGACGTAATCTTTCAGCCCGTGTGTATGTATATGCAAGGCGAACTTTGATTCGAGTATAGCTTAGTATATGCGCTTGTTACATAGGGTGAGTGCACCAGTGAATGACCGGTTAAGGACGATGTCTCATGTTAATTTGACATTACTCCCTTATTTCACAGAGATAGTTATACATTTTACAATAGAAAGTTCATTTATTCTTTAAGGATCAAGCAATATTAGTTAAATACGTTACTTACTGAGAATAATGATTGTAATATTAATTAAAAGGCAACTATGTCAATGCTCTAATAAATGACCGGGACTGCACCAGTGAATGACTGATCTTGCACCAGTGAATGACCGGTCTCTTTTGGCTGAATAACTGTCAAAAAATTGAAAAATCAGCTGACAACAATAAATAAGAACTATTCAGCTGAGAATATAGATCGTAGCTAGTAAATGACCGATCTTGTTCCGGTAAATGACCGCGAAGATTTACCCCGGTCATTCACTGGTTTTTGCCCTAGTTACGTTCCAATTTATGACCGCCCTCAATAATAATTAATTATAACATGTAGAGCAATAAAACTGATTTTAAATTCTAGGATAGTATGTTAAATATTATTTAATTGCAACTTATTTTTGAAGTAATCATTAAATACCGAATGAATGCAAATCCAGGTAAGCCTTGCAGGGATAGTCACTATAGCAAGAAACGTCAAAATCGAAGACAGTGGGACACTCAATATTAAATATGTTTAAAAAGTATTTTTGACTCCAACAGTTTTTACCAATGAATGATTATTGTTGAATGGATGGTTTTACGCTTATTTTAAATTAGCTAGCCTAAAGAATATGCTTAATACCGGGCTTTTAAAGCGAAACGGTCATTCACTGGGGGGGGGGGGTGGTCATTCACTGGTGCACCCACCCTATTTAATTGTTATTTTTTTAATCATAAGTATTGAGAGCGCTAGTTTGGAATAAAATGCTGACTCAAGCCAAATTTTATAAATAATACAAAACATCCTAAGGGTGATTCGGGATATATTATTTTTAAGTTAATGATGAACAATTATTTGCATGTAACTTTACAAAAGAATTAGAGTGTAAAAAGTTCAAGATTCTTACAGACTTATTCAATCAACTCTGGTCAATAAAAACCTAATTTAGATCGAGGAACTGTAACAGGGTGTCTACCAAATTTCATATATGAAATTCCCGACTTTTCCCGACAAGTTAAAAAAATTCCCAACCATAGGAAACATGACCATTGCCTCATATAACGAATATTGAGAACGATATTTGTAAATAAATACATTTAGACGGTTACAATGCAAGCGAAAGATCGCCAAAAGTTGAGCAAGATGACTGCGATAAGCCCAATATATTTGCCAGCCGTAATGCGACCGAGATTTTCGGCTACGGAAAGAACGAGCGATTTTCCGGCCGCATTGTGACCAAGAGATTTTCCGGCCGTGGTATAAACGACCGAGATTTGACAGCCGCGATGTGACAGAGAGATTTGCCGGCCGCAATACGACCGAATCATGTAACGGCTATGAAAAGAGTAAGCGACACAATACAATCAAGAACCAATCGGCCACCCGTCAACCAAAAAACATTTTCTTGTCGCAATACGACCGAGAGATATAACGGCCACTAAAAAAGCAAGGAACTCGTCTGCCGCGAATCGACCGAAAAATGTTTCGTTTAGCGATTTTCCGGCCGCATTATGACCGAGGTCTAATAGCCGCGAAATGAGTAAGGTCATCGGCCGCGATGCGATCAAGAGATTTACCTGCCGCAAAACAAGCGAAAGATTTCCGATCGCAACGAGACCGAAAATCTTGCCGGCTATGGTATAAATGATAGATATTCCGTCCGCGAAAAGATCGAGCGATTTTCTTATCGCAATACGACCGAGAGATGTGATGGCCACGAAAAGAGCAAAACATTTGTCTACCACGAGACGACCGAAAAATGTTTTGGTCCCAACATGAGCAAGCGATTTTCTGGCCGCAATACAACCGAGAGGTCTAACGCTCGCGAAAAAAGGGATGAAGTCATCGTCCGAAATGCGACCAATGCCGGTAATGCGATTTCCGGCCTGCAATAAAAGCGAAAGATGTGATGGCCGCGAAAAGAGCGGCAGATTTGACGACCGCAAAGAGAGCGAGATATCTGACGGCCCCAATGTGACCAAGAGGTTTTGCTGACCCCGAAACGGCCGAGGAATTTGCCGACCGGGTTATAGATATTCTGGCCTTCATGTGGCCAATAGATGTGATAGCCACGAAAAGAGCACACGATTTTAACGTAGCATTACTAATGAGATGTGTCGGCCGCGTAAAGAGCGAGAGACTTGTCGGCCGCGTAAAGAGCGAGATGCTTGTCGGCCTTGTAAAGAGCAAGACTTGTCGGCCGCGTAAAGAGCGAGAGACTTGTCGGCCGCGTAAAGGGCGAGAGACTTGTCGGCCGCGTAAAGAGAGAGAGACTTGTCGGCCGCGTAAAGAGCGAGATACTTGTCGGCCGCGTAAAGAGCGAGACTTGTCGGCCGCGTAAAGAGCGAGAGACTTGTCGGCCGCGTAAAGAGCGAGATGCTTGTCGGCCTTGTAAAGAGCGAGACTTGTCGGCCGCGTAAAGAGCGAGAGACTTGTCGGCCGCGTAAAGAGCGAGAGACTCGTCGGCCGAGTAAAGAGCGAGAGGCTCGTCGGCCGCGTAAAGAGCGAGAGACTTGTCGGCCGCGTAAAGAGCGAGAGACTTGTCCGCCGCGTAAAGAGCGAGAGACTTGTCGGCCGCGTAAAGAGCGAGAGACTCGTCGGCCGAGTAAAGAGCGAGAGGCTCGTCGGCCGCGTAAAGAGCGAGAGACTTGTCGGCCGCGTAAAGAGCGAGATACTTGTCGGCCGCGTAAAGAGCGAGAGACTTGTCGGCGGCGAAACGAGCGAGCGTTTTTACAGCTGTATTAGGACCGAGAAACTTGCGGCAGCGGCGTAAGCGACAGCTTTTCTGGTCGTGCTAAAGCTAAAAATTTGTCTTCCGCGATTTGTTCGAGAGATTTCCCGGCCGAGACGACGACAATAACGAAGAAAACGGCTATTTCGTTTTGTTTTATAGCCAAATTCAAATTTCCCGACCAAAAGTTGAAATTCATTACTTTTTCCCGACTATTCCCGACCTTACAAAATCCCCGACATTTTCCCGAATTTTCCCGAATTCCCGACTGGTAGACACCCTGTGTAAATAATTAAGGTGTAAACATCAACTTAACGCAAATAATATATTTAAGTTTATTGAATGTAAGTTTAAAATCGAATAGTTGACCGACTTCCCTTATTTAATTTTCGAACGGAAGTGAAATACACAATGTAACTTGATAGTGTAGAAGAAATAGAAAACCAATTGGATCGAAAACTGAGAGCTAACCGGGTGGTAAATCGAGTTCTATGTTTATATAGGTCGATTGCACTTTGATTAAATTGTGCAGCATTACATAGGGATTTGTCAATTTAAACTGCAATAACAAGGACTTCTCAAAATTACTTTTAGAAGCATCAGACAGGAAAAAGTGTCATCTGAGTTCATCAAACTTCCGGGAGATCTCTTCAGACAGTTATAAAAGAAGTACAATATAGGAAATAGTTTCAATTTGAAATCATATGTGCATCGACAACAGTTTTAACGAATGTATTATCCTTTTTGTATCGGTCTTCCTAGCTTTGGAAACAACAAACAGCGCCTGTGTATTTATTTAAAAAAAAGTCAATCTATTAAGAGGCTAGCTAAGAACAAAAACACGAAACTATTTAGATCTAAGATTTCATCTTGGGCCTTCTTGTAAAAGCTAAGATATTATATGAAATTAAAGCTCTGAAACCTATGTAAAAAGGACGTGAGATCTCAATTAAAAAATTTTAAGAGCTGTAAAATCAAATAAAGTTAGGGTACATTACAATAATATAAATAATCACAATTATAATAATATAGCCTATACATATTCTAACATGCGCATCTTCCTCAAACGTACAACATTACTCGGAATTAATTTATTTTCAGATAATGCAAAAAACGTTTTCAGACTAATTTTACACGTATTACGGTCGAACATAAAAACCACAGGTATTTTTTCCATAAATACAAATTGTAAACATCCATTAGAGGAAAACCGGAGTGAAAAAAAACCCAATCAAACCAGCAACTCAACGCAAGCTCCATAATCTGCCCATCAAGGCCGCAACGCTCGCCGCAAGTGCATCAACTCCAGTTCCCACCGCGGATGGCGCGTTTAACCCGGGATAAACGCAGGTTATTGCGTCATCAACTGTTTACACTGGAACGATCTTATCATGAAGGTGTAATTTTCATGACTGCGTACCTTGCGCGCCGCTCTTTGGCACCGCCTAATATAATATAGGTACTTGATTTAATCATTATCACCCAAGAAGGTGCAACAGGCCTGTTCACCATATTTGATCGTCGGTTTGTTAAATAATTTTCCTTCATTTCGTCTCCCGTATCAGTAGTTTTTATTCTTTGAGGGGGGACGAGGAAAAATCTCTTGTAGGTTGTGCAAATACGGTTTGCATAGTTAACCATATAAATATTCAGTGTGCCCATTGGATCCATGTGGTGAATATTGCACGTGAGTTTTGTGCATTTTTTAATCAAATAATTGTAAATTTCAATTTGTTTAGTTATCTTTTCGCAGTTTGTTGGATGATCCATTGTTCGATGAAAAAATGTACAGTTAGGTAAAAATACCACTGGCTCCTTTGAATTTCATAAATGTTTCAACATTTGTCTTCAAAAATTGTACTACTGCTTTCTATAAGCTTGCATTCCGCAGGAATACTTACAATTTTCGTCGATCGGCGATAATAAAATCAAAGAAAGTACCTGGAACAAACAGTCTTGAGTTAGGATCAATGTTTACATCAAATCGAACAAAAGGTTCACTCTTAATTCAACAAATCTTGCGAGAACCAACCAGGCTCCAATAAAAGATTTATATTTAGAGGACAACGTAGACAAAGCAAATACTAGAACAATTTTTTTAAATAAAATGCAAGGTTATTTTGATCAGAATTCACTTTTAGTCAACATCCTACCTTGCTCACTCTAATCATGAATCTCATCATAAAACCTAATAAAAATTGTTTAACTGGGCGAAACTAGTGCACATCACATTGCAAGACCGTTGCACCTTCCACATACAATATTAAAGCCCCTGAAGCCAGCATTACACCATCAAATATTTAATATAACATTTTATTTCACCTATGAAAATTAAGTTTTTCCTTTGCAAATTAACCTGCTTGAATTTTGATTGGTCAAATCAAATCTTTTATAGATGATCTTTTATATTTCAAAGTGTAATATGCGGGTCTAATTCAATTAAAAACCTTCAGTTACATTACAAGTTATAATCAACCCACCGTACAACAGCCCATAACTCCAACCCTATTAACACCCCGCATCATTGTGTTCTTACGTCACTCCGTCGCTTTATAACGACACAACTCGTTACCGACGATAACTTTTTAACGCGGCGTCTCTCACTTAATGAAACAACAGAGATAATGACGTGACATTACACGAGCGGGGGGAAGGGGGCGGGAAAAGCGGGGAAACAAGAAAACTGGAACGGCTCATTTCCCTGACGACCGGTTCATAGACGGGGAACTGTGGAAGCGAACCAGCCCAGGGTGGAGCGACGGAACAACGGAAAGGAGGGTATTAGCGTTAATGTGTGTAAAGAACAAGAGGGTGTTTTGTTGTGTTGCTCTATCGGTTGAATATATTACGTTATCAGCTAAAATAAAAATCTTGAGTGTTAAGGTCGCTTGGTAAAATTAAGATTGCGTGCTCAATATATTTTATTTATTTGATGGAATTTTCTCAAGACAAGTTTAAAGATCTAATCGAGCCATTTACCGTGAATGCTGAGCATTATGTTTAATGCATTACATTTTGTTACCATACAACACGCCAATCACCAGTAAGTGATATTTAAAGGCGAATAAGAGTGATACTGAAAGATGAGTGTTGGATGATTGTGACGCGATCTTGTGATCTTGTTACTGAGGCCAACGTGTTCCTGACAGGATTGTTAATCAATAGCCCAACAGCCAATGGTAACTATGGCAAGGTAGGTAGTTGTTTGAAGACAAAAATGGATTGGATTAAAGTTTTTTATCCGGCTGAAGCCCGGAACTAAAATAAATATGAAATCAACACAATCACGTGACGAGCCGCGTAAAACAACGTGGCCCCAAGAGTTTAAAAAATTTGAAGACAGTAATTTAGCCCAAAATATCCTATATATATATATATATATATATATATATATATATATATATATATGTGTGTGTGTGTGTGTGTGTGTGTGTTTATATTCTCTGATAAAAATGATTTATTTATCACAACAACGACATCGAAAATAAACTCTGACTAATAAGTAAGATTTCTTGTATTGCCATCTTGTGATTAAGCTGCATGTGTCTTTAACGTTTTAACTTAAGAATTTTCATCGACGCCAATTGACCATTTTGAGTTCATTAAACAAGAGTTAAAATAAAATATATCTTTGATAATCAAAAAGCGGGTTTACGTCTAATACACTTGGGATCGGTTTAATGGCAGTTATTTCAGTTTATTTACACTGTAAACACGATTTCTCAGTCACATTCGGAACGATCGGCAGAGGTTAACAACCTTCGAGGATTAAAGGTCTAACCAAATTACATGGCCCAGTTCGCCCATTAGAATAGTGTTTATTTTACCATATAGCTAAAGCTGGACCACGTCGCCTGACACCACCTGTACGCTCGTATGGGAATACTCGATTACAACGCAGTGCTGATGATGGCGTCCGTACATTGATTGGTTCTGGTTCCACTATCCCACAATTGACTAGAGCCTCATGCAAACATTGTTAACGCAGGCCTTCACTGACGAGCGCCATTAATTAACTCACACAATCACCGGTGAATCAAGGCACTGTAATTATGTAGCGTTGCGTCTAGAGTTGCTCTTAAATTATGTTGCTTCCCTATTAGGGCTAATCAAGTACAACTTTGTTCTTGATAAAGTTTGAAATATAAATAACCAACTGCAGGAGGCAAGATAGATTAACTAAAAAGGGAATCGCATGTTCCAAAAATCCTTGACTGCCAGACTAAAATTTTGGACACAGACACATAAATTACATATTGACTCATCAAAAACCATCAGAAAGGTCAATGATAAATTATTATTAGCAAGAAATGCATTTCCAAAATCAAGGAATGATCGCGCAAAACGTCATAAGACTTCTTGGAAACATTCAATACAGTTGTACTAGAGACAGCTACGTTTGCATACAGCAAATCCATAATCAAAGAAATTAATTAGAAACAATTGTACTTGAGACAGCTATGTTTGTATACATCAAATCCATAATGAAAGAAATTAATCACAAACCAAGCACAACACACACTAAAAAAAAATGCTGCTAAAAATTAGGTTATATTGGGGATAATACATTCTTAACCTTGGTAAAAAAGAAAATCTCGACAGACTAATCACAAATCTGCCTAGATTTGACGGCGAGGCTTGGTTTTCACGCAACGAGACTTAGTTTTCACGCATTTTAGGATGATGAGATTCGTCTGCCGCGATGCTACTACGAGATTGTCTGACAGACGAATACTGTAAACAGAGCTTGTAGCAGTTCTTGAGGTTGAAAAAAAATTAAAAAATAACCAAAATTCCCAAAAAAATAACAAAAATAACCGAATTCAAAAAAAAAAAAAATAAACAAGAGCAAAAAATAACAAAAAATAAAAAAATAACCTGTTACAAGCCCTGCAATCACAATTGTACTGTACGGCAACGTTCACCGATTGATTGGTTCAGCTATCCCACAATCTACGATGCTTACATTGTTATACAGGCCTTCCCTTCACGGCGAGGCTTCACGGCGTAGTTAACTACCTCACAGAGTCACGGTTTATTCAAGGTACAGTAATTACGGTTTGTTACGTTTTAATTACGTTGAATTACTTTGTTATAGCATCCTGCAGGAGCTGTAAGGGCAAATTACTATGATCAACTCATCTGGCACCAAATTACGTCGGTTACACCTCAGGTGCCTTCGAAAATGGCTAAAAATTCAAAAATCAAACTCAAAATATGTATAAGAGAGATGCTTTCAAACTAATTAGAAAAGCTGAATTGCTGTACAATAGCATCAAGCATCATATATTTAATTTCGTAAGGCGATTCTTTGCGTCAAAATTGTGGGCGTCTGGCAAGTCGTAGAAAGATGGGAGACGGCTCAAATTAAAGGTCTCTATTCCGTGATGGCGGGAAAAATACTGAAATTGCTTGAAATTAACCAGAAATCGAGAAATAACGTAAAAAATCTGCCATTTAAAAAGCATTGGGATCTAAAAAAGTCTGCTTTGTTTACATTCAAACACGTGGTACTGATGCTTTATTCAAAGACATATGCTAGATGTTGACATCTGGTTTTTTTCAAGATGCAGCTAACTATGTTCAATGTACTATAACAAATAAATATTTTATCTTTAAGATTTTCAGACTTATAACTACGGCTTTGAGTATACATTTACAATTTAAAATTATAAAGAGTTAAGTGTGTTTGTTTCGTTTACGTTATAACCGATTTCAAACCGATACAAAGCCAAGTGGTCGATATAAATATATATGTAGGCAAAATTGTAGAAGTTTGGAAAGTCGCAGGATAATAGGAGGGGGCTCAAATAGAAGGTCTTGATGCCAGGGACCCATGAAGTACGGAAATTTCTTAAAGTTTATCAGAAAATAAGATCATTGTAATCTAAAAACGTCTGCTTTGTTTACATTAAAACATGTGTTGCTTATACTTGATTTAAAACCACGTGCTAGAGCTAGATGTTGATATATGGTTTGTTTAAAATCCAGCAAAATAGGTTGAACGTACAATAACACATGACTGTTTTTTTTTACTTTTAAATTTTCCGTTCTTATAATTTAGGGATCTCAACCTTAAAAAGCCAGACAAATTAAATTCGACCTTTACACTGTATCATGTAGTAGTAGCTGATGCTGATTTAAAGCCAAGTGATTTGTAACATTTACACAATCGAATAAGCGCAGGCTATAGGTACAGAGAAGACCTCATTCATCACTTTTAGGGCCCAGCTCTACCGGTTTTATGCGCGGTCGGAAATGGTCATAGTTTTGACTGAGAAACAACAGTGTGCTGCACTAAAAGCTATTGAATGTAACATAAACTTTAAATTTGATCCTACCAAAAAGGTTCACATTTAAATTTGGATAATCAAAAGTATATTTAATCTTGGATCTACAAAGACAAAGCGGTATTTACTCCCGGGCAACCATAAAAATCTTTAATATTAACTATTTACCAAACTCATGGTCTCCAAACCTAACTCCTCATGAAGTAGAGCCAAAGTCTCCAACGTGGAGCGTGGAGTCGTCAACGGGAGACCATTTTCTGATTTCATCCTTGTTTATTTTATTTTCTTTTGGGAAATAATTTAAGTGCTACAGTCTGTGGTTAACCTTAAGAATTTCTGCAAACCATGTCCATACACTGAGAAAAATATTAGACATAAAATGTCTGCAGCAGACACTATTTTCATTCACGTTTAGTTATGTCTAAAACAGAAATAATAAATGTAGGGTTATATTAAATACAAACATTTTCTGTGTTCTTACGAAGAAAAGGTTATGTCCGTTTAAAATATTTTATATCTGTAACTTACACTATGTTACGAAACCCAATATAATCAGTGCAATCAGATATACTTATTGTCGGAATAAATATTAGGCCAAAAGTGATTTTTCTCAGTGTATGTTCAATTGTAAACAAAGTGGACTGAGTTTGTTTTGAGAACGACGGATAGCGCCACTGTTCCAAAAAATTCAGCCCTTTACTATACTGAAGTAACGCCCTTTCTTAAAATTCTGATACTTATACTAGCAAATGTCAAAACATCTTTAAACATTACTCTTTAAACGTTTAATTTCCGTCAAACTGTTACCGAGCCATGAGTGTGAAGGAAACATTAAATATCCAGCATTTGTACTTTATTTTTAGGGGCTTTTGCCCCTACAAGCCACTAGTTTTTCTTTTAAATGCATAGTGCAAATGTTGCGTAAAAATTGATTTTGTTTGATTTTAATGTCAGAGAAAATTAATTTAAGTAACTTAAACAATTTTGGGTGAAGTAATTAAAATTAACATTGAATGGAAATTATCCCAGACCGCTAAATTACAGCAGTTTAGGGCAGCATAGAAGTAAAGGATGGATCCATCTGTTTCTACAAGTAAGGTATATTTAGAGCAAAGACAGGCAATTCGCATTACCCTGGCTTTACTCCCTTACCTTTTAGTAGAAGGGGGTTCTGACTCATTCATCTTCTATTCTAAAGGTAGTTCTTCTGATGGTAAAAATCAAACTTGGTTTCCACACTAAACTGTGCTGGGGAAAGACTATAGGTTTCCTTCAAGGCACCGCACAAACCTACTCCCCCCACCATAGATTAAAAGAGAAGCAATGCATTTCGGTATAAAGTTGGTCAAAAAACTTCAAAAATGTAAAGAAATATGGTTCTGTAATCGTAAAACAGACCTCTAAAGCTTTAGCGTTCAGAAAAGAAGTTCTACAATAAAGAATAATTTCAGACTGTGCGCGTTTGATTTAAGTTTTTAAACAGCTATTTTCTTTTCCTATTCTTGACTATAAATTCGTAATTTTCAGCAATTGCAACCCCAGCAAGCCCCCCATGTCTATAATGATATTTAATCCACCAGTTTAGCAGCCCATCAACAGAGTAGTTTATAATTAAGTCTGATGTGGTATATGTCATGTCAAATATCATGGCCCAGTCTGTCCACAAGGCTGTTAATGTTAGCATTGGGGCTGCAGACGGGCTGGGGGCCACGTTATCTGACACTGTCTATACTCCGGTTGCCAGGAGACGGTGGATCCGAGTCCCCTGGTGTGCAGTTAATTACAACTGTCTTTCAACATCAACACACAAGGTTAATTACGTATCATTGCCCTCTTCGAAGTATATTAGGCTTTGGCGTTGTTTTCGTGAATTGTACCTTTTAGTCCAGGCAACGAAAGGTTATAGAGGGAATTGCAAGGATCACAATTTTTGACTTTTTTACTTTGTTTGGACTAGTTAGGAGTAAAACATATCAAAAGTCCCCGCCCTTAGCCCTTGAGCCGGCTGGGCTGGAAGGGCCTAAAGTTACAATTTTTTGGTTTTTCCCAAATATCTTGAAAACTATCAACTATTAGTATTCTCTATTAGGCCTAAATTTGAAAGTTAAAGAAAATTAAATTTCCTTTAAGAAAAATACATAATATGTCTACTTTGGTCCAACCGTTTACAAGGTGAGCACTAATTTTATTAATATTAAAAAAATATCCCTTCCATAAGAAATACATGTAAATTTGTGGGTAACTTAGATGCCCAATTGGGCATCGCTTTATTCACCTAAAGGAAAATGAACAGCATTCAGGAAATATTGACAAACTTTGCAGTAATTTGACACCTCGATCATAAAAATTGGTCTAAAATTAAGGCGTTGGCGAGTTCACAAAAAACGTAATTTTTCAAGGAATTATTACAATTTGTTATAGGCTAATTCCTTGAAAAATAACGTATTTTGTGAGCTCACCAACGCCTTAATTTTAGACCAATTTTTATGATTGAGGTGTCAAATTACTGGAAATGTTATCAATATTTCCTGAATGCTGTTCATTTTCCTTTGGTGAAATAAACATTGCCCAATTGGGCATCAATATTACCAACAAATTTACATGTATTTCTTATGGAAGGGATATTTTTTTTAATATTAACAAAATTAGTGCTTACCTTGTAAACGGTTGGACCAAAGTAGACATATTATATATTTTTCTTACAGGAAATGTAATTTTCTTTTTGTACCTTTAGGCCCTTCCAGCCCAGCCGGCTCAAGGGCTAAGGGCGGGGACTTTTGATATGTTTTACTCCTAACTAGTCCAAACAAAGTTACAAAGACAAAAATTGTGATCCATGCAATTCCCTCTATACCCTTTCGTTGCCTGGACTAACTGCCTAATTGGTGGCTGAGGGGCTCTATACAGAGGGTAACTGCTTACGTTGTGGCTGGGAAACCCTTCATTGGAAAACTGCTTACTTTGTGGCTGAGGGGCTCAACAGCAGGGAACTGGTTATTTTGTGGCAGTACTCTACAGTGAAAAACTCTACAGTGGGAACTGCTATCTTTGTGGCTAACATTGCCCAATTGGGCATCTATATTACCAACAAATTTACATGTATTTCTTATGGAAGGGATATATTTTTTAAATATTAACAAAATTAGTGCTTACCTTGTAAACGGTTGGACCAAAGTAGACACATTATATATTTTTCTTACAGGAAATTTAATTTTCTTTAATTTTCATTTCAATAGGGAATACTAAAAGTTGATAGTTTTCGATATATTTAGGAAAAACCAAAAAGTCGTACCTTTAGGCCCTTCCAGCCCAGCCGGCTCAAGGGCTAAGGGCGGGGACTTTTGATATGTTTTACTCCTAACTGGTCCAAACAAAGTAAAAAAGTCAAAAATTGTGATCCATGGAATTCCCTCTATGCCTCTTTTTGAGCATTCATCGCCTGGACTATTTGGGAAACTGATAGTGTATAGCAAATAGTGTGTTTAAAAATGTGTTTACGGTTATTTTCATGTTAATTCACTGGCTACTTATGAATTACGAGGTAGGTTTCTCTCTAAGGAGGCACTTTTAAAGTTTTTACACATCGATTCTTAAAAAAGAAGTAGTCTCTCTAATCGAAACTATGTTGGATTTTCTAGGGCGAGGATTTAGTCCATGTTACATTATAGGACATAAATGGGCTTATGTGCTGGAAGGGTTCACAATCTACCTATGCAAAATGTAAGCCCAGTAAGTTCGGTAGTTTTTGCAACTACCAAGGAAGCAGCATGTGGATCTTCTCATAAACACTAGAGAACACCTCTCTTATTTTTAATACTAGAAATGAATAGAACATTATAATTATTAAAATGTTGATTGAAATTGATAGCTAAACTCTTAACGCCCGATTAACAAGTCGAATCTATTACCTATTATACCAGACCAGATCGTACACAATCGCCAATCACTTCCCCACCACGAGCTCGATCGCAGGATAACCTATAACGGGCGCGGAAACCAATCAATTCCGCAGAATGAGTCTCCACACGCCCCGATACCGTCGACACGCATTACGAGATACGGCAATTATGCGATACAATATCAGATGTATCCATTATGGGATACAATACGAGATATACCCATTAAGCGATCTATTCTTCCTGGTCCCAACAACGGGCTGACTTCGGCTTCGCCCCCACAATAGGAGGGGGCGGTTATGTGTGGGCTGTGGTTTATTATGTTAGAGTGGAACACAAATTGACTTGTATGAAATGCCATTTTAAGAAAAGTCACTGTGAAGCCTATTACTACCGAAGAGTCGGCATATGTAACGTGGTTTTCAATTACTGTACCCCTTTCAGATCGGGGGGTGGGGTTGTGATATAAATATGCGCGATGTATATCATGTGGGGCCGGTGCTTTATTATGTTAGAATAGAACGCAAATTGACTTGTATGAAAATGCCATTTTAAGACGTGTCACTGTGAAGCCTATTGCTATCAAAGAGATGGCATATGCAACGTGGGTTTCAATTACTGTACTCCTTTCAGATCGGGACGTGGGGTTGTGATATGTGGGGTTGCACGGAGGAGGAAATATTTAGGCTGATTAAATGATTTTTATAAGATATAATTGAGTATTTAAAACTAAACCGGAAGTCATATGACCCGAAGTCATACATTTGCAAATAATCAATAAATGAACGTTTTAACTATAAACAAGAAAAACATTCAAATATTTTTTTGTTTGTTTTAAGACTGACTGGTCTGTAATTTTTCCCGATTGATAACATCTTGAAATATGTCTTACACAAACTCAGTAAACTTACGATATTCAATCAGGGTATGATGATATGAATATTTTATTTTCGGGATCAAGGCAACACGATTTACATAAAAAGAAATGAAGACTTGAACAAATTGTGACAAAATATCGCCGACCTTTTCCTTGCCATTTTACAATTATAGAATGCAATACAATTTAGTTTACAGTAATACGGCGTAAGCAGATTTAAAAGCATCAAGCAGAAGAATGGGAATTGGTATTTTCATCCATCCTTCGAGGAAAAACGTCCCAAGAGAATATTCAAACGTCTGGATATTTCAAACGTCAGAGGAATTTTATTCGAATGTTTTATGTTTTTATTCTACCATATGACCAACATAGATAACGCAACGTACCGGTTCTGTGGTAGGCCTATCGCTGGCAATAGCTATGTCGGTAATCTTTAGCGATTCGCTGTTTTCGAACCATTAACACTAATAACCAACATCGAAACGCTTTCAGGCCGACACCCCAAGTGCCTCCGGCAAGTGCTTAAAAACGGCCGGGGACTTGGATAATACCCACTGATTGACGTGTTATCAAATCATTGGATTATATTTGTCTTAAAGTTGATCAAAGCACATAAATCAAACAAGGTAATGACAATATTAAAAGCGAATCTTATGAATTACGTTAACTTTGCAACAGTTTTTACTGCAATTAGTGGCGTAAAATTTCCCATAAGAAAAAAAATAACCATTCCTACTCAATAAGTCAAAATGTACGATAAAAGTTTTCGTAATGTAAAAATTCCAATCGTAATTGAAATTTCTTTGGTTTCTGAAAGCGCTTAAAATTATATTCATAAAAATGTAAAAACTGGAGCTATGAAAACGCATGAAATTGGCAGATAGCATTTACATATTTTTATATCAGGAATTAAGGTTACTTAAGTATTTATAACGATTTCAAACGCTTTTGATAGCAACCACTGTAAAACAAAATGACACGTACTCACCACACGGACGCATGACATCACCTTTAGGCCCATTCTATACGAACGACAAATGCGTCGCGCTAATGCCGCCAAAGCCCAGTGTAAGTATGATTAAAAATTAGTTTCCATCCCTAGCCTGGTTGATCCATCCCGCCAGACCTCGATGGACCAATTCGGACAGTTTCTTACTGAAACGTTTGAAATGTCAACAGGGACTTACAAAACAAAACAAAAAATGTTCCGGTCGTAGAAAACGATCCACTGCCCCAGATGGTTCGGTACTGAACGATATGTAACTTTTCTCTCAAAAGTTCCGACTGATGAATAATTTCGGCAATACAGTAATTATATTGTTGAACCGTTGATGGATCGATTTCGGGAATCTGAATTTAAACGATTTCAAAGTAGAATTTAAAAAATTCATAAATAAAACAAGTACGTCAGTAATTTCCAAACTTGTTAAAGTATGTGTCTAGCGAGAGAAGTTATGCTATTGGTACGACAGTGGAGAAGATGACAGGTGAAAAGGTGTAATGTGGACATTTGAATCCATTATAGCTTCATTTCGAGCTTTTTATTTCTTAGAAAAGAAGAACCCTTCGTTAAAGTTTTTACGGATATGGGTGGTGGTTTATTATTACATATATAAATTAAATATGCACCCTGAATACAAACTCAAATTAATTACTAATAATGGTGTAAATACCTTATGCTGTCAAAGTGATCCTTTGTAGTCTTGTATTGTAGGCTACTGCAGTTTAAATCTCAGAGAGATCTTCCGATATTGTAATTTGATGTCTATCCCCTGAGGAAGATCTCTCTGAGACTGAAACTGCTGAAGCCTATATAATATAAGACGAAGGATCACTTTGACAGTAAAAGGTATTTACACCATTATTAGAATTCAGTGATTCGGAGGCTAACAACTTGATGTTAATTAATTGCCTAACACTTCAGATATAACTTAAGATATTAATGTATTTTACTTTCTCCCCCTATCCGTTGTATATGAAGAAAGTATTGTTTTTGTCAACATTTTCAAATTTGAGATGTTAGTAGTGGATATCCTTTTTTTAGTGCTCCCCGAATCCAAAAAGTAGTTTTTGGAGTGGTGTCTGTCCGTCCCTATGTGTGTGTGTGTGTGTGTGTGTGTGTCTTATCTCCTATACTCTTATATGAGTAATGTTATCGTGCTTGTATCGTGCTTGTATGCTTGCGTGCTTGCACAATTATCTCTAAAACGGCTCCGAGGATTTCCTTCAAAGTCTAGAAATAAGTAATTTATGACTCAAAAACATCTATTATGCAGATAACTTGGCCAGAAAAAATCTAATAGCGTAATAAATCGAATTTTAAAATTGTAAAATTTTTAACATTGGCCTTATGGGTTGACGTGATAGCAACGAAAATAAACAAGGAAAGTGTACACAAATAATTAAGTAATCATAACAGCTGTTTGGAATCTACAGAAGCTATCAAGGGAAAATGCAGCAGGTAGGATGAAGAGTCCAAGGAGCAATAAAAAAGGTTTCTATTTATCAATTTTATGACATTGAAATATTTTATAGTAAATGGATGAACTGGTAAACATGAAATAACACCGAGAAAGGCTCGGTCCATCAGGTACTGTATGAAAACAGAGCTATAGAGACGACTCCAATGGTCAGATTTTCAAGAAATTTGGCATGTACATATCAAATGGTATCTCCAAGCGTTTTTTTTCATTTTTCGAATTTTTGATTTCTAAGGGTATTTACCCCATAAACACCCATAAAAACTACCAAAATCCAAATTTCTCAAAAACGGCTCAAACGATTTTGAAAAAATAATTAATGGTTTTTAGTGCTTAAGAAGAAAAATAAAAATAACACCTCCCGCATGTCTGTGAAAATTCAGGTTCAAAAGTTATGGAGATTAAAGTGTTAAAAAATTCATATTTTTTAAATTTGGTACTGGTGTAAATTAAAAGTGTTTCTTTAAAACTTGGTAGAAATTTATAACTTAATTTTTAAACTGATAGCTAATATCAGTTTATTTACTATAATTTAACAAAAGCAAAGAATCCTCTTTTTTAAGAAGAAGACAAACCAATGTACTTTGTGATAAAGCGAAATCGCCGGACACAGTGTTTCTAGCAATGTTCCAATACATTGTCCCATTGGATTTTATGAAAAACTGTAAACATTGTTTACGTCCCCTCCAACAAATACCGATCGCGATATAAAAATTTATCACCTCATCCTTTGTTTGGGACAGAAACGTTCCACATTTATCTTCCAAGTGGCAAATGTTTTGGAAAAGTGGGTTAGAAAATGTGATTAAAAAAAACTGTAACTCAAATTCCTACTTTCTTTTACGTTATAATAAATTCTCTGCACGTAAATTGTAATGTGAAATCAGAAGAAAAATAAAACTTTTTATTAAGAATACACAAATGGAAATGAAATCAATGAAATTTCATATTTTATGTCGAGTCTGCGAATAAACAATAAGATCGTTAAAAGGCTATCCAAAAGGTTAAAGGCTATTGTTAAAGGTTTAATCTAGTATTATTTATTTTGTGCGAAAAATAAATGGCATCGTTTAATTTCAAAATTTTAAACGAAAGTAAACTGAAACTGTGGGATTTAAAGTACTAAAATGGACATTTTACGTGGAATAAAGATCATTAGGTGGAATCAAAGCGTTACTAGTGATAAAACTAAATTCCGAGTAGGTTTCTAAGCGGTTTTTAGGCAAAGAAAAAGGGGCTATTGCAAATTTACCATACAAATCTCCAACAATACATTATTAATTGCCAAACTGACCGCCAAATGTAAAGTTTTACTCCCAAAACTCCCTTGGAGTCCATTAATGTGTGACATCAAAATAAAGTACTTACTGGAATACATTGTTGGGGCATCCCTTGGACACAGAAAAGTCTTTGCAGCACTAAAGATACCGATCCCACACGAGTCAACGCACTCGATGTCGAATGCAGATCCGGCACCAGTGTTTGTCTACATCCAATTGTTCAAACACACACGCCTAATTGAGGGAAATTATTAATAGTCACCATACAACTGAAAGTCTTTTTCAATTAAGTTATTTGACTCAACCAAGAGTAAACATTATGTGAAAATAGTAAATTTCATTTATAAAAAGATCTGTTACTGATTAATCAACGTGTGCATATCTGGTAACACCAGAGGACCTCAAGCCTCTTGATCAACCGCTAATGCTGATATTACAAACTCTTTATTATTGTTATTATTTTCAAGCACGACATTTCGGAATCGATTCAAAGTCCCACAGTCGTGAGGGAAAAATAAAGTTCTTACTTACTAAAGCGTTACTATATCTGAGGAACACAATTATATCTTTTACAGCACTCTGGTTACCGATCCAGCACCGATGTCAAGTACTAGATATCGAATGCGTCGACGTTTATCTACGTCAAATTGTTTATACACACGCCTAATAGAGGTAAATTTAATACTAATTACCATACAACTAACTGAAAGGCTTTTTCAATTAAGTTTTGTGAGTCAACAAAAAATAAACACTATGGGAAAAAATAATTTAATTTATAAGAAGTTCTCTTACTGATTAACGTGAGCATCTCCGGTAATACCACGAGAGCCTCCAAGCCTCTTGATCAGCAGCTAATGGCAATGTTAATATTACAAACTGTTATTTTTTTAAGTACGACATTTCGCAAATTAATTCAGTGTCCCACACTCGTGCCTCTATGGCAGTATGCTAGCAATCAAGCACACATGCTTCCAATCACTTGTTAAAGTCAGCTGTAAGTTTTTACTTTGTATTTTTTTCAGTTACCAAAGCAATACTTGAAGGGCGATAGGGCGAACGTATATTCTTGGTAAGACCTACTGCGACTGAATTGTCGTGGAAAAGACACCGACCAAATATTAAAAACGTAATGAAATGCGTGATGAAACTTAGAGATGAAATAGGGGAGGTTTGTGGCTTGCTTCCAATCAACTGTCCATTGTCAACTGTAAGTTTAGACTTGTTGATATTGTTTTGTATTTTTTGGATTTTGACTGGTTTTGAAAATAAAGTTCATTTCCTAAAGAATACATGGGTTTAATTAGGTTATAGTTAAAATACATTATTCACACTAGAGTACTGGATGCGGTTACCTTTACCACACAATAATCAATCCCATCATCAGATCGTAATGAACAGTGGCAATGTCATTCGACTCTAATTTATAGAGGCGCGACTGGAAACACTACTCCGCAGTTGGGTTAGGTCAGGGCACTCGGGGGAGGGTGGGGATGTTAATTTACAGGCACATCTCCCAGGGTCGGCCGGACGTCCCTCAGTGAATGTAAATTGCAGCAAGACGGAATGCCCTCACTAGTCACTTGGTAAAGGCGAGAGATGAATCTTGCTGTAAGCTCTCTGTGTTTAATCAAGTTCGTACACTATGCAGGGATTTAAATGTTTTACGTACTGTAGATGCACTAAAATTTAAAGTGTAATCAAAGTAAATATTTTGAAATTATTTTATCTGTGTGAAAAAGTATCACGTCCAAGCGGTTAAAGAGTTGATCACTTTTGTACCCTGACAAAAACTGAAGAATGCCAAAGTTATGACTTGTTCCTTTCAAACTGAAGAAAAACATCCGACATAACCTGACATACTGTATGTACGTAAACAAAATTTTAAAAAGAACCGTTAGATGATTTATTATTACATAAAAGAAGGCTGTAAAAATAATATTTAGTCTCTAGTTCCAAGAATCGAAAGACAATATTGACGCTAAAGAGAAAATACGGAGAAGAATATCAATAGGAATCGGTTAGCCCAAACCAGATTAACAACAATTGTTGACTCGGAGTATTACTGTATTAAAAGATTTGTATTACTAAATCTATAACTGCATTTCAGGCTATCGTACACTCATTTTATACCTAAGATTATAAAGGTTTCTAATACAAAGAGGAGTGTTGATAATATTACTTCACTGTTAATTTTTATGATAACAAGGAATAACACTTTTAAACAGTAGGCCTAACCTCACTCAGCGTAAAAAGGGGGTTAAAATCCCTTGAGATATAATCGACATAATTAATTGTTATGTGTATTCCGGTTTTTGATAAATTGTAATAATATCCTAACAACTATTTCCAATACCCAAATAGAACATTTATTTGTCATCGTTGCTAGATTATTAGGTTTCTATACTTTATTTTAATACCTATTGCAAACTATAGCTCTAGAACGTATTCATAGTTACTGACAATTACAATGTAATTTACAACAACTAAATCTATCAATAATCATTACTCACGGTCGAGGTCACATGTGAGGTCAACTATAAAATTTAATTATTCTTGTTTACCCGTCACAATCAAGCGGGTGATAAACATAAACAACATTGTCCTATCGACTGGACGTGTCTAATTTGCATCAAACAATCACAACGTGGTTAAATTGATTGACATTGGGGGACGGTAAAACACTCAAACGAATGGGTAAACACTATTTAATTTTTACTGGGAACAAATTAGATTTTTGATTCCCTTACACAATAAATAAATTTCATTTATCACAACTTTGAACTCAATACCCATTGAGTAAACGCATATCCATTAGGATCCATGTAGATAGTTTACTTAAAGAGTAAACTAATTTTTAACAAAGTTTCAGTAAATAATTGAGGTAAATTGATGTACTCCTATCATCCTCTAAGGGCAACTAAAGTAAATACGGCTAACTTCAGGCCTCCTCTAAACGGTAGCTGCTGAGGGTATAGTTTTAATTAATTATGGTTTAAAACCAACTAAAAATTAATTTTGTACATAAAACTTTCACAATGTTATGATTTTTTGTTCATTATTCGTCCTTAAGATCCAAAGGAATAAATATACAAAATGAAATCATTTATTTACTTTTATTTTCCGAGTCATAAAAAGTATTGCATTTTCCAGCGTTTTAGTTTATTTAAATGACAATAACAAAACTAACCATCCAGACTGAAACTTGCACCATTTTATTCTGTTTTACATCATCTTTAGTTTGATAATATACTTAAAAACATTGGCAAAACGTGATTTATTTAAAGACTAATACTTTAGCCGATCAACCCAGTTCCAACCGTGAAAAAAAACAGAAAAACTTCCTTGGATTCAGGATAATGTTTCATTTAATTTATCATACTGTATTAGCTTTAAATTATACGACAACTTCATAAGCTTCTCGATAGTTCAACATTGAAACTGGGAAGGGGGGGGGGGTACCATAGGTTGTTACCTTAAGGACATTTTGAAAAACCCGTTCTTGGCGGATGCCTACGCCCGTGAAGGAACGTCCATGCAAAGTTTCAAGTTTCTAGTTCAAGTAGTTTGGGCTGTGCGTTGATAGGTCATTGGTATTTGACAAATATATACTGCAGTATAGATATGTGCAAAATTTTGAAATGGGAGGACAATAGGATTTCAAACGCATGTGGAAATTTAATGTCAGTTAAACTGCCACGGTTTTCAACTCGAAAATTAAGGTCGAGGTCAGTTAGTCATTATGGACGTCATGGGAATTAACGGTGTTCGGTGACACGCTGTACGGGAGTACAGTGCCGTGTGTTGCGGCCTGTCATAAACACTATTGTCCGCAGCGCTGGGATCATAGCAACACTCTCCATGTTACCGGACAATAGCGGCACTGCCAGCGCCGACAGCAATAACGGACTGAGAGACGAGGAAAAGCGTCGTTTTCCCATAGTGTGTTCATTTCGTAGGGTGTAAAAGCTAATTTAACACCGGAGTTAAAGAATAGCATTTCTGTATATTAATACGCGCGAGAAGGTTTCTTTTCAAAGTCATAACTCGAGGAATTTAACGTTTGAGGTGTTAAATTAATAGTATTCTGACTTCTAATTGACCGATACGTCTCAGAATCATAGAAAGGCGCATCCCTTTACTATACTTTTAAGTACAATAAAGGGCTGAAGTTTCGGAACAGTGACGCTATCCATAGATTTGATCAAGCTCAGATCACTTTGTTTGCAACGGAACATATGACCATGCTTTGAAATAGGTAGGCAAACCACGGATAGCAGTGCTTGAAAGCGAAGCTGCAACTGAGTAATCTATACGGTTTTCCATTTGGCATGGCGTGTAAGGGATTAAGGAGACTCTTGCCCTCGCCGGTGCACCGAAACTGGGCTCCAAAATTTAATCCGTAAAAGGGTCAACTAATCCCCGCACCGAAACTGGGCTTCTAGCCTTGCCTAGGTACCTGACCGTGCGTGCGGCGTAATGACTCTGGAATGTCACCTGAATTCAGCGAACAGGCAGGCCCTGCCACCCCTGCCAACCCCCGCCCCCGCAGTCACTTGTTAAACTTGAGAGCAGTTACATCGCGATGACAAGCAGTAACAAGTGATCTCCAATTATGTATCGTTTTTAAGTTAATAGTGTTGTTTAATATGTTTAAAGTATCAAGTCAAAGAGAGAAGGAGAACATTGTTAAGGACATATTTGTTTATCGTTCGTTGGGTACATTGAAAAGTGGTGAAGAGCGGTGGCGCTGCTGTAATAGTAAATGTACGACGAGACTGTACACCCTAACATTTATGTATTTTTGAAAACCTTAAAATCAGTGCAAATTGACTCCTACGTGAGACTAAACAGTGCGTCCAATTCTGAAGTGCTGAAAAGTCGGAACAAAACATGTTTGCGTCAGGACTTTATCTATAAGTATAAAAGAGGATGTTGGTGTATATATATATATATATATATATATATATATATATATATATATATATGTTCACCCAACTATCATTGTGGCAACCGTACATAAGGAAAAGTGTATGCAAAGTGGCGACCGGTGCTTATGACGACCGTATATGGTCGTCATATGCACACTTGGGTTATTTCATCTCCTTTTGACCTGCAGATACGTATGGGGATGACTTAGAAATTTTATTTTGGTCGTCATATTGCGCCTAAAACGTATATTAATAGTTCATGTAATGACCGTGGGTGCGCTAGTGTCGCTGAATGTATATTTCAATATACGGCATTTGGTGTAATACTGCGACCGGAAAACTTGGCAACACTGGTTCTCCCGGACGCGTATATCCCTCGGTTCTAGAAGCTGAGGGTTTTGAACATGCATGAGAGCATTACGCGGTATTTTTGCTGATTATTGTAAAGTGGACTGTGGTGATACTAAAGAAGTTGTTTCGCCTACTTTCCGGGTGGTCGAAAACGAAGGGAGGGGAACATAGCGGGGAGTGTTAAGCATTAAAATGCATAACTTTTGAAAGCAGTAAATTATTTGGTTAAAACGTCATTTTAATAACACAAATTTATAAAATATATAAAAGAAAGTTATAAAATAAATAACAGAAAGTTATAAAATATATAACAGAAAGTTATAAAATATATAACAGAAAGTTATAAAATAAGTTGAAAAATAAATTGGTTTCAGTTGAAGTTATTGTGATTTAGATTTTTTCTACCGGGCAGTATTCAGTACGTACATGGAGGACGGTGATTGTTTTGGAAACTGCGACGTCAATATCATTCTCAGAGTCAACATATTGAGCTAAATGCTGATGAACAATATTCGTCTTTTTTTTGGTTAGGGAAATACTAATTCCACCAATAGCTTAATATGTTATAGTAATATAGAAATAAGTAACTTTAATAATATGCTGGTTAATTTACATTCATTTAATACGCTTTTAAATATTATAGGTTTTCTTTCTGAGTGTTGGCTAAATGAGGTGAGAGGGGGATGGGTCTGACTTAAACGAGACTAAACCGATGGGGTTCTAGTCTTACAACGTTTCTTGCAATCTTAAACATGCTTAACTAATCCAAGAAAACACTAACTAAGAAATGCTAACAATAATTTATGTCAAGGTAAATCAAGTACAATTTACAATAATTATATAAATTCAACAAAAACATTAATAATACTTTTTAATTTGATATTTTTTCCAAACAGAACATTAACGAGGAATTATTACATTACAGAGTTTACTTATTCTTTTGCAACTGAAAGGAAAGTCTTGACAGATGAACAAAAAATATCTAAATTATCAATTAATGAAAGTCTATTATACAATTTCAACACAGCTATCTGTGATCAAGTTTTACGTATTGAGAGAAGTTTTGACACCAACGTCAGTGCGAGAAAATTGGGGGATGAACAGCTTGTTGGACCGGGACCTGAGTTTTTGAACAGTTTCACTATTTTTAATTTGTTACTTACGATGGAAATACCATCACCGAAGCAGCCTCTAGCCTATATTGTATTACTGAAACATTAAAAGGTTTTATTGAATTTATATTTTTTACAAAATTTCCTGATCGCCTAATAAAAAACCAGAACGTTACTCTTACAGATGGAATCTATAATTACCTTGAACTTACATTTCAAATTGAAGACAATGCCCAGATCACGTATAAATGATTTAATATTGAGTGAAGTACCATATAAATTATAATTATAGCGATGAATGTTTTAATCCAAGAGCCATGACCGCCAGACCTTCGTTAAAATCGGATAATTTCTTTAAACAATGTTCCCTACAAAGGTAAGAAGAATCAGTGATTTTGATATTCGAATCTTCTTCAATTTGGCTGATATACAGAAATTCGTATAGTTGCAAGCTTCAACATATAACTTAAAGAGCTGGTATTTTTTTTTAATACAGGAAAGTGAACTGATGTTTAAGTAATTGAAGCTTGAAATGGTATGATGGCAAGTAAAATAATAAAGAAAATAGCTACATTTTTTTCTTATCTTCGGAATAATGTTCGGAATGAATTACATCACTCATTTTCAGACACTTGGTACACTTTTAAGCCCATTAATAATGCGTGTTTAAACTTTAGTAAATTATAATTCGACTAACGCTCCTGTATAAAAACTGAATATACACAAGTTTTATTGGGAGCTATCAAGAGTGTTCCCTCAGTAACCAGATATTTTTTAAATTTTGCCAGATACACTGAAAATCTGCCGTGTATCATCTATTATTATTCTCATAGTTACCCTCGAGAGTAAGATGACCAGAATTTTGTAAGAGATTAGGAATATAACCTTAGCTTTATATTTGAACGTACTTTTGGTACATTTTTCATCCATTCTCTGTCAATCCATACCCTTGCAAGCTTCAACGCTACTTAAACGACTTTTTACTTTCCTAAATGGAAGTGGCCAGATGTTTGAGTAGTATCGAAGCTTGCAATGATATGTATTTGTGTAACCAGGGGTGGATTTGGAAATTTGCCGTCCGGACTTCCGTACGGACTTCCGGCAAGATCGAGATCGTGTGATACTAAAGACGAACAAAAATTTGAATAATATGTTAAAAGTAGCTGCGTAATAAACTATGTAGAAATGAAATAAAGAGAAATTGTAAACCCTTCCTCAACACATTCCAGTTTTGTAACGCGATCACAAATCGCCATCGTCGCCTAAATTGACAAAACGAAATACCATACATTATTTCTTTGTTGTATCTTGACTTAAGCCTAGCTTTTAAACATAAACTCTAGTCTAGTCAATCATAGAAAAATGGAATACGATGTAAAATAATACCGATTGAATAAATTTAAAAATATAATTTCTAGGCTACATAATATAAAGAATTACTGTATTACGATTACATCTAATCAAAAAATAGTTTATGATGAAATTCTAATAAAAAAATGTCTTATAAAGAATTTTTATTTGTATTATTGGACTTGGTTAATTCGTGCCTGCCGCCTTGGCCGGATCGAGTCGCGTCGTCCTCGGGACAGGACGGAGGACGGCGGGCGCGGTGCGATCAGTAATTACCGTTGCTGCCGTTCTACTTCAGGCATAAACACCATTTTAACAGCCCGTTCACCATTTTAACAGGAGGATGGCATTGTAAGCTAATCCTCCTGTACCACAAGTTTGTTTTCCAAGTGATTTTTTTTTGTAACAATGTGTTATGAATTAATTGTTGCTGTTAATTTCTTTTATCTGCCGCCTCTGAAAATTTGTTGATCTGGGCTGCAGCCCCTATAGCCCCCCCTCCTAAATCTGCCACTATGTTAGTTATAAACCAAATTTCATCGTTAGTTTCTGATCCATCTTAACCGTGTTGGGATCATGTGCCGAGAAACTCAGCTTTCATGAAATTACTCAAGCCTGACATACGAGGCCTCTCTATTAATTTCAAATTCCTTTAATTCTTAGAAGCATATGATATTTTCTTATTTAACCTTCTAGGGCAGGCCTTTGCTGGGTACACTATTGAGGCGGGTGAAAAAAATTATGAGGGAGCCAGGCAATGAGAAATCTTAAATAATGGAATTTATTTTTAAACTGCAATTTATTTATACTTTTAATCAGTTTGCAATTTTAATGTAATCGTAGAATATCTCATATAGCCTAATCATTGAATCACCATGAAGCTCTGCAAGCTTGACTTTAGCTGGGCTGCGCACTTTGGGCCCCGTACTGTGGGGAGCGACCTCAGAAATGGTACGAACTTACAAGAAAGTAAGAGAAATTTAATCTCTAGAACTTAATGCAGAATAAAACTTTCAAAGATGATCAATTCTAAATATTTTTATTTTTCAAATTTAATTTTTATCAATTTTTTTTAAGTTTTTCTCCTAGAACAATGAGTTTATCTCGTAAAGTTTGCGGTCAACAGTTCGGAATTTTAGTTGGCTGCTTCTTACTCCTTAATAAGATTGCTTCACATAACCTCAAAACCTTTAATTGTAGCAAAGCTTCAGCTATTCCAGTTTGGCATTTGGTCTCTATTCGTCACCAAAGTCCCATTTCGGGCCTTGAGATTTACTGTTTCCATGTTAAACTCCGTCATTTTGCCCCAGAATAGGTCACTTGCATGACGCTTGATGAAATAAACAATTTAGTACTAAAGATTTCAAGGCTAACTTTTAATAGGAATTTGTGGAGAATAAGCAAAATAATCCTATTCCCTTTTACTGAATTAGAAAAAAAACAGAATGCCTCAGAGATAGTGGAATGGCAGGTCGTCATTTTGCCTCAGTGAACAGTTTATTCATGTTTAAAGGCTAGAGTGAAAACTGGCAACGCTGTATGTCGCCACAGTGATGGTAAATATTTTGAATGGGGTTCACAACGATAGTTGAATGTAATGTATATTACTGGATGCCATTTTGTTTGTTGCATGTAAAGTCGTCACAATGATGTCTCTGTGGTTTCCTTACAGGTAACAAAAAAACTTGAATTGTGAGTTGATAATGTTGTTTCTTGAGTGTAAGTTAGAGTATTTCTATATAACAATCTAAATATACATAACTCCTCGAGGCGGTTGTCATACTGTAGGTGTTGTGTAAAGTCGCCACAATGATAGTGCGATCTATATATATATATATATATATATATATATATATATATATATATATATATATTATTTGGCAGGGATAAACACAAAAACCGCTGGACCGATGGCCACGAAACTTGGTACATACATGTAGAATTTCATGGAGTAGGTTTATACACCTTCAATTTCGTGATAACTTTCAGGGCTTAGCCCTGGGACCGTCTTAAAGGTACCCATGTCAGGGATTTTGAAATAATTTGAGTTAGATTTGTTTACTAACAAAACATATGAAAGTAAAATTTAAAACAGGTGATGTAAATTATAATGGTATTTCTTTCTGCTATTTAACTGTATTTTTGTTAAAATGAAGATTTGTTACTTGGTGTCAGGTGGTCAATGAATTAGACTTTTGCATTTTTTCAAAGTGCAATACACTATATAAAATGCTGATAATATGTAGTATAACATAAAATAAATAACTGATTACTGAAGGACTCCAGTGATCACTGATCACTTATACTTGAAGGACTTTTTTATGACAACTAACTGCTATTTAAAGAGGAAGAGTGTGCTACTGTAAAGAATTAATTATACCTACAACACTTTAAAAAAATTGCCGGGACGGCTCATTCAAACGTTTTGCTCAATATAGAGTCTAAAAACGTAAGACAGCACTTTTTAATAATTGCTGGAGTGGCATTGTAATTTTTTGTTCAAGGTAGACCCTAAAACCTTAAGAAAATGATCTTTTACAGTGAATAAAATTTCAAGCTAACTTCTTTGATTCCTCTAACACGTATGCCTTCATGAAGGAAATAAATAGGATTTCTAATAAGCAGGTCTGCTGCGACGGGGGTGCATAATAAAGTTTTAATTAAGGGTAACATATGCGAGCAGATTCAAAGTGCCGTCGAAAAAGCCAAGGGTGCCGTTCCTTATATTGTGCCCCATGATCATCATCAGGGCAAGCTCAGATACCGTGGAAACGACCATTAAATGCTTCTCGGCGTTCGTCTCTGTAAATTGGCCTCTTGAGTGTGTGAGCGCAATCCTCTTCACCTGATAGCACGATCGACTGGACAGCCGACACAAGCAAAACGCACTTGCAAGAGGAAGGACCACCGATATTGGGCATGAGCCTACCCAGGGCAGCAACACCATTTGGGGCTTTGTCGGTGGGGCGTTGGATATGGTCACATTTTTTTATGTACAGGCAGTTTATGCAGGAATATAATACCCCCGTCGCAGCAGACCTTCGTACTAAGAGCGAATTTCTAAAAACTTTTGCTTTATGGAAGTACATTTGATATGTTCAAAGAAGTAGATACATTACATACATTAGATTTTACAATAAGAAAAATAAATGGGAAAGCAAGACTATATAATTCATGGGTGATAGTGACTGTATAATTTTAATCGTGAGCGAAGCCACGGGTTCTTCTAGTCAAGAATAAAATTATTCAGCTGAAGAATAGCCACATTGATTGACCTTAAATCATTCACATTGTGTGTTGGATCTAAATCGTCACCAAATGTTTGATGAAAATAAATGCATGATGTTTCTATTGTGTTAATGTTTTCTTTCTCCTTTGGCGATTCACCCGCGGGAGTTCTAGGAAGTGCCGGAGCCCAGTTTCGGTGCACCTCTGAGGGGCCTGGGAGGCTTGGAGCCCAGATTCGGCGTCTACCTGATTTTTGGAGCCCAGTTTCGGTGCGCCCGCTCTCGCACGCACACTCACCGACGCGGAGCGGCCGGCCTCACCACCCTCTGACCGGCAGGTAGATGACTCATGCACTAGGGTCTTAAGTGAGTAATTGCATTTTTTTAAACATCAATTTTATCTAATGATCATAACATATTTGAAATCTTCGTGAAATTACGAGAAAAACGATACCAAATAGGTACGTATATTGTTAAGATAATAATTCATTAAAGTTGCGTGCTGTTACGATTCATGAAACATATAACTATAGATTAATCTATAAGTAAAAGTAGATTTATCCATTTTTCAAATAAAAGAAAAATTTCGTGAACTTCCCATTTTGATAAAAAATAACTATTTATTTAATTCTTTCAGTCGCCTGAGGCGAGTCAGAGGAGTAATTTATTTTGGAAGTAAGCAATGAAACACATGGATACAGCACGGAAACAACGTATATGTAATAAATATTTCAAAGTCCTACAGAAAATTTAAGATCAAAACTCTGAGTTATACTGTAGTTAATAGTTAGTACTTAGTTAATAACTTTAGTCTACTGCATTAAAATCCAACTCCGGGCAAAGAGACATTCCTTTTAAATACGAGTTCATACAACAACACAATTAATTACTTCCCACATTAAACAAAAGCAAGAGTTTCAACGAGAGTTAAATCTTCAACGCAGCGGTTCAACTCGCCAAGTCTAGTGGTTTTGTAGGTCGAGCCCGATCGATATAACTCCAAACAACAACTTTCGCCAATGAAAAGCGAACGCGGAAAACGAACGAAGGCGGCGCTTTGAGAGCTGAATACACCGCGGATGATGTCATGTTGGCAGAGCGAGGTGGAGGTGTGTGTGCAAGTGTTTGTGTTTTGTGTGTGTGTGTGTGGGGGGGGGGCAATCAACACTGACACTGCGACGTGACGGACAGACGGTGGCGGAACTGGTAAGAACCTACGAGTCATTCGGTAAAAGTCACGTCACCGTCAATGTCAGGTGTTGGTGTTCTACACGCGCTGAGCTTGTAGTATCAACGCTTCAAATTACCATGAACAAGTGTAAATACTGAGTCAGTGATTTTTTTTAATCACATCGATTATTTTCTAAATTTTAAGACGGTCTACGTGATGCTTTTCATTTATATACGCATTTACTTCATATTTCACCTCTACTCCGGAAACTTACTTGAAATCAAATAATTCCTTAAATTTATAGAATTCATTAAAATACACATAAAACATTAGCAATGATAAAATCTTTAGTGATATCAGGGGGATGACTTAACGAAACCACAATCCTGCATTGTTTGCAATTACAAAAAGCATTAGAACAGAATAAACAAGTCAATATTGGCAAAATAATTAACAAAATCTGCCTTTCTTTGATCACTCCAACATGTTCACATTCCATGATTTCGTCTAAAGTACGGGCAAAATAGAAGTCAATTACAGAACTGTTAAAGAACAGAAGAAACAGGAAATCAATACTTTGAATTCACGATTTTCCTTCGCTAGAAAACATTTGCACTAACAATTTCCCATTGAAAGTACACAAATAATCACAGAGTATCCTCATTTGTCACCTCAACTTACGATGATTACCAACTAAAGTAAATTTACGAACCCAAATTTACAAACACCTGTCCCTATAAACGCGTATTTCTGACACCTCCGCCGCCAAACCCCCTGGCAACCTTCCATTGTGTGCAAGACAAAGTCCCCGCGCGGCGCCTCAACAATGTGTATGACGTCATAAACTGGACCGCTCATAATGTTCAACGTCACCCACTCCGCCTCGCTGCCTTTGTATTTAAAACTCTTCATTACACCTTCGAGTCTAGAGGTTACAGGACGAGGCAGATACTGTGGCCCAGTCCTCCCATGATACTATACTGAAAAGTTCAGCATTGGGCTTACGTACTGGGGCATGTCATTGGAATCGGACTATAAACTTATTGTTGAAGAACTGTCGCGACACGGTGTGCCATGTATCTCGTATATAGTGTATTTAGATGTGATTTTTAAAACAAAATGTATAATTAACATGAAATAGCGGATTATTTGCAGGAAAATATTTAGCCGTGTTGGTACTTAGATAATTTATACTATAATACCAACGCTAATAATAAGTGCAATACTTTTTTTTCATAAAATGTTCTTGCGATCATCTCGATTTTGAGAAACCTGAAAATAACGTGATAGTCAAAGATTATTTTACTGATTTGTTGTTTTTTAATTTTATTTTCCGTATGTAGTTTTAATAATTCTAAGTAGTAGTAATCGTCGACTAAACCTGCGCATGGATATAAAAAGCTATAAAGGAATTAATTCCAAAGTCGGCGTTTAAATATTTGTATTATTTTCAGGAATAAATTTTATATTATATTGAATTAATTATTAACGAAGTTATTTTAAAAATACAAACCTAAAAACTCTTTAAGGTTCATTTTGTAGGCAAGTAGTTCTTTTTTAAACCCTATATGTTTGAGAAAACACTTTTGTAAAACAACTGATTGTAAAATAATCGCACTAATACGGCACATCTTTAATAAATTATTTTGCGTAATGCAGTAGCATATACAAGTTCTGCAATGTAGAAAAACACAAAGTTTGCCCCTTATTTTATCATTCCTTTTTATCATTATTTTTTCATTATTTTTATTTATTTTTTCATTGGAAAAGTATCATTGTTTTTAGTTGTTTTTTATTATATTACTTGGAGCATGTAACACTATGAAACCTATTTTAATATTTCATGAAACTATTTTAATGATAAACTGATGAGGAAGAAGTTTTAAACACACGAGGTTATAGGGTTTACTGCCTCGTTTTAGTCGTAATTAGTTTTACAAAGTTGAGACGAGTAGTTTACGTCATATGCAATAAAAGTGACGAATTATCTTCTTCAGGCGCGCTTAAATGAAATTCCTTAACTTCCTTTGGCGAATAGTTTAATGGAGTGGTCCTCGCCCGGTAGACATCCAAATTATAGTTGCTAAGGTAAAATAGACAGAAGAATTAATTTAATTGTTCAATAATTAAAGGAAACCTGATACGAAGAGAAAGAGTGTCAATAGCCTAATCGTTTTCCTGAGATGGCATTTAATTACTTTTTTAATTAAGGTGTAATGAGTAGTATATAAAATCAGGGAAGGGAAAACTGGGTGTAGTGAAAATATTCTTTGTAACTGTATCGAATTTCCAAATTATATTTAAACTGTTCCTAGAATTGGTACAGTATTAACCTAAATAGTACCACCATTAGAGCGGATATAATAACAGTCACAATAAAACCCAGTTTTCAAGTATTTTTATTACTACACCGAGAGAAATACAATTAAAACGAATCAATTGGAACGAAAGCTGTCAATGAAAACGCGATAACATCGCATAAATTGGTCAATTTATAATCTACACGTACCGATATGAGATTTAGTGTCAATAAAACTGTTATAGCTGGTGTAATGGAAGCGAGAACCTGCTATTTGCGACGTCACATCACTTCTGGGCTTCACACTTCATTCACTCGAATGAAGATAATTCGGTTGCATCATTGTATTGTCGTAAATAGCTATGGACTGGATTTGTACAAAGCAGGAACTTCGGTACTTAATAACAGAGATATTGAGTACGTTTCCAAAACTATAAAATACACGTGAAAACGATTCTCAATGTGTTATCATACTTTTTTATTAGAACATAGCAGAACCAGTCAAAAATACAAATTTCAAGATATTTTAACCAAAACTGAGATCTGTTCAATTTAACTGTTGTTGCCAAGACCAATGTCAGGCATAAAAACACCTAATTCTGAATTTGTTATCTTGTTTTCCATTCTTTAATATTTAATGAAAATTAATTTAATTATTGTATTGGGCTAGTAACTATAGATAACATCTTATCTACATCAAGGTTTTCATGGAAACCAGTTTTATTTATAACTCAAAACGTTAAAGAATTACAAAGCAGCGAGAAAAGATTTAGAATAAAATTTCTAAAATACAGTATTCAGTGTTTAACATCAATATAAATACATCGATGTTAAACACTCAACTCCCTAAAATTGTTTCCAACCTGCTAATTATGGAATCATATGGTAAGTATAATGTATTTGATTATACGCCTACTACCTACAAATCCAATTAATATACAGTAATATATTTCTGATCAATTAAGCATTAAATTATCATCCCGATATATTTTTAAGAAAGGACTAAAATATTTGTTTTACCTTTAAAGATCCATGCACGTAATCTAACCTCTGCAATAAATCGATTGTAACACGGCCGTAACAGATTGCGAATGTGGAGGGGGGGGGGGTTGTATTAGGGGGAGTTGGTGATTTACGTTATGAGGCAGGTCTACATTATCATATCGGCTTACCTATAGACGCCTCCTGACCTCCGACAACTGTTAGGCTATCTGAGTTCGGCTGTTTAAACATGCAGAGGTTGCAATACTACGTTACTTCGCCGGAAAATACTGTTTTGCCGGGTAAGTATGATAGTTATAGCGCGAGCGGAAGCGAGTGCGGGATTTTGCGAGAACGGTAAAACTTACCGGCCTTGTAACGTACGATATTTGTCATCATACTACTCAGGAAAAACATACTTTCAATCATAAAGTAGTCCTTGCATAAACCAATACGTTTCTCAATCCTTCAAACCTAAACTATAGAAAATAAAACAAACTTTTGCTGCTACTGCTACTACATTCCTCTAAAACGTAACCAATAAGCAAGTATTAAACGTCCGTTTGCTGCAAATCAGCTGGTTTATCTGGCACAGATGTTTCTTTGTCAGTATGATGAAAAAATTTTTGCTGGACTAGTAAGGCAACGGGTAACTTTCGAGCCAAAAAAAGGTACAGAAAACAAATGTTTCTGAGACAGTATGATAAAAAAATACATCGTCATTGAATATATTACTGCGCTTTAGACGACTACAATTATACTCTCAAAAATATTTTACGAAAGGTGTTCTATAAAGATTTTATCTGATCAACCAAAGTTCCCGTTTGAAGATCAAATCATAACTTACCAAATTGTTTCTAAAACATTAGATGAAATATTTGATAGTGTAATGCCGACCTCTCATTAGTCTGAACTGAAATAAAAATCAAAATAAAATTGCGAAAATAATATTTAACTGAGGTAAACAATTAGGCACTACCAAAATAGATTCAGGTTCTTGAGGTTGAAAAAAATAAAAAAATAACTAAAATAAGAAAAAAAATAACCAAAAAATAACCTTTTGAAAACAAAAAATGTTGCTAAAAATTAGAAAACCGGCGTTATATTGGGGATAATACCTTCTTAACCTTGGTAAAAAAGAAAATCTCGACAGACTAATCACAAATCTGCCTAGATTTGACGGCGAGACTTGGTTTTCACGCAACGAGACTTGGTTTTCACGCAATGTAGGATGATGAGATTTGTCTGCCGCGATGCTGCTACGAGATCGTCTGACAGACGAATAGTGTGAACAGGGCTTACAGCAGTTCTTGAGGTTGAAAAAAATAAAAAAATAACAAAAATAACCGAATTCCAAAAAAAATAACAAAAAATAACCAAGAGCGAAAAAAATAACAAGAAAAAAAAATAACCCACTACAAGCCCTGTGGATTAAATACCTACTAAAGTCAAGGGATCCTGACCTAGTAGTCAGAATATGACCACTGAAGTTTTCATTCCTCGGGAATCTCCATCAGGCTATGGACATCAAATTTTTGTTCTTCCAGTAGAATTCGTCGGTTTTAATATACACATTGAAGTCATTGAAAACAAACATACTTAGGAACAGAAGAATGGTACATAAAACGATAAACTTTATTTAAAAATAACACTGGTACCGGTAAATGCGACACGCGCGGAGGGCTGGCCTTGACGGAGTTATGTGAATAATGTGTTTCGTTTTTGCACTATTCGTCCGTGTGTTTTCAGTGCAGCGTGTTTACTAAAACCGACGAGCTCTACTGGAAGAACAAAAATGTAATGTCCATGAGCTGATGAAGTTTCTCCTGGAATCAAAACTGCGGTAGCCACAGGCTATCCTGACTACTAGGATCTCTTGACGTTAGGTGTTTAAACCACTTTGATAAATATAACAGTGATTCGGTGGCTAACAACGTAAACATATAAATAACGTGTCCAATAAGTATATAAATATATATTTACGATTAAATTATCCGAGGAACATCCTCATAATTTAAACACAAAAAAAATAACCATAATCAAATTTACTATTAATAATTTTGCGTATATTTTTTATAAAACTGCACCAAAAGCTATAAAAACGCCTTTTTTACGTAGACTGGTTTACAGTCTGTCTACAGTGTAATGACTGAAGTGACGTAAACGGCATATCAAAACAACTTCACACGTAGACCAGCTTAGCTTTTTAAAAGTTATGACGCTTCACTTTAAAAAAATCATTCGGTGGATTTAATATAACCATACGCCATCTAACATTAAGGACAATTAAGGGTTAGGTAAAATTCAAATTTTTCAAACGTCAAGTTTAGGTTTATAAGCACTGAACGAAGGTTGAGTAAAACTAATTACTTAGTAAAACATAAAACGCCATAAGCAGCCCGTATGACGTGGTAGAAAATTCACGATCCACACACAGTGCGTAACTGTGTCAATATGCCTGCGACATTATGAGGAAGGGGGGGGGCACGTGCCCTTATTGAAATGTATATAGGTTCGCAACTCAGCTTATCACGTTATCAGGTACGTGCCTAGCGGGAGAGGGGAGAGGGGGGGAGAGGGGGTTGATAATCAATGGTAAGGCGCTTGCAACGGACAACGTATCTACTCGCGTATTGCGTGGATGTACTGAGTTTTTATGTTGCGTTGTGCAATTGAAATAAATTATTATAAGTTAGTGTATTTATTACAATTTTTCGATTGTCTGCGGAACTATTGTGGGACAACAAACACAAGAAACTTTCGGTAGAGCAGAGAAAATGTCTGACAATCGCTATTCAGTAGAACATTCAAATTTGTTCTATACACTTTCAAATGGTGTTTTTCGTTTGATTTCCACGTCAATCCTTTACTCTTATATAAGCAATGTTTGAATATCACCTTGATCGATTGCACAATTATCTCAAAAACGGCTCAGAGGATTTCTGTGATTTTTTTTAATACTGGAAATACTTTTATTTGTGCTGGCTCAAAAAAAAGTCTCCTAATCCGGTCCCTTTGCCATTAAAATTTATTAACGTGAAAAAGTTAATTTAAAAAAAGGTACATTATAACATCAGCCTTGAGAGTTGCCTTGGCAGTTACGAAATAAATAACAAAATCATAAACAAAGTAAAAATAAACTCAAAATTCTCTTAGAGAAAACGCAATAACAAATTTTAAAGAAACGTTAATTTACCTTAATATCTAGCAAACCTTAACAGCTGTTTGCAAACAGCCATTTCCGGAGAGTAATGTTTCAAGAGTGTTGTTTTGAGATTCAATAGAGATAAAAAAAGTTTATACAGAGAGAATGATACTTTGTCACCTCACTATATACGACGTAATCACCTGTTTTACAAAATGTCATTTGGTGGCCGAAACCAGATCTTTTCCGCCAGAGGGCCGAAAGTCAGCTGATCATTTATTTGCTTGAAACATCGTGAGAAAATCACATAGTTATATGGGTTCTAAAGAAAGGATAGTTGCAATCACATGACTTTCTTAGCTGTGCTTGTTTAAACCATGACAAAGAAGTTGTATCGTCGCTTATAACCTCTGAGTCGAGATCGTTTCAAATTCTCGACTTCGTCTCGTATTTGAAACACGAACTCGAGCCAGTAAAACCTCATTTTCGGCCCTTGTTGTGAAATATACTATTATCATATAATAATGGGATGAACTACTGGTAAAAATTATATATTATCGAGGAACAACGTAAAACGTTCACCACTCGTTCGAGTTCGTTGTGAACTCGTGAGGAGTTCACAACGTACTTATACCCTAGATTTATCGTCCATGAATTTTCAATATTTATCTTGATTGAGGGTGTTAGTCACGAGGAAACAAACGATTGTGAGATGGTCACAAGACTGGGCAAATCCGATTTCCATCCTAGAGATTTTCAAAGCGCCTCTGAGGTTAGCATTATGGACCTTCTTACCTAAAACAGATTTATAAACTTTGTTTTATACGAGCAAAACTCGGTTTTTCTGGTATATTAAAAAATTAAATCAAGCAAGAGAACGATTGAGTAGTAGAGATACACACAGTTTTAACTCTTGGCACCATCTAAAAATAATTCCAACAACTTGACGGGACGAAAATTTGTTTTGCCAAGAAGTCAGTAGAGACGTTTCCGTATTCCGACCACGATGTCGCGAGCTCCGCACCGTAATCAACGTTCACATGGGACCGGCTCATACTGCTGCCTCTCTGTTATCACCACTGGCGATTCCTGACCTGTTACATTTCACAATACAGTCCATTAAATGACACATATTTTAATATGCGAGGGATTTAAAAAAAATTCATAGCCCGAAAACGGCTGGACGGATTTTAACATTTAATGTGGCAAATCAAAGGCACTTTCAGGCGAGGGCGATCATGGTCAAGCCAAAATCTTTATTTTACTTTATTTTCAACAAAATATAATATGGACGGTTTGAAAAAGTTCGATGGGTTAACGAACTAATTTCCCGGATTATTTTCCGTGCAAAGCCGGAACACCATAGTTTTAGTTGATTGGCTTTTAAATCGCAATCTTATTTTTATCTTCTTCACTTACAGAATACCGTTCAGCACTTGTAAAGCTAGGCCCTAACCATAAAGATAATTTAAAGGAGACAATGTCCAAACTTTCTGACACGGACATCACGGTCTCCGAGACTCTTTTGTCCCGTCTTTATGACTTGTCCGAAATGAACTCGTCACGACGAAGCCATCCGATACTTCACGAGCGACAGTCCACACGGCTGTAAAATGTTCGGAGATTTTATTTTACAGCGTCGCTTCGGCTTTTCTTACGGCTATCAATTTCATACCGAATCCGAAGGGCCATAAATAATTGACGGCGACAACCGCAGAATTGGGATTTCACGCCCCCCCCCCGCCCCACCACTGGACCGTGGTCCGCCATTGGCACGTCGGGACGCTGTCGACGGCGGCGATAAAGCTCCAGCAGGAGGAATAGAATGTGCTTGGATGACTGCCTGACTCATCCACAGTCTCCACAATGTGCTTATTGTAAATGTTCAGCCCTCAATGAATATCCTTTTGTTACCTATATAAACGGTATGTATTGTTTGTTTAGAATTTCAGACCGACGTACATTTTTACATAAGGTATGAAACGTTGTAACATTAGATTGCATTGTTAACCAGGAGAAACTACTTTCTATGTGAAATTCAATACTCGGCACTGTATTGATTACACTGTATTTATTAAAAAGTGATTGATTCAGTGTTATTGGTCCATATGCAAATCAAAAGATTGCTTGATTAATCGGAGGCAGAAAAACCTAAGAAAATATAATCGTAAAGGGTTTATTTTGGAAGTTTCCGATTTCGTCCACAGTTAAATCGTGAAAATTGGAAGATCAATAAGCTAGTCAGTCTCTGCCACGGCTCAATGACTTCTTACTCAACCTGCACTCATAGAATATAAAAGAAAAAGGGTTAGCTACGGAACACGACTCTTCAAAACTATCTATAAGACAAACAGAGCTGAAATTTGGTATATTAACTCCCATTGGGTCATGTCGTAGATGCCCAGTAAGAAACGGTTTTAACGGTTTTACAAAATTTGTTAGGGGCTAGGCCTTACAGTACCCTAAAAATTGATCTGATGCAGGTGTCAGCATAGCTTTAATCACGACATATTATGTAACGAATGACGAATCGAATAAAAAGACCAGGAAGGTTTTTCCAGGGTGAAACCGGTTGATCAGCATGTCATTCGTGTTTCAGTTCAGAAAGATACGACTGCGTCCTGTTTACCGGTATCTCAGAACTGGAAAGTGGTAGTTAACCTAACTCAAATTGAAGAATCATAATCTAACGTGGTAAAACGCATTACGAAAATGAACCAATTCCAGTATACTTCCACTGTCGTTTAAAAAACGTGCTTAAGGAGGTCGAGTGAAGATATATTCGCAAGGTAGTAAAGATACGGAAATAATTACGTAAACTGAGTAAGTGCGAGGTCCCGGTCGCGTGTGGAGAGGTGACCTGTATTCGCCAACACATTGCCACTGCCACGCTGTACAATCAATACTGTACTACACCTCTGTTGCCCAGAGCACTCCGCGGTTTCTAGCCGCAATCACAGGCTAACAAAGGTACGGTACAAATCAAGGTTAGAGTCAAAAAGTGACCCGGGTGTTTTTCGACACATTGCCACTGCCACACTGAGCAATCAATACTATACCTCTGTTAGCGAGGGAGACCAGGGCACTGCTCGGTCTGTAGTCGCACTCACTGGCTGATACACTGAGAAAAATATCTTAGCGGAAAAGCAGAGTTTTTGCCCCAAGTCTAGAATCTGTACTCGCAATACGTAAATAAGGACTTGGCTCACGTACAGGGGTGTTGTGTCTGGACCCAGCTCAATGACTCGGCAGAGATTTGGACATTGGTACAGACGCAGGACTCGCAGTCCTTCTTTAAGAACTTTTGCTCTGCAATTACGCTCGAACTGCCATATTTGCAAATAATCAGGGAATTTACCGTGATTTTAAGGAAAAAACATTACTTTGACGTCATAGATGGTTTGTATACGTCACAAAACACGTCATAAGTTTATTCATGATTACTTTCTGCCTGCAGCCCACTGCATTTACGATAGGCGTATGGATGAGAACTTCAAATTATTTCCATGTGATTTGGTAAAAGCAGTTAGTCTTTACCTTGTTTTAGTTCGCACTATCATCAAATATTTTATTTCAATCGAATAAATATTTTTTAACCAAATCTGGATTGATTTAAGTCCGTTGTGTTAGTGTTATATTTGGGATTGAAAATTTACAAATGTGATGTAAGTTTGAATAACAACATTTGGTTTCTATAATACAAATTTTATAAATGTTTTTTACAGATTTACTTACTGTAGTACCATTGATAGTAAATAAATATAAAGTAAATGGTAGTGTAACGTCTAAACGAATATCAAATTTCCAATTTTTCAGAGAAAAAGCTTAGATTTTTGAAGAAAATCAAATCGTTTTATTTATCAGCAATTAATTATGTTAAATATTGTTTTATTTTTAAATAGTTGCAAGGACGCATTGATCAGTTTTAGACCTAAGATTAATTTTATCTGCCCAAAGTTTACACGAACAAATTACCAAAAAAAGTAATTGCACTGTTTTAATCCTGCTTCGATTTTAATAACTCGGGGATTTTTAGCAAAGTCTTAAACAAGATGAAATGTAAGAAATAAAATGCAGGTCGAGTATAACCTTGCATTGATTTGCTGCCACTTTTAAATGTATCAAATAAATATGTTAGGGCAATAAATTGTAACTATTAATGGTGTAAATACCTTGTACTGTCAAAGTGATCCTTTGTAGTCTCATATTATGGGCTACGACAGTTACAATCTCAGAGAGATCTTCCTCAGACGATAGAAAACAAATTTCATTCCAGTGGAAGTCGTCAAGAAGCATAAAAAACCATCATGACACATACCTACGTGACACAAACGGATAGACGCACACAACGAACAAATATTACTTTTTATAAAAATTCCGGTACCGGGGAACACGCACGACACGTTCGGAGGGCTAGTCTAGACTCAATTACGCATAAACTGTCACTGTAGAGAAGTACCATTAGGCGTAAAACTGCACTTATAACTTCTTCAGTTAATATTCAACAGTTACATTCTTCAACAGAGAGCCGTAACGCAATGGATATAGCAGTCTACACCAGAACATACAAGTCAAGAAACATCGGGCGTGTTAGAGCTTGGATGGGTGACCGCTAGAAGGACCCAGACACTTTTTACTGATTTTAAGTCAAAAATACCGGTAAATGCAGAGTCTAGACAAGTTAGTGCATAGAAATCGGTTGTATTTTACGAGAATAGGAATGTATATTCTGTGATAAACTGTGGTGAAGGCAAAATGAATCGCAGGATATTCTGAGAAAAGTCTCTGCAATTACGAGAGCCAACTCTGATCGGCAGGACTTTCAACCGACAGTAATGACGTCATAGCCAGTGACGTCATAACTATGTAGACAAACTAAGTCCTGATTTTCCGTGTGGCGGCCTCACTGCCGGAGCATTGAGCCGGGTCCAGATTGCAGTGGGTAACCCGCACACCCTTATTTACGTGTATTTTCCACGTATTTCAGGACAAAAGTTTTCTCAGTGTAGAGGTATAGTACGGGGCATGGTTATAGTCAAGAGTGACCCTTGTTCGTCGGTGCATTGCCACTGCCACACTGAGCAATCAATACTATACCTCTGTTAGCGAAGGGGTGCCACTGGAGACAGGGCACTGCTCGGTCTGTAGTCGCACTCACTGGCTGATAGAGGTATAGTACGGGGCATGGTTATAGTCAAGAGGCGACCCTTGTTCGTCGACACATTGCCACTGCCACACTGTACAATCAATACTATACCTCTGTTAGCGAGGGGGTGCCACTGGAGACCAGGGCACTGCTCGGTCTGTAGTCGCACTCACTGGCTGATAGAGGTATAGTACGGGGCATGGTTATAGTCAAGAGGCGACCCTTGTTCGTCGACACATTGCCACTGCCACACTGTACAATCAATACTATACCTCTGTTAGCGAGGGGGTGCCGCTGGAGACCAGGGCACTGCTCGGTCTGTAGCCGCACTCACTGGCTGATAGAGGTATAGTGCTGGGCATGGTTATAGCCAAGAGGTGACCCTTGTTCGTCGACGCATTGCCACTGCCACACTGAGCAATCAATACTATACCTCTGTTAGCGAGGGGGTGCCATTGGAGACCAGGGCACTGCTCGGTCTGTAGTCGCACTCACTGGCTGATAGAGGTATAGTACGGGGCATGGTTATAGTCAAGAGGTGACCCTTGTTCGTCGACACATTGCCACTGCCACACTGAGCAATCAATACTATACCTCTGTTAGCGAGGGGGTGCCATTGGAGACCAGGGCACTGCTCGGTCTGTAGTCGCACTCACTGGCTGATAGAGGTATAGTACGGGGCATGGTTATAGTCAAGAGGTGACCCTTGTTCGTCGACACATTGCCACTGCCACACTGAGCAATCAATACTATACCTCTGTTAGCGAGGGGGTGCCACTGGAGACCAGGGCACTGCTCGGTCTGTAGCCGCACTCACTGGCTGATAGAGGTATAGTACGGGGTATGGTTGTAGTCAAGAGGTGACCCTTGTTCGTCGATGCATTGCCACTGCCACACTGAGCAATCAATACTATACCTCTGTTAGCGAGGGGGTGCCACTGGAGACCAGGGCACTGCTCGGTCTGTAGCCGCACTCACTGGCTGATAGAGGTATAGTAAGGGGCATGGTTGTAGTCAAGAGGTGACCCTTGGTCGTCGATGCATTGCCACTGCCGCCACACTGAGAAATCAATACTATACCTCTGTTAGCGAGGGGGTGCCATTGGAGACCAGGGCACTGCTCGGTCTGTAGTCGCACTCATTGGCTGATAGAGGTATAGTACGGGGCATGGTTGTAGTCAAGAGGTGACCCTTGTTCGTCGATGCATTGCCACTGCCACACTGAGCAATCAATACTATACCTCTGTTAGCGAGGGGGTGCCACTGGAGACCAGGGCACTGCTCGGTCTGTAGCCGCACTCACTGGCTGATAGAGGTATAGTAAGGGGCATGGTTGTAGTCAAGAGGTGACCCTTGGTCGTCGATGCATTGCCACTGCCGCCACACTGAGAAATCAATACTATACCTCTGTTAGCGAGGGGGTGCCGCTGGAGACCAGGGCACTGCTCGGTCTGTAGCCGCACTCACTGGCTGATAGAGGTATAGTAAGGGGCATGGTTATAGTCAAGAGGTGACCCTTGTTCGTCGACGCATTGCCACTGCCACACTGAGCAATCAATACTATACCTCTGTTAGCGAGGGGGTGCCATTGGAGACCAGGGCACTGCTCGGTCTGTAGCCGCACTCACTGGCTGATAGAGGTATAGTACGGGGCATGGTTGTAGTCAAGAGGTGACCCTTGTTCGTCGATGCATTGCCACTGCCACACTGAGCAATCAATACTATACCTCTGTTAGCGAGGGGGTGCCATTGGAGACCAGGGCACTGCTCGGTCTGTAGCCGCACTCACTGGCTGATAGAGGTATAGTAAGGGGCATGGTTGTAGTCAAGAGGTGACCCTTGGTCGTCGATGCATTGCCACTGCCGCCACACTGAGAAATCAATACTATACCTCTGTTAGCGAGGGGGTGCCATTGGAGACCAGGGCACTGCTCGGTCTGTAGTCGCACTCACTGGCTGACAGAGGTATAGTACGGGGCATGGTTGTAGTCAAGAGGTGACCCTTGTTCGTCGATGCATTGCCACTGCCACACTGAGCAATCAATACTATACCTCTGTTAGCGAGGGGGTGCCATTGGAGACCAGGGCACTGCTCGGTCTGTAGCCGCACTCACTGGCTGATAGAGGTATAGTAAGGGGCATGGTTGTAGTCAAGAGGTGACCCTTGTTCGTCGATGCATTGCCACTGCCGCCACACTGAGAAATCAATACTATACCTCTGTTAGCGAGGGGGTGCCATTGGAGACCAGGGCACTGCTCGGTCTGTAGTCGCACTCATTGGCTGATAGAGGTATAGTAAGGGGCATGGTTGTAGTCAAGAGGTGACCCTTGTTCGTCGATGCATTGCCACTGCCGCCACACTGAGAAATCAATACTATACCTCTGTTAGCGAGGGGGTGCCATTGGAGACCAGGGCACTGCTCGGTCTGTAGTCGCACTCATTGGCTGATAGAGGTATAGTACGGGGCATGGTTGTAGTCAAGAGGTGACCCTTGTTCGTCGATGCATTGCCACTGCCACACTGAGCAATCAATACTATACCTCTGTTAGCGAGGGGGTGCCATTGGAGACCAGGGCACTGCTCGGTCTGTAGCCGCACTCACTGGCTGATAGAGGTATAGTACGGGGCATGGTTATAGTCAAGAGGTGACCCTTGTTCGTCGATGCATTGCCACTGCCGCCACACTGAGAAATCAATACTATACCTCTGTTAGCGAGGGGGTGCCATTGGAGACCAGGGCACTGCTCGGTCTGTAGCCGCACTCACTGGCTGATAGAGGTATAGTACGGGGCATGGTTGTAGTCAAGAGGTGACCCTTGGTCGTCGATGCATTGCCACTGCCGCCACACTGAGAAATCAATACTATACCTCTGTTAGCGAGGGGGTGCCATTGGAGACCAGGGCACTGCTCGGTCTGTAGCCGCACTCACTGGCTGATAGAGGTATAGTACGGGGCATGGTTATAGTCAAGAGGCGACCCTTGTTCGTCGATGCATTGCCACTGCCAGACTGAGCAATCAATACTATACCTCTGTTAGCGAGGGGGTGCCATTGGAGACCAGGGCACTGCTCGGTCTGTAGCCGCACTCACTGGCTGATAGAGGTATAGTACGGGGCATGGTTGTAGTCAAGAGGTGACCCTTGTTCGTCGATGCATTGCCACTGCCGCCACACTGAGAAATCAATACTATACCTCTGTTAGCGAGGGGGTGCCATTGGAGACCAGGGCACTGCTCGGTCTGTAGTCGCACTCATTGGCTGATAGAGGTATAGTAAGGGGCATTGTTGTAGTCAAGAGGTGACCCTTGTTCGTCGATGCATTGCCACTGCCGCCACACTGAGAAATCAATACTATACCTCTGTTAGCGAGGGGGTGCCATTGGAGACCAGGGCACTGCTCGGTCTGTAGCCGCACTCACTGGCTGATAGAGGTATAGTAAGGGGCATGGTTGTAGTCAAGAGGTGACCCTTGGTCGTCGATGCATTGCCACTGCCACACTGAGCAATCAATACTATACCTCTGTTAGCGAGGGGGTGCCACTGGAGACCAGGGCACTGCTCGGTCTGTAGCCGCACTCACTGGCTGATAGAGGTATAGTAAGGGGCATGGTTGTAGTCAAGAGGTGACCCTTGTTCGTCGATGCATTGCCACTGCCGCCACACTGAGAAATCAATACTATACCTCTGTTAGCGAGGGGGTGCCATTGGAGACCAGGGCACTGCTCGGTCTGTAGTCGCACTCATTGGCTGATAGAGGTATAGTACGGGGCATGGTTGTAGTCAACAGGTGACCCTTGTTCGTCGACGCATTGCCACTGCCGCCACACTGAGAAATTAATACTATACCTCTGTTAGCGAGGGGGTGCCATTGGAGACCAGGGCACTGCTCGGTCTGTAGTCGCACTCTCTGGCTGATAGAGGTATAGTACGGGGCATGGTTATAGTCAAGAGGGTTACATCAGAACAGTTTACACCAGAATCAATTGGATTGGAGTGAAATTCATCGGAACATCACAGCTAATCTCCTAAAGTCGTAATAGCCTAACATTTTTTTTTTAAAGAGGGTGGCGGCCTCTTTTTACCTTGCATTTGCCCCCCCACATGGGCCTCAGGCCTGTGCGTATAAGTTATCAAGCAAACCCAAGGAGTGAGCCGGTACAGTACAAGGATGAACAGTACTGCTAAAAATATGCGGCATCATCGGGACTCGATCCTGCGACGCTGCCGCCACAGAACCGGGGCCGAGTGCGCTACCAACTGCGCCACCGACTCACATGTTAACATTTTCTAGCAGCTGTCAATTAATTCTATCTTTATTGTAATTTCCAAACAAAAGCAGTTTATATCTATTATTAAAACAAATTTTAAAATTTTCTCCTCCAATTTCGTTTAGGATGGACATTGTCTGGCAGCTCCGGCGATGGAGTAGGCCATAGCTCAGGATATGTACGCACAAAGTAAAGCGCTGTATGGTATATTCAAAATTCAAAATCAAAATATTTTTTATTGAAGAAAAATTTTACATTCAATTTTTAAATCACCCAAGGTGCCAAACATAGCACTGCGGGAATTTACTTTAATCATCAAGCGTTGCTAATTTTCATATGCAGTCATGCAGTCAGTCCCTTTAGCCAGTCCAGGACTATATAATAGTGTGGGTAGATAAACGCCAGATATAAACGTATCATTGCATGTAGTGATTTAATAAACAAGGAGCTCAATCACATTAAATTAGGACTTACCAGGTCGTAGTCGGCACGCGTCTCATAATAGATTGATTTTCGAAAAATCATTACTGTCAAGCATTGTTTGCAAATTTAATATTTCGTAGGATTATTAAATTTGCAAACAATCTTTCGGGTCTTCTTTGAAAATCAAACTGTGTATATAAGCCCCTTGGCACTCACCTGCAACAAAACAACAATCATTAGTAAAAATGTGCAAACAAAAATCCACCGATGTTATGACAACAGATTACAACAAAGCCACAAAACATAATGGTGTAGGTGAACAGATATGATGTAATGTCAACAAAGACGCAGTGAAATGGTCTACACATAACCTGTAAATGACGAAGTCTGCTACGACCATTAGCTTAAATAAGTTTCATGAGGCAATCTGATGCGTACATTGTCCCTTGTGCCAACCCGAGGTCCACAGTCCATAGATCAGACTGTCCAGCGGGCCGGGGTGCCACAGGCGGCGCCACCGACTGTACTGGCTCAGAGTTAATTACGTTTACGACTCGACCACGGAGAAATCCCCGCACTCCCAGCAAAGGCTGCTGTGCTGTGACGGCGCATGCACACAAGAAACCTTATGTGCGTCCATCTGGACATCCATGAGGGCTAGGATTGTTGGGCGGTGGAGGGAGTTGTTTGTTTGGAGGCATGTGACGACCCCCATGTACGACCAGCTTCCGCGGGTCGTCACATGCCTCCAAACAAACAACTCCCTCCACCGCCCAACAATCCTAGCCCTCATGGATGTCCAGAAGGCCTTCGACACCGTTTGGCACAATGGCCTCCGGTCCAAACTTCTCCACCTCCAACTGCCCATCCCCGTCATCCGATGGATCTCCCACTTCCTCGACGGACGGACCGCTCAGGTTCGTTTCCGTGGCTCCCTATCCTCCCCCTTCACCCTGGAAGCCGGCGTCCCCCAAGGCTCCGCCATCTCTCCTCTTCTCTACCTCATCTACGTCCGTGACCTGCCCGCCCCCGTTCCACGCACCCCCACAGACACCTCGTGCGGTCTCGCTCAGTTCGCTGACGATACCGCATTCTGGGTGTCAGACAGACGACAGGACAACCTCATCCGCAAAATGACACAAACACTGACTGACTACCTCTCCTACTGCAACCTCTGGCGCATCTCCCTCAACACTTCCAAAACCCAACTCTGTTTTTTCAATTTCCATGCGCGTCGCTTCGCCCGCATCAACTCCGATCCCATCCTCCTCAACCGAGTCCGCCTTCCTCTGAAAAAATCCTGCACCTACCTCGGGGTCACACTCGACTCCAAACTCTCCTTTCTCCCCCACCTCCGCCAAACCAAAAAACGAGCCACAGCCCGCCTCAAAGCAATGAGAATCCTGAACAACCGCCACCGTCCCTGCTCCCAAACGACCCTCGCCCGGATTTACACCTCCGTCGTCCGTCCCGTGCTCACCTTCGCCCATCCTCTCCTGCTCTCCGCCCCAGATCACTTCATTTCCAGCTTTGAAGCCACCGAAAGGCGTGCCCTTCGGCTGGCAGCCCATCTCCCTCCCTGGACCCGAAACCAAACTGCCTACGACGCCCACACTGTTCCTCCCCTCCGAGACTTCCTCACCCAACTCAACTCCAAATACCTCGACCGAGCCCGCTCCTCAGACATCCTCCAGCCTTTCTTTCAACCCTACTTCACCAACCGACCTAGCCTAACACTTCACCACCTCATAGCCCTCGACAACCCACCCCCACCACAACCACCTCAACTGCTCCAACCCCTACCATAACCCTCCAGACCAACACCACCGGAGTACGGTACAGGCCGTAGGCCTGCGACCGTACCAAAATTTTTTTGGAAGCGACCCTGCCCTGACCAACCCACCCACCATCACCCACCTTTGAAAGACGCCACTCCCCGACTAACACCACATCACTGCACCTCACGCAAAGAACCACACAAAACTTCCGAAACACACCACCAGCGTAGCAGCAGGCATTCGTATGTAACTTAATCTCGTATTAAACTGCAAAGTCCTGCTGCAACGCCCCATCCACACTCTCAACGAACCACCCGTCATCACCAGACAAAACGCCTCACAGTGAAACTCGACCACAACTCACCACTGCCCGACCCACACTAACCCCACCGCAATCCACACCCAACCATCACCAACCAACCACCAGCACAGCTGCAGGCATTCGTATTGAACTATTCTCGTATTGAACTACAAAGTCCTGCAGCTGTGCGCTACCCTAACCCACCTGTCCAAGGCTGAAGAGGGAACAATCCCTATAACAGCCCCAGTGTGCCGACCCGGCCACTGGAACCTCACGATCACGTCACACGTCAGATGTGCTGTGACGGCGCATGTGCACAAGTGATCTATGCATTCCAGGGCGAATACACAATGGGGTGCTACTGTTGTCCTTCACTCAGCAATGAATTTTCGGCTGACATACGAAAATCCACCACTAAATGTGAACATTTGCACGCCGTTCATTGCACGACATGCAATTCTACAACATTAGATTTATGAGTAAAAGCTTGCCGAGCCATTTCAAGTGTGGGCTTCGTCGTGCGTGGCACGTCGTGCTTTGTCTAATAAGATCAAGTTTTTAGACTTTGTATGACGTGAAATTAACGGCGTCTCAAGCACGTACTTTTTGTAGCATTAGTTTTTGTAGTGGGGACTAAAAAAAAGTAGTTCCCACTAAGGCGGCACGTGTACTCGCATCATCACTTGACACTGCTTGAGCCACGACTTATCCATTACAAGATTCCATGGCTTTTCTACTGTAGCGGCACAACCACAAAGTAAGCAGCCGGCCAGTATAGAGGCACGTGCCCGGCAGGTGTGTACCCGCATTGTCACTTGACACCGCCAAAGCCACGATTTGTCCATTACAAGATGCCACAAAGTAAGTAGTTTCCCACTGTAGCGGCCCAACCGCAAAGTAAACAGTCGCCCAGTGTAGGGAGGATCATGCCCAGCAGGTGTTTACAGTACCCGCATTGACACTTGACACCGCCAAAGCCAAGACTTGTCCATTACAAGATGCCAAAAAGTAAGTAGTTGCCCACTGTAGCGGCCCAACCACAAAGTAAGCAGTCGCCCAGTGTAGAGGCACGTGCCCGGCAGGTGAGTACCCGCATTGTCACATGACACCGCCAAAGCCACGATTTGGCCATTACAAGTTGCCACAAAGTAAGTAGTTCCCCAGCAGCGGCCTAACCACAAAGTAAGCAGTCGCCCAGTGTAGAGGCACGTGCCCGGCAGGTGTGTACCCTCATTGTCATTTAACACTACCAAAGCCACGACTTGTCCTTTAAAGATGCCACAAAGTAAGCAGTTCCCCACTGTAGCGGCACAACCACAAAGTACACTGGGCGACTCCAGTGTAGAGGCACGTGCCCGGCAGGTGTGTACCCGCATTGCCATTTGACACTACCAAAGCCACGACTTGTCCATTACAAGATGCCACAAAGTAAGCAGTTCTCCACTGTAGCGGCACAACCACAAAGTAAGCAGTCGCCCAGTGTAGAGGCACGTGCCCGGCAGGTGTGTACCCGCATTGTCACATGACACCGCCAAAGCCACGACTCGTACAAGTAACTTACAAGGCCCTCCCGCATCTTTCGATCGCTCCGTACTACAACCGGTCTCGATCGGCCCACAACACCAGGTGCTGTTCGAATATTGCCAAATAACTCTGGCATCATGCACCTGCTTGAGACATTGACTTTGAATTGGCTGCAGGTGAAATGATGAGGGGACATTCTTAGCTGGGATCTTTTTAATTCGGACATTTCAACTTCTATGATTTTTTCATCATAAATTATTTACTCGCATTTCTAAAAATTATAACAATCTCAGCATGAATATCGACACTCCAATGTACCACATGCTTTCAATATCACTGGTACTGAATTATACCGCAGATGAAGAACTATTCTTTATCTTTGATTATACTTAAACAATAATTTTTCAAAAAACACGTTGAGTCTAATAATATTTATCCTTAGCCACTGACAAGATTTAACAGTCACTCGCCCAGTAACGGAAGTTTTCCACTTCTTTCTTGGTCATAAAGCTATGACTACACAGGGGCCATACACATATTACGTAACGCACTTAAGGGGGGGGAGGGGGTATAGCGTAGCGTTATGCTGCGTTATATGGGGGAGGGGGGGATTTGGCTCAACGTTACGTAACTCTTAAATTTAGTCCCTCTTTAAAAATACAAAAATAATCAAATTGATATCTTAATAAAAGTTACAGTTAGCTATATAAAAAGATAGGTTTATAAACATTTTTCTTTTACTGAATTTGTTAATTTGTTAGGCCTACCTTAATCATATTTTAGTTGATATGATATTTTTTTAAGTATTAACAAAACATTTTTTTAATCTTCGACAACTAACTGTTAATGTACCATAACGTTGTTTTGAATTTGTATAAGTTATAAATTAAATCAGTTACGTTTTAACTAAGATGGTTTTTTGTTTTTTATGTTATTAGTAACAATCTTGTTTGTTTGTTTGTACCAATTTTGTTTTGATAATAAAAAATGTTATTACAAAACAAAAGTCATTAAAAGTTTATTTATTGATTTAAATCCATATTCCACTAGTAAAATTGTGCTTAAGCTGTATTCATTCCTACTACGATCGAGTTACGTAACGCTTGGGGGGTGGGGGGGGTTGCTCAAGCGTTACGGTGAGTTATATGGGGGAGGGGGGTTTGAAATGACGAAAAAATGCGTTACGTAATATGTGTATGGCCCCACATAGCGCGATGGTACCGAGATGGAATAGGGAAGTTTCTGTCTGCTGATGGATGCTTTTTACCCCAACTAAGATTATGCTCCAAGAGGCATCAAATATCCGTTGTCTTGTACGTATTCCGGTAGAATATGTGGCCAACACACGAGAAAAAATCATATGTCTCATCCCTATCCCTTTCCGCTGTGTAGCAGATCATTGCAAGCTACTATCTTTCGGCGTACCTATATATTCCAGCCCTTCTTTCTTTTTACCCTAACCTTCCCCTTCTTCCCCCTATTTTATATTCGACATGTTTCTTAATTTACGTCAAAACTCGGTATCAGTAGGACGAACTTTTGCTTGATTGGCACCCGACGGACGTGAGGCCGGTAGATTGTAAAATACCCTCGAAAACAAACTTTGTTTTTGCAGAAGCAATTTTTCATCCAAGTTTTTTAATATATTATTTTTATTCGGGGAATCTATCATCCTGATTATGTATCATGAGGTTATATATATATATATATATTTAATCCATGACTCATCCCAGTATGACTCGCCTTCAGTATCAGAACGACGGTCTCCAGCTTAATTGGCGCCCGGCGTGGGGTCAGTAATGGACGATTTCCCGGCGAACACCCTGGAACCCTGGATCCGTGTTCCATCACCGGTTAATTGCGGCGGCGGCGCGACTGGCGGCGGAAATGGTAATTGTGGTCATCTAATTGGTCCGCGGGGATCCTGCAAGGCCGCGCCAAGACTTTATGTACCTGAGCTAGGGTGTAGAGACGCGAAGTTAATGTCAATCATTAAAGATTTGTGGAGGTTCTGATTTAACTTGAATGTGAAATATTGCACAACTATCGGGTGAAAATGATTTGTAGGCTTGGGTAATGTAGGAGTGGACAGTCTAGTCTCTTTTCAAGGAAAATATCTCCCTTGACATATGGGAAGTCCCTAGACGTCCTGTAAAGGCCGAGCGGAGACTGTTGGGCGAGAGTGTAGAGCGTTACTCCTTAACGACAATATCAAACTTAACAGTGTCGTTATGTTATATACCAACTAAAAAAATGCAATTAAATTTAATTCAAATTCAATTCATATAAAATATACGGCGTCGTTAATGTCAAGTATAAAAATTGCAAAGGCTCTGATTTTTGTTTAATTTTGATATATTTTACACCTGTCGAAAATGAAGGATTTTTAGTTAGTTAGCAAATGTAGGAAAGGGCAGCTTGGTATGCATTCAAGGAAAACGTCTATTCATTCTACTTACTCAGCCCGATGACATAAACGCGGAACTCTGTACCAATTTGTCATCAACGCGTACGGGACCAGAGTAAATGCCCGCGTTCAGAAATGTAGTACCTTCAAGGAGATTTGGATATCTCGAGATGCAGAGGAAACTTTAGTTTAATTACTATTAACGATTAAAATAGACAGTCTGCTTATTTTTTAATCAAGTTTAAAAATTATTTATTAAACGCTGAGAATTTCTAAATTACCATCATTATCGAAATTGACAGTTAATTGGTATAACTAGGCCTAACAATAATAAAATACATGTATCGAAAAACAATAAGTGTATTGTCTACCTACAATATTTTCCAGTATTAAAACCGCATTAAGTTAGCACATAGATATCTCCTTCCATCATTGTTACTCGTAACACACATTCACACGACGCGAAGAAAAGGAGCAAAGCTAATTAGAGCTAGTCAAAGCGACGGTTTACGTAACTCGGGCGGAGTCTATTATGACTGGATCTCGCGGATGATTGGATTTCGCGCATTACCAGAGGCGATGAGGCAACGAGGCGCGACGTGAGTCACCGGACACTGAGCGGCCCGGCGCACCGAAACTGCGCCGCATACCAAACTGACGAAAAAGGTTCACTAATCCCTAACCGATATTGCGCCGTGAGGGTGGCAGGTACAGTTCGTGCCAGATTGAAAGAGCGTCCCACCAGTCCAGGTAGGCCCGGACAGCCCTAATCCGCTGTTGTCACAACACCTATTGTTGTGAGGCCGGCCGGCGAGTTATTTCTTGAGTTATTCCTGGTATAAGGAATTTCGAAGCGGCCCGAAGTCAATGACTCAGGCAGGCGTGGGGGCTGCCCACTCCCGTCGCCGGTCGGCCTCACAACAATAGGTGTTATTATTTGATTTTTTGCTACTCATCACTAAATATACAAAAAAAAAAACAAATAGCGAAAAATCAAATAATAATAAAACCATCACGAAAACATCATACCGTCAAGAGTTAACAATAGGTGTTGTGACAACAGCGGATTAGGGCTGTCCGGGCCTACCTGGACTGGTCGGACATTCTCTTTTTCAATCTGGCACGAACTATACCTGAAGACTGCAACCACGCAATGACTCAGGAATGTTACCCTCGGCGCCCCCCCGTCTGACCAGTTGACGAACCACAAAAATTTGTACTCCACAAATGATTTGTCAGTTTTGCATAAGACTCCTATGCGATATGTAGCTCCATTCACGAGCAATGAACCAACCTTGAATTCTTGCAGAACACCTCCAAATCAGCCATTAAAGTAAGCTATCTGTATGAATTTTCAGATTTAGCCTGACTCCGTTGCTCACTCGCCACTTCCCTCCAAGGGGCGATATGAAGGGTTTTGAAGGGATTCCTGTGTTCCGACTTCGTAAGCGAGGCGAGGTGAGGACTCAAAGCTTGCCTCCCTCATGTGATTCTAGGAAGGGTTGCGGCGCAACATCGGTATACCCCTGGGACAAGAATTAGAGTCACGGCGCAATTTCGGTGTCTACCTGGATTTTGCGGAGCAATTTTGGTGCGCCCGGGCGGCCGCGAGGTGATGGGAACATCGGCTGACACGTTCACTATCGACTACAATAGTGACAAGTCGATTAGTTTTCAACTAGTCGATTAGTCTTTCTAACTAGTCGAACGAGCGAAAACCAGGAAAAATTCAATATCTAATCAGTTAAGTTGCCAACTATTCAGTTAAAAACGATAAAATAATCGACTAGTCGAATAGACGACCATCTAGTCGATAAAAACACTGGTCGACTATTCGACTACCCAACTACCGCGAGTAGCCAAGTTCGTAAAGCAGCTACCGGGAGGGATAGCGGAATACTCCTCATCGGCCGAGTACACAGTGTGTTTATTTTTTTGTGCATACCATTGGGATCTCGTAAAATGTAAAAGATATACAAGAAGGGTTAAATTAGCAAAGTAATGCGTAACAATGAGGCAAGTCAAATTGAGGTGATCAATTAAAAGAGTCGACCAATCTTGTTCGCCACGCTCAAAAAAATCATTTTGGTCCCAAAACTAAAATTGCCCATAACCAATGAATACATAACAGTATAGTGTTTTGTATTCATTGCCATAACTCCCTTGTTTTACAAGGTACGAGACGACAGTTGGGTCAAATTTAAACGAAGACGTATGTAGAATCTAAACATTCAGTCAAAAATGTGAAACCATTTATCGTTTCCTGAGAGTAGTGCTCAAGTCCAGAATTTAAAATGCATCATGTAATAGTATATTTCACTACTAGTCACGAAAGTAGCCCATTTCGGGGCAAGATAGTGTTTTACTTGCGAGGCGTAAGCCGAGCAAGGAAAACACTATCGAGCCCCGAATGGTACTTTTGTGACGTGTTGTGAACAGTACTTTTCATCACGATGCAAATAAGTGACCAAACTCATAAAAATTGATCCAACATTTCATAATTTGGTAATTTTTCTATAAGTAAACACAATACGGCTGAACTGTCTTTTTTAGTTTATAAAGTCAGCTGGTTGAGCTGTCAAATTAAGGAATTCGTTTGTTTGGGTACGGCAATATTTTGTTTTGGTACGGAAATGGTTTGTTTGGGTACGGGAATGAAATGTTTGGGTACCGAAAAAGCAGCTGGATCATTACTTGTTTTGACGTAAGGAAATCGAGAGTTTTCGTAGATCTCAGCTGTACGGTAACGGGCAATTTTCGTATACAGAGTGATGAAAAATTTTATTTTTCACTGGAAAGATATTTTTTCCTGATAACGTTATTGATTCCCAACTAGACGGAAAAGCAAGTCCTAGAAAGGCTGAAATTCCATGCGTTGGTCACCTGACGAAGTAAAAAACGCCACTAGGCGTTTATAGGTTAATTGGAAACCTATTTCAACACCTGACATAATCAATTTAACAAGATTAAAATCATTGTAAACTTAGACGTTGACTTTTATTTTCAATCAGGAAATGATTTTGATTATTGCGGTAATTCTACTCACTAGGCTTCCGTGGGCGACCTAAGGAGATGAATTAAATGAATACTTACAATACGTAGAGAAACGCAGAACAATATCATCAAACGGCATTTTTAAATCAATAATACACCCCATCGTTTATTATTTTCAAGAAATTTTTTTTACGGAACCGTGGAAACCAAAAATATCTATGTAACTTCTCGCAGCTTAATCTTGATTAATTATTATGACAATCAAAATAACAAACAGAAAGTGAAAACTCGGATTAACCCAAGAAGCTGGAAACCTTTAATTTAATTTTCCCACTCCGATATCAGACCGTGTTACAAGACTAGAGTACAATATCGTCTCATGTCGCGGAGACGAGTCACGTGTCCCTGATGTTTTACCGGCCCCAGGACGCTGCACACAATCTGCCTCCACGCCTCTCGGGCCGCATAAACATTTACACTCCCCCCGACGACGACTGCGACCTCACAGCGGCCTTGGAGACTGGGCTGTCGTGGAAATCATGTAACTTAGATGTAAAGTCAGAAGTTAACCATTGATTGTTTAAAACATAAATTCAGCATTTCCCAATTATAGAGTTCCTCCGCCACAAAGTAAGCATTCTTCACTGTAGAGTCCGTCGACCAAAAAATAAGCAGTTCTTTACCACAGAGTCCGTTAGCCACAAAGATATCAGTTCCTACTGTAGTTTTTCACTGTAGAGTACTGCCACAAAATAAGCAGTTCTCTGCTGTTGAGCCCCTCAGCCACAAGGTAAGCAGTTTTCCAATGAAGGGTTTCCCAGCCACAAAGTAAGCAGTTACCCTCTGTATAGAGCCCCTCAGCCACCAAGTAGGCAGTAAGAAGTTCCCCACTATGGAGTCCCTCTTCCACAAAGTAGCCAGTTCGTCACCATGAGTTCCTTAACCATAAAGTAAGCAGTTCCCCACTGCAGAGTCCCTCAGCCACAAAGTAAGCAGTTTCCCACGTAGAGTCCTTCAGCCAAAATGTAAACAGTTACCCTCTGCAGCGTCCCTCGGCCACAAAGCAAGGAATTCCCCATTGGGAGTCCCTCAGCCAAAAATTAAGGAGATCCTTTTGTTCCAGTCTCTCAGCCAAAAATAAGCAGTTTCCCATTGTAGATTACGTCAGCCACAAAGTAACAGTTCCCCTCTCTATAGAGCATCACCGCTACAAAGTAAGCAGTTCACCACTAAATAGTCCCTTAGACACAAAGTTCCCCATTGTAAAGTCAAACCTAGTTGCAAGTTGCAAGACTAAACTATATTACTCGTCTCGAGTCGCGGAGACGAGATGTTTTACTGCCCCCGAGACACCACAATACAATCCACCCTTACATCCCATGGGGCGTTAAAAACATTTACAGTCCCCCCGGCGATCTATAACACCAACGCTGACAATGTCCCCGCACTGCATTGTTTATATTTTATCAATGACATTGGCTTGCTTTCAGATGTTAACGAAAACCTTCCAAAAAGGTATATTTTCAGTCGCAACATTATGAACAAAGGATCGAGCTAATTCCTCTAGTTTTCAGTGGCTGCCAAGGAACAAAGAGTGCTGACGTATTTTTTCATAACTGGTCGTCTAAGTGCATCGGTGGAATCTTCTTTAATTTACAACCTACACAAAATAACATAAACTATCATGTCATTAAATGATAAACAATCAGCAACACAACCTGAAACAAAAATGAGAAAAACACGTGAGCTGAAAGAAGGTGAAATGTAAATCAATGAAATGTGACCAGAATCGTTCGGACGGGGCGTGAAAATCGAATTCGACGCCCGAAATAACCGAGCTCCGGGGCCCGCGGATTTATCACCTTCCGGTCTCAGTTTTTGCAAAGCCGCTGTCAATTAGTGTAATTGGAGGGGGAGGCCCTACGTCGCGGCCCGCGGAAACTTGATATCACTTTCGATCAGTCAGTGAACTTCCACGCGCGAGTCCCGCTGTGAAGAATTATCGCCGAAGAGAGAGTTTTGTTTATTTCTTCTTGATCGTTGTATACTATACTCTAGCATGACGCCGATGACCCCTTCCGGATTAAACGACCCTTCACCAACACTATAGAAACGCCTTGTGTAGCGGCGAGAACGCCTAATCCGGTAGGGGCCATCGGCGTCATGCCAGATTATAGGTACAGTATTTACAATTTCTATTATGCGTCCAGTGAGGAGAACGGATTATCGGCCAATTTCGTAAAAACTAGAGATCGTCTAATGGTTGAAATTCGTCAGAATATGCGGTTTTAGTTTTTACCCATTGCTTTAATAAAAACATATGACTACATTTGTTTACATTTTCTTGTAATTCCGTAACCAACATAAAGCAAATCATAAAGCCCATGTTAATTTTTTTTATAATTTCAAATTAATTTTTCTACAATCCCCAAAAATAATATAGTAAATTATAATAGGTTTGTGCACATCTGCAGGAAAGTAATTTTCCAACGATGTGCTTTGATTTTTGCTACGTTGCACACAAACAGGCTGAGAAAAAGGATATTAATCATGGTTGCTTATTATTTATATAGATTAGACTTGAAAAACTGTTGGGTCAACATTTTTTTCAATTTTCTATTAGGTTGATTATCTTGAGGCAAAGACAAAGAATTAATTTTTAATGTAAACTGCAGAGGTTAAAATTGTAAAAAGGGCCAAAAGTGGTAAGATTTTTACTTTTGTACAATCCACAGGAAAATGTTACAAAATTTAATTTTAGAATCCTTTTTTTGACACAGTATAATAATATCTACAGGTCTTAAAACTTATCTTCTAGGCTATAATATTAAAAAATATTAACAATAATAAAAATTTAGGAACCAAAAATAAATAGGCTTTAATAATAATTCTTTTACGTTAGTTTTCGACATTAATAAATCATAACAATTCCTAAAATATGGGCTTTGCAGATCAAGCAGTTACAGGGCTCTGTGGGAATTCTTTGTACAAAGAAACTGAACTGTCCATCTGCAAAATTTTATCAGACAATCTCCATTACTCCAAAGAATATTTTTGGCCCGCACCCCCAAGCCACAGACACTGATAAAAATATGTTTTTATATCCTCCAAAGATCAGCCAAAACTTTACATAAACAATGGTTACTGGTAAAATAGTATTCAAGCTTGCAAAATAGATCTTTGAATCATACTGCTCTGCCTCTCATCCCCAACAGAATAGGCTAAACATGTTGATAGAACTACTGTATACTAAAAGCAAAACATCGAAGCATTTGTCAAAACATCAATCGAATCCGATCTCCGTGGATTTGTTGATGTCAACATGTTGCTGGTTTATCGACTTGTTGACACTATATAATTTGTTGACTAACATGGTAGTGCGTTTTTCCTCAGTTCGCTTTTGTCTGCGACTTTATCTAATCCCGCAAATTAAAAGCAGATTTACCCTTGATCTATCCTCAGTTGTTTTTATGTTTTATGATTGGTTAGTGTTGAGTGACCGACAAATAATGTAGCTAACGAAAAATATGAGGTTTATTGTTAGCAGAAAGCAGGACATCAATTCATTGCAATAACCAATACGTATTTTAGCATTAAGCATCCACATCTACCAATGAATACACAAACGTTTGTGTATAACTTGCATCTACCCTCCACTTACATACTCAATTGTTATTGTTGTTGTTATTGTTTGTTATTGTTGTTGTGTGTCGAAGTTAAGTGGTAGAGAGGACTTGCTAGTCCTAACTTCGCTTCGTTAATAAAGCCATTTTTTCATTTCATTTTTTTCAATTGTTGACGATGAATTTGATTACTAATGATTGCTACCAAAAAGCTCTGTTTATTTAGTTTAACAACCTAAAACCAATTTAAACGGCAGATTTCTGATCTTAATTATATCGCATGCTTAAGAACGTACCCGCACGCTCCCCACATGCGGGCTCTCCATCCAATTGGACGATAAAACTGACAGTAGCCTGCTTTATAGGCTCTTCAGGCACCCGGCGGTTGTATTTCAAATCGACGAAACGTCAAAGTGAACCACCCGGAGACAAAGTCGTCGTTTTAAGAAAATTCTGGATTGTTAAGAATGAAAGTTAAACCTAACGAAAAGTTTATTTTCAAGTTAACATTTGCGGAACCTCCTAGTGCCATTTAACAAACGAGTTAGCTAAGTAACGAGACCATTTGACAGTAGACAATAGAAAATCATCCCATATACCGAGAACAAACAACAAACATATTTCCATTAACTTTATGTTACTCGAACACGCGTAGAAATATACAATATGTACATAGAATAAAATACATTAGTGAAATCAACAAAACCACATTTGTTGAGCGATTTTTACCAATTTATTTGCTAATACAGTACAACAAATGGTTTTATCGGGATTGTCAAAACTATTTTGTTTGATTTACTAATATTACTTTGTCAAAAACACATTTGCTATATCTATAACAAACGCATTAGTATTGCCACACTGAGAGAAAAAGCCATATGAATCATACTTAAAGGGTGCTAAAACGAGGACAGACTGCCATGGCATGGTGAAACACCATGCCGCTTACCTTCTATCATGGTATTTCCTACGTACTATCGGTGAAACAGACGTATTTACGTGTGTAACGTACAGGTAGCATGCTAATGTTGATTTACCATGCCGACTAGACTAAACATTTTTCTCAGTGCAGCTAAATGTTCCATACATTTGCAATTTAAAACTATTTTTTTTGCTATAATTACCAATGTTATGTTATTCCTACAAGTTAAATTTGCTATCCCACCCAATGTGTTTCAACCAAATGACATTGGTAGACCGAAAAAAAATCTGCAGGTTGTGTATCTTGCAAATGCTTTTTTCTCGGTTTACTAATGTTTTTGTTGTTCCAACAAATCTATGTTTCTGTGAGTTATAAAACAATAACCAATCGGAAGTTTTTGTATATTTTCCGAAACGCCACAATTTCAACTGATTTACCATGCCACAACATGCCTTAGGGGCATGCTTAAACCAATCCGTTCAAACTAATTAGATGGCTCCTGTCAAATATAGACCGATTCAAATAACAAAGCCCAGTCCGTCCGTAAGACTAGTGTTAATTTTAGCATTGAGCTTATGGACGGCGTGGGCCTTGTTATTTGATTTGAACTAGACCAATCTAATGCTAATAATCAATCTAGAACCAATCATCATATAAAACCACTAACCAATCCTAAACAATAGAGATCGCTCGGATCAGACCGGGCGGGGCGAAGCCCTGATTCAGTAACCGCCGACAGATCGCGGCGCGTGAAGGAATGAGATCATGAACGCCACGATCGGTGACTGCAGATCGTGCGGTCCGAACCCTGCCCGGGCCGTGACGTGACGTAACTCGCGGGCTGTTTACGAACGACGAACACCTCGCGCACGACAGCGGGAGTTTTGTTGAGTCCATTGTTTGAAGAAGAGTGGTTATCAATGATCTCCATAGACATTGTTTTAACCCCCTCTCCCAGACAATGGTGTTAAGAGGTTTAAATGGCAATACTGATTTATATTCGAACAACTGTCCAAAATATGAATTGCTATATGGCTACTTAGCAACACTAATTTTGCAAAGTGAGACATTTTACACATGTAGTATAATTAGCAAAAGCCTTATTCTGTTCCCTAATTTTTAGTTTTAGGATAGGATTGTAAAAAAATTGCATTACTTTGTTGATTCAATTATTTTGAAAATAATCATGTAAGCAGCATGGAATGCGCTAGAAACAGAACCTGTTGGGCTATTTTAATGAATGGTTCCAAATAGCTTTCTTAAGGCCATTAATAAACTAATGCCAGCTAAAACGACACCCGACCAAATACACACCCCTGAAGAATGCGGTCATAACGACACAAATTCTGGGACTACTACCCCAGTGAAGGGTCAGTTGGTGATCCAAACAAAAAACTGCCGGCTAAAACCACACACATTCCGTCAACTGATAGAATTACAGATTTTGATGACTTTGGCAATTCTTAAGGCAGCGTAGGTATAGCACACAACTGAGACTTAGGTACAGTAGTTTGTCTAGGAGTTTCAAGTTAACTGAGGCGAAACAAAAATTTGATTGTTATCACAATCAACAGGTTATACGATTTGTAATAGAGAGATATCACAAATCGTACACGTTGATTTTCTATTTGAATATTTGATATAGAGATATCACAAATCGTAAATGTTGAATTTCTATTTGAATATTTATGTAAATGATATCAGGCACAGACACAAGTGTTGAATTTACGACTGCAGTGATTAACCTAACTAATTTCTCCAAGAAAATAATGCTACCAACCTGCCTGACGCACTTCAAACCATTTCTAAAGTTTTTGTACCTATTTGCATGTACTGTTTCATGTGAGAAAATCAATCAATTAAATAAAACTTAATTGTATTAGATTGAGAAAATCACCGGAAACTTTAAAAAAGTTTTAAATTTTTAGCTTTTTCTTCAACGCGCGTGACGATAATTGGCACCATCACAACATAACTACGAGGGATGGGCGAGTCTGATTTGTAAACGAGTATCGAATGTCCACTGCGATTGTGGTCTATTAGGCCACTGTTGATTACAGGCTTCGGCTTGTCACTTCCAGTCCACTCGCGCCTCCGCGTTCGTCGAGTAACGAGTTCGTCACTACACACACAATTAGGGCTTGTTTAACCTGCCAAACAACGTTTAACGTCTAGTCATTGAAAGTTGTTTCGTTTAACACTGGAGTTAAATGAGTTTAAATATCGCCATTTAGGACTTTGGTTGATTTATTTTGTTCAACGCAGAACAATTTTTTACTAATGGGACGGACGGGGAGAAATGAGATATTTCAAACAATGGAAGGTTAATTGGGAATCATTCTTGAAATGTACGTTTAACATGCGCATTAAATCGGTAATTTATGTTCAACCTAACTTCAATGTGGGCGAATGAGAATTTCGGGGAGAGAGAGTATAGGGACTTGTGATTACAAGGGATCGTGGATCAAAACAACACGGATACCTACAGCCCGAAAACAAATCCGACCGGCCGGTAATCGAACCTAACTAGCTCGGACAGTCGGTAGCCACAGAACGATTGCTCGACTACCACTACTGCCGGCAGTCGACGGTACTTCATCAGTCATGTTCTCGTGACCGGCCGCTTACGTTCGCTGTTCTCCTCTCCGCTCGCCTCGTCTGCTCGTCTGCTCGTGCCGAGCCGTCCGCTCGCAGCTCTCTGCGGAGTCGGTCGAGTCTATAATTGCGGCTTGTTGAACCTGTCAGCACCGTTACTGTTCCAGCGGCGTTCAAATTCGAGTGAGTAGATTCGTCGTGCTTCCGTATAACCACTGACTTTCTAATTAATGTGTTTTCTTTATAACCAATGGTAAAACTTATAGGACGAAGTTGTGTTTTCAATAGCTTTCTACAAAGTCGATTCTTCGGACGTTCTTGAAAGTAGAGTTGGCTTTCTTTATAACAATAATATATTTCTTGACATTCTCCTCTGATTGGTAATGTTTTGGGTGTCTCACACTGATAAAATAAGACTACTATATAAGTTGACTGAAATTTAAAAAGACTATAAATCTTCTTGACTGTGTAATGAGATTTATCTTCAAACCCCGTAGTACAATCGTGAGTAAGAACAAAAAATATCAACTATCAACAAAAATTATGATAAGACAGCGGACCCAAGGTTCCTGGGAGAAAATCTATGAATACCACTTAAAAATAGAAAAGAATATTTTTGCAAGTTTCGCGCTACGCTGAATATCTCACTATAAAATACTTTGTCCATGACATTCTACAAAAACGAACGCTGTACTACTTATGTCAGTAGGCGTATGTTGATCTAAATTACTGTAGCACTAACGGTGCTAAAACGCGAGATGAAAAGCCTATAACTTCGCTGAATAATCAAAAATAAGAAGGCATATTTAAAAAAAAATACTACGATTACTTATCCCAAATCTCCCAATATGAAAACCGAATAAACAAAAACCATGATAAATTAAAATAATGAAAGTACATACTGCATTGTTATTTGCAACAACGATATTGGATAACCAGACAAGGGTATGTGAACAGCATTAAATTTCCTTGTTAACATATTAAATAAAATAAATATAAATGGACAGATTTGATCAAATACTATGAGAAGCTAAACTGACCTTCTTTATAAACAATTTTTAGTTAAAAATATGATAGTGCAATGTCAAATCTAGGTTACCTACATTTCAGACAAACATTATACTGGTGTTGACATCCATATCAAAATACAAGGAATCTTAAGTATGGCCATGAGAAGCGATATGATCATTATAAGTAAACACACAAAGTGGCCCTGCGTAAAACAGACCGGCTGTAACATTAAGATTTTTATCGCAGCTTAACCGTCTTACCGCCCCTCATGACGTCATTACCTTGTTTAATGTGCTGAGAACAAAACACGGGCGGTTGTTTCTTAAACCGGTTACACCTCCTAATTATGTTTGCTACGAGAATTGGCGGAAGGGCGTTTAGTACTACAATTATTGAAAAAGATCATAACGTTAATGATGTAAGAAATCCTTATTAGGCTACTTAGGTTGTCAATATTCTAAAGCAAAATAAATTCCTTGGTTCGCAATCTTTTATTCAGTAAAGGTGGCGTAAATTCAATAACGTCCAGACCAACAAAAAATCCGAGCTACGGTTTTACTTCCAATAAGTTGACCGTAAAGTCAGCAGGTAGTAAGGGACGAGCCACAGATATGCATCCCCCCAACACAACCCCCCCCCCCTCCCCTTTCATCCCTACACGACTAATTGCTTCCCCAGGATCCAATAAATTCTGTGTGCGCCTCTTCCACTCAATTACTGATCTTTGTCGCACGGTTCCTTATTTCTTCCATTCCGTTTTTGCTGGATCACTCGATATGTTCACTTTGATGGCGTTTTAAAGCGGAAATAGTCCCACTATGACACGGTTCTTGTTATGTATTTAGACGGCTTTAATGAAAGGTTTAGATCATTATATATAAAGAAAAGAAAATAGAGAGCACAAGCTATGTTAAATTTTGAAGCCAACAAATTTAATCGTATGTTACAAAATGTAGCACAATTTGGTCGAGAATTTTAGTGTTAAAGAAATTAAAAATACCTTTTTTATCCTCTTATTTGCACTCACAGTTTTGACGTTTAAAAATCCCCTTTTATAACCCTTAATTTCTTTACCATTTATTTCAGACCGGTAGAAGCAAAAAAGCTATATTTTGGGAGATAAAAATCTTCAGCGTGAAATCACACTCCTGGTGCAATCTCTAGGCACGAGTGTTAAACGATTTAACGAGCGTCAAATTTCTGACTTCAAAACACCCGTAAGCATGAGCACTCTCCTTTTCAATGGTTTAAGTGAATATGCAATTATTAGTTCGAGGGGAGTTTTTTACGCTATTGGTTTTTGGCTCTGGTTTTGGGGACTGGTCAGACTCTGGCGTCGCAGTCCTGCAAATCATATAAACCGAAAGCTCTCGCCAGGTTTCCTGCACAACCCTCTTGTCGCTCTACCCTACCCCGTGCAATTGACCTTCTGTTATTTTCTCATTCACCACTCACTCAAAAAAAATTATGATGCGCTGGTATCACTGTAATGGTGGGCAGTGAAGGACTTCACGCCCTCACCGAATGTGAAATTTTAGAAATGAGAAAGTTATAATCTGCTTTTTTTATTAATCCGCTCCATTCACTCCTCATCAGGAATAAGCACTTGTTATTCATTGCCACGTCAAATCTAAAACAATCGGGCTCAAATCTAATCGAAGCTTTAAATAAAGGTAGACTCAGAACAGTCCGCACAATAAACTACTGTGATGTCAATTTTCTGGACGGGCTGGGCTATGTTATTTGACTCAGTCTTTAAAGACAAAACTGCTCCATGACGTTTGGGCGCAATAAACGCCAACCTCTCCATTGAGTGGGGAGTTGTGGATCGTCCCCCAAGTTAACCTCACCACTAAAATGTAATAATCGTTTAAGTGTGTGCCTTCCTGAAACTTAATCCGTGTGGCCAAACTAAAAGGATTATCCAGCAGCAATTTAGTATTGCTTGAGGCCGATTAGCGATTTTGAAACTATTTAATTTTCAATTTTATTCCGCTAAATAGTTATTATCAGTCGTTGCGATGAAATTAATTAGAAAACTACTGGCAATAATTACTAAAAGTTACAATGTTCAAAATTTATTCACTCTATAACCGTTAGTAATCAGCAGATGTTAAATAGTTTTAAATAACTGAGGATACTTAACCGAGGCTTGCTATGTCAACGCATAAATTATTTAAATTTAGAATAGTATCAGTAAATGATATAATAGTTTTTCTGTCTATATTACCTGCAAGGAATTTGTTCTTAAGTCAGTAGAATAAATTATTTCCAAACTAAGAGGGTGATTATTGAAATAGTATATTATGTTACTAGGCCAGAAAGTAGTTTTACCGGACGATCATGATAGTTCCCGCGCCAGCCGGGGAGAGTGTGGGATTTTCATGCTAGTACGGTAAAACTTACCGGCCGTGTAACGTACGGTACTTTTCACCATACTTTTCATGTACTCAGAAAAAAATCTAACGCATTCCTCTCATTATCTACTAAATACGATTCTCAATTCTTCTAACCTAGCCTATAATAAATAAACATTTGCTACTGCTACCAGTGTTGCCATTACATTCCTCTAAAAAGTAATCTATAAACACGCATTAATCGTCGGTTTGCTGCTGCATTGTTTACTTTCGTTTCCTGTAATCGCAATCCGGAAAACTTTCTGGCCCAGGTCGAAAAGTTTGCAAGACTGGTATCGGTAAACGGTCACTTTCGAGCCAACAAAAAGGAACAGAAAACATTGTTTCTGTGTCAGTATGATCAAAACGTTTTAGTGATATTTGAACAATCAAACATGCACAAAACCGTGGACCATTCAAAATAAGCTATTGGCCGTGGGCGCTTATTAGTATAGCTGAATATCCACATTTTATATGAAAAGCAAATGTACCAATAAATAAATAATGTAGCATTTTTTCAATCATACCAAACCCAACAATTGATAAAACAATCAAATCCAATAAATCCACTACCAAACTAATTAAATCGTTTACCAATCCCGCCGGCGGCAATTAAGAACCTTTTCCATCAAATTAAACGCTCGTCTTCCGTTATAAAACGCAGGAGCCTTAAGCGATTCCGTCAAACGAATTTAGGACGTTGTTTGCAATCAGCAATTATATTACAATGCTAAATTAAATTGATTGGATTGTACTCGTACAAAGAGAAATTAGTTATTACGAGTTATTAATTGGTTTCATTATCAGTTGAAGAGCTAATTACCATTCCATAATAGAATCACTCTCCCGCTGGGCCTTGGCGGGGACTCAGGTTAATAATTTATCGAGTAATCAATTAGAAGGAGGAACTAATTGTTGGTATTACGAATCTAGAGGTGACCATTACGTTTTTGTTAAAACATAATCTTTGTGCGCAGTGTTTTTTGTGTGTGATTTTAGTACAAAATGTCTTCCACTCTAACGCGTGTTTATGGAAATACTGTAATTTATAGCTTTAAACAGGTGAGAAGATTATAATAAAAAATTAAAACCCCAATGTGACACAACTACAAAACGTTCTTCAGCGTAAAGCTGTAGGATGTTTAACCGGCTTTAAATTCATCCGCTTATTTTTAAGCCTAAGCCTACTGGTTCACATTTCACATGCAAACACAGTAACTTGACGCAAAACAGGGGTTTTAAAATAAATTTCGGAAAAAGAATACATTTTTCAAAACACTTGATACTTCAAAGTCTCCCACTAGTAGCACTGTTGCGTCTTGGTCGTCAATGTTTGTTGGCCGATCAGGTTTCAAAATACTCTTCGATTGAGTAGTATGGCCTCTAGATTAAATAGTCCTTCGCAAATTATTCTTGAAAGTTTCGATTTTTTCAATTTTTATGATTTCAAGTGGTACTCTGTTAAATATTTTCCCACATCGATATCTTGGGCGCCTTTTACATAAGCTTGATGACAACGGGGTATTACACGGGCGTCTTTCTTGAGCCTTGTGTTGTAATAATGGACTTCTTCGTTTCTTGAATAAATTTCAGGTTTTCAATGACAACAAGAGCTGATTTAAGTATTGAAAAGAGCTGGTATTGTTAATATAAACGTACTTTTATAAACTACGTTAATTAACTTTCATAAACCAAACCCCTACTTATATTACTATTTAAAAATATACGCCACGACTTACAAAGCTTTGGCTTCGAGATCAAACGCGGGCAGTCATCCTGCTTACCTGGAACAAAACAATAAAATAATGCATTAATTCATCTCAAATAGTTGACTAACTGTACACAGAATTTATAATCGCAGAACTGAATAGCACACAAAACTGTAACAGAACACTTCGCATAACAAGGACAGTTCTAGGGAAGAAAACGTTATTCAAATGTAACGATCTGGACTACACGCGACGACCAAATCAAAAGGCTCTCAGAAATGAGAAGATAAAAAAGTAATTTTGCCTTTAAGATTGACCCTTTAGTGGAATAAAATTACTACACTCGCTTGTTATGACGTCAACGTTTTTGTTAAGTTTTAAGTAGTTTTATTTCACGATATCTTAAAAAGCAAACACACTGTTGAAATTAAACGAGTAGTAGACGAATTTTAATTTCTAAATGACTTGGGCCCATACAACTTGTTTGTTGATTGGATATTTTTTAAATAAATTATTATTCTTCAAATCATTCAGTTCAAAAACTTATAAAAAAGTGTTAACTTTTTTTTAGCAATGTGTATGAAAGTTACACTTTTATTACTTCAGAAAGAGACGAATTTATAAGAGAACGTAAGATCTATGAGTTTTCCTCCAAGGAAGAAACAAAGAAGCACGGTCCTGAAAATGAATGCTGAAAAACAACTTGTAAAGAAACTTTAATTACATTTTTTTGTCCACGTTCGCGGCCACGTTTTTATTTATGAATTTTCAAATATATTCCGAGTCAAATGACGTGGTATAATCCACCCTTGTAAGACTACTGTTTGTTTTAGCATTAGATCTGCAGGCGGCCTGGGTCACGTCATTTTAAGCGATCTATATGTATCTTGAATTTAGAAAAAAGACCTCGGAGCTGGTCCATACAACAAAATAAAAGAAAAAGTTTCTATTGAAGAGGATCTCATGTAACATGTATTCAAATAGCTAGTCTGTGTATAATTCTGTAATAAAGAAAACGTTTAATTAATTGACGTAGGCTTGTTACAGATCTGTTCAGCCCAGAAGTCCTGTGGGATGCGCATGCGCAGTGAAGATTTCCCCTACCGCGAGTCTCAGTACAGTCAAATTTTGAAATAACTCATCTGTCAAAACATATGATTCTTTGTTTTCAACAATATTTGTAATGTTGTCATAGGCCATGTGGGATTTTAAGTTGACTATACACAGCCGATGAAGGAAAATTAGTGGTGGGGATATTCTTCATCTCTCTCGCTCTTCCACCCCTACAAGACTTCCTTGCTGAATAGATCTGTATATTCAAATTTGGTAAAAGGTATACGATATATATCTTAAACATTTTTAACGTTTCACTATTAACCTATCCAGTCCCTTAAATGTAAACATATTTATCATCTCGATGCCTAAAGCAGGGCTTGTAACAGTTCTTGAGGTTGAAAAAAAATAAAAAATAACTAAAATAAGAAAAAATAACCAAAAAATAACCTTTTGTAAACAAAAAATGTTGCTAAAAATTAAAAAACCGGCGTTATATTGGGGATAACACATTCTTAACCCTGGTAAAAAAGAAAATCTCGACAGACTAATCACAAATCAGCCTAGATTTGACGGCGAGACTTGGTTTTCACACAATGTAGGATGACGAGATTCGTCTGCCACGATGCTGCTACGAGATCGTCTGACAGACGAATAGTGTGAAAAGGGCTTGTAGCAGTTCTTGAGGTTGAAAAAAATAAAAAATAAAAAATAACCAAAAGCAAAAAAAACAAAAAAATAAAAAAAACAACCTGTTACAAGCCCTGCTAAAGACATTGGCTGAGATGAGGAAACAAAATAAATTACATTATAACATCAACAAATAAACATAACACCAGTAAACATCAACTTTCGGTGACTTTTTCAAAAACCCTACTTGGTTTCCACGGTTATTGAATCATAAAAAATCCGTGACGATAGTAATTTGTTATTGTGGACCAAGAACCACACCATGACCGAGGACATTTTGGTCGCCCTTGAATATGTGAGGGGACGATATAGTACTTTATAACGTGAAAGCATATTCGAAAAAAAAATATATATCCTTGTGGGAGAGAGCCTCAAAATGCAAATATGGCCTGAGGGAGAACCCCCAAACCAAAACCCCAAGCAATTTGTCCCGGAGAGACGGGAGACTCTGATATCCGAGACCGCCATTTCATCAGCAGGCGCCGCCCTGCCCTCCAGTGGCCGCTGATTGAATTACGGCTCTGGTAACAATGATGGCAAACGAGCGCACTTCTCTCAAAAATATTGTTTAAAAAACGCAGATTTTTTATACAAATCTTCAATAAATACTACCGCCAAAGGATAGGACTGTATTGCTTATTTTATGAAGCTTTAACAGTCCGATGTACAAAGAATATTAAGATATTCTTTTTTTCAACATTTAACTTTAACCTTATGCTGTTGTCATCATTTTCATTGACCGTGAACATTTTTCGGACCAATTAGTGAGTTACGACACTTAATCAATTCCGAATCTGTTCTACCCAGTAGCAAGCTGGTCTGGGATCTTGACCGGCCGATAAAATATCTGTAGTCAATGTTCATACTGTTGGCAACATGTTAATAAACAATACACCCAATGGCCATGTTACAGTGAATAGGGTTCAACCTGTGTCGAATAGCATTGATGCTCTTTCGTATGCTACAACGCACTGATCGGTCCCACCCTGAAAGATGAGGTAGACAAGTGATTTGATCGACTAATTGATTATAGTTGATCATCTAGTCAACTGATTGATCAATCGATGTTCCTAGTAAATTATTCTTAAAACATTTTATATTTCATCACATTTAACCTAGTAGTCTATAACCGATCAGAGATGTTTCTGGCTTTAGCTCGTTCGACTGGTTCAATCGACTGTTCGATGCGGTGACTTTTCGACTAGTGGGAACGACTTGACTAGTCGATGTGCAAACCTAAACGACTATTCACAAGTCTAAAATGAAAAGTAGCCGATGATTTCATCACCACTACACAGTAGCAGCCGGGCCAGTCTGAGACCTTGGTTGGCCGATATGATCTGCGGAAATCGCTGCCATAATCACCGTGGAGGGGGGGGGGTGACGTCACCGCTGCCACTCAAACCGCCTAATTTATGGACTCGGGTAAATGAGGCCCGCTGCCTGCTCGCCGCTATCTGGACACAACATGACTGTGGGGATCGTATGTCGATTATAGTAGTTAAGCTGATATTGGCCTAAGCTGATATTGGCGTGCTGATATTGGCGTGTATCAGATACAATTGACACTGATATTTTGTTGTACTTGATACAACAAAGTGTTAGTGACTGATACTAACTGATACTGAGGCTCTACTCATTTAAACGTATCTGTGTAGCTTGTGTATCAACATTTTCATGGGCAATTCAATTTACAATCAAAACAACTACCTACTATAGTGCCCTATAAAGACTACAAAGACCTCACATAACGTATGTACATAAAAATGAGTAGAGATTCAGATATTTTCAGTTTGTATCAGTTAGTACGAACGATACTAATTGATTATTTGTGCGTACCAGTACAATCTGAAATCATTATCTGTTACAACTATATCAGCCGTGCCCGATTACAGCTCATAGTAATCGTGGACTCAGTATCAGGTATAAGTATAAGGTATAAGTCAGGTAGGTATAGGTCTCAAAACTGATAGAACTGTATCAGATTACTACTCTGTATCAGTATGGTCTATGGTATCAGGCAGGTACTCGTATCTGATAAATCTGTTTGTATCTGACACTTGCAAAAGTAGTCTGTATCAGATACAAGGTATCGGTGGCTGATACGTGGAAACATCTCTAATGTGTTCACAACAGGCGATGGTTATTGACCACAGCTAGGACTTTCCCGCTGAAGGATGTGTATCATCCACTTGAATCGACTTCAACTTGTTCACAACAAACATGATTTTCTACTTTAAATACTTGAATATTTTTAGAGTTATTTGAGTTAGAACACTAAAATAGATCCATTTATTTTTTAATTACTATTCAAGAAATTACATTTAATAGATTATACTAGAGATCGCCAGTGGTCGAAAATTCGACCAATTTTCAAAATGACAAATAGGGATAGGTAATTTTATAAATAATCCCCGCATAAACCAATGCGTTTCTAAATACATTTCATATTGTACATATTTTCCATGTAAACACATAATATAACCAAACTGGGGGCCCAAAAACAAAAGAGAAAGACTCAGTCCTTGAATAATAATTTTACTTCATTTCTGCCTTATGGCATGGTTTTTAGTAATTAGTATTTTATTAAGATAATGACTATTTTATTATGATTCCATGTTTATTTTTTTAAGAATAATTATTGAATCAGAGGAAAGTAAAACTTCAGTCATCAAATCAGTTTATCCCGAACACTCCTTACCACAGTTCTCTCCCTCCCTCCATTAATTCCTCACTCTCTACTTCCGACCTTCTTTCCACGTTTCCTCCTTTTCTCCTTCATTCTCTTCTTACCATCTCTCCTCCCTTCTTTCCTACCATTTGGAACTTTTTCCCTCCTTCCCTCTCTTCCTATTATTATCACTAAAATGCAATATATATTTACCATTATCCAACAATAAAAACAAAATTTGAATATAATGTGTTCATTTACACTCCGGTTGCCAAGCCCGGTGACAGGATTTTCGGGCCCCTGTGCAATTGAGAAACCCGCCTTTTTTTACTCATCTCGATTCTGGGCCCCATTTTTACTAATCTCGCGTCGATCCGGGGCCCCCTGTGAGTCCAAGCCCCTGTACATTTGCCCCCCCCCCCCCCCCCGTCGCCGGCCCTGCCGGTTGCATGTCCATGTTAGTACATTGGATGGTAGAAACTTAATGTACTTTTTTCTTCCCTTTTTATCAGAACATTTTTATCTCATAATCTTCTTTAAGCAAATAAACTTTATTTTTCCATATATATGTAAAATGGAACACATTTGAGTATGATATCCCCAATCTTCTCTAAGTAGTCCTGATTTCAATCAAATTCTACATTTTCACTCCATGCCCCAATTAACTGTGGCTTAATGTTTCTATCTTTATTTAAATGACATGTTTTTTGGAGGGGTTTAGTAAATATAATCAATGTTTCTACATCAAATCTTTACTCTACGAAAAATAGCATGTGATAATAACAGCTACATATGATGCCAACTTTGTTTACATTTGGTTATAATATCACCAAAACAGCAACTCATAAGGCTAATGTTTTTTTTTTAAATTTCAAATTGAATTTTCTACATTTCTAAAAGACTAACATAAATTTCAATGGGATTTTGCACATCTACAGGAAAATACAATTCTATAGGTGTGCTTAGATTTTTGCTACGTTGCACACAGGCTGAGAAAAAAGGAGTACAAAAACCTTATGGAAAAAATGCTTGTCTATTAATATAAAGATGTATATGTTTACATTATATTTGGTTATGAGATTAAACTCTAGTCTAATAAATACAAATTGCCGCTGTAACTACTCTAAGAAGTAGCATAATAATACGCTACTACAAACTCTCATCCTATACTTTTATATGAGCAATGTTAGAGGAATGATGTACAATTATCTTTGAAGTCACCTGCGCTGGTTTTTTGTTTACTTCATCAACTGTTTTTGTCTCATGAGGCTGGTTTATCATCTCCATGTGTTTTTCTGCTAGTTCCGATGATTTGTACAAGTTGACCATCTAGTGAAACATCCTCTCGTAGCAAACGTGCTCGTATGTCTTTTGAGTTATTTCCTAGAACTCATAGAACTATTAAGTTTATCCTCTTGATCACGAAAGTTACAAGGCTTGATAAGTTTTTTTTAGGTCGGCATAAAATTTTGCAAATGGTTCATGTTTGTTCTCGCTCATAGATATTATAAGAGATATCACTCATATACAGAATCACCCAAACAAGGTGGTTCAAAAGCGAAAAGTGTTTGCAAGACAGTTTGTGTTGGGTTGATTTATAAAACGGCGATTTCAAAATTCAGATTTCAATTTCGATTTCAATTCAGATTTCAAAACGATGGTACTGTAAATTAATACAGTAGTTAATTATGTGAACGAAGATTTTTTAATGAGGAACAGTAAAGAACGCGACAGCGGTCAGAGATTATACGTAAACGCGCGAGAAACAAGACACCATCTCAGAGTGCTGAGGAGGTTGAAACATCAGCAGTATTCAGCAACCGCTCTCGGCCAATCGGAGTGCACACTGCGCGAGGCTAGCAGACAGTCGTCATCAGCAGTTTCGTGCGAGGCTACACTGCATACTGGAGCTTAACTACATCCCAGAACATACAACTAGATAGATTTTTTCTGTGTTGATGTTAAAAATCTATTACGGGAACCAAATATCGGAAGGAGATTTTAAACTCGTAATAATTATACCGAGCAAAGATGAGTATAAAGGATATCCATGTTTAGCCTATGTCACGCACGCACATAGGCACGTGCGCACACGCACGTTACAATAGCTTTGTTTATTGATTTATAATAAGTTAAGATCATTTTGTAAACGAGATAACGTACATAATGTGTTAATAGTTATAACGTATAACTACAAAACACTACATTTTGAGTATTAGATCATACTCTTAATATCTCAAAGTGGAAAAAAATCCTAAAAGATTGCGTCTCTGTATTTGTAGTAGGGTATTGTTGTATATAGTACTAGGGAAAAATAGTACTTCACTGATGTTGCTTTAGCTTGTTTAAAACCGAGAAAATATTCCTTAAGAGATTCAAAGGTTACGTTCTTTTTCAATAATATAAATTCGTATGTTACCGGGGAAACATTATCATTTTTAGGTTGCCTATGTTTTTTGACATTGAAAATTGTTCGAATCTATGAACCTAGTCCTTAAGAAATTTCTCAGAGAAACCATCAACCAAAGAGGAATGCACGTATCAAGGTTCCAAACAGGAATGAACAAACCAAGGTTCAGGTCAGTATACATTTTAATTTTACGAATTAAGTGTTACTAGTTGTATATCAATTACATGTTTTCACAGTATACATACTTCAGTTTTAAAGTAATATTCTCGCGAAAACACAGCAAACGATATTTCCACTTTTACGTCTGCAAATAAGAAATTAGACCCATATACAACACTTTAATCACGAGGTCATATCGTGCTGATAACACGACGCGGATGATACATCCCAATGTAACACCAGCACAACGCCGTGATTGGATCACTTCCATCACGGAGGCCGACAATCCGTGACTCATCGCCGGCTCGGCCCTTGTATGGTTTTGGCAGTGACAGCATCCCACTGCTCGGCGATTTGACATTGATCTACATACAAAAACTGATTTGATTTGAATTAGCTCATGACAAATTGTTGATAAATTTATAACTGCATAGCTTCGAATGCAGTTAATAACTGGCGAATAAATAACTGTACCGGTTTTCTTCAAAAGCAAATATATTTTTTCGTCTACATGTTTAAGACGAAAACTAAGTCGTTGGAAAAACTAAACTCACGATGAAATTTATGAATAAACTAGGATTTATGCAGAATGCACACATATTTTTATAACACAAACTGTTTTAAAAACTAGGAGTGCAGGAAAACTATAAACAAAACTAAATATCCGGTATAGCTAACCTACAGTTGGCATTGCAATACAATTTCTCGTAACCGCCTTGAATTTCTTAGGCGGTTCAATAATGTCAATACAGTCAATTTTGGTCCGTTTGGATCCAAGCATCTGACTGGCCAATAAAATAAGGCACAGATGAAGAACTATACAGATTGGCAACCTAATGCACTTTTGCGTGCCCGTTTTTTCACGCGGCGTCAAGTTTGTTGCCGCACATATTGCATTGGTATCAAAGTAGTTAATGGCTATATTTGTTCTTTGGGGCCTGAAGATTTGATATTTACGAAATTATACTTGATACCAACGCAATATGTTCGGCAAAACGACCTAACGAACTTGACGCCCCGCGAAAAAACGGGCACGCAAAAGTGCATTGGGTTGCCAATCTGTATAGTTCTTCATCTGTGAATAAGGTTATTGGCAGCACAATTCCAGCGGCGGGACAGCACCATAAACTTCAAACCGTCACGGTAGAGTTTACAAAAAATGCACTTCGTTACGTTTCTTATTATCTAATCGACGCTGTAAAATAATTATTCGTAAAAAGAAGGATTTCGTTATTAAAACCCAAAAGCTAAAACAAAACACCGTCTCGGTAGTTTACAAAAATTGCATTTCGTTACGTTTCATATTATCTAATCGACGCTGTAAAATAATTATTCGCAAAAAGAAGGGTTTCGTTATTAAAACCCAAAAGCTAAAACAAAACACCGTCTCGGTAGTTTACAAAAATTGCATTTCGTTACATTTCTATCTAAGCGACGCTGTAAAATATTACTGTAGAAAAGAAGGGTTTCAGCTAAAACCAATTCCACAACCCAACTGCACGAAGCATTGCAATTTCAATTTAAATTTTAATACACAAAATTGCAATTTCAACTCACAACTACAATATGAGCTCCATAAGACCGAATAAAAATTAATCTTTTTTTGCTTTTTTTGCTTCGACAATCATATCAATTATATTACATTACACAGTATTACACCACAACGTACAGCGGCTGAGTCACACGTTGTTGTTTGCCGACAGAGAGCGAGAGTGACGCCGCGGTTGTGGGTTTGTGGGCCAGTGGGTCACCGTGTCAGCGGGCCGCGAGCGGGCGAGGGAAGGTCTAGGTGACGGCACAGGTTGCGTCACAGTCAGGGGCAACAGGTGGGGTGGACAGAGCTTTGCAGAGGGAAGAGCAGGGAAGAGCTTAGCTGGGGCACAAGCCCCTCACAGAAAAGTGCAGAGGAGAAAAAAGCTGGGAAGAGGTCAGCTGAGGCATACGAAGTGCGAACTGGTATGACCTTTATTTGTAGAGGGAAAAACAGGGAAGAGCACAAGTTGAGGCACATGTAGGGGGAACTGGACTGAGCTTTGTAGAGGGAAAAGCTTAGCTTTATGGAGGTAGCGAAAGGTCTAGACATGAGGAAATGTATATGGCAATTTATAAGAGAAAACCTAAAACCACAGAGGAATGCACTTACCACATGTTCAGGTCAGTATACACTTTAATTTCAGAAATTCAGTGTTACCATTTGTATTTCGATTACTTCATAGGTTGCGGAAAAGGCGCAGGTGGAGTGGACAGAGCTTTACAAAAAGAAAAGCTGAGCTGAGGCACATGTAAGGTGAACTGAACTGAGCTTTGCGGAGGGAAAAGCAGGGGACAGGTTAGCTGAGGAACATGTAGGGTGAATTTGACAGCGCTTAGCAGGGAGAAGAGCGGAAGATCAAGGTTACTTCACAGCTTGTGTCAGAGGCGCAGGCAACCTGTACAGGTGGAGTAGGCAGAGCTTTGCAGAGGGTCAAGCTCTGCGAACGAACACAGAGCTACACAGCTGTGTATGAACTACACAGAGATTTACAGGGAGGAGAACTTAGCTTTAGGGAGTGATGGGGATGTCTAGCTTTGCAGAGGGAAATATTGAGTTAAGGCACGGGATAACGTGAAGTGGACAGAGCTTTGCAGAGAGAAATGCTTGGCTTTAAGGTGTGAGAGGAAGGTCAAGGTTACTTCACTGGTGCGTCAGAGGCACCGGCACGCATGTGGAGTGGGGAGCTTTGCACAGGAAAGAGCTAAGCTAAGGAACATGTAGGGTGGACTGAAGTTTTTAATGGGTAAGTTCTTACCCTCAGAGAAGGAGCAAAGGTCTAGCTTATAGTTCACAGGTTGCGTCAGCGGTGAAGGTACAGGTGGATGGGGCAGAGCTTTGCGAAGGGAAAAACGGAGCTGGGGCACATATAAGGTGAAGGAATTACTTTCCTCCGATATTCACACGACGGAGGGGCCTCAGAGAGCCCTCAGATTTCAAGCATGTTATAACCACCATTACAGCATTCTTTTTACAAGAAAAAAAAAAATAGTCCTTCAGACTTATCAAATAGTTGGTCAAGTGGTCATCACAATCGAATACAAGTGTGATGATGAATCTGACATGGAACAGACCAAACTTAAATGAGGGTGTAAAGGATGAGAACCCCTTAAAGTTATTCAAGCGTACTGCACTAATCAAAAAGATGTTAAGAATGGAGATGTAGGCCACGCGTCACTAAGCGGGCGTTACATGTTACGTCACAAAGGCAGGCGGGCCCTTCAATACGGGCTGGATACGAGACAAAGCCTTGTCCGTGAAAGGACAGGCTCAACGAATCTAAAATATGATTGGGAAACATTCAAATATTTTTACTTGGTCCCAAATGCCTATAGGAAGAGCCCATAACAATAAGCAACAATAAAAGAAATCCACCTTCGATTAATATGAGATTATATGAATCGCATTTTATAACGACAGCCAAGTTGTTGTCGTCGAATAAAAACTCTCTAATCCTGATTTGCATTACGTCAGCAAGTAGAATATCGGGATTTCCTTGAGGATAAGATATATTAGCTGCAGTAAATTTATGTCAAGGCTGAACAGCTGTTACGGATTACTATTCAACTTAAGACGCAGAGGACGCAAGCAATCATCAACGAATAATGTCAGTGTTTGAAATTTAGAAACATACCAGAAGTTTAAGGACAAAAAGTGTGGTTCTACAGGTAATTATATTTCAGGGAGACAATATTGATGACGGCTGAACCAAGAAATGCAGCGAAGTTAGCGAATTCAACTCCGGTGCAGAAACATTCTTTTCGTATAATAATACGATGATAACAGATACTATATTGCTCAAGAATCGATAATTACTTAACTCAACGGAAGGTGGAACCGACAGTAGTAGTGTCGAGGCGCGATCCAGATGAAGGTGCTGCTATACATACATACACGTCACGTCACGTCGCGTCACGTCCATTTTCGATGTGAATGAAACCTGTGTAATCAAATGGAACCGACTATACATACACGTCACGTCACGGCCCGACTCGAACGCCCCGAAGAGGATAAATGGCCGAATCGGCCGAATTGGGACGTGACGTGACGTCACGTCGCGTCGCGTCGCGTTCCGATTCGGCCGTGTATGCTCTTCAGAACATTCGAGTCGGGCCGTGCCGTGACGTGACGTGACGTACAAGTATGACCGGTTCCATTTGATTACACAGGTTTCATTCCCATCGAAAGTGGACGCGACGTGAATGTATAGCAGCACCTTGAAGCAGCAACAACCTAGACCTTGGTTATCAGAAGCTTTCGCCGGTAACACAATGTTACACGTCATTGCTGAGGCACAAAGGAAGGTGGAACCGACAGTAGTGTCGAGGCGCGACCCAGATGAAGCAACAACCTAGACCTTGGTTGCCGGTCGCTTTCGCCGGTAACACAATGTTACACGTCATTGCTGAGCCACAAAGGAAGGTGGAACCGACAGTAGTGTCGAGGCGCGACCCAGATGAAGCAACAACCTAGACCTTGGTTGCCGGTCGCTTTCGCCGGTAACACAATGTTACACGTCATTGCTGAGCCACAAAGGAAGGTGGAACCGACAGTAGTGTAAGGCGCGACCCAGATGAAGCAACAACCTAGACCTTGGTTGCCGGTCGCTTTCGCCGGTAACACAATGTTACACGTCATTGCTGAGCCACAAAGGAAGGTGGAACCGACAGTAGTGTGAGGCGCGACCCTGATGAAGCAACAACCTAGACCTTGGTTGCCGGTCGCTTTCGCCGGTAACACAATGTTACACGTCATTGCTGAGGCACAAAGGAAGGTGGAACCGACAGTAGTGTCGAGGCGCGACCCAGATGAAGCAACAACCTAGACCTTGGTTGCCGGTCGCTTTCGCCGGTAACACAATGTTACACGTCATTGCTGAGGCACAAAGGAAGGTGGAACCGACAGTAGTGTGAGGCGCGACCCTGATGAAGCAACAACCTAGACCTTGGTTGCCGGTCGCTTTCGCCGGTAACACAATGTTACACGTCATTGCTGAGCCACAAAGGAAGGTGGAACCGACAGTAGTGTGAGGCGCGACCCAGATGAAGCAATAACCTAGACCTTGGTTGCCGGTCGCTTTCGCCGGTAACACAATGTTACACGTCATTGCTGAGGCACAAAGGAAGGTGGAACCGACAGTAGTGTCGAGGCGCGACCCAGATGAAGCAACAACCTAGACCTTGGTTGCCAGTCGCTTTCGCCGGTAACACAATGTTACACGTCATTGCTGAGGCACAAAGGAAGGTGGAACCGACAGTAGTATCGAGGCGCGACCCAAATGAAGCAACAACCTAGACCTTGGTTGCCGGTCGCTTTCGCCGGTAACACAATGTTACACGTTATTGCTGAGGTGCAAAAGAAGGTGGAACCGACAGTAGTGTGAGGCGCGACCCAGATGAAGCAACAACCTAGACCTTGGTTGCCGGTCGCTTTTCGCCAGTAACACAATGTTACACGTCATTGCTGAGGCACAAAGGAAGGTGGAACCGACAGTAGTATCGAGGCGCGACCCTGATGAAGCAACAACCTAGACCTTGGTTGCCGGTCGCTTTTCGCCAGTAACACAATGTTACACGTCATTGCTGAGGCACAAAGGAAGGTGGAACCGACAGTAGTGTGAGGCGCGACCCAGATGAAGCAACAACCTAGACCTTGTTACTGGTCGCTTTTCGCCAGTAACACAATGTTACACGTTATTGCTGAGGCACAAAGGAAGGTGGAACCGACAGTAGTATCGAGGCGCGACCCTGATGAAGCAACAACCTAGACCTTGGTTGCCGGTCGTTTTCGCCAGTAACACAATGTTACACGTCATTGCTAAGGCACAAAGGAAGGTGGAACCGACAGTAGTATCGAGGCGCGACCCAGATGAAGCAACAACCTAGACCTTGGTTGCCGGTCGCTTTTCGCCAGTAACACAATGTTACACGTCATTGCTGAGGCACAAAGGAAGGTGGAACCGACAGTAGTGTGAGGCGCGACCCAGATGAAGCAACAACCTAGACCTTGTTACCGGTCGCTTTTCGCCAGTAACACAATGTTACACGTTATTGCTGAGGCACAAAGGAAGGTGGAACCGACAGTAGTATCGAGGCGCGACCCTGATGAAGCAACAACCTAGACCTCGGTTGCCGGTCGCTTTCGCCAGTAACACAATGTTACACGTCATTGCTGAGGCACAAAGGAAGGTGGAACCGACAGTAGTATCGAGGTGCGACCCAGATGAAGCAACAACCTAGACCTTGGTTGCCGGTCGCTTTCGCCGGTAACACAATGTTACACGTTATTGCTGAGGTGCAAAAGAAGGTGGAACCGACAGTAGTATCGAGGCGCGACCCTGATGAAGCAACAACCTAGACCTTGGTTGCCGGTCGCTTTTCGCCAGTAACACAATGTTACACGTCATTGCTGAGGCACAAAGGAAGGTGGAACCGACAGTAGTGTGAGGCGCGACCCAGATGAAGCAACAACCTAGACCTTGTTACCGGTCGCTTTTCGCCAGTAACACAATGTTACACGTTATTGCTGAGGCACAAAGGAAGGTGGAACCGACAGTTGTATCGAGGCGCGACCCTGATGAAGCAACAACCTAGACCTTGGTTGCCGGTCGTTTTCGCCAGTAACACAATGTTACACGTCATTGCTGAGCCACAAAGGAAGGTGGAACCGACAGTAGTATCGAGGCGCGACCCAGATGAAGCAACAACCTAGACCTTGGTTGCCGGTCGCTTTCGCCGATAACACAATGTTACACGTCATTGCTGAGCCACAAAGGAAGGTGGGACCGGCAGTAGTATCGAGGCGCGACCCAGATGAAGCAACAACCTAGACCTTGGTTGCCGGTCGCTTTCGCCGGTAACACAATGTTACACGTTATTGCTGAGGTGCAAAAGAAGGTGGAACCGACAGTAGTATCGAGGCGCGACCCAGATGAAGCAACAACCTAGACCTTGGTTGCCGGTCGCTTTCGCCGGTAACACAATGTTACACGTCATTGCTGAGCCACAAAGGAAGGTGGAACCGACAGTAGTGTGAGGCGCGACCCAGATGAAGCAACAACCTAGACCTTGGTTGCCGGTCGCTTTCGCCGGTAACACAATGTTACACGTCATTGCTGAGCCACAAAGGAAAGTGGGACCGGCAGTAGTATCGAGGCGCGACCCAGATGAAGCAACAACCTAGACCTTGTTGCCGGTCGCTTTTCGCCAGTAACACAATGTTACACGTCATTGCTGAGGCACAAAGGAAGGTGGAACCGACAGTAGTGTGAGGCGCGACCCAGATGAAGCAACAACCTAGACCTTGGTTGCCGGTCGCTTTTCGCCAGTAACACAATGTTACACGTCATTGCTGAGGCACAAAGGAAGGTGGGACCGGCAGTAGTATCGAGGCGCGACCCAGATGAAGCAACAACCTAGACCTTGTTGCCGGTCGCTTTTCGCCAGTAACACAATGTTACACGTCATTGATGAGGCACAAAGGAAGGTGGAACCGACAGTAGTGTGAGGCGCGACCCAGATGAAGCAACAACCTAGACCTTGGTTGCCGGTCGCTTTCGCCGGTAACACAATGTTACACGTTATTACCCACTCCGCTCTCACGTACTACACTCATTATTACTTAACTCTCGTGTGTTTATGCTCCATCTTGCCGGTTTGATTCAATAATATACCAAGTTTAGGTATGCCAACGGTAACTTTTCAATCAGCGTTGCTGATAATATAAATAGTTGTTGTCTAGAGTACTGTTACGAACATAAACAAAACAATGTATGGATAGCTTACCTTCCTAAACATTTTAATCATAAGGGTTTTAAAGAAAATAGTTTAAGAAAAACTCTTCCGATAGTTACTTGATTTATACAACTTAAAATCACGTGAAGTGGCTGATTAAATTTGACTTGATCGTGAATCTAGGAAGCTAAATCCCCCGAAATTCTGGGGACGACTGAGACTGACTACAGTAACTATGACCGTTTGACAGCCTCTGCTTAAGTTCAAAGTGGTTCAAAACGAAGACATTTTGGAGCACTACAGGGACAAGAAAACTTTAAAAAAGCAAATAAATAAACGTTTTCTTTGGTAAATAACATGTCTATTGCGAAACTATTCTTTTGAGAATCGTGTAGGGTATTAGCCATTATTTAATGGTTTTTATTTTTGGCTTTTAGCTTTTGACAACTTTCTGTGTTTGCCTTTAATAAACACTTCGGACCATCTGTAACTGCCGAACACATTGGTCAGAACGAAATTAGGATCTGAACTTCCAGGTCCGAGGCAAAACACAGAACTGCAATATTAAAATTACATTGATTACCATTGTGAAAATATATTTGTTATATGAGGTTTGTTTGGACGAAGGCAAACTTCGAACTCCAATAATTTAAAAAGTTAAAACACAAATACAATTTACGCTCGTGTAATCGAGAACATGCAGTGACGGGGAATCCCTTTCAGCCACGGCAAGTGATCCATGTCGGCGTGGCGGCCGTGGCACTGAGTGCGAGCCGCGAAGGAAGCAATGCTGCCAATACCGCCGCGCTGAATGGCGGAACCGGTTCGGCCGGAGGAAGCAGTGTTGCCAAGTCACCGGCGAAAGTGACGGCTACACTACAGCGCTACACTGCCACATTCCCTCACAGCGGCTGTCAGAACGTAACTGCCGGCAGCTGGCGGGGTTTGGGTTCGGCCGGTCGTGCTTGTGGATGGATGTGGGCGCCGGAGTCAAAGCAGATCGCGGCCCCGAGAACAGTGGGCATTTAAATTTTTTGATTTTATGATTCGTTTGAGGTAGTTTTTACTTCATTATGATCTAAGTTGTGACGTGAGAGAAAGGAAAGTCGAACATCATCTCTTGGCGACTCCTATTACTATTAAACTGAATACTTCTTACAAAAATGCATTTTCTTTTAATTTTTATCAACTCCGTTAATATACAAATAAGTTTATGTAATGGAATTCATTCGTCATTTATACTTACATTTAGAGAGAGCCAATCAACAAGTGTTCAAGATCTTACCTGGAAGAACAATTACACAGTTAAATATAAAGTATTAGAGGAACAGTACAGTACCTATTATATAGTTCAAAGTAAACTCATAACTACATAATTCATAACTACATTATCATCTACTGCAGAGGTTCCCAATGGCGGATAGCCACTTGATTTTATCCGGATCGCCAAAGACAAAATATTTATCCAAAATTAGAAACAACATTTTGTGGCTCCTAAATGGCGAAACCGTTAAAATACGATGTTCAATTATAAAATTGCAAAATATGTATCTTGATCGAAGTAACAACTACTAGAATATCAACAAACAAATCCAAGTATGAGTCATTATAATAACAGATTATATTATTCATCTCTTAAAACACCACACCTCGCTCGTTTGTATCAAGGATTGGCCAGATGGCCTTTTGCTATGCTCTAAAAAGCATAGTGGTCTTTGAATAAAAAGAAAGACATCTACAGATCGACTCAAGTAACTTGGCCCAGTCCGCCCGTAAGACAAATAAGTACTGATTTTAACACCGGGCTTAAGGACGTCCTGGGCCACGTTATTTGACTCGGACTGTACGTCGTATCCTCACGCGCGCATTTCGCATTCACCGACGCCCGTGTGTAGCGGCGCGAGCGGTTGCGACAGCGCACTTGTGTATGCGAGCGCGTCGTGGGATTGTGCAAGCGCACGCACCGCACTCACACCTCTGCCGGGCACGCTTGACGGATCAAAAATTGGACTGAACTTCAAAATGCAATTTGCGTTTTAAACTTTAAATTTGTCGGTCTAACAAATGATGTTTTGACATTAAAACATCTCAGATATTTTATCTTCCTCGTAGACTTGATTTCTTAAATCTGTCGTAAACTAATTAAAAAATATATATATATTTATACAGGAGGATAAGAAATTTATCTAAGTTTATTAGTAAAAACCATTATATTGCTTCCTGAAGGCAAAGTAAAAATTACTGAAGCTAGGTACCAGGTTGAACAGCGAAGCCAAGAAGACCATGGCAAAAGTTTCAACGATATATCGCATATATTAACACTTTGAAAGTGCCTAAATACGGAATTACAAAAGATTTTCAGAAATCTTCTAGGGGAGGACCCCCGGACCCGATCTCTTTGTAAAGTAGTAATCCTGCTTCCCGTCTTGGTAGTTTACAATCCGGCCACCTTACTATAAAAAGAACTGTTGAGTATCATCTCTCTACAATCCTGGCTGGATGGAGTAACAACGAGAGTTGCCCGACAGGTGTTGGGCGTAGATGTTGAGGTGAACCCGAGGATGAGATGTGTACGATAGCACCTTTAATCTTTCTGGTCACCTTAAAGGTGCTGCTATACATATACGCCACGTCAGGTCACGTCACGTCGCGTCGCGTCCGTTTTCGATGCGAATGAAACCTGTGTAATCAAATGGAACCGGCTGTACATACCGTCGCGTCCTATGCGAATGAGAATGAGAGGACGTAGCGCCCAGTGCAAATGCGAATATATTAAGGCAACCCCCCCCCCCCCGGAATCACCGTGTGTGAACGCGACGTGACGTAACGTGCATGTATAGAAGCAGCTTTACACAGAAAGAACAGTTGAGTATCATCTCTATACACTCCTGGAACACAGCCACAACAGGTGTTTGCATGCGGTCTCTTACAGGTGTTGGGCGATGATGTGGTGGACAATAGCCCAGTGACCTTGAATCGTGGCGCAGAACACCGTTCATTCACCGCCCGGCTGAGATCACCACGAGAAATAATACGCGAGCCCACTATCTACAGGGGGCTCCAGAACGTTGCGGTATGCCCTGCGGTCGGCGTCAGGAGTCAGGATACCGTGTGGCGGAGCGATGTTCTGTGGGCAACAATGTATAGCTCAAGTCAAATAACGTGGCCCAACCCGTCCATAAGCTAAACGACAAAATAAGCAATGATCATGGACTGATTGAACCAAGTTAATAGACTCTACCTGTACTCTAACAGTTGTGCGGTTGTGTTGGATCTATCTTTGTGAATCCATCTGTGAAATGCAATGCTATAAAGGCACAAGGTAACAAATTAGTGTTCAACAGATGCGTTTTATACGTATTTCTATATTTTATCCACTGGCCCCGAGTATCACCTGAGCGGAGTCAGTTTTCTAAAAAGACTTCTTAGATAAACAGAAAGAATCGTTTAGTAAGAGGACGAGTCTCTTTGGAAGGTTGCATGGCCTATGGCGACGCATGTTTTTATGCATAAGCGAAAGGTAAAGTCAACAGACTTTACAATGGCCGAAGGATTGTGCTAGATGACCAGTCCTTGACCAGTCGTGTAATAGGAGACGAAACCTCACATTTACTTTTATCGGATCTGTGTACAAACATGCCGTCTTCAATTACCGACACAGTCCCTGTCCAAACAGTTAGTTGTAAACCCGTTGCCCAGTCAACCGGTCATCCCGAGATAGAAACAGTCCACGACCTCGGTTCGGTTCAAGTTCAGAAGCCTTCCTCTTTACCTGAATCAAAGCGATCCCTCCCCTATCACGATAGGAACACCTGCATCTGTGATGCAACGATCTGTTTGTTCAACCTAAATGTTGCAAAAACGTAACAAACGGGAAACAGTTCAAATTTTTGAGATTGGAAGAGTGATGAACATGAAAATAGTAATGATATCTGGAAGTTAGGGCAAAAGATTGGTACGAGTAAACGGAGCTTCAACAAAATCACTCCAACTTAACATAAATCAGTATGCAATACCCATTGTGATAAGTAGGATAAAATATACATGCTGTATTTTTATTTAAACTCCATGATTGCGAAGGATTGGTTATTATTTTGAATTATTGTGACTTTTCCATTCCCTTCTATACTTCAATGAGTTATTGATATTATAGGTCGTATTTCACTCATATTTCACTCAAATTCCCCTTAAAATACTTCATTATTGTTGTGATTGCTACAGAACTCCGATCATTTGCGCGGTATGTAAGCCTGCTGTGAAATATTCTGAAGGTTCGCCTAATCCCCTTACATCATCTGCGCGGTGTCCCGTCAGGTAGCCTCAGCCTGCCGACAACAATTCGCCAACAGCCGCCCTCCCGCACGTACCACAAGAGGCGGGTCATAGCAAAACTGGCTAAGTGACATTTTTTTCGAAATTTAGAATTTGATGTTTTCTTACTCTATGGGAGTCGATACATCAGACTGTGTGCTCATTTTGTGACAAAACTTGTTATTTTCTATTTAAAAACTATGTTAAAGTTTAGCGGTTGTAGCAAAACTCGCCTTTTTCATCGCGACTGTTGGTTGCAAAACTTATTTTACTTATTTGCAGCCGACCAATGGTGTCGCAGCTTATGATCACGTGATTTTCAGTTGGTTAACATTTCGACTTACTGAGGTTCCTAAAGGTTGCAGCTACTATCAGTGTATTTTAAAGTTTATATTGAAATAATTATGGATACAATCATTAAACCTTCGTTACGTGGAAAAGGGGCGAAAGAAAAAATATAATCCCGAGGAATGGAAGACATTTTGACGTTTTATTACTCTATGGGAATCAATACAACAAGGGGCTGTTTCTAAACGATGTTGGTAAATTAATAATGTTGACTTTGTATTTTGTAATCCTAAGGTGCCGTTCCATAACTGTAAAGATACAACTGCGAGATGGATTGTAACTATATAGTATTTAGAAATTTGAATGCCGCTTCCGCCACCCCTCACCGCGCAGATGATGCATATACCTGAGAGCCCCCTGGAACTCACCGCGCAGAACACATAGCCCTTCTACCTGGCTCTCCGCATACCGCGCAAATGATGTACGCCCCTCCGAAGAGCTAAAGTATAAACTGGAGATGGAACTGGTTGACGGTTAACAAAGCCAATTAAGCTATGTTTGATTGCAGTGAACTTAAAAACACGCGAGCTTTACAAAAGGAAATAAGTAAGTTCATTAGACAATGCTTTATTTATTGTTCATATCATAGGGCTTGTATTTTTTCATTTCAAACCGCTAAATGGAATAATGGTTGTGAACCATCCCTGGGAACAAATGAACTTCCTCTTCCCTAATTAGTTCTTTCCAACACTAGAAGCGGATGGAAAAGTTTAAATAATTCAAAAAAATAAATATTAGGCTAGAAGATCGCGCCACACTACCATCACGATCATCACACTCATCCTTCACTCACATTCAGGGTAACGTCCTCCATGAGGTACCTGTCTTATTAAATTGATTAAGTGATTGTGTGTAAACGGGCGCTTCGATATGGACGGCGACGTCTGTGCATTCAGGGGTTTCAGATTGTTTCTAAATATCGTATCGTGTAAACGGACCTTTACACACATGTGGATTAGGGTTGCTCCTGCAGGTAAATCTCTCGCCGCCCCTGCTCCTGCACGCCTGCCCGTCAGCCCCCCTAGACCCGCCGCTCCTGCAGGTAAATCTGTCGCCGCCCCTGCTCCTGCACGCCTGCCCGTCAGCCCCCCTAGACCCGCCGCTCCTGCAGGTAAATCTGTCGCCGCCCTGCCCGTCAGCCCCCCTAGACCCGCCGCTCCTGCAGGTAAATCTCTCGCCGCCCCTGCTCCTGCACGCCTGCCCGTCAGCCTCCTACACCCGCCGCTCCTGCGGGTAAATTTCGGCGGCGCGCGGTCGGTTGGCGGCCCTGCGCCGCGGTTTCGGTAATCACTGCATTCGTCATGTCCTTGACTGGAGAGACTGGAGCTCTTGGCCCCGATTCCCCTGGAAATCCGCCGGCTGTGACTCGCGCTTCCAGAGGTTGTGTAATGCACCTGTTCCTTTTGTCACCTCATTGTTTGTGAAGGTCTACTTAGTGAGGAGGGTTTTGGTTTGTTGAACGTGGAGCGTAAATGCAGAACGTACTGAGTAGGACGGTGGGACGATCCTGAAATCAGTTACTTGAAGGCCTCGAAGTGAGGAGAGTTGTAAGCGATGGCTTCTGGATGCGGCGTTGTCTGGTGGGGATTCACGTCCGCACTGATGGTGAATACCAAGTCATCCTCAAAAGTATTGACCGGTTCGAAATTAATTATCGAATTATGGTTTGGATCCCGTAAAACTGAAGTTCTCTTTGTTGTCACTGGCTATTGATAAACAGTCCTGTTTAAGGAACATGTAGGCATAAGATCACAGTCATCCAACAGTCATATTTCATTAAAATTATTCGCCTTAAAATACTCCAAATCGGTGGTCGGCGTCTTTAATGACAATAAAATACTGTATAAGTTTCATGATTTCAAGAAAAAATTAATTTTTCTTCGATTGAAAGAAGCAAAAGAAAGAATGGGATTGTAAAAAATTAATATTAAAAATAGTCGTAAATAGACTGTACGAAAAAAACGAAAATAATTCCCACATCGTGACATTTGTGGAAAAATAACCGGAATTTAATGAAACCTTTAAACATTTACTACCAGTATAAATTGAACTGAGCAAAATTTAAAAATAAACCTTGGACAAAAATATTGCCCATCCATGCAAAAAATTACTTCCCTCGTAGAACGATTAATATCTAGCTGGGCCAATAGAAAAATGTAGGCTTTCACGATTTTTATCAACAATCACAATAATAAATTGGAATCAGTCAGGTGGGAATATAAAATCCTTCTTGAAAAGTGAAAGATCTCTAACACTACGATAAAAGGCTGCGTTGCGTCCAAATAAAATTTACAGCAACAAAACAAAATCTAAAACAACAACGCCTGAAGTTGCAACACCGACGGTCACACATTACATCACCACTAATTATTATTACGTTATCACGACGTAATTTTCGTACTTGACCAACCGGCTCTTGAGGGGTCATCGAGATAAGACAGATTCACCCACCAAAGTCGAAGACGACACCAACACACGACACAAGTGGGTCACGGCGAGCTCTCAATGTCAGAAAATAACCCGCCACTTTGTCTTACACCACGACCATCTGCTCAAAGTCGTTCTGTGGTTTTACCAATCACGATAAGAAGATATTAAAGTTGTTCTGCTGTCTTACCGATCTAAGAGAGGAAAAAAGTTGAGATATCGGTATTCGTTTTTTCTCTATTAAAATATTTCCTACATATTATGTTGGCATGATCATGTCTATAATAAGATCGACAAATGAATAGTCTTAGCGAAAACATCAAAAATATATCCCAGCCAAATCAGACGAGCGAAATTTATCGATTTGTCGGTAATTTGATAGAACAAGAAATAATCTACAGGTTACCAGCGTGAAAACTAACGATACAGTATAGCTTTGATTTGCCTACAAAACAATTGAAAATAGTCAGGTTTTTACTGATTGAGATTAAATAATGTACTCGTTAAAATCACAAGAAAAGTAAGTCAAATGCTTTCATATTGTTGCTTGTATGAATCAACAATTTTGATGAACTGTTTAGGCTCTACGGAACTTATAGTTGTTACTTGTGCCTTATTAGAGAAAAAAATAAGGAAATACGAAATTTTTCTTGTAAGTCTTCTCTTAAGAGTAAGGACTAAATTTATAGGAAACTCAAAGGCGAATTTATACCCAACTGAAATCCTAAAATGATATCTACCACAACTAACTGTTTACGCTTGATACTTTAAACAGTCTATTTACCACCTCAATTTAACAAATCGTGGGAATAAGCGACTGTGGTCTGGACTACGAGCAACGGTACACCACAACACTGGCAGTGGTGGCGACGGTTGGCAGTGGGCTACAGTATCACAGCCACAGCGTCACGGACCTTGTCCCCAATACACAGCCGGACTCACTGCAGACATCAGTGTGCCGCCACCACGCTCGCTGCCAGTGTGTACTACCGAGCAACGGTACACCACAACACTGGCAGTGGTGGCGACGGTTGGCAGTGGGCTACAGTATCACAGCCACAGCGTCACGGACCTTGTCCCCAATACACAGCCGGACTCACTGCAGACATCAGTGTGCCGCCACCACGCTCGCTGCCAGTGTGTACTACCGAGCTACGGTACACCACAACACTGGCAGTGGTGGCGACGGTTGGCAGTGGGCTACAGTATCACAGCCACAGCGTCACAGACCTTGTCCCCAATACACAGCCGGACTCACTGCAGACATCAGTGTGCCTCCACCACGCTCGCTGCCAGTGTGTACTACCGAGCTACGTACACCACAACACTGGCAGTGGTGGCGACGGTTGGCAGTGGGCTACAGTATCACAGCCACAGCGTCACAGACCTTGTCCCCAATACACAGCCGGACTCACTGCAGACACCAGTGTGCCGCCACCACGCTCGCTGCCAGTGTGTACTACCGAGCTACGGTACACCACAACACTGGCAGTGGTGGCGACGGTTGGCAGTGGGCTACAGTATCACAGCGTCACGGACCTTGTCCCGAATACACAGCCGGTGTAGCATGCACGGATGGGACCATGCTAGGAGTGGCGCGCGTCCCTTTTGTGCATGCGACCCTCCATGCTCAAAACGGACGCTACCCCGGCGGGCTGGAACTATGTAGGGACTGGCGCGCGTCCCGTCTGTGCATATGCGACCCTCTATGCACGGAACGGACATCAATGAAGTCGAGACTTTGGACCTCCGGGGGGGCTCAACAAGGCCCAAAGAATCACGCCTCACAGTTTAAAAACAATAATAAATCGCGTTTATTACTATATTTAGTATGTTTACAACACTTTTAGTAAATATTATAACGATTACAATACCAGGCATAGTAAGTTGTCCCAATGTTAACCTTATGGGAAAATAAGGAAAATTCGATATCTCGCTTATTTCTCAACATATCTTGGTAAAACTTGGTAAATGGCTTCTTCTAGGTCAGATCTACTAATTATTAAATTAAAACCACCCAGTTTTAATATACCCGTAGCAGCAAACCTGCATACTCATTCCCCATGTTATTCTTACGGGGCTTACAAAAACATGTCAAATCTCACTACGTTGGATCGAAATATGTTGTTTTGCATTTGAAATTCGCTGAGTATGCATTTCTGCTGCAACGGGGTTATTATTATGAAACTAGTTTGTCATAGCCCATCATCATGTACAATAATTAATTGACATTAACATACCATTAATTTAAAACATTTTATTGATTATGATGTATTGGATTCATAATAACAATAAATAAAATGGGAAGAGCTGATTATTAGTGAACAGCTGATTGACTAGAAATAGCTGATTAGCAGTAAAAGATAATTTACTAATAAATCAGTAGTTTTAAATGAAGATGCTTATTTGTCCGTAAAACAGCTTTTTGCCGTCAATCAGCTGTTTAGTACAAATCAGCTGTTTTCATAGTTTTGATTTTTATGATAAATCCAGTGCATTATAACACATTATGATTCATAAAAAGAATTTTACTTGACTAAAAACCCATTTGATGAGGAAAATGTCACATGTGTGGTGTTTTTGTAATCAGAATTAAAATATCGTTCCAATGAAAAATTAAATTCAGAAAACCATAAATAGTATCAAATTTGTGTCTGAACATTTAGATTCTACGTAAAATTTCGTGTAGATCTGACCCCAGTTACAGTATCGTACCTTACAAAATAAGGGAGGTATGGGCAATTTTAGTTTTGGGGCTAAGATGGTTTTTTGAGTGTATCGAACGAGTTTGGTGGAATATTTTTAATTGCTCACCACCATTTTACTTGACTTATTACTACGCATTACTTTCCTAATTTAACCTTTCTTGTATCTCTTTTAGTTTACGAGATCCCAATGGTGTGCACAAAAAAATGAACACACTGTATAGTGATGACTATTCTCCAAGTTTGAAACTTCATTGACGGTAGTGCAGGAGTTGACAGTGTTATTTCAGCGTGTGGTTATCTTAATATCAAATATGTCCATGATTCGAACAATAATGTGTACAACTTGAAGCAAGAAACTGACATAAATTAAACTTTGTTGAATCAGTATAGTTGCAATCTAACTTTAAGAAGAGAAATATAGTATTCAGACCTTAGCTGGATGAAAGATTTTCCCATAAATTTAACATTTTGTTGTTAATTTCAATAAATTGTAGGGAAAACATTGTCGCGGAATACTAATAATTACAATATTAATAATAATAATAATTATTATTTATATTACATCATATTAAAATTACTGGAACGAACGCATTAGCACCACAAGTATATAAACAATGACAGAAGTCTTAAAAGAAACCATTAAAGTGTGAAGGACGCGGCTGCCCTGACTCAGGTAGGTGTCTGTTTGTGCATAAGGGGTAGCATGTGCCATTGAGACCTAAACCAGAAAGCAGGTAGGCGCCCATTTGTGCATGGAGGGGTTGCATGCTCGACTGAGACCCGACGCCTTCGCCCACACGCCACTTAGTGCATGCTACACCTGGCTCACTGCAGACACCAGTGTGCCGCCACCACGCTCGCTGCCAGTGTGTACTACCGAGCTACGGTACACCACAACACTGGCAGCGGGGGCGACGCGACGGTTGGCAGTGGGCTACAGTATCACAGCCACAGCGTCACGGACCTTGTCCCCAATACACAGCCGGGCTCACTGCAGACATCAGTGTGCCGCCACCACGCTCGCTGCCAGTGTGTGCTGAAGCGAAAGTGTAGCAAATGTTAAAATTTTTGGGTTCATGCTTCTAAAATAAATTTTGGCATCAGATTTGAGGCACTTTTTCGCTGAAGTTTAAAGAATTTTACGAATAAAAACAATGTAGGCTAACAAAACAGTATACAGTACATTATTTGATTAGCTATTTTTTATGGAAAATGACCTAACTTAAATCGCCAATGTAAAATATTGGGCATCTTTAAATTCCAATGTTGTCTGAATTCCATGGTATCATTATTTAGGCATATTATTAATTTTAATTGTTGCATCCTCACTGACGAATTACCAACTTCTAAAGAATCATCTGTTTCTGTGTCTTACTGTTGGCAGGAAAGATTCCCTTTACCGATAACAGCACGGTAAATTTACCGTGTGGTGCACGGTGCGTGGTAAATTTAAGGTAAAGAAATGCTAGTGAATAAATGTTAGAAATGCATATAAGCCCATTTACATGACTGCTGCAGCTATGGCAACAGTTCTACATTAAATGTTTTTTATATCGTAGTCATAGTTGAAGTATAGAGAAACGAAGTAATTTAAGCGTAGATTCATCTGATTCGTGCGAAAATCCCGCACTCGCCCCCACCTTACGCGGGAAAAGGCACGTTTACATTAGTACTTACATCTTACATCCTGTACAGCTCGCCGACCCAAATAGAGTATAGAGCTTGTCAATACCTACCGGGAAACTACCGAATACCATCGCTTAGCTTAACACAATTGTAAACTTTCATAATTCAACTGGACTGTCCAAAATATCAACACGAACCACGTGACACACCCGGGCACGACTGTCATTCACACAACCCTTCGACGTCACTTCCTCACACGCGTGTCGCCGACACACGCCGCTGGACACGGGTCGCCGGGAGGGGGTGGGGAGGGGGCGGAAGGGGGTGAAGGGGGGGCACCTGTCAAAATCAGCTGGCGCCATCGATTCGCGAAATTGACCTACGCAATTGCGCGCGCACCGGCCGCGGCCCGCTTACATGCATTTACTGGGCGCCACCACGTGTGTGACAATTGGGAGGGTGGGAAACAAATCACTACGCGCATTGGCTACTATATGGTGCCTTTAATGATTTAATAGGCCTTATAACATACCCTGAGTATAACTGTATTTTCTTTCAGCTTGGGCGTAAACTATCGCTCTTTAACGTAAAAGTGCGGTTTATTTTACATTCGGTCTTGGAACAAACCATTTATTTACATTGTGAAATGAAAATATAAAAAATGTATATTTAATATTTTAGAACTTGGAATTAACAAAGGAAAGGCCTTTTTGTAGAAATAAATTAGATTCTTGAATCAAAATAAAGTACGCTAGCAAATATTTTAATGCATTTTCTTACGTTTGTGTCATTAAATACGTACTCGGACAAGTACGGTATATAGGCCAACTGTACTTTGCTTCCCTAAGGGTTCTCCTAGAAAACCCTGAGAGCTGCCAGGACGACCATGAATATAGTAATTAATGCTCAATTGCGACTGTTGCGAGATGAGACAATTGAAACGTTTCCATTGTTGTATCCTCCCGAGACATTTCTACTGTTCATCCCTTAAATCCCCTTACAACTGATTTTTAACTTTACGAGATGATTAACCAAGGCGTTCTACGAAATTTCTTTTGGATTTCATCTTCGATCATCTCGCAAACGAGCGGTACGTTCCCACCTAAAAAGGTTACAAATTTCCACGAAAACTGATTTTAGGATAGTTTTGACTCACTGCTTTTCGAAAAGTCAATGTCGTGAGCTTGAGCTTTTTAACATGAAATTCTGAATCGTGAAGAACAGTTCACTGTTCAAAGAGCATGTTCCGCGGGTGATCGCGTTTAACGAATGCAACAATCGTGAGGAACATTTTGATTGTAAAATGTCGGTAAGCAATCAAAACAATCGATAAGCAACCAGCCCCCTCCATAAGGAATTCCTTCAATAAGAACACTCCAAATCTTTCATTCTCTCGCGCATCACTACATAAAAAAACTACAGACATTTCTCAAAATCGACCTCTTTGGATCCTAACGTGAGCTCCTTAACCACCCGTCCTACACCACAAGCCGAATCAAACGTCGTGGCCCGGGCTATCCTTAAGCACCAGTCTTATGGACTGACTACCACGTCATTCGATCCGACCTGTACCTAGGGTCCATGTTAGCTGAATTCCCCTCTCTGATTCCAGAATGAACTGTAGCCGCGGCCCAATAGAGACCGGAGAGACAGGGCACGTTATCATCGGATGACGAGAAGCTCAATTTTTTCTTGGTCCGTGGTTGCTATACCGCTGTACCTATATCGTGGCCTCGTGCCATATACAGAGTTGTCGCAACGTCCTCGTCACTCACAGGTGCTACACTGTCACTGGCTCTTGATACAATTTCGCTGCCAACTTACCTCTGTCCAAGCTGGTAATTAATGATTGTTGATCACTTCTACAATCGCCAACAAATAGTTTCTTGATTAGCATGATACGTGTTTACTATGTTTGTCTTTGTTGCGTATCGGTGTGACCAATCGAAATCGATCGCCATTTTCCACCATTTTTGTATATTTAAAATCTTGTATCTAAATACAGTATAAGTGTATATTTTTAAGTGTTGTAAAACGTTTTTAATTTACATCCAATCGCCAACAACTGACGTGAGAAGAGTATCGCACAACTAATCCAGACATTTAGAGATAAGAGATTTGTTGACAATTCGTCCCTAATGATGATTTGAATCGATAACATCGAGCGAATTTTCTTTTATTTGCTTACAGTGGCTTTCGTTTTGCATATGATCTTTTGACATAAAAATATCTTAGTTATTTTCTCTTACTTGTAGACTTGATATCCTAAATCTGTTTTAAAGTAATTTAAAGAATAAAATGTTTATACACTGGAATAAGAGATTGATCTAAGATTTTTAGGAACACCATTATATTGCTTCCTACAGGTAAAGTAAAAAATTACTGTAGCTAGGTACCAGGTTGAACAGCGAAGCAAAGAAGATCATGGCAAAAGTTTCTACTATATATCGCAGAGATTAACACTTCGAAAGTGCCTAAATACTATAAACGATTTTCAGAAATCTTCTAAGGGAGGACCCCCGGACCCGATCTCTTTGAAAAGGAGGAATCGTAAAGTAAAGTAGAAATAATCCAGAAATTTTAGAGAGAAGAGATTTGTTGACTCTTCGTCTTTAATGATTTGTATCGATAACATCGAGCGAATTTTCTTTAATTTGTTTAGAATGGCTTTGCGTTAAAGCGTTCTCAATCTAATGTTAGGACATGGTGGACAGAGCCTTCCTAGATATATTTCATGTTTACAAGTTCATCCAATCACTCTGGACCTTTCAGTGCCATAATATTAATATTTTTATTTTTCAGATAAACAATGCAAACTTCATCCCATTCGCTGTAATGGAGTTTCTTTTTAGAGAAGGGTGGATTTTCAAACTGTCGTTATGATCTCCATTAATTGTTCATTTCGTTAGGAACAGCAACCACAAATACTGATGGCAATCCGTACTTTTTTAATTTTTTCCGTCATAAGATTTTGTGAAGCACATTGTTTTGTATACAAAATTATTTTAGCAAAAATAAGTTTTTTCCTGCATTCTAAAGAATGTTTTGGTGCAAATTTTGCCCAGTAATACCACTGACTACAGCCAAAGGTAATACTGATTTGAACGAACGAATGACAAAGACATATCTGAAATTAGGACGAAGCATAAATAGGGCAGCACATGCAGAGAGGGCCAGCCAAGCGCTTGCAAGGCATCATGGGAGTGCGCAACTCACGCGGAAGTGGAGAACCACCGACCACACAGTACAAATAGACGGAGCACACGAGGCGCGACATGAAGCCATAAATTAGCTTCTAGTCCCTGTGCATGAAAAAAACAAGATAGGACTACGTAAAAAATTACAAATACGGTATCAAATTATAGGTCTGAATCTAAGAATCAATATAGTAGCAAATATAAATGGTTTACAGCAGTCTACAAATCGTAAATACTGATAACCTTTCTAGGTTATCAGGCTTGACCTGACTTTTTTTATGGAAGCTGCCACCACGGATGCACCTGTAACGTTCCTATGATGTGTAAACTGCTTCTAAACCATTTATAATTGGTGCCATAGTACTGTAATCTTTTGATTCAGGCCTTTAATTTTATACCAATTTGTATTTCTGTAGTCGACTATATATTTTTGTAAACAGCAGTTTGGGACTGACTTTTTTTTATGTAGGCGCCGCACGGATATTCTCTGCTCTCACAAAAACTATGTTATAAACTAAAATACGGCAGCTATTAAAAAAAAGTTACTACAAAAATTTAACTCCATAGCAAAAATTTACACAATTTTCTATTTTACCTTACCAAACAATAAAATACCCCCGTTGCAGCAGACCTGCATACTCAGCGAATTTCAAATGCAAAACAACATATATCAATCAAACATAGCAAGATTTGACATGTTTTGGTAAGCTCCATAACAATAACATGGGGAATGAGTATGCAGGTTTGCTGCTACAGGTATATTAAAACTGGGTGGTTTGAATTCAATATTTAGTAGATCTGAACTAGAAGAAGCTATTTACCAAGTGTTAACAAGATATGTTGAGAAATAACCGAGATATAGAATTTTACTTATTTCCCATAAGGTTAGCATTGGGACAACGTACTGTGTTTACCACTTTCAATATCTCGGTAACCAATGGACATAGAGCAGTGATTCAAAATACTAAATTGTTTGTTTTTTTTAGCCGAATTCAATGGTGCCCACAAAAATTCGATAAATTTTATTTTTCTATGTAAAAAACTCAAAAAACCCATTTTTGGGGGGTTTATCCCCCTTTACCCCCCCTTCCGGTGGTCCGATCGGGCTGGTTCACGAACTCGTCCAATTGATTACCACTTTACATGTGCGTACCAAATTTCATAAAGATCGGACCATTTTTGCGGCCGCTATAGTGCTAACAGACACATATATATATATATAGATATATATATATATAAATTCAAACGAATAGTGATTTTTGCTTCTGGGGGCCCCAAAACGAAAAGTTATAGTGGTCCCGAGCTTAGGTCTTACCATGAGACCTACGGTAATAGCTTCTTCCCTAAGGGGGAAATTCGCTAAAAGGTAGTAGCCGACCACTTCTTCATGTCAAATCTTTAAGTTAAATAAAAACTTTTGTTTTTTTTAACAAAAAAATACTTTAAATATAATTGAAACTGTATCACCGTTCAAAACTAAGGGATTCCTCACATGCAAAATTTCAACCTTCTGCCTCGATGCTAAATGGTATAAACTACCAGTTATTTGAAACGTGATCACCGACAGATTACGCGGTTCTAAACGCTGTTTTATGTTTCTATACCTAGACAAGATGGCGGCCTTTGCTCCATTTGGAAATGCTAGTAAAAGAGGCATGCTATTTGTACTATGTGGTCGCTGAGGAGAACGCGGTTTTCATAACGTGAAAAAAAACCGCGCAGCGCATCGCTGAACTCTGCCCTGCGCTGCCCTCTGTTGTGCTTCAACCTAATTACCATTAGGTAGAGAGAAAGGGATTTGGAAATGTTTCATACTAAAACTTGCAATTTTCAGACGTCAGGTATAGGCCTAGCTATTATCTTTGACAATATAAATAATAATCCCGTAACAGAGAGTTGTTGGTCTACTTGGGCAGTCTATTTGGATTTGGACACAGCTGACGATAGGTAGCGAAGGTGTAGAAATAAAACTTAAACACATAAATTAAAAAAAAACATTATTCCGAGCCAAGATTAAAAGGTCAACAATGCGGATATATCTTTGATTAAGGCCTCTGCATCCACCTTTTTCTGATAAACCTTTGCCGTAGGTGTCTCCGAAGAGGTCACTGTATAAAAACACCTGAAAATACATATTTAAATAATAAAGTCTCTTTTATTTTATAATTTATTTCCTTGCCTACCCAAGTTTCTAACTTCTGCCACACCTCGGTGTGCTTTTCTCTGCTTTTAATTCCTCTTTGTATGAATTTACTTCTACATTTATTAATTATTAAACTAACACTAGTGGCTTGTAGGGGCAAAAGCCCCTAAAAATAAAGTACAAATGCTGGATATTTAATGTTTCCTTCACACTCATGGCGGAACAGTGACGGAATTAAACGTTTAAAGAGTAATGTTTAAAGATGTTTTGACATTTGCTAGTAAGTATCAGAATTTTAAGAAAGGGCGTTACTTCAGTATAGTAAAGGGCTGAATTTTTTGGAACAGTGGCGCTATCCGTCGTTCTCAAAACAAACTCAGTCCACTTTGTTTACAATTAAACATATGGACATGGTTTGCAGAAATTCTTAAGGTTAACCACAGACTGTAGCACTTAAATTATTTCCCAAAAGAAAATAAAATAAATAAGGATGAAATCAGAAAATGGTCTCCCGTTGACGACTCCACGCTCCACGTTGGAGACTTTGGCTCTACTTCATGAGGAAGTTAGGTTTGGAGACCATGAGTTTGGTAAATAGTTAATATTAAAGATTTTTATGGTTGCCCGGGAGTAAATACCGCTTTGTCTTTGTAGATCCAAGATTAAATATACTTTTGATTATCCAAATTTAAATGTGAACCTTTTTGGTAGGATCAAATTTAAAGTTTATGTTACATTCAATAGCTTTTAGTGCAGCAAACTGTTGTTTCTCAGTCAAAACTATGACCATTTCCGACCGCGCATAAAACCGGTAGAGCTGGGCCCTAAAAGTGATGAATGAGGTCTTCTCTGTACCTATAGCCTGCGCTTATTCAATTGTGTAAATGTTACAAATCACTTGGCTTTAAATCAGCATCAGCTACTACTACATGATACAGTGTAAAGGTCGAATTTAATTTGTCTGGCTTTTTAAGGTTGAGATCCCTAAATTATAAGAACGGAAAATTTAAAAGTAAAAAAAAACAGTCATGTGTTATAGTACGTTCAACCTATTTTGCTGGATTTTAAACAAACCATATATCAACATCTAGCTCTAGCACGTGGTTTTAAATCAAGTATAAGCAACACATGTTTTAATGTAAACAAAGCAGACGTTTTTAGATTACAATGATCTTATTTTCTGATAAACTTTAAGAAATTTCCGTACTTCATGGGTCTCTGGCATCAAGACCTTCTATTTGAGCCCCCTCCTATTATCCTGCGACTTTCCAAACTTCTACAATTTTGCCTACATATATATTTATATCGACCACTTGGCATTGTATCGGTTTGAAATCGGTTATAACGTAAACGAAACAAACACACTTAACTCTTTATAATTTTAAATTGTAAATGTATACTCAAAGCCGTAGTTATAAGTCTGAAAATCTTAAAGTTAAAATATTTATTTGTTATAGTACATTGAACATAGTTAGCTGCATCTTGAAAAAAACCAGATGTCAACATCTAGCATATGTCTTTGAATAAAGCATCAGTACCACATGTTTGAATGTAAACAAGGCAGACTTTTTTAGATCCCAATGCTTTTTAAATGGCAGATTTTTTACGTTATTTCTCGATTTCTGGTTAATTTCAAGCAATTTCAGTATTTTTCCCACCATCACGGAATAGAGACCTTTAATTTGAGCCGTCTCCCATCTTTCTACGACTTGCCAGACGCCCACAATTTTGACGCAAAGAATCGCCTTACGAAATTAAATATATGATTATATTTTATCACTAATTCCCTCACCCTTCTTCCTCCTCATTCCTCAATCTCTTTACCATTTATTATTTTATTTCATTCCTTAAATCCTTCTCTCACCTTCCTCCTCCTACTTCTTCATTCTCTTTACCCATCCTCCGTTCCATTAATATTTCCAGGCATGATGCCTGGGGGCCTACGGTCTGCAGGAACACTTCTCCATTCCGAGTCGCCGACCTAGGTCACCCCAGTGTCCTACAGGTCGTGTCAGAGGGTATCCGATGCCTAAGCACGTCAGGTAAGGTTTCAATTGTGGTTGTACCTTTGATTAAGGTATTTCCATATATATGGCTGACAACCTTTGCGTTCGGTGTCTCCGCAAACGTTTTCCAAATTAAAATACCTGACAATTGATATTTCTCACATCGATCCCTCGTGTGACCCTTCTCCATTTTCCAGTCGCCGACCTAGGTCACTCTGGCATGTCCCACAGGTCGTGTAGGAGGGTCTCCACTGACCACGGCCGTGGCCGGGCGAGGGGGGGGGCGGGGGAAGCCCCACAAGTCGCGGTTACGTAACCCCACAACACCGATCATCGCGCCATCCTCACCGCTGCGCGCCTTCGCTCCATCGCGCTTTACACCTCCGGGAGTAAACAAATAAACAAACCCCTCCCACACGTCGCCGTGCTCACCGTGCTTCCGAGGTGCCGAAGAAGGTGGGTATGAGGGGGGCGGAGAGTAATGAGTTTGATTAAAGGTTTTTATTCTACAAATTAGTTTACTATACTGCTTTGAAATTACATTTGACATATCGAAGGCGAAATGAGCAGGAGATTTATATTTGGAGATAATGCAGTTCAGGTAGGGTGGATAAATCTTTTGGATAGATCTGAATAAAAAATAATAAAATAGCCTTGAAAATACATTTGACATAACGCTCGCAAAAAGACCAGGAGTTTAAATTCTGAAGATTGTTAAGTTTAGGTAGGGTGAATCCATATTTTTTTCGATAGTCCTACATAAACTGTAATACAAAATCACAACACCCGAAGATAAGAAATAATAAAAAAAATCTAATTACACTAATAGTTTGTAAAAAGTTATCGCAGTAGTTGATCAAATCGTTGTTGCTTCAATTTAGTCAACTTCTACCAATAACGGCAATAAATTCGGTTTCCATTAGCAAGATTTCTGTTTGTGCACGTTTTTTTCCATCGCGTCTAGCACCTAATGATTTGCTTTGTAACAAATTCAGTTTCTTTAGCGAAACTTCTATTTGTGCACGGATTAATTTCTACCGTGTTTAGCACCTTATGATTTATCAATAATTTCAGTTTCTACAAAAGAAGCAGGATTTAAATTCTAGCGCACGGATTGATTTCTAGCGTGTGTAGCGCCTTATGATTTACTTAACGTCTAACAATCTTAATTCTGCAATCGATGAATGCGTTTCACTGCGGAACGCGCGTCGACGAATGCGGTAGTGTTTAAGACAGATTAAAATAATCTTCGATGACAAATATTCATTTAATTCTCTTTACAGATTTACTTAAACCCTTTATATAGAGATCAACAGTACCAGGGGCAGGCGTCGCGCCGGTCGCTACGGCGGAGGTCTGTATACAGTATACACACGTGTGTTCTGTTTGTTCACAGCGACTGTGTGATATACCGCTTGGCTTAACTTGCTCACTTCACTAAAGCCACTGTACACACTCCCAGTAAATTTTGCAATGGGCTCCGTTAACCGTGCTTTATTAGGATCTGGGAATTAATTTAATAAGCGGCAATTAAGGTGAAAACTATTTGTTTATTCGTTCGTAAGGTGAAACTGTCTATTCGTTTCTAACAGAAACACGAAGACAAGTACAAATAAATGTTGATTTTGAAATATTCAAACTATTTTAGTTTAAACTGTTTTTAAGTATTCCGTATTGGTTTCATAATTCTATATGCACAAATCGAAGTGGTAACCTGTGGAAAAGTGATGCCAGGATCATGCGGTTTGTTGAACCGAATAAAGAATGAACATTGGACCTGTTGAAACAGAATGAGTTACCGACGGTATAGAATACAAGCACACACATCAATGTAATTACAAACAGGTGGGAAAGGGGCGCGCAAAAGGTTGTTATGGTTCGTTAAACAGAATAAAGAACCAACGGTAGTCACTCGCCCCATATGATCTGTTTTACAGAATGAGGGACCAACAATACAATACTTGCATGCAGCACACACAGATGTAACAGTCGGAAAAGCTATTTTAGTATCATACGATTTGTTAAACATAATGAGGAACTAAATAGTAAATATCACTTATGATAAACCGACAGCCGGATACGGTGATGTGGTAACAGGTAAGGGGGCGATGCCAGGCTCGTAAGATCGTACAGGTTTGTTGATCACAATGAGGAAACAACAATCGACGGATCGTCAATTGTGATACGTAGAACACAGATTGAGGCACCAACAGTAGTCATCTCGCCACTTATGATCTGCTGAACAAAACGAGGAACGAACCGTAGGATACATGCACACATCGATGTAGTAACAGGTGGGAAAGCTGGGCTCATATGGTTTGTTAAACAGTCGTGTCGCAACGCAAGCCCTAACCAGACGCTTAATTCGCTCTCCTTTACCATAAACACTATAAATTCTTTGACTAGGCGAATTATTACGGAATACGATTTCTGCTTAAAAATTAGATTTATTTAATAATACATATTTAGATCGAGTTAGTTTAAGTCGAAAGGGTCAAAAAAAGGAAACGCGTCGTTCGGAGTTATGGCAACAAGGAAAGGTTCAGCCGCTGTCACTTCCACTACTCGTTTAGTTTGTTGGCAATGTAATAAACTCCATTTCTTTATAACTGGGAAATTACTTATGAAGTATAACTGCCTGTTACCTAAGAGGTTTCTGCAATCCAGCCACACAAGGTAAACGAATCCACAACATAGACCTTTAAACTAATATTTAGTTTCTTACTTTAACAAGGTGTAACTCGTGAGTAATTGAAAATAAAAAATTATCAACTATAAATGTTGTCAAAAAAAAGTTGCGTAGTATGAAGATACAAAAGTTATATTACTGGTGTTAAACATTACTGCCTGACTTGTTAATGAACTCAAAAATGACCGGAGATGCAGCCGCCTTATCAAGCACTTAGCAAAACAACGTGGCACCAAGAGTAGGAAAAAAAGAGGGTAAGCTACAGGTATAGCTACTAATTTCTAAAGCATTACATAATGGGCGTAGTGTCCCATAAAAATTTCATTTTTAAGAAAAATAATGTATTGTAAAAACATATTTTATGTAACACTTACAGCAAACAATATCATCCGCATTAAAAGAAGAGGTTTCTGTTTGTTGTGCATGGCAAAAGGTAAAACTACCGAACCCACAGAGCTAAAATTTTACAAAAATTTTGATCTTGACCCGATGTATCAAATAGGCCTCTTTACGTCCTTAAAATCCCCTCAGGCTTATTATATTCTGGCTTTATTATTACGTTGGCTGTAAGTATATATTTTGTACTATTTTTTTTATTTTGCTAGATTTTTATTTGCTTTTCATAGGAACCATAGTTAATTTGTCAGTTATTAGGCAATTTAACTATTTGGCTAATTACAATATGATAGCGACTCGTTCCCATGCAGAGACGAAGAGTCTTTTGGGACCTATTTCAATCCTGTTTCATAATTACTTGTAATTTGATTTGATATTTATCTTACCGGGCGAAGAACGGGTAATAGAGCAAGTTCCATTATTTTAATACTAGATTATTTCTTCATTAATTCATTGTAATTGTATATAGGATTTTTTCATGTTTGTATTTTGTACTAATTGTTGAGATCTTGCTTGTTTCAATTTATTTTTCATGGGAACCGCAGTAAGATTTGTAGTTATTTATCCGACCGTGTAAATAAAAACAACAAGTAGTATTACAACAAACAAGTGGTACAACTTCGAGTACTAGTTGAGCTGTCATTGCAAGGACAGACAACTAGTACTCTTACTTTCACACAAGGTTATCTCTTACTGAATTCTTTTGCAATTGTACATAATTAAAAGCCTACTTGATAAAGTTAACCATACATATGTACGTGTGCGTGTACGTTACATTCACGATGAACACCGTGTGGCATATTACACACGCCGAGTACGCCGGGTAATTAAGCAGATAGCCGGGTTATCACGCTTATGTAATGTGATGATTATGTAAAATTCATATCATCGACACGCTAAAGGCGCGGCCGGTCCAATTACATTTCACTGGCGGAGTTTTCACATCTACCACAACCAACTGGTCAAAAATGTACCGAGTTGCATAGGCCCATATGAAGTATGATAGGTAAAAAACTAGACTCATAGATAGACCTATCTTGCTTTGGGATTTCTTTCTAATATGTACTTTTACAAATACTTTTATGCCTAGAGTTTTATTCTCGGTGGGTATTTTATATCATGATGGCGTACATGATCAAAAAATAGTTATGTATAGCCGAATTAACTTAGACTTTTGTGCATGAAAGAAACTTCTTATACTTTGGCACGGTTACGTGTTTTAGATCAAAAGCAACAAATTAATTGGGCAAAATCTAATTTTTCTCTCTCGTCATTATAAGACTCATTTAATTAATTGTTATCACTCTTATGTAGAACCTACAGGACTGTTCCAAGTTTAAGCGCTTCCCAGATATAATTGTCATTATTAAAACATTTTTTAGAAAACATTGACGGATGGACAGAGGCCCAAGTGGAGATGGAGAACAGGCTGTATTTTATAATAAATATATCTTGATTAAAATTTATCTATAGCAATTTAGTAAAGTTTTGACTGGTTGTTTCTCGTCACAATGTATATACCGATATATTTTGTAATGTAAGAGTTTACAGCCAAAAAAAATTCCATGGCTACTTTTTTGTGGCATTCAAAAATAATGCGGCAAATAAAAAGGTTTGTTTGATCAAACTTTGTTAATGATCTTGAGAATAAAATTTTAAGGATTAAATTACAGCAAATAAAAAGATTATTGAGTTGATATTGTTATACAGCATTTAAGAGAAATCTGAATACTTCTCGAAGATATATAAAAGTGTCGTTGATAATATATGGTGCTGTATTTCTAAAAGTTACTGAAGAGTCCAGCTAATACTACTGCAAATTCGACTAAAAAACTGATACACAATGTTTGAACACAAAAAATACAGCTAATCTTAAATAAAATTCCAGTCCAGCTAATACTACTACTAATTTGACTAAAAAATTGTAACACAATGTTGGAACACAAAAAATACAGCTAATTTTACATAAAACTCCTTAACGGTATTCAAGTAATTATTAATCATACCTTTATTATTATTTGTGTCCAAATATCGTGCCCATGAAGTCTTTTACTTACTAAATCTCGAATTGAAATTTACGACATTAATAATAACTTTATGAAAACAAAAAACATTCTTATTGATTCAACAAGAAAAATTAATCAAATATTAAAAAACGAAAACATTTTGTACGACCACTTTTTACAATATCTTGAGAAACCCTCAATTAATTCCCAAAAGAGCGATCTAGCTATCTAAGGGCGTCGTTTTCGTTGGTTGTATCATCAACGTTAAACATGCCTCGTTACACTAACGACAAGCTTAGGCTCGCCTTACAACTGCCTACATGCAAGGACAACAACCTCATCCCGAGTTAAGTTACTGAATTCCATGCTTATTTCTTGAATACTTAAAAAACTAAAGGGGCAAGTAATCGTGTCTGCCGAACGAATTTTCAACAATTCACGAACTTCTTGTATTCTATTCTACCTGGTTACAATCAGCACCAATGAAACCCCGAATCAGTCGACAGAATGATGGAATAGGGGCGAGACGGTATTGTTTGTACTTTGAGAACTAAATTCCTCTAGACGGAGAGTTCATCTTTGATCCATAAAAAACTCAATTGGGACCCTGAATATTAAAAATTTCAAGTTAATAGTTTAAGATGGGAATGGTGTAAAATTAATCCTTGCTATAGCATTAATATTAGAGATACAACATGAAATCGTTCAAACCTACAAGTCAATTTGGGGCCAAAAATGTATTGTAATACCAGCTTGCACATAATGCTGTGAAAAAGGATGGAAGCAAAAAAAACAAACACACCGCCCCCTGAAAAAATCAATTAATGCACTAGAGGCAAGTATCATAAGATAAGGTGACATTCACTCCAGTATCTTTAATCTGCTGTTCGGTCAGAAGAGTTAAACTGGAGCATTGTAAGATTACACACCCCAACATTTTTTGACTTGAACATGCAGTTACATTCCATTAATGTGACATTATTTATGTTCGCAAAAAACTAAATATTTAACAAAGTTAGGCCTACACTTATTGTCTAATGCTTGAACATGAGGTTACCGATCAACTTCCCAAGATATTTTACACGATTCTCTCTAAAACTATTTTTAATTCACGGCTACATTATAAATCAAGCTCAAATTCAATTGGAACACAAATGATAACTTTTTAATCTACACGACAATTTTTTTAAACATTCAGCGCTGTACAACTGCGAGGTTCTGAATTGCGGTATTTAATTTGTGGTTTTCAAGGAACCAGGCTATTAATTGCGAAGTTCACAACTGTTTGAAGCTGTGTGTGCATAAAATTATGTTTTGCAATTTGTGAAAGTTATTCCGAGACATAAAAATATTTTATATTGTGCTAAGAATTCGTAAAACTATTATATAGGCCTATATGAAAAATATATTAAAAATTAAATATCCCTTATCTCGGCAAAAACAAACAAAAGACCAAATAATGACTGTGTGCACGAGCTAGGACGCACAGTGCGACTAGTTTTTCGTAAGAAATAAATCATAAACTTTAAAATAACAGTATTCAGGGAAGAGCATGTGGCACGCATCTCCGCACATCTGCAAGAGTCGTCTCCCATGACACGCGGCGTTTAGCAGACATTGCGAGGCGAATCTGCCTTTGACCGAGGACAGTTTTCCACGGGTTTAAATCCGCACGGCGCGACGTAACTACGCTTACATTAGAAGTAACATTTGTTTGGTCTACCCATTCTACACATTCTTTTTTAATATTTCTGACAACTAACAACAAACATTTGAAATACCTAATAATCTATGTACAGATTCATTTTGACGACTATTGCCCGAAAGTCAAAGTTAGACAATTCGCTCGTTGGTTATAAATCAAGTTTTTCTCGGGTCTAAACGCTGGTTTAATACACGACGCCGCTACGCTGACCTGAAAACTTAGTAAGATGTGTTTTACTCGATCTTCCATAATTTCTTTCACAATTTCTTCTTTTACTGACGCCATGAGCAAATAAATGTGAACAATAAGCAACAATCATTTTGAGAAATAATCGACTAGGAACGGATTTTGACCACAACTGTCAAACAATAAATACGTTGTGCCCAAGGTTCAAACCAAATAATTCGCTCGAGGGTAACAAATCAAGTTGAATGAAACTACGACTCATCCCGAATTACAAACCCATCCTTTGTGACGGCTTCCGATGAAACGGCAAAATATAGTTATTTTGCCTTGGGGCTCCCTTCAAACCGCAGACAGGACTATTACATGGGGCGCCAGCCATCATGTGAGAATAACTCAGTTGTTACTCATGATACGTCCTCTAGCCTCTGGAGCTGTCGCCGTTGCAAACTCGGTCTCACAAATGAATAATCACTGGAGTACAATAGAAAACATATCTTCAAATTATTTTCTGTAGGCTGAGGTTTTTGGCAAAGAATAGGTCATTCGTTTTAAGTAACAACTTTTAACCACATATTTATTTGTTTATTAATAGGCACTTAAGAATATTTTAATATCTCTATAAGTCTAACCGCACAGAAAAATATTATATTTCAATAATTAAATACCATCTCTGATGACGTAGCACAAACTAGATGCATAAAATCAGAATTTTAAAACGGAAAGTTTTTAGTGATGAAGATAATAGTTCATAGAGATTCTGAGGCCATATTGCAATCACTGATTCGTAAAATTAAGTTCAACGAGTTTCGTACCTGGATCAATAATCTCGTTATGTTCTAGGTTCCGTTCTCCAGTACATGCCAGATTGAAAAAGAGTGTCCGACCGGTCCAGGTAGGCCCGGACAGCCCTAATCCGCTGTTGTCACAACAGCTATTGTTGTGAGGCTGACCGGCGACGGGTGTGGGCAGCCCCCACGTCTGACTCAGTGACTGCGGGCCGCTTCGAAATTCCTTACACCAGGAATAACTCAAGAAATAACTCGCCGGCCGGCCTCACGACAATAGGTGTTGTGACAACAGTGGATTTTAGGGCTGTCCGGACCTTCCTGGACCGGTCGGACATTCTCTTTTTCAATCTGGCATACAGTATACTGTACCCAAAGTTGGAATTAGACTCTTAATCCTGAAACGTCGTAAAATTTATTTTTAACAATCAGTGACACAAAAATATCCCACAACTTAAGATGAAACGCCATCAAACTGTCTGCTGGAATAGAAAAAATATCTGTCAAAATGTCATCTTGACAGAAGGAATAACACTTCCTCCAGTCCACACGCCAACACCGACCGCTGCTTAAGATTGCTGCACAGTCCGAGTCAACTGGCATGACGCAGTCCCATTAAGACTTAACGTTCATTTTAGCATTGAATCCTAAAAAGTGGCCCGGGCCAAGTTATTCGACTCGACCGATACTCCCAGAAGGCGCGATCGCATAGGACAGTCCCAGAGGTCGAGTGTCCAATCAGCGGCGACCTTCGGTTCCCAGAAGCCTCTGCGCGACCGAAGGCTTTATAGTAGTTTTACGATTGTCATCCTCCGCGCTGTCGTTAAAAGTGAAATAGATCCTGGGTTGCTCTCCGAGCCCAACGCGGTCCGCTGCCACTAACTTCCCACTGGTGGCGAAAAAAAGTAAGAATTCTCTCAGATTAGAAAAACTACAGAACAAGTGATTGTGTGTGCCTTCAAATAACGCAAATCCCCTTCCCACCTCATAAAAAAGACGTGCACTCACAAAACGTTTGGAGAGGCAACTATGCTGAATTATAAATTTAGTATAGTATATTTCATGACAAAAATGGAATATGAAAAACAATTCATTTCACTCGTGTTTTAAACTAGACTTTTCACTACACGACATTGAAATCAGCTTTATTAGTTTGATGATTTTGGCAAAAAAACCAAAAAGATAGTAAACATTATTTCTTTATTAAAATAATTTTTTTCGTACAAATTCAAATTCAAAATTCAAATTCAAAATCATTTTATTTCCGATAGATACAGCTTGTTACAAACATGAAGCGTAATAAACTTAAAAATAAAAATAAAATGGTACAGTAACAAGTATATTTTATTTGTTCATTTTCCTAGGGAAATGTACCCACATGGGCCAAAGCCTGTGAGTAGGTACGAGTCGTTATGCATTGTTTTGGATTAAACAAATAAAAAAATAAAAAATTTGCAATAGGAAAAAAGTATTGCTATTTAAAAATATAAAAAATTTTATTCAAGTATTCGGTGATAGAAAAAAAACATTCAATTTACAGAAAATAATGTAATGATGAATTTTAGATCCATTGTGATATGTAAGAAAACAGGTGATAGCACACTAGCACATAGTGCAGTGGAACAATATTTTACCATGCAACTATGAAAGCACAAATACTATAATTAAAGTTGCAAATGTGTGTAAAACCATTATGACCGTGTAACCTCATTGGGTTTTTATTTATAAATAAAGTTCGTGTCAAATGACTTGGCTCAGGCCGTATTTACAAGCCCTATGTTAAGATTAACAAGGGAGGACTTGACCATGTCAATTGTCTCGACCAGTAAAATGTATCTCAATGAGCATACCATTACGAAAACGGTTAAAATGTGTAGGCCTACTAAGAAGAAAATTGTTTTTCACCACTCTACGACGAAATCACCTGTTTTACATACGTCAAACGCGGACCGAAACACACTGTTTGCCGCCACAGGACCGAAAACGTTGGGGGCCCTAGGGCCGAAAGTCAGCTGATCGTTTATTTGCTTCAAACATCGTCAGAACATCACATAATTATACGGCGTTCAAGACAGGATAGTTGCGATCATATGATTTTCATAGCTGTGTTTTGTTTTCAAGTGAATAAGTTTTTTTTATTACTTAGGGTAGGCCTATATTTTGTTGTGTAGTGTGGTGAAAAATAGCGTTCGCACCTCGGCCGAAAGGGTTTTGCAGCTCTCGATCGTTTCAAATTCTCGACTTCGTCTCGAATTTGAAACACGATCTCGAGCCTGCAAAACCTCATTTTCGGACCTTGTTGCGAAATATACTATTGGAAATCCTTGTATCCGTTGGTAAAACTTACCAGACACCTTAAAGAAAGTATGAGCTGCTTACCTGGAACAAAAAGGACAAATTAAATACAACTCTTTTATTTTTATTTTTCTGTAGATATAGGATAAACGTAATTAAATTTATCGTAACTTAGTAATTATTTTAATTAACAGGAGAACGTGCCCATCAGCCAACACTGTGGCGGAAGACATCTATAAAGAAGATAAAAAAAGAGGTGTACAAACACACAGCGATCTTGAACTGATGATTCACTGCCTTATCGAGGAAACACGAGCGTACACCGCAATGTACAACAGCTTGTCTCCGGCGTCGACATGACAAGTAATTGCTGCAGTACTGAGTACGAGTTCCGTTCCTACGCTAAACAACATTAGAGCTGGGAAAGAATCAGGTGGTTTTTAAGACGAAGCTGTGTTTGGAAAATGTTCAATTTATTTATTTATCATTTTAAAAATGGATAAAATTTTGGAAAATTCAAACTCCCCTTAGAATGATTTTTTATAGACGGAAAGAACTGACTTTTTGGTGCAAAATTCCTTTGTAAAATATACCTAGAAGAATTCCCTAAAAATGAATTTTTGAATGACGATCACTTTTAAATATTCTGGTTGGAATTGCTATTGGAGACCTTCTTTTTACGACAAAAACGATTCGTTCACTTGTGACATCTCGTTCTATTTCCTTTCCAATTACCCTTCTTTGTCTTTAATACCAATAACGCTACGTTTACCGGGAATAATTGGTAATTTCATCGTCGTATAGTGTTGTTTTTTTTGTAACTGAGGACCAGGCTTCCAGGTTTCTTTGAAAATAAATAGCAGCTAGCCCAAATTCAGTTCAAAGTTTCGACAGCCCAAATTCAGCTCAAAGATTCGACACCAACACTTCACGAACCGCCATTGGTGATCGGCGGGGATTGAACCCGGGACCTCAGCACAATCGGAAGTCATGCGCTCTACCACAATAGGGTCGCTCTACAGAAGAGAATCAAACACTAATTGATTCTTATCTGTGGTCGCTTCCAATCAATAATTCAAGGTAAAACCAACAACTTACAATCGAAAAAAATCACTGGTTGACGGAAAATATGGATTTGACCTCCTCATGGACTACATACACTTACACTCTGCATAGGTACTACAAAACGGTACTGTTACACACCGCGTTCAGTTAGCACCACACTGCGGCCAACTACGGTCGGAACGAGCAGTATTCACGCTGGGCGGTCGTCTCGCGCCGTCAACTGCAGACATCGAGGCAAATGTGTAAAACAACGTCCACATGGACTACATACACCCCTCACTACCGGTACTGTACACACCGCGTTCAGTTGGCACCGCACCGCGGCCAACTACGGTCGGAAAGAGCAGTATTCACGCTGGGCGGTCGTCTCGTGCCGTCAACTGCAGACGTCGCGGCAAATGTGTAAAACAACGTCCACATGGACTACATACACCCCTCACTACCGGTACTGTACACACCGCGTTCAGTTGGCACCGCACCGCGGCCAACTACGGTCGGAACGAGCAGTATTCACGCTGGGCGGTCGTCTCGCGCCGTCAACTGCAGACGTCGCGGCAAATGTGTAAAACAACGTCCACATGGACTACATACACCCCTCACTACCGGTACTGTACACACCGCGTTCAGTTGGCACCGCACCGCGGCCAACTACGGTCGGAACGTGCAGTATTCACGCTGGGCGGTCGTCTCGTGCCGTCAACTGCAGACGTCGCGGCAAATGTGTAAAACAACGTCCACATGGACTACATACACCCCTCACTACCGGTACTGTACACACCGCGTTCAGTTGGCACCGCACCGCGGCCAACTACGGTCGGAACGAGCAGTATTCACGCTGGGCGGTCGTCTCGCGCCGTCAACTGCAGACGTCGCGGCAAATGTGTAAAACAACGTCCACATGGACTACATACACCCCTCACTACCGGTACTGTACACACCGCGTTCAGTTGGCACCGCACCGCGGCCAACTACGGTCGGAACGAGCAGTATTCACGCTGGGCGGTCGTCTCGCGCCGTCAACTGCAGACGTCGCGGCAAATGTGTAAAACAACGTCCACATGGACTACATACACTCCTCACCGCGAACAACTTGTTTTAAAACTACGGCAACTCTTTCATTTGTCAAGTCGCCAGGACAGGAAGTTCTTCATTAAGAAGACTTTAAAAACGGAAAGCACCGGGAGTTTATTTCTACCTCATGTAGTTTTCGACGTAAATTGGAAGGACTTACTACCACAAGCACGACGCATACATATTATTAATAATTGTGGCAAACCGATGTGTCCCAGCCTGATTATCCCATCGTAAAAAGCAACAAAGCATATGAGTACAAGATGTATCAACTGCTATCAAACGTTCTAACGGGAGTAAAACAAAAGTAAAGAGATCGCCAAATAAATCTATTTAGCAGGCTTGATTTATTCTGATTTTAAAGACGGTACCTTTCTAACAAATTATTATTTCAGAAAAAATCAATTAATTTTCCAAAGTAATGGGGCTAAAATTATTTAAGCCTCAGACCTTAGACAGTTTGACTTTTCAGAAGAAATAAATGCTTTCGACAGAAATAGTTTCTTAAAAATTTAATCCTTGTTGCCAAAAGGTAGCCACCAACAAAATTTCTTACTTCCTAAAGGTTATAATTAAAATATTAACGTTTTTTGAGGTCACTTCTTGTGAAAACACCCTCTAAACAACACTTAAAATCTCCCTACAGAGTCAATGTCCGTAAATAAACCCTCAACCCCCCCCCCCCCCCCCGACCTACCCGAACCACAATTAACCTTTTTCACTTCCAATCACATCATCAGTGTGCTCGACCGGCCAGTACTTACCCTGGCATTGTCCCGGGGCCCGGGGGTGAAGGCAGGCTGAGGTCAGGGTGCGAGGCGCCGGCTCCCCATGTGGCGTGGCGTCAGCTTGCAGCCGCCTCATCGACCATCTGACTGCAGCAATCACCGCCTCTGTCCTGTACATCTGTCTGTAATGCTCTAATGCTGGGAACGACTTTCTACAGTCGAGTCTAAATCTATTGATTCAAAAAGAATAAAAGTTTCATTCGAGTTAGGTGTGGTTCGAACTGAAGGGGTAATTCTGAATTAAATTCTGACTTAGAGAAGTAATTTGACCTGAATTTAAGATAAAAAGGTAAATCAAATTAAAATTTGTTTCAGATGTAAAGAATGATGACGCTGGCGTTGGATCACGTTTGACTATATAACACGTTAAAACTACCTATATCGCAGGGTTTCGACTTAAGAGCCTGCAGTAGACTTCCTCACGCCATCTTGGGCTTCGTCCCATAAGAACAATGTTGACTCCTTTACAAAATGCATAACTTTGAACACAAATTACTCGATTAGCATAGATTGATTAAAAAAAACTAATTCTTGTATATATTTTTCTTGAATAAATTTAGTAGGAACTGTGGAAAAAAATATTTCTCATAATATACGGGATGTATTATTTGAGAAAACAAACATAAACTCTAAGATGGAGAAAATCGATTTCGACCAGTCACACCGGTCATCATAGGCCCAATCAGGGAGTGTAGACGGTAGATTCCCAAACTGGACCTGATGAGCAGCATGACAGGCTGAAAACGATTACTTTGTACCATGTTCTATTTGAGCGCGTTATAAATGGAAATATATTCATAGTTATAATTGATGGTTCCTTTCTTAATTAATTACTTTGAAACATACTTTGATTATTAGTTTAAATAAACTGGTCCTAAATCAAAAGAAATTCCATATCATTCAAGCTTCATTTAATCGTTAACAGTGTAGACTAACTAACTGTAACGATAAATTTTATAGTTTCATCCAGCAGTGAAAACTGTGTTCACTACCAGTGAAGAATAATTGTAGCTAACTATCAAACGATAAATATGTTCTTAGTAAACATCTTGTATCAAAATGTTATTCTACAGAAAAAAAATTAAGTAGTTTTAAAATTATTTCAAATATGTAAATTACTTACTCTAAAAATTAAGATAAGTATAGGCATAAAAGATTATTTTAAAAACAATTCGGCTCGATTAATTTTTAAGAAGGGTTAGTTTTAGAAGAAACCCAAAAGGGAAGGGGGGAGTTGAGAAACCACTTCATTTGGTTACCTACTTCCCCCAAATACCTTCTCAGTAACCGCACCCTCGGACATAAAGGATTGAAAACGAACGCACGCATCAAGTTTCTATTCCAAATTGAATTATATACTTTCTTGAACAAATCAACAAAGCACTCCGACCGAACCGCGTTCGGATTGCTCGATATGTGATTGCCTCACAGCTCACGTGTCGCGCCGCCTCGTCATCATCGGTTGAAATAACCGCTTACTTAACCTCACCGCACACACTCACAACGCGCTGCGTTACTACATCAATGGTTACATTGTGCCAACACTTAACTGAATTTTTAATTTATAGCTCTGGACAGCCTTACTGGCGGGTGAGTGAGTGCGCTGTTGTCGTCATTAGTGTTTAGTATTTGCAATGTTTTGGTAATAAGTCACATGGCCATTTGTTTATGTAAAGGTACTTTACACAAGAAAATATTTTGCTGCAACCTCAAGTGCAACTAATGTTAAATGCTTGCAAGCTACACAATTCACAACACAATTCATGAAGTACGACGACAAAAGAGTGGAAACACATTCTTAAATGGAAACAAATCATTTTAGATGAAAGGTTGCCAAAACAAAAAGACCAGCTGATGCATTGCGCAAATATTTCCAGAAATTTTAATTGCGTAAGAAATCTCTCGGTGTAGTGTAAATGAGGTGAAACGTAAACAAAGTTTTGACAGTTCTACCAAAACATGTGTTTATTTAGCAGACATTTTGGGAGATTACAATTTTCGCCACCCGCCAGTAAGGCTGTCCAAAGTATTGTCCAAAGGTTGCAGCAAAATATTTTCTTGTGTAAAGTACCTTTACATAAACAAATGGCCATGTGACTTATTACCAAAACATTGCTGATATTAAACACTAATTACGACAACAGCGCACTCACTCACCCGCCAGTAAGACTGTCCAGAGCTATATCAACATTTAATTAAGACCGGGACGCAACACTCGCTGCGTCTAAACGGAATACGAGAGAAGGACGAGCGTGTGTTACAATGACAGACCGCGGCCGATTCATTTTGTCAGGATTTAGCCATAATTAAAGAAACATAACTTGAAACTCGAGGGAACCCTCGCGTCGTCTTAAAGAAATCGTGATTTGATTTCAGACTTGCGAAACAAACTGAGTTTTCATACCATTCACAAACTTTAAAGATTTAATTTTTTTTTAAATTGCAGTCTCAGTCCTGAGCAATTTCAGAATCCACAAGCCCTTCCAAAGAGTAAAAAACTTAATAATAAAGAGTTACGACGCGTGATTCAGCCAAAGCCGAATAAAAATCCTTGCAACAGATACAAAAAGGAACTGCCCAACACACTAAACCCTTCGCCACGACTGACATTGAATGACGCGGACAGCGCAGTGCGAACAATACCGTGAGGTCCGTAGTCTGCAAAGCTGCAAAGACAACCTTGTACTAATGACCAGCATTCTCTCGGCTGCATTAGGGGGGCCTGAGCCAAGGGCAGGCTAAGTGTAAAGGGACGTGTGTAGGTCGCGTGGACCGGAGGGTTGCCTGAGTTGTCGCACGGGGTTGTAAAACTCAAGGCCGAGGAGCGGGCGAATGGACCGGAATGGATATTCAGAGAGATAGAGGGTTTGAAGGGGAGGTAGGAGGAGGAAAGAATGGTCTAACCAAACCTAACCTAACTAAACATTACAGACCAACTGATATCCACTCAAACAATCACAATGATATTGGGAGTAGTTGTATGAAACTCAGATCTTTCCATCAGCCCAGCAATCCAACGCCTTCCCATACACCCCAGCGCCCCTTTCCCTTTCTCTCCGTGATCATCTCTCTAAGTAGTTCGAGCGCTCGGGCCAGCTGGCCTCAAGAGGTTCTGTGAGATTCGTAACCATTTACCAACAAGTAAGAATGACTTGCAGTCCGTCCCCTCATGAGGAGTTGCGATGTGAGTCTGTGTATAGTCCGAAACAAATAACGTGGCCCAGACCGTGCATAAACCATGTTCCTCCATTGACATTTGTCTCATGTACGGACTGGCCCTAGGCCAAGTCATTTGAATCGACCTCAAGTTGGGCATGAGGAAATAGAGGATTTGTATTGGCAATTGGCAATTGAGGAAGCAAAGAAGTCGGGGTTGGTCTTGCAATACCACATTCTAACTAGGCCTGTGCCTAAATACTGTGTTGAGTGAGATCAGGGGAGCCATACGAATACTAGTTTCAATTTAATTGCCCGAGTAGCGACTTACACATCACGATGTGTATCTCAGTAACAAATAAGCAGCTAGGGCAACGAGATTTATAAGCTTTTGATTCAAAAGAGATAAGGTATAAGGTACACATCGTTGTTGTGAAGAAGTTGTAATGTTCGATATGCACTATTGGGTAGATTTGTCTTATTAGATTCACTGATGACCGATAAAGCTCGAACAACTTTTATCGGCTAGTAGCCATTACGGTGATTGTACACAAATTATCAACTGTTGTAACTTTAAGCTGCTCAATTTTTGCCGCAAATATAGGGAATACGATGTTAAAAGAACTGTCTTTCACGTCGTATTTCGCATACGACTAAACTCCACAAATATAATTAAAGTATAACCCCAAGATTTAAAAAATGATGGATTTGCCGAAGACGGCCTTGGAGTGGTATACTACCAACCGGCTGCTGCGAGAACCACTGGCAGTGGAGTCAGTTGGCCACGCTGTCTGTGTCATTACTGGACATAAACCACAGCCCAACTTGAGGCCTCAATCATGACGTTACGGCCGCAGTAAACCAGTTCCTCGGACCTCCCCTCTGGTCACTGGTCAGTCATTCGAGGGGCCCCTTATCACTACGGCTCAGTTACGGCGCCCAACTGGTCCTCCTAGCTCAGTTCCGCTACCCCACTCACCATGTGCCTATCTTGAATGAGCCGAGGAAAATCATATACGACTGCTGGTAGCGAATTAAAACTATAATACCTATATAAGAATCATCCCGATTATACTGTGACATGACACCGATGGCCCCTACGGGATTAGGCGTTCTCGCCGCTCCATAATCCGTTTCTACGAGGTACAGTCAAAAAGTTCCCGGAATGAATTTTTGTAGACATACAGCGCGATCGTCAGCAGTGGCATAGCTGACTTGCCGTAGTGCAGTATTGGAAAGGGCTTTTCGTGTACCTGCAAGACGACGTTGTCGGATTTTTGAATATGGCATTTCATGAACAGCGCACTAGGTGATGCTGATAAAGAAAGTATTGGGGGAATTCTTCATCGCCTCTTCTCCATAATAAGCTTGAATTTAAAACTCAAGAGTCTCACTGAGTGATTTTTAAAGTAAAACAAGAACAATGTCCGTGTGCTGTTCATGAAATGCCATTTTTCAAAAATCCGACAACGTAGACTTGCAGGTACACGAAAAGCCCTTTCCAATACTGCACTAGTGTCGCGAGCACGAAATACGGCGGGCGGCAAAAACTGGAAACACGCAAAATCTTCTGCTAAAAGTCAGCTGAAAAGAGCAAGTTAAATGTTTATATTGAGCTGTCAACATCTTGTTTGTGTTTTTCGTGGACTTTACACTATGCAAGTTTTTGATGCAATATTTCATTAAAAGTTTTCTTTGTCCGTCTGCAATCCAAAACAGCGTTGCCAACCGCAAGTGAGTCTTTCACCCGGAAATCCGAGCCCAAAACCTAAATTTTTTAATTGGCTACCAAATAGGCCTACATAAAAAAACTCTTATCGTATAAAATCTTTGAAAAAGATAGTTGTACATAATTTGCCTAAAACAAAAACAATTATGTTATCCTCTTATACGAACAATTTTTCAAGCTTGTATGTTTATATGCTTGCTTGGTTGCACAATTATTTCAGCCAATCCAAGTTCCACACGGGCCAATTAGGCCATTGATTATTGACATCGACATTGACATTGATTGTCGATGTGGATAATCAATGGTAAGGCCATGTTTACAACTAGTTTATGGACTTCTGCTTGTGTGTCGATTTGTAAACTACAGTAATATGTTATGTGTTTTGAAAACGTTACAAACACTTCATTTTTCTTGGAAAAATTAACAGTAGGCTAGTCCCGTACGGGACTCCACAAAATTACACGTCATCATAGTTTTGATAAAATCTTTTATTCCATTTGTAAAAGAGGATTTTAAAATATACAAAGCAATGAAAGATATATTTCTTAGCCAATTAATGCTAATTTTTAATGTTTATCAATGATTACTTCAAGAGTTATATTGAAGTTTTCTGGTTCCGGTAGGGACATTTGTAACGGTTCCGTACCGGACTTGTGTGAACGGAGGTTTCAAATCAAGTAACTTTTATGTTATAACATAATAGGGGTATTTTTATTTCATTAATACCAAATTAAGAAATTATTAGTAAGTAATTTCTGTTAAAGTTTTATTCAATATACTCATGTACAAAAATTATATTCTTAAAAGTAACTCGATTTAGGCTCAAAACTTGAGACAGATCAACGAATAGTTAGTTCATTTCTGAATATTTAGATTAGGGATAGATCATTTCTGAGTCACTGCTATTCTTCTTAGAACGAAAACACACTTGCAATGAGAGATGAACCCTTTTGCGCTCCCAGCATGACACCATTGACTATGGTAACACACTATTAATCGCCCTCCTTTCCCTGTCGGTACTGAAAGTACCGACCTTTTTTTAATCCTCCACGCTTCTCCGAGTGTTTCCAGATAAACTTACAGGAGTGATTTTGATTCACCTAAGTCTCGTCGAGGTACACCCAGTCGTTTAGTATATGTTCCTGCTTTAGCGAGTGCATTTTGCGCAAGAACCGCGCACGAGCGGCGACTACTCTCCATCAGAAATTTGCGTCCGTCGTTGGCTTTTTTGTACCTGAATCCTAGGGCACATAAAAACCGTCGAACGGAGCAGACACTACCAGTGTAGCCAATTAATTATCTCTAGCTTGAAGTTCCTTGCGGACATTTTGAGCAGTTTGTAAATCTCCCATGTCATAAAATCCCAAAACTGCCCCCCTCACTACGTCACAATCAGTCATTTAACAATGTGCGAATCGCTTCTCTTGGGACTCGGGAGTATAGTTTTCTAGGAGGTACACTACTTTCTCTTTTTACTTCTCGGGCACACCTTTGAACAGGCCGGAGACTAATTCCACACATTTTTGATGTCAGTTCTTAGCTTTTATTGAAGTCAATCGCTTCACGATTATTTTCGTCGGCTGAACTTTTTTGCAAAACTAAGAACGTTTTCAACCACATTTTTGATTTGTTACTTAAGGTCACTTTGGAAAATGCCCTGTAACCGTCGTTCCTTGGGCGGCTCAAACTGGATTTTTCCTGACTCCATGATGAAAACAAAACAAACCCGGCAAAATAAGAGAGAATGCAAAAAAATAGGCTTAATGTTCACAGATTACACACTGATTAAACAAAAACCGTTAGATGTTAAAATTGACTGAATATGTAAATTAAGTGTTATCACCAAAAAATATAATATGATTTCGTAATTCGATGAATTATCTTATGAAATCTCCGAAAACAATCAAAAACAAAACAAAAGATTACGTATCGTTACATTTTTATTTTTGTCTACAGCTGACAGTTATTATTGATTCTTGCTAGTCTGAATCTTGCAGGAAATTAGAAGAATCTTGCATAGGAGCTTGCAGCAAAACTTTAATATGTAAACGTGTGTTTGTAAACTTACAATCATATGACTAATTGACAACCAAAATACCGCTGCTTTCGCCAGCAGCGCCCTCACTCACCCGCCGTATTTCGTGCTCGCGACACTACGGCAAATCAGCTATGCCACCACTACCGATATGCCCTCCCAAGGAGTCGTACCAACTACTGCAAGACAAATTTACCACTGGCGATCGCGCTATATGTCTACAAAAATTCATTCCGGGAACTTTTTGACTGTACCTCGTATTGTGTTGGCGAAGGGTCGCCTAATCCGGTAGGGGCCATCGGTGTCATGCCAGAGTATAGGTACCATCCCTCATGAGGGTAGTAAAACAAAGTAGAATAAGTACCGTACACATGTTTACATCACACTACAGGACGAACCATGTGTTTTCTGTGTCTTACTCTTGGCTGAAAAGTTACTCTTTGCCGATTATTGCACGATAAGTTTACCGTGCACTAGGAAACGGAAATAACGGAAGCAAACAATCAAAACAATCAGCTCATTGCAGCAAACCGACGTTTAATGCATGTCTTTAGGTTGCTTCAGAGGAATGCAGTGGCAGCACTGGTAGCAGTAGTAAATGTTTTTTTAGTTTAAATAGGTTAGGTTTGAAAAATTGAGAAACGTAGTGGTTTATTCACGGAATGAGTTATGATTAAGAAATATGTTTTTTCTGAGTAGTTTTATGTATCGTACGTCACAAGCCCGATAAGTTTTACTGAATTCGCATTAAAATCCCGCACTCGCCTCTGGCTCACGCAGGAACTACCACGCCGGTCCAGATAAAACAGTACTTACCGGTCTAGTTCCGTAATATACTACTACCGACAAAAACCGACTACTTCACCACCTGCATTGAATTCATACAGTTTGGTATCCCCTTAAGGTCGTCGGTATCTGATTTATAGTTCTCTGATCTCGTTCATGGGAAGTTCGGTTGGTGAGGTGTGTCCAAGAAAAATGGGACAGAGTTTTGGACTACAATGTGGGTCAAATGAAGTGGCTCACGTCGTACGAAAGCACAATGCAAACATTAACATGAGTCTTATGCGCGGACTGGGCCGTGTCGTTTGACTCGGATTGTACTGAACGTGAAAAGGTTGTCCTAAAAAGAGGGTCCTTGTCTGAAGAAATCTAGTGATCGGCCGAGCAGGAGGGCGAGGCATCCTAGTCAGTTCAGTAAACTCCCGCTTATCCAAACACCTCGGGTCTGAGACCTGTCCGGATGACGAGATTTCCGGTTAAACCAACGACGTTCACCAAAACAAGTTGAACTATGACTCTAATACATTTATATGATGTGTAAGCAAAAACTCTGATTAAGACACTTACTTAATGGTCACAAATCTTTCCCACAAGGATCATCGGTACAGTATTGTCGATTTCCTGTCGTTTACGCCCGGTTAACTCAATGTGTGGATAAAAATCGTCCGGTCAACACAATGTCACTTCTGAGTGTGGTCCGGTTAACCCGATGTCTGGTTAAAAGGTGTCCGGATATGAGAGTCTTCTGCATTCTCTTTCGAAATCGGAAAAGCCCATCACTCATATTCGCCTTAAAATAACCCTTACTGGTGGTCGACGTCTAATATGGTAATTATATGGTAATATGGCAAAGCTGCTGGTGAGCCAATCATTTACATACTGAAGGGTTAGTGGGTTAAGTGATCCAAGTTTACATCCTCTATGAGAAACAGGGAGGCGAAAGATAAGTTGGAGGTTATAATTGTTTCTTGAAGATTGAAGAGGAACGCTGAATCCCAAGTCCCAACAAACCGAAGGCAAGCCTTACAAACCATACCGTGCAAATAAACCCATTTGCTCGTATGTAATAACCACTGATTATAAAGAAAAATAAATCGTCTAAGCGATGATAAGCCAACAAACGCGATCATATGTTACAAAAATTAGCACATTCTGGTAGAGAATATTGGTATTAACGAAATTTAAAATGCGTTTCTTATCCTCTCTGTTGCACTTCTAGTTTAGACGCTTTTAAAATAAAACCCTTAACCTTAACTTATTTACCCCCGTAGAAGCAGAAATATCCCGATTAAGGCATACAAATCTTAAGCGTTAAATAACACTACAGGCGCAATCTATAGTGACGAGACTCGAACTAATTTCGCCAGCGCTCCTGGCTTCAAAACATCAATAAGCACGAGAAGCATCCTTTTAGTTATAAAGTCAAAGGTATTAACGCAAAAAGGAGATACAAACACTGACCGGGGCCTCGAATTTCACCGACCTAACACACCCACAATTTTGTACCGATTCGAACCCGACAGCCGGTCGGTGGTTTCGACGCGACCAATCTCCCGTCTTTTGGCTCGTTAAACCCAAACGGCCCTCAAAAGCAGTACGAGTCTTGCTCGCGGTTAAGCCCGGTATAAATTACTCCGGAGCGGCTGTAATTCAAGCACTCGGTTAAGCGGCGACGTCGCGACCGCGTTTGATGTTCGCTCGCTCCCTCGCCGCTCCGACTCGCTTTGATTTACGTAATTATCCCCCTAACCGCCCAACTGCTCCGCTAATAAGGCGGATTTATAGTTGTTTCTATGAGGGGAGATTTTTTGGATGGATTGACCTCCTTTCATCGCTAACATGGTTTTCATATTTCGTTACCGGTAACGGTTGACAACGGGTTTTGGATACTGATAATGATGAAAATACTAAAAATACAGAAAATCGTAGTTTAAAATCATCTTTACTTTATTCGTACAACGTGTGTTGGGTTTATTATTCACTTTTTTAAGTTTAGTTTCAAATACTTCTTTTGTTGGCATGTTAAAAAATACCTGTTAAATTTAAAACGAGAACCATGAATACTTCCAACACAACACGTTCCATGCTTCCACTTTCTTTTGAAAATACAATATATTTTTATAAATTTTATATATATATTAATTTTTGGCAATATATTGCAGATAATTTTTATTTGGAAAAATTTACACATTAAATGTTGCCTTAACTTTCCTTTCCATTCCTTGATTTAAAAATTATTTTTTTTGGAAGGGGTTAAAGGGTTTATTTATTATTATATCCTCACACCATAAAATTTGTAATTCAATTTACATTAAATTAAATTTGCATTATAATACAAATCACCAATTCTGTGGGTTCCCAATCCATTTAACGATTTCCCAAATTAATATCAAATTTAAAACAGGCATTCTAATACAGGCCAACTAATTATTGCACCTAATAAAAAAATACTAATAGAGCTGAATTAATTTAAGGAAAATTGGTCCGCATTAAACGACTTGTTCAGAAAACAGAAGCAATGCTAATTTAATTGCGTCCCTTCGGCGGAACAAAAGGAGTTCTCACCCTTATTTACATACTGTACAATGTGAGCGGACCGGGTGCTGAGCGCTACAGCAACTAACGTTATTGGACTCCGGTCTTAGGCCCTTTATTGGCTTTCGTACGGAAAGTTTGTGTCAAACGTATTTAAATGAATCGTCATTAAAGAACACGTTACAAAAGCTAATAGTTTGAAAGAAGTTGATTTAGAATTTTTTAACCAACGTGATTTCGGAAGTTAAGGATTTAGAACTGATAGTTTTCTGACGATGGCAATTTTATGGATTGCTGTATTATGCAAATATTGGATTAGTCTTTACTAACAGTCTCTACAGAAGCCTAAAAAATGGTTTTTACATAACTAATCAAAGAAGTATGTAGAAAAGCAAATATTACAGACTAGTATTCTGTAATCATGAAAAATTCTTAAATTTCTTTCATATTTGCCAGGCACTTCTGGTGTTTCAGGAAGTTCACTGATGTTTACAGTTTAAACCAATAATAATATTGTATTTTTTACAGTAATATAAAATCTTAAATTATTTAAACGTTTTATTAGTGTAGGAAAATCTATTAACATTATATCTACGAGTAAAATTAATTGTGTGATGCAAATTCATGAAAAACCCAAACGACTATTTTAAATTATCAAGCAATGAGATTTTGAAAGTCTCGGCATTATATATAACATGACGTAGGAAACGAATTAAACGATTTAGATTTGATAAAGCTTGTCCAATATTGTATACCTTTGGGTGGGGCATATCAACTTCACCGTGTGATATATAATTTACGGACAATTGCTGGGATTGAGTTTGTCTCTGGGAAGGGAATAAGGGAGGGGGATTTCGTTTCAAGGGATTAAACTTTTAAAATTAAAGATATATTTTTGGACGAAAATGTATATTTAGAAAAAGTGCTTCCAACAGTAACACTTTGAGATACAGTAATACATCAGCAAGAGAGAAACGTTACTTCAAACATTTATGGGTTTAGAATAAAACTAGGGGCCCCATGCGCAAATTGCGCATTTTTATATTATTTCTGTTTTGCGGGAAACTCGCCTACAGTAAAAAATAAATTGTATGGTAAACAAATTAACCTTTTTAATAAAAATTTAAAGACCTCACCTAAGTAAACAAAGGCTGACTGAACAAAACACACACAATTTTGATTTATCCCCCTTGCACTGTTTTTTATTTTGGTTGTCTTCTCGCGAAACAGTAAGGTAACAGAAGTTTTTCTAGGAAGCCCATGAGCAAATTGCTCATTTTAATATTTTCTCTAGTGTTCAATTAGTCTTTTTCTCTCAAGAGTTCTATGTTCTTGCCGAAGGTTACGCATATTTTCCTTAATGACATCGAGTCGTTTTTCTCTATGCCCTCTTCTACTTTATGTTTCAGGGTTCAGTTTGCAATATATTTATAATCTAACGATCATAGATCTTCACCATAAAAAATTATTTACCTGCCACAATTTGGCTAAAATTGTCAATGAAAGTGGTCCAAATTCATTTTTATAATCTGCATTGGATTTTGTTTACGTTAGCATTCAATCTTTTTTGTTTACAATGTGACTAGTTAGAAATTCGTCTCAAGGTAATCAGCTGTTAAAGTACAATCACCATTTTAAAACCGTTCTAACGCAAGTTGGTCAGCACAGGAGCGTTAAAAGCGCCCTCTTTAAATAAATTAAAGCCTTGGGGGTCGAAGCCGAAAAAGAAATGCCTATTTTAACTACCTGTCGCAGGTGCGCTACATTATAAGCTTTAAAATGACACCTCAATCGTAAAAATCGGTTTAGTAGGACGCCTGAAAAAGGGATCAAACAGAAAAAAACCTTATTGCATGTATTAAGTATATAGAATAGATAGTTTTGATTCATTTACAGCATTAACTTATAATATCTATATTTACTTAAATAAAACTTGATTCCGTAAAAAGGGTTCTGTAAGCACGACCTTTGACGATGAATAATTAATAGACATCCCATTCTTATGGCCCAGCTATAGCTAGTTTTGGGTCACTTTTAACCTGGTACGCATTTGATTAGGTCTGCTGGTCTGCTTCAGATTCAAAGTCAAGGGCATAATCTTTGACTATAGGCACAAAGTTCAAAAAAGCAATTTATCATAAAACGGTACGATTTTGAATTTTGAAATCTACAGGAGCCAAGGTTTTGTGGAAGTGTAAGCCCGTTTAGTTAAATATTAAAAGTGTTTACTGAAAATAAGTAACTAAACTAAAGTTATTCAAAACAGGGTTCTCTGCAGATTTTATACATTTAAATATTGGTGACAATATACACCTCAAAGGGTATTTCGCCATCACTTCTTTGGTTGAAGATTATCATAGCCTAAGCGAAGCTAAATAAATTCGACTGTATTTCGAGGAAAAGTGTTTAATATTTATCATCGGTACACACTAAATTAAAAAAAAACTCTTGAACCTCCCAATGAACATTTAAAACACCTCTATAGAACGATAAACTCAACTCAAATACAATCCTGACACAGCCCTGACCGGTGAACTATTACCAAGCGCCCCTACGATGAACCGGTGAGAGTATCGTTCTTATCTCCCAAAAACACTTTTAATACCCAAAAACTATCTAAAAATCCATCACAAACTCTTCTCTTGAATATTTCATTGCGAAATACCAACTTTCGCTATCCTTGGTAAGAAATTAAAAGCAGAACTTAATTGTTTACTTTCTTTGACTTCAGTAAATGAAATCGTTTCAGTGAACTTAAAATGAATAAGATCAAGGAATTTGGGGACTGTAGTATTTGTCATTGTTCTGTCTGGGACATAAAGCTACACCTTGGATTTGAACTGCTGTGGTATACGATATTTTAAGGTTACATTGATTTTCGTGAATGCAATCCAATAAGAGAGAACGATTTATTAACTCTCTTATTAAGTTTAGTATAATTTTAGTACATCCAAATTAGTGGCTTTAATATTAAGTAAAAACTTTCCTTTTTATTTCCGATTCGGGAATCCCACTCGGACGGTAGCCAAAGATTTTTAACGTTCAATAAGTGAATCGCACATACAAAATCCGTGGGTTTTCCTCCTTGCCACTAATCCATACCCGGAACCGGCTCAAATCCCCCCGAAACATGAAAAATCCCTGGAAAGGGAGGGATTAAATCCCGAACAACCTGTCTCTGTGGCCACAAACCGGTGTCACACCCAACGGAGAGGGAGGTCAATGACCCCTGCACAACACTCAACATTTGCTGCCAGCAAACTGACGGTAGATCCCCAGTACTGACGATCTGACTCATCGAAATTGTCAAGAGACATTCGAAAGTGAGCCAGTGCGAAAGGGGTCCTAAATCCCCCCACGACTGAGCCAGACGACAAATTTCATGACACAATAAATAAATAAATAGAAAAGTGGAATGATAAAAATTAACATAAAAGAATACGTGCGACTTTTTAATATTCTATAACATTTCCTACTAAAGTATAAGCAATAAAAATTACATATGAAAAGAGCTCGCATAGGCGTTAGAGCCTGCGCGTGAATTATTAAAGTAGATACAGTATGTTTTAAGAAGGGAAATTGGTCTGAAATTTTATGAGTATTAGAACTAGACACATCTATAATAAGCTGAGTCCTAACCAACCTCACTGCCAATGAAAATGAGCCGGGGAAGGTAAGCACACCGATCCCTCAAAACTAACTGCGCCTTAAGTTCGGACAGTCAGCGAAATGTCATGAAATGCAACAACCAGTCATTGGCTCGTAAGGGGATAAAACCTGATCTCACATCCCTGGGAGACCCCGCAAAATCCCCCAAAACGGGAATAAATCCCGCCAACCCCCGTCGACAAACCGGTGTCGCCCTAGCAGGAGGGAGGTCATTGACCCTGCACAACACACAACATTAGCTGCCAATTAACTGGCGGTAGATCCCCACTAACGATCCAACTACAAAGTTGGAAACTAAACGAGATCCGAGAATTCCTTCCCTGCCGGAAATACGGTTCGAAACATGCTGAAATGCTGTAGATTTGATCAAAAAAAGATTTACATGATTTTATGCAAAAAAAACCAATAATGCTGATTTTTAATAATCCCTAGTCCAAAAGGCAATTAGCTGAGATATTTTGGATGACATAAGTACAGCATAAAATAAATAGCACCATGTTATACTATCTATGAAAAATTGTGTCATACGAATGCATTGCACAATAAAAATAATTATTTCACTTAATTTCGAAATATACAATATTGTGCAATCATAGAAGTTCACCGTGTTTATGTAACCAACTTCCTCCACATCTACGGTTTATTAACTGACGTTTTATTCGACCGCACTATAATTTATTACTACAAAAAAGTTTACTATTAAGTTAATGTATTCTAAAACTACTGACTTCATCATGTTAATTTGAAAATATGATCACATGAATATAATGATTAAAGGGTAGAATACTTTCCAAAGTTAAAAATAAGTTTTATGATATTACAAATCTTTTGTAAATTACATAAGAGAACGGTTTTCAAATTGAATTTCTCTACCAAAAACATTTGAGATCCTTATTAGAAAACAATAAAACCCCAAAAGGGACGACTTCCTCTAAAAGCCTTTAGCGCTCAACTTCCGCTTTAGTTTAAGAAAAGCCTTTAATGAAATTAGCAAATTAACACAAAGAAGCTGTTAAGTCCTGACCGGCTTAATTCAATGGGCTTTGAGGAGCCTAGCGCAACATTGTCTTGGATTGGAAGGTGCTTACGCTTTTCCTAATTTAATCGAAAACTAACTAACTAGGAACTATATTAGATCCACTTTATTTATAAAAAAATATATTATAAAAAAGGGGGGATTAAAAACGTTTTAACTTGTCGCTATGGACCAATAATACTGAACATTAATGATCAAATAACTAAAGTAAGCTTTTTAACTCGTTTAAAATAAAAAAATCCTTAAAAGTCTCACTTTACCGGCAAAGGTTGTTGTCAATTATATAAAAGCTAATTAATTAAATAGTTATTATTAAATTATTAGTGGTTTCTTGACCCCTAAGACAAAATCAAAATGAAGAAAGAATTCAGTTTCGATACTGTTTAAGAAATGTGTTATGGTCCCAGTACACTATATTCAAAAATCATTAACTAGGCCTAATTATTGTTTTTTCAAATGACTTCGTTGAAGTAAGTTAAAAAAAGAAAATCCAGGGTGTTTTTTAACGCAACCCAAAACTTTATTTTATCAGTGAAGGATTATTTCCCCCCAAGATCCCCGGATTTGACCCCAGTATATTATTTTCTTTGGGGGTACATAAAAAGTAAGGTCTACGAAAACAATTCACAGGATATTCAGCACTTAAAAACAAACATAATAAATTCGATGCAAAAAATTCAAAGAGGTACATAGCAACAAGTCTCCGGGAATTTGAAGGATAGAGCATAACTTTATACAAATGCCAGTAACGGATTTGTTGGGCACATAATGTAAACTAAATGTGATAAAAATTAAATAATAGGCCTAGGTTGTATAAAATGTAAAGATCCATAAAACAATACTAGTTCCATATTTGTATGTACATTTTTCAATCTTAAAAATGGATTGCGTTAAAAAACACCCTGCAGGCCTATAAGAAATGAACCTTAAAGGTTTTTTTATTATTTAAAAACAATGCATTAACCTTCTTCAGCGACAAATCAGAGTCAAATATTTGAGTGGCAACGACATAAAGTTATTAGCCTAAGAGAGTGTAGTCTTTCCACTTGATAGAGAGTATACTAGGCCTAATATACCGAGCAAATAAACGAAAAATCCCACTTTATCCCATATTTCTATCCATCCCCAAAAATACTAACCATATAACTTTCAAGGGATTTTTCGTACATAATGAACCTGAAGAAAGTATAATCGAACAGTTGAACTATTAATAAATTGATACATCAACTTATATCAACATCGTCCTATTTTTTATATAAACAAATTATCCACTTACCATGTATTATGGTTTAACAACAAAAACAAAGTGTATAATAGAAAATTTTTGAAAATATATTTTTTAATAAATTTTAGTTATTAAAACGAATTTATTTGTTCTAAAATTTAATACGTTATAATTTTTTTTAGATGTACATGTTAAGGAGATATCATTTTTAAAGTTTATTTAGATTTTATAAATTACATTGAATTTTTGTTGTCAAAATGGTTGCGTAGAATTGAAACCGAGTTTTTAAGAATGGATGTCACTACTAGCATTTGGTCAATCGACTTTTGAATTTTAAACCTTTTTCTGAAAGATATATAGTCTTAATTTAGAGTCCCTCTGGGACCAAACAGAAGCCCAATCACTGACAAATTTTCTATTTTATATTTTGTTGAAAATTTACTTTCTAAAAGGAATTTCGCAAAACCCAAAGAAAAATATTCACTCACAATTTACTAGCCTATAAAGCATGGTGATCGAAAACTAATTTCTTGAGTAGGAAATATTTATAACCACAGGAGGAAAGCAAGAACAAAGATAACATACGACCTAATAGTATTGCACGCGAATATGTCACGTAGTAGTAATAGTACGCGTTAGTATACCGACATGCACAATAGTATTCTATTTTTGCCATAAAGAAAACCACATATATGCAAAGAAAATTCCCATTTTGTCCCACAATCCCACTTTTATACAAGCAGGCAAAGTGTATCATACTATCATACTTGGGATGAAAACCGCTTGAAGTAGGAAACCCGTAAGAAGGTTCTGTAAAAAGATTGTTTTTTCGTAAACATGAACCACAAAGAAACGGACCATCTACCTGACACCCGAGACTTGAGATTCAGTTGATATTGAGGTGCCGAACCACCTGTGTAGACCTAGAGCTCTCACAATACACACTTGATGTTCGCTGATTCAACAAGACACTTCTCGACTCTTATTTGTTACAATAGATATATCAAATTGCCAAACACTAGCGACTGTATTTATAACTTTAGTACCTGCTGGACCGAGGGACCGAGCCCTAATCGGTAGCCTATTGTTTTCCCCGTTTTACTCTATGCCTGATTCTTATCCTTTTGTGCTTTCATTAACAAAATATGATTGGACATCTCTAGCACATATTTACATTTTTATTCGATTGCCTAAATAGGCAATAAAAAAATTTCAAAAAATATGGCCCCCTGTTTAACTTTAGAAATTTTAAATCCACTTCTTTACATATATTATATATTTTTACTGGCGATATGATCTACTTAGAACATGTTTTTTCAACTATAAATTATTTATTTTCAGACTTGAAAGGAAATCTTCGGAGCCGTTTTCGAGGTAATTATTATGTTATCAAGCAAGCAATCCAAATTAATTCAAACAAGAAAACATTGATTACAGGATCGTGGAGGAAATATCCATTGAACATGTGAGTGCCTGGTGGACTGAGCCTTGCTCGGTGTTATTTCATGATTACCAGTTCATCCAATTACTATTAAGTATTTCAATGTGATAAAATTGATAAATAGAGACAGTTTCCGTTGCTCTATGAAGTTTTCATCCCACACGCTGTATCTTCCCTTGATGGCCGTAGATTACAAACAGCAAATATGATTACTTCATTTGTTTACACTTTCCTTATTTATTTCGTTGCTAACATGGTAACTCATAAGGCCAATATGGAAATGTTACATCTTTAAAATTTATTTTATTACATTAGATTTTCTCTGGCCAAGTAGTCTGCATAGAACAAGTTTTATAGTAATAAATTACTTATTTACAGACTTTGAAGGAAATCCTAGGCGCTGTTTTTGAGATGATTGTGCAAGTAAGCGAGCACGCACGCAAGATAACATTGCTCATAAGAGTATAGGATATTTCATATTTAATTTGGAGTAAATTTATTACACACTAGCAGTTGCCCGTGGCTTCGCTCACGATAGACAGCTTGAAACAGCTGATCTTGCCACTGCTCTTAGAACTGTCAAATTAGTACCCACAGCTAATCACAGCACATTTCTGTGTTTGAATGTTTACATCTTTATAAAATGTAAACACTGAAACTGAGGACGTTCACGGGGCGTAGTCCTAGGGGATTTTAAGGAAGTGAATAGGCCTATGTGTTTCCCAAGTTCAAGATATACCCCTGTGTGAAATCGTCATTACCCCAGCCCCAATCGATATACCCCAGTCGTTTCAATCATTTTTCGCGTTCACTTGCCACATATGAACATATATACAGAAACAACCTCTTCTTTATAATAGTCAAGATGTGGCATCTAGGATTGAAAACTAGAAACGACGCAAAAACCCCCTTAAATCCAGCATCACTAGTTTACGACTCCAAAAAACTCAGCCGGAAAACTATAGGCCGATTCAAATAACAAGGCCCGGTCCGTCCGTAAGACTAATTTTAAATTTAGCATCGTTCTTATGGACAGCGTGGGCCTTGTTATTCGATTCGAACTACACCGAGAACCCGGAGCACAGTACCAGTAGCCCCGGCGAAACGGCGAAACCAACAGGCGTTACAATATAACGAGACACGGACGTCGCCGAATTAACGATCGACCAGCGAGCGCGTTAATGACTGCCCCCCCCCCCCGGCAGTAGGGGGAGGGGAGGGGGACTCTGCCCCCCAACAGAGGCCCCGGGACGCGCCTCCGCCGCCGGCAACGCGGAGTGTAGAGGTGTAGAGGAGTTGCGACACACCGGGCGCGCGGCATACCGCAGCGACCGGTTCGTCGAAAGCGAAATTCAATTCGCTAAAGAGGCGAGAGCGAATCGATAGCTCCGTTTGTTTTGAAAGTCAGGAGCAGGGTGAGTTTACATGACGATGGTCAAAATAATGAAAATGTGGGTAGATTCATTGCTATTGGACAAAACATTTAATTTGTTTTATTTAAAAAAAAAAATTGTATTATTGTAGTACAAAAAACACGAGCTAGGATTAATTTACGTTACATTAGTTGGTCTTTCTTGACAGTGAATTTTTCCCGTAGCGGTGCGAGTTTGGACAGATTGTATACTGCGACACCTAATAAACTACTAGAATCTGTTTCGCATGAAGAGTATTTGCATATACTCTTCATGTATATTTCAAATCACAATTGCGTGCCGATTGTCACTCTTTTAACCGTTTCTGCCAATACTGCGGCTTATATTCGGAGGCGGGGGGGGGGGGGATTACTAAAAGTTGATAGTGACAAGATATTTAGGAAAAACTAAAAAATTGTACCTTTAGGCCCTTCCAGCCCGCCGGCTCAAGGGCTAAGGGCGGGGACTTTTGATGTTTTACTCCTAACTAGTTCAAACAAAGTTACAAAGTCAGAAATTGTGATCCATGCAATTCCCTCTATACCTTTTTTTGAGCATTCATTGCCTGGACTATAATGGGCGGTCTGGCCACGTGATGTGCCTCGACCTATACACCGCCGCCGTCGTGATAACAGTTTACGAACCAGTTGCACAACACACGGACCGGTTGCGGCCGCGCCACGAGTTCCCATACCGGCTGAGGACCGTTTTTACGTGTTCTTTCAATCCTTTGAAAGTTAAAATTATTCTGAAACCGTTTTAAGTGTTCTTATAATCCTTTGAAACTTGAATTCTCCCCAGGAACCGTTTTGATGTATATCGTACGTCCGATAGTTTCAAACTTATTTTTCTCAAGGAACATTCCCAGTTCTATAATGGCTCTGACCAATTTTAATCTTTTCACTTCTTCGTTCTTAACGGTTAGTTGGATCTGTATAGTTGAATATTTAGTCTTATGTTATATATACTTATTGAAACTTATTGCGATACGACGCTCCGTGCCATTTTCAGTCCCACGGTTCACTTGTGTGCTCCGATAAGTTCAGTCTTAAAAGAACTTTTAAAGACACAAGTGAACCGTGGGACCGAAAATGGCACGGAGCGTCGTATCGCAATAAGTTTCAATCTTCCTTGCCTTTGCTGTTCCATCGGTCCACCAGCCGGGGATCGCCGGATGTGGACGTAACATCAGCATCTCAACAATATATATAAAAGCTACGGATGCCGGGAGCGGGTCCGGCGCCGCAGTGACGACACGCCGCGGCGCGATACGGCAGCCTTGGCAACGCTTATCGCACACTTTCACACCGGACCTTGGCCCTATTCCGTCAGCCGCTACTGTGTGCAGGGGGCCACCTGTTACCACCAATTATCGCTCGGTCGGTGTGACATGCCGCATTTTGGCACAGACATACGCATGTCGTGGGCTAGTGGTTGGAAAAAATGTGCTAAGAAAATTACAGGGATTTACTGTGTGTTTGAATAAGCCCGCCCCAATCGGTAGCTTCTTAATTGTCTAAGGGTTTCAGAAGAGCTCTGGAGGAATGGGAGAATAAGTTGCAACGTCGACGGTTTTAAGGCCTACCATACACAGTCAGTTTGTCTTTAAAAGGGTTCTCTATCGCGTGGAAAGCTCACGAATGCGGGACTTGAGGCGATGCAATCCCCAGAGCAGCCTCCTTATGCCACTGATTTATGACACACTTCCAAATATAACTTGGCCACAAGGAATTTTAAAATAAAAAAGAGTAACCATAACTTGTTAAAATATAGACCGTACATAGATGCTTAACGTTCGGTATGTGAACTTCGGTATTTGAATATGTTCGGTTTGAACTTATTCAAAAACTTTTTTTTTCAACCTATAGTACCAGGATATTAAATGATTTTTGTGTTTGTATCTTTTTTATATTATTTGTTAAGTGAGTGAAAAGGTTTTTTTGTTCATCTATGGAGGCGAAGAAAGGACAGTTTATAAACATTGAGTGTCTACAGAACTCTTCCCCACTCACTGGCAATTTTGGCCTTGCGGGGTAATCCATTTATTTACTGTAATCATATGCTGTTCTTTGCAAAATGCATAATGGAAATAAAAATCTTGTATCTTGTATTTTCAATACGGCAGGAGGGGGTGACAGGGTGACAGATTCCCAAAAACATATCAGTAGTAGGCCTAAAGATAGTCTAGTACTGCTGTTTTCGGGGGAAGGCGGCCAAACGCTAATTCTCGGTCCCACAAGCACGTGAGCTCACTTTAGCAGCCCTACCTACGCCAAAACCAACGAAATTTGCTTGAAACACTCTTAAGCGTAAGTCTCGGCCACGGCCGAAATACACCGCTTGTTTTAGCTAAACGTGTTCGTTTTTTTCATAGGCCTATTGTAATAAGTGTGAAACTGCATCGATAAATTATAGGAAGAATATCGTTTGTGCAGCACTGGGAATGTTCTCTAAATTTGAGCATCGCAAAGGTTTCATAGTCAAATCAGTGCGATTCATTTTACCAAGTCAGTTGATTGAGTCACTGTGTAGACTAAATAGACTAACCCATTGTAAAATGCGACAATTTAATTCAGAAATCTCCAATAGTTCGGGTCTTAGCCCACCCAGCTAGCTCGTGTAATTCTCTTTACGTTCTCCCGTAAAATAGTGCGTAATACTGGACCGAAACACGTTTAAATGCTCTTTCAAGCCGTGCAAAATTGTGTTTATAGTCAGGCTTCATAAACGTTAAGTTCGGAATGAAAATCGTTCCATCTACGCTTTTTGCAGCAGTCAGCGACCAGTTCTAAACATAGCTCGCCGCCACTAACCGCTGACACAGGGTGTAGGCTATTGAACTTGCGGTGTGAAGTGCGCGGTAGTTATATCTCCCGGTGCATTCCTGGTATGAGGAAATTCAGCAGGAATTCCTGTCACAAGTAAAGATCAAAATATGTTGAATGTTGAGTGTCATTTTAATGACAGGAGAGAATCAAGGACTCCTATAGGGAAGTACAGGGAGATCCAAACCTACCTTTTACTCAATTTCAATACGTACCATACCATGTAATGCAAGGTTGCCAATGCTGGCTGATAAATTGACGAGTTTACTAAATGAAATCGTCAGACTAGGCCTAGTAATTCTTTGGAGAATGTTTTGAGTCTACATAGAATAAGTAAACGGCTTGAGTGTTGGAAAGGATATACTCATGTGTATGACGCACCAAAAAACGTGGCCCAGGCCGCTCATAGTACCAATCTATTTTAGCATTAGGCTTACAAAGGGTCTGGGCCACGTGATCTGACTCCACCTTTAGCCGTGTTGTGTTACAGTCTGCCCTGCCCCCTGCATTTGTTCGTGGAGAATTTAAAAGCGGTAATACGCTCGGCACCTCTCGTACTACCTCGCTCTCACTCCTCTCCGAGCGCCCAGGCGACAATCCACTGTCGTTAATCGGCGGAGTAACAAAAAACTACCGTGAACGGCTCTGGGGGCTGTGTTACAAAAGGTATTCTTCCAGCTGCCACGGAGATGGTCACTTGCAGGCTGGTGGGCTGGCGGAACAACAAATGCAAAAAACTTCTCACCCTACTTTACCCTATTTTCTTTAAACTTTTGTTTAGGAAACATGTTTAAAAACTTGTACGACAATAAAATATGTTGCAATTTTCAAAAGAAGTTTATAAAACACAAATTTCCTTTGATCTTTCCGACACGGCTCGGGAAGCATGCAACCTGTCGTAAACACGATTTTTGGTTAAAAAACACGTTTGTAGTACTACAACATTTTTCAATAATTTTCATTACGTTATTCTTTTACATGTTGAAACCAATTAATTAAAAAGTTATAAAACAAGTTGCATTGTGTTAACGCAGCTTTAGGCTACGGCCTTTATAAAATTGCTGTAGCGAATTTCTGCTCTTCCAGTCTACAGAGAGCAAGTAAACGGCTTGAATGTTGAGACAGAATGATTCGGTGTAAGGGTCGCATCCAACATGGTGGCCCAGACCGCCGACAAGACTAACATCAATTTCATCATTACGTTCTGGGCCACGTCATCTGACTCCACCTATAGCGACCTTGCCCGGCTTGCCCCAGGTCCATTGTCTCAGTGTCGACGTCAGGGCGACTGGGGCTCGGCTGGGCGCGTCCACAACACACCTGCTTTTCTCCCAACACAACTTTGTATTCAGCGTCATCCCGAGCCATTAGAGTCCACTAATTCTCAAATAATATTAAAAGTTTATGTGCCGGCGAGAAGAAAGAATTTTTGTGTGGTAGGTTTGTAGAATTGTTTATGTTTAGGCTACAGAGCGTTAAAGAAAGGCGTTGATACAAGATACAAAGCATTTAAACTTGACTATAACTAAAGAGAACGAATTAGTTATCTCTCTTTATTTACCCAATGGCTCATGCTATAGAGCGTTAAAGAAAGGCGTTGATACAAGTTACAAAGCATTTAAACTGGACTATAACCAAAGAGAACGAATTAGTTATTTCTCTTAATTTAACCCAGCAATGGCTGATAAATGTGCAGAAATAAGCAATTTTTTAACCACCCCTCCGCATCTCATTTCTTCACCTTAGGCTACTTTAGTATACCTGTTGAGTTAGATTTTAATTAACTGGATATGAAGGATAATAACACCGCGTGCCGGTGGGCCTTTGCATAGAGGAAATAGCGGCAATTTATTGAGACGGTGCCTTATGAGCAGTTACCCAACTGGTAATTCCTTAACTCATCGCTACTACACATAAAATGAAAACAATTCAAGGAGTGGAATGTTTTATTTAATCTTCGACTATAATGTATAGTATACTGAAAAGTGTTGTAATTACGACTATTGACGAGGCCCGGGGAAAGTTAAATTATAGTTCAAAACGCCGTAAAAAATAAATCAAGAAATTCTTTAGTCAGCAAATTTTAAAATATACTGTAGAACTACTGCCTAACTTCAGAGGCAAATGGGCAGTCATCCAACAATAGTTTTGACACATTTTCAATGTAGGCTACACAAATATACTGGGCAAGAAGAATTATTTAACTTATTTTACTCAAAAACGCATTAAAAAACATTAAGTTTATAAAACTATTTACAATTCTTAGGTAAACAACCGGACAACCGGTAGGTCGATACTGTATTCAACATTCCTTTTCACCTATAAAATCCCTCACGACTCATACTAACCCTATATCGCCCATAAATTCGATTATTTTCCCATAACACCGACTTCGATTTTGTTTTAAAACGTCCCGTCTGACGAAACGTTCGACTAAATGGACGCCGGTCCACTTCAGATAATGGATTATGATAAAACGACAAGTGACAAGCTACGGCTGCGAGGCAGCGCGGCCAGCCTTCGTAGCCACAACTGGATGGACAACCTACATAGGACAAGTTGTGTAGAGATCTGGAATGTCACATATCAAGATGAATGTTTTTGTTCTAATCATTTTCTCACATACGTATGAGGTTTTACACAATTATTAAGCCGTCTGATTGAACAGTCTGAAATCTAACTATTTTTAATAAACTTATGGCATTAGCTGGCCATTATTTAGGATCTTGAGAAGCCCGGTGCAAGAAGCATCCAGGGCTCCCTTTATCTGTTACTATGATAAGAAGTGTTGCCGGTATCATTTTATTTTTCAAAGTCGTTTGCATTACCCGTTTCATAATAAATAAAAAAATCCAAAATCAATGAGAAAACTATTTGACCGTCCAAAACAATGTCTAAAAAGTCACATTGCTGCAATGAACTGATAAGGGGCCTAAATTATAAATAAAAGTAGTGGTAGTGAATTTACGGATAGTATAGGCTATTGGCCTTTTAACCTACAATGACACGAGCGTTTGGGGAGTTTAATTCCTTTACTCATTAAGATGAAATTGGCGATTGCGCTTGCAAGATGTACGGAAAAACCTACACAGTCCGACATTGTCAAAGCGACGCCGAATAAGTAGATCTAATCCGACAGAAGCGACAGGTTCATTATTGTTACTGATTATCAGGAGGAAATCAGGAGGTTTGCTATAGGTCAAGCCAGATCAAACGACGTTCCTCGACATTGTCAATAATTAAACCTATTGGCCTGTCTTGTCCTTTTGTTGCTTAGATGCTATCGTTATCGTGAATGATTTAATAGGTGGGGACTAAGAACTTTGCCTAATAGTTCAGGGAAATCGACTTCAAACAAATCCTGACCAAGCTGAAACTTTGCACGGATGATAAAAAAACATCCCTATAAAATGTGTTAAGTCCTCAGAAATTCCTACTGTGCGTGGGTGAGCTCACTAAAAGGTATTAATTCACGAATTAGTAAAAATAATATCACGAAGCAATCAATTTTTGGTTCCTATAATATATAGGCTATCATATTCCTCCGGTGGGTTCCGTGTTAAAAATAATATCAATGACCGAAAATAGTCATTTCAAGATGGCGGCTGAAGCATATAGAACGGATTTTCGGGAACATAAAATCAGGGAGGTTTTCTTAACACCCATGAGAAGTTTGCCAGGGGTGTTAGGTCAGGATTTGTTTGGTCGACTCACTTTTTTCTTCCTAAAACTTCGGCTTTGGCACGACTGCTACTAATTTTTGGCCTCTCTGGCCATGGCACGACTGCTCCAATCATTAGAGAGGATTAACGAGGATCAACTCGCTTAGTTCGAAATGGCACGACTGCTCCAACCGCCCGGACAGGTAGTCGACGCCAGGTAGCCAGACAACGGGAAAACGGGAATTATATTTTTCCCGCGGACCCTCTGCTATGCTGCTTATTGAACTTGATCTTGGGTGATTAACAAAATTAGGAAAGTTATTATACCTCTTGTGGAGCATTTTGGCGCTTGGCTGTTTACAATCAAAATCTGTTTAAACTGGACGTTTTTGTTTTGAAGAACATCAAATGGCATAATTACAGTGAATGAATTTCATTTTCTTTCGAATTAATGTTTTTTCTGATCCCCAAACCTAAAATTTCGGATTGAATATCCTTTTCAATCCGTGGGGTGTGCGAGTAGTGATTTTTTAAGTCGCCAAGTTTTTAAAAATACTCGAGGGTTCCGAGTTTTTTCGAGTCGAGTATTTTTGAAGAGTAGAAAATAATAGTTAGGCCGCCTATACTTAAACATAATCATCATAATATGTAAAAAATGATAATTAGGCTATTAAAAAAATAAGACAATTATATTTGAAAGTTATTCAATACTACAAAAGAGTTCCTGAGTTCATTATTAATTAAGTGTTCCTGAGTCAAAGGCAAGCCTTTTTAAAATTAAGTGACGATAACTCAAACCATAAATAAATATGGCTTCATAGCCTTACTGCTCAATTTTTGATTAAAAACTCAGCTTGATGAAGTACACACCCAGATACACTTGCACTTGTATACTTAATAGATTGAAAAATGAAATCAGTTTTATTCAGACTCGATTAGTAAAAATCTCAAACTGTAGCAAGAAATAAAGTGATCCAAGTATAAATTTATTAACATTAATAATAAAAAACCCAAAGTCAAGTATAACAACAAAATTTTTATGGTGGTGGTTAAAGATAGGGATAACTGGGTAAAATTCGATCGCGCGTACAGATTTTGGGTGAATGCAGGGAGCAACAACTCATGGAGGGTTTAGTTTTTGCTCATTGCGCCAATAAAACTCGTGACTTAATTTGTTTACAATTTGTTGTTATTCCGTAACCAACTTGATAACTTATAAAGCAATTGTTAGTTTATAGGAGGTATAAAAGTCAAGCAGAAGTGACGAGGAATTTAAATTCCCGATTTCCTTCGATGTACAGCAAATACCTGTCCGAGCGGTTGGAGCAGTAGTGCCATTTCGAACCAAGCGAGTTGACCCTAATTAATCCGCTCTAACGATCGGAGCAGTCGTGCCATGGACAGAGAGACCAAAAATTCGTAGGAGTCGTCCCGTTCCCAAAACGGCTGTGGACCAATACAGAAGCAGGTGCAATTGCTAAACCCAAACCACCTAGCCTAAGTTGTCCATGGCCTCAAAGAAGAAATAAAAATTATCACACTTAAACAAAAACTATCCCAATCCACATATATATCCAAGATTGTCAAAAGCCAATGTAGTACGAGTCAAATAACTTGGTCCAGTCCGCCCGTAAACCTAGTGTTAATCATCGAGTTTATGGACTTTCTGGGCCAAGTTATTTGACTCGACCAGTACACAGGTATCCGCGAGATGCCCCTACCCTCCTCTTCTGCAGCTGTATTTACGTTATTGTGCCCCCGGGCCCCTCGACGTCAGGGGCGCAGGGTAGGGCAGGTGACGAGTCGACGAGGAGAGGGATGTCTGCAGTCGGGCCAAGGGTGAATCCAGTGAGCCATTACACCCCTAAATCAAACGCTGCGTGATTATGGCAATAAAGTAATCCCTTACAGCCACGTGATTAGACCGGTCTATTAAAGTGAGGGGCGTAACTTTGGTTTGATTAAGACGCGAACTGACATAAGCATTTTGAATTGGAAGGAGGGGTGTTTTATGATCTTTATAGTGTACGCTGTATTTTTGAGCTCCACATTTTGTTCCTACTGTTTTCAACTTCATCCTAAAGTATATTTACTAAGGTAAATATACTTTGAATCAATTCATCCTAAAGCTTATGATTTAATACTTTAACAAAGGATCTTCCTCCGAAACTAAGAACTGGGCACACGGGACGTAGGCTAAAGTAGGCCTACAGCAAAGAACAAAATAAATATCATAGCAATTTCATTAACATAATAATAAATTTGATATTGTATATAGTTGGATTTTATTGGCCAAATTACATATTGTCAACCTACCAGTAGGCTACAGCACGTTGTTTTACCTAAAAGACAGAGAGGACGTGTTTTGGTTTACCGGAACATAACCACATCTACGCAATCTTAACAGTGGCTCGGCAAAATCCAGAAATTCATCTTTAAGCGATATAAGTGTATATTGCAGCGACTTAGGTTTTCGGTACAGCAAATTAAGTTGGCAGTGACCGAAAATGATAAAAAAAACACCATAAAAGCTCTCCTAAATCAGACCATTTACTTCACTAAGAAATTGCTGATTCCGACTCACCCTGCATTTTCAGCGACGGCCGTGGACATGTGCGTTCCAGCATCGAAAAAATCCTCCCCTTCTGGATCCAATGTTGCGAGGAAATCCAATCCGAACGGGACGAAACACAACACTGACAATACTCCAACTCCAACCCGTCAACACTGCACTGGTGCACAATTCTTACACTCGAAACTAAGTTATATCACAAACGGGACCCTATCACAGCCTTCACAAATGAGAATCAAACTTACAGGTTAGAATATTACACAGATCCACGTTAAGTACACGGAGTAAGTAAATCGAGTGTTGCTATCGGATTCGATTGGTCTAATCGCTTTTTTATCAGATTGAAAACTATTCGGTGCGCGAAGATGGTCAAGAACAGCGTCACTAGAACGAGAGGCGACACATGTGACTCGTCAAAACAAAATATTCCACAAAGTTCGTTCACACCGAAGTTATGACGTGTCCGCTACAAGGACACCAGCGGAAGTTTCACAGGACAACATTCTGTCGTCCCACACTGCACTGAATCCTCACTATACGTTTTTCACACGTTTTTGTCGCGTTTCGCCAGTTTCCATCGTCGCCGCACTACACCACTCGTCAACTACGGCGTATTTTAGCGCGCACCATTTTCCAACTGGACGAGGCGGCGGCGACGGCGGCAGACAGAAACGCCGCGTTCGGCCGCTAGGGGCAGCACCGGATTATCTCGTGGTGGCGCGTGAGGTACGGCTCGATGCCGACCGCAGGCCCCGTAACATTGGCATTGTTGGACGCTGGTTACTGTCAAAATCGCGCCGCAACCGTGCAGGGCGGCGAGTGGCTTTGTGTTGTGGAAGAGAAGAATTGGTTTTGTTTCCTGCTGTTACAAGTATCACTGAATTCTTCAACATAAATATCTAAAACCTTTCATAGAGTCAAAAAGCCGGAATGCAACGTTTTTATGAGAATAGAAGAAAACGTAAGCAAACGCAACAAACCTAAAATGTTATTCGAAAGGTTAAGTTATTAAGTATTTAGATATTTAGATATTAATTTAATCATAGTAAACAGTAAATGTACTGATACACGAACTATTCCAGTATATGGACTAATGCAATAAGTACAAGTTTTATAGACCGTACATTTCAACATTTTTATAATTTTTTTAAAGTACATATATGTTTGAGTTCATTATACAGGTCAGTATTAATTTATATTGATTTATAGTGAAGTAGTAAAGGCTACTTCACTATCTGCAGTAAATTTACCAATTATTACTTACAATCTGTAACTATATGTTTTTCTCTGAAACATGTTTCCTTTTTCTTGGTTTATAAATAAAAATGTTAAGAGGACTAAAATAAGTATAGGCTTAGCTTTAAAATTGAACTGTAGTTGTAATGAACATGTTTCAATAACAATTATCATAATTGTGATTGAAACATGTTCATTACAACTACAGTTAATAATCCAATATTATAAAATATTACTATCTAATATTACTAACTTACAATTTTGTAATCATCAGTAAATTATAGGGTCGATAAAATGCTGGTCTTAATAAACTCCGTAAAACATCAAATCTTAGACACTAAAAAGTTAACATGTACAATTTAGCAGTATTACTAGTACAAAATCAGATTTACTGTACGATCCTTAGTAAAAATACCAAAATGCAGAAAATTAACCGTTAAATATGAATATGCGATTTTTTAAGCTAAACGTATAAAATATTCCCCGTAATAATGTGTATTTTAACTAAAACACTGGTAAAGATATACAGTAATATGGAAAGGAACAGGATATTTCCAATAAAGTTCGCAATGTAGGCCTACTAAGAAATACAAATACAAGAGATTCATCCAAACCACCTGTTGCAAACATGTAAGGACGTATTTGTTGTGAAAGCCTTTCCCCCATAATAGGGGTTGCATAAAGCTCTCTTACACCCTTAAGAGGAATATAAAGTGCCTCACATGTTATTGTTGAGGTATTGAAGAGCCTGTCTTCAGTTAATTTTTATCGGATGTTATGAGAGTATACACATGTTATCTCAACTTTCATTGGTTCTCTTCTAGAACTACTTACATGTAGCTGGGACTGTGAGAACTAACTGTTTCAGTTACACGGTCACAAGTGAAACGCAAACGAAAACACAATGTGCAGAGATTATTTTGACATTTATCATGTTATTAATAACAAATATTACTGTTACAAAACTTGAGTAAAATGAAACAATTACTACATCACCGGTAGATTTCTATATTTAAAAAATCTCAAAAGTTTCTTTTTGTACCAACAAAACCCAACTACAATTAAGAGAAACACCACTTCTGCCTGCAGATCTAAGAGAATAAAATTGCTATTGGTAGCAGCAACAAATTAATTTCGGAAAGCGATTTCATAACTGTATCAACCAACAATAAATTATAAAACGTTTATATTGAATAAACCATTGCAGCGAAACATTTGACATTTTCCAGGCTTTTAGAAACAGCTTTGTCAAGGACAAGTTAGTTTCGGAAAGCGATTTCATAACTGTATCAACCAACAATAGATTATAAAACGTTTATATTGAATAAACCATTGCAGCGAAACATTTAACATTTTCCAGGCTTTTAGAAACAACTTCGTCAAGGATGTAGGCCAATCCGGGGAACTCTAAGTCCGAGGAAACTAAGTCAAAGGCAAAGCTTCCTAATATTATAATAACTTGACTTATTCAATATTCGGGAAATCCTTAACAAATAAAATTCTCCATGCAGCCTTTTTATTTTCATTTTTTAATTTTTATATGATAGCGGTCCTTGCTTTCGAACTTTGAAACTTTTAAAGCAAAATAATAACATTTTGAATTTTACATCAATATTCTGTGCTTAATGTAATTGTAATTCCTACATGTTTGCAAAACAACTCTGTAAATAATAATGATCAGAATCTATTTATTAGATTATGTAATCGAAACAAATTTATATGACATATTGGAAATACAACCACAACAAAGTTCAATAAAGCTGACTTGAGTGAGCTGACTTGAGCTGACTTGAATAAGCTAAAATATCAAAATTTCGATAATTGCATGCAGAAGAGCAGTATTTTAAACTAAAACTAAGACTAACTCCTAGCGATCTAGTAGTTGTAATTGTAATCAAAATAAAATGCCTTAATTTTCTTAAAGGTCATGTATGTCCTAATGTAGAATAATTTAAATATTATTAATATTAATATTGAGTAAATCTAGGTTTTTGTATTTTAGATCTTTATTTTGTTTAAATAATGTGTAATATCAACTTATTTTTAATTGGAAGGTGTTTAGTTTCATTGTTTTGTTTTACAGTGATAATTATTAAGATTATTTAGGGGTTTATTTGTTAATCATAAAAATATGGTTTAGAATTATAAGATGGTTTATTGTCTCCAGATTTCTTTAACATTTAATATTATGTATAGTGCTGTGTGAGGGCTCTTTGCGACACTCAACCTATGTGAAAAGACTTTTGTATTTGTTTTAACTGCTTTAATGTAACTGGGTTTTGTAACCTGTTTTAAAGCAAGGAAATAAAATAAAATAAAATGTCTATTAGGGCGAGCAAATCATGAATCATTACAAATATAATTATAAATTTAAAAACAATTACATTCTACAGTAAAATTCCATACGGTTTTAATAGCTTTCGGATTTAGGCGAAGGTGAAATAAATGCGAACTACTTAGTTTTACTTAGTTTAGAGGTTTCTTCTTCAGTCAAAACATATCAAACATAAAAAATAACTTGTTAGAAGCTACTTATATTATAGCAATTAACTGAAGAATAAAAAGGTAATATTGTCTTATGGACAAACCTTAAACAATACCTGTAGATAAAAAACTTACCACTACACTTTATTAACTTGGTACGCAAAGCCTATAGGACCTTCAGTTCTATCAATAAACAAGTTGTAAAGTTTAAACTATAGTAAATTACATAAATACAACCGATAAATTAATTATGAGTCACGAGTAAAGCAAGTAAGTACTTTGATAAACCCTTATTTAGCTCATTACACAACAAATGCAAATTCATAGTAGCGATTAACAGACTAACGAACTAAAAAGCAAACATTGAAAAGATAAGAATGAAGACCATTAAAACAGTCGAACCAATTGATGATCTAATTAGTTCGATACAATGAATAATTACTTGATAAAAACAACCAATTAAGCAAATTAATTTCATTACGAGTCAGCTCTGTAATAGCTGATTTGATGGAGCAATATAATTCATTTCAGTAAACCTTACGTTAATTGGTATACTTATCTAACCATAGTGTCGTCTAATTTAACTCGTGGAAGCAACAGTACTGGAAATGTATTGTAGTAAAATAATAATTAATTATATCCCTTCTTACTATTTGCTGTTCTACTGTATTATGTTTTGTTGTACTTCTGTATTATGCTCTATACATCTTATACTTCAAAACTGAATACTAAACGGATATCGCTCTTTTTAGCGAATTTCCCCTATAGGGAAGAAGCTATTACGTAGGTCTCATGGTAAGACCTAAGCCCGAGACCATGATAACTTTTCGTTTTGGGGACACCAAAAGCAGAAAACACCATTCGTTCGAATATTTAGATATATATATATATATATATATGTATATATATATATATGTATATATATATATATATATGTGTGTGTGTGTGTGTGTGTGTGTGTGTGTGTGTGTGTCTGTAAGCACGATAGCGGCCGTAAAAATGGTCCGATCTTAATGAAATTTGGTAGAGACATGTAAAGTGGTAATCCCTCGGACAAGTTCGTAAACCAGCCCTATCGGACCACCGGAAGGGGGGGTAAAGGGGGATAAACTCCCCCAAAAATGGGCTTTTTGAGTTTTTTACATACGAAAATCAAATTTATCTGAATTTTTGTTAGCACCATTGAATTCAGCTCAAAAAAACAAACAATTTAGTATTTTGAATCACCGCTCTATGTCCATTGGTTACCGAGATATTGAAAGTGGTAAACACAGTACGTTGTCCCAATGTTAACCTTATGGGAAATAAGTAAAATTCTATATCTCGCTTATTCCACAACATATCTTGATAAAACTTGGTAAATAGCTTCTTCTAGTTCAGATCTACTAAATATTGAATTAAAACCACAAGTTTTAATATACCTTTAGCAGCAAACCTGCATACTCATTCCCCATGTTATTCTTATGGAGCTTACCAAAACATGTCAAATCTCGCTATGTTGGATTGAAATCTGTTGTTTTGCATTTGAAATTCGCTGAGTATGCAGGTCTGTTGCAACGGAGGTATTTAAAGTATTTTTTTATAGCTGGCTAATTTTCTCAATTATTAAGGCGGCGTCCTTTATCACATTCATACTATAATTTCAAAATAAAATATTGTAGAAAGTAGAAATTTTTTAAATAAACTTATTGGGGTTGGGTATGAATGAAGAGCAGTTGAAAAAATAATTAATGTTTTATATATTTTTCTGATTTTTTAAACTCAATTAATGTCGGATTTGACGTTATGAACAAAAATAAAGGATAAAGTGACATTTTGTTTAAAATTACATTTACTACTTATCTACTTGGTCAGAAATCAATTGTAGGTAAAAAATTATGTCACTAAAGTATGTTAATTAAGCCTACCAATGTAAAATACTTATACTTGCATAGTTGAAGTTAAACTACACGAATAGGCTTTCACATCTATTACCTGAAACAAAGACAATGATGATTACAATACTGCACATTATGATTCAGATTGAATTAAGTAGAGGCTACTGTGCAAAATTACAGTGGTTGAATTAGCAACGTAAGGGACTTGAAAATGTGTCTTTGTTATACCTGGTAAATACATAGTGAATACGCTGCAATAATTCACTGTTGCACAATGTAATGTATATAACATGTATTAAAGGTACAATTTATGAAACCATTTGGTCGCCTTATTTAATTACACCCTAAAAATTAGGCCAAAATAAAAGTCACCTGTTTTAAAATTAAATCCCCATCACAAACCACGAGCGGTAGGACCAAAAGAAAGAAGCGGACCGTTGTTTCGGCCGACATTTCCGCGAGGGTGAAATGAATAATGTAGAAGCGGCTGATCCCGCGAAAACGACGGATAAGGGGAAACAAACCTCAGATCCGCGTGTTTATATGGTAATGGGGGCCAGGGATTAGGCCTACTGCTGGGTCTGCGATTATTTGACGGAAAAATATTACCCTTTTATCAGCGTCATTTACATGTCAAATATACAGGGTGTCCAACTTAACTGTGCCACCATTGGTATCTCAGAAACTATTGGATTTAGAGAAAACTTTAACTGGGGGACTTCACCTGATTTTTTAAGACATTTAAGAATGTGAATTCAGTTTTCTTCTAAATGGCCGCAATTTTCCAATATGGCGGACAACTTTGATTTTTCTTATGGAATACCCTATATTTTATGGTGTATTTGGATTCTCCGCTTAGTTGTAAGAACCTTTTACTCTTTGACATTTTTTCCTAAACCCTTATATATTGTTAAGGAAATATAAGCAGTTAAAGTATGATTTTTAACTTTAAAAGTCTCTAAATTTTAAAAAGTCTTGAAAAAGTTTTAACTTTTTAACTTTAAAAGTCCCCCATTTAAAGTTTTCTCTATATCCAATTGTTTCTGAGATACCAATGGTGGCACAATTAAGCTGGATGCCCTGTATAATTATATTATGCCCCCCGATTGAGTAGCGGGCGCGATTGTACATAGAACCGTTTGTTTATATGGTAATCCGACCTGACTGTATTGGGCCTGTTGTCCGGTCTGCGCTTGTTTGGCAGTACATATGTTGCCCACAACCAGAGCTATGCGTGTTTTGGTGACGCGAACAGAATTACTGGTCGGTCTGCGATTATTGGGGATAAAATGTTCATCACAGTTACGCTTTTATGAATGGCAGTGCGATCGGGTACGACTGTACGGTCTCCAATTGTTTGTCGACACAAGATCATCCACAATAGATTGAGTAGTTAAATAATACCGCTAGGCACAGATTAGTGACTGCAATATTTTGGCGGGAAACATAGTAAAAAAAGGAAATTAGCGTTTTCAAGCGATAAATCTGCTTTTCGATCTGCGTTTGTTTTACAGACTTGAATTTTCGTCACGTATTTTTCTGGCAATGAAGCAATAAATCACTGATTACTCTTCCCTTATGGTCATGTGAGGGATTAATTAATTGTTAAACTGTTAATCCTACGAATTTATTTTAATTCTATAAATAGAGCAACCATCAGAATACTATAGTACTGTGCAAGATTATAAAAATAATATACAGTATTACGTTACCAGACAGGTAAGTACTTTTTTGACGGACGAGCATGATAGTTCCCGCGCGAGCCAGAGGTGGGTGCGGGATTTTCATGCGAGTATATGGTAAAACTTACCGGGCTTGTGACGTACGGTACTTTACATCATAATATACTACTCAGAAAAAAACTTTAATCATAACGTATTCCTTGCATAAGAATTGTTTCTTAATTCTTCAAACCAAACCTATGTATAATCAACACACACAAATTTGCTATACTATTACCAGTGCTGCCAATATATTCCTCTCAAGTAAACAATAAACATGCATTAAACGTCGGTTTGCTACAATCAAAGTTGTTCGCTATAACAAAAACAAAGTAAAAGTATCTTTTCAATCTAAGGTCAGATCAGTAAAACATGGAGTGCCACAGGGGTCTATCCTTGGCCCTTTATTGTATATTTGTTATGTAGGAAATCTTCCAAAATTGACCACTTGCAACCAATTGTACTTCTATGCAGATGATGCTACTCTTAAAGTTTCAGGTTCCTCGGAAAAGGAATTAGAATCAGCATCCAAAATTGATTTGACTCTACTGAAACAATATTTTAATGATAGGCAACTTCTGCTAAATCCCGATAAAACCAATTTCATTACATTCATGACACGTCAAACAAAAACACCCATCAATCCTACAATTGAAATTTGTGGGGAGGTAATAAATGAAGTTGACCGTATTAAATTTTTAGGGTTAGAAATAGATAAAAACCTATCGTGGAATTTGCATGCTGAAAAAGTTATTTCAAAAATATCGTCTGGAATTTTTGCCTTAACGCGATTAAAAAAGTTTTTAGATACTGATACATTAAAAACAGTCTATTTCTCATATATCCATTCAATAATTTCATTTGGAATCTCACTCTATGGGGCCACAACCGTTCGCAATTTAGATACCATTTTAAAATTGCAAAAAAAGCCATTAGAGTGATTTTAAATCTAAAACCGCAAACTTCAGTAAAAGAACACTTTGCATCCTTAAATATAATGACTGTATACGGAATGTATGTCTTCGAGACAATTCAGTCATTGCAATTTAAATCAAACAATTTAAAATTGGTAGGGGATTGCCATAATTATAACACAAGAAGTCGTGGAGAAATTTCTTTGGATTTTCATAGATTGGATTTATTTGAAAAGAAACCATCATATATAGGCTCGAAATTTTACAATAAATTTCCAAAAGATGTGCGGTCTGCAGTTGCAGGTGGTCAATCACTATTTAGGAAGAAATTAAAAGCTTTCCTCATTCAAAAGGCCCTTTATTCTCTGCGGGAACTTTGAATGCTCCTATGAGTTGATTAGTTGTTTAGTTGATAAGTTAGTTGTAAGACACTTGCGTTGTGCATACGAAGCTGTGGTACTAATTAACATTGACACCATTCATGTATATATGTATATGTATTATATGAATAAAGAAATATTGAATTGAATTGAAATGAATTGAATCAGCTGATTGTTTGTTTAACTCCGTAATTTCTGTTTCCATATACTTTAGGTTTCCGGTAAATTTACCGTGCCGTTATCAGCGAAGAGCAACTTCATGGTAACTTTCCAGCCAAGAGTAAGGCACTGAAAACGGATGTTTCTGTGTAGTATGATGTAAATGAAATATTACACTCCTTTCGGCCTGACCCATTGTGTTGATTTTCCGATTTAGGGAGTTAGGCATATCACTGACGTCACATAATTTAGCAAACGCGCGTTATTGCACGATCACTTCGTTATCAAACAAGCGCGGCGAATGAGCTGGTTTCCACCGGAAATATTATGTGATTTCCTTTTAGTGGAGATAAGGTGATGGATTTACGAAATTTAAGATGATAAGGATACGTCACCGTTGGGTTGAATTTAAGCGTATAATCAATTGAGTCTGCTGCTGGCATACTTGTCTAAGTTGAAAAAAGCCTCCGGTCCTGAACATGTCAGACTGAATCCTACATCGTCCTCCTCACTCTGACATTCGCTTCACTATACCCCAAGCAACATATGAACGCGTCTATACCTAGCCACCAACCACATTCATCTGCTGCTGGTGGTACACAACATCACATGCACCTCTCTTTGTCTGCAAGGATCTCTAGTCCTGTCTGTATCCTGGATCCTCCATCCATCTTCCCCACGATTCGCGCCACCGTTTTTCCCCGCCTCGCCGTTGCGGCTCGAGTTAGTTCTACTTTTTGCCTCCTCCCACCTTCCCGCCGGGCTGGGACGATGTTGTAGTTTAATAGCAAATTCTGTGTCGGTGTGTAACAAGAGACCCACAAGAGAATTAATAAAAACTTGAAGCTGGAGATACGTTAGAAATGGATAAACTGAGAAATGCCTCAAAAACATTTTTAAAGGGGTTCCGCGTAATTTTTATGCATGAAAGCCTATGTTCGCTTAAATATTCCTCAACCATATTTTCAGACTCGTTTACAGACCATTGCAGATATCAAAATTGTGCTCATGGTTAGATATTTGAGAGGAAACAAGTTTCTGTAAGTCTTTTAGCACGACACCATTTTTTGTGTTGCACGATTTTTAATGTCTTGGGACGACTGAACTGAAAGCCACAGAAGTTGTAGCGCTAAAGGAAAAGATAATTTTGTTAGAATCCCAACACCAACAAAAAGGAACATAGCGAATTGAAACGTAACGAGATATCTGTTAAAGAATATTTCCACATTATTGCACGCGTAATTACCAAAACTACCGTATACTTGTCGTAAACTTTTTTTAATCTTACTCAATGCAACGCTATCGAAGGTATAAGACATTATCCATCGCCATTGGAATCACAATTAAAAACCTGTTTCTTACAATGATAACGACTACACCGATGATCGCTCCGAAGTCACTTGACTCGCGCCTTCCTGCGCCTGCGCCGACGATGCTGCGCTGATCCGCCGATCCCGCGTCAGCATTCCTCTCAGCGCGTCAGCTTTCGCTGAACAACGGGCCGCTGATGTCAACCGGAAGGCTCAAGTTTGATGAAGATGTAAAACCAACAATAAACAGTTAGCTTACCAAAATGGTTTACGGTAAAGGTATTATTAAAATAAATAAATCGGTTTTAGCTTAAGGGTTTATAAAACATAAACATTTGGACAGGGTTGTTAATTTGCCTTACTCAATACACCTTGGTGCCGAACTGCATGCCTAGAAGCGAGTCCGATATAACAGGATTGATAGACCAGGGATTTTTAATTGGATGTATTTTCATCCTTCCTTTTACACAGCATTTAATATAATTAAAAGTAAACTTGCATGTTGCATTAATTATATGGCAGCATTCATTTAAGAACTTGGAGGTGAGCGAAAGAGACGTTTTTTGTGGGGAGAGTGTGTACAGGATCCTCTTTCGCGGATAAAAAGGGAGGTTTTAGGCGGTTCTGATATCTATTTGCTGACCTGTGAATGAAAAGTGATGTCAAGAAAATATCCCTTAGCCGTAGATAAAAAAGGGACACACTCCAAGCACCTCCCTCTAACATAAGATACTTTTGATCTGCCGATTTACCTGACAGTTCTTTTTAAATGTAAATTGGGTTTCATGGGTGAAGAAGGCAAAAGAAATATAAAAATATTTCACTAACTATTGTCACTAAGGCATATTCAACGTATTAGCTGAGTGTGACACTGCTTAAAAATTTTCGATTAACATTACACAACGCATGGTCGAGATAAACATGTAAAAACACGAATTTTATGATAGATTTGAAAAATGCACTTTTATAAGCTGTATATGTTAATTCACCAAAGCAATCGTTGAATCTGGACTATAGGTATTCAATTTAGGGAAAAACGTGTTTTTGTGTATATCAAAATTTGAAACTACGTCATTTTAAAGGTGCGCTCTCAACGTCTACAGCAGTAAGCGATAGCGGTCGCTCAGGGGATCTGCAGTGTTATCAGCGTAGGTGATCTCATATTATCCCTCTCTTAATTCCGGGGGTGAGATATTATCCTCACTCTGGAGAGGTTCCTTCTCCTTTGCGCGGTTATAAATCCTCTAAGCCTTTGGAGAACATGAAAATAAATATGAGAATATGGTTAGGGAGGAAAGAGTTTATTCTTATCAATCATACGATACATAGTTTCGTACACATAAATCTGATATGTAACGCGAATATAGTTTTCGTAACAATATAGGTCCACCGACTGAAAATTACTAGGTGATGGCGTAATCTTTTTCACTGGCTACAATGTATTATATAACAACGCTTTACATCAACGAACTTTTATTATCTCATTGCGTAAACTCCGCATCGACAATGTATCGTGCCATAATACTATTTTTTACTTAACTCATAGTAATGAATTGCATAGAGAGACGATCCCTGACATATCTCTTGCCTCTGAAGGGATTGCCCAGCGGATCTCCGACTGGCGTGTCAGCGAGGACTACTCCTCCAGCGACCATCAGGCGATCCTTTTCAAGGTCCTTCCCGAGGGCGCGCGCTTGCGCGCTGAACCTGCTCCTCTGGCTCGACGCTGGAACACCAGTCGTCTGAGCAAAGACACTTTTAAAGAAGTAATTAAGGACCAGAGCATTGTGAATTTCACAAGTGCCGAAGATCTGGCAGCATCGACGATGCGACTCATCGCGACCGCATGTGAGCAGTCGATGCCCGGAGTTTCCCGCCGCCACAGGAAGAAGCCGGTTTACTGGTGGACGCCTGAAATCGCGGAACTCCGGAGGAGATGCCTTGGTCTCCGACGAGCTGCGCAGCGAGCCAGGAACCGCCCTGATGCAAATGCCAGATCGGCTGAGCACAGAGCGTCCCGCCGAGAGCTCCGCGGTGCCATCAACCGGAGTAAAGTCAGGTGCTGGAAACAGCTGTGTCAGGATATCGACAACGACCCCTGGGGGACGGGCTACAAACTTGTAACCCAGAAGCTAGGGGCTCGCTCACCACCTGCGGTCATGGAACCACAAGCCATGGCCGCCGTCGTCGACACACTGTTTCCCAGCCACCCAGTTCGGCCAGTCAGGGAATTCGGAGAGGTAGGCGCCTTCCCAGCTTTCCGGGAAGAGGAACTCACCGCCGCCGTCCGATCCCTACGACCCAGAAGAGCGCCCGGTCCCGATGGCATTCCGGCGGAGGTGCTCAAGCTCGCTGCGGAGGTGAATCCAAGGCTTCTGCTCGACATGTTCAACGCGTGTCTGGCGGAAGGCGTTTTCTTTTCGTCGTGGAAGGTTGCCCGCCTTGTCCTTATCCCGAAGGCGAAGAGCACACCGGGGACCCCTTCTTCTTTCCGACCCCTGTGTATGCTCGATACGGCCGGGAAAGTGCTTGAGAAGCTCCTGCGCGTCAGGCTGACCGAGGCCATCGTCTCTGCGGGGGACTTGTCCCCGCAGCAGTACGGCTTCAGATCCGGTCGCTCTACCATCGACGCTATTCAGGAGGTAGTTGAGGCAGTGCGGAGGGCGGAGGACCACAACCACTGGTCGCGCCGCGTGGTCCTTCTTGTCACGCTCGACGTGAAGAACGCTTTTAACTCCGCCAGGTGGAGCGATATGCTGTGGGCGCTTGAGCATACGTTCCAAGTTCCCTCCTACCTCCTGCGTATGATAGAAGCGTATCTGTCAGACCGCGTTCTGTTGTACGACACGACCGAAGGTCAGCGGCGCATTCCCATCACTTCCGGGGCTGCGCAGGGGTCCATTCTCGGACCAGATCTCTGGAACGTGTCCTACGATAGCTTGCTGAGGCTAGACATGCCCGATGAGACCCGCCTCGTTGGCTATGCTGACGACGTCGCTGCCTTGATCGCTGCGAGGAACGTCGAGCAGGCAAAACTGAGGCTCAGCGTAGTAATGGCCAAGGTCAACGGGTGGATGCGAGATCACGGCTTGTCCCTGGCTACCAGTAAGACGGAGATCGTCGTCCTCACCAAAAAGAGGATAAACACCGTGTTCCCGGTGCAGATAGGTGACGTCACACTCGAGACTAAGCCTGCTGCAAAGTACCTGGGAGTCATGGTCGACAGCAGACTGTCTTTCGGCGAGCAGATCCAGCGCGCCGCCGACAAAGCCGCTAAGGGTGTCGCTGCCCTTGGTAGGCTTATGCCCAATGTCGGCGGTCCTCGTTCCTGCAAGCGCCGTCTGCTCATGACTGCCGTCCAGTCAGTCTTGCTGTACGGGGCGGAGGCATGGGCTCACGCACTCGAGAAGCGAGTCTTCCGAGACCGGCTTGCCCGAGTCCAGCGTCGAGGAGCTCTGCGGGTCGCTTCGGCCTACCGCACAGTCTCCGAGCCTGCTGTGATGGTGATCGCCGGAGTCATCCCCGTCCTCTTCCTCGCGAGGGAGAGGCAGGCGATTTACCGGAGGAGGCCTGAAGTGGGCCGGGAAACAGCTGCCAGGGAAGAGCGCGATCGCAGCTTCGACTCCTGGCAGCGCGACTGGGAAGCCGAGCCGAGGGGACGTTGGACCTTCCAGCTCATACCATCCGTCCGACCATGGGTGGAGCGGCAGCACGGCGAGGTCGATTACTACGTGACCCAGTTTCTTTCTGGACACGGGTACTTCCGAGCCTATCTGCACCGGATGGGCAAAGTCGCCAGCCCGGACTGTCTGTATTGCCCCGGCATCCCAGACACGTCCGAGCACACCTTTTTTCAGTGCGACCGTTGGCACGTCCGCCGAGCCTCGCTTTCATCTGAGATCGGCGTGGTCGTCAGCCCAAACAACATCGTCGGAGCTATGCTCCAGGGAGAGGGCAACTGGAACTGTGTCCAGCACTACGTCCAGGCCATTCTTCGGGCGAAAAAGGTCGACCTCGATCGGCCTTAATCCTCAGCATTTCCCCACGGAGGTTGCCCTAGCGGCGTAATATCAAAGGCCTAGCCCGAAGTAATGTGTGAAACAGTTCCAGGCTAGTGTCCTCGGTGCCGAGGGAGGTGGTTTAGTCGGTAGTTCACGGGACATCGAGCTCGTGGGAGTCCGACACTACTGAGGGGACAACGAGCCCCTCAGTGTGCGTAAACGCATTCCACCTCCTACCCAAAAAAAAAAAAAAAAAAAAAAAAAGTAATGAATTGCATGTTAAAAAATTATAATTCAGTAGTAAAAATTAGACCTAAGTTTTACCAGTCGTAAAGGTAAGCCCAATCCGACAAATTTGCAACAAAAGAATTCTAAAGCTTTACATAGCGAATAGGCGAAACATTACCTATTCAAAAAATGCGTACTTTTTATTTCTTTATAATCAAGCAATTAAATCAAGATGAATCCACGGTCCCCTATATCAAATTATCCATTCTCGTATACTATAAGTTGAAAGCCTGATCCAGTGACCCTATAAAATGGGAATTGAAAAAAGTAAATAAATGAACTGACGCGGATAAAACGAGAACATATAAGATTAAATAAAATTAGGCTTGATAAAAATGAAAATCAGAACACTGAATTGGCTAAAATAAAAGGGAGACCTCGAAGATGAGAAAGAGTAATAAAGAGGAGTGTTAAGAGGAGGGGGGGGGGGGGGGGGTAAAGAGGACCTCGGGCTGAGTGAGGTAATAAAACGGGCAATAAACTTAAGAGGTTCCGCGGAAAACGTTAAACGACAAGTTTTCGTGACCGAGTCTTCTATGTCGTCGCAGGCTTTCAGAGTAGAGAAACTCCACACTGACTCAGGAACAACAATAGAGCTATGCTTGGGTGAAAAAGCACAAGAGTAACACTGGTATTTAAATCAATGTAGATCAAGTCTACTGGTAACATTTTATGTATCACATTGAGTTAATGGTTATAGCACTGTATAAACCAAACTGTCCATGTTAAAAATATGGATTTGTTAACTCATTTAACAGAAAGACAAACTCACATCGCTTCAGTTGCGTTAAAACAAAAATATAACCAAAATGTGTACTGATAACTTAATTATATAGTGTACGTATGCAAGAGAGATGAAAATTAGAGAAAGTTAGAACATTAATTTCATATGGTGTATTGCTGTAGCATTTTGGATTTCTGTCCAGGTTTAGTTTTTACTGGATGACCCCAAGATGATATCACAAAAAGAACTTTTTTCTAGTTACCATGGGATGACCCATTTGGTCTGTTGTCGTTTCCTTTGCACGTTAATAGCCCAACAGCCAGCTGCCATTGGTTGTTGGGCTATTAATTAACAATCCTGTCTAGCCAAACTTAGTCAGTAACAAGGCTACAAGATCGCGCCACTATCATCACGATCATCACACTCGTCCTTCACTCATATTCAGGGTGACGTCCTCAATGAGGTACCTGTCTTATTAAAGTGATTAAGTGATTAAGTGATTAAGTTGTAACAATGTATACAGAACCCTCTTGGTTGTAATTTCCTCAGTTCTAAAAGTTCGTCGATTTTCCGCTAGATAGTGACTCATAACACTTAGAATTTTTTTAGATTTCGGAATCACTCGTGAGTTGGCAAACACAAAAAAACGCATTTTTGATAACTCTCGTGTGTTTTCGCCTACTTTCGCGGACAGGCCTGACGCTGTCGAAAAATAAGTAATAATTACACTCCCTTTACGCTTAAATGTTTCATCAATTCTACTACGGTATTTAAATAGTCGATAGAAAAACTCCAGTCGCTTCGGCGAGTGAAGCAGGTAACCTATTTATATGATATGAATAATTCAGGTCACGTGAGCAAGCGGGCCATGAGCTGCCTTTCCAAATATCTTTCATTTACAATGCTGATGGTCCCCAGAGTAACTCTGTATCAATTTATCTGTACCAGTGTTACATCCTTCTTGTATAACTGATGATGTGCACATCTTTGACGTCATTGAAAATGTGATGGTTACTCAGTGTATTGTTGATTATTTTATTGCAAATGTCTTCTATTTTCTATGCTGATAGCCCCTGTATCAATCTCTCTGTACTACTGTTACATCCTTCTTGTGTAACTGTTGCTGTACATCCTTGACGTCACTGGAAATGTGATGTTCACTCAGTGTATTTTTGATTATTTTATTACTTGCAAATGTCTTCCATGTCTGGAGTTGCTGATGTCCCAGTGTAACTCTGTGTCAATCCCTCTGTACCACGGTTACTTCATAATTGTATACTATTGATAAGGGGTCGTTATTTGGAGTCTCTCTGTGGTATTACTTACAGTCGCTGTATAATGCAGTATATACGGTTTAGGGATTCCGTTAACTAAAACTTTATCCTGAGGTTAGAAGGAATTAATTTTTAGCATGATTACGCAATTCGTATCTTAACAACCTTCCCTTTAGCTAGGTATATCATTTTCAGGTCCTTTGAATCTTCGAATGTATTAACTTACGCTAACATGTACTCGTATATGGCTCTTGCTTTTTGGGAAGTCACTTTTGCGTAAGACGAGGAAATTGTATTTGTTTTTAAGGGAATGAGTCGTAGCAATACCGCGATGGCCATTAATGAAGTCACTAGAGGTTTTTGCTTTAATTCAATCTTTCTTTAATGATGAACCCAATATGTTCAAAAATTTTAAACGACAAGGGCATTATTACAGCAATTGGCTGATTTACCTCTCATTTGTCGTCCCGATGATTAAATTGTTAGTCAGAGAATTTCCCCACAGCTGAAATCTGTATCTGTACCCAATAATACACAATCGATCAGGCAAATAATCCACAATTACGAGTTCTCTCGCTCCTGACAATGACCGATAGATTGTAGACCTGTAGACGAGCCTCCTTCTATCATCAACAAAGGGATATGGATCTAGCATACACAATGCGCATAAATAGTGATCAGACTGAGATAAGTTACTGCGCATAAATAGTGATCGGATTAGATAAGTAACTGTCCAAATTATTCGCCTGGGCTCGAAACCAGTGACGACGTCAACAGCTAGCCTCTGTATTCCGATGGCCATCTTTTACTCAGCAGCCGCGTTCCCGACGACATTAATAACTTATGTTTATGATCTACTCTGAGCCGATTTGTATCTGTAGGAACAGAGGATCTTCTGGCTGTCAAAGTGGATGAAGTGTAATTTTATCAGGGAAGGGAGGAACTCGTGATGATTTTCTAGCTGCAAAACGGCGTTGATGCAACCTAAGTTTGTCCTGGGAGGAAATCTATAATGTAAGCAGTTCATGAGAAATAAGTTGAAAAATTTAGTTTTTAATTAGGGAATTCTTGGTTTAAATTTTCCTATTGTTCGTTAAGTTAAATATCCCTCGGGAGCACTAAGAAAATATGATTATGTCAGTCAAGCTTTAATAAACGATGTCATGTTGTTTTTAATGGGCCATTTATTTAAGCCCACAATATCACCTTCCGCAATATTCATGAAGAATATTTTTAATGCAGGTCCCGATTGAAAATCTACCGGATTCAGGAAAAGTTTAGAAAAAAGCTAAAGCCGGTGTTCACTTTATCAGTACTCTAAGATCGACAATTGTGTTATCACAGTTTGTCTCGCGCTGATGCTCAGATGTCGTGCTGGCCGTGTCACGCCTACACAGTAAAACGTCACATAACGACTTAATGTCAATGCATGCGACAATCGCCACTAACGAACCAGAGGTGTTCCAGGTGATCGTGAGTATTTGTACAGTTTAGCGTGATCGATAACCTGTAATGAGCCAAATATTAAGAAACAGAATGTAAGTAAGGATGATGATGAGAACTGTAACTTAAATTAAAAGCGTGGTTATCCGAAGGAGATGTGGTGTCTGCCTGGTTGAATTTTTTAGAGGTAATTCTCCACATTCACCAAAAAGCAACAAGTTCACCGGGTAAATCACCCTGGGGACTTGCAGTAAATCACAGCCACATCTGCCTTGCCCGTTCTGGAGGTTGGGCTAGGGTGAAAGCTATTCTTTTTTACTTCACCTGCTTGTGAGGAGTTAAGCAGCATTTTTAACATTTTTGATTTGGTTAGCCACTATTGGATCAATTAATTAATTATATACAAAGGCCGAGCACATCATGGCATATACATTGTACATTTCATTATTTAGTAACGAAAAGGGAATTTTGCGACGTGTGCTGAACGAGATTTGTCATCGCGATGCGAAAATAACACTGAACTTGGTAACAACTATCTGATATTTCATATTATTGTGACTAAATACCACACGCAAGCTTAACGCAGTTTTACAGTTTGTTTTATAGTTTTAAAGCAAGATGGAAACATGAAAAGTGTTGTTTACGACAGGCAAAGTATCATTAAGTAATGTTTTGGTAAACAAAATTCAGCTGATCATAATTTCATTAGTTAGAAGGAAATTGAGAATTTTCGTAGATTTCAAATGTATAGAAATGGCTAATTTTGAAAAAAATTGTGATGAAGATGTATAAAGAAAAATAGACTACAAAAAATAGCTACTCGCCAACCTGGCGCCCTGCACATGAAAAGATGTGCGCTATAGCCATTGAGATATGTTTTATTACAGAACACAAATTGTAGAAAAATGTTTCAAAGGACCGAACACCATAGGAAATAATAAATTGTGCCCAACTATTTCAAATTTTTAGTCTCGTTGGGACAACGTCCCTCCTCCAATAATTAGAAGAGAAATATTTCCACCGATTAAATCATTCGCACCCACATGGACTGAGATGAAGCCACATCTGCCGGGGGGTTGTAGTGTTCAGCAGTCCCTCACCTGTTGGCTGTTGTGTGGAGGAGCCAGATGCTCTCCCACACTGAGACGTCACCTGCTGCCGCCCATCTCCTGCAATCCACCTCTTGTTGTATTTGTTTTCTTATTTTGCGATTAAAACTTCCAAAATCTCAGGGAAATTTAACACTTTGCAGAGAAAATCGTGGAAAACTTATACAGGATATCTGTCTTGCATGTTAGGCCTACACACCTCACGACCAAGAAATGATGGAGTCAATATTTTTTATGTGATTGGCAATAACATCAGCCTCAGCAGCGCAATGCCCTGATAAGAGAAAATTCTGCTGATAACAGACATGATGGCGAGTGATGAGGTGTCAGGAAGTGAGTTCCTTCACTCAGAACTTAGGTTTTAGAAACGTCGACTTTGTTGAATGGATAAAAGATAGCTTGTGAAGTGTTTGTGGATTATTCAGACGATTTGCAAGCCAGGAAATCACTCCCACAATATTGAAAGGATATTTATGATAATTCGTTTCGAATCCCATATTTTCTTAGATTTTCTTGAAACCAATTCCAATATTTTGAAATGTACGGAGGAATGTGAATGGGATTTTAATCAACTGAACGATGTAGTTTGCAATTTTTTCATAAACTGCTGATCTCAAATTTCTCCTTTCCCTAATAAAAATACACTTGTTATCCACGCTATCACAGCCAGAGGATCTTCTGTTTCTTCAGAAGCAAATCGGCTCAGAGTAGATCATAAACATAAGTTATTAATGTCGTCGGGTCCGCTGCTGCTGAATAAAAGATGGCCATCAGAATACAGAGGCAGCTCTTGACGCCGTCACTGGTCTACAGTCTAGGCGAATAATTTCGACAGTTACTTATTGTATCCGTTCACTATTTATGCGCAGTTACTTATCCCAGGCTGATCACTATTAATGTGCATTGGGATTTGTTTCTTTCTATGATGATCGAGGAGGATCGTCTATCGGTCAGTGTCGAAGACGTCACAATGAGAGGAGAAGTGTAAATGTGGTGATTATTCCAAGTCGAAAGCGTAAAAAATTGATTTATATCTGATTCCCGTATAATTAAGAGCTTCTTTGTAGAAGCCAACAGGTCAAAATACCTCCCAGTCGAATCCCGTGGTTTATAGAGGGATTTGTTGCCGTTGCAGAGAGAGAAAGACTCAAAACCGTATGAATGCAAAAAATGGCATTAAAGATCTAAATTAATAACACGCACCTGGGACCCTATTTCTGACATGGGTGAGTTGACGATTGAGTAAGTCACTCATTCCTAAAAATACTTGTTCCTAATTATAAAATTAATTCACAGATAAAAAAAATCCTATATCATTTAATGGATTCAGCCCCACAATATCTGTTTTTATCATTTGAATAGACATTTATTCATAAAAAAACATAATTTTAATATCATAGATATATATTGAGTATTTCACCAATCCAACCATTTTTACTAATCAGGCAATAGGCTGTTGAGTAAAAACGTGTGTGTTGACGTCTTCTTGGAAAGCCTTTCCAATTAGGTTATGTTTTCTTTTTGATACTAAATATTTAAAGGCGTTAGTATAGCCTTTGAACTATTTATAAAGTGCCTTACAACTAAATGGACCGATAAATATACCAGCATAGTTTAGTTAAAGCCACGAAAATGAGACAATTCTTTAAATTGGCCAATGTTTACGTTTGGCTTTTTAGTTTTACAGATGTAGCCTTCCGTCTGAAACGCTGACATCCCTCCCACGATGATGGTTTAAACCGATGCCACGATCAGCAGAGAGGTGTCTTGACGAGTGACTCACTACTAAATTCTCAACCGTTTCAAAAATAGGGCCCCTGGTCTCTGGTATAAACCTACAAATTTTGTAAAAGAAAGCTTAGACTAGCAGTAGTTATTGATTGTTAGTCAGAGTTTGTTGGTACAGAGATTTCTTAGTCAGAGTTTTTAATCATTTTTGAACAGTAGACCTAATGATTCAAATATACAATTTATTAAATTTCTACCTCATTCTAGGTCTTTGAAAGGCCACTGAATGATGAAAATTGTGTACAAAAAGGTGAAAAAGGTGTGAATGGGGAAAAAGACAGTCAAATTTTGTCCGGTATTTAACGCAAACTGTACAAACCAAGATGAATATACACACTGCAATAAATTTTACAAAGTGACGTCGCAATTGAAATTCAAAACGGCAATAAGTTCAATTGAATAAACAATTATCCGCCTGCCTCACTCGACAGGTGGTTCCCGCCAGATATTCGGCGGACCCAGTAAGTCACATTCTGACCGGTTCATTTCGCCATTCCCCTTCTCACCTTGGCATTTCCACATTAATTGCGGTTCATTCCGCTCTTTCCCCGTCTTGTCCCACCTGTCACCTGTTGCGTTAAATTCACTGAGACCGTTTCACGGTCAAGGTTATGCAGTACTCGTATCTCTTGCGACAGTAATCATTATAGCACCTGGTGGACCGAGTCTTGCTCGGTGTTATTTCATGTTTACCAGTTCATCCAGTTACTATAAAATATTTCAATGTCATAAAATTGATAAATAGAAAACTTTTTTATTGCTCCATGGACTCTTCAGCGCACTGGTTGTATTTTCCCTTGAGTTTAGCAACAAATGTCAATCTCATACGTTCTCATAAGTTCTTAAAATTAAGCGTAGAATCCAAATAAGCCATAGCTTGTTCCATAAGAAAAATCAAAGTTGCCTGCCATATTGGAAAATGGCGGCCATTTACAAGAAAATGGAATTCATATTTTTAAATATCTTAAAAAAGTAGGTGAAGTCCCCTATTTAAAGTTATCTCTAAATCCATTAGTTTCTGAGATACCAATGGTAGCACAGTTAAGTTGGACACCCCTTAATTTTAACATTGTTTAAATGGAGAAAAGTGGTCAGGCAATAAGAAAAAATTTAATTTCTCAGTAAATATTTATCCAATCTCAACAAATAAGGCATCATTGAAAACTACATAAAATGACCTTGCAATGTTTTGTTTAAATTAACGGTTTTCGTGAAATTTAGCATCAAATAATTTAAATGGCCGCCATTTTGAAACGGTTGGTGACATTTTGGTATACTTTTAAACAAAAATAGGCCTTAATAAGATAAACTTTTGTGCAAAATCTCAACGCTGTACCTCAAACCGTTTAGGAGTTATGAATTTGTTTGTAAAAAACACGTACAGAGAGACAGACGGAAAACTAGGCACCATAGACCCATGTGTGTATAGAGTAAAATGTGTTTGTCTTGACCCAAGGAATAATGCTATGTATGTTTGTTCATAGGGTTGCAAGACACCCTGTATTGTATAAAATATTATTCTAATAATTAATGTTGTAATTAGAATTACAAAAAAATTGTATGAGTCACACACACAACATGGCGTTTAAGCATTATAGCATTTTTATTTACAGAGAATAAGTGGTGAGTCCGTTATTTAACTTTTTAAACTAGGGTTTTTATTAAGTATGCCTGTTAGATATATTTTGAACTTTCGCAAATAATTAGTCTTGGGTATTTAGTTAGGATCGATTTGGTTAACATACATTAAATTATGAATCGAGCATGCTATTTAACATGTGTTTCCAACACGATTATTAGCAGTTGGCCGAAAGGATTTAGTTATTATAAGTTTTGGAGGCAAAGTAAGAAATTGATTGTTTAAGGCAACTAAAGAAAGTTTCATTCAAAATAGCTGCGTTAGTAAGTTCGCTGAGATAACACAAGGAACTTTAAAAAAATGATAGTCACCTTGTGTTATAAGAGGCAATGTGCATGTTTTGAATGTGGTTGCTCTTTACTTTTTTAATCGCATAGCCAGTTATTATCAATGGCGAGATACTGGAGTGGTAAGGTGATTCTTATATCTGGCCTCGGTTTTTTTCACATAAATCAATAAAAGACTGTTTCAAAGACGAATGTACCTATTCCCGAAACACATTACGATGGAGCTCGATTTTAAACACCAGAATAATATCAGATCTTCGTGATTTGTTTCGTTATGCCGAAGGGAACATGTAAGTGTAACGTGACTGCTACCTGCTACCTTAGATAAGTAATGTATCGCTTCTACTACTGAAATAATATTATGTCTGTATTACTTCTTTTACAGAAAAGTAGTAAAATTCACTCATTGACTGTAGAAGGTTATAATTATATCTACCACTGAAAAGTAATAAGTTCTTTCATCACAGAAAAGTAAAATATTGTTTCTTCCACAGAAAAAGTGATATATTACTTTTCCCCAGAGAAGCAACAGACTTCTCGCTTCAACAGATCAGTTTGTGTGAATTGTTATGTACTTGTACTATATGGTTTTATACTTTGTTTCGTTTGCGTTGCATTTTAAATTTGAGTGTAACAGAAAATTAAATCGTACCACGCAGTGCAAGAATAGCCAGGCGTAGTGATTGTGTTATGTTGGCCATTGTTTGGCCATTATAGGTTGTAACGGTCGTAAGTTAGATAGAATCATTCTCTTGAAAAGCCTTTCATATTCGTTTACTCTTTCAAAAACCAGTAAAAACGCCACTTTACATTGTACACAACCCAAGATCACCATAACTAATGAACCCCATACCAACAGATAAACTTTTTCAGCAAAGGAATGTCGGAGGAATGCTGGACAATTGAGTTCATGCATGGCAGATGATAATTGTAACTGACGGCGCGGCGCGGCATTGTGGCGTAGGTCGGGCCGGGTGATAGATAGGGTTAGATGTCCACCTTCTGGTTGATTTATTCCCCGCCAGGTGGCCCGTGCCTCCCCCTACTGTCCCTCATTGTAGATCTAGACCCCGGATGGTCTATTGTGTGCAGCGATTTATTTGTGATTGCCATTTTACCGAGCTTTAGGGATCTCAAAATGATTGTATCAGAAGTCAGTGTAAAATATTAATTGTTAGGCTCACACAAATTAAAATGGAACAATCACTTGTACAAGCCAAATGTAATACACCGAATATGATATGTGAATTACATGATTCCTTTCACTGAAGACCTATAGCAATGACTTATGACTTATGCAATTCTATCTTTTTCCCCTCATCCCATATTTCTCTTTACGTGGTTCCACGATGGTGCAAAAGGAAGAACAAATATAAGAAAAAGTATAAGAGCACATTTTATCATCGGCAATCTTATGTCAAAATTACCTTAAGGCAATCTGGTTGATCTCATAAGAGAATTTGGCCCACTTGACTGATACTTTATACAACTTTGTATATCCATTCTGTTTCGAGATATCACAGCATTCTGGGTGGAATGGTGCCAAATATAAACTTACAATGCGTACGAAATGAAAATACATTTGAAAGTCATAAAAATGCAAATCCTTTGAGTTAAACGATGATGAATGACTCACTCATTCATACGCATCGCCATGAAACCTCATAACGCGTCTCCGTTTACAAAACCAAAGCGAGCACTCGAAGAAAATGGACACTTAAAATATGATAATATATTATCGCAGTACCGGTAGTAACACACAATGGAAATATCTCTAGTGGTTATACAAGTGGAAAGTTACAGTTACAGCGGTGATGGCTGGCGACGAATTCATTACCGACGTTTGTGTAAGTGTCGCTGTGTTTTATGATAAGTAACTTTGGCCGTAAAGTTACGCACTTGGGGAATTGCAAATGGAGTATTTAAATTACGCAAAAAGGTGCGTAAGTGGATTCGCGTAACTGGTACGATAAATTTTCTTTTACACATAACCTAATATTATCTACAAGTGACGTAAAAATAAAGTTACAATTTGAAATATAATTTCTCGTCTGTTATTATAAGTGTTTTTGTTTTGCTACAAATACTTAACTTATTTTTGCAATTTAGTGATTAGATGTAATAAATCCTCATTGGCGCAAAATAATGCCTCTGTCTTAGCGAAATTTGTTGAAACGTAATGAATCGGTTACTATACAACGTGTTCGCGGCGGTCTCTTGCACACTAGGTGTTTGTCCTCGTAGTGTCATGCCCAAGTCTTAAAACAACATTAAACCGAATCCATCAAGTAATTACCAATCAAATGCAGATTATTTTCATGATTTGGATTGACACTATCATGATGAGATGACCAACGAAATCAATATTGTGTAAAAATAGAGGATTCCTCATTTCACTATTAAATAAGTGGTAAAAGGAGCACCTGCACAATGAATGGGAGTGTTACAAGCTCTTAATTGATTATGCAATCAGAGTTCAATCAAAATACGGCCACACCACAATCTGAGAAAACAATTACGCGTAATATAAAGACAATAGCTCCTGCAGAGCTTGCCACAAGCCCAAAAGGAGATTCTCACTGCTGGGGGAATACTCAATAGTGCAAGAAACCGTTTTTGCGATAAAGCAACAACATTTAGTTGTTTTAGCCCTAGTGTTAGTGGGCTTTAAAAAGTTGAAAAATATCGACAGTTCAACAGACGATAACAACAGCAGACAAAATGGGAGTTTCCACTTCTTGGCACATGCCAATACGGCTGGCCACGGGTAAAGAAGTTTTTGTAATTTATTAGCCAACTACAAAGTACCTTCAAATACAGTAAACGAACTGATAAAATAAAATCTGGCTGTCCAGATTAATTTGGATAGAAGCACAGTGTTTGGGATTTGAACTATTTAATTCTCTCCTGTATCAATATAAATTGCTACACCAGATTTCATGCAAACTGCACAGGGATGCCGTTACAATGCATTCCTGCGCACGTGTTGCGCGGCAAACTACTGACATTTACTACTTAATACGGGTGTAAAACTTTTATTACGAGACCGTTAGAGCAATATGGGTGATTGTAAAATGAATTTATTGTTATCGTAAAATAAAATAAACATGCTAATTGTAAGTTTTCATAATACCTTCTTCAGTTTATATCATATGATATACTTGACCTTAACCCAAGAACACCTCTAATAAATAACATTGCAGTATAAAATTGTATTTTAATATTTTAATTATAACTATGCAGAGTTAGGAAAATTATTATATTTTTTACTAGAAAATCTCGACTCGAAAACGCTCGAAACTCGAGCGAGTATTTTGAAACTTGGCACGACTCGACAAACATATCACTAATCGCACACCCCTAGTCTACAGATAAAAAATGCATTTACGTACGAGCGATGTCAATAAAACAGACATCCTGTAAAACAGTGATTGTGAATGAGAATACAATACTACTTTGTCCACTTCAAGTGCATGATATGGATTATAGTATACTAGCAGAACCCGTGGCTTCGCTCACAATAAAAATTATCGTCTAACCTTGATATGAAGAATCTAGAGGACTGAATAGAAAATATTTATATCAAGGAATATGTCATGTAGAGATATGTTTGTTTTATGGCGGAATGTAGGATAAAATGTAGATACCACAGTAGGATGTAGGATACCACAGTAGATAGTGAAGGTTTTCTTTTCACCGTTATAACTCGAAAACGGCCGGACCGATTTTAACACCAAATGTGTCGATTTTAAGGTACTTCCTTGTAGCTTTACCATTACGTCCCTGGATTGCCTAGTAGGGCATCAATTAAGTACAGTAAAGGGCTGAATGTTCGAAACAGTTATGGTGCTATCCGTGGGCAGTATTTCAAACTCGATTCACTTAATTTTTAACTTAAAATATGGACGGGTAGGAATAATTTAAGATCAACCACTGATTGCAGCATTTATTTTTCCGTGAAAAGCCGGGACACCGTCGAATTAGATGAAAAAGGAATTCGCCAAATTATTGTAACTGGCATGATTGTAATTAAAAACATGAAGGACGGCCTAAGGAAATAACTATAGCTCCCGCTGCCTAAAAAGATGGTACCGCACATAATGGGATTATGATTGAACGTATAAGGTACGAAACTAAACCAAATGTAACTTTTATACAGTACGAATAACCTAACAAAATCATCAAAACAACCACAAAACCATGATAAAAGGAATCAAATTATAAATCAGCTGTAACAACGTATCCGTTTGTGAAGCTAATATGCTTGATTGAATAAAATTGGAAATTTAAACAAAAGATCATCCATTACATTAACATGGGGCATTTTCAAAGCTTCAGCACCACGAAAAACCTCTAAAAACCTCGAATTAAAAAAATCCGTTCTTGGTGAATGTCAACACTCTGTAAGGAACGTCCATGCAAATTTTCAAGGTTCTAGGTTAAGTAGTTTTAGCTGTACATAGGATAGGTCAGTGGTATTTGACAAAAATACAGTGGAAAAGATAGTATAAATATAACTTACAATCAGGGATTTGTATAATTTATAAATTTTTATATAAGTAGATCAAAGAATCATATCATTTCAGCACATTCTATTTGTGACTGAAAAACCACTGTCCTTTTCTCTTTCCATCTTACCGGGATTTAGTCTCAGCCACAAAAGGCAGTATGCTCTTCACGTTTAAAACTGCGTAACTCCCGCTACCGAAATATAGATGGTGCCACTTAACTAATTAATGGTGGATTTTATCTAAACTAAATGTAACTTTTATATAGTACATAATTATGTCCTTGAAACAAATCAACAAAAATCAATGAAGCCATGATCAAAGAAATCAATTTATTATCATCTGTATCAACGTATACATTTCCGAAGCTAACTACCAGCTGATTGTTTTATGAACATTAAAAATATAAACAAAAATCGTCCAACATACTTTTAAATGGGAAAATTTGAAAACTTCGGCCTCGCCAAAAACCCCTTTATACTACGAATTTTGTAAAATCCGTTCTTAGCGGATGTCTACGCCCTAAGAGGAACATCCATGCAAAGTTTCAAGGTTCTAGGTCAAGTAGTTTGGGCTGTACGATGTTTACACTGAGTGGTATTTGACAAATATATAGTAGATTATTAACCCAAATTTATTTTCGGCTCACTAACCTATACGGTATTATGTTTTACGAATGAAACTCGACATATTTACGTTTATCTATACTTATACGTTTCATCCTGCATACGTCATGGTTAGTCGTAAATATTTTACAAAACATCATCCGTTTTTATTTGAAAAGATTTCCCGAAAAAACCTCTAGAGGTTATCATTTTTAGTAGAACGTGTAAAAAGTAAATTAAAACGTAATTTATTAAAACATCGCTTTTAAATCTCTTTTTCCCGCGACAGGAAATTGTACTTGTTATTTACGGACCCAACAGCTATACCCTAATAAAGCAATATTGCAACTTTGCAATAGAATATAACCAAACACAAAAATAAAATACAATTAGAGAGGGGACGCTTCGTTGTGAGGCCGCGAGCGATGCAGCTGTACATGCAATTACATCGTAACATAAACAGAAGGTGGTCGATAGAAATTAAACACAAATAAACGCATCGTTCGCTGTGTACCGACTACATAGTGCGGCGCCTGCGGCAGCGCGGCAGTAGAGGGTGTTGGTTGGTTCTGCGGAAATGTGACGTCATAACTTACTTTGAACAGTGGAAATGTCTGTTGGAGACTTCTAATATACAGTTTCAAATGTAACTGAATATTTTGACAGAACCGGATCGGATCGGATCTTAAGATGGTGGTAACATTTACGTGTTACTACTTTATATACAGGGTGGGCAACGAGGGTAGAAACGTTGGAAAATTAGACTTAAAATAAAACTATAAGAGCAAACTTTCTAGGAAAGTGTGTCCTTGACGCTTTCTTCTCTGGTTCGCTCATTTACGGTTTCACCACGAATCCAAGACAAATAAAAGAGAAATTTTAATTTTTCTTCAACTAAGTGCAAAATTGCCAAATGTTAACCAAATAACTTCAGGAAAATTAATTTTTTCTCGCTCGGAAACTTAAGATGAAACACAATAAAAGTAGAAATTACTGTACGGTAAATTAAAGTAAGCTTTTAATACTTAAAACATTTTTCATAAAATTTAAGCATTGTTTATAAATTCAGTTAAAAAAACACTATTTTAAATCAACAAACTGTAGACCCTTTATACTTAATACCATAACAGGTCTTATTAATCAGCTAATGAAGATTGAAATGATTATATCTCAATTCGTTTCAAAGTTGTAGCATGATATATATTAAAATGACAAAAAGACAGAAACCCGGTATACGCCCTTAGAGGCCGATTTGGCGTACAGATTTTATAAATTTTATTTGAAGTAGGAGTAAAAGTTAGAGTGATAGTTGAAATGACACAGTAACTTAATCTTTATTGACTTGGCATTTACACAATGATCTGCTTATTCACAAATAACCTAGGATCTTACTCTCAGACGGGGACTTTCAGCACTGCACCATTTTAATAATTACACGAACTCGTCTGCAAACAAGCAAATGAAATAATAATAGGTAAATGAAGTTTAATATTTAAAATAAATTGAAATACAACAAAAACTTAACAATCAGGAATGGATACGTTAAGACAATGAGAATGGTTTTAACATGAATTATTACAATTTGCAAATATAAAATCTTAAATACAATAAATCTTTTGAATCATATTATTTTAACATTGCTACATTCAATTTTCATTTACACAGATTTTACAATTAAGAACAAGGTTGAATACAATAACAATCTTTTCTAATTTTACTTACATTTCACGAGTGGTAATTTAATTTACTTATTGCTTCGTGCTGCCCCTTTTAAGAATGAGAATAAAGACGGTTAGCATTTGATTTTTCAATAAATTAGTCAACTTGACCTATATGATGCCAACACAACAAAACTGAATAACCTGACATCTAATTAAAGGTAAGAATATACATATATAATAACATTTAATTTTGGGGATAAATATTTTGGTATAAAAATCAGTATAAATTTTCCCCGCTGCTAAAACAAAATATTTATCTCTAAACAAAAATTTTCCTTAAAGCAAATTAAATTTACTTTTCATTTTAAGTTGGCTGCACTGATGGTGAATAAACAATGTTTTCAACAATACAATTTGAGCAAGTAGTGCACTCAACCAACACTGTATAGCAGCACCCTACAGCAAACAAATTTCTTTCCATTTTACTACAAAGCAAACATGATTAATGAAACATTTAATTTTAAAATATTTACATTTCAATAATTCTTTTTAAGAAAAAAAATATAATTACTCTAATAAATTATTTAAATACAAATTTGCTTTCAATAATTTTTTGCTGGGAGAATAAGTAAACAAGAGAGAGACAGAGATAGTGAAACCCGTTCAAAACGGCCTTTCTTATCGCCAAACAGGAAATTCCAAACCTTGTTCGCTAGAAGGGCTTTCCAAAAATATTCATCCTGGATCAGTCGTAGTTGAGACTTTGTAGAGTAGTAGTGCATGTCGTTGTGTGCCGTGTATACGTATCGTGTAGTGTGTCGTATAGCGTGTTGTGTCGTATGTTGTGTCATGTGTTGTGTCGTGTGTTATGTCGTGTGTTGTGTCCCGCGGGTGTTACAGTGTGATAGTGTGATATGTAGTGTAAAGTGTGAAGTGTGAAAACGACGTATCCTTTCAAACAAACATTCACGCAACTTGCAAACTCATTCATGCTAACTTTCGCTTCCTATACACTCTCAGAATCATACTCAAACATACAATTCATTCGCTAATATTTCTGGAAAAATAATTCTATTATAAAATAACTAACAAATTTTACAAATTTAATTTAATATTTAAATTCTCCCCGCTAAATTCTTAAACATTCTTAAACTAACATAACACAGTACAATACATTCTCATATCCCAAATTATATTTAAATAAATCGTTTTCTGTTTTTTTTTTTAATAAATCACTTTTTGAATTACTTTACTGAGTCCAAGCAAAAATAAAAATATAACATTTCCTTACAAATTAAAATATATTCAAGTTCAGTGTATATTATCTAACTGGAATGCTGACTTGATTTTAATACTAAAATATCTTATACAATACATACATAGTTATTTCCTTTAACCATTTCTCTGATTAGTTGCTGGTTTCAAGTCTGCAATGTGCAATTTTCTCACGTCACTGATGTCTGAAACGCTTTGTACTAGAACTGTGACGTCTGTGATGAAGTATAATATTCTAAATGGACCTGCATACTTGACAGCTAATTTCTTCGAAAAATTCTTCAGTTTATTACTCAGAAAGTGTGTCTTGATGTATACTAAGTCATTGATCTTGAAAGGCGGTTTGCTTCTGTAATCATTGTATTTCTTCCGTCTTCTATTTCGTAATACACTCTTTCTTGCGTTATTTATGGCATTCTTCAAGTTGCTCTTCTTCTCCTCTTCACTTAATTTTTCGGAAACAAAGTCTTGGATGTTCCATAAATTAGATAAAGCGTTATTTGGAGGATGATTGAACATCATTTCAAAGGCGGAACATTTGGTGCTTGAATTTTTCGCTGTGTTGAGGCTTATCTGAATCAAATTAAGATCTTCGTCCCAGGAGGTTTGTTTTTCATGATAGAAACACCGTAATAAAGTTGTAATGTCACTTAAAAATCTCTCAGATCTATTGCCGTTTGCTCGATAAGCTGCAATTCGCCTGTGGGAGATATAATTCTTAAACAAATAGCTTTTAAATTCTTTGGAGGTAAAATAACTGGCGTTATCTGATACAATGATGCGAGGAGTGGAAAAATTAGCAAATATCTGCTGCAATTTTTCTATTATCAGCCTAGAATTTGCTTCACGCAAGGCGTATATCCAAACAAATCTCGTAAATCCATCTACAGCAATAAATACATGTTTATTGCCGACCTTTGAGTTTGTCGCCTTTGATCTAGGGAGTGGTCCAAGAAGATCAATGAAGATTGTATTCATTGCTTGTTCAATTGGGATCGAAATTAATTTGCCTTCATATTTCACTTGAGAACTTTTGCTCATGCAACATATTTTACATTCTTTCACTTTTTGCTTCATTGCTTGGTCTAATTCAGGATGATAGAAGTATTCATTTACTCTTCCCTGCGTTCTGTAAATACCGAAATGGCCACCGAATACCGTATTATGAAAAAATGAGAACACTAAATTAAATAGCTTCTTAGGCAGATAAATTCTAGCTTTTCCTTTTTGTCTCTGATACATCAAAACATTGTTCTTCATAAAAAAACATTCTTGATTTGTTTTACTAGCGATACTGTCTATTATCTTCTTACATTCTTCGTCTTCCTGTTGATGACGCTGTAGATCAGTAAAGGCTAAAGGCAGTTCATTTATTAAATTAGCTAATCTTAAATTTTCCTTTTGTGTTTTAGATTTCTTGGTTATGTTTACATTTTTTGCAGTTTCTTCGAATTTCTTCCTTCGCATGGTGTTAATAGTTTCTTGCATGGTATTCACTTCTTTATTTTCTTCAGCTTCCAATGTATTACTGCCATTTTCGTCATACATTCTCGATAAAACGTCAGCGATAATATTTTCGGTTTCTGGCCGGTGTTCCACAGTATAGTCCAAATCTATAAGTCTCTCAATCCACCTTGATAACCGACCTAATTTTCTTTTGGAATTAAGGACAAAACTTAAGGCCTGATTGTCAGTAATCAATTTGAAAGGATGAATTTCTAAGAATTCTCGCCATTTTTCCATATAAAGTATTGCAGCATAAGCTTCTTTCTCGTATGTGCTATACTTGAGTTCTGCCGAAGTAAATAGCTTGGAATAGTAGGCAATAGGCAGTAAATCTCCTTTGTCGTTTGACTGTAAAAGAACACCTGCGGCTGAATTTTGAGATGCGTCAGTTTGGAGGGTAAATGGCTTATTAAAATCAGCAATCTGCAGAATTGGAGGGTTGGAAATTTTCTTCTTTAAGATTTCAAATGCTTCTTGACATTCTTGGGTCCAATTAAATTTTACAAATTTCTTCTTCAGGGCATTTAAAGGACGGCATATCTCTGCATAATTAGGAATGTATCTAAGCCAGTATGAACACATGCCGGTAAATTGTTTGACTTGCTTAACATTTTTCGGCACTGGAAAATTCCTCACGACAACAGTACGATCAGGGTCGATGGTAACTGTATTATTCTTGATAATATGACCTAGGAAGCTTATTTCTTGGCAGAAGAATTTAGCTTTATTTACATTGACAGTGAGTTTATGCTTTGATAATCTCTCTATGACCTCCTTAAGGTGTTCTAAATGTGTACGCTTATCGGGGCTGTAGACAATAATGTCATCGCAGAAATTTATGACATATTTGAATTTTATATCTTGGAAAACCTTGTCCATATAACAAGACAAAACTGAGCTTCCAATTTGTAAACCGAATGGTACCCTTTTCATCCTATACTTGCCAAATATTGTACTGAATGCAGTTATGTCACGAGAATTTTCAGTAATTGGACACTGTAGGAAAGCTTTATTCAGATCAATCACAGAAAAATATTTTCCATCCCGTAGATGTTGATGCAAGTTTTGAAGATCGCCTAGAGGGTAATTCATCTTGACGAGTTTCTTGTTAAGTTCGGTGTAATTTATCACAAGTCGATCTTTGTTTGTTAAGAAGGCGGGACTACTATAAGGACTTGTAGAAACTTCAATTATATCTTCAGCAAGCCACTCATCGATAATCTTCTTCATTTTAGCAACTGCCGGTGGACTTAGGAAGTAGGGACGGATGCATACTGGTTTATCATCAGTTACTTTTAATTCAATTTGAAGATCTAAAGCCTCACCTATTCGATCTGTGAATACATTTGGATATTGATTGATTAGATTTTCTATTTCTTCTTTCATGTCAGGAATTCCTACATGAATTATATTTAAGGAAAGATTTTCTTGTAGCAATATAGGGATCTTGTTATCTGGCTGAAATTTGAAGAAACAAAATTTATCCTGTAAATTTATATTTAGACCGTTCTTCTGCATAAATGGAGTTCCTAAAATCATATTGTAATGATCTTGTTTCATTACTAAAAACTTCTCAAACCAAGTGAATTTACCAATTTTGATCTTGATTTCACACTCCTTAGCTATATCAATTTCGCTATCATTTGCTGCTAAAATAGTGCCAGACCAATCGTTAACTTTCTTTATCAGCTCAAGTTTATGCAACTTATCAAAAAGTGTTTTGCTAATAAAATTTTTACTGGCTCCAGTATCTAGGAGAGATAATGTAGAAATCCCTTTAGTTAATATTACTTCAATGCATGGTAAATTTTCATATATTTTTCCATTTATTTTCATGTTGTTTGGCTTCTTAAATTTATTCCAAGTTCTTATCAATTTTCTTAGTTCTCCTTTAAATTGCATGTTTTGTGTTGGTTTTGTATTAGGTTTAGGTTTGTTTGGGTGTGTTTTCTCTGGAGAATATGACTCAGCTGCTAATAACTTATCTTGAGAATAGGCCATATTCCCCAAGTTTACGCGTTTTTTGGCTTGCGGAAACAATGTTTAGCGATATGCCCTTTCCTTTGACAATTATAACAGATCTTATCTTGGTTACTGACCTGTGGCGATTTTGACTGCTGAAAATTTCTTTGAGGGTTAAATTGTGGTTTACCTTCATTTGGCCAAGAGAAATTAGGTCCTGTTCTATGCTGAAAATTTTCCCTGACATAATCATTATATTGCACATTGTTAATTTCAACAGCTAGCTTATCTAGATCTTTGAAAGACTGTGGGTTAGGTTGAAAAACTAGCCTATTTCTTACTGAAGGATGGATTCCACTTTTAATGAAGGAAACCAATTCCATTTCACTTAGAGAGCTTTTTAGTACTTGGTGATATGTTTTAATTTAATTTACATAGATTGACAAAGGTTCCAAAGGATTTTGAGGTCGGAAAATAAAATCCTGCTTAATTTTTTCTCTTAAGATAATGGGTATGAAGGTATCCAGAATGTCTTGATGCAAATTTTCTAATGATTGATCAGTCATCTTATGCTCTAATATTTTAGTGAGAAGAGGTGCTGTGGCATAACTAGGCAAAAGTTGAAATATTTCATTTGAACTCAGGGTGGTTTGGTTTTGGATTTCTACTAAATTTCTTAACCATTTCAATAGTGATTCAACATCATGTCCATTGCACATAGGAAATTTATTCAAATAGGTTTCAATAGGATTGGTCAATTTACTGAATACTATAGACTTTTCTACTCTAGTAGTAGGCACATTAAAAGCTAGCTTACCCATTTCTTGCTCAGGAACATTCGAGGTCGATGCTCTCTGCACTGTTTGGTCTAGGCCTACCTCTTTAAATTTTTGAAGCTCCCCCTCCTTAGTTGGTGTTGAAGTTGTTGGTTTTACCTGGGTGGGTCGTTCAACCTCTAAATTTAGTTCCTCATCTTCTATTAAAGATTGATTTAGTTTTTCCTCATATGAGTTAAGATCTTCTTCACTGATTTGATCCTTCAGAGTTTGGAACTTAGCAGTAAAGGTATCTAATTGCCCAGTTAGTTTAGTTAAGATGTTCTTATACACACTATCAAGCTGAAATTTACTAAGATGAGAGAGTCTTAAGCTAACATGACTTATTTTAGCATTTAGCTTAGCTATTTGGGCTGCAGTAGCCTTTTCCTCTTCACTAGCTTGATCTAATACTAACTGAATGTTATCAATCTTAGCTTGAATTTTGTTAAATTGTTCAACTAAACTTAATTTCTTATTTAGATGTGTTATATCAATACTTTGATCGAGATTGGCTCTTAGGACTTTTCTTAATGAATCTACATTTTCATTAGTCACTTGATGACCTCTAGCTAAAAGTTCATAAGTAAGTTCTTCCTTATTTAAGTAGTTTAGGTTGTACCTAGGCATGATGACTTCTTTGATTGAAATCCTAGCTATAGGCCTAATAACTTAGTACAAACTTAGTAATTCCTCATTTCTGTACTAAATTTCATAACTTTTCACTCCATGAAAATTTTGTTTCAAACCAAGCAGAGTTGCGCAAATTTTCTATACGCCCTTAGAGGCCGATTTGGCGTACAGATTTTATAAATTTTATTTGAAGTAGGAGTAAAAGTTAGAGTGATAGTTGAAATGACACAGTAACTTAATCTTTATTGACTTGGCATTTACACAATGATCTGCTTATTCACAAATAACCTAGGATCTTACTCTCAGACGGGGACTTTCAGCACTGCACCATTTTAATAATTACACGAACTCGTCTGCAAACAAGCAAATGAAATAATAATAGGTAAATGAAGTTTAATATTTAAAATAAATTGAAATACAACAAAAACTTAACAATCAGGAATGGATACGTTAAGACAATGAGAATGGTTTTAACATGAATTATTACAATTTGCAAATATAAAATCTTAAATACAATAAATCTTTTGAATCATATTATTTTAACATTGCTACATTCAATTTTCATTTACACAGATTTTACAATTAAGAACAAGGTTGAATACAATAACAATCTTTTCTAATTTTACTTACATTTCACGAGTGGTAATTTAATTTACTTATTGCTTCGTGCTGCCCCTTTTAAGAATGAGAATAAAGACGGTTAGCATTTGATTTTTCAATAAATTAGTCAACTTGACCTATATGATGCCAACACAACAAAACTGAATAACCTGACATCTAATTAAAGGTAAGAATATACATATATAATAACATTTAATTTTGGGGATAAATATTTTGGTATAAAAATCAGTATACCGGAAAACCGATCGTAAATTTACACATACCTTAAAGGAACTTTTTCCTTGAGGATGCACACTCTCGTAGTTCATCCTCTGTGTTTTGATTAATTAATTAATTTCTTAATACATCTGAATTTCAGGAAATTCGGTGCGAGGGTAAAATATATCTAAATTTAGTTGATATTTAATACAGTACCATAATACTTTTTAATTTATGTGTGTATGTACGTGATAAATATTTTGGCTAAGCTTAAAAAAGGTAACGTTTTTAAGGAATTCAATTTTTACTTGCTTTAACTCTCGGATTTACTGTTTCAGTACTCTACGTTTGCAGTTTCAGGCTGTCTTATCATTGCATTACCTACTATAAGTTTGCTGAACACGCAAAGTCGCTGAAGTGCTGAAGTCGCTATTTTCCCGACACCTTTAATCGCAACTCACTAGTTGGACTAGGGCGAGGAGAAGTGAAACCGGAATCAAGAGTAAAAGCAAGTGAAAAATATAAATGCCGCATTACTAAATATTACATACATATACATACATATATATAATATAGGGTGTCCATTAAAAACTTTACCAACCTTAGGGACATGATTTCTTACATACAAGCCATGCGGTGGAAAGACAAGAAATAATAAAAAGATTTATATCCATATCCATCTTTGTATTAGGCACACTTGTCTTATTGTGGTAAACCATTTATTTTACAAACAATACAATCAAAAAACCTTGTAAACATTTCCTAATTTAAATTCATCTTCCACCAGATTGGCAACCTAATGCACTTTTGCGTGCCCGTTTTTTCGCGCGGCGTCAAGTTTGTTAGGTCGTTTTGCTGCACATATTGCATTGGTATCAAAGTTATTAATGGCTATATTTGTTCTTTGGGACCTGAAGATTTGATATTGACGAAATTATACTTGATACCAATGCAATATGTGCGGCAAAACGACCTAACAAACTTGACGCCGCGCGAAAAAACGGGCACGCAAAAGTGCATTAGGTCGCCAATCTGTATAGTTCTTCATCTGTGGTTATACGCTTAAAATATTTCTTAACTAGTAGTTATACCCGCGGCTTCGCTCGCTGAAAGGATAACAAATAATTGGTTGAAATAAACGCCATTTGTAATTTGTTATCTATACAAATTTCCAATTGACTGGTGATTTAAATGATGTATCTGAACTAAGCATTTTAAGAACACACCATTAAGGTTGCAAATAGTGGACAGCCCCAGATTGAAATGAGAAGATGAAACATTGTGCGGTGAATTTTCCTTTTCCCCTCAAATGGTCTGAGCTGTTTACGATGTAATAACAGATTCTAATTTTTCAGTTTAGTCTTAAGAATACTAATATTTCCTAGTTAATCTATTATATATCTTATAAATTTGTGTTTCTAACACATAGTTTGAATAAAAAGTATCCACTCTAGGTGGTTGAACTCAGAACTTTCAATGTACCGCGCTGTCCCATAAAATCTGTCGGCCGATTTGACTCATAAGATAAAGAGGTATATAATGTATAACGGATGTAAACGACAATAAATACAGCAAAGGATGGACTCTAGACCTAACATGTGAATTTAGTATGTTTATTATAAATAGACCAAAAACTGAGAGAAAAATATAAAAAATTATGTACTGGCCGAAAAATGAGGAAACCTAATTCTTAAAAATGTTTTTCAATCACATTAAAGATTGTTAGCTGCTACTCTTTTAGCAGCTACATGTGAAAATTTACGATATAAATAGTATATTTGTTTGAATTTGGCCTAAATCGCTTTTGCCTATAGTGCGCATGCCCTCCTAAAATTTGTAACTATTATAATCCCGATTCTATAATCATATAACGGATTCTAGTTATGATTCAAGATTCTAGTTTGTTTACTTCGGGTGATCCGTGAACTGAGTAGCCTTTGTATTATCTGAAAAATATATAATATAAAGTAACTGTAATCGTTTTGTATAGTTATTTCTTTTGGCATATTATTTTTTTTGTCTCTTGAAAAGACAGACAATCCATCCACAATTTTTAATCATTGCTCTAAAACTAAAAAGGCCGCCATTTTGAATTTTTCACTTTACCTTTATTGCAGCTTTTTTAGAGAAAACATTTTGAAAACCTTCATTAGTATGCATCTAGAGCCTATGAAGAATATTTTAGCGAAGTTTCATGACCCAAAGCTAGTATTGATTTAGAAAAAGAGCTTTGAAAACTAAAAATGGCCGCCATCTTGAATGTTATAATATACCCTATTTTAGCCTTTTGAGAGAATATATTTTATATACCTTTCTTAGTACCCATCTAGAGCCTATAAAGATTATTTGTGCCAAGTTTCATGGCCCAAAGTCTTGCAGTTTTTAAGAAACTGTGATCAGTGAGTCAGTCAGTCAGTCAACCGTTTTGGCTTTTATATATGTAGATGAAAAGATAAAACAAACTAAAATACGTGCAACTTGTTAATATTGGACAGGCAGATGCAATAAAAATCTCCAAAATTCCTTGACAATTCGGCCAGCTCGGTTGGCTCTTGTTAGAATATTTTTCAATCGCCAGATGATCGCTTAGTGTCGCGGGTAAATTTAGACCGACCATCTCAATAAATTACGCAGCCGCTCGGGAAATGTGCGCCAACAAATGGGTCTGAGTCACTCGCGCAAGGTTGATACGGCTTGTTTACGAAGCTATATTTCGAAATATATAAAAATCGAACATGAAAAACTTTAATGTTTATCATAAAATATGAACACGCGTGAAATTAATTTATAATTTTACGCGGGGAACTTGAAGACAGCAAAATAAATCTAATATCTTATAATAGCAAGGCTAAACTCGGTAAATTTAAGATTCATTTATAAAAATGTTACTACAACTACTTAATAATCTATATACTTAATAGAATAAGGGTTTTCTCTGTTAGATCCCTTTTCTAGCCGTCCTACTTAACCGATTTTTAGGATTGAGGTGTATTGTAGCGCACCGGCGACTGATAATTAAAAAGAACACTTCTTTATCGGCTTCGGCCCCCGAGCCTTTGATTTATTTCTAGAGGGCGCTTTCAACGGTCCAGTGCTGACCAACTTGCTAAATTTAAATCGTAATTTAACAGCTGATTACCTTCAGACGAATTGTCAACTAAAGTTCGCGCATTATATCTCCAGTGTAGTGGTCATAGCCGGAGATATAATGCGCGAACTATACTCTGAAAATTTAAATAAGAGACGAAGCTTCTTAAGAACAGTGAACAGTCATTTTTAGATATGATACTTTTATTTATTCGGTAGGTAATTCACTCTTTGATGCGTATATCGACATGTTTCAAATATTGTAAATTATTAATTTTATTCATGTACAAAATTTCAAACGAACATTCACATTATTTTAAGTGACAATGTTTTTCTTGAATGTTTAAAGTTTTTTCCAGCTAGGAAGTAAACTGTAAAAGGAAATCGTTCATCATTCGTTAGGCCTGAATTACGATTTATGAATCCCGATATAGAAAAAGAAGAATCCAAAGAGAAAATGGAGAAGACAAGATTAGAGACATCAGGGAAAACATGCGTAACGTTCGGCAAGAACAGATAACTGCTAGGAGACAAAGATTGAACACAGAGCGACATTGTACCACCTATATACTTCCAGCGACTTAAAGATTATGTAAGGCAAACGTGAAAAACACATGCGGTTGAGCGAAGTTATTTTCAGAAAACAATCAAATTCAAATACATAGTGTTGGGACGTTGGGCAATGTGTGTGTACGTTTTTTCAGCTAAACTTCTTTAAAAATTTAACATCTCAATTTGAAGTTTAAAAAGGTTAACTTTTTAAAGAAGGTAATTATTTTTTTAGAATTTTAGGTTATAGTTTCTCGCAACAAACACAATATTAAAATGCGGAATTTGCCCATGGGACCCCTAGTTGTGAATTGATATAACACTTACTCGTCTCAGAACTTAACATCATAAAAACGTAACATTACCTGAAACAAAACAACTTGTCAAAAATTAGCTCATAGTAAGAATGTTTTTGTTAGTACTAGTATTTTCTTGTACATTTACATTCCCATTAATGAAGGCTACCTTTTTTCTTAAAGAAAGTAGCGATCTATAGTTTTTTCTTCAGCATTTTTTTTAGTTTAAACGAAATCAAGCGAAGCATTTACTTCTGACAGCATTACCGTGTACCAGAACCAGACATCGAAACTACCTCATTGAAGTTAAAGTATGAATAAAGCGAATATAATTAAAGTATAAGGTTAACAAAGACCTTATACTCGTTGAGTTAAATTATGACAAACACTAGTTGACTCCATTCCACAGTAACAAAATTCATCAGTGTACGGTACAGCTTGGCGAATATTGAACCTTAGAATCAAGCAGGCAAATTTTCTAATGAATTTGCTCGGGAGATTGAGCAATGCACTGGGTGAATTTTTCAACGTTTACTTTGTGGGTTTGTCCACAAAAAGCCTCGGTAACCTCCATTGAAAGATGCCCAACATGCAGTGGATAGCGGACCGTCGCCCCTCCCCACGCAGATGACTACCTGCCGCGAGACCTTCACTACTTTCTATTGTAGCTGTAATTAGCTATTAACCTTTACACCACATCTTCCCCATCCTTTCGGCGTCAATCTTACCTCTTCTGCTTGGCCTAAAATGATAAGCCTGTAAAATTTAACCTATTCGCTGGAATTGAAAACCATACATCTCCGAAAGGTATGGAAATTTAACTCGTCTTCGGTTGCTTAGAAAACATTTTGAGATTGAGCTAAAAAAACTTACAATCGTTAATTTGATCACTAACTTGATCTCGTTTTAACTCCATCTCTCGTCGGCAACAACACTGACCCTTAGTGATCTCGGCAATGATGGTAGTTAAAACTAGTTTTAACTAGTGTTTTTATTGTTATTGATCAAAACCAAAGCTTAAAATGCAGAAGTAACTGATGTTAATTGAGAAAAATAAACCCCGGGAATTATTTATTTGTAAATATGTAACAACTAAATAAGGAGTTATTCTATTTGTCGATGAAAATATAGATACAAATAATCATTACTTGGTGACACTTTCTATAGCTTAATAAAACTGGCTTAAATTTTCTAGCTTAATAAAACTGGCCAACCAGTTCTTCCGCCATCAAATTATTTGCGTAATGAATGTAGTTAGTTACCAAAGTTCTTAAAAACTAAAACTTGAACTTATCTTAAACCGATTTTCAACGGAGTGTACCAGAACGACATCGGCTTTTTATGTGAACCACAGTTTAAATAAAAGGTCTTATTAATAACAAACGCATGTATATCTTGAGCTATTGTATCTCCCTATTTATTTGATGCTCTCTCCGACTACAATCCCTAGGTAGGGGGACTACGTGACGTTCCCGACTACTGAACACCGCAGCTCACTACTACTGGTAGCGCTACGACTGTAATTGGCCGACGTGCAGTCCAGGGTTGTCGGGCGGCAGACAATGGCAGTGTCACAGCATTACCATATCGCCGACACCTGTACACACGGGAAGTGACTCACCACCTCTGGCCCTGTCAAATAAATAACTCCGCTATCTGCTCCCCTGTATTGTCCACCGCGTGTTCACTATTGTTTTACTGGATTAAGACGATGCCACGAGTTGTTTAATTACGTGTATCGTTTAAGAATACTCTACATGGCACCATGACACGTTGATTACAGTACGTTGAACGTCACTCTGTATAGCAACTTTTCCAAGCACCGTATTTCTTGCTTTTCAATGACATCAATGAGTTTGGACAAGTAGTCTTGCATGTTCAAAAGGGATCAGTGGCTCCTTAATCTTTACCGCAAGTATTCTCCTCCAAGCATTTCACCGACGAATTTCGAAAGATCGTTTTCCCAAGTAATTTTCACGATATGTATAACTCTAGTGGACACGCGCTGTTCAGAAGGTAAGATTTAATTTAGTCTGCGGATAAGACCATGTTTATAATAATCAGCTGTTCTTTGAAATTTGCATTCCCATTTTAAATGTCATGGACAAATTTAATACGGAACTTATGTGCGTCTAGAGTTAGTTCATCCCACGGTAACTACGATCTTTTTTCTAGTTACCGTGGTTCATCCCTACAGCCTAATCTTCGAGCTTGTATTTCCTTTAAAACGTCATGCAGAGCTCTATCAAACGACACATAAAATACGTTCAGAACTGCTGGAGGAGTCTTATCACAAAAAACCCCTAGCGTATTAAATAAACATATGAATATAGATTATAAATATAGATGCCCATTAAATAAATTAATTCAAAAACTACCCCACCCCCTTAAAATAAATTAAACTAAAGAATAAATTTATTGAAAAATATTGTTAAAAATAAAAACTTAAAATGATAAAAAATTAAAATTTCCAAATTAAATTATTCATTTTTTCAATCTTTTGATTAAATTACTTATTTTTAAGTAAATTAAATACATTTTTAAACATAAATTTATTATTTTATCAATTTGAATTTATTTCAATTCACTTAATATAAATTCAAAGTTTACACAGACCCGGTGAGTTTTATGAAATCCCCATACTAATTACTATAGATGATTGGTTACCAAGCGACAGGCTGGCGACTTTGACAATGCCATGGACCGGGGTAGAGATGCGAGAATAGAATACTTTAAAGAAACGAATACTCTGTATTCGAATAGTATTCGAATAAATTAGAATTTGAGTACTTCTTAATGCTTAATGGGATATATCGTATCAATTCAATATATTCCGTTTAAGATTGTCATTGTTATTTTATGTTGACAAATTAATTTTGATTATTGGCATTATACTTGTAAAACAATCGAGGAATTGTCAATAAATGTTAGGCAGGATAACGCCAAAACAAACGGAAATATTAAATAATTATTTTAATAGAGAGAAGTTTCCACTTCAAACGAATTCGAATAAAACAGTATGCTAGTTTGTCTAAATTAGTCCCCATTCCCATTTGAATTATCTGAATTCATCGAATACAAAAATGTATAAATTAATTACTGAGTTTGAATTATTTTGTATTTACTTCAAACAAAATACAGCACACACTAGGCCTACACTAGTCCCCAAACTCGAATGAATCTCTGAATTCAAATACATGTATAAATTGTTGGGTTTGAATGTTTGAATTCTTTTGTATACACTTTAAACGAATACATCAGTGTTAGCAAGGCACCCATATGCCCCAGTAAATTCGAATCCATATTGATTTTGTACTCATTTCAAAAGTATTAGAACTCATTTTGAAGTATTCGAGTCTTTGAATACTCGGGCTATATTCGAATACAATTTGATTCTGTATTCGATTCTCCCATCTCTTGGCCGGGGTTTCCCCACCGAGGGACAACGGGGCCGCCACAGCATCAGCGGGCCTTGACCACCGGACAACGAGAGTGCTCAATGTCGACCCGCCGACCCGTGGGCAACTGACACTGGCAGTGAGACTGTAGGGCAGAGAGTGATCACAGTTGACATAATAATGAAAAAAACATAATTTTAAGGTTTCTGTCACACATTTGCGGTCATAAGAGCCGCTAACAAAGTCGGACGACGACAACCACGGACGGTACACCACCAATACCGAAAACGTCAAAGTCGGACGGCGACAAATCTGGACGGTTTTGAAAGTGTCTCGATTTGTCGGGAGCGTCAGGCGGCAAACCCGGACGGTTTAGTTTCTGTGCAGAAACGTCAAGGGCGGACGACGACAAAGCCGGCCGGAAAAAGTGCCCCGGTTTGTCGCCGTCTGACTTTGTCGTCGTCCAACTTTAACATGTTCCCGTGCTCAGTGGATGTCACGCTGACAATGGCGCCGGCCCGGAGTCCCCGCTGACACTGACGGTGAAACTGTAGGAAGTGATAACGTATATTATATCGACCTCACCCGTATTTTGCTGTAAAAATGGTGAATAAATAAGAACTAAGGAAACTAAACGAAAAGACAACACTTGAGTGATGATATTATAAACAAACTACGTATTTTTTTATATTGTCGGCTGGTTTACTGTCTCTCGTAAAAAATGGAACTATGTCTCAGAGAACGTATCGCCGCCTTCAGCCGCCACTGCCGACCGCCACGTTTTCTGCCAGGTAGGTTAGGTTAGGTTAGGTTTAGGTAGGTTTGGTTGGGTAGACATTGGGTTGGGCAAGCAGACATTCTCCATTATCTGCCTGATGATGAGAGGGGTGGAGCTATAAGACGCCGCGCCAGCGGGGAGGGGAATTACATTGTTGCGAGTACACAAAAATTGATTACCTTGTACTAATGTTAAACTACAGTTAATATGCCCTACACAAACTGATATAGAAGTACCCCATTGCCTCATGCTATCTTAAAAACACGGGCGCTATGTATTAAAATGGAATTACCGCCATTGTTTTTAAAATACATGATTTTATGGGTTCTATACCCTATAAAAAAACAATAATGTTTTTTTTAAAAAACTCATAAAATCTCATTTAAAAAACCTAAAATAATTAGGCTTTATGGTAGATTTATTTACGTAGCACAGACACGCTGACAGCTAGGCCACCGATCACCAAGGGGATTTTTAACTCCCATTTTTAAGGCTGGGTTACATATGCCGAGTTAGAAGAATCAGCTTATTTCCTTTCTTTTTGCTATTTTCAATTAGCAATTTAATAAGACTCAAATGCCAGCTGAAGAATCAAAAAGATTCTAAAAATTGCAAAGACTCCTTGAAATTTATGATTATCAGGTTATCATACCAAGACAAATTCAGAACACGTTAGCCTCCCACTGCAATACCAGCTGTTTTCAAATGAACTTTCCCAAACAACAGGATTGCCATTCCCCCCCCCTCTTCTAGAAACTACCGGTGCACCCTGTGTTTTGGCAGATGGCAAATTAAAGGCCACACAACAGTGATGTACAGGTGGCTACCGCCTGGCCGCCGCCTGGCTCGCACATCCTCCGATGGTATCTACTTCCTTTCATTACCACCGGGCATTATTCATACATGCATCACCGTTGATTACCCGCCGTATTCTGCAGTGCTAATTAATTGCGGCTGGAAATTCGTAATTCTGGCTTGGCCAATTTATTATCGCGAGTCGATATTGTGATGCAACACTTATAAACGAAAGGGGTTCAATAATTGTAATTTAAATGATTAATTTGTAATTTGTAATTTGTTTTGTAATTTATTAATTTGTAATTTGTTTTCGGTTATAATATTTAGGTTATAAATTCTTGATAAGCATGATACGTGTTGTTGTATTCACTGGATGTAAATAAAAAACGTCTTACAACACTTAAAAATATATTTACACTTATACTGTATTTACATACAATATATTAAATATACAAAAATGGTGGAAAATGGCCATCAATTTCGGTTGGTCACACCAACCATCATCAGGCCCAATGAGAGACAGAGAGTTTGGCGAAATCGATCGCTATTTTCCACTATTTTTGTATACTTACCATCTTGTATGTAAATACAGTATAGGTGTAGATATATTTTCAAGTGTTTTAAGACGTTTTTTATTTACATCCAGATAGTGAGAACAAAGCTTTAGAAAAGCGACCACAATAACGGTTAAAACGTATTTGCTTATACTTATAACCGTACGAGAAACAGAAATAGTACGAAAATATAAATAAGCTTTAGAAAGAAGACTATGGTAGCCATTATAAAAATCATTTTCATATACTGTATTTCTACTCATTCGATTCCTCTTTCATCAAAGGTTACTCCATAATCTATTGCTTTCACTGCGAAGACAAAAATGCAGTCCCCTAAAGACAGTCAATTAATTGAGTGGTTAAATTTTACTTCTCAGTTTGAATAAACCATCAAACAACATAACTGTATTTTTGTACTGAACCTTTCCGAAGGCCATATAATGTGCAAAAATCAATTAATTGGAGTATCTGGTGGACCGAGCCTTGCTCGGTATTACTTCATGTTTACTAATGTAATTACTTTAAAATATTTCAGTGCCTTAAAATTCAAAAATAAAAACTATTGTTATTACTCAATGCAATCTTCATCCCACGTACTGTATTTTTCCTACATGGCTGTAGTTTGCAAACAGCTGTTATGATTACTTTATTTGTTTACAGTTCCCTTGTTTATTTCGTTGTTATTATGGCAACTTATAAGGCCAACGTTAAAATTTTACAACTTTCAAATTCATTTCATTACGTAGAAAAATTGGTCTCTAAGTAATCTGCATTTAACACGTTTTCAAGTAATAAATTACTTATATCCAAACTTTAAAATCGTCGGATCCGTTTTTGAGATAATTGTGCAAGCAAGCACGCACGCAAGATAACATTGCTCATTTAAGAGTATAGGATTAGCAAACCCGCAGTTGTGCTGCTATCGCCAGCACCGCGCTAGGTCAGTGCCAGTTGCACAACGGCGGAGTAACACATTCACGGTGGCTGACTACGACTGGCCGCCGATCTGATACCCAACCGGGCCAAGGTTACCCCCACCCCCCCCCCCCACTGGGCCCCACACTGGCGATGATTGATTACACTCTTTAATTGTATGGATTCGAATGTATACCCTATACTCATTATGAGGAATGTTATCTTTGCTTGTTTAGACAACGATCTCAAAATTGGCTCCGAGGATTTCCTTCGAAGTCTTTAAATAAGTAATTTATTCAAAACTGTGTTATATACAGATTTCTTGGCCAGAGAAAATCTAATAACGTCATAAAATGAATTTTAAAGTTGTAAAACTTAAACACTGACCTTAGGAGTTGTCACGATAGCAACGAATCAAAAAAGGAAAGTAAAGAAATCAAAACAACTGTTTGCAATCTACCCATCAAAGAAAAATACAGCGTATGGATGAAGATTGCATGGGGTGATAGAAAAATTTCATTTTTCAATTTCATCGCACTGAAATATTTTGTAGTAGAGTCAATCCATATCAATTGGTCAAGAGGTGGTTGATTATTTTCATTACTTTTTATATTTTTACCATTTAAAGTACAATACAATACAATGAGGCTATAACAGCCTCAGGTACATTCTTTTTCATGTTATAGAGCAATACAAACTAAAAATAAAAAAAAATGCGCTTCTTAAACACCGAGAATTGAATTCTTATTTTGGCAAGTTACAATATTTTATATCTTTGCAAGCAGTTGAGTCCACAAAATAAAATTTGTATAGGTGAATCCCCTCACTAAGTAATACATTTCAGCCAAGTTCCAAATTTATATTCTCATGCCCCACAAAAATGTATGGCTTCAAACTTTAAAAATTTCAAAAATTTCCAGATTTTCTAAAATGTTATTTAAAAAACTGTGCAAGTTAACAGTTAACTTTGTGATTTTTAAGCACCTACCTATACCTATAAAATACAAAAATTACATACACATAGTCATTTGCCTTCTTGTTTAAAAAAAATGCTTGAAAACCCAATTTCGAAAAAAATACTTCTAAACTTATGAACTTTAAAGGTGTTTTTACACCCTTATAATTAGTTTTTAGTGCATACTCATAAGAACCTTGATTAAAGTTCATTTCTTTCTGAAGAGATTGGTTTTTGTTTGAATGTTCTTAGATGAATAGCTTCAGAGGTATTTAATTTTATGTAGAGCTCGAAAATAGCTGAAAATGAGCGTTCAGTTGACAAGGAAATGGCCGCCATTGGTTATATACACATTCAACAAATAAACTAATAAAGTTTTTGTACTTCCAAATCCGAGCAACGCTCGGTCTACCAGGTACTATTTATTTATTTTACGTACAGAATACACCATTTTACATTATAGATGGCAGAGAGCATAACAAAAACCTGTACGGTACAAAACATCAATATTTAGAATAGTGAAGTAACAAGAATACTAAAATAATTGGGGTGATTCAGTTAATAAACAAGATTAGAAGTAAAGTACACACAAATGTTATTGCTTAAGAAAGTCATTTACAGTATAAAAGCTATCAAATAATGGTGAAACATTTAGTAATGGCAACTAGAAAACAACAAGCAAGCAACAGCAATAATAGACTGTGATTTGAAGAGCAAGTCAAGCAACTTATTGCTAAATGTAATAATAACAGATAAATATCTTCAAAAATAGTAGCAAGATAACGATATTAAATAAAAACTAAAAGCACATGGTGACAGTAAACCGAAAAGACAATGTAAATTATTAAATTGCAAGAGTAAAAATAATATAATAGGCTAAACTCTAACGTAACCTACAGGAATACCTTTTGAAGCTGTCATCTAAATTCTATAATCATAGACTTCAAGGAATATTCTGAATGATGATTCAAAATCTAGAACACTGATACAACGGTGACTTAAAAAATTTAATCTGCAGTAAGAATTTACACTATTTTTAGCGTAGAAAAATCAATAAAAATACAAGGGCATAGCTTAATGGACATTTATTTCTTAAAAACACAAAAAACTGCAAGACCAAAATGAGAAAGGCGTATTTCATTGATCGCCAGGAATTTGATGAACACCATATTCTATAATCGTCAAAACAATTCAACCAGCCTAACATCATCAACTCGAGGATTATGATTCTATCTAACATGAACATGTGATTCTATCATCAACAGCTTAGCAACTGCCTTCAACAAGTTCCGTTAATGAATCACAATTCAGAATTATATTTAATCAACATGAACAATCTTTTCTTTGAAAACACACACTTTCTTTCACGATTAACAATTGAGCCTCTACTAAATTTGTGAGACAATTTTTTAATCAACAATAACGATTAGGCCTAATTATTAATCGACACAAACATTCATCACGATTTCTTTATGTGCGGTACCGAAGACGGCACCAACAATACTCCACAGAACGATCAGAAAGAAAAACTCTCGCCCCCTCGCGGCATAAATAACACGCAGGAAATTTAAGTAAGTATCCACAAGGCGAGCAAACAGTATTAAACTGATGTTGAGACGAAAGGAAAATGGCTAAGTAAATAACTCGATATTGATCGATCGATGGCTAAGTAGTCGACTACATATCGATGAAACGACTACACACTATCGCAAACTCCTCCATCACGACTGTTCTAACTGTTATTTACTCTCAAACGATACAATCGGAGTTTGATTTAAAAGTCGATAAGTAGTTTGTGCTATTAGATTTAAATATTTCTTTTTGTTTATGTTGCCCATTAGTAAATGGAATATCAGACTTCCACGACGTTAATGTAATGAATTAATTTAAATTAAAATGTTCATATATTGAATACGTAAATTTGTCTAACTTATCGTAACATCAATACGATTTGCTACTATCTACCTTGGTAAAATTACGAATTTAAATAGCGTTTCCATTCAATTACAGATTTCAGCATTTAGTAGATAAGTAACTGTAATCTGTAAATTCAAAGGTGTCAATCACTTTCAATTGTAAAATAGATGCCGATTAATGTAAGATCAACCTAAAAATGCGTTTTTATACGAAAACAGCGGAACTTACGGCATTTAAGATAATTTATCTTTAATTTCCTTATAAAAAGAGTAGTTAGCAATTTTCCTCATTTATTCGAAACACAGACTATACCATAAGTGACAAACCGAATTTTACACATATTCTTCTACGCACATATTTGTTTCTTCCATTATCAGTGTCAGTGTCAGACCATTAAGTCAGTGTCCGAAAGAAAATAATCCCATAGGCCTAATCCTACCTCCGTTTTACTCCTATAATTCTCACTTCGCTATCTTAACCCTTTTAAGGCCGACGGCCGTAATAGGCCCCCGTGGCAAAAACTACGTTCGCGGCCGACGGCCGTAATAGGCACCCGTCCACTTTTTTCCAAAGGCCACTAAACTTGATATTCCCTTGTAGAGGGACATCTGGGCTTCATGAATAATGGCAAATACTGCCATTTTAGCCTAAATTTCCTAGTTGTCTGTATAGATTTTCATGTCATGATTGCTGGCCATGTGATGATTTTGTTGCTGTTTAATTTTCGTGTTTTGTTGGTTATGTGATGAGGTTATTGTTTTAATTGACCAAATATCATTTATTAAATCAGTTGTGTGTGCTTAACTTGTGTTTTCATTGACGAATGAGCAAAAGAAGTCGAGATGAATGACCTGTAAGCGAAATCACCCTCCTGTATGCAAATAACATGGCGTCAGCCATTTAGGCCTAAAATAGTGAAGTGTCAATTTTTACATTATCCCTTATAGTTCTGTTATTAATTAAGGTAGGTACTTCAAAATTGGCATACTTCCTGTAAATAAGTTGTACTTTGTAGTTATAAATGGTTTTTGGATGTAAAACATAGTTATATATTTTTTATATGCCGTCAAAGTGGAAAAATATAAATTAGCTCATTAAAATTTTCTTACATATATCTGTAAACAAAATTTCTTTCTGATAATTTCATAATATATCCTAAAGCATTTTAAAGCTCATTTAATTAGGAACAATTTAAAAAAAGAATTATGAGTATCTGATAAAAATTGTGGAAGTTATAGCCCTTTAACTAAAACTATGCACAGCACATAAGAAATGGCTTGGCCTTTTTCGCAAGTACCACAGTTTGGGAGCTGGCCTTTTTCGCAAGTACCACAATTTGGGAGCTGGCCTTAAAAGGGTTAAGAAAACCAGCACAATTTGGCAACACGGCCGGACCCCCCCCCCCCCAAAAAAAAATTGCAAACATTACGTCAAGTCGCCAACATACAATAAAAAACCGTTCGAAACCTCAAAATTGACATTTACCACATAAATCAATAAACCAGACAACATTTAGCACGTTTGAAAGGCTACGGACTCTATGGTGTATGGGTGTAGAGATACAATCAGCTGATAACGCAGGCCCGGCACTACACCATGTACTGCAGAAGGTGTGGCGCCGCGGCGGCTCACGACCGACCACGAGCTGAATTATCGCAGCTGACCACGACATTAGGCAACAATGCGATCGAAATGGCAATGGGAATCGAGAGAGTAAAAATACCTTGCAGACTTTACAGATATTTTACAAACTCTATAATCATTAAACACCAGTGAGATGTTGTCTTTGCTACTGGAGTTCACGTGTAATAGTAAACCAGCGACACCGCCGTTGATTTTATCAGGTTGGCAGCGCCATGTGTAATAAATTCCGTTCTTTGAACTACTCCCCCAAAAAGAACAACTCGGCCAAGTAAGTTATATGGAATCAAACAATTTATTCATACATTACTTTTTTTTACACAACACCAATGTCAATACATACCGTTCTTTCATAAATACTGTAACAAAACATTCTACAAAAACGTCGAACTCGAGCTAAATACGTACAAACTAACTAACCTTTTAAGAACAAAAGAACCGACTAACTGTGTCAAACGATTGTAATTCTCTTACAGAGTCGTTCACAGAACGGAATTTATTCCCCTTCGCGCTGCCAACCTGAAAAATCAACCGCGGTGTCGTGTTTTCGTCCAAAATTGCATTGCCGCGCGAACTCCAGTAGTAAAGGTAACATCTCACTGTTAAACACACACGTAAAATGGTTGTTGATTGGTTGTCAACTTGTTTTATTAATGATGTACTGTGTGTCAAATAATTGGCTTTATTGAATTATCGTAATGAGGTTAAAAAAGCAGAGATGTGTGATAATGTATCGGAAGACAAGCAAACTCTGCAACCAGGCAAGATTAATATATTAAAACCTTTTGTCTCATTCTATTTATAATTTAATGTTATAGGACCGATACACGTTCGGAGAATGCCAAAACGTTAACTGGTAAAAGTTGTTTTCACCATTCCTTCCTAACGACGGCCGCTTCGTATCATTAATTTGTCTGTTTTTTGTGCACAGTCAGTCGGTTACGTAAGGTCAGTTCATTTGCTGCGCTTTAGATCTATGGGGATTTTTAAACGTAAGGTCTTTAGGCTCACGTAGTGGTTACCTCTAACGTGGAAAATTTTCAATCCAAAGTATTGTATTCCACACAAAAACCGAAAAAACTGTAAAAGTAGTCCACTGGATCAGCTAGATCTTGGTCATTTCCAAATTATTCGGCGGCCGCGAAGCGAAACCACATTTTTTTATTCACCCATCCGGACAGTGAAAACCGGATAACGCGATAAATAGCCTTACTCTCGCGATTATCAGATCAAAATACTACTTCCCGATCCTACAGGTGAACCAACATCCTCCACACAATCCGAAGTCTGACGCCAAACAAGTAAAACAAATCCCAAGTTTATGATCGGAAAAGTCATTAAAACAATTAAAACCGGCATGGTTATATCTTGTCGCAGCACGCACGACTTACTTTACACCTGCTGTGGTGTGTTGCTAATTGAAAATAAAACAGGCCTACGGCTCGATGGGAAGGTGACGGAAATAATTAATTATATCACTACACGTGGCCTTGCTCCTGTATGGCCGCCTGTGGCTTAGGTAACATCCTCTACTCCAATTAGGATTAGGCTTCAACGAATGCAACGTAAGCTACAAAAACTGCCACTTGCTATGCCAATCGTTAGTCTCTCCTTTATTTCATGTTTATTACACTGTTCCAGATTTAGGCAAATGTTTCTCCTAGACAAATTGTTTTATGATTTTACATTGCGTTAACCTCAATACAGATTAAATCGCTATTAAAAACATACTTTTAAGCCCTTATAAAAGAAGTTTCAACAACTGTAAAAACATAAGTACTGAAAGAATAAATTGCGAAACAAACTATATTATCGAAGATCACGGCTAATTCCATTTCATCTAAACTAATATGTCGTACTCTACAGTCAAAATCGTAGTTTATTAAATAACATTTGCGTTTTCATTAATTTAATTCGTGATGAAAAAGAGTAAAACCTTCAATTAAAATACACCAACAGAACCACAATAACGGAGCAAGCAACGTTTGAAGACAATTCCCAACGAGATAAACATAACACTGTACAACGGAATCGCCTTATCAATAGCTCAAAGCCCGACACAATCTTCTCTCCTTTCAATATCCGAAGGCGAACACAATTCGTCATTCGTGCCACACTGTCCACTAACACGATTTCCCCACCCGATATTAATCCGTGGGCCATACGGATTGGATGCAATTGTATACTCAATGGTGCAATTCACGGCTATAATAGCAACAGAATGGAATCGCCGACTCACGGCGGTGTCGGGCCGGTGTTGCAACACAACACAGCGCGGGCTCCACGGGGCTGCTTTGTACCTCAAGGTCTCTGTCTCACAAACACCCAGCTAGTGCTCCATAACCATCATTGGCTGGGTACAGGTCGACTCAAACGACGTGGTCCACTAAAAATTGTAGCATTGGCCGAGCCAAGTAACTTGACTCGACTTGTACTGACATGAGAGTTGGTACATACATAGGGTCTGAGTCTGACGAACACTCCAGCTAGTGCTCTTTAACCTGGCTGGGTACAGGTCGACTCAAATGACATGGTCCCCCAAGAAATTGTAGCATTGGCCGAGCCACGTAACTTGACTCGACTTGTACTGACATGAGAGTTGGTACATACATAGGGTCTGAGTCTGACGAACACTCCAGCTAGTGCTCTATAACCATCATTGGCTGGGTACAGGGCGACTCAAATGACGTGGTCCCCTAAGAAATTGTAGCATTGGCCGAGCCAAGTAACTTGACTCGACATGTACTGACATGAGAGTTGGTAGGTACATAAAGAAGGTCTGAGTCTGACAAACATTGCAGCTTTGTGCTGAACAATGGTCATTGGCTGGGTACAGGTAGATTCTAATAGTGTGACCCAGTCCACCCCAATGATTATTGCTATTTCTGATACTATGGCCTTTGGGACGGCTGGGGCCAATTCATTTGACTCGACTTGTATTGATATGAGGAGTAGGTACTCTTTGAATATAATCACTGGCTTTTACTGTATTTACCAAGTCGGCGAACCTTGTTTAAAATCGCTTATCAAATTGAAAAAGTTATATTCCGACTTGTTATCTGCTGAACATCATCTGAAACTTGATATTGGCAAAAGTTGGAGATAATGCCGACTACAGTTCTGGCCACAGCAGCGGGTGGCAAAAAATTAAAACTCCAGCTGTGTGCATGACTTGATGGTAGTGAGAGCTCCGCTCCTCTACATATTTAAGTAGTTAGTTGGGGCATATTATCAACATGTAGAAGCACATTTAACTGGGTAGCACCTGGTGGACCGAGCCATGCTCGGTGTTATTTCATGTTTACGAGTTCATCCAGTTACTATAAAATATTTCAATGTCATAAAATTGATAAATAGAAACCTTTTTTATTGCTCCATTAACTCTTCATCCCACTTGCTGATATTTTCCCTTGATGGCTGAAGATTCCAAACAGCTGTTATGATTACTTCATTTGTTTACACTTTCCTTGTTTATTTTCGTTGCTATCACGGCAACCCATAAGGCCAATGTTAAAATTTTACAACTTTAAAATTCGATTTATTACGTTATTAGATTTTCTCTGGCCAAGTAATCTGCATAAAAGACGTTTTTGAGTCATAAATTACTTATTTACAGACTCTGAAGGAAATCCTCGGCGCCGTTTTTGAGATAATTGTGCAAACAAGCAAGTAAGCACGCACGATAACATTACTCATATTAGAGTATGGGACAGGATGAATTAACCGAATTCAGCTGAGGGGATCAACGAGAATTAATTATATAACAATAAAATGACGTAAAAATAAATAATGACAGAAAGATCAACGACTAAATATGACTTTTAACGTTTAAAACCACTGAGGTCAAGTTCTTTAATTAAATGTCAACAAGTAAAATTGTAAATAGACAACAATAATTAATCATCACACATTTCAATGATCAGCTGATTTTGGAGAACATAATCAAAGAGCATGACTGTCTATAACGTCAGATGGGTAAATGATTGGCCAAACAATATATTTTGGACGCCACACAAGCGCACTCACTCACCCGCCTAATGCTGTGACCAGAACTGTAAGTATATTATAGTATCTACAAGTTGCAGATTAACTATAACTTAACATTAAAATATATTAAAGTAAATTCATACTGACATTGACTTTACTGAACATCTTTAGCTAGGTGTACGGTGTTGGCAGGGATTTAGTGATTTCATAGACCATATTATGCTGCCCCTAATATATACTGGGTGTCTAGAATTAATTTCGAATGGGTACTCAATTTTTGCCGCCATCTTAGATCCACCATATTTGATCGAAAATAATATTTTCAAATGTAAAAGTTCTGTTGTAACCCATTCCAAGCTATATTTTTTCATTGATTAGAATATCTCACTCCGATTTTTTAATATCTCGATTAGTTCTCAAGATATGAGTACTTTTAATTTATTTTCAACGATTTTTAACACTATAAATTGATAAATAGGCCCATAGCCACAAAGTAATACAGATAGTGATGAATATCCACCATCAGACATTGCTGATTTATTTCCATCTCATTTTCACCAGTGTAGGCCCTAAATTTTCTGGCCGCCGCCTTGGATCCGACATTTTCAAATAAACTAAGTTATTTCAAATATGGAGATGGTATTGTGATCCATCATTTCAAACTAACTCAAAAAAAGAAAAATCAATTCACAACTCCTTTCAAAAGCCTTCAACTAACTCACTTCTACGCTGCATAAAATGGGAATTTGGTATCAAAATTTGCTTGTTACTATTCGCTTGTTCAAGGTGGACAGATCTGGATGAAAATTTAAATAAAGGTATATCAACTGTCTGGTCAACTCAAAGGCCTTTTTAAACTCTTAAGCCCTTCAGGCTTTGTTCAGTAGACTTCTAAACGAAACGTTAACTAAAACGATGAACATGATATATTAACGATGACAATGTTACGTTAAGTCAAGGAATATCAACTAACTGGCCAATAAATAGACCAATTTTTACTCTTAAGTTCCCCTTGGGCTCTGCAACGTGAATTCCTAATCGAAACGATACGTAAAACTAATTTTTTAAACACGATTAGTGAATGTTACAACTTCTAAAGCAGAAACAAGAACAGCGTGTTTCAGGGTATTTTATTTAAGAACCTCATAATTACAAGGTCGCTTACTATAATTTAAGCAGTGCCAAGTACAGGTGCAGCGACAAGGTTTATGTAATCCTAATCAAAAAGCAATTCAACAAAGGTACTCTACAAATGGCAAGGCGGCAGTTGAAAACTCATACTGGCACCATATTCGACTTTTTGCTGCATCACGATCTTTAAATACGATCCGATACGTATCTTTCATTACGGAAGTGTACAAACCCGGCCTGACGATTATATGCAAAAACCAAACGTCAAAACAGGCGGACCGTGGACGCGGCGTCATGCGACTTCTTTGTTGTCCAAGGCTGTGCCTTAAAAACTTGCTTTGTAGCCTGGCTGATGGTGAATAGCGTACGAGTTGAATAACTGTAGAAGTTGCGAACTTGGCGTATCAAGGCTGTGGGGGAGATTGCTTATGGTTGCAAGGACAAGAAATGTTAATTTATATATTCTGACGTTTATGTTTTGATTTTTATTTTTGTGGACGTTTGCCATCCACGTATTGACAGGATTACATTAAGAATTAACATGTTTGAATACCAGGCGCACAATATGATGCGAAGAGGTTTTTTTTGGTGCTGTGTTAATTATTAGCATTTGTATATAGATTCTTGGGTACTTACCACTAACCGACGTTAGAGTTTAGGCTTTTGATATTTACGAATGAGGTTTGATGGGACGGTGGGTACTACGGCTTATGCAATGAGAATACAACGACCAACTAATTCTTCAATAAATTGTATTTCTTCATCAAGAGCCTAGATTTTTTTCATTAATAGTTTTCACTAAAAAAATAGTTTTTTGGGATTGTGACAGCGTTACAAACCCAAGGATGGTTATCCTAGAGGATACTTATAATTGTTGGTTTTTGGGGGGCGGAGGGGGGGCAAAATACATTTAAATGAAAGGTAACGCGTCACCTCCCTTCCTTTCTCAAGTACCATCCGTACTGTCTTACCTCCACCGATCCCCACAGTACACTCCCCACCCGCAGTGCAGTACATCGCCGTCTCCGCGACAGTGACAGTACCGTGGTGTCACCATCACAGTAACATAACAGTACCGGTCCGCGTCCCGCCCGTGGAACCTGTTCCTCTAGCGGTAACACTCGCGGTACAACTACACCCGTCGTAAATCACCGTACAGCAAGTCACCTCATGCCCTCCCAGTATGGCTCGAGTCAAATGACGTGATCCAGCTCGCCAATAAGACTAAAATGTTAATTTAAGCATTAGCTTATGAACTATCCGGGCCACTTAGTTTGAGTCGCCCTATGCATTAATGTATTAAAAGTCACCCCACACTCACAATAAAGGTCGAGTCAAATGAAATGGTCCGGGTCGCCCAAAAGACTAATGTTAATTTAAGCATTGGCTTGCGAACAACCTGGGCCATGTAGTTTGAGTTGCCCTATGACTATCTCACAAATATTAGAATATTTGTTGTATCTCACAAATATTAGAATGTTTGAAGTTGTATTAGACGTCATCTCACACACTCACCGTAAAGGTCGGGACAAATGAAAAGGCCCAGTTTGCCCATAAGTCTGATGTCAATTTTAGCATTTGGCCAACGAATAGTCTGAGCCAAGATGTTTGCCTCGCCCTAAACTTCTACCAGCAAGTCATCTCACACGGCGGCGGCGGCGGTGGGAACGACAAAGCAAACGGACAAATAAGGAGGAAAACATACTTGCCTGGTGGAGATAACATCTTAGACAGGGAAACTGGGAAAGTATTTTCTTTCTTGTAATTTAATTACACGGCAAGGAAAAGGTGTTGCATAATATAGATCATTATCGGATCGAGTAATACGATGAATACTATCATTCTACGGTAAAATAAGTTGAATTATAATGATATAAGGCAATATTTCTGACTAGGTGAGTTTTTGAATAGTTAATGCGGCATTTTTGTGCTGTGTACAAATTATGCGCTTTAACATAAAAAATGAAAGTTATTAAAACTAAGTTACTTATCTGAACAAGAAGACTCCGAATCATTCTCACCTGAAAAAGAAATGCTTTGTTTACACAAAATAATAAAAATCGTTACAAGAATAATAAATAAGATAAAATAAGGTATCACAAGCAGTAACCCATTTAGTGAATAGCAACCTTTAATTACTACATGGTTATTGTTACAAGTGGTTATTGAGAGTTGCTGAGCAGCCCAATTGGCCAAAAAATAAATGTCCCTAAAATTATGAGCGAAAATGGTTTAACTTACCTTGATTCTGTCAAGAAATCCTTGTTTTGGTATTCTCACTACTATACGGTTTCGAACCTCTCATTGGTTCATTTTCAAGCAGTCATCTTCAAATGAGGATGAAGTTGTCAAACAGTCTAAAATATTTTGACAACTTCATCCTCATTAGAAGATGACTGCTTCGTTTTTGAAACACTTGAAAATGAGCCTATGAGAGGTTCGGAACCGTGGTAGTGAGAATACTAAAACAAGGATTACTTGACAGAAGCAAGATCATCTAAACCATTTTCGCTAATATTTAGTAAAATCCAGAGGCTGTTCAATGACAAAGTTATGATCGTTCGAAAACTAAAAAGGTTCCAGTGCTTTTTCGAAGCGTCGCCAGGTTTACGCGATCGTTTAGTTGGTTGCTCAACTGCACAATTATCTCGAAAGGCCAGATATTTACGAATGAGCAGCCGAGAATATCCCTTCAGTCTGGAAATAATTAATTCCTCAATCAAAAACGTGTTCTATGGAGGTCACTTGCCCAGATATTACCTAGTACCGTAATAAAATGAATGTTAAAGTCGAAACAAAATTAACACTGGCTTATGGTTATTGTGCAAGCAGCAACGACATATTATACAATGGGTGCGTTCAGCCGCAGTCACCGGTGACTAACCGGTTACCATAGTTACTAATAGGCAAATCCACCGCATATTGACAGTCAACTATGTCCGGTTACTTACCGAATCCACCGTTAACACAACATCGGTGGATGCAAAATGATCGGTAGGTAGTTCATCCACCGCTACCGTTGACTTATTATAGGTTGGTAGATTATCCACCGGTGACTGCGGCTGAACGCACCCAATGAAAATGTAAATGAATAATCATAGCAGCTATTTACAATCTAGTCATCTAGAAAAAATATAGCGTCTGGGATAGAGACAGCATAGAGAAATAACATAAGTGCATTTCTAAATATTATGACCCTTAAATGTTTTACACTACTTACACTTTATTCAATGAGTGTGTAAAGTGAAACTCTCCTCTTAAATATCAATTGTATAGGTAAGAACCAATCAGAGGAGAGGTAGTCCATTTTATGTTCCCAAGGATGGTTTACAGATATTCCACTTAGTAATTTGATATGAAAAATAACAATCCATATGATATGAACAATAAATATAGCTTGTATCAAGTACTTGTGGAGCTCATTGAATTTAAGTTCACTTCAAACAAACATAGTCATATTTGGCTTTGCGCCCAATGTAACCATCACATACATTTAGTGCCAGCTCAAGTTTATACTAAGGGTCTTTGGAGTTCTGTAGCAATACATCAGGTGCTCGTGTGACCCAGCCTCCCAGTAGTACAGCTGGTGCAGGAGTTAGGGCTTCATTTTACACTCTAAATGAATAAAGTATAGACTAACTAGTAAACATAAAATAATACCGAGCGAAGTTCAGTCCACCATAGGTACTTGATGTATTGCGTAAAGTAAGAACTGATTCGGCAGTCAATGCAACAATCAAAAGGACACCGTCAACTCTGAGTAAGGAAGCGCCAAACATAATAAATATATTTAAATAAAAAACTCGTTGTGTTATGCGGTACAAGGATATATTGGTACAAAGAATGAACATTTATTTTACAGTATGTTCGAGCCAAACCCAATGTAAACATCACAATCCTTTTGCTCCCACGACAACCCCAAAGGCCATCAAAGTAGCATGTGGTAGAAATACTTCCAACGCATAATCTCCTCTTTAAACTAAAAGAAAAGTAAAAAGATACTCGCAGCCTACGTTACTTCGTGACTTGCAAACGATCCTAAAAATTAAAATCCTAGTTTTATACTTATGCAGTCTGTAATTTCGATAAAGTAATTTTTATCAAATAAATATATGAAATATTATTTTTTATGTTTTGGTGGAATGACTAGACCAAATACTTTATCATTTTTTTACTTGATTCCTTGAAAAACAAACGTGAGTGTGTGGAAATAACAAAATCTATCTAACCATAAATAATAGTCTGATTATTTAAATCATTAGATAGGGATTAAATTATAGTATACTGTGTTAACTATTATTTAATTGGAAACATATTTTCGAAACATTAATCTAATACAGAATGAATATAAAACCGGATAAGCCATGCAGAGGTAATCTCTATAGCAGGATACATCACAATCGAAGATGGTTGGACACTCTGCAACCGCAAAATTTACCCATGCAAAACTCCATGGGGGTGGGATAAACCCCCACTGACTGAGTTTGTCCTTGGGATAAAACGGACAAGAATCTTCACTACAGATTTGTGTTGGCTAAGCTATGGAATGAGGTTGCAGAAGAAATGAAAACAAAACTAATATAGTCAGTTTAATAGTCAGTAATAATCGTAGTTTTACAGTATTTAGTCAAACGTTTCTATTTCTACTCTCATATAATCAGCAAATTATGAGGGATGTTGTCTTAAATCGACACAGGTGATGGTATTCCCCAAATACATTTCTTTCCTCATTGATTGGATGTGAACAATACTCACGCTCTCCACATTATAATAAATAATACTTTACAGCGCTTGATTTAAAAACTAAATCTCCTCTTCGGAATCACCCATCTTCACCTCGAGCGCGACTGTCGCAGCTGTGACCAAAGCAGAGGGCTACTCCCCACTCGCATCGCTGCTCTCATCTCTGCAGCAATCGTTTGACGCAGTTTCAGCATAAACATTCCCTCAATCGCCGTTTGTGGCGCCGGACGAAAAGCGAAGTTCACAGCGGCGCGGCGCGGGCGGTGAAAGATGTTCCCGCGGTGAGGTCAGCGGTTACCTCGCCGGTTACGCGGCCCCGTAACCGCGCCGAGCGACCGTGTAACCGTGTAATCGGGCCAGCAAGAGTGGTCGTGACCGGCTCCGTGTTCACCGCTCCTGCTGCGCTCAGTTCGGAAGCGCGACTCATTTTTAATTTTCGCGGACATTTACCATGACTGATTAGTACAATCAAGTTTTACGACGTTTCGGATCCCGTCTTCAGGTGGAAAAGAGTCGATGACTCTTTTTTAATTTTCGCGGACATTTACCATGACTGATTAGTACAAACAAGTTTTACGACGTTTCGGAATCTGGATTCTGATCCCGTCTTCAGGTGGAAAAGAGCCTCGAACATAAGAAGATTAGTAACACGCAGCCAAGTTAACTGTTTTTGGCCACGTTTTTCTGGCTGTGTTAATCTTGTTATGCTCGAGGTTCTTTTATAGCTCAAGACAGGTAAGATTCCAGATCCCAAAACGTCGTGAAACATGTTTTTACTAATCAGTGATGGCAAATGTCCGCAAACATCCAAAAACAAAACTTTAACTCACCATTCAAACAATAAATTTCAGTGGCGTTGTTTCATCTGCTGTGAATTGAATATGTCTTACTACAGAATTCTCAAGTAAAGCCTGAGGGCCTTCCGATTTGGCAACGCCGCTTTGCAAGGGTTGTTAACAAGCAGGAAACTCTTTTTCTCAGAGATATCTGATTTTAATCAACACCCAAAGGGGCCGTAATCAAGTATGTCACCCTCATCGTTAAAATAACTTACTCTAGAGAGCATACTTCGGATATTTTAATAATTACTAATGTAGCTATAAAACCGAGCCCTTCATTTCGTCGGCGTTGACGAAAAAGTAGGCGTACATTATTTAAAAACTCAATGGAAAATCAACTTCAGTATTAATATACTGAAAAAAGTTAAAGAAGTCCCTATGTAAAAATGCTTGTCATTCAATTGATAAACCACACGAGCACAATCACCACAACTTAGTCGCCATTCCTAATATGGAAAATTGCTGATTTTCAATTAACCCTTCGACAAATCGCAAGAGTACTACGACCACAACTGACGTCACCAGTCCCTACATAGTAAGTGCTACTTTTTCAATTGATCCTTAACAAATCGCAAGAGTAACACCGCCCCAACTGACGTCACTAGTCTCAGTATAGTAAATGCTAGTAAGGACACAAATTAAAAGCAGGATTAACTAAAATTAATTGAATAACAAATCGCACGAGCACCACCACCACAACTGAAGTCAACAGTCACTATATAGTAAGTGCTAGTCGTGAAGTAATGCTAATTGACGTCACCAAAGTTCCTATTCAGTAATTGCTAGTTTTTCAATAATTAAGCCATTAACAAATTACAAGAGAGCCACCGCCACAACTGACGCCACTATTCCTTACATAGCAAAATGATAATTTTTCAATTAACCCTTTAACAAATCGCACGAGAACCACCGCCACAACTGAAGTCACCAGTCCTTATACCGCTGGTGTCTCGCCTAGTAAACTAATAGCTAACTTTTTAACTTTAAATCTCGCGACAAACTTTCAACTGGGGACCTTGCTTTATTATAAATGCTTATTTTTAGGTGGTTCCGAATTTTATAAAAATGACGTGACATTTTTTTAAATGCCGGACAAATTACATTTTTCTTATGAAATGCACTGTGTTCGAAGATTTTTTTAAGTCCAAGTTAATTATAGATGCTTTTATATTTAGTTTTTTTCCCTAAAATTAATTGTTTACAAACATCTTATATTTGGATTTACACCCTTTAAATAAAGTACGTGGCTAACCTAAGCAGCATTGTACTCACCGTCTGACATATTAACATGTTCTAACAGCTGTTTTTTTTTTGTTATTTATATCGTTAATTTTAAAACCACTACGGTTGATCTTTGTTGAAACTTTTTCATGATTTATTGCGTAAGATCAATGAGAATAAATAATGTCTGACAGCTCCGGCAGTGGAGTGCGCCATAGATCAAGATATAACGCACCTAGTAAACGAGCAGTATTAAGTAGAGTTTATTGAAACCAATCAATTAACGCTTAACAAATCGCATGAGTACAACTGACGTCACCAGCGCGTGACACTGACAGCTGTGCGGTACGTGCCGGCCACACGCGTGCAGGACACGCACACGGCACACGGCACGTGCGACACCGACCCGGCGTGCTGCTGCGGGTAAACAGAATAATGAGTGAACAGCTGTGTGGAGTTCGTGTGTGGTTTAGAGACACTCGATTAGTTACCTAGAAGTCTTTTAAAAATCACTCAAGCAGTAAATAATCACAGTCTAGTGCTATAATAGTATTTCAAAATTACTACATGGCGAAGATTCTTTTTTATGAAAAAATTGTACTGCTACTTTTGTGAAACGCCTGTCAAAAGATTCATCAAGATCTCAAATCTGTCACACGTTCTTATAATTAGTAATTATTTGAAAGGTGCACTTTTGTAGCAGAAAATGCTATAATAAAAAAAAACTTGGTTCTAAAAAATGTAAAAAAAGTTTATAAAATGTTAAAGTGTGGAAAATTCCTAGGATATAGTTCTGTTTTATAATTTTGCTAATGTAGATCATACATTATGGCCTGCCACTAGAACAAATTTTGACTTCAGATCCGTTCAAAAAAGAGGTGAAAATCCAAATAGGCGCGTGTGTTGCTGGTCTAACGGATATTTTTTAAAATTATAATCACTTAACGAATTAAAAAAGCCAAAATCATATTAAATATACTTTAAAAAAACTCACTGAATACCCCACGGGTTTCGTTTCAACTCAGCAGACAGTGAATAAGAAATTGTCTAAGACAACGCCCTGATACTAAAATAATTGGGGGGGGGGGGCGAGTGCTGGCGACCAATGGTTTGAGCAATGATATAAATTACCCAATTATTTTTTTCGAGTAGAATCCAATGGTGAAAACAATAAATACCCCCGTTGCAGCAGACCTGCATACTCAGCGAATTTCAAATGCAAAACAACGTATTTCAAGCAAACAGCAAGATTTGACATGTTTTGTTAAGCTCCATAAGAATAACATGGGAAATGAGTATGCAGGTTTGCTGCTACAGGTATATTAAAACTGGATGGTTTTAATTCAATATTTAGTAGATCTGAACTAGAAGAAGCCATTTACCACGTTTTATCAAGATATGTTGAGCAATAAGCGAGATATAGAATTTTACTTATTTCCCATAAGGTTAACATTGGGACAACGTACTGTGTTTACCACTTTCAATATCTCGGTAACCAATGGGCATAGAGCAGTGATTCAAAATACTAAATTATTTGTTTTTTTGAGCTGAATTCAATGGTGCCCAGCACAAACATTTGATAAATTTTATTTTTCTATGTAAAAAACTCAAAAAACCCATTTTTGGGGGGGTTTATCCCCCTTTACCCCCCCTTCCGATGGTCCGATCGGGCTGGTTCACGAACTCGTCCAATTGATTACCACTTTACATGTCCGTACCAAATTTCATAAAGATCGGACCATTTTTGCGGCCGCTATCGTGCTAACAGACACATAGATATATATATATATATATATATAGATATATATATATAGATATATATATATATATATAAAAATTCGAACGAATAGTGTTTTTTGCTTCTGGGGGCCCCAAATCGAAAAGTTATAGTGGTCCCGAGCTTAGGTCTTACCATGAGACCTACGGTAATAGCTTCTTCCCTATAGGGGAAATTCGCTAAAAAACTCAAAAATCCCATTTTGTGAGGGTAAAAGGAGCCTTTACCCCACTTTTTGATGTGCCGATCTAGCTGGTTAACGAACTCGTCCAAGGAAACCTAGTTTTCTATGTCTGCACTAGATTTTGTTACGATCGGACGATTTTTATGAGAGTTATCGTGCTAATAGACACTAAAAAAATACAAATTCTACTCCCATATAAGCCCATGTTAAATTTTGAAACAAATCATGATTTGTACAGGTAAAAATGCGTTTCCTTAAAAAACCCCACGTCATATCCGGAAAGTACAATAAATACCCCCGTCGCAGCAGACCTGCGTACTCAGCGAATTTCCATAGGATTTATTTTGTATACGTGAGCATTCAACTTGTTTGAAGGAAGTATCATTTGAATACATTAAGTAAATAATATACTAAAAACGCATATTTAATCATTCATGAGCTTTTAACATGAGGAAAATTAACAAAGAGACCATATTGGTTTTCATTAGTAATACATACACTTTTGTATTTTATATAATTCTTAGTCTTTTAATTTTTGATAACTGTAATCTTGTTATAGAATATAAATGTCAACAAACATATAACCAATGAACTCAAAACACTCAAAACAAACAAATAATTTAATCTCATGAAAAAATTAAATTCAATCATATGGGCAGTTTTATAGTATAATCAAAACATCCCTGTTGCAACAGACCTACATCTGCAGCCAATCTCAATCAAACATATTATCAATCCTCATAATTGTAAACATACCATATATTAAGCTACATTTTCAGCCAGTTTAGACCAAGACATCCCCCCTCCAAATGCTCTTACTTTCTTTATTAAATTTAAAAATAATTTGTATTTTTTTATATAGTATATATTTTCTGCAAAATCTTGATCAATGAACTCTCAACTATTCAAAATAAACACAAATAAAATATTCAACACCTGAAAATTCAATCATATGTTCAGAATTGTATTTTTTTTTTAATCTCAAATCAGGGTGACTATACTTTTTGGAGGGAAAAATTAAAAACAATATTGGACAACATACTGTGTTTAGCAATTCCAATATTATACAAAATCTAAGCAACGGATTGACATTGAATAATAATTCAAAATGCTAAATTGTTTGTTTTTTTAAGCTGAATTCAGTTTTGACAATTAATTTTAAAAATAATTAGTAAAAAGGTGTTAAATCTTGAAAATAAATTTTATTTCGTGAAAAAAACCTTCTTAGAGTAAATCAATCTTGCTGGTTTTCGAACTCGAAGTCATGAATGATGCTTTATACGTTTGTTCCAAATTTCATCAAGATCGGACCTTTTTTACAAAAGTTATCGCGCCTACGGACAGGTATATATATACTGTACATATATATGAAAATGAACGAACGGTGTTTTGGGGGTCTGGGGACCTCAAAATGAAAAAATAACATGGTCCCGGGCTTAAGTCTCACAGTGCCGCCTACGGTAATAGCTACTTCCCTATAGGGGAAATTCGCTAAAAGCTATTATTTGATATAAATATTAATAAGATTGCTGCGGTTACCCTGAACGGTTATTTTTTGTCCATTTTCCTAAACCGATGGTTACAGCTTATTCCAGAGTAAATGGCTAAAAAGAATGGCGTAGACATAAAAAAATAATATACAGGTAGATTCAAATGACTTGACCTAGTCCGCATATTCATCATTCGGTTTACGGAATGTCTGGGCCAACCAAAACGGCTGTACATGACAGGAAAATAAAGAATCTCGAGTTTAAAGGGAGGAACTCCTACGACGCGATTAGCGCGGAATCGATCCCAATAAAACAAGCATTAACATAAATCTCAGCGGAGTCAGTAAAACCCCGACCCACTGTGTGTGGCGGCCTGCCCACGTCCTTCCTACCTTCCTACCTTCCTACCTTCCTAGCACAGGAAAAGGGGAAGTGGAAGAGACGAGGCAGTAAAACCGTCAAAACGCCGCGACGTTGAAGGAGGACACTATGGTGATTCACCGGCCATCTGGAGGGATTATAGAGAGATTTAAGGACGGATTTGAGATATTTATATTGAAATCGTTATTGTAAAAAATTTAAAAAAAAATTCATATGGGAGGTTCGGGAATTTAATCGTAGTAGAGAGGAACGAGGGGTAAAATTATTAAGATAAATACAGAATTAAATCGTAAAATGGAGACGTAAAAAGTGTTAATGTGCTAAAGGTGCGTTATTTAAGGAGTTAAATAGGCAAAGTTTACGTTATGTTATACGCTGAGGATACCACCATGGACGGATTTATGTATTTTCAGCACCAAGACACTTTTCAAGTGTCTGGCGTATCTGTTGAGAAATCCGTCCCTAGATACACCAAATAAAATAAACATTCAAAAAAATCATCGCTAATTTATTCATGGTCTAGACCAAGACCTAGCTTCAAAAGATTCGATTAAAACATCAGTGATGATGACTACCTGAGAAGACACCCTTATATCTAGCGATACTGTTAAATTACTTCAAATCAAAATATGCGAGGAATGACGAATCTCTAGACCTTCCAGCTAACTGGAAGTCTTATTTTACATCTCTGGGATACGTCCACGTTTTGCACTCAACTTATATTTCCAGTTTCAAATAAAAACTTATGGACTCGTTGACGGTTTTACTCAAATCGCACATTTTACTGAATGATACCGTGTTGCGCCCGAGATAATTTTTGGAGCCATCGGTACAGTACTTAAACTTACCTTAAATAAGGTTCATCATAGGTTAGGTTAGGTGCTTCTTAGTAGGTTGGGTTGGGTTGGAGGTTAGGTCAGGTTTGGGTCGGACCGGGTTGGGCTGTCAGATTGGGAAGATAACTCAAAATCTCACGGACTTGTGAAGTACACAACAACAATAACCCATTTCCCACTTGACCGTGTACGCTACACGACCAGAAGGTGGAGAGTTAACTCAAATCCGCCCGGAAATGTTTTTTAGCCAACACGACTTTGTCCATTTTGCCTACAATCGATTCCTTCATGTTCCGTTCGGCACAGACGTTCCAAAATTGATCACCCTCGCAACCTTTCCTCGCCCGGTGTTTACCGATTCCACGGGTGGGACTGCGCCCATCGACACGTCGCGGTCGCCGCGTGGTGGAGCTGTGGACCTGCCATTACACCGGATTCGAGCACGTGCAGCGTGTAAGTTGTGCACTTACAGTGGGTTCTCTGTCACTGTTGTAACCACCAAACCCACTTCGCGAGGTATCTTTTTGTGCCTTCAATACGTATAGCTGTTGCACCCGTTCCTTGCACGGGAAAACAAATGACTAAAAAATTAACAATAGTCCCAAGGACACAAATAAAATCTGTCATGTAAAACATAGTCTAAACCTAAGGATAAAGCCTACGGGGGGAATCCCGAAGGTATTTCTAACTATGGAGATAGTAAAACCACTTTCCACAATACGAGTGAGTAGTGGCGAGGTGGCGTTTCTGGCCCAATCAAACTTTGACAGGCAGTCAATTTTTTGACAGCTACTTCCGGTCACGTGACCGGAAGTGACGTCATCAGCTGTGACGTGTTGTAGGTGGGTATTTAAAGTTTAAATGCCCTGCTGTGCTGGGTATTTAAATTTTAAATGGCCGGAAGTGTGTCAAGGTCTTTTGGGGATGTTTTTAAAAAAGATCTTGCATTTTCGGAAGATCCGAAAATGCAAGATATTTTCTTTTTTTATTTATTTTTTTTTTACAAAAGTATTATTTTACAAGTTAGTAAAGTTTGCTCTTAAATTTGAAAAGTAAGTTGTTGTCGGTGCTGAAAGTTCTTGTTTATTTTCATTCTTCTTGTTGTTGTAAGTTGGCAAAAACACATTTTTTTCGTTTTGATTGTTTGTTGCATAAAGTTCTAAAGATAAACCAAACCCAGTGGTTATAAGTTGTTTTAGTTCTTCACTAAAAATTTCCAAATCCTTGTAGGTTGTAAGATTGATAGTGTTGTAGTGAATCCCGCGAATGTTGAGAGACATGACTAGAGTTGTTTACTCGACGAGAGGTGTAGCAGGAATGACTATTGCAAAGCCGGTGCTGCAGGTACCTCCGATGGTAGTGGGGGTAGTGGTGGGGGTAATGGCAGGTGTTTGTTTAATCACTTTGAATTTAATCGTTGCCACAATAGACCGAGTCGATGTTGTAATTCTTCTAGTTTATCCAACCGGTTCTTTTGATATGTTTTGCAACTACATTTACAATAGCAGAAAGAATTACATTTTGTACAAGCTTGTCCGTCAACTTGATCTTCAGGTATTCTAAAACATTTTTCTTTGCAACAATAAGTTATAAGTGTTAGATTATTTCTTTTGGATGACATGTTGGTTGTAGCTTGTCTTAAACAGAACTGAGCCTCTCAACGTTAAAGTTTCGTATTTATGTAAAGTATTCGAATAAAACTATCGAATAAAATAATCGAATAATACTATCGAATAAAATAATCGAATAATACTATCGATTAAAAGTTCAAGGTCATCCGTTTGAGGTTTTAAAAAAATACAACATATCAGTATATAAAAACATATACTGATATGTTGTTGTTTTTTATCTTTTTATTTAAAACATTTTTTTTTACAATGTTATTTTTGTGCGATGTGCAGAGTTAGTTCCGTAGAGTTGTTTCCGCTCATTCCGTGTGACACCAAATATAATGATCCTGGTTGAATTTCCCGCAGATCTTCATTTTGCAACAACTGGACGAATCGTTTTGGAAGATATACTTGAAACTTTGGTTCATCACCCGGTGTATATGGTGCATCGGATAAAGATGCGACGACTGCGTCTCCATGCGTTGTATCAATTTTCTTCATTTCATGAACTATATAATGTTTCTGTTCTTTTAATTCTGAACATTTCTTGATAATTAGAGTATTTGATTTTGAATGCAAGTTGAATTGTTCAACTAAACATTGGAGAAACTGTTGTGATGCCATCCTTCACAGGAGATGTTGTCTGTTCGGAGTATGGAGTTAGACTGATACTCGGGGTGTGTTGCCTCTTCGTTTATATAACCTTCGGAACCCCCACTACATTCTTCCGTTTGTTGTTGTAAGTAAGCAGCCAAGTGATACGCGTTTTGTAATGCGCATTGAGATTGGTTGTGTTTCGGATTTATTGTAGAAACACAAATATTTCTAGCATCAAAGTGAAATGTTTTGTCCACTTTTATGTTTAAAACTTCTTTGTTTGTGTACTGTCGTATCCAATTCTTTTTTTCCAATCCTCTGGTATATATGTGTGTAAATTGTTTGCAAAAATGAAACATAATTTTGTGTACATTGTTGTACGGTAGGAAACCTTCATACCAATGGATATGATGAAAATTATTTGTTAGCCATCTGTTTGTTATTTTAGCTTTTGACTTTAGTTCATGGACAGAACACGGTGCTTCAAATAAAAACGGGTATGCTACTTGTGTAAGCAAATCCAAAATTACCAATTCTTTTATGATAAATCTATCATCGTTTCCGCGAAATGCTTGAAATTCAATTACACAAGGTTTTGCTGCCATTTCTTCATCCTGTCTGCTCATCACGGTGTCTGCTGATCAACTGTTTTCCACACCACGGTAGGTTAGATATATATATGTATAAACCAGGCCGTACAGTTGTAGGCGCGTTGGTGTATGTTTAACGTGGGCACCATCCCCAGTAGGCCTACCCCACGGTTTATTCTTTTGTTAAATTACATTGTAGTTTTAACCTAGCAAAGTTTTTTCTTCTGTATTATTGTTGTTGGTGGTTTCTTCTTCTGTACTGTTGTTGTTGTTGTTGGTTTCTTCTTCTGTATCCTCCGTTGCAACTTCGGTAAAAGGTTCAAAGTTTCTTAACTGCCTCCACATTTCCACTTCGTGAGGTATTCTATTAAAGATGGATGTATCTATTAGTCCGTATTGTAAAGTGCTTTCTGGTTGTTTTTCGCATGCATCTACCAGATATTCCTTAATAACAGAGCTTGAAAATACTAATTGTTTCATATACCTGGTAATAGGTGATGTTGCATAGTTTAAAATGTAAAATTCTTCACGTGTTAGAAGAATTTTATTTTCAAATTGTGTCGAGTCTCTAATTCTTACTTGTTGTTGACCACGATGTTTAATAATGTCAATTTCATTGTCACAATCCAAAAGTCGAATGTTAGTTTTTCTTCCAAAGAAACTGTTGGCTAAATAACATTCAATAAGATGTAGATGTTTTAAAAAGGAATCCCAAGCATTTTCTGAAAATAAAACCATCTTTGTTCCATGGCTTAGTATTACTGCGGGAGAGTAGTCTAATGATTTTACCAATCCTATCGACACACTTTTACTCATGCAAGATGAAATAGGATAAAAGATGCGAAGGAAAACTTCAGTTAAAATGTTTGGTGGAATATTTTCTTCAAGTTTTCTTTTTTTTCTTACGTTTGTTTTATTATTTTCCAACTTTTTATTTTGTTTTCCAAACTTTAAAAAGTCATCAATTTCCTTTACAATATTTTCTTCAAAATGTTTATCATCATTTTCCAATAAAGGTGCTGTTTCGGAAACGTCTTGTACAACTGATAAAGAACTCATTTTGTTTATAATGCTGTAGACGATGTTACCCATACAACTGTAGATAGTAAACTAAACAATTTTCGTTCCCGCTCCTGCTTTTATAACCGAGTGGTGGGGGTATTTTTTTCCTTTTCATTTTACAAAACTGCTTTTACAATTCATGTTAAAGGTGTATATGTAACAATTTTATCATGTAAAATTAAACAATAAGCAGATGTATCTTTGGGTACATTTTGTTCAAATTCCATTTCTATTTTTATATCTACACTGGAAGATTTTACAGATTCGTTTTGTTTTGAACAATCAACTACAACAATCGGATAGTTAGATTTAAATTGGTTTGGCGTTAATAAAGGTGTGTTTGTTTTTCCATAATATGAATTTTGGAATCTTGCGTACATATCGTACAAAACGCTAAACCTGTCTTTTGTAAAGTTTATGTTGAAGTTGTCGTATGGAAAGAATTGAGAGTTTAGAAACACCTTAAAATTTGTAAGTTTGCAATGATCAAATTCACCAGCATGTTTAGTTATTTCGTTTCTTCTTTTTGTTTGTAATCCAAATATTACATATCTTGCCTTTTCCAAATGAGTAGAAGTTTTTACAGTCCATGTATGACGTTGTGTTTCCGGTAAAACCGGATATTCATGAAACTCCCAACTTCTAAATGGTATTACGATATCACGATCTGATTTTAAAGTTCTTAATAATGAAATTCTATTCTGATCGTTTAACCGTACATGCGATACTCTCCAAACAATTTTGTCTAATTGCATTTTCCATTCTAAAGTAGCTTCCGTTGTTCCATCAGTTGCTTGAATAATATCTTTGTCGTTTGATGATCTTAACAAAACTAATTCTTGTTTTACGTTTATTATTATTTTTCGGTAATCTTCGGCAAAGCCTAAAAGTAATCTTAAAGGAATGTAAAAGTCAAAATTGCCTGAAGTGTTTGGAGTGATTGTACTGGAATCGGGTGCTACCCATCCTGCGGCGGCCAGCATATTTTTTTCACTCGGTGTTAAAGATGCTAATCCTTTTAATGTACTTGTAATTCCCACCTTTTTTGTTGAATCTACTGTAACTCCGGAAATTTCATATCTTATTTCATCAAACAAATATGCCATGGGGTTATTTATGAACGGAACAGTACTTGCAGTGCTTCCATCTCTTTTTGTTACTCTTCCTTCGATATACAAATAACTTTCACATGGAAGTGTATAAATATCCTGTTGTTGTACGGGAATTCTAATTTCATCATTATTATTTAATTTTGATGAAGCGTAAGGGTTGTGCGTATGATATTCCTTTTCCCATAAGGTTTCGTCGAATGTCGGACCCTGCGCTATATCCAATATTTCCATTATTAATAAGTTTTAATCCAATTTCTTCTAGAAAACGAATGTTATCACTTGTTAATCCTTCTATAGCTGAAGTGCTACTGACTTGTTTACCAGTCAGCTCTTTCTTTTTAAATGATAACCCCATTGTTATACGGTTGATTTTATATGTATTCGTATAGTTATAGGTTCGTCTCTAAAATCAATATGATTTCCGTCTTGATCTAGTATGTTCACCACAATGTCTGAAATAAAACTGGTGTTTAACGGTAGGTACACCAAGTTTTGTGGCTTTTCCACAATTTTAAAACCCGGAGCGACCGTTGGATAGAATGTGTGCAATATATGAGTATTTTCACCATCTCTATAAGAACCATGTATAATATTACATGTAATATCTATACTGTTAACTTTCATTATTGTTACAGTTCTAGCACCTGAATGGTTAATATTAGGTTCTAAAATTTTTGTTGTTTTAGGATATCCTAATAAACTACCAATTGAATGTTCTTTGCTAAAATCTATATAATATTTAGATTTAATTTCAGCTTTCATAGTATTGTTATTTCCTTTTATTGTTATATTATCTTTTCCCATATGATTTTGTATCGCTTCATTTATATCATCAATTTCATATGCTCCAGTGGGTAAACTAAATACTTGTATATCTGAATATTTGTTTGTATTTTTATCTTTTGTTTTGTAATAATGTATTTTGTCATTAACATTTTCAGTAACGTTGGGAATAGAATTATAAGTTGTTATATCTAATAATGCGGCTTCCCATAATTTATCTTTTTCCAAACGTAACGCAGGGAAAAGAACACTTCGCAAAGTAGATGAAGTTCCAGTTAATGATACTGTATAGGAAGACATCTTAAAGTTGACTAACGCTTTTTGTTAAAAAATCTAAACATAAATGTCCACAGATTACCGTATCATCAGGTTGCTCAATTTTATAATTGTATAGTACATTTTTAGCTGTTTTAAAGTAATATTGTAGTTCTTTTGGTGGTGGGAGATTACCAAAACTATCAAAGTAGTAAATAGTTGATCCTAGTTTCTTATAACATACCAAATGAGTGCCTGATCCTTTACTATTATCTAAATTTACTATTCCGGTTTCATTTTTCCATATTTTAACAGGTAATGCATCTTTCATAAATACTCCTCTAAAAAATGGAATTTTTAAACAAGAAACATAAGTAATTAATTCTTTATCTGTTAATTCTTTATTTGGAATTAATAATTGTTTTTTTCTGTTTAATACACACGATACGGTCTTAGGTATAATCCTCCTCCTTTTTTTATCATTGACCATATTGTTTGTTTCTTTTTATTTTTACCTGCGGTGGATCGTCGTTTTCTTCTTATATTTCCTCCACGTTTCTTTGCAGGTTTTCTCCTCCTTTTTCCACCTCCTTTCTTCTTTCCACCTCCAAACATCGTTTTACCCTTCATTGCTGCTGATACCGCTAAAGCTGCTGCTTTTTCACCGATACTAGCGTCACTGGATGTTACTCTTTGCCAAGCTTTTTCAGCAAGTGCTCTATCCGCTATTGATCTATTTTTAGTATCTGCAAACTTTGAATATGCTATATCGTGTTGTTTGCAGGCTTGGTCAAGTTTATTTATTCCAAGATCTCCTCTAGCAAGTCTTTTTTTCAATTTTGTTCCTGGACCACAATATTGATAACCTCCTGGTAAATGTAGTTCTACAGGTAATAAATCGATAGCTTTGTTAACTATAGCTCCAACCGGCTTAGTAATAAGAGAAAGTGCTGTTGATGCTATTCCTCTTCCTCTCTTTATAACGTATCGATTATGACTGATGCGTTGAACTTTCAACATGGTTTTTTATAGTGAAAGGAAATGCCAATACTTGTTTATTTTATAAATTCTTTATAATGAATGATGCACTTATCCTTTGACATTGTTTATTTATAATAAACATGTATTTTGTTTATGGGTAATAAACTTTTACCCAGTCTTTTGGTAGGATTGTATCCTTTTTATCAACATCAACTTGAGCAAATCTTAAATTTCCAGTTTTCATATTTAAAAAATATTTTTCTATAACATTTTTCTTAACCCAATGTAGTTTTTGATCAGCTTTTATTGGCTTTATCGTATTATAAACATCATATAACACTACACTTAAGAGTCTTATAATGTAATTTACATTAACAGCATCAACAATATCAATAGGGTCATCTAAGCTAGTCAATCGCAAGTTTTGACAATGAAAAAACTTTTTGTGTTTTTCTGTTCTTAAGCATCTTTCACGCCATTCTTTTACTCTAACTGCATCACTGTCATTTACTCCCATTCCAACATTAAATAGTGGTCTTTCTTTACAATCAAAGCCTTGTTGACCAAGTCTTGATGAAATTTCTTTTAATGCAGGAACTTGTCCAATTGTTGCTACATCAACATCATTCAACCCTTCTTTAACATTAGTAATTATTTTTGCATCCGCATCCCATTTGTTATTGTTTAATTTCATTATTTGACTTATTGTAGCTGCATCTGATTTTGCAGTTCCCTCCTTAACGTTAGTTAACACTTTATTTTTGCAATCAATTGACTTAATATCATGTGTAATACAATGATCTGTAACATATTGAAGGTTTACCGCATCTTTCATATCTTTAGGGTCTCCAATATCGTGTATTACAAAGTTGTAAAAGGAAAATTTATCTGTTTTTTCAGGTATGACTGAATGTAAATACTTTTTTGTAACTGAATCTTGATCATTAATAGGATCTGCTATATTGGCTATTCTAAGATCTTTTGCATCGTATACTTTATTATTACTCCTAGGATCATATCGTAAGGTTTGGTTTATGTACCACATTAAATATTCTTTATTTACCGAATCATTCTTATCTATTGGTTTTGGAAGATTTACAATTCTATAAAAATTAGCGTTATACACTTCATTTTGAAGCTTTAAGCTAGGTAATGTTTCACTTCTTAAAGTTTTAAAATTTACCGCATCATTATCATCTTTTGGATCATTTACAAACTTTAACCGTTTGTTATTTATATCATAATCTCCATCGGATGTTAGTGGTAAACCACCTCTTTTTCCATAAGATCCTGATTTGCTTCCAGTTTCGGAATACCGTCCAAACTTATCCACACTCATGGTTATACTGAATATTTAATCAGTTATACTTGTATTATATATACTCATATTTTTTTATGCAATTACTCCTCGATTTCGCAGTTCGCCGACCAAAGCTACCCATTCATTTTCTAAACCACTATGTCCGGCTTGTTTAGCTTCATATATTAACTTCATTCTGTCAACCAATTTGTTTATATCGTTGTAGTATATTATATTAGTATCATACAAGTTTTTTAATAATCCTTTTCCTGATAAACTTGATTGATTTGTTTTTCTTCTTTTATGTAAAATATTTATTTCAACAGAAGATAATGATTTTCTTTTTATGGGTTCCCTTCTTTTTGGTGGGAAAAGTTTAGCAATAATAGTTTTATATTTTTCTGATGCATTTCTATGAACATTGAAATTTTTAGAATAATTTTTCTTATGCGCATTTGTATCCTCCAATATTTGTTTAAAAATGTTTAAATCCTTTTTAGTATATTTATTAGGTTTCGGCTTAAAAATAAGTTCAAACAATCCTTTTGTACCCTTGTATTGTTTATTATTTATAATAATATTGTCATGTTCGTCTACATCAAGTTTGCTATCTCCAATCATTAGCCCATTTTCTTCTATTCTAGCACCAAAAGTATGATATTTTCGAGTTGGTTGTGCAGAATGTAACATTTTTAATACAAATTGTCTTGCAAGCGGCCCTTTATACGCAATATCCGAGCCCAATTTGCTCAAGTTGGATGGATTAATAGGTTCTTCTTCTTCTTGTTGTTCTTCGCTTGTAGAAAGACCTTCTTTTTCTGTTAAAACATCCGTTTCTTCACCTAGTTCGCTTTCTTCTTCAGTTGTTTCTCCTTGTTGTGTAAAACTTGTATCACTTTCATATTCTTCTTTTTGTTCAAATTTTGAAATGGGTAAAATAGCATCTCCGGAAAAATTAAATGTTGAATGTTTAACATTTTGTCCTAATTGTTTTAATGGCTCAGTAATAGGTTTAAATGTTGATTCCAGAAATTTCTCTCTTTCACTTATTCCTAATCTTAACGCTCTGTTTTTATGTCTAATAGAATCACTAAGTGATTTTATTTCTTTTAATAGCTTTTCCTGATTAACCATGTTTACACCATGAAGACTTGTACGATAATGTTGTTAATTAATGTATTAAAACAAATTTATCAAAACCTATGCGGTAACGACCATCTGTTATAGCTTTATCTTTCATAATTACCAAAAATCCATATTTTTCCGCCCAAGCTTTTCCACAAAGCTCTTTGAATTTATCAAATGACATATCAGCATTTACATGATCGTTGTATATATGTTTTAGGTTTGTATCGTCTTGTTTGAATAAAACTAAAATATTTGCATTGTCTCTAATTAGTTGTTTTGGAATTTTGCTATATGTTTGTCCGATATATATGCTATCAATATTATTATGTCTTCCCATGGCAAAATAGTTTCTAATAGTATCATGATTTTCACTAGATACATCATCAAATACAAATACAGAATACGGCTTAGCCTGGTCTGGTTGCATAACACTGTCACTAGCATTAAATTTGTAATAGTTAACATCGGGCACATCAGTCAGGATCTTTTCCAACAATTGATACTTTGGTTGATGTAAGGACTTTGAAAAAATATATAGGTTATTAAATCGCAATCCTTTTGTGTTTGTAATTAAGTTAAACACAACGTTAGTTTTGCCACAGTTTGAAGGACCGCTGACTATACATCGTACAGTGTTTGGAAATAAACTGCCGTGTTTACCATTGTTGATTTTAACGTTATCTACGGTTAAATCATCAATGTTATTAATATTAAATTTATCTTTATGGTGAACAATCTCCATCTTATCCAAAGGCAGAAGAGTAAATAAGTTGATTTAAAACTAAATCAAATCTTTTATAGGTATCCACGAATCTTCAGTTTTATCAAACCCCAACCAACGTACTTTAACTTGGTCTTTTTTCCTTTGCAACACCTTTTCAACAAGATAAACATCGCCTACTGTTGACTTTAACAATTCATGTCCGTAAAAACCGCCTTGTAACAAATTTCCTTTGTTATCTTTTAAAATATAAGTTTCCGGTACAGTAGGTTGTACTTTATACACTGTAAAAACTTCGTTTGTCCAATTGGGCAGGTATTTTTTAGTAAACACTCCTTTGTATTTACTAATTCGAACTTTATCATTTACATTAAATTTTCTTGGTTTTCTTTGTTCCGCTTTTGGCTGTGTATTTTTTTTAATTCGTTGTAAAACTAGTTTAGCGTTTTTCTTATTCACTTTGTTAGGTGCCATACCGATAGTTCTATGAAACTTGTTGTTGTAATCGCTTATTAATTTTGGTAAGATATCAACCCATACGTAAGAACCTCTTTTCGAAAACATTTTATACATTGCACCTTTTAAGGTTCTATTAAATCTTTCAATTATAGCTGCCTTTTTCTCAGAATTTGTGGAATAATGATTTATGTTATATTTTTTCATTAACAAGGCAAAATGTTTATTAAAAAATTCTTTCCCATCATCAGTTTGTAAATGTTTAATTTTATTTTGATCTCTTTTTATAGCTACTTCCATAGCTTTTGTTATGCTGTTACCAGTTTTGTCTTTTAATGGCAAAGCATCTGCAACTTTAGTAAAACAATTAATAATCGTAAGTATGTATTTAAATCCTTTATTTATTTTACTATGCGGTTGCATTTCAATTAAATCTGCTTGATATAAATCATTTATTCCTTTTACAACAGTATTTCGTCGTGGAAACTTTATTCTTGCAGGTTTATGAAGTTCATTAACAATCTTTTCCTTTAAGTCTGTCATGATGATTTTACTAACAAAGTCAAGTTAGTATTGAGTGTTTCTTTTTCTGCATCCGCTTTTATAGTTCAAGGTCATTTCAACATATTTTAAAAAAAAGGGAAAATCACAGCGAGCATGCTGTGATTTCCCCTTTTTTTCTTTTTTTCTTTTTTTTCTTTTTTTTCTTTTTTTTCTTTTTTTCTTTTTCTTTTTACTCATTGATAGGATTGAGAGAGTAGTGGCCGAATGGTAGAGTGTGAATTTTGTCTGGAAGAATGTGTCGTTTGTCATCATTGGAGCAGAGTGCTTTTTTCACTTCTGTTACGCTGTACAGTTGATGGTTGAAACTTCTGATGGTGTTGAATTTTGCAGTTATAGTCGTTTCTTCAAATAAGCATTGCTTGTAGTGTTCAAAATTTACATTCTTCTTAAGATACAAACTTTTTACTCCCTTAACTTTTTTAATAATATTGTTTTCTTCTTTATGCAATTGTAGTGAATACAATTTTGACATTAGTGCAATAAGTTCTTTCAGTAAAAGTCCATTTGCTTCGTCTTTAAATTTTCCAAGTTTCTTTTTGTTCCGATCATTGTCATAATTTAAATGATCTTTTGGATAGTCACTAAAATCAAATTCATTTTTGTGAACAAATGTTCGAAGATCCAAATACATATCTTCAGTAAGAATCCAGTAGATGAAAGCGTCCGTGTCCATGTAGGCGATTCCGATGTTATCTCTACCGTAGAAGGCGACCATTTTGTTGTAGTGGAAATCGTACATGTGGGTTTTGGAAATATCCAAGATTGACATTCCAACGTACAACGGACGATCCATTTTCACGCTTGTCTTCTCCATAGATACTGCCACAAGGTTTTCATTGATGATAACGGATGTTCCAAAGTTTGGTTTTTGTACAAGTTTTTCTAGTTTTATAGGATCTGTAATTAATTTAACATTTTTGTGTTTTCTTTTGTTTTCCAATGTTTTTCCAAATATCGCATTATTCATCAATTCAAAAAAGGCCTTTTGAAATGTTGATGTTGCAGCTGCTCTTCTTCTGGTGTTTGAATCAATGTACGGTTTTAACCAGCAAGATTGGGAAAATTTTAAAACTCTATGAATTTTGGTTATACGTAAACCCAATTGGAGTGCTTGTTGAACAACCCAAAAGTGAGCTACGTATCTTTGTTTATTTTCAAGAGTCATCATTAATTTTGGATGTTTGCCAATTGGTGAAACTTCTGTTTTTGCAAGGAGCGGAAGATCGTAATGAAGATCATGCAAGTGTTCTGGATATTCAAAGTCACAGTCCAATATGTATCCGGTGTCTCCGTCTTTTGAAATTTGCGAAATATCACCAAGAGAGTCTGGATTAACCCATTCAAAGTTTCCAAAAGGAAGTGGATTAGACATGGCCCATCCGTATAAATTGTTGGCATCGAAATATCCTAAGAACACTGATGGTTTTTCTTTATCGTAGTTTGGAAGATATTTGTTGTTAGCTTTAACATGTCTAGTAACACTTTGGGTCAATCCACCTCTAACGCCCGATTCGATCATCAACACCATGTCAATATCTGTTAATAATTGAAGGTTGCACTTTGTTTCTTTTAGCATAGCTTGCCAAGCTAGTCCTGGAGAAGTATAAGAATGAAGAGGGTCTAATCCGTAAGCTTCAAAGCAGGTGTTTCTAAATTCTTCCATCACATCGCAGAGAAGGGTCACATCAAGTTTTACATAAAAGTCAGAATAATCTCCCAGAGTGTTCATTTCCAATTCGTCCCAAACTCTGCATGCGTGTTGATAGTCTTCAGGTGAAATGTCCAAATCGGTAAGTTTACTTTTGAAAGCTTCTGGTGGAGGAAGTGACGTTTCTTGAAATTTATGTAGTCCATCGATGTAATCATACGGGAAAACTCCTTTCCGAAGAACCAAATCCATTTTTTCTGCAGGTACAATTTTGCTTGTTTCTATTAAATTTTGTCTTCTTAAATTTTCAGAAAGTTTCATAAGACTGGAAGGCATAAATCGAAAAGAATCAACAAATCTAAGTTTAATTTTGCCCACCTTTTTTGAAAAGCTTATAAATTTTTCCATAGTTTGTGCTATAACGTCTATTTCACCGTTGTCTCTTGCTAATTCAGGAATGATAAAATGTCCATCGTATCCGCTAAGATTGTGAAAAACCACGGGAATAAAAGATGGTAGTTTGTAGTTGATGTTACATCCGTTGCAAGCTGCACCTCTGTAGGCTCCTGTCAGATGGTCATGGTCGCGAACTTTAACTTTAGTTTCTGTAAATTGATTGTTACACAAATAGCATGTTGTTGTCGAATCATAAAGATAAATTTCTTCCGGTGTCATAGGTGACATAGGAACCACATTGCTATACATTGCTTCCACTTTCCCAGCGATGTCGTATAAATCATCAACAAAGTATCTAGCTGCTTCTTCTCCACGATAGATCTTTGGCGTAGATGTCAAACCATATTCTTGAAGATGTTCTTCAGGCAGAGTGGATTTTACTATTAAACAGTAGCTGTTTGGTTTGTGAAGTTGATACTTTGTTCTGCTTGTAATTTCCTCTCCTTCTTCTTGTTCAAGTGGAAGCAATGAAGATTCAAAATCTGCATACACTACAACGGGAATTCTGTATTGTTGGATAACTTTATCAAATTTTACTTGTGATCTGCTAGGGTGTGGTAATTTAATTCTTACTTCATAGTTTCCATTGCATAATCTTTTATGTTCTGTTAACCATTCTGAACCTCCTCTTCTTAAAGGTTTGTTTACAAAACAGAAACATCTTTTACAAGTTGTTTTTGGTTGTTCACGTTTTGATAACTGTTTGCAAACTAGAGCTTCAAAATCTTTAATATATACATAATGTGAGATATCACCTTTAGTTATAAATAATAAATCAGTATGATCTCTGCGTTCGGTGGGTGTTATACGTAAGGGATAGACATTGTTGGATGAATCTAAGCCAAAGATTTTTACAGATGCAAAAGGATTTTTCTTTTCAAATTTTGATATGTCTTGAATTGAAACAGGATAAGTCATGCCTTGAAAGTTATACATATAGGAAACCTCATCGTATGCTCTACTCGGTCGTTCCACATGATCTTCTACATATTTTGCTAGCATTGCATACTTGAAACATTCAGCATTTTCATTTTGTACATTAACACAAGATTTGGTTACTCGAATCTTCCTTGGCAAAGCAATATAACTACTACCTCTCATTCCATATCCATGTTTATGAACTCTCACATCTAAGCTTGTTATACTTAACAAACTCCATCCAGAACCTCTTCCTTCATGTTCTTGTAATTTTGTTAAAAGTTCTTCAAAACAATCATCCACAATTGAGCTTATATCCGATGCAAACATGATGGTTTTGTTTTTAGTTAAAAATCCTCTTGGTGATGTTTCATTCTGAACATTTGTAAATACAGTATCTAATAATATTCCAAACTTTATAAAATTTAATCTTCTTAGTTCATTCTTCAATGTTTCTGTTACTAATGTTTTTGCTTTCAATATAAATTGTGCTAGTTGCAATTGAGCATTGTCAATCTTAAAATGAGTTACTACACTGCCTGGTAAAGCTCGGGCGTATAATTCCACATCCAAAGATGGTCCGGGTGCGTATTGAATAACACTTGGTCTTGAATTTAGTTGTTGTTGATGGGTAGCCAGCATTTGATCTAATTCTTCCAAATCTTCTTCTTCTGCATTGTTTCTTGTTTCGTTGTTATGGTACACTTCTTTGTGTATTTGTAGTAAGTTTTCATTTTCAAAAGATTCTTCACAACTGATGCAGTAATACATGACGTAGGTGTGCTCTCCACAAAAGTTGCAGTAATAATAAAAACCACTCTTAAACTACCCCTATTTATAGCACTACCCCCACCACTTTTTCTGTATTAAACACAAAAAGTGTTAATAACAGTTAAATTTCTTATATTTCAAAACTCCTAAGTGTCAAGGTCAAATAATGCAAGTTTAAAAAACATCTAAGTGTCAAATAATGCAGGTATTAAAAAAAATCTAAGTGTCAAGGTCAAATAATGAAAGTTTTAGAAAAAATCTAAGTCCCAAGGTCAAATAATGGAAGTTTTAAAAAAATTCTAAGTCTCAAGGTCAAATAATGGAAGTTTTAAAAAAATCTAAGTGCCAACGTCAAATAATTTAAGTTCAAAATAATACATATATTATGCGTCGTAAGTGTGATCATCATTGCTGTTGTTTAAATATGTTATTTCCAAATCGTTATCGCTTTCATTTTCCTCCATGTCCGATGCCGGAAACAAACGTCGCCGAACAAGAGCATGTATATATTGTACTGGATCATAGTTAATTGTTACAACATGTGTTAACGGTGTTTCTTCGCCTATTGCTACTGGTACTTCCAAAATATATTCTTCATCACTTGTAGCATCAGACGTAGCATCGGATGTAGCATCGGATGTAGCATCAGATGTATCTTCTACTGGAATCAAACTATTTTCAAAAATACTTTCGTCATCCGTTAAGTCTTCTGGTTCAACTATTTTATATATTTTTTCACAAATTGTACATCCAAAAGGAAAATTGTTGTCTGTTGGAGGCATTATAAAAGAAACTTGATATTGTAAAATAAATGTTGAAGCAAATGTTTGAAAATTTTTCTAAGTCCGAAAGTATTAATTATTAGGAAGTTTTACAAGTCCAATGTAAAGTAAAAATAAAGAAAGAAGTGTTGTTGCCTGTTTAAACAGTTGCAAAAGAATGATAGGTTTGAAAATTTTTCAAAGTCCTAAAATATTAAATATTGAGAAGTTTTAACACTTAAAATATTTACAAATCCAATGTAAAGTAAAGAAAGAAATGTTGTTGCCTGTTGGAACAATGGCAAAAGAATGATGGAAACCAAACCCGCAGTAAGGGTCCTGTGGTTTGGGAGGGGGTAAGCGAGGAGAGGGGATGACCTCAAGCCGAGTTGGGGTCCGGGATCTGCGCGTGTGGTTCGGCATCAGTTGCTCGCTAGACAGTGAGGTGGTAACATGTTCAGAAGGCGCCCTGAACATTTTATCATTTTTGCTGTTTGGTGAAAATATCTTGGTGTTATTTGTATAATAACATCTTGACGTAGGACTGATTAATTTTAAGGCATGGTAGTTGTTTGTGCTTGTAGATACCCTAGGGTTTGTAGTTTGTTTTTAATTTGCTGGTTTGGTAGTTAGTATTATTTTAAAATCTTTCTTTTACTTACAATATATTTCTGCCTGGAATGTTTAAATTTAAAGTAAAATTTTTGTTTTTAGGAATGTTATATGATATGTTTTTAATACCTTTCTATTCCAATTTCCTTTTTCCAACAAGCTTGTTGAGGGCATTCCCTCTCTTGTCTTGTACTCCTTTTTTAGTTAGGGACACCTTTCAATTCCAATTTCCTTTCCTTTTTTCCTTCCATCTTTTGCATGGTAAAACCAATAATGGTAAAACCGGCTACCGCTTTTGTAGTGATTACGCTCACCAAAGCGGGTCACTTACAACCTCTATACGTGCTGGATGGGTAGTTCGCCTACCTCGGAAAATTGTTGTCTGTTGGAGGCATTATAAAAGAAACTTGATATTGTAAAATAAATGTTGAAGCAAATGTTTGAAAATTTTTCTAAGTCCGAAAGTATTAATTATTAGGAAGTTTTACAAGTCCAATGTAAAGTAAAAATAAAGAAAGAAGTGTTGTTGCCTGTTTAAACAGTTGCAAAAGAATGATAGGTTTGAAAATTTTTCAAAGTCCTAAAATATTAAATATTGAGAAGTTTTAACACTTAAAATATTTACAAATCCAATGTAAAGTAAAGAAAGAAATGTTGTTGCCTGTTGGAACAATGGCAAAAGAATGATGGAAACCAAACCCGCAGTAAGGGTCCTGTGGTTTGGGAGGGGGTAAGCGAGGAGAGGGGATGACCTCAAGCCGAGTTGGGGTCCGGGATCTGCGCGTGTGGTTCGGTATCAGTTGCTCGCTAGACAGTGAGGTGGTAACATGTTCAGAAGGCGCCCTGAACATTTTATCATTTTTGCTGTTTGGTGAAAATATCTTGGTGTTATTTGTATAATAACATCTTGACGTAGGACTGATTAATTTTAAGGCATGGTAGTTGTTTGTGCTTGTAGATACCCTAGGGTTTGTAGTTTGTTTTTAATTTGCTGGTTTGGTAGTTAGTATTATTTTAAAATCTTTCTTTTACTTACAATATATTTCTGCCTGGAATGTTTAAATTTAAAGTAAAATTTTTGTTTTTAGGAATGTTATATGATATGTTTTTAATACCTTTCTATTCCAATTTCCTTTTTCCAACAAGCTTGTTGAGGGCATTCCCTCTCTTGTCTTGTACTCCTTTTTTAGTTAGGGACACCTTTCAATTCCAATTTCCTTTCCTTTTTTCCTTCCATCTTTTGCATGGTAAAACCAATAATGGTAAAACCGGCTACCGCTTTTGTAGTGATTACGCTCACCAAAGCGGGTCACTTACAACCTCTATACGTGCTGGATGGGTAGTTCGCCTACCTCCGGAGTTTCGCTAGACCTCAGTTGTTCTGCGTCGCTAATGGCGAGACACTGGCTCCTTTAGTGTTAGGAAATAAAAAACATATTTGTATAACATTTTTTCCTAAATTTAATTAAGCAACTTGCTATTTCAAAATAACATTTTTGTTTTAGCTTAGCGTTGTGCGCTTATGGTGAGGTGTGTGAGTTCGCTTACGTGATGATCACACTGTAATCATGATGTGCAGCGCTGGGCTGTCTAGCTATTTTTTTTAAACTAAATTTTATTTCTTTATTTCTTTATTTTTTTATTTTTATTAATTCTTAAACTCTAGGCAGATTGTATTGTAAATTAGCTTTTCTTCTTTTAGGTTTCCGGGGGTGTACGGTTCTGTAAAACCGTACACCCCCATTTTCTTTTTAGTTATCGAATGACCTTGACCTACTTATTTTCAAGGTCAACAAAAAGACTTAGCGAAAATTTCTAAGTCTCAAGGTCATTTATATATAGGTAGATTTAGCTTTTCTTCTGTTAGGTTTCTGAGGTGTACGGTTCTGTAAAACTGTACACCTCCATTTTCTTTTTAATTATTGAATGACCTTGACCTATTTATTTTCAAGGTCAATAGCAGTTAGCGAAAATTTATTAGTGTAAAAAGTAGGTCAAGGTCACCAAAAAATACCCTATGAACGGGGGAATAGACCGCTAAGTAATTCTTTTAGAATTACAAAGTGGTCTATTCCCCCGCTCCTATTTTTTTTTATTTCATTTTTACACTAACCTCTCAGTTTTAACAAAAGGAGGTATTTGTTGTGCGCACTGCATAATGTTTGATTTACACAACACATCTTTTACCCTTTTTTAATAATATACGAACATTGTTCTTTTTAGGACTAGATTGTAAAAAGTAAAAAAGTCATTTTGTTATCCCGCTTTTATAAGAAATTAACCCTCCATTGTAAATTTTGAAAATAGGTCAAGGTCATTCAAAAATACCCTATGAGCGGGGGAATAGACCGCTAAGTAATTCTCTTGGAATTACAAAGTGGTCTATTCCCCCGCTCCATTTTTTTTGTCTTGTGTTTAATTTGACCATTTAACTTTATCAGATGGAGATTTTCTTACTAAATAATAATGAACATTACTGATATTTGGAATTTGAAGATTTACTGGTAATTTGAGCAAGTAGAGTTCATCACAACATCTAAGAACAACATCCCTGTTACTGATCTTTTTTACAAAAACATATTTGTGGTTTAATTTCAATCTGTTGATTTTAATTCTTTTATAGTTTTCAACTTTTTCTGGCAATTCACTTTTGGAAGGTTCAATTTTAACTTTTTTAGAAGGTTGAATTTTTGAAGGTTCACGTTTGTTATGCAAATTACACAATTTTTCACCTACACTACACAACTTCACACACCTTTCACCTTTGTTCGCTCCTTTTTTTAAAATATGAGCACATTGTTCTTTCTTAAAACAGGATTTTCTTAATTTTTGAAGTTTTTGAAGTTTTTCAGAAATTTTTTTAGGAGATTTTTTTGGTGAAGATTTTTTTGGAGAAGGAGATTTTTTCGGTGAAGATTTTTTTGGAGAAGGAGATTTTTGTTTCACAATAGAAACAACAGATGATGATGATGTTCTTGATGACGAGGAAGAAGACCTGGACGAAGACGAAGTGCTTGCCATAGCGCTGGATCCGAAGAAAGTAAAGATTACTCTGTTTACCCTGCCTTTATAACAACTCACCACCCATTTACCCCCTCTACTTTTCGACGTCAAAAAAATATTCATCCAAGCTTTCTAACACTGGCAAGGAAACAGTTTCAAAAGGTTGATACAAAATTTCATAAATGTCTTGGTTTAAATTTTGCGAAGTTTGAAGATATTCTTCTATTTCCTGTACAAATTTCTGTTCGAATTGTTGGAATTCTTCTATATCCTGTAAAAATGTCTGTTCGGATTGTTCAAATTCTTGTTGTTCTAAGTTAAATGTTGGTGATTTCAAGTCTTCTTCCAATTTTTTAATGTAATCTATTGCATTTTGAACTATAGATTGTCTGTTAATTTTTTTTTGTTTTTGACTTTCCGGTACAACTAATTTTAATTTTTCAAAAGCTTTTTTTAATCTGTGTTTTCTTCTTTGTTCCCTTCGGTTTCTACTTAATCTTTGATCAATCAGGTATTTTAGGAAAGATTCCATAACGTTTTGTTGATTCAAAATGTAGCAAACTATTAATTCTATAAAGCTTCTATCCGCTCAATATATAGTGGAAACCCGGGGGGAGGGGGAATCACCTTCGCCATCAAGGTGATTGGTACGTATTTAAAGCTTTGAGGTTTGCATAGCCAGACCATAACTATGAGCTCCTTGTACGAGTTGTGTCTGCAGCGTATCTGCACCGATAACCCTATGCTCCGGCATATCAGAAGGGTGTCAGAGCCGCTGCCGCCAATTTTGCAAGGAGAGCTCATTTATGAGCATAAAAGACGATGCGTCTACAAAACCAAAATTTGGTTTGAAGGGCCAAATGTTGGCAGAATATGTGCCGTATGTCACATGGTACGTTTTTTCATTAACTGCATTGTTTATTTTGTTAACAATATATTATTTTTTTAAATTCTTTAAATTAATAATTTTTTTTTTCAGGCGCTTCCTCTTGCCGGCCCGGGGGACGAGCTTTATCGAACTATTGCTTATAGAAGCGGAATAATTGGGTATAAACTACAAATGCCGGCACCTCAAGAAAAATGTCATCTCTGCAATTTCTGCCCCCTGGCAAAATATGAAATTAATTGTATGTGTTTATAAACACATATAATTATGAGAAATTAAATAGGGACGGGGAACAGAGCAGTTTGTGGTCTAACCACTTACTGCTCTGTTCCCCGTTCATAGGGTATCTTCAGATGACCTTGACCCACTTTTAAAACTTTATGGTGGGGAAAATGTATATATAAACCGTAGATTATATAAAGAGGCATTACTTCCCTCACCAATAATCATGGAAAGTTTCCGTATGTTTTACAATGTTTTTTGCACTCCTCAACAACATATTCAATTTATGTTAAATTTAATCCATGTCCTCCAGAATATTAATTTTCTTACGATTAATGTTACTGGGGAAAGAATGGTAAATTTAACATATCAACGTTTATTAGTTACCATCAACCCTTTCGTAGATCCGAATTGGTTTTCAACACTTGAAACATACATTGATACTATGGCTTTTGAACAAGGATTCCATTATCTTTGGGTTGGGTAGATTATTGATGTTGATGTAGATGTTGGGGGGGGGGGAGGGGGGGGAGGGGGGGAGGGGGGGGATATAACAAAAAATGCTCCAAATCTATCGTGCGGGTAGTCAAATTAAGCGGAATTAAAAGACAAACAAAAAAGGTCCAGTAACATTTTTTGATAAAACCAACGGTATAAAAGTTATGACGCAAAAACTCAAAAATATTAATAACCAACGCGAAAACTAAACTCACCATCAACAGAAATTAAAACATTTACAAAAACCCAAATGTTAAAAATAATAATTATTTAATAAAAGATACAACACAAAACTAAAATCTTAGGTTATTTAAAACTTTAACAAAATATTTAAGTCTCAAAAGTAGAGTTTTAAAATCAATCAATATATAAGTCAAACAAGTAAGTCTTTTGAAATTAAAATATCTAAGTCTAAAAAATAGGTCATTTAAAATAATTCTAAGTCCGAAAGTAGAACAATCAAAACTAGGTCAAGGTCATTTAAAAATTATAAAAAAAGGGGGGTGGGGAAGCGTGGGGTCCCTACATTATTCTACTACTTTATTTCTATACTACTTTATTATAACTTATGCTACCCCTTAAATGCTATCATGCATGCGGTTACGGTGTGATCATCACGTAAGCGAACTCACACACCTCACCGCCCTATCATATCTTAACCCCTACCTAACGTTCCCCCTATTCTATCTTACACTATGTAATATTACAGTTACGGTGTGATCATCACGTAAGCGAACTCACACACCTCCCTATAATATTACACCTAACTTAATATTACAGTTACGGTGTGATCATCACGTAAGCGAACTCACACACCTCACCGTAATATTAACCCTGACAATTAAACCACGCAGGAAATGGAAAGGTAGGTGGATTGCCATTGCGACCGACTATTATAGGAGGGCGCCTCTCCCACAATAGCCGAACGCAGTGTGTGCTTGACATAAGCCATCCCACACACCATGGCGAACATTACGTTACAGCATAACCCTCCACGTAAGCGGACCAGTTACACCTTCACCGTAATGCCAAAGAGAAACGTTGCGCGCTTGCTTATATCAGCGAGCTTGAGACTCGACCTCGCTAGCGAGCCTTGACTAGTAGGTCAACGTGTCGCTCTGCCAAGGCCGGTAGCCTTGGCCGGGTCGCTAGCCACCGCTCTCACAACTTCGTCTGGCCTACTTGGACCTGGTCACTACCTTGACTACAAGGTTATTGTGTGCCTACTTGGACCTGGTCACTACCTTGACTACAAGGTTGTTGTGTCTGCTGCCTATAAGAACCCCATTCGCCCGCCTTGTGTTATTCTGCCACTCGCCACCATCGCTGTTACTATCCATTCCCACGTTTTTCTATTTCATTATATCCATTTTATTATTTCCTTTATCTAATTATGGACTCCTCATCTGCCTCTTCATCCTGCCCTATTCTTCTGGGTCTGCTCAAGAAACCTCTGATGAAGCAACATTCCATCCCGGTATCGATCAGCCTTTCTGCAATCAACGATTTTATTCCGCAAAAATCTTCTACTCCCGTCCTCTCCTCCTTCATTAACGAAATAATAGCTGATGCTGTTAATGAAGATCAACCCCAATTATTTCAGAATCCCACACCAGTTACAGAAACATTAACGCCGCAAATTGAAGAGATTCCGATCGCTCCAATTTGTGACGACACTTTAACTGAAGACTGGATGGAGTTGTGCGGACTGCACCCTTCTTCTACCCCCCAACAAATTCAACCCGCACCAATCAAAGAAACCCCCACCCCCCAAACAATTCATCCCGCACCAGTAAAGAACATCAGGCTAAAGGAATTAAAGAAAAACAAAAAATATAACCTGTACAGAATTGAAGAAAACAAAATTTATATCTACAACGAGGAGAGGACGAAAATTTATATCCTCACAACTCCAAAAACCAAACCACCACTTGTCCCAACAGATCCAAAATTTTTACTAGTAACAGCGGAGGGTGGAAAATTGAGAATAAATATATTAAATTAAACCTTATATTCCTTCCCCTCCTCAATCAAAGTCCACCCTGGTGGCAAAATCGGCCCTTCTAAGGGCCACCCTAAGACTTTCAAATTTAGGCTTAAGTTAGGGCCTCAACCCTTGGTGACTACAAGCGGTTAATATACCTCTAAGTCCCAAAGGTTGAGTCAATAGCGGGGGGCTTTCGCTAAAGCCTCAACCCTTGGTGACTAACAAGTGGTCTGTGTACCACTAAGTCACAAAGGGTTGGACGCTAAAGCCTCAACCCTTGGTGACTAACAAGCGGTTCACATACCTCTAAGTCCCAAAGGTTGAGTCAATAGCGGGGAGCTTTCGCTAAAGCCTTAACCTTTGGTGACTAACAAGAGGTCCGTGTACCTCTAAGTCCCATAGGGGCTTTCGCAAACCACCCCTTGTTAGTCACCAAGGGTTGATACTTAAACTTAAGCCTAAATTTTAAAGTCTTAGGTCGGCCCTTAGAAGGGCCTTTTTTTTGCCACCAGGGTGGACTTTGGAGGTGGGAAAAGGTTTTACTCGGTAATATTTATGTTTAACTTGGCACCTTTTTTATTTATTATCAAGTGTCGAGGGTTAAGGGGAATAGGAATTTTTTTGGGAATGTCAATGACATAAATTTTGGTTTTTTCAGAATTAAAAATGAAAATAGAAGAAGATAAATGTCTTAAGATTTCATATTTTCGGTTAAGTTTCAGTTTTTTTAGATGAAATTTTTGCTGGGGTACGTTTGAAGATACAGGTGATAGAGGTGGTTTGGTGCGAATTTTGGGTGGTTCGGTGCGAATTTTGGTGCCGGTAAGAATGTTTTTCCAAACTTGCTGAAAAGGTTTTCGAGCAATAGTGGTTGTAACATCATACCAATCACGATTGTTGTTCGATTGAATAATTCGTACCCCAAGCAGTTGAAGATAGGAAAACCAGTTATACCAAATCTCGGTATACTCGGAGCGGTTCATTGTGAAATTGAAGTAGGTGTTGTTAGGACGGTGGCAAAGGAAAGAATAACTTGTCGAGTGTAGAGTGTAGAGTGTGTTAAACAATCAAGGACAGGTGTGCCGGGTGATGCAGCAAGGACGACGACCTGTATTCGCCGGCCGGCCGCAAGCGAAAGTGCGGCGCAAGGTCAACCAGTCGTATTGCTAACTGGTCGGCAACAAGCGAAAGCATGCGAGGTCAAACCCGGCCCACTCGGTCTCGTTTATCTTTTAAAACTCGCATGATAGGGTTTGCAAACATATTAATTCAAATATGTTGTAAAAATTTTCTTACGATATTTTGTTACAAATATTTTTAAGGCAAATGTTAAAACCATGTTTCTATTTTTAATCGCAACTACAGTTTCGATTTCTTTAACTAAATATTATAACTAAGTATTAAGGTAATATAATAAAGTAGCATCTTTAAAAATATTGTAACTTGTACAAAGTTAAATAAGTATTTTAAGCCAAATGTTAAAAACAATTGTTTAGTACTGAGATGTTCACCCTACAACACCTACGTTAGAACTAACACTACAAATCCAAAAATTGCGAGGAGTCTCTCATGGTGGTGGGGGGAGGGCAGATGTTCCGAGCTGCACATGTCAAGGGAGGTTGCAGCGCCGCTACTGACACATCAGTTTGCTAGTAGAACTGGCAGAGTAAACATCTAAATAAACATGAGTTCTGTTTTATATGTTTCTTTTATTAAAGATGGACTTTGCATTGAAACGCAAAGTTTTCCTATTGATGCAGATCCTATACAACAAATTTTAGTACATCCTCCAGAAAGTTATGATTCCATCTACATTTCAGTGCAAGAAACAAACGACCCCCCACCACCAACAACTCCTGATGCACAGTAGGACACGGCTACCACACGTCATTAAAGCTTCAGCTCTTTACCCGAGCACACATGGACTCTGAGCTTCAAGATAATACGGTTTCTTCTACATCTACACCAACTTCCGAACAATTACCTACTACAAATGAAACTAATACAAGTCTACAAGTAAATGAAATTTCATCAACTGTTAGTTCTGATGCGCAAGCAATAATGTTATCATTAATTGGTTTCGACTAAAAATTCAACAATGGAAGAAGAAAGAAATTCGCTACTTTACAACTTGGTTTTTGTGAACCCGTCGAAATTTATTATTTGCCTACTTTCATTTTTATGTGGTTACAATTTTGGTTACCTTGTTCAGGAAATGCTAACAGATAAAAAGGAAGAACATTCGCTATATTTTAAAGTTTATGTTTATGTAATTGCATCTTTATTTGGATACTTTGTAGCAGGATATTTTCTTGTTAATTTGTCAATTCCATTTTTTACATGGTATTTTAACAGACGTGAAAATCAACAAAACAACAGTTTGTAAAAAGAAACAAAAATTATCTTGCATTTTCGGATTTTCCGAAAATGCAAGATCTTTTTTAAAAACATCCCCAAAAGACCTTGACACACTTCCGGCCATTTAAAATTTAAATACCCAGCACAGCAGGGCATTTAAACTTTAAATACCCACCTACAACACGTCACAGCTACGTCACAGCTGATGACGTCACTTCCGGTCACGTGACCGGAAGTAGCTGTCAAAAAATTGACTGCCTGTCAAAGTTTGATTGGGCCAGAAACGCCACCTCGCCACTACTCGAGTGCTCTATCAAGCCCACAACATTTTATTGCACTTTTTTAATTAATCATTAAGTGAACTTTTAACAAACCGAGCTTAGATCATCTTCAAAGTACATGCACCGCGATCAGTAACAACTAAGCGAGGGTAGGAAACAATTAATTTTTCTTCGTAAAGAGTAATTTCTGCTTTATAATTTCCTTTTCCTTTCACGGGACAGTTCGCGTTTCCTTCTTTAACTAGAAGCCAGCGCCGCCGCCGAACGACCCTTTAATTGGCTAGATAAGCGGGTTACGACGGTAGTTATTATGATAATAACCAGAGGTTGTTGTGGTACGCATTCGATACTCTCTGTTTCTTCTCGATTGCGAACTACGCGAAAAACAACTGCTGACATTTTCTTTGTCATGTACGCATGTTTTAGGTATTTTGATGAAGTCTGCATTGAATTCTGCAAATCTAATTACATACTGAAGTGCCGAGATAAAGTAAGATGTTTTTATTGATGTACCATGTTTTAAATTAATATCTTCAATTCTCTAAAATAAATCATAATTTCTTTTTTATGTTAAATCATATAAAAAACACAAGCTACAGGCAGAAAAATACATAAGCTAAGGTTTTATATTTTCAAAGGAACCGTTCCTTCTAGGATATACATTTTTCTTGCGGTTATCAGATATCAATCACTGAAGGAGTAAGGTATTTTAGCCTATAGAATTAATTCAAATAGTGATATGAGGGGAAAAACAACGATGAAGAACCGTTTCTTTTTATTTTGTATGTTAATAAAAACATCCTAAAAAAAATTGTTGCAACGTTTAATCGAACACACGGGATTCAGCTATTTTAATTTAATAACACCTGAGGCTCATATGAGGGAAGCGGCGAAAAAGACAAATAATTTCTTATCAATAGGCTCGGGCTATTTTTATCACGTGCTTCAATGACAAGCAGATTCCATTCAGTCACTACGTTTTTAATAATATGCCTTTGTAATTATTTGCCTCCATCTACGCATATAATTCAATTTGAGTAACTTACATTAATAGTTTTAAAAACAACTTTCATTAACAACTTTGATTAGAGTCACCGGGCTTAATTATATAAAATATTTCTAGTAGATTAGGTAGCGGTACTTTGTGAATTTTTATCAACCAAACAATCCATGTTTGAATATGCTTATTATGCATTTTCATTTTCTAGATCTAATATTTACTTATCTACTAAATTTTACATCCATGAGAATAAAACACTATAATCACAAGAAATAAGTTGCTCCTGAGCACCTGAAGAGTGGTTAGAAAAACTTTTTAATCAATCTAAAGCAATAACCCAACGACAAACGATTATTTTATCATACATACATTTTATACTTTATACACAAACTTTACATTTTAGTACTAATTTGAAAATTCTTCTCATAAACAGTAAGAGACTTTCAGTTTGAAGAAGGAATGAAGCATTTTAAGAACTGGGAAAGGAAAGAGTTGAGCTGGCTTATTTTAATGAGATATTTTTCTGCCATCAAACATTCGCCCAATTATTTCCATAAGACGTTGTTAGACGCTTGTGTTATTAGTGCCGTGAACTTCTACTCGACTTCCCGTGTTTTATGGGAAAAATGTCCCTACATGACGATATTTTAACAAGGTTGTTAATATTGAATATGCTTATCTATGTAGTTAGTTCCAATATTGTAAGAGTAAATATTTTCTAACAGTTTTTTATTAGTCATCTTAATAATACCGACCACATTGCAGTTGGAGAGCATCTCTATAGTTTTACCTAACGACTGATACATTATTTTTCCTACGACTAAATGACACTAAAAAAAAATTATTTTGACATTTATTTCTCACTGTTTTGGCGCTAGCCTACCTATAGGCTTAAAATATTTGTCGTTAAAATACAAGCTCAAAACCTATATTAATTCGTTAGAAATTAAAATGAGTACAATTCTATTAAATAAACTTTCCTCTACATTTTCTTATTTTTTATTCTAGCCAATAATTCTACTCCACACATAAAATAACATTCAACGTTCAATAGTGAAAAAACAAGCTTTTAAACGATCCCTTTCAAACTGTTAAGTTATGAAAGTAAGTTAATAAACAAGACAATGTTCTCTATCAAATGATACGTTTGATTAAGTAAATATCTACCCTAATATTTTGGCTCCTAAACATAGTAAGTGCGATCATTAAGTTTTACTTTGAGCACAATGAAACATTGTATTAAATCCCTCATCAGCATTATCAAGGCAGAGCGCCTTTTAAAACTTATTTCATTAACTTATACTTCATTTTGTTTACTGTCATTAACCTCTAAATTATAATAAATCATATTAAAAATTAAATAATTCATTACACATTTTTGCAGCATTACATGGTTTTTTAGGTTATTTGTTATTTCGACAAACACAAATCATGCTTATTGCTTATATTATGTTATCAGTTAAAACACTGTCTAAACAATTTACAATTTTGTTTGTGAAAGTTCGATTTGTTGTTTTTCTGTTAATGCATATTTTACCGGTTGCATGGATTTTTTAAGTTACCTTGTTTGTTGTTCAGTTATGTTTGAATTTGAGTTAATTTGTGTAGCATGTGTTACAATTGTTGTTAAATTTGTTTGGTCGTAATTTATTGGTTCATTTTTCATACTGTTATTATTTTCTTTGTCATGTTCAATATCACTTTTAATTATTATTTTATACTAAATGCCCTGTGCTAATATCTTAAGACTTTCTAACTAGGGCTACATTTTATGATGCATGTATCTTTGTTGATTTTTGTCACAATTTCAATGTTGTAACTCCTGTAAAAATGGTGTATCCATTAATAAATAAATAAATTTATCAGACCTATCTGATACATACAAAAATATACATACGTACCCACCCAAGTGGTTACATTTCACATAAAGTACTCAGTTTACAATGTATTTAATCCAAAAAAAAATTTAATAATATTACAAGACCTAGGACAAACAGCACATGAGGACAAAGTTGAAAAATAAATAAGAATGAAAACAGTATTAGCCCGGGTCACCGGTTCACATCGACAACTACCGCTGCATGAATAATCTTTTATATTTTATTACAAACGAACCAGAAAACAACTACAAGCAACCTCCATGAACGTAATAAATAGCAACGTTCATCGTAATAAGTATGAAGCGCAGGGAAATAACGGCAATTTTATTATAAATTGATATTTCCAGTGAATAGCAGAGGCATGAGTAAGCAATATTGTGGTTGCTAACCTTAACTACATTGAGATGAATTGATATGATGATGTTATTCCTCTGTCTGGTAGTTACTAAGCATTGACAGTAAGCAGGACAGTTACAAATTGAGACTTACCACGAAATGCATTATAGTCAACGTTATAAAATGAAAAATAATGACCTGCCGATGATGTGATTGGATATATTTTTCTGTAACAATGAGGATTTACAGAAAATCCTTTGATTTAGTTGTATTTTTTATCTAAAACAAAATAACTTACAAAGTTATACAAATAATCTTAATGTATACGGAATTATTTCTTAGTTAATAGCTCAATTTATCGCAGGCAACAAGGTTTTTTGTCGATTTCTAATATTCGAAAAAACAATATTAGTTGAACTATTCTTGAATCAGACTACTTAAGTCGAAATACACTAGAAATTATTTTACAATTTTTTCACATTCATATTAAGCAGTTGTGGGTAAAATGGTGGAAGAGTACCTTCACACATTTCAGACAGTTCAATAAGTAAATATTAAAGTATTAAAACCTTTAGCCTTCCAATAACTCCCTGTGCGCTATGTAGGAACCAAACATTGTCACTTATCTATATTATACTGTAGTAGCGAGATAGGAGATTTTAATCGAAAAACCTTACAAATTATTGAATTTATATTACCTTTGAACCCAAAGTGGATTTCCTTTGATTTTCTCCATTCGCGAGCGTATCAAATAACTCATTTCTGCTGTAATCCAACTTCGCGTCGTGTGATGGGTTTGTCTTTAGTTTCTATTGACGTTATAAATGCAGGACTTCGGAATCCGTCCTCACCGCTTTAGACGAGATTCAATATCGATTGCTTCTTATCACTCGGGTTGGATTAATAATCGCAATAAAGGACGAATTTAAAACTAAAATTAAAATTTGACTCCGTCGGTGATTGAACATAATGCAATACCTAACTTAAAAAACTATTAAAAACTCACTCTTCAAACATGTAAACACGAAATAGGCTACCTCAGACACTAATAAATGATAATGACAGAAAACTAAGATTAACAGGTTATAGAAACTAATAACCTGTTCAAAAACATTTTTAATTTTTGAACTATGCTATTTTATTATCGTTTTTCGAACGCATTATAAGCTAGTCCTTGGATTTAGTTTTCGTGGTCTTACTTAACCTATAGATAAGACAAACGAAATATTTCATCAATTAAACTTTAAGCAATTCATCTAGATAAAATCATTCATCCTTAAAAAGTATCCAATAATATGATGTAAACTACAGGTAATTTTGTAAGATTGAAAAGGAATCAAAGAAAAATGTCACAAATTAGGATTAAAATTACACTGAGTAATCATGAATTCATTTACCATCACTAATATTTACTGATATTACATGGTACAATAATGACACTGTAGTTACCATTGATCCCATCGTTAAAAATCGAGTTTCACTATCGAAAATCAATCGAGAAAAAGCGATTTTAAACATCGATAGCAGTGTACCGAACATAGATATTTGGTTCAATGATATATATGATTGTTAAAAATCGAATCTTCACTATCGAATATCAATCGTGAAAACCGATTTTGAATATCGATTGCAGCGTACCAAACATTGATACTTAGTTCAATGAATGTATCCGATTGTTAAAAATCGAGGCTTCACTATCGAATATCAATAGGGAAAACCGATTTTGAACATCGACTGCAGTACCGAAGTTCAGCCGACCGCGGACTAGAACAAGCAGCGTGAATCAGACGTCGGTTTCTGAACTGCCGCCAACTCCCTTCACTAGCGTCACTCGCAGCTCCAACAGTCCGCGTAACGTACGCGTCCTCTCGCCACAGCCTCCGCAATACAAGTCAACATTTTGTCACCGGTCACTTATCTTTTACAAATTGTGTTTCGCGCTTATTGCGCTAGTATTTTAGATGTTTTATCTCTGCGTATTCGTGTAAAAATAATAGAACCTTGTTTGTCCCCGATGAGATGACATCTGTCGCTCTGAATGAAAACAAGTTCTTATTTTATGATCACTTCTCTAAATTTCTCAAGAATAAAATTTATTACTGCCAATGTAGTTATAATAATATTGTTTGGTATATAAAACTATACCAAATTTACGTAGTTAGTATGGGAGAGTACGATAATTTAAGTCAATTTACGATATTTTTCCTACTCTGTTACGATAATGGGGGTTTGCAATCTGGTAACACTGAGTCTGTCGAAGGCCTCAGACACAGCTGATGGTTTCCGTCTCTCGCATCACCGGTTTTATTAGTTTCGTGTGCGGGTTTTATGTCGAACCTTCGCTGTATCCTTCCCCCACCCGTGTCCGGCTTTGTGCTGAAATCAGTGAAACAATTGTAGTTTATTCATTGATAGACAATTGAATTATTTAAATGTTGTTGATGTATATCTATTTGATCAAATTAATGTACCAGCGTTTGCAAATGTTCGGCATTAAAACGTGGGGGGGGGTCCCGGTACACGTGCGACCTTTGCGAACTATTATAGGCTTATTTCTGAAGTGAGTGAAACAGCAAAGAAACAAGAGTAAATTTAAGGGTCAATTACTTATTTATTCATCATTAAATGGAATAATAAAAGTACATTGATCGTAGGAAATTGTTTCTCTTGATTGGGATGTAAAGTCGAATGTGGTAAATAATGTTTGTTTAAAAATAACCATTCGGAGAATGAAATTATGCATGATCTTTTAAGTGTGAGTTAGTTAGTTTTATAAGTCAGAAGTTAACCAAATAAACACCACGCTATAAAGGTGTAAGTGCGAGTAGAGATCACAGTGTTGTCTTCGTAAACGAGAACCTTGGACAAAGTCTGCAATTATAATTTTTGGACCTTTTGTATTATTTTTGAATTTTCATTTGTGAAAACATTATAAATTTAATGCTTCATTTTAGATAGGAGACCCAAGATTGAACACGTGGGAGGGATAAATAAGTAAAAGCATAGGTAAACTTTATGAGAGATTTGTTTATGAAGTCGCAAAAGCTAAGTTTCAAAAATGTATAATGTACAACTGATGGCCATACATCCTGAAAGCGATTTGTGTTTTTAATCACATTGTAGTTGAATTACACAAACATAACAACAAGAGAGGCATAACTCTTTGAAAAAAAAAATATTAGAGAAAAATTGGAAAGTATAAAAAGTCCAAAATCGTCATAAATTGTAACCTAATCAGGAGAGGACGTAAACAAGATACCAGGAAATGATAAGGACAGTAAATGTAGTTTTCACAGTCCATGGCCACATTTGATTGCTGTAGTTTGGTTTATAGTTGCCCACATGGCCGAATCTGATACTGTCAAGGCCCAGCTATTATGACCACATCAACACTGCCATCATCGCCTCTTACGCTGTTGCTGAGCGACTGGTACTTGACAGATTACTTGTTAAAAACTAAGACGTCAAATCGGAAACTCATTAAACCCAAATCCGAAAATGTTCAAATTCATTTTAAGTACAAAAGGCTGAAATAAAATATTAAGAGGTGATTTTAACGACAGGTCCAGAATGAAATCAATGCTGTCACTGAGATTAGTAATAAAAAAACGGACGAACTTACCGCAAAATAGTTTATTATATGGGAATAGCAATTTTTTGGAACTTAAGTAAAGAATATATTAGTTCCAATAAAAAGATTTAACTATTTTCAGCTATTTTTCTAATTAGTAATGACAAATGTCCGAAAAAAAACTAACTCTAAACATAAACTCACCATCAACGACAATTAAAATTTCAAAGAACTAATTAAATTATAAGAGTACAGGAGCGAAAAATCTAACTTATTACTTTAACTTTGCTATCCTTATTCATTATACACGCGTAACACCCAAATTGTTAATGACTGCTACATTTCATCGTTACTGTATTTAACATTCATGCGTGCATATGTTTTAAGGCAAGTGTGTCCAATGGATATAAATCAACAGCAGCCTTGGTGATATGAATTTCTTTGGACTGGGGCACTGCAGTTCTTGGTAGCAGTGCGATAATAGTCAATCGGGACTCAAACAGAATAATTAATTTCTGACAGCCGCGGGGGAGCCGCGTTATATAATTGCATGTTATTGAATTGTGCAACGCGTGCTGAGTTGCAAGAATCTTATCTATCGATAATTTTACTTTTAAATGAACCGGGAGTATATCAATATTATAGTTGGACAATCATAATTATTGTACATGTTTAGCATTGCAACCCTTAATGACGGACTTGATCATGAAGAAAAAACTCCAGTAATATAATTAGGCGATATTTTTATGTTTAATTTTTACTTCAAGCTTATCTGTTTTTTTCGGACCGATTGAAAATACATAAAAATATAAGTTTGTAATGGTATTTTTTGTCAATCGGCAGAATTCATGAATTCTCATCACTGCATTCTCTAAAACGCTATTGTTGCTTTAAACACTTACTAATTGAAGTTTTTTTTCCACTTCAATTTTGTTTAGTTGAATTATACCCTATTATTTATGCCCTTCGATTTATTTCAATTTATTTTGCGTCTTGTTTACAAAACATATATTTATATCCAGGAACTCATTTAACCAATATCAAGAGAAAACTAAATAATAGGGGATTTAAAAGTAAGGTTTATAACATAAAATACATTTAAAAAATGTATTAAAAACGTTCGGATTCCAAAGCAGTATAACCTAAAGTTGCTAGGTCCAATATAAGCAAATTTCAAAGAATATTTAAGAAACTGGACTCAACTATCAGACATGCAAGTTTTATCTTTAACATAGTGGCAAACACAATCAACTAATGTTCGTCAGAACAAAACTTCAAGTCACCTCGCTTTACTAATTAAATTAGTTTCCTCCTTCAACTTTAAGTTTGAGTCGAACAAATCGCATGACCCAGGGCCCAGGCTATGTAAGCACGTTGCTAAAACTGACATGTCTTATTGCCCGGACTGGGCCTCGTCACTGACCTCGGACAATACAGTTATGCCAGTTCAGGTAACTTTCGTCATGTATATGTATTTTTTTCCTTTAAGTCATGGTTTAAATAAAATTTACAAAAATGTCCAATACACGTAGCCAAAAAACATAACAATCCAAACATGGCGCTTACAAACACTCGATAATAATATGGATTGAGTGTACAAAAAAGTACCCATAGGCAATTTGATAGCAATCTCCCGTTAAGTACTGCACTGTGAACGAGGAAAAGATTATTTTTAGGACCGTCTTGAGGTGGTGCAATCGAAAATTGTTATGACAATTTTACTTTTAATTTTAAGTTATTTATTATCAGGTAGTGCCGAGGAATTTGACCGATTTTTTGTATGTATAATTTGCGAGCTGCAGACATCGAAAGTGAAAAAATAGGAGAAAATTTCCATTTTCCTTGCATTATTCATGGGGGCGCAGCTTACACTGCCTATATTTGGGAATTAATTATAATTAATGAATGTCTTAATCCTAACATAAAAAAATGAATATATAAATAAAACAATCGTTGTTATCGGAAAATAATTTTTTCTTTCGTACTATAAGCGGCAAATCTTTAAAAAATATGTAATTTTGTAAGCCATACAAAACATACAAACCATACCATTTTGTACCACACAAAAATCACAAAAAAATAAATTTTAATCTTTCAAACTTTTTTCTGGAATGATGCATAAACTAAAATTAGCAACCGTATAATCTGACTAGGCAACCTGCAATCAACAAAAGAGTGCTACCGGATCATTCATACAACATGTACTTATCTTACACAGAAAAATACATTTGTTGGAACAACAAAACATTTGCAGGTTGTATATCTGCAAATGCTTTTTGCTCGGTTTACCGATGTTTTGTTGTTCCAACAAATCTATTTTGTTTTTTCCCAAAAAAAACATTGGTGTACCGAGCAAAAAGCATTTTCAGATGTACAACCTGCAAATGTTTTTGGTGTTCCAACAAATCTATTTTTTCTGTGTATGTACTTATAAAAAAGTTGAGGAAAGTAAAGGAATAAATCATCTGACTGCCTCGCTACCTGGGAAAAAGTTTTTCCCTAATGGCGCCCGCACAACCTCAAACATCGAAACACTAATTAATTACGGCGAGTATATTTTAAAGAAGCGTTGAAGTGTCGAGCCGGCCGAGAGCCCCGAGTGTCGCCGCCACGGTAGCGGTATCAATATGTATGCGGCCGCATTAACCTTTGCTCTCGGCCGCGTATTAATCGAGCCCATTGTTATTTATGTATGCGCAGTCATAACAATAGAGGTTGGCTGTTCGCACCGCGCCGCGCCCGGCACCGCTCGACTGTCCACTGGGGATTGGTGACTCGATATTATATCGTCCGAGTCGAATAACATGGCCTGCCCGCCGATGCGACGGATATTAATTTATCTTAAGCATTGGGCTTACGGACTGGTCTTTCGTCGTTTGACTCGGACCCTTGTTTGTAGTGTGTTTATGTGACTATATGGCGAGGACACTGATTCAGAGTCGTTGACTTCAACACAAAAGTTGACTTTCCATTGACATTTTAAAATTTGTTTACTTCTGGGTTAGTTACGAATAACTGACTCCACTCATCATTACTACGCTTTCTGGACTATAACTTCCTCAACTATTAAATAAAACTAGTGTATACGATTCGTAAACTTAATTAAAACTTAACGGCAGTATTACGTCTTTGTCACAATCATCTAAGATCACTTCAAATTCATCTTTCGAATGCAAAATCATTCTGACATTTAAGAACGCGTAGTTCGATTTACTACCGGTAGAGTGAGCTCTTATCGACCTAACATTTACCTTAGTAATTTGCATAAGCAAAAAAGGCTGCCCCCCCCTAAAATTTAAGCGATACCCCGACTGTATTGTCTCCTCCCTGTAATAAACTGATTTGTTTCCTGTCCGGAGTGTACGTTTCGAGTCAAACAACATGGTCCAGGCCGTCCGTAAGCTCAATGCCAAAATTAACATGGTCTTATGGGCGAAACGAGCCATTTATTTTGACTCGGCCTGCTGCCAAAACACGTATAAGTCGGGAGTAATTACTGACATCGATGTACATTCTTGGTGATTTCCATAATTTAAGTCTCTCCCAATCCTAGCTCTTCCAAAATTGGATAATATTTTACAATGTAACACCGTAAGTCTACTTCATTTAAATTTTCTTAGAAATTTCGTATACTAAAATCAATAATAAACACATCCAGGCGATAATTTTGTTTACATATACAATATATGTTTTTTACTTCACTAAACCAAATACACATCTAACAAACACGATAAGATTTAGATGGGTGCGTCTATTTTTTTAACTTTAAAACAAGGACGTGCAGGGGAAGTGTTTTCGTCAAAAGATTTTTTATATTTTTATTTCATGAGGGATTTTTGGCGACGCGAGCAATCGATTGGAGCTGGACACTACAGTTTCCGTCCTACAGCCCTTCGATGTGCACATGTTATCGCTGTCGACTAATTTAACCAAAACAGCTGATCCATATATATTCAGGTTGTTTTTATCTCCCGGTAAATGTATTATTTAACCGACTTGCAACCAGAAATAACAGATTTCTATGTCAAGGCCCGGCGCCGACGGCCGGTCGAGGGGGCGGATGAAGAGATTTTGATTTGGCGTCTCGCCCCGGCAAGGCCGGCAGCTCTCTTGACATACTTCGTACCACCAAGGTCACACAACCCGTGGACATAACTTCTGTCCGGTTGCAAATTTATGACACCATTTAATTTGAACGAGTTCTTTTTAACGGGCGATAATTTTCCCGAACTGGCTCGAGTGACTGCAAAGTTGATGGGAGGTTGGGAATTTTGTGATTTTGCTCTTTTTTTAGAATGTTGCTTGTTATCTTTATTGCGGCATCTCAGGTAAAACGGACAAGAATATGGGACGAATATATTATAAACATAATGTATTGAGGCTCATATAAGTTTGCCCGCTTAGTGCAACGATTCCAATCAAAAATTGAAAAAAAATTTATTGAGGCTTTAAAAATGTTATACATCAGAAATAATTTCAGGATTGTGCAGACTTTAATGACTTTATTTGTCTTGTGGAATGAAGCGGCTGGTATTTTACAAAAATAAGGCTTATTTTCTCATCCATTCTATACACACCCTTCACTGATTCAACCTCAAAATACCAATGTATTTTCTACATAGGGGTGTGCGAGTAGTGATTTTTGAACTAGAGTCGATTTTTAAAAAATATTCGAGAGTTTCGAGTTTTTTTCGAGCCGAGTATTTTGAATAGTAGAAGTTAATGGTTATCATAACTATTCTTGGACAAATAAAATGTAATATTTTTTTCGTTATTTAACTGGGAAGTATTCCTATGAGCTAAAAGCAAACCTGTTTTCAAATTAAATGAAACAATAACTCAGGTCATCTTTAACATAATTTTACATCCTTACTCAATATTTTATCAAACTTTCAGCCTGAGGAGACAAAAACCAAGCTACATCAGCACTTGTTTTCTTTAAGAAAGAGTTTTTCTAACATATTTTAGTGGTTTCAAAAATTAAAAGTAAATCAGTTTCATTGGACATAAGTAAGAAAATATCTAAAAAAACAGAACAGAAAGGAAAAGAAGACTACATTAAATGTATTCATAATAACTCAAAAACCACTTAAATTCAAGTAAACTAAAAAATTTAACATAACCTATTTAGTGGTAATTGAACTGCTGAAATGAAACAATAGGACAAAAATGTTGTATTACGGTAAGTTTGTAAGAGAAAATATTACGCTTTCATAACTTTTATTACACTTTTATCATTTTTATTACGCTTTTTTGAATTTTCATAAATGAAGGAATTTTTAATAATCGTCAAAGAATCTGGAGGAGCGCAGGTAGGAAAGTAAACGATTGAAAATAATCGATTTTTGAGGAAAAGAGTGGATTAATTGCTTCATCAATCGTTTTAATTCTATTAACGCATGTTGAGGTGTGAAGGTAGCGGCGAGATCGCGTTAACTGATAAAACACTCGGGACGTGATATCACTCGACAGTTGTCGACAAATGTTTGTCTTCCCCCCCTCCCCTCCCCCTCCGCCTCTCTCGCAATCCCTCTGTCCCCCCCTCCCCCTCCATTGCTCTCTACAAATTGGAACCTTATTGTTTTCCATTACATATCTCGCTCTCGGTCTTCTCGCTGTTGGCCTCGGTTTGTTTTGTTTTCCTCGTTTTTCTTCTTGTCCTGAGGGCATTTATTTGTTCGCGACCAATTGCAATTTTGGAAACGTGTTTTAGTAATGCGGTGTCCTTTATTGGGTCGTTAAGGTGTGGGTGGACTTGATTTTGTGATTTTTCTCTTGCGGTTTTCTTTGATACAGCCTGTGGTTATACTCAAATGATGTACATTTTTACTATACAACGACACTGGGTAAAACTTGTAAGCAAATACTATCAAGTTTGAATCGATGTTAAATCTAATTAAAATCGTTATCTATCATCTCATATATTTTTATATAAGCTATAAGTTTTGATGGATAGTAACAAACTTCAGTTCTTTATAATCAAGGTATCTTAACAGTAAATACAGTATATTAAGATGTTTTAATACATATGGTATAACGTAACTTTTTCCTCAGCTAGTTTTTATTCATGGTATGTTTTTCTCTTGTTTTAATGTCAAAGGGGATTTTTCATAATTGCCTTTGAACTCCCGTGCTAGATTTTTTTTGGTACGCAATAAATCAAACTAGGGAATATGTATTTGGAACCCAACAGTTAGCAATATTTTATTATTACGTGTTGTCTAACAAATTCAAAAACCAGCATTGGTTCTGACTGTTTTTATTTGTATACTCAATTCCACATCCACCTTTCAGTACAGGCCTTATGGGACAATGCAGTTCTATTGTCTATGTTGAGTATTTTTGTTTACTAATATTCATAACATAGCCTATACATATCACTATAAAATTATTAGCTGATTATAACATAATTTGGTTAGTACAGCTTAAATTTCGATTAAGCCATAAGCCATGTGGATTATGACAATTCCATACTGAAAGGTGAACGTGGAACCGATTATAGATAATGGATTTGAAATCTATTATACTAATTCGCTAAGGAATTTCTTGTGTACAGCAAAACTCCTTTATTTATGAACCGATTTTGATGATTGAGGTGTCAAATTAAAGGGAATTTTCTGTAGAGGTCATGGAATAATTTTTGTAATCCTAAGTTCAATGTACTTTGCCCCACTGGACTTTTAAGTTCCCATGTATTTTAAATGGAAGTATAATTTACCAAACATATGGTTTATATAAATTATTTATATTTGAGTTAACAGCTGTCTTGAGAAAAACCTTAATGTCTACCTTCTGTCACTTTGATATTTATTTACATTTTTTGGTTATTTTTTTAGTTTACAACAACTTCTTTATGAAAGCATTCTTTATCCAGCATATCTTGGTGGATTATTAATATTAAAATATAAGATTCAAATAAAATTTAAATCTGTTGTAGAGAATCAGTCACATGAAATAATTTTTAAAAGTGAGTGTAAAAAACGTAATAAAGTAAACCAATATATTTCATTTCACCAATACCAAACAAATATATTCACTTCAAACTACCTATGTCTGAAAGAAATTCCTGATCAGTTCTTTAAAGACAGAGACAAACGAATAAGAAATTCTATTTAAAAAAGTGTTTCAACTTCCAAATGGTACTTCAAGAAGGGTTTTACACCCCAACAAGAAATATGAAGGATATAAGGAGAATAGCTTGGGAGATATGATTACTGGTTCGCTTGAAAAGGAAATATACTTTATGAAAGAAGTAATTAGTTATCCATAACCAATTATTCAAGTTTTGAAGGAGACTGAGTTTTAACTATGGGCCTCCCAGCCACAAAAAAAGAAAACAATATTTTCATGTAAAATCAAGTCCTAAATGCCAAGTGTTGAAGAAGTATGGACTAAATCCAGGGAATGGCGGGATTGCCTGAAGACGACCTGTAACGATGAAGGTTGCCAGAGGCCCTAATAAAATTGTTGCAGACATTAGAATGTGTATGTGAACAAATTAAAGAAAGAAAACTGTGAACCACGTGAAGAGGAGAAGTATGCATTTTGGATGTTGGGAGTTCAAGGAAAAATTGATGATAAAGCGAAAATCAAAAGGAACAAATAAAGGCTTAATACGAGTAGTTAATCTCACATTCAGGTTCGAGACCACTTCTACATAGGCCGAAGAAATTCACACATGGAAAATCTATAAACACAACAACTATGCTGTACCTCAATGGAGAGCAAATATTGATCATTATACTTCATTTTAGCCCAAAACAAATCTTAAACAATAATTATATTCCTTTTAGAAAAAAAAATTAAAATTCGTAAGACAGCGGGCAAAACTTTAAAATATTAGGGCATCACAAAAAATATGAAAATTAAAGAGAAAACCAAACTAAAACCATAATAACGCTAAGATAACATAGATTTATAAGAATTAAACTAATAATGATATCAAATTTTTTACAAGCTTATGATAGGCCTATATGTCTGCTTAAAGTTGACCAAATGTTCTCTCATCATTTAAATGCAGTTAATTTTATTAACTGGAAACGACTAGTAATAATACTATTTCGCGACACACCGGGATCGCCTGACATGTGCGCTCTGGCCATGTTCATGACTGGCGTTAGCTGTGTGAAAAACGGCCGTAAAATGTAATCGCGCGTACCAAGCATGGAAGTTATAGTTACAGTTCTATGGTACCAACTTCTTGTAAACGGCGGGAGTGACTACTTAACTCGAACCTCCGAGTATTTTTAAAACTTCGAGTCGAGTTGAATAGTGTAAACTCGGCTCGAAAAAAGCTCGATAGTCGAGTAGCTACTCGCACAGCCCCTAGTGTTTACTTAGTTCACTCTTAACGATTTTTACGACTGTAGTTATGTTATTTTGTATCCAAGAGAACATATAGTAGGTTATTGAGGATAAACAAAATAAATGCGGTGTCTAGTCGAATAAAGAATTACTTTAGAAGATGTATTATTCAGTTTCCTTATATAGCCTATTTAGTTTTGAGTTTGACAAAAAACAATACTTCAAATTAAAGGACTTACAGGAAATGTCTCTGTCAGCAAAACCTCTCCCTTGTTACGTGTACACGCATCTTGGCACCGCTAGATAAATCGTAGAGACGATAGTAAATATTTGCTTAATTGTTTTCTAAACTTTTAATCCGCCACAATATTTAAGTTTTTTCATATTATTTCGGTTTTGAGTTTGGTAAAAATAAATAAACCGATAAGTGCTGAAAGAGATCGTTTCTCTACTCATGGCTTGCCAAATCTCTCCCTTGTTGCGTACACGGATCCGAGCACCGGTAAATCGCAGATATGTTTGTTTGCAAACAACGCACAATCTGCGATGGACCGCGGTATTGAAGTGGCTGGCGATGTTTTGGCTGAGGAAAGCTTCTATTTCCGTCCCCTAATGTGCTTGGGACATGACAGAGCGCACATGTCAGGCGATCCCGGTGTGTCGCGAAATAGTATTATTACTAGTCGTTTCCAGTTAATAAAATTAACTGCATTTAAATGATGAGAGAACATTTGGTCAACTTTAAGCAGACATATAGGCCTATCATAAGCTTGTAAAAAATTTGATATCATTATTAGTTTAATTCTTATAAATCTATGTTATCTTAGCGTTATTATGGTTTTAGTTTGGTTTTCTCTTTAATTTTCATATTTTTTGTGATGCCCTAATATTTTAAAGTTTTGCCCGCTGTCTTACGAATTTTAATTTTTTTTTCTAAAAGGAATATAATTATTGTTTAAGATTTGTTTTGGGCTAAAATGAAGTATAATGATCAATATTTGCTCTCCATTGAGGTACAGCATAGTTGTTGTGTTTATAGATTTTCCATGTGTGAATTTCTTCGGCCTATGTAGAAGTGGTCTCGAACCTGAATGTGAGATTAACTACTCGTATTAAGCCTTTATTTGTTCCTTTTGATTTTCGCTTTATCATCAATTTTTCCTTGAACTCCCAACATCCAAAATGCATACTTCTCCTCTTCACGTGGTTCACAGTTTTCTTTCTTTAATTTGTTCACATACACATTCTAATGTCTGCAACAATTTTATTAGGGCCTCTGGCAACCTTCATCGTTACAGGTCGTCTTCAGGCAATCCCGCCATTCCCTGGATTTAGTCCATACTTCTTCAACACTTGGCATTTAGGACTTGATTTTACATGAAAATATTGTTTTCTTTTTTTGTGGCTGGGAGGCCCATAGTTAAAACTCAGTCTCCTTCAAAACTTGAATAATTGGTTATGGATAACTAATTACTTCTTTCATAAAGTATATTTCCTTTTCAAGCGAACCAGTAATCATATCTCCCAAGCTATTCTCCTTATATCCTTCATATTTCTTGTTGGGGTGTAAAACCCTTCTTGAAGTACCATTTGGAAGTTGAAACACTTTTTTAAATAGAATTTCTTATTCGTTTGTCTCTGTCTTTAAAGAACTGATCAGGAATTTCTTTCAGACATAGGTAGTTTGAAGTGAATATATTTGTTTGGTATTGGTGAAATGAAATATATTGGTTTACTTTATTACGTTTTTTACACTCACTTTTAAAAATTATTTCATGTGACTGATTCTCTACAACAGATTTAAATTTTATTTGAATCTTATATTTTAATATTAATAATCCACCAAGATATGCTGGATAAAGAATGCTTTCATAAAGAAGTTGTTGTAAACTAAAAAAATAACCAAAAAATGTAAATAAATATCAAAGTGACAGAAGGTAGACATTAAGGTTTTTCTCAAGACAGCTGTTAACTCAAATATAAATAATTTATATAAACCATATGTTTGGTAAATTATACTTCCATTTAAAATACATGGGAACTTAAAAGTCCAGTGGGGCAAAGTACATTGAACTTAGGATTACAAAAATTATTCCATGACCTCTACAGAAAATTCCCTTTAATTTGACACCTCAATCATCAAAATCGGTTCATAAATAAAGGAGTTTTGCTGTACACAAGAAATTCCTTAGCGAATTAGTATAATAGATTTCAAATCCATTATCTATAATCGGTTCCACGTTCACCTTTCAGTATGGAATTGTCATAATCCACATGGCTTATGGCTTAATCGAAATTTAAGCTGTACTAACCAAATTATGTTATAATCAGCTAATAATTTTATAGTGATATGTATAGGCTATGTTATGAATATTAGTAAACAAAAATACTCAACATAGACAATAGAACTGCATTGTCCCATAAGGCCTGTACTGAAAGGTGGATGTGGAATTGAGTATACAAATAAAAACAGTCAGAACCAATGCTGGTTTTTGAATTTGTTAGACAACACGTAATAATAAAATATTGCTAACTGTTGGGTTCCAAATACATATTCCCTAGTTTGATTTATTGCGTACCAAAAAAAATCTAGCACGGGAGTTCAAAGGCAATTATGAAAAATCCCCTTTGACATTAAAAAAAGAGAAAAACATACCATGAATAAAAACCAGCTGAGGAAAAAGTTACGTTATACCATATGTATTCAAACATCTTAATATACTGTATTTACTGTTAAGATACCTTGATTATAAAGAACTGAAGTTTGTTACTATCCATCAAAACTTATAGCTTATATAAAAATATATGAGATGATAGATAACGATTTTAATTAGATTTAACATCGATTCAAACTTGATAGTATTTGCTTACAAGTTTTACCCAGTGTCGTTGTATAGTAAAAATGTACATCATTTGAGTATAAACACAGGCTGTATCAAAGAAAACCGCAAGAAAAAAATCACAAAATCTTGTCCACCCACACCTTAACGACCCTATAAAGGACACCGCATTACTAAAACACGTTTCCAAAATTGCAATTGGTCGCGAACAAATAAATGCCCTCAGGACAAGAAGAAAAACGAGGAAAACAAAACAAACCGAGGCCAACAGCGAGAAGACCTAGAGCGAGATATGTAATGGAAAACAATAAGGTTCCAATTTGTAGAGAGCAATGGAGGGGGGGGACAGAGGGATTGCGAGAGAGGCGGAGGGGGAGGGGAGGGGGGAAGACAAACATTTGTCGACAACTGTCGAGTGATATCACGTTCCGAGTGTTTTATCAGTTAACGCGATCCCGCCGCTACTTTCACACCTCTACATGCGATGATAGAATTAAAGCGATTGATGAAGCAATTAATCTACTCTTTTCCTCAAAAATCGATTATTTTCAATCGTTTACTTTCCTACCAGCACTCCTCCAGATTCTTTGGCGATTATTAAAATTCCTTCATTTATGCAAATATAAAAAAAGCGTAGTAAAAATATAAAAGCGTAATATTTTCTCTTATAAATTTACCGTAATACAACATTTTGTCCTATTGTTTTATTTCAGCAGTTCAATTACCACTAAAGAGGTTATGTTATCCGTGAAATGAAGGATTAACACAGTTTTAAAAGTAATAAAATGCAAAAAGATACACGGGCGTCGAGGAGGGAAACGAGTAAAAGAATCAATAATAATTTAATCGACTCTTAAAATAATTGAATCGAAAATAATCTATCAGTGTGACGCCGACCGAGAGAACACGAGTGGGATTTCAATATACCGAGTGTAATGATGCAATACGCTCTGCTTATAACTAATTAGTAAATGTAAATTTATATTACTATATACTGATAACAACAAGAGACAATGTGTGTCGTTTGTTGCATATTGAAATTTTCTTTTAATACTTTCGGGACCGGTAACGACGCGAACTATCGATTACAACAAAACCCACAGTCCGGTCGTCGAGCCATGTGACCTTGAAACAGGGTCCGACTTAAATTTAATGATTAATTCTGGTACTATTTGATGTACTGAACAAGAATATGGCGGATGCCAGAGTATAGCATCCATGGGCAACTTTGAATAGGTATGGAAGGTCAAAGTTCACTGGGCCGAAAATGCAAAAACAAGTAATTATTGGAATTTTTTATTTATGGTATCCGAACGAATATTCTCCAAAATAATATATTTGACACCACCGCCGATAGTTCCTTGATGATACTTCATTTTGTTCGGGTATTAATTTTCAGTAGCCATCTTGGACCCGCCGTATTGGATAGAAGACAATTTTTTAAACAACCAATTAAAGATTATTTACAAAGCCGCGTTTAACAGAATTTACCTTCAAAATTAATTTTTACATGAAGATTTACATTTCAGATTCAAAATACGTCCCCGTATTCGTTCTGGAATTAAAACACTCAAGTCATCTTTGGCTTTCATTAGGGCCATTCTTAACTTAAATCCACAGTGTGAAAAGGACTTATGATCATCCGAAGATTATAAAGTTCCCGAACATAAAATTTAATTAAGGACTTATATCTCAAGTTCTAAGAAGATTACTAAGATTACTAAGAAGTTACTTTACGTCTTAAATTACTCAAGGATTAATTAGCTTTCGTTTGAGCCACGGATCGTTCAAATAAAATAAGGTTGAGGCTACTTATAGCACTTAAACTAAATTGAAAATAAAAAAATTTCATTATCTTAATGAATTTTTGGAATGGGAATTTCCATTACCCTTCATTTGGATGGCCATGAATCTTTTTCACACAATTAAATGGATTGAAGTTAAAAATGCCTCAAATGAAAGCCAAAGATTAAAAAATACCAGATCAAATACGGGGGATTACAGTAATTACAGTAATTATAACCAGAAATATTCATCTTTAAATAAAAATATATTCGGGAAAAATACATTTTCTGTTGAATTCTTTAACTGGTCGTAATTAGATGATCAACATTTCAAATTAAAGCCATTAAATCAATGAATCTTATGAGACCAAAACGAACGTCATACTGTGATTAGAATGGAAGATATAAGAGAATCAAAATAAAAAATAGTTCATTTCGGAAACTAATGTAACGAATGCACAGGTAAGAGTTCATATTTGAGTATATATCGAGAACGAAGCAATTTATATATATATTTATTTATATATCAAATATATCAAAAACAGACTGCGGCATTGTAATCAGCGCCGTAACATAGCCTTTAATAATGTGTCATAATACCTAATTTTTTATTAAACAAATTATTTTGTATCCAAGATGGCGGCTAAAAATTAAAACCCGATCAAAATGAAGTATTTATCACCAATCAACCAGCTATCGGCGGTGGTTTCAAATCAATATTTTGGGAGATATTCGTATAGATACCATAAATAATTTTTTTTCAGTACTTGTTTCTGTATTTTCGGTCATGTGAACTTTTACTCTCCATACTTATTCAAAGTTGCCCAAGGATGTCACTCTGGCATCCGCCATGTTTTGTTCAGTACATCAAATAGTACTGGAACCAAGCATAAGATTTGAGTCGGGCCCTACTGCAAGGTTCATCAATTTCTTATCTGGCGACTGGACTAAACTAGTAATATTTTAGAATCAATACATCAAATCCAATATCACTGCCCCCACAATTAATTAATGGAACAAACTGACATTTGGGTTACAGTACTGAAATTCAACATCAATAATGCAACCGACCTTTCGGTAAATAAATCAGTGGTATATGTTAGAGGGCGTATATAACCTTTACTATAAAATATACGCCAACTATAATTCAAAACTATATTATTCTGATATCTGATGCTATAAGTATCATTTGTTGAGCTTGTTGTTTCGCCTAATAAAAAAACATAAAGGAGAGTATAAATCATACTGTACACAACATTGCACAATCATCATGCACGAACATCATGTGCACAACATTTAAATTCGCCATATTGCAAAATCGCGTAAGGAGATTAAGATTAATCGTGTCAATCTAATTACATATCTTCCTATGTTTGGATTACTAGTGGTGATTTTTTTTGCTACAACTACAAAAGGTTAATTCTACAGTGAAAATAAAGAACTACTACGGTATAACTATAAACGCGCGAGCTTTTATTGGTTTAGAGGATAAAAAAAACATCAAATACTACAAACTGCATTAGCCTTTGGCATTTGCCTTCTCATTTGATCGGGAAACTCAATAAGAAGAGCTCTGACCACTTACCATAAGATAATAGTGATCTCAATCCCGGGATTTGAACCCTGGTCACTTTTGGGTACCTATAAATTATCCCGGGATTGTCTTAGGCTAATCCCCAAATCTCAGTACTTAAACTTGCAGTCCATGATTGAGACTCATTAAAAGAACTGTAAAAGTAAATCAACTCAGTGACAAAACTGGGTTTTGACTATCCATTCAGAATAGGTTAAAGACTAAAAAGACAAAAAATACAGGTTTCTTGAGATCTACTTGGACGTCAAGATAAGATTACTCCCTCCACTGCTTAACAATCAACTTTGAAGGGCCTTCAGCTTTTTCTCCTGTTACTTCAAGGATTAGCAACCTTTTTACAGTAGTACAACTGTAAAGTGTTTTCTGTTTTACTCTGTTTCCTGGGTATACTATGTTTACACGATACGGCACGTTTGACCATAAACAGCTAAGCATTAATTGTACGTGAGCCCAGTCCTAATTTAAAGGAAAAAACTTTATATTCCAGGGCCAGCTCATGTAACTTAAAAAATAGTATAGATTTAAAAGTCCAAGGCCAGCCTCATAAATATAGCTTTAAAAAAATGTTATACAAATAAACAAAGAAAATATTTTTAGATTTGAAGTTTTGACAACTTTCTGTATAGGTGTTTCTTTCCAAGAACAGGTGTCTTTAAAATAGGTATATATGAGATGACAATAATCAATAGTTGTTATTTGAAACCAATGATGGTAGTTATTGTTCCTACGTCGTATTGAATTATGTATGTATTCGCGTAGCAAGGCTTCCTTCGCTTTGCAAGTAAACATGTAACGTATCATAACACCCAGCATTACGCCACCTTTCTCATTGCTGTTTGGGTTTCAACTGTATTCTGGTAAATGAAATATAGTCATTTATATCATGTTTACTGTAATAAATAATCCAGCGTAAAAACCGATGAAGTAAAACTATATTGATATTTAAATTGTTGTATTTTCTTTAAAATTAAGTTACTTGTGGATGAATTTAATTAAATTATGCAATGGTTTTATATGTATATTTATACATACATACATTTCTATATTACTAATTATTACATAGTACCCAAGCGCTAAAACAGGTATAAAGACTTCGAAGAGGGAAAAAGTTTCGAAAAAAAGCATCCTAAATTATACATCAAACATGTAAAGGGTTGTCTGGTGAACGCATATGGTTGATATAAAAAGCAATGTAGATGCTTGACTCTGAGATACGCTACAACAATAAATACGTTTACATTATCCGGTCTCGAGTCGCGGTGCTTCAATCACAACGCAACATCAATTGGATCTTCAAAATTCAATAAGTCTACTCTCGATTCCAATCTTGCGTTAAAAGAGTTACAAGTGATGCGCTAAGGGTTTTCAACCTTGCAATAAATCTTACAGACATCCTGCTTGCTAAATGAATTTATATTGAAGCGATCTTTTTTTCTATTACGGTCGATCTACTTGAGACTTCGAAGATGGAAATAAATCACGATACGGTTGTCTTGTTCAACCCAGACATATTCATCGATGTCTTTGCTGACAGTGTTCTCTCTCTCAAATTAATGTTTACACTTATTCTTTAGGACAATTTAAGTTCATGGTACACTAAAATTTATACTTTTGTGACTATCTTCAAGATTCGATCAAAGTCCTACTCGAATGAATTTTCTGAAAAAAAAAACATCAACTATCAAACGTTGGAAAAGAAATCGACATGGACAAAATTGTAAAAGAAACTTAACTGAATTGAGCTTGTATAGTATAGTTTCAATGTATACTTACGAAATAGATTCTTTGTACTTTTACAAAGAGAGACAATAGTATGTAATTCATTTACCTGAAACAGAAACAGAAATGGTTACCTTTTTTTAAAAATCTATTTAAGGCAAAAAAGGTTTTTAAGCGCGGTTTGCACTGTTTTAAAGCTATTTCAACTACTTACTCAAGTAAATTTTATAGTTATAATTAAATTTAGAAGTGAAATTTACGATAGTTTGACATTTGGCAAAACTAGTATATCAAGTAAAATATATGACACCTTAAAAAGCCTCCCATTACTATATCAATCTTCCGTACTTAACGATCCATTTCACACTGTATTGTGCTCCAATAAATTACCTCAACAACTCAACAACTCAAACACTGCAGAATTAAAAGTAAGTCAAATCAATATATACATCGAGACGACATTCCTATCACCAAGGTCAAATTATTGCACATAGAAGCACGGAATTATGTATGTAGCGTTGACACCCACTAAGCTGGGAATTCGAAATTCTCTTCACCGTACAGAAGTCCAAAGTTTATGTTTCAAATATTTATAGAGAGTATACTTTGTTTTTGTTTACTTTGTTTTTTATTTCCTTTACTATTAGAGATTAGATTAGTCTAGCTTTAAACAACTAACATTTCTTATTATGATTTTATTCAGATGACAAAATTATAAAATACTACTTCAAAAGATTTCTAAGAGAGAAACCGGAGTTATCAACTTATAATTTACGGGCATCTTCCATAAAGGTTACACAACTTATAACACTTTATATAAAGTCGCCATTAGCATTATCCTACCACCGTTACAACACCTGCCAGACCAATCAAGTCGGCGTACATGTATATATTGCAAGCAACTCACTTGTAAGGCTAACTAATATCTCGATATGGGCGTTTAATATTACGACTCGACTGACCTTTGAGAGGTACATTGTGTCCTTTTACACTGTTCAACTTCGACACTTACTGCTTTAACGGTAAAGAAACAACCAATACATTATACGAATATTATGAACATTCCTGCTGTCATTGGAAATCCCCAAGATTTAACAGCAGAAAGCCCTTCGATTACTAAGGAAACAAGACATTAACTCTAGCTGCATGAATATTATTTTTGAAAAAAAGGAATAATTTTGTTTTAGTGAACTTGGCCAGTTAGCGATTCCATAAAAGCGATGTTAAAATTGATCCTCCTTCCTTCAGACTGATCACTTTAATAAAAAGTACCTGGTGGACCGAGCCTTGCTCGGTGTTATTTTTACGAGTTCATCCAGTTACTATAAAATATTTCAATATCATAAAATTGATAATTTTTTTTGCTCCATGGACTCTTCATCCTACTCGCTGTATTTTTCCTTGATGGCTGTAGATTCCAAACAGCTGTTATGATTACTTCATTTGTTTACACTTTCCTTGTTTATTTTCGTTGCCATCACGGCAACCCATAAGGCCAATGTTAAAATTTTACAACTTTTAAATTCGATTTATTACGTTAATAGATTTTCTCTGGCCAAGTAATCTGCATAAAAGACGTTTTTGAGTCATAAATTACTTATTTCCAGACTTTGAAGGAAATCCTCGGAGCCGTTTTAGAGATAATTGTGCAATCACGCAAGCAAGCATATAAGCATACAAGCATACAAGCACGATAACAAATCAAATCAAATCAAATCAAATCAAATATTCTTTATTCCTGGACACATTTGTACAAAAATTTATACAAATAGTGTATTGGATGCGTCAAGATAAACTAGCCTATAGTTCCTGTATTACAATTAGGCTAAGTTGAAATTATTTAAACATATTCAAGATTTAATATTATTCTAAAACAATTAAAAGGTTGATACCAAAAATTCATCAATTTCATAAAAACATTTTTCAAGTAAAAATTTTTTAATTACAAGTTTAAAATCATTTGATGGTAGCTCTCGAACTTTCATTGGTAACTTATTATATAGCTTATTTGCAGTATATTTAAAACTAGCTTGAGTGGTAGCATATTGACAGAATTCAGTCTTTAATTGATTCCTATTTCTAGTGGCATAGTCATGCACATCCTTATTGCATAAGAAAATGCTTATGTTATCTTTAACGAACAGAAGACACTGAAAAATATAAATACAGGCCAAAGGCATGACACCTAACCTCTTAAAAATAGGCCTACAATGGGTGCGTGGTGGAACACCACTTATCAATCTAATTGCTCTCTTTTGTAAAACAAATAATGAGTCAGTATAACTACAGTTGGCCCAAAGGATGGCACCATACATAAGATGACAATGAACATTACTCGTATACGAGTATAGGATGAAACAGCGATGATTACAAAATCTCAAGATGGCGCCGCGCTAACTTGAGACTTTACTCGCCAAGTGCAATTATTATCCTCAAAAAGAGGTTAGTTAGTGCATAATCAACACTACAGTCATAGATTTTTATATTTTAAATTATTTTTAAGGCGCACTTTACAGAAACACAAATCTACATGTGCCACACAAAACAGCCAAGATGTAATGGAGTGAAGTCGCAAATCTAGTCCCAGTAACGCAATACAGGGGAGTGAGTATCCAGTTACTGCCGCTACTCACACTACTCACTCGCCGCGGTGCTGTGTGCTACTCACTGTATCACATTACAACCACTCTCACAGCCGCCACTGATGTTGTAGACTACTTCGACAATGTTAACATACTTCGTTAATTATTTTGTGAATGCCATGCTATTATTGTGGAAGGACAAAAGTAACCAGTTACATTTGCTTCTCACTAAAAATAGGTGTTACCTACTGTATTGCATTACAACCACCCACTACGGTTTACTAGCACGGTTTACGCAATGAGCACGTTGCACGACGCACGTTAATAATATTGATGTGTTAAAATCAAGCTGGTAGCTTAACAAATGGGGGTTACTGATGTCTTTACATATTACAACTAACAAACAAACTAAAAAACTTTCAGACATTATAATATTAGAAAGATATTGTGTATATCTACACAATATTGTGTAGATATACACAAGATATTGTGTATATTGTAGTTTTAAATCTGCAACCTAAGTGTTTAGCTAAAACTTCATATTGAAGTAATAGTATCCACAACATTTCCAGTCACGATCTTTTGAAGATTAAATCGGTCAGAAATGAAGAATGACAAAGGGCAAAGTTGCAACGTATAATAATACAGAACAGAAGTAATAATAGTAAAGAAGTATTACTAAACTCGCCTGGGCTCATTTATACATCAAACCAGTGCAAATGTGAATTCAAAAGTTTGCTACAATTGCAAAGTAACTTTATTATTCAGCAAAAACCAATGTTAAGAATTAGTGATGATTTTATTTCACTAACTACTGCTGAGAATATAAATAGTTTTGTAAGTAAAGTGTTGAATAAAAAACAAAACGTATTAAATAATTTACTTTTGTATGTAAAAAATTGTACTTTTGACGTTTGCAATTGAATGTATATTGTCTTTAATGCAATAAAAATATTTGAATTTGAATTTGAAATTTGAACTTTATTTAATTTAGAAATTGAAAAAAATAATTTAATCAACAAAGAAGTTTAACAGCGATTTCCAGGCAAAATTTAAATTCACCATCAACAAAAAACAAATTCTGTCCTGAAAATAAACAGTACATTCGGAAAGGAGGATTATCACAAAATCAAAACAATCCCGGTCACGCAGAGCACTGCGCCACAATCCAGTGCTTTACTGTGGCTGGTTCATAGTTATTGGGTCACTTTGATAAGCAGTATCGCACGGTGCATGTAATCGTATCAACCCCACAATAATGTTATCGCAGAGCAAAATCACTGGTGGACAAGCGTCCGAACTGATACAGTAGCAGTTGTGATATAGTATATTATGTTACTAGGCCGAACAGTGCTGTTTTGCCGGAGGAGTGTGCTGATTTTCATGCGAGCACAGTAAAACTTATTGGCTGTGTAACGTATGACACTTTTCATAATACTATTCAGAAAAAAACATATATATTTTCCATTGTAACGTATTCCTTGCATAAAACAATACGTTTCTCGATCCTTCAAACCTATTCTATAAAAAACAAAACAAACATTTGCTACTACTGCCAGTGCTGCCACGACATAACTGTAAAAGTAACCAATAATCACACATGAAACGTCGGTTTGTTGCAAATCAGCTGATTGTTTAGTTCCCCTGTAATCGCAGTCCGGAAAAACTTTCCGGCTTGGGCCGGCTGGAGCGGCAACGGGTAACTTTCGAGCCAACAAAAAGGAACATAAAACAAATTATTTTGTTTGTGTTTGTGTTTGTTGTTCAATGTGAAATTTTGTTTTAACGAGATGAACAACAAAGTTCAAACCATGTTTTAACCTGAAGACTTGTAATAGCGCTGATGATGCCCCTGACTAAATAAGGGCAAAACAATTGCACGCTCAGAACATTGCTGGATTGCTAAAGACGGTGAGTTTTTAACTTTATTATTAAAGCAATTCCTGGTAGCCAATAGCCACAATGAAAACAAATGTTTCAGTGTCAGAATTATGAAAAGAAAGTTCCAGGCTGATCGAGGGTAAACAGCACATTCAGAAAAGTGGATTATCAAAATCAAAACAATCCTGGACACACAAAGCACCGCGCCAGTCGAATACAAGTCGCGTTGATTAGCCGTATTCCACGGTGCATGTAATCGTCACTGCCGCAATAATGTTACCGCAGCGCAAAAACACTGGTGGACACGCGTCCGAACTGATACAGTAGCAGTTGTGATAAAGACCGACTGTACTGAGTGTCAAGTGTGGGAAACAAACAATAAGGCGTTGTGCAATCTCAACATATTAACTTGTTTTCGTGTTGTAATTAATGCACGCAGTCATTGTAATTGACGTAACGCGTTAAACGATTGGACATCTGTCGAAACTGATAACGGGGTTGAAATAATGTGGTATGTCGATAAGGGAAACAATAAGATCATATGTAATTTAATTTTTTTTGGTAACATTTACAAGCACAATATTAAAGTGAGAGGACACGTCTGTGTTTTTTGTTGGCCGTAGCGTTTATTACGGTTAAGAACAGTAAAACTAATGTACCATAGATTACTATTCATAAACATAAATAGTCAGGATTTAACTCGCTGAGAAATAACTTGAAAAACACATTACAAATTTACTGTCTTGCCTCGATAGTCGGAAAATTACTTTCATGGACATATAAAATAAATAAAGGTCTTGAAAGAGTCTCATAAAAAGCGAACACTGTAACCACTGCCCCCGGTGTTATTTCATACCGTAACTGTTTTGTAATGAAAATCCTACTTTATTGCTAGGAGTTTCATTAGATTTTTTAAAACTTACTAGCTGACAGTGTCCCGCTTCGCTGGGAAGAAGAAAACATATAAAATGTAAACAAAAACGAATGAAATACGTGTTCAACTCTTTTAGCGAATTTCCTTAAAGGAATAAGCTATTACGGTAGTACTCATGGTAAGACCTAAGTCCGAGACCATGGTAACTTTTCATTTTGGGGTCCCCAGAAGCAAAAAACACCATTCGTTCGAATTTTCATGTATATATATATATATGTCTGTTAACACGATAGCGGCCGTAAATATGGTCCGATCTTAATGAAATTTGGTACAGACGTGTAAAGTGGTAATCACTCGGACGAGTTCGTGAACCAGCCCGATCGGACCACCGGAAGGGGTGGTAAGGGGGGAAACCCCCGCCAAAAATGGGTTTTTGAGTTTTTCACATAGAAAAATAAAATTTATCAAATTTTTGTTGGCACCATTGAATTCAGCTAAAAAAAAACAATTTAGTATGTTGAATCACTGCTCTGTGTCCATTGGTTACCGAGATATTGAAAGTGGTAAACACAGTACGTTGTCTCAATGTTAACCTTATGGGAAATAAGTAAAATTCTATATCTCGCTTATTTCTCAACATATCTTGATAAAACTTGGTAAATGGCTTCTTCTAGTTCAGATCTACTAAATATTGAATTAAAACCAACCAGTTTAAACATACCTGTAGCAGCAAGCCTGCATACTCATTCCCCATGTTATTCTTATGGAGCTTACCGTAACATGTCAAATCTCGCTATGTTGGATTGAGATATGTTGTTTTGCACTTGAAATTCGCTGAGTATGCAGGTCTGCTGCAACGGGGGTATTTTTAATTTGTGCCCTAAGAGAAACTTTTATCAAAAAAGTAATATTGGTCCTAGGATTTCCTTACCGAAACCTTTCATTCAAGTGTAGGGTTGATGGGTGTCTGACTGATGCATGGTTTTCTCAAGTCACGGGTAGTTTGGGTTTTATATTATTGATAACAGCTATAACCAAGGAAGGGTAACATAAACTCACATAAAATCAGAAATTTGACGCGAGAACTGACTGGGTGGACGCGAAGTACAGGTCGTCTCAAATTACATGGCCCAGGCCTTCCGTAAGCACAATGTTAATTGAACGGACGGCCTAGGCCATGTCATTTAATTGACCTATAATGGTGTTCGCATTTGATTTCATAGGTTGTAGAGCCATCCTTTTAAAAGTCTGCATGGTCCGAGTCAAGTTACATGATCCAGGCCGTCCATTAAACTAATCTTAATTTATAGCATTGTGTTTACGGAGCGCCTGGACCACGTTATCCGACTCGGACTATTAGTTCAGCTTCTTACAGGAAAGCGTTGGTTCTGACCCAGCTTTCATTGTCAACTAGGTTTTCAATTAACGATCCTGGCTTAAAAACCAGCTTAGTAAATACGCTATCATCATATTAGCCCCTTATCAGCTTCCATTGACAATAAGGCTTTCAATTGATAATCCTGGCCTAAACACCACCATAGTAAATAAATCGCTATAATCGTATTACATATTTATTTATTACAGATATGTCTTAAATGCCATATAAATGTGGTTAAGACTGATACATTACAAAAATATGAATTTAAATTAATTGCATCCATAAATGTGAAATCTTCTATTAAAATCTTCAATTTTATACATACATTTTCTTTTTAGTTCTTCTTTTAACAGAGACTTAAATTTTTCATGTTCGATTATTGTTTTATTGAATCAGGTATTATATTAAACATTTTGATCCCCACATAATCTAAACTTTTTTGTCCAAATGCTGTATTGTAAGCTGGTATATCAAGAGAATTAATTATTATGTCTCGTAAAATAGTCGTGTTTAATGATTTAGTTTTCAAATTTTTTTTGTTACTGTGAACATAAATTGCCACATAAAAAACATAAAGTGCTGGAAGTGGAACAATATTAAACTTTTGAATTATTGGCTTACATGATTCTTTTCTTGTCATATATTACCTTATCATGTTCATCCTGTTAAAATACTTAACAAAGATGGTCGAGGTATATAAAGTAATGATTTCAGCTGTTGTTTTTACCATCGGAGTTTTCCCTCTTTAAAATGTGCATCTAGTGTTCCCATCTAGTGTTTTTCCATCCGATTTTTTTCTTTTCCAAATGTTTAATTGATCCCCGACGGTTCTGCTCCTCCCCGTTTCCAGCGCCGACCCACCGCTGCACGCTGCGGTCCGTACGCGGATTCATCGCTATTATTAGGGCCTAACCGGTGCATCGCCGCATCGCGACCGCATTCCCTGCCTGGCTTCTTGGAAACGCACCAGGTGCAAGTCCGAAGCCACCGGACGGATATCAGTTACCTCTTTATCATGTGAGAACCTATGCCTATTCGAACTGGCAACGCCGCTTTTCATGGGGCCCACCGGACGGTTATCAGTCAATTCTTTATCATGTGAGAACCTATGCCTATTCGAACTGGCAACGCCGCTTTTCTTGGGGCCCACCGGACGGTTATCAGTCACTTCTTTATCATGTGAGAACCTATGCCTATTCGAACTGGCAACGCCGCTTTTCATGGGGCCCACCGGACGGTTATCAGTCACTGCTTTATCATGTGAGAACCTATGCCTATTCGAACTGGCAACGCCGCTTTTCAAGGGGGCCACCGGACGGTTATCAGTCACTTCTTCATCATGTGAGAACCTATGTATATTCGAACTGGCAACGCTGCTTTTCATGGGGATTTTCGCAATGTAAAAATCTCTACAGAGCCCAAAGTCTGCAGAGGAGGGGAGAAGAGAAGAACACTAGTAATGTCAAGTTATTCAAAAATGTAAACAAATCGTGACGTCTTCAAGAGACCGAAAATCTAGATGGGACGAACTTGACCAATCAGAGAAAGCGTATTACTGACACCTCAGGTATAATACGCTAATACAGGTTTCTTAAAACTGGAAATGTGTCTACGATTGACGTCGTAAGCTTTGGGTCCACAGGCCTTAAGGGAATTTTGTGCAAAGATTTGTCCAAAAAAAGGCCTAAGTGAGGTCATAAAAAGTTATTTCTTAAGGAATTATTACAATATGTGATTTTTGTGAGACGCGCCCACGCCTTTATTTTGGAATCTTTCTAAGGTGTCAAATTGCTATAGATTTTGTTATTGATTTCATGAATATAGTTTATTTCCCTTTAGGCGAATAGGCTTTGTCACATCGGGCATTTATTTTACACACAATTTACATGTATTCGTTATGCAGAAAGAATATTTGTTAAGATGTAATAAACAAGGCCTTAGTGAGGTCATTAAAAGTTATTTCTCAAGGGATTATTACAATATGTGATTTTTGTGAGACGCGCCCACACCTTTATTTTGGAATCTTTCTAAGGTGTCAAATTGCTAAGTATGGATCAAATTAAACGTACTCCATACTTTTCTAGTGGCAAATTTAATCTACTTCCATAGTTTAATTTAATAAAGTATAGTATACTATAAGTTGATAGTTTTTCAGATATTCTGGGAAAATATTAAAAGTTTACCTAAAATCCAAAAAGGCGGCCACTTGCCGACCACCCACCAATAGGGCTTTAGGGTATGTTACTATACACATCTAGGAGGACATTTTTAAGGAGTTTTCTATAAAATACAAGATTTTTACCCTTTTCCAGGCAATCTTTTGGGGTGTAAAATGACAGGGCTATTTGCCTCGTTTCAAAATCGAATTAATGATTAAAAAGGGAAAGGCACTAAAAAGCATAGCAATAAAACTCAATAATAAACGTAGTTAAGAAAATTAGAAGTCAGGACCGAAGGAGCGGGTGAATGTGAGTGCACGTGTGACGGCCTGCCTTGGAACGGACTGCAACCTGTGCGGCTATTTGGCAAACCACACCGACAGTCAGTCAACCTAATGGTCGAAATTCAACCAGAAAATATTTGGGTTTAGTTGTTTTCAATGCTCCAGTAAAACTTGTGAATGCATTTTTTAATATATTTGTTTCTTATTCCGTAACCAGCAAGGCAATTCATAAAACCCATATTAATTTATTTTAAATTTTAAACAATTCTCAAAAGCTACAGTAAATTATAATGGGATTTTTTAATTTGCAGGAAATTACTTTTCTAACGGCATTTTTCGATTTTCCCTACGTTGAAAAATGCCGAGAAAAAAATGATTACAAAAATTACTCTTGCCTATTAATTATAGATTTAAAAACACATGCAAACTTAAATTCCTATATTAAGTAAAACTGGCTCGCGCTACTCAGCACATTTTAATTTAATTAATTTGGATGGTCTTCTAATTCTTAATAATGCTAGATGTTACCCGTGGCTTTGCCAAAGTTCAAAATGGTATTAAGAAATTTTCATAATATTCATAATAAGATTCTATTTACAATGGCTATATTTACATGTAAAATATTGTTAATATTTTTGATTAAGAAAATAATTTAACCTTGTTAAAATCAAGCAGTTGGTAGATATCTGAACAATTGGATACGTTGTTGCAGCTGACTTATATTAAATTATGACAAACAAACAAACTCACAAACTTTCACACTTATAACATTAGTAGGAAGTAAGATAACATTTATTGTTTGCTGATAAACAATGTTTGATACAATGGACTGTTCCTGGAAACGTTTAATCCGATGTTAAACTTATGGAGAAACATAAGGCTTTAAGGGCGTCTAGAGCTCCTTCTTTATGTTTTTAATTTATGTTCTGATGTTAAATCCTATGGAGAAACATAAGTATTTAAGGATGTCTAGGTTCTTTCCTTAATCTGACATTAATTTACTTTATGAAACTTCACGCCAAGCTCTTTTCAACTCCTTAATTATTCAAATCGATTAGTTTTGATTACAAAAAACTCCAAGCTAGCGAATTTAATAAATATGCATAGATATAAGGCTTCAAAAAGTTAGTCAATATAGGTGGATTATTTTATTTTTAACACTGCATGAAAACAACTTTTCATCGTGGTTATAATTAATTTGGTGCAAGATCCAAGTTGGTACAGCAGCCAACATTCACACGGGAATGCACCGTTGTGTGAGCTGAATAGGAATGTATTAATTCGGCTGAGTTATCTGGCATTTGTCAAAAGTTTTTCTGGTCATATCAAGCTGATTAAACATTAAGGACAAAGAAATAGGTAGTAAAGTCTTCCAGAAAAACATAAATACTCTACAACTATTTAACGTACACACCCCAACCATATCGGCAAGTCAGACTAATTTTGATTGTTACAGGGCTACAATACTTTAATAATAATAAATAGGGCGAAATTTCTGAGACTAATAGGAGGTAAAATATACACTGGCTTAATTTTGAATAGTATTCGTCTTTTTCCCAATCCATTTTAACTTTACGTTAAAGAGCTCGTGACGTCAGGTTTTCATTAGGTGTTAACACAACCACAGTCGCGTTACGGTGGTAGATAACGCGCTGTAACGCACGCGACTCTGCCGCAAACGCAACGCACCTGACCCACCTACAGAGCTCCAGTGTATGGGCCGAGTCGAATAACTTGGCCCAATACGCCCACGAGACTAATGTTAATTTTGGCATTGGCTTATAGACGCGCTGGAACCATGTCATTTGAATCAACCTATACATTCTTTATATATGAAATGACAAAATGGACATTTTTATGCCTCAAAAAACTTTTGAAAGAAAAATAAATCGACTCGTCACTAAATTCCTTAGTTTCCAACCTTAGATTGCTTCAGATTACAAGTTGGTTAGAGCGATTTATTAAGTGGATTGAAACGACGAAAAATAACTCGATTCGACACTAACTTCCCTTAATTTCCAACCTCAGATTGCTTCAGATTACAAGATTGGTTAGAGTAATTTATAGAGTGGATGGAAACGACGAAGAACAACTTGTATTCCGTAAAAAAATCCCCAATAAAAACACCTGTACAACTTACACAGACTTAAATATCGGCATTTGGCACGACGCGTAATGTCGCGACGTAGTGTAATGGGAGCTCAGGAAAAAATATAGAAATTTCTTTAAATTCACCAGAAAACAAGAAATAACGTACATCTGCGATTTAAAATGCATCAGGGCTGAAAAACGTCTGCTTTGCTTTGTTTACATCATATCAGATCATTTGTGTAGATTCTTGATTCAAAGCCACAAATGTTGATATAGCATATTACCTATAACATATTATGTACTATAAAAAAAATTGCTCTATTAGGGGATTTTTGCCACTAGTTAAATTTAACTTCGATCATAATACAATACCACCTTTAATTCAACATGATGAAACAACGCCCGAACAACACCGTTAGTTTTAACAAACTCCAGGTGACCGGAGTTAACCGGCGGTTTTAATTGGTCCAATCTGCATAATCGGTCCGGGATCGTTATGGAAATGGAAGTGATTATGTAAATAGTGCACCGAGTCTGTACTGAGTTACGCCGGGCCGCCAGCTGATGGGTTATGGCGACCGGCTAGTCGCTGTGGGCCAAATGTGTCCCAAACAAATGTTTACCTTTTAATTAGATATTCGATACGCACATAAACTATCATGTTTCCCAATTGGATGAAACACGATTAACCGTTATTAGTGCAGTAATATTTACTTGGAACTGGTAAGTTTTATGAGCGAGAAACTATCTTCTTTCCCAACTGGATGAAAAACATTTTACTATTACTAGTGTTGTAATATTTACTTGGAATCGTTAGGCATTCTGTGCGATAGATAAAAAATACGTAATTGGAAAATTCGAAACGCATATAAAAAGTTGCTGGATGTAAATAAAAAACGTCTTTCAACACTTAAAAATATATTTACACGTATACTGTATGTACATACAAGGTGGTGAATATAAAATACACCCGTTGCAGCAGACCTGCATACTAAGCGAATTTCAAGTGCAAAAGAACATAATTCAATCCAACATAGCGAAATTTGTCATGTTTTGTAATCTCCATAAGAATAAAATGGGGGATGAGTATGCAGGTTAGCTGCAACAGGTATGTTAAAACTGGTTGGTTTTAATTCATTATTTAGTAGATCTTGACTAGAAGAAGCCATGTACCAAGTTTTATCAAAGAAATGTTAAAAAATAAGGAAGATATAGAATTTTTTTATTTCCCATATGGATAACATGGGGAATGATTATGCAGGTTTGCTGCCTCAAAAATGGAAATTTCAGGGGTTTTAGACTAAAATACATTAGATCTCATCTAGATGAAGCCACAAACCAAGTTTAATTAAGATATGTTGAGAAATAAGCGAGATATAGAATTTTACTTATTCCCCATAAGGTTAACATTGGGACAACGTACTGTGTTTACCACTTTCAATATCTCGGTAACCAACGGAGATAGAGCAATGATTCAACATACTAAATTGTTTGTTTTTTTGAGCTGAATTCAATGGTGCCAACAAAAATTTGATTAATTTTATTTTTCTATGTAAAAAACTCAAAAAACCCATTTTAGGGGGGTTTATCCCCCTTTACCCCCCCTTCCGATGGTCCGATCGGGCTGGTTCACGAACTCGTCCAATCGATTACCACTTTACATCTCTGTACCAAATTTCATTAAGATCGAACCGTATTTACGGCCGCTATCGTGCTTACAGACACATATATATATATATATATAGATAGATAGATAGATAGATAGATATATATATAAAAATTCGAACGAGTGGTGTTTTTTGCTTCTGGTGGCCCCAAAACGAAAAGTTATCATGGTCTCGGGCTTAGGTCTTACCATGAGACCTACGGTAACAGCTTCTTCCCTATAGGGGAAATTCGCTAAAATGATGGGTTATGGCGATCGATTTCGATTGGTCACACCAATCACCACCACTTCACCAGGCCCAATGAAAGGCTCTAAAAAACGACAGACGTGTTGCAAGCGATGAAGTTGTTGACTGTTGTTTGAACTACGGTGAAGATGACTGTTGTTTGTGATAAGTGTTGTAAGACGTTTTATATTTACATTCAGTGAATACGACAACACGTATCATGCTAATCAAGAAATTATTTATTTATAAATAGTTATCATGTTTCCGGACTGAATGAAAAACATTTTGCTATTAGGTTAAATTTTTTTTTAAGTCAATGATACTATCTACTAGGGCTCGTTGGGGTTTCTGAGCATACATGAAAACAATAATTCGTCAAGCGTGTAGTTTTTGTTATACAATTTATTTTCTGTAATTTTGAATAGGGTCAACTCGTTTTGGGAGGTTCTTCATCTTGACAACTCCTTAAGTAATTTAAGTAACTAACTGAATTGATTGTCCTAATTAATTCGTTTATTACAATAATTTGATGTGTGAAAATAACTTCAGGTGTCGCAAAGTGGATTTTATTTATGTCCTTTTTATAAAAAGAATCAGACTCAATGGTTGATTACATCAACAAAGATCGCATGCCATGCATTATACGACTTTAGCTCGGTAGTTATTAATACTCTCCAATAATTTCAACTCTATTTATGAATTAGGACAAATGTAAGACCATTTTATTAAATTTTCGTGGTAAAAATGACCAATATGGCAACCCAAAAGGCATCAATTTAAAATTTGTTAGCTTTCAAATAAGTGTTCCTCATGTAATTCTTGCTTGATTGGTTGGTTGTTTATTGATTGATTGCATAATTGTTTACTTTGATTGGAAAAAAATCTTCTAAGGATTTTTAAAAAACACTGAAAATAATTTTGATTAAAAATTAATGTGTTGTATATATATTGGGCACACTGATAGTGAAAACATAATGACGTAAAAGTTAATCTGAAAGTTAACACATTTTAACCCACCCCTTTATGAATTGTCATCATGGTACCGAAATAAAAAACACAAAAGTTAACAAACTAAACAATCCTCGGAAACTGTTTGCAAACAACAGCCATTTGTCAAGCGAAACGCTATTTCAGCGTGTTGAATGAAAATTGTACGAAGTATTGAATAAATATGTCGAAAGATGAACCTGAACTTCTTACAATAATGGATGAACTGGTAAAATTAAATATTACCGAAAAATGCTCGTCTGCCAGATAGCTTATAAACTTGCTACCACTATCAACAACGAACTATAAAAGAACCCCGTTGCCACGTTGCAGCAGACCTGCATACTTAGTGAATTTCAAATGCAAAAAAACATATATTTAATCCAACACAGCGAGATATGACATGTTTTTGTAATCTCCATAAGGGGCAACATGGGTATGGAGAGGTTTGCTGCCAACAAAAATGGAAATGTCGGGGATTAGACTAATTACCCCACATTAGATCACATCTAGACCAAGCCACAAAACAAGTTTTTAAAAAGGTATAACAATAAGTTAATAAGTTATCACTCCGGATTAAGTTAAGAAGTTAATAAGCGAGATATATAATTATATTATTTCCCATAAGGTTAATATTGGGATAACGTACTGTGTTTACCACTTTCAATATCTCGGTAACCAATGGACATAGAGCAGGGATTCAAGATAATTTTTTTTATTTTTTCGACCTAAATTCAATGGTGCAAGCAAAAATTGGATAATTTTTATTTTTCTATGTAAAAACTAAAATTTTTGGGGGGTTTATCCCCCTTTTACCCCCTTCCGATGGTTCGATCGGGCTGGTTTTTGAACTCATCCGAATAATTACTACTTTACACGTCCATGCCAAATTTCATTACAAAAAAGGTCATCATGGTCTCGGGCTTAGGTATCACCGTGAGACCAACGGTAAAAGCCTCTTCCCTATTGGGGAATTTCAATTCGCAAACAAATAACTTGTTCGACAACCTTCAGATACAGAAGGAGTGGATATGGCAGGGTGGCAGCTGCTCTACAGGTCGTTTCAAATAACATGGCCCGGTCAGCCCATAATCCTAATGTTATTTTTGTCTTTCGAACGGCCTAGGCCACCTCATTTGACACGACTCGTACTTCTTTGTGACGTAACGGCACGGCCGGGCCGCTGCCGCCGCTGTAATTGATAACCGGTAATGTAATTGATTGCTCGGTAATTACAGGTCTTGCCTCCGATCAATCACCGTCTGCCGCACGGCGAGGCGAACTGTTACTTGCGGAGACCACGTCTACCACGTCGAAGGCAGTAAAAGGAGGACTTCTAGAGGACCTTGGGAGGACCTTACGCTCTACAGCGTTTTGGAGGACCCAACGAAATTTTAGGACGTGGTCTTGTTTATGAGAAAAACCTGGTGAACCGAGCCTTGCTCGTTAATACTTCATGTTTACCAGTTAATACAATTATAAAATATTTCAATGTCATAAAGTTGATTAATAGAAACCCTTTTTATTGCCCCATCATCTCTTCCTCACTTGCTGTATTTTTCCTTGATGGCTGTAGATTGCATACAGCTGATGTGATTACTTCACTTGTTTACACTCTCCTTGTTTATTTCGTTACTATTATGACAACTCATAAGGCCATTGTTAAAAATTTATAACTTTAAAATTCGTTTTATTGCGTTATTATATTTTCTCTGGCCAAGTAATCTGCTTAAAAGACGTTAGTTTATGAGTCATAAATTACTTATTTCCAGACTTTGAAGGAAATCCTTGGAGCTGTTTTTGAGATAATTGCGCAAACAACCAACCAACCATGGAAGCACGCATGATAGCATTGCTCATATAAGAGTATAGGATACCGTTGTAAATCAATCCAAATTTAAATCCAAAGTAATTTAATCATAATTTGATTTACCAATATTATATCTCTCAAGATTTCTCATAATCTAGTAAATTTAACAACATACAATAATACCAACATTCGTATAAAATGACGGGAAATTTATAACATAATATCAGAAGACTAATAAATTTTTAAATCACATTCTTTATATGAACTAGTTGAACGGGAGGGCTTTCAGGTTTAAATGAGGACTTTCAGGTCAAAAGGAGGACTTTTTGAGGACTTAAAGGATCTCTTTTTAAGGACTTTTGGAGAACCGGTAGACACCCCGCGAGGGATCGGCGACGGTGAGAAGGCAAGGTGGAACACCTGATTGTTCGGACTCTCAAGTTGTATTCTAGGTTAATATGAAGTAAAATCAATAAATATTATAAAGAGATGATTTCTGTACTATGTGAGGTTGGGGTTTTCTAACCCAGCCAAATCACAGCCTATATTCAGGTCTACTAATACCCCTCGGGTTTCGTCCCGTAGTCTTTATATAAATACAATGTTATTTTTGGGAAAATTTAGTTAGTTTTGATTTGGTTATTCATCGGCGCTACTGTATATTTTCGAGTTATTCTAGTCGTGCGATGAACGGGTAAAACTGCTAGTATATGATAAAGAATCTGCGAAATACGCAGGCGCATTCAATACCTAAAAAAATCAGCTTCTAAATATTGAGTTTTGCGCACATTTTTTGTGAAATAAATATCTTTTTTCAAAATGAAAAAAGTATCTTAATACCCAATGGGCACAGGATCCTGTGAAAGATAAAAAACAATATTTTAATTTTAAGGTCGTTTTTGCCTTTTACGATCAGGCAAAATCGTTCTTAATTTATAGCTCATACAAAGGAGTTAACTTTTTATCCCTCTATTCGCTCGTGTTAAAAACAAGAACAATATTTATTTGGAAAAGTTTCTTCAGCAAGTTTATTAAATGAAACCTTCAACGATGAAGAAGAAATTTGCATTTTACAACTGCAACAAAAGCAAATACCAGTATTACGAAAACTAGTTTACAGAATTCTTTTAAATGTTCTTTTCTCGGAACCACTCGTGCTGAAGATCAACACAGCAAAGGCCACCACAGCCACGAGTGGGGTAGTCTCGGCTAAACGAATCTGTCTAAGTAATCTACAGCGGAGGACGTCTGCGTTTGCTGACTGCTAACAATTGCTTTCGATTCGATGCCTATTCAAGATTTATACGTCGCACCGCATCGTTTGGTCCGCTCTAATCTGGCTTAATCACTGAAACCTTTCACGTACACTTTCATAAACTAATTATAATAATATAATAAATGTAATATAATAAATTATTAAAACTAAAATTTACATAAACTGATTCGTAATAATTTAAAACCAACTAATCGTGTTTTTTGCAATTTTCTAACCGCCTTGAAAAGTAAAATTTACGTAAAATGATTTTTCATGGAGGAAAAATAGGTTTTAAAATGCTAATAGTCAAGTAAAAAGTATTATAATTATATGGAAACAAGCCTAAGGTAAGACTTTTTCGAGCTTTAATTCACAATTTAAAATTTAACACAGTAAACGTGAATTGTTAGAAACTAAATTAGCTCACAAAAATAAAGCATCGGTCATAATACAGTAGAATGAAAGTATAAAGGCAGCCGACTAACCACGACACAATAGAAATACGAAACAACCCAATTTATAAAGCTAGTAATACGATTGCGCTGATTGATATCATACATGAATAAACAACAATCGATTGTAGAACAACATGGTTTTATAAATGCGTCAATATAAACGCTAACATTCACGAACAGTAGGAAGGACGACTAACCGACTACGGCAAACCAAACACATACAGTTCTCAGTCGTCAGCGACTATCTGACAGACCCGGGGTTTACTACAGTTTCATGGTCGCGATTCGTCAAAGCTGCAAAACTACCAAGACCAAGACTATATTCTCTAGAGCTGCCAACCGAACGGAAACAATAGCAAACAAGCGATGACTGCCAACCAAACACAACCTGTACAGTAGACGCCGACATCTGGCGACCCAAGGTTTAACGTAGTTTCATGGTCGCGATTCGTCAAAGACGTGAAACCGATATAAACTGGACTACAGCCAACCAAACACAAACAGGAGTACACGAAAAAGCTACAACTGCCAACCAAACACAAAAAAATGCAGCGGACGTCGAAATCTGACCGGCCGACCCAAAGTTTAACATGGTCTCATGATTGCGATCCAAAGCAGCAAACCTGACAAGACGAAATATATACGCTAGTACTATAGCAAACCAAACACAAATAAAGAGAGAGACAAACAAAACGCCAACCCAACCAAAAACGAAACCCAACGAAACGAAATAGCCAACTGCCTACCAAACACACCGCGTACAGCAGACGCCGGCATCTGGCCGACCCAAGGTTTAACATAGTTTCATGGTCGCGATTCGTCAAAGCAGCGAACCGACCGATGCGAGAGAGGGACGTGATTCGCCGCCCCTCTGACTCTCTACACCTGGGCGTATCGAATATATCCAAAAATATTTCACCACTTTAATGTATATTTTATAATTTCTGCTCTTATAACTCGTTGCTCTTATCCTCGGATTGCAGTATTAGAAAATTATCTACGTTATAACATGGTATCCTAAGTTTACTATTACCAAAACATTCATTCAGTTCCGTAAACGTAAAATATTCATACTACATTACATCACTTTTTAGTATTTTGTTCAGTATACTAAAAAATAATACTGCTGTGACTTAATAAAAAAAATTGTATTTTTCTATATTTCTGTTTCATAAGCTTTACGATTATTGTAATACTCGAAGAAAAAGTACTTGTATCTTAACGGCACACGACAAATTAGTAAATACGGTACACTCAATTGCACCAACGAAGGTTATACAAGTGGATGTTGTTTACGTTCCTCAAACAGTTATATCTGCCAACTGACCAACGCTGAAGTGAAGTTTCTAACAGCTAGTAATCAACAACGAATCTACTAAACGTTCCGGAATCATTCAGGTTTGAGAAGAAAAGCTTAAGATGTAGCGGATGTACAGTAATTATCAGGAAATAAAGAAATAGAGGGGCACAGGCACAAGCTAAAACATGTCAGCATTACCAGGAAAATCACTGTACTACTAAATAATCTTCCCTTTACTTTTGAATAAACTACATTTGCTAACTTCTCTCGAAAAATACTTTTCTGGTTATAGGGTGTTTGATATGTAACAACACAATTTTAATTCGATACTAAGTATTTGGACTAGCTTAACGTAACTGCGCATATAAGAACAATAATTTAAAATGATTGTGACGAAACCGTCTGACATGTTGTGGGAGTTGTAAAAAACCTCAAGTTGTAAGCCAAAATTTCACAAGAATTCTTTCTATTGGAATAAGGCTATAACTGCTGCAAAGGCATTAATTTCATAGTGGCTTTTTCAGTGAAATAAAAATGGTTGTGAAACATGTCAGTGCACACTTTCACTGCTCAAAACCGACGAAAAAACACTGAATCGATCACTAGCATTGAAATATTCAACCATACATGTTTTTGTCCCTGAAATAAACATTGTCAGATAAATCAGCTGCGGCCCAACAAATCCATATTACTTCCGGAGAATCGTAGATTCCTCGATATGGCACTCAAATATTTGAAGGGAAAATAGATGTTTTGAGCCCCGGGAAGAACAACTGTGTACAAGAGCTGAACAACTATGAGATTAATTTTGAACAACTCGTATATCAGTGGCAGAGTCTGAGTTTAATTATAATGGCTTATCAAACTTACCACAAAAACTCAAGTGCAAAATGAGGTAAGATGCGTTCCCTTTAACACCCTAAAATATGAATCTAGCATTGTGTTTTGCTGTTTACGGCTTAAAGGCTCCATTTACAACACGGCGTCAGCGCGCTCATCATCGACGTCGGCGTCATTGCGCTAGAGTTAAATGTGAAGCGGGCAATGGTGACTGCTTCGTAGACGCTGTGCAAGCTGATTGTTGTCGCGTCAAAAATTACCATTGCCCGCTTTAAATTTTTGACTCTGGCGCAGTGACGTCGACGTCGACGCTGAGCGCGCTGACGCCGTGTTGCAAATGGAGCCTTAAAACACCAATAACTGCAATTAAAAACTTACATTGTATGCTGTAAATGTAAGCATATTAGCATATTCATCTAAATGTTGTTAAACTGTACATAAACACAACAATCCATAACGGTTTTTTCAACCCACTTCCCGCCACAACGCTCGGCGGCTATCAGCTGACACCTGTCAGTCCGGCAATTTGTTTATTCCTCTGCTGTTTAGTTTACCTTCGCGCCACTTCTGTACAGCCACTCCATTAAGTCGTTATAATCCTCTCGCCTCCCTTCAACACGCGATATTATGACTTTTAATCTATACACTTTTACAACTATATCACCGTAAATCGATTTATTACTGAGATAAGGCCGGTTACAGCTAACGAGGCAGCACAATAGGCCTATGTTAGTGCATGTCTCAGCACAATAGACTCTTTTGCTCAAAATTATGTTGCCTTGTAAGCGAAATTCGGCCATAACTCAATTATTAACTAACCGATTTTTATACTTTTGGATTCAATGGATTGGAAGTTTTATTAACTAAATATTACTATAATTTAAAATGTATTTCAACTTACCGATTTTACAGTATTTTAAAGTTTTTTAAACGGTTGATTTTTACCATCTTGATATTTACCATTTCAATATGTTGATTGTTTTTTATTTAACTGACCTTGACAAGTTATATGTACACAAAAAACCCTATATAGTTACAGGAGATAAAAACTATTTTTTGAAAAATTCGAAATGGCGCTTATCTGGGTAAATATACATTTTAGGACTTACTTTCACATCAACTTTTTTCTTAGTTTGGATGTGAGGAATCAAATTCCGAAGTCCTGAAACGTTTGATATGGACACCCTGCATACAACGATCCAGAACGGACTTTTCAACCTTTCCCGCCAAACGTAGTGATGGGCGATTTGCGAATGAATTGAACAATTTGAACGACTCATCAAATGAATCAAGTGGAATCATGATTCTTTTTCGGAAAGAATCGATTCGCGGCGCGAATCAAAAGCGTGCAATTTCGGTTACCATAATGAAATTACAAAATTAAAAAAAACTAGGTAACTAGGCGTAATAAAACTAGGTGCCAATGCCGGTTTTTTGCAGTTCTGTCAATAAAAAAGCAAATTTATAACAAAGTTTTTTTTATTATTGATCTTTGAAGCTTCTGGGTTCTCAGTAATTTTTTTAGGAACAGTCTAAGACCACGGACAGTTTAAGGGTAAAAGGCTGTACCCTTAACAAACAAGAAAACAGTCAACACCCCTCAAAACTCCGGTACCCTTACACCCTAAAATATTGCATTGTGAATATTGAAGGGCCTACGGTCCCGATGGCAACCGATTGAATCATCTGTATTCCAGTGGTTGTTGCATTCCTTAAAACAAAGCAATTCATCCAAACCTATGATTTCTTATTATTTCTCTGTTTGATTATACATACTGAGTTTGGAATTGCATAAGCTAAAAGTGGATACAATATTGAAAATAGTCTTCTCAGGTAAAAAAAATTTAACAAAAACTGATTAATTTTATATTTTTTACGTTTTACCGCAAGGTATGGTAAATGAATCAAAGAATCGATTCAATTTCGGATTCTTTAACATTTAGTGATTCATATGAATCGATTCACTGAGAAGAATCGAATCGCCCATCACTACGCCACAGTAACGCTCGGCGGCTATCAGCTGCCACCTGTCAGTCCGGTAATTTGTTTATTTCTCCGCGCTGTTTGGTTTTCCTCGCCGCTTCCGATTCTACGCAGCCTCCATCATGTCGGTACAATCCTCTCGCCTCCCTTCAACACACAACATTGAAACTTCTAATCTTTACACTCTTACAATTATATCATGACGAAACCAAGATTTACCTACCTGTGAAGTGGGGGATTTAAGATCCCCCGATTTATAGCTTGTTAAGTTACTATTTCTTAAAAACATCTAGTAATTTGAGATGATAAGAACTACCTTTTAGTTTTGGGTTTGATGCAAAATTTCTGTAACTATTTCAATTAGTTAACCGTATTAGTTTGGGTTACTGCAATATTTATGTAACTATTTCAATTATTTGAACGAAAATTTTTCAATCAGTTTATAGATATAAAGTGCTGAAATATAGTTTAATGTGCAACTAAATTTCACATTTCAAAACATTTTTTCAACATACCTAAAAAGTGAGACTCTACGTATGTGACCTTTTAAGGTATTTTTATTCGCAACAAAACTTACACTATTGCAACATACTGCAATGTTAAGGTTGACATTATCCTTAATTTTATCCTTGATTATTAATTATTAAGGATTATCAATTTTATCCTTAACATTATCCTTAATGTTGCTTTAAATGTCAAATGTATTCATTCGAAGCAATGGTAGGCTATTTTATTATCATTTTAAGTTCAGAATCACTCTACTATTATGGAGTATTTGAGGCGAACAAATAAATAAGAGATGAGTTTAGAACTCACCACAAGAAAGCTTTTAATATGAAATTTAAATAAATCACACTACTTAATAGCGGGTGGTTAGATTACGCTGGTTTGTGGACAACGCCGCACAAACTCGAGCGGCAATCCAGGTACACCGGTGTACTGCGGGTATAGCCTACCCCGCCGTCGCAGGCGCTCGCTGTTTACCAACAATGGCCTCGGTTTTCGTCGTTTCCGCGCCCGCTGTCAAGGCCGCGCCGCGCGCCGTCGAGCTGAATCATCGGACTGGAGTGGGGTCGCCGGTCCGCCTCTTATTACACGAAAGTGAGAAGGGATTACGACTTACAATAACACTGTAGTCATCACGTTTTTCAAGTATCTGAGTAAATATTTTTTGCTAGTCGCCTTTTAAAAGGTTTTTTTGTGTGCCTAGTTTATTTTTGTATATTAATGTAGGTAATTGAAGTTAGTAAGTGTGTGACGTAGGGCCGGTCTTGCCTTATATAAACAAATATTTTAACTAGGCCAAATAAACTATAATAACTATTTACATACTAATTTTATAAAATTATTTGTTGACTGATAATCTAATTTACATAGCAATAAGCATTACGTACACTGGCCTAAGAAATAATGTGTTGGCCTAACTGACTCAAAAACTCAGTTGATGCGACAAAATTAATACTGTTATTGCACCGAAACATATTAAACAAAATAATTTAAAATCAAGAAGCCTACGTGTTACAAAACTTATATGTTTAGGTTTTATTCTTGAGGACAGAAACATTGACAGTCAGTTCTAAAAAAGGAGAGGTAAAGTACACATTGATTCCCAAAGCTCAATATTTTCTATTCAATTTAAATCATGGCAGGGTTTCGTTTCACAGATAATTGGGAGGATACGTTCAGGTCAGTTTTTGGCAAGAAAACAATCCCATGCAACTCGTATGCTAAAATTGTTCTCCAACCGGCGTTTTATTAAAAGTTAGCTTTGCCTTTGACTTTATTCTGTCTTGCGAATTTAAGATCTCCCACTTGCAAATAAAAATTCCTTCCTCGAAAAATCGAATTTTACGACCGTAAAACCGATAGGCCTACAAGCAAAGACGACCAATGGAACTTGCATGGTTTCAGTCCGTCCGCAAGGCCGAGGAGCGGTGCTGACGCCGCGCCGCTGACGACTGTGTCAGCACCGTCAGCACCCACCGGCCGTTCCACCGTGCCGATCCTATTACACATCACCCCACCCCGAATATAGCCAGAGTAGAATGTCGTGGCCCGAATTTCATGTCTGATCATCCTTTACAGGGTATGTTTATCGGTTATGTTTACTGTTTCCAGGTGCTCGGGTTTAGTACACTTGGCGCATTAATTTAGACCCTTGGCCAATTCCACTGCTGGAGGTGTCAGATATTGCTTATTGTCAATGATTTTGGATAACAAACAATATATATACTCAATTCCACATCCACCTTTCAGTACAGGCCTTATGGGACAACGCAATTCTATTACCTTTGTTCGATATATTTGTATCCATGACAAATTATTATTACGAAATTATCAGCTGATAATAACATAATTTGGTTAGTACTAGTACAACTTAAATTGCCATTTGAAATACATATCTCATGGAAATTTCATACTGAAGGGTGAACGTGGAACCGAGTATAGAAACAAATTTCTACAAATATCAAATGTTTTTTGTTTGCAAATTACAATTCAGATATACACTGACAACTGTTGGAAAATGTTAATACGTCAGGCTGGTACATCTTTGCGTATCAGCTGTGGTCTCCTGATGAATTTCACTGCACTCCATTTGCTTCAGGTGTAAAGGGTTCCCAAGTGTCAAGATATAATGCGCCAAGTGTAACTGAACTTCTCAATATCCAAGAATGAAAATAAACATGAGCGAAGTTAATTTTAGGTCTCGTGTAAATGTACTCCTTCTCATCCGAAACCGATGTTACCTATCAACCTACCGTGTTCGGTCGACTCATTCGATAAAATATTCCGACCACCGAACCGTCAGTAATGGAGAAGAGACATCGGTGTTTACCGATTAACGAATTCAAGGTCAACTTTACTCATTCTTTCAAGGACCATAAAACATAATAAAAACTAGGAGTACGCTCTTTTATCGCGTAATTGGACAAGACCCGCCAGAGAGCAGCAGCTGATCCCATCAGGTAGGAATCTTATCAATATGTTTATATTGCATCTTTCTGCATACATTGGCATCTATCAAGGCCACGAATCAGCTGCTTCTTCTCTCTGGCGGGTTTCATGCGTATACGAGTTAGTAAAACACATTAGGAGTATGTTTCCTAAGGACTTTTCACGTTTGAACTATGGGTTTTCAACTGGTAATTATCAAGAAACCTCTTTCAAAATAATTGAAGTACCGTTAAACAGGCAACATATGATGTAGCATGGTGTAAAGTTTTTCTTTACACCATGATGATGTAGTACCTTGTACAGAAAATACATTTGCCGCATATTTAATTTAATCTCTAGTTTCTTTTGTATTTGAAATTAAGTATCTTCATTTGCATCCCAGTGTTTTTAAGGGATAATTTTTAGCCAATGCTAATTTAATCGCTTTTTTAAAATTAAATAGCTAAAACTGGTTTAAAGGATTTACTTTTCAAATTTGTAGGCATTTTTCGGTGAGCTATTAAACGATTAAAAAACATTTGTCAATGATCAGTGTTTATGCCACTTTTTATCATGTAACTTTCCGCGTTTGACTCGCGTTAATATCTATTAGTGAATGGCTTATAGGTTTTGATTGCCATGATTTACTACTAGTCCATCTTGATTTTCATTTAAAAGCTTTTCGCGATGTTTTTGCCATCAGTCTTCTCTAAATTGGAGTTGAATGAATGACAGTAAGTGATGGATGAAGAGCGTCAGGTGTTCTAGTTAATTATAGTGTCCTCGATCTGACACTAAGCGTAAAACCGAACACATAGGTTTCTGTTTTTTTCCTTTATATGTCCTGATTTGTTTTGTGCGGTATGCTAAAAGTAGCATACTGAGTCAGAGTAGAATTAACAAATTTTCGAGGTGTATCGCATGTAAATGCTTAGGTACATGTTATACCATGAATGTGACACAAGAATTCCTATTTTATACACATTAATTAAATATGTTATATTTAATTTCTAGAAAAGGGTTCTCTAACACTGAAATTTGGCAGCAGTTTTTGCCATCATCAGTGGACATAATTTCTAAAAATTTCAAGAGCAGTCTAAAAACTAGTGTGAGGAAAATACCTACGCTGGATTTACGTTACATGATACATTACATTTTTAATGGTGCTATATAAATTGTGTGTTGAGACCCGGGTCAGAATATATTTGACGAATAAAGACATTATTCAGTATTTTTCCTGTTAAATGTCATTAACAGGAAACACATTGCTGCAATTGCAATTTTTTTACATTTAAAACAAATAAATAAATGATCACATGAGTATGTGACTCGGCGTAGGATATTAAAATAATGTTTTGAAAATCAAAATATTTTATGAGTTTGAACCAATACTGTAATCTGATATAATCGGTTTTAATTATTATCACAAGGAAAATTAATTTAAACATCATTGTACACATCATTTTGTGATTAACTGGTTGCGGGTACAAAATATAACAATACCGAATTAAGAAACCTTCCATTGGATATTTTTTATAATACTGTATGTTCACTGTATTTATTTACTTGCATATGTATTTACTTTGATTTACTGTACTACTGTATTTATACTTGCAATAACAGTGCGTTTGGACTCGGCAGTACGTCAAGAAAGACAACATCCTTCCAAGGGCGATCGTTGACGTAGTTCCCAAAGCTGCCACCAGGTTGCACCACCGCTCGCAGCATTAACACTTAACATTTTCCATAACACCCCACTGTGTATGCCTATTCAACGAGTTTCTACAGTAGTTCTACAATATTTATTTTTTACACAATCACTCGACATGTGTATGGAATATCAATGTTTTCAATTTTCAATATTTTATAACATAAGTAAACTAATAGAAAAGCATATTTCACCATAGGCCTACTTGAGAACAAAGAGATTCATCGATTCCATCAAAGAAATGTAAAAAGTAGTACTTAATTGTTGATAATTATTATTCTTCATAAAATGTTATTTTTACTACATACAATATATATACAGGGTGTTTTTTTAAAAACTTGCTTTTTAATTTATTCAGAAACAGAAATAAATTTTAGTATTCTGTTTTCTGGAAATGTCTACTAACGCAGGGGGAAGTCAATTTCACAGGAAAACTTTATCCCCCCAACTACACTCCCTTCTCACCCCAACCCCTGACTTAAAATTTTCACATAGCAACATACCCTTTGTGACATATCAAATTAAAGAGCACAAAAAAAGAAAAATTTTGGTGGAAGAAAAATTAAAATTGTCTCATGCGTTCTCGAAATATTCAGTTTTTAAGGGTGTTTTTCGTTTAACTTCAAATTTTTATTATTAAAAATTAACACAGACATAAATATGATGCTAGCGGAAAACATGTACTTAATGACAGGGGAATGTGTGGTGAACTCAAAATCAACCCTTATTTCACCCCCTTCCCCCAAATCCTATGTTGAAGATAGAGACTTGTCCCAAGTGATATATCAAAGTAAAGGGTATGAAAAAAACTATATTTATTGCAAAAACTAAACTGAGATCAAATAGAGTTTTTGATATCCTCGTATATTACAATCTGACAATCAATTTGAGTGCAAATTATTTTAAATTCATTCTTCCTGCAAAAAAATTATTGCAGGCTAGATAAATCTCTCCGATACCGGATAGGAACAGAATTTAAAATAATTTGCACTTAAATTGATTGTCAGATTTTAAAATACGAGGATATAAAAATTCTGTATTGGATCTCAGTTTAGTTTTTGCAATAAATCTAGTTTTTTCATACCCTTTAATTTGATATATCACTTGGGGTAAGTCTCTATCTACAACATAGGATTTGGGGGAAGGGGGTGAAATAAGGGTTGATTTTGAGTCTAACACACATTCCCCTGTCATTAATTAGATGTTTCCCGCTAACATCATATTTATGTCTGTGTTAATTTTTAAATGATAAAAATTTGAAGTTAAATGAAAAACACCCTTAAAAACTGAATATCTCGAGAACGCATGAGGCAGTTTTAATTTTTCTTCCACCAAAATTTTTCTTTTTTTGTGCTCTTTAATTTGATATGTCACAAAGGGTATGTTGCCATTTGAAAATTTTAAGTTAGGGGTTGGGGTGAGAAGGGAGTAGTTAGGGGGGATAAAGTTTTCCTGTGAAATTGACTTCCCCCCGCGTTAGTAGACGTTTCCAGAAAACAGAATACTAAAATTTATTTTTGTTTCTGAATAAATTAAGAAGCAAGTTTTTAAAAAAACACCCAGTATATAAATTGATCAGCCAAACAATAATTGATTAATCAATAAAATGAGAAGGGTCTTTCAACCATGATTGAATCAAAGGACTTAACTCTGACCAAAATAAAACAAACAAACAAAAATAAAATAATGGAAAAATTAAATTTAATCTCGTGATTTGTTTTTAAGTTAAGACTTTGCTATCCAGGTTAATTTTTATTGCTTTGGGGTAATTTCAAGAATGATATGAGGCAATGTACTGCATTTAGCACCTCCAATATCTCAGTATTCAATTATTGACTGGTCAACTTTGAGTAAAAAAAAAGCAAAATATTATATACAGTGTTAGTTTTATTCATCGATCACATAGTACAAATGTACTATGTGGTCGATGGTTTAATTATATTACATATAATTAATAACAACATAGATAATGAAATTTACTTCGCAAAAAAAATTCTTCTACTGATCTTGCTAGATTTAAACTTAGAAATCGTTAATGTAGTTTTACGCATTCATTCAAAATTTCATCCACATTGTACCTTATTTACAAGAGGAATTATTGACACTGATATAGTACATACTAGGCTTCAGTTTCACCATGCCCCCTACGGTAATGGTTACCATACAGGGGAAATTCACCAACACAACATTATCCTGACCTCATTACGCTGAATTGGAACTTTTTCTTTGAGTAGGATTTTCGATTTGTCATTTGTAAATAATTAAAAAAAACTGTTATGAAATTGATTATACACTTTTTTACTTTATTTTTTACTGTTAATGGCACTAAAGTTTATCAGAATTAACTGTGAATCAATTTCGGTAAACTTTAGTGCCAAAGTAAAGAGAAAATTCACAGCAAACAAGTGTACTTGCCTTATGTGCCTGAACTGCGACCTGATACGAGAATGATTTACTTTGGCAATGATCCTCGAATTAGTGAGATCAATTCTGCACTCTTGTACATGAACGATGCATGGTTTTTAATAATGGCTAGATTGTACTGTTATCACAAAAATTGCCTCCAGGATTTTTTTCAAATGCTGGAAATAACTTACATCTGGCTCAAAATTGTGTTATACAGGGTGTCCCGAAATTATGGTAAAATATTTTAGTATGTGATTGCTGAGGTAAAAATAAGAAAAAAAGTTCATATAAACATAGGGCCTAAAGTGCTTCGTTTTCCGTCTGTGCGTCAGTTTGTGTTTTTTACATGTTTAATAATATCTCACGAACCTCTTGACGTGTAAACTTCAAACTTCGTACATGGATGGTCATTATTAAGAACTATTTTTGCAAGAAGTATCAAATTTCTACTTTGTACCATTCGAAAATGGCGACTGTTTTTTGTTTTAAAAGCTAAATATCTTAAAAACCGTAAATTTTAGAAAAATTATACAAGAGACAAAAAAGTTGCGAAATTTCATCTTATTAACACTGATATTAATATTATGACGATCGGACTACTAATAATGGAGAAATTTTAATTTTTCCAAATAAAAACATGGCAATTTCTGACAGTTTGTTCTAAAGGACCATGTTTTTATTCAGAAAAGTTAATATTTCTCCGTTATTTGTAGTCTGATCATCATAATCTTAATATCAGCGTTAATTGGACTAAATTTCACAACTTTTTTGTCTCCAGGACAATTTTTCTAAAATTTATGGTTTTTAAGATATTTAGCTTTGAAAACAAAAATCAGTCGCCATTTTGAAATGGTACAAAGTAGAAATTTGATACTTCTTACAAAAATAGGTCTTAATAGTGGTCATCCATGTACCAAGTTTGAAGTTTATACGTCAAAGAGGTTCGTGAGATATAATTAAACACGTAAAAAACACAAACTGACGCACAGACAGAAAACAAAGCACTAGGCCCTATGTTTATATGAACTTTTTTTCTTATTTTTACCTCAGCAATCACATACTAAAATATTTTACCATAATTTCGGGACACCCTGTATATGCCAGTTACTGGGCCAGACAAATTTAATAACAAGAGAAAATATATTTCGAAGTGGAACATTTGTGATATTAGGCCTTAGGCCTCATGAGTTAGCCTACCATGTATGTAACAAAAGAAATAAAAAAAATCAATGAAACAGTCGTAATAATTAAAAAAAATATTACGACAGATGTTTGCAAACTACATAACAGCCTTAGTTGGAAAAGTGCTATTTTGGCATGTGGGATTAAGATTATGGATTATTGAACTAGTAAAAATAAAACAGTAATATTGGACAAGGCTCAGCTCACCACATATCAATAAAAAACATAAAATAGTTCATAAATTGTGTATTTTTAGGCAAATAAGACTTTAAGGGTCTTTAACTCTTCTCAACAGCCATTCCATGACAAAATGAGCCTCAGTGTCAAAATTATTTTTGCTAACAGACATTTTTTAAAAGTAAAATATCTTAAGTTTCATTAATTGAAAGAGTTATTTTGATATTTTATTTCTTTCTTTGGTTTCTTCTTTTTTCTTTTCTTTTTTCGGTTTTTTTATTAGGATAGGGCCTCCCAAGGCTTTTACAGTAACTCTGCAAATGCTCCCCTTAAATTATATTTTTTGTAAGTTAATTTAAGTTTTCTGATGTAACGGAAATTTCTATGCAATATAGAAGTGTTAACAAATCATGTTGTTATATTTTTTATCTCCAAAACTCATTATCTTGGGAAATATACATGGTTTTTTCACACATGTAACACCCGTTACTATTACTGTAACACCTGTTACCAGAAATATTTGCTGATAAATCTGAGAATAATGTTTGAATAAAATATTTTTATACATCAATGTAAAGCCTTGAATTTAAAATTGTTATGTAATGTTTTTCAAAATTATACCTTATTTCAATTCACAGAGTTTTGAAGAGAATCACTGACACCTCAAATAGCAGGGTCATTTACTGTAACACCCGTTAACCTATTTTTTGCACTATTTTTCATGGTTAGTTTGCTAGCAACAATCTTACTCTATGATACTCTTAAAGAGTTATTAAGTATCCTCATGCATGATTGATACATTTAAAAAAATTTCTTGATTTTTACTTGAATTTTTTGTTGTCTGGTGTAACACCTGTTACTCGTGGAATGGCTGTCAACTATATTTTATGGTGCTGCTATGATAGGAAATTTTTAATAATTTAATAACACTGTTTTTATATACGATTTCATAAAAAATGTCTAAGGGCATTGATTAACACGACCTGGCTTCTTCAGCACCCATTCCTCTTAATGTTTAAATTATATCCTGATGGAAGATTTCCCAAATCTTAAGGAAAATTAAGTTTGGTATTACCTTTTACCAGTGACAGCAAATTATTAAGAATGGTCATAATTCTTCTTCTGAACTTTGGTATCAAAGCAAATACTGAACACAGTCTCAGATGAACTAGTGACACAGGTAATAAAATGCCAGAACAATGTGACCAATAGGACCTAAAGCTAAAAGTTAAAGCTGAAAGCCTTGAAGGGGAACGAGGCAGATAACATCAGTAATCTTCTGTACCCTCAAGGGCCACTGTACTTCGGCTTGTTCTCGACAAAAATTATTTCTTCCCACAGTAAATCATTTACAAGTTAAAAAAAGACAAATTTGAAAATCTTTTAAAATTTACAATAAACTAGGTGGTATGAATTAACAAGCATTGAAATTACCTATTAGCTGATTCCCTGTTATACTGGAAATCAGCTAGTAAAGTAATTTTGAATCTTTAATTTTCATACGGCCTAGAATGATATTTCCTAGCACTCACATTGCATTATTTCTTCTTGGTTAGGTTTTTCTATACAAAAGTAAGTCTTGAGCCATCACAAAAATTTAGCTGTAAAAGAGCTCTATGAGGCAGTTGAGAAAACATAGCAATTGATTTCTTCAATGTATTTTACTTGGATAACATACAAATAATAAACAAAACCATAATTCTTCGAATATACACTAGTAAATGTCAAATAGAAATGTATTTACAGTCGTCTGACTGTGACAAAAGTAGTAACCTTAGTTTTATTGTATCCTATACTTAAATGTTCGCAGTTACAAACTTGTAGGCTATCCTAAAATTTAAACTATTGAAGAAAACTCAAATTTATAAAGAATCTTCTTCAAACAAGCTTTTAGACAGAGTAAAAATAAGTTTTTACTACCTGTGGTACAGCGCCTATTACAGCAGAAGATAATAATTATGAGACCACTGAGTTTATAATACTTAGTCCCTATTCACTGCTCACAACAGCTAATAACGCACAAAAGTAAACATGTCCTTCACTCCTAGAATATGGGATCTCGAAAAATTAATAGAAATACAAGAGATGGTTATTATGTAGCTTAGCTGTAACTACCATCTAGATATAGATTCTTTAATTTTTACCTGAGAGATAACACATCTGGAGTGTAGGACATGGCTAAGTCACAACTAACATCTTTACTTAAAGGCTCATCTTTTTTCACTTAGTCTTAGGTACCTCCTACTAGGCCTATTTAATTTTAGCCAAAAGATTATTATAAGTTTTTATTTCAATGTCAAGTCGAGATTAAGCAAGAGGTAATTCAGGATGGAGTTTGGGTTATCTTAAGTATTTCGTGTGTGACAGCTATTACATTTTATTACAGTAGAACCTCGATTAACCGTCACTCTTTTATCCGTCACTCTCTGTTATCCGTCACTGCCTCCAGGCTCGCAATATGTTGTAAATTGGCGTCACGCAAAGTACGGAAGAAAGTGCAAGCGCTATTATTATCGAACGCGACAGTCCGCGGCTAATGACCTTGAGTTTCCGCCGAAAATCACCACTCCCACGCAAGGAGTGATATGGGGGTGAGCGAATTATTGGCATGTTGATTTTTTTGGTTATACGGCTTGCCTCGTAGTTCAGCGTAGTTCACAGTTCATACATACTGTGAATCAACTGCAGTACAGTAACTGTTGATTGTTAACGAGTGCTGAAAAACAAAAACGAGTCGTACTAGGGCTTGACCAAAAGATCGAAATTATTAAATGTTTAGGGAAGGGCAAAACAGCTACATGTATCAAGCTGATGTATGGTGCTGGCGGACACATTTAAAAGATCACGGACTATATTTTAATTTGAGGTTATGTAATTCACTTACGAACACTGAATGGGCACAACAATACAGTTTAGAAGGTCTGCCATTACCATTGAATGAATGTAATTTAAATATAAATATGTATTATCCACTTATACAGGGTTTAATTTCTTCCAAAATATTTAAAATCTACGTATTGAACAGGTTTATAGCTAAATTTCTGTTATCTGTCTATTCTCTTAACCGTCACACTCCCGGTCCCGAGAGTGACGGTTAATCGAGGTTCTACTGTAATTTATAACACTTGAACAAAAAATATATTTTCTACTATTTATGATATAAGCATGTCACCTGCTTCTCCCTACAATTTTTGTACAGCAAAATATTGTTATTTTGCAAGTGTACAAAGAGCTTCAATAATCTTTCTAAAAAAAGATTCCCTAAATTTTCTGTAAAGCTCTTAAAGTGATCCTAATGTTCTTTCAGCAACAGTTATTACGTTATACTAATTGAAACACTAAAAGAAAAAAAAAATTCTATTATTTGTGATATAAACTGGCCGCAAGAATCTCGATACCATTTTCGCAGAATAAATATGTTATTTTGCACGTGTATGAAGAAATTCATCAATCTTTCTATATAAAGATTCCCTAAAAGTTTCCCCAAAGCGTTGATTCCAATGTTCTGTCAGCAAACCCCTTGTCCTTTGGGGTACGCCGGGACATTCCTCCGCAGACTGCTTTTTGGCCTTAAATTGTTCCAAAAGCTCTCTACTGTCTCTGAAAGTGGTAGCTAATCTTGGTATGCCTTTTAACTTCAGTCTCTTCAATACAGTATCCACAAAGTCATATACAGTCTCTTCATGTTTTGGTAGTTTTAGCAAACTTTCTAAAACTCGGTAAATAAACCTAACCCCAGCAGAAAAAAGTCTATCCTGAAAGATTTCCTCCATTAACATGAGACTTCTCTCATCAGCTTCTCTCAGTCGCCTTCCCTGGACTTCACACTGGTATTGTAACCACTCTCCTGTGGAATCTGCCTGTTCTTCAACAAGTCTCGCAAACGGCTCTTGAACATAAATCATTCACTAAGTTTTTTAATAAAAACTACTTCAATGGCCTTCAATACTTTTAATGCATTTTCATTACCCTGCCAGTACTTTCTTACAATTGCATAACCACATTTCTAACATCCTGTTCATCGGTGAAAGGCGTGGCAAATATTATCTTGCAAGCAAGATTGGCAATTTCCATTAAAATTGGTACAGATGGTTGGTTTCCTCGAATTTTGAAGACGCTAGATTCAATGAATCCATCAAACTACAACATGTCTTTAAGTGAGTTGTGCCTTCGAAAAGAGATAATTCTTTTAGTTTTTTTGTCTCTTCCTACTCCCTGGGAATTTCAGTGACCACGCCAACTTTGGGTTGGCATGCCCAATTCTTAACATCTTTTTCCATTATGATTTATTTAAGTCAACAGTAAATATGAACACAAAAAAGTCTTTTAAAAAACAGGTCAATTTATACATTTCTTTCAAGCTAACCCCTTTTTTAAAGATCAAGAGAACCATCCCCTTTATACGTACTGTACAACAATTTAACTCCCAATTCTTTTGTCTTTTAGGGGCGGTTTGGGAGCTCGGGCCCAGCTAGTACGCGCCTAGCTTTAGGCGCGCCTAACTTTAGTCCACGTAGCAAAAGTCGGGCTTGGAAGCTCGCGACCAAGTTGAAATGGTTCGGTATCATCTTTAGTCGGTACTAAGTGGCAGTGTGGCTAGATGGACAGGGAATCGCGGGGAATTTTGGTTTTGGGGCTCGCGGCGGCAACTGCGAAACACCTGATCGACGACGGCAACAAAAGCGCCCTACTGTTGTGCGTGGTGAGGGGAGTTTACAGTCCTCTTTATCAGTTTTCTATGAAGTGTTCGGGTAGGTGGATGACCCAGTGAGAGTACTTTTAAATTTGTAGTTTTAATTTGTTGTTTTTATTTTTTTTCAGTTAAATAATTGTGCCTATTAAAAAGTGTTGTTACTTTTTCATTTATTTTTCAAATTGTTACTGCTACTTAATGAGCATGAAAATGATTTACAAATACAGTAATTTTAATACACTTTTAAAACATTTCAACAAGAATGTTTTAAAACAATTTTAACAAGACTAAAACCAATTTGAACTGTTTTAATACAAGTTATTTGACTTCAAACTTTAGAAGTTTTGTTTTCAGTTTTAAAATTGTTTTGAAATAATTTTAATATGTGTTTTACAAAATTACATTAATACTAGTTTCAATATAAGTTTGAAACATTTTAAAAATTGTTCTGATATAAGTTATTTAACTATCGCCATTGATACAAGATCGTAATAATTTTTAAGTTGTTTTAATACAAGTTCCAAACAATTTTAAAACTTTTTTTAACTCGTATTGATATGAAATCGTTGCCAAGTTTCGATGTATAACAGTTTAACACGATAACAGTTTTAATACGAGTATGAACTTATTTTTAGCTAATTTTTTTGCTCATTGGGATTTGAGTAAGTGCGAGAGAACATGGCTGATAAAGAGAAGAAGCGAACACCAAATTGAATGGATTGTAATTTTGATGTTGAGCTGGTTGTATCCGAGGTGAATATATCCTAACATAGTCCAAATAGTCGAGGTACTCCATGTTGATGTCACCGGCACAAACTCACCCTACACTCCACACAGTGACAACGCGCCTGGCTTTCAGAGTAGTATAACACGGAACTCAACTGATAACGACTGCTCAGCGCTTCTGCGCAGTTTCGCTCGAATGTGTTTTGCCTCAATATCTTCACTCTTTTGCGTAAGGGGGGAGCGGGTGTACTTTTCTAATAACGTCAGACTTTAAAGTAGAATTGAATAATAAGTCACAGGGTGTTTTTTTCAAACGCAACCCAAAACTTTATTTTATCAATGACGGATTATTCCCCCCCCAAGATTCCCGGGTTTGTCCCCACTATATAATTTTCTTTGGGGACACATAAAAATTAAGGGCTACGAAAAAATTCACAGGATATTCAGCACCTCAAAACAAACAAATCAAATTTAATGCAAGAAATTCAAAGACGTACCTTGCAACACGTGTTTAGGAATTTGATGGAGAGAACACAACTTTGTACAAATGCCAATTACGGATTGTTTGAACACATATAATGTAAACTAAATGTGATCAAACTTAAATAATAAGTTGTATAAAATGTAAGGAGTAATAAAACAATACTGTTTCATATTTATATGTGCAATATTCAATCTTAAAAATGGGTTGCGTTAAAAAAACCCCTGTATTATTTGCTTAGCTTAACGATGTTAAAAGCCGCGATATTTTGTAACCCTGATAAGTATCGTAAAAAATGTTTACAATCCAAAATATGCTTTGTTGAATAGTAATTTATAATTGGAATGTTGTGAATTTTGTGTGTATTTGCTATTTTTCTCGTAGCTAAATCATACACCATATTTAGTTACAAAATTGTATTAATTTATTTATCAACGGAAAATAAATTACAATACCCGAATTTTTATGGCCAATTTGTTTGATATTATCGTTGATTAGTCAAAATCTTAACCAAAGCAAAGTAATCTACACGATCTCTAGTACAATGTGAACATCAGGAACCAAAAATTAATTATTTTAAAATATTACTTAAGGGTAATGGAATTGTTCGGAATTTAATGACTAATCCAAATAAAACAATCGTTTGGTTAAAGTGAAATTAATAAACAAGATAATTAGATAAAACCAACATGATGTTTACTTAGGCCTGCCCCCTAGCAGGTCTAACTCTTGAGCCTAAAATCGACAGTTGTGATGACAAAAAAAATTTATTAGGCCCGAACTTGGACTCCCAAACCCAACTAGATTATCTCTTAGGCGTGAGCCCAAGGCTACTTGACTCCCAAACCCAAAAAAAGTTAGGCGCGAGATTATCCCTGCGCCAGTTAGGCTCGAGACCAACTAATACCGAGCTCCCAAACCGATTTTTTGGACGCCAGCCTAAATACTGGATATAACCGGTTCTTAGGCTCGGACTAGCGCTAATACCAAGCTCCCAAACCGCCCCTTAGAGTACAAAATCCTTTATCCTCAGTTCAAGCATCCAATCTTTTATCTTCTGTAAGTAAACTTATGTTTCCATCTTCAAGAATCTGCAACAAGGGTGGTAAAGGAGGGATTAAGACAGGGGAAAATAAAAAATAATTAAGCTATGCCAGCCAAAGCTCAGAACACCTTCTATGAGAATAATAATTATGAAAGTTACAGTAATTAGGTGTAGGCTAACAGTTTACAATTCATGATTTATACGTATTAAGCTTATCCATAAGATTTTTTGTATAACAAATCTTGTTATGTTGGACGGGCGCGGGCAGCTTGCAACACCCCCAAACCAGGTCTCCTTGCAGGCAAATCAGGTCTCCTTACAGGCATCTCAAAGTGTAGATCCCAATGTTCAGTCAGCAAATCCCTTGTTGTTTGTGGTACACAGTGACTTTCCTCCGCTAGCTTTTTTAACGACTGAAAACGTTCTGACAGTTCTTTATTGCGAATGGAAGACAAGCTGAACCGTGAAAATGGTCTTATGCCCCTCAATAGAACATCCATATATTCATATAAAATATCTTCATTACTGTATAGTTTCAGCAAAGCCTCTAGAACTCGATACACAAACTCAGGGTTACTTATGAATATTTCTTTCAGGAATCTTATACTTCTCCCATCAGTTTCCTTCAGTTGCTTCCCCTGGACTTCATACTGGTACTGCAACCACCTTTGCTTCTTCTCCTGTGGAATCTGCCTGCCCTTCACTAAGTTTTGCAGACGGTTCTTGTATGTTAATCGTTCACTGAGTTTTGTGGTAAAAGCTGTTATCAAAATTCCTGTCAAATCTTTTAACTCTTGAGCTCTGTAGGTCAAAAAACGACAACACTTTTCCACATCCTCCATGTCACTCACAGGGGTTGTAAATATAATCTTGCACACAACCTCAGCAATTTTTAATAGAATCGGTAAGGACTGAGGACTCTTCTCTGATTTTGGAGAAGCTCGACGTTTCAGGGAATCCGTCAAATTACAAAATGTCTTTATATGACTTTGGCCTTCAAATAGTGAAAATTCTTTGTGCTGAGGGTCTGGTCTGTCAAACTGATTTTGATCAAACCCTCGCCCTCTACCACGCCCTCTACTTTGTACCCTTATTTTCTTGGCAAGAAGAGCATTTTGCTGAGGAAATGTCCAATTCCTATTCGCCATATTTCAATGATAGGTCAGCACAAAAATTATACAAAGTTTTAGGTCTGCAAGGATTAACTCAAGGTGGGGAGAAAACACTAACAATATGAAAAGATCATAGTTATATAGTCCGATCTGACAAAGGTCCACACAGCACTTTTATAACTTTCACAAGCTTTAACCCCTCAGTTCAAAATCAATTTCGTAAACTTTCAATTAATTTGTATGTAAATAAATTTAATCTTGTAATTCATAAAGTCTTTCAGTTAACATTCAATGCTTACTTCAAGAATTTTATCTCTCATCTTCTACATGCAAGCTTGATTTTTTCAAAATCAAAAATCTGAAACAATGATGGTAAAGGAATCATTAGGAGGTAATAAAAATGAAAATTGTAAAAAAATAGCTGAAAAATTTATCACAAAATAAAGTAGTTATTATTTTTCCAGGAATTTTTGGAATAAAAAGTAAATTGACCTAAAACGTCCTAACTAAACTTCACATAGATATCTAAAGCAAAAATAAAAATTAAATAACAATTACGTAATTTACATGAAATGTTCTCTCAATCAATTCACCCTCCTTAATTCAAAATCAATGACATGAGTAGAAACAAGTACAACACACAATTCACCACTCACTGTAGAAAAACTCAAAACAAAATTGATAAATTCTGTTTTATACCTTTGAGGGAGTGTGTTCAGTTTTAACGAATTTCCCCTTTAGGGAAGAAGCTGTTACTGTAGGTCTCGTGGTAAGACCTAAGCCCGAGACCATCATAACTTTTCTTTTTGAGGTCCCCAGATGCCAAAAACACTATTCGTTCATTTTCATAAATATATATTATATATTTATCTATATATATATATATATATATATATATATATATATATATATGTGTCTTTAAGCACGATAACTCGCGTAAAAATGGTCCGATCTTAATGAAATTTGGCATGGACGTGTAAAGTTGTAATTATTCGGACGAGTTCATAAACCAGCCCGATCGGACTACCGGAAGGGGGGGTAAAGGGGGATAAACCCCCTCAAAAATGGGTTTTTTGAGTTTTTTACATATAAAAATAAAAATTATCAAATTTTTGTTAGCACCATAGAATTCAGCTCAAAAAAACAAACAATTTAGTATTTTGAATAACTGCTTTATGTCCATTGGTTACCGAGATATTGAAAGTGGTAAACACAGTACGTTGTCCCAATGTTAGCCTTATGGAAAATAAGAAAAATTCGATATTTCTCTTATTTCTCAACATATTTTGGTAAAACTTGATAAATGGCTTCTTCTAGGTCAGATCTACTAAATATTGAATTAAAACCACCCAGTTTTAATACACCCGTAGCAGCAAACCTACATACTCATTCCCCATGTCATTCTTATGGGGCTTACAAAAACATGTCAAATCTCGCTATGTTGGATCGAAATATGTTGTTTTGCAATTGAAATTCGCTGAGTAAGCAGGTCTGATGTAACGGGGGTATTTTTTTCTTCATTTTGATATGTAATTTATTGTCGTAAGTTGAAAAATAACGTCAGGATATGGTTTTGCGCGATGTTGTAACCCGCGAAAATCATGAAAACACCCTTGTGTGCGGGAACGTATTCCGACTAAAGTTCTCGATCGAAAATCAAAACATTATATATCAAATAAAAGAGGAGAAAAAACCCTACAAAATATTATCATTTGGTTCCACGATTCTAAGAAAGGTAAATGAGTAATTACACTTAAAGCTCAGCCCATGATATTTGAATTGATTTTTAATTAGGTAAATTTAGCTATGCTAATTCAGAGGCCGATTACTCCTATGTTTTATGTTTAATCGTAATTAAAGTGGTACTGTTTTGTAGAATTTGTTCTCCTCTTCAATTTGATATATTTTGTTTTGATTTTCGATCGAAAGTTATAGTCGAAAAGCGTTCCCAAACACAAGGGTGCTGTCATGATTTTCGCGGGTTACAACATCGCGCAAAACCATATCCTGACGTTATTTTTCTATGTACGACAATAAATTACGAACAAAAATGAAAAAAAAAAAAAATTCCTCACAACATTCATTTTTTATTTTCCCGATATCATAACAAATACAAGAGTCATTGGCGTTAGAGTTAAAATAGTGAGTTTTAGCTAGTTGATATTTTGAGCTAAAATAACTCGGAATGTAAAAAGAAAATGAAAAATGTACTTCACGAACCTAGTGTTGAATTTATTTGTCTTCAAGGTGCAATAAAAATATTTTCTATAAACTAAAATATATCGCCGGAAAATGCGACCGCGTGAATGTTTACACGCGTTGATCGCCGACCCCGCGGAGTAATATTTCCTACATTCATTACTGTTTGAACACTTATATAAATGAGCGACGACATTATATCAGCCTCTGTAGCTATATTTTGGACTTAAAAGTGGAAAAAGTACTTTACATGCTAGTAAAGACCATAATTTTAGAATAATTGGTTATTTACTACGTCTCACTACATTTAATCAGGCTCTGAAGCTATATTTTGGACTTAAAAGTGGAAAAGAATACTTTATATGCTGGTTAAGACCATTATTTTAGAATAACTGGTTATGTACTAGGTCACACAACTTTTTTCTATTGTTCTCGCAGAGTAGTACGTATCTCGACCGCGAGGCCGACACCAAATTGCCTTTAGCCTCCTCTTAAAAGACCCAATCACCAGCACAAAAACAGTAACACAGAAAGTGGTAATAACAATAAAGTGGTAATAACAGAATAACAATAAAGGTTGAATAAATTAAAGGTTTCAGTAAAGGATGTTTTGTTTTATCCCTAACCAAACTCATATTTGAAGGTGCGAGAGAATGACGAAAACAAAACAGCCTATTAAATGTGCATATTTATAAATTAAAGCAAGCTGGCAAACACTCAGGCTCAAAATTTTGCTTTTGAATAACAAAGTTACACAATGACATGACCAAAGTAATACATGAGTCCTCATGATAAAAAAGCAGTATTTGTGGTTAGGTAAGAAACCAATTATGAAAAACATCAGGGCCTACATCAATTTTTGTAAATTAGGCTTTTAAGCTTTTGTTCCATGACCAATAACAACTGGTAGCAATTGAAGGTTTGGTCCTCATTTATCGTAGCTTTTTCTTATTGAAGGCTTAGAGGCTTTACATGCTTTGTTACTTCAATGTAAACAAATATCGTAAGCTTATTTATATTTTTGCATCCAACAGCAAAAAAATAAGACCATCTATCCTTAGTTTCACCATGATTTAGGCTATAATAGTGTGGGATTTCATGTTATAAAACCACTTCAATCCATAGACTCAAAAACTGACATCATGTAGTGCCAGATTTAGCACTTAGCTGACTAAAAGGCTAAAAGGAGGCTGTGTGGTGTGGCGATGAAAAAAAATCAGTTATAATTTTTATATGAAGAAGCAAAGATGTCTGTAGCATTTGAAACTATTAAGATATCTTCAACTCACAACAATAGTGTCAGTATACACAAATCATTTACAAGAAAGTCATAGAATATTCTACCTTGCAAATGCTGCTGCTACCATCTGACGAACATCTCGCGATCGCCTGATGGTGGCCCTAACCCGCCTCAAATCTGTCTGCCGCAATCCAATCGAGAGATTTTCTGGATACATTAAAATGGACAGATTTTTCAACCATGTTAAAATTGAGATTTGTTGGGAGCATTCTGAGAATTTTATGCTTGATTTGACCAAAGAATAAAAGAGATGGACATTTTATTACCGAGAAATTTATGTTGTACAGTACTGAGAGATTTACCGGCAACGATACGACTAGATATTTGCGGATTGCGATATAACCTCTGCCATGATACGACTGAGAGAATTGCAAACCAGGATACGGCGATGATATTTTTCTGCCACGCGACAGTAAAAACAAAATCAGCAATGTTGATAATGAGACAGAAAAAGGCTTCTTTGGTGTTTTTTCAACTTGTTTAAATTTCCCAACCAAAAGAATAAAAATGCCTATTTTTTCATCTCCTCCCCCTTCCTTGCTGAGGTTATAATTTTTTCCAACGTCCAAGAACGCGGTTGTTTTCGCACTCAATAGGCTACCACAGTCACAAAATAGGCGATTCTTGTATTCGAAGATAAGCTTCCGCGGGCACTTAAATCACTCCCGAGATCTTCTGGGTTTCCCCGCGTAGAGATGTCGTATCGCTGTGAAGCCGACGTTTCGGACTCGTTACAGAAGTCCATCTTCAGGGCGAGCACAATTCCACTACTGCACTGAAGAGGCCGATGGTCTGGGTCGCAGCTTATATAGCCTCCGTTGGTCGGCGTTGACCGAACTAACTGGAGCCTGTGCCATTCTAGAACTTCCGGGAATGTTCCGGGTCCTGGAATTCGGTGGAAGACGGCCGCAGGGGGGTGGAGGCGGGGCATTGTTTATCCACAATGTGTGTTGTGGAGGAGGGTCAACAACTTAGGGCAAAGAATGTAAACAATGCCCCGCCTCCACCCCCCTGCGGCCGTCTTCCACCGAATTCCAGGACCCGGGACATTCCCGGAAGTTCTAGAATGGCACAGGCTCCAGTTAGTTCGGTCAACGCCGACCAACGGAGGCTATATAAGCTGCGACCCAGACCATCGGCCTCTTCAGTGCAGTAGTGGAATTGTGCTCGCCCTGAAGATGGACTTCTGTAACGAGTCCGAAACGTCGGCTTCACAGCGATACGACATCTCTACGCGGGGAAACCAAGAAGATCTCGGGAGTGATTCTTGTATTCATTATACTTTGCGTACCTTACTCATTTTCACTTGGCACACTCTCAATTTACTTTGTGTATTCTAGTATTTCAACATAGGATTACAAAACAGTGAAAAACAGTATGTATTTAATAGCCAGTGAATTAAGTTAGCAACACCAAAAAATATAAACACACTATCTAGAGCTTGTTGATGAACGTTTTATAAACATGATTATTTCTAACATAGGCTAGGCTACAAATGCAATTTGGTAGAAGTATTTTAATAAGTTATAAGTATGTTTCGAATATTTTTACAGACTATAGAAATGAAAACATTCTAAGGCCTAATATGCAACGCATGTGCAAAGTGACTTTGCTGCACTCCAGAGACTAGCCTATTCTGCAACATTATTAATGAACCCATCAATAGGAGGGAACACAATTAAAACGCCAATCTAAAGAACAATTCAAAATAAAAAACTGTGCTGTTAGGGCAACATAAGGCGTGCAACCTCGATCTACAGACTAATATAGACAGCAGCTTAAATTATTTGACAGCCGCTCCATTGTTTGTTTTTGAATCCGAATGCTACATCAAACGTCATAATAAAACCCGTTTTTTAAATCACAATTGCAAAACAAGGTAAGTTACAAAGCCTTAGCCAGGATGTTTTTGGGGGGGAGGGGGGTTGAGCTTCCCGATCAGTGCCGGATTTAGCCTTCGCTCGCCAAAAGAGGTGACTTCTTTTGGCTAAATTACGTTTACGTCCCAGATTTTATATTCGCCCCTCCGTGGCTCCTATCACCTCCTATCACCTGACTGCTGGTATTGTCTGCGATTGCACAACCTTACATTACTTTTTGACCTATCATTTTAATCCTATTCGAACATTTCAGGGGGGGGGGGGGTTTGACCCCCAGACCCCCCCCCCCCCGCATTGGCTACGGCTGAACAACAGAAGGCTACGGCTCGCCCCAAGGGTACATATGCTGAACAACATAGCTAATTTGTTTGAGCAAAAACCATCATATGGCGGCATGAAATTACTCCAAAAAGTGACTACTTATATTCGTTGCTAACAGCCTAGGCCCTACTTAAAATCTAACTTCCTTCTTCCTACCTCAAATCCCTCACCACCTTCTTTACTGACAATTACCAGAACAGTACACCCACCAACAAGGATGCTTGGCAGCTTGCTGTGATTACCAGCAAGGAGTCAACCGAATGTGACAGGTTGATATCGAATTACAAAAACTAGGTACTTGGTGTATGCAAAACCGAAAATCAACTTTGCCATCTTAATTCAAAAAGTAGAGTTAGATGGAAATGGGCTGGTAAAAAAATGAGAGGATACAGCTAAATGAGAGCTGTGGGCTGGCTAGGTAAAATAAATCACAACTTTGATTTACTTAACTTGGCGAAACTAAAGAGTAGATTCTGCAGGCCTCCGTCAGAGGTCCCCAATTATTTTTAGGTACATTTTTATGTCGTGAGCTGTAACACATAAGATCTAAAGGGGGTCGCAAAAATCGAGGGAGGGGCTGGTTATGGAGTGGGTAACCCCGGCCGCAGATGGAGGGTCCAGGGGTCCTCCTTCGGAGAAATGTACTAAAATTAGATATCCGAACTAATTGATGATATGTCTGCTATTGGGATTTAGAAAATACCGACTACCATATCCGGAAATTTCATTAAAGAGGAGGAATGTACTAAAATTAGATATCCGAACTAATTGATGCTGTCCGCTATTGGGATTTAGAAAATACGGACTACCATGTCTGGAAATTTCATTTAAGAGCTCTACACAATTTAATTTACAGTCGGGCCGTCACCGGGAGTAGCGCAGTGTTTTACCAATTTGCCAATAGATGTCTCCGGTACCTAGCAGCACTCTGGCGAACTAAAACGACGTAGTCTCCTAGATAGCTTTGCAGAAGTTTCCTAAATCCACTGGAGGAGTCTTGGGCATTAGTGTCAATTTCTTTGATCCGATCGGGTCGGCATTGTATTAAATGAACATTTCTCGTGATTATAAATTAATTTGAATATCTTTCAATAAACCTATCTTTCTGTCGTTGTTGTGTTCTTGAGTTAAATTTAGGCCTAACTTATTTGTTGATGGCCCAAAAATGTAGCCACCCTTAAAAGCAATTTAGGCTACTGAAATATAGCATTGTTTTCATAGATTTTAATTTTGCATTGCCACCCGATCAGGTCGGCAGGTCACAAAATTAACCACTGAACAGATATCTTCAACAGCATCCCGATCAATTACCTACAATTTTTTTTGCATGAAATCATGGGGTCTATTTATTATGTTAAAAGTCAAAATAGGCCCTAACTAAGGTTGTACTTCCGCAGATGCCCGGTAAAACAATCAAATTAAAATAATTTAATGTAAAATATCGAAATAATCGATTACCCTCTTGAAATTAATATCGCATTGCAATATACAATACAATCTAAGACCACCAAACTAAGGACTACACCTAAATGAAACTAAACTTAACCTAACCAAACCAAAACCTCAAACTTATCAAAGCTAAGAATAGGCTATAATTGACAGCATTTCCTTCAGTGACGTGTACTAAAATCTTATCTCACATCGCTCGCCAAATGCATTCACTGACAGTTGATGTCAGTGTCGTCATGTGCTGTGTCGTCTGAATGGTCCCATCGTGTGCTGTGTCCTCTGAATGGTCAACTGTGGATAAGGATTGCTTTGAGACGAGCGCCAAAATCAACATTTTGCAGGCCTAGCCTAATTGGTTTTGGTTTAAGTCTTGAAGACGGACAATATTAAAACTCACTCATCCTATAACCATAACAGGTGTAACACTAAAACGTTTAACCAAAATTATGATTACCGTAACTTATCGTAGTAGGCCTATTTTTATTCCATTGTTTCACTGGGCGTCTGCGAAAGTGCTACCGTAGATAACCATCTTCAAAATTCATCACATAGGCTAGGCCTAACTGCAAAATTTCAACTACAAAATTTTTATGTGGCACTACGGAAATAAGACCAAAGATAGGCTTAGCAGTTGACATTAAGCCTATCAATCAAAGAACATATCACAATAGGCTACCAGCTTTCAACCAAATGTAAAGGAACAATTGTTGATGACAGCTTGGGAAGCAGTGTGTGAGCTTAACAACTTTACAACACAGCTAACTAGAATACAAAAGATTTAAATTGAGTTAGAGTCTAATACAAAAATCTAAATTGATTAAAAGACAGTATCAGTAGTAGGCCTGTTTGTTAACAGGCTAGGCCTAATTATCGTTGTGCATTAGAAAATCTCTGCAGCAAGTGACAAAATTCTTTCGAGGGTAGGGATAGGTTACCCAAATCAACCGATACAACCTAATGTTTCATCTGCCCATTCCTAGAGTTTAACAAGCAATTCAAACTCAAGGTCATGAATAGGTTGGGCCAGTATTGTTTGTTTATTATTGTCTTATGTATAGTACACTAGCATAGGACTATGTTTGATTTTTGGTAGTTTTAAAAACAACAGTTCTTTAAAATACTTTGATTTGAACAAAAACGGAATAAAGGTTAAGAATAGCTTTTTATGAGACTAGCCTACAGCAGAAAGGTTAGGTGAAAATTGTCTAATAAACAATCTCCAATTAAGTTCAGTATACACAATACCTACATATAATCTGACGTTGAATAGTTATTCGTACATCTAGCACGAAATTTTATTCTTCAAAACAATAATGTCATTGTTATAGGCCTATATTTAATGAACCAGACAGCCAACTAGTACCGAGAAAGACAGATAACCCCAAGTAACCTCCGACAACCGAACCGACTCAATGGCTCCCATAATGTAGGTATACATTACAAGAGATATCAATCCGCACAAGGAATAAATGAAATTATCACTGTACCTGACAAAGATGCCGGCATTCTGTGAAGTTTTCCAACATTCTAATGGTATTGCCAGATACAATCCATAGCAGCAGTTTCAAGGTCTTCCTAAACACAGCACCAAAACATTCCAGTTTACACAAATAATATCACAACACGGTTTTGTATACGGTTTGTAAAAAACTTTGAACGAATCACCACAAAATGAACACACTGTTTTCAAATGTCAACGTCACGTAACCACAAACTAAAACAATACTTTCGGCACAAGTATCAAAACAGTCTACAATATGGCTGCTCAAAACTGTCTTACATATCCAACAGTTGATAGGATTTGTTGACCCTGACTGGCAGCACAGAAAGATTTCCTCCTATTGGCCAGCGCCATCAAAACATTTGTTTTGATTGGTCGAGAAGTAAAGGATCTCAAGGTCGATAGCCAAGCGAGCGAACATACACATAACTTGAAATCAAGAATGTTTTGTTTTTTGCAATGACATAAAATTAATGTTTAAAAAGTTCAGATAAGAGTAAGAGTTGATAGTTCAGTAAATTAATTAAGACATTTATATTTGCTGAATGAACTAAAAGATCAAATTCATCACAGATCTAGCCCTTAGAAATATACACTAAATTTAAAGTTCTATGATCTAGCCCAATATGAGATTTATTATACTGCATTACATGAATTAATTATTACATGTCAAGGTTTTTAATCAAACTTATTTGACATTACAGCAATAAAGCTCTCCCTGTAAATTTTTATCTATAGCCTCCTACCTCATTTCAGTTTTGCCAGTTTAGCTGAATTAGACATTACTAATTTTCATACAAAATTTTTACACAGTTCACTGTGTATTAAGGATAAATAAACAACATAAAATGTGTGGTGGGCTAGGCTGCACAGATCTGGATTCGGCATCCAAAATTAAGTTTAACAAAAATTTGCCCTGATCTTATTGGCAAATATTGGAAAAACGATAAATTTATGGGTTCGAAGTTTGTAACTCGCCTAAAAACTGTCTGATCTAAATCGTCACTAATTTGGGCTGTTTATTTATTTATTATTTATTTATATTAAGTTTTTTTATTTATTATCCTCACTAAATAAAACTGGAGTTACTGATCAATAATTGCAGGCAAATCCTAAAAAAAAATTGTTTGGAGTTCTACAGTTTCATATTCATCAGAACTAATAAATAAATGAAAGCTGATTCAATGATTGTCCTCACATGAAAAAATATTAAATTAATAATACTGGAACTATTGATCGTTAATTAACGACAAATCTTGGAAAAATTAAACTTATGTTTGTTGTCCACCATGCATTCGCTTGAAACTGTCCGAATTCTATATATAATGGCTCAAAGTAATACCGGTATTCCATTGCAGGTTTTTAGACTGAAAAATTTTGGGTGAATTAATTATAACTATATACAGATCTTTAACTAAAGTCAACAGAAAAACAATCAAAATATTCAATTTTTAGCGAATTTCTCCTATAGGGAAGAAGCTATTACCGTAGGTCTTATGGTAAGACCTAAGCCCGAGACCATAATAACTTTTTGTTTTGGGGCCCCCAGAAGCAAAAAACACCATTCGTTCAACACCAATATATATATATATATATATATATATATATATATATATATATATATATATATACTGTGTGTCCCAAAAGTCCCGGAACGGTTTAATATCTTTTAAAGTAAGCCAGATATCAAAACAATATTTTGCATACCTTTTAATACTAACAAAAACTACTTTTTGATGTATGTGTCATTTCTGCCCCTACCCCCAAAATTGGATTTTGGGGGGGTAGCCCCCAAATTTTAAATGTAATCCCCCATCGTGCGACTGCTTATTTTAAAGGGCTTGTTAAAAGAAACACAATGCCGCAAACCGGAGGTCGATATCATGCTCCAGTCCAAAATGGCAGCCATTAAAAAATTAAAAAATGCTGTCCGTCAATTAAAATTGAGTACTTTCTGTGTTCGGCAATTCACATTTAAATCCAATAAGAACCACCAGAACTACTTAATAGATACGAAAATATCAATTACTTGTTGTCATCATCAAGGCTTAACCCTCCTAAATTGTTTTCGGGGGGGGGTTTGTCCAACCAATTCCAATATCAACTCACATCGTATGACCACCTTATGGGAAATAAGTAAAATTCTAACTATATCTTGCTTATTTCTCAACAAATCTTGATAAAACTTAGTTTGTGGCTTCATCTAGATAAGGTCTAATGTTTGAGAGTCTAAAATCCCCGATATTTCCATTTTGTGGCAGCAAACCTGCATACTCATTCCCCATGTTATTCTTCTGGAGCTTTCAAAAACATGTCAAATTTCGCTATGTTGGCTAGAAATATGTTGTTTTGCACTTGAAATTCGCTGAGTATGCAAGTCTGCTGCAACGGGGGTATTGTTTGTTTGAAGGTCTGTTTGTTTGAAGGGGGGTTTGTTGTTTGTTTGAACTTCCCTTAAATTCAACCGATTTCAATTTATCTCATTCTGATATGAAAGCTTTTAATTCATTGAGTATTTCAAGACCAAAAATAATTATGTAGGTATTTTGATTTGACCTTGAGATATATGAAAAACAATTGCAAAGCCAACATTGCAAATAAACTCCCTTTAAGAAAAACATGGGGATGATTTTCTGTTTGAGTATAAGCAGAGGTGGATTTGAAAATTTGCTTCCCCTCCAATCCCCAACCCCTGCGCGCCACACTTTTGTACCCTGCAACCCATGTTATTTACGCCTTAACCAGGGCCAGCGACAGGGGGGGCAAATGCACAGGGGCCCAGACTCGCAGGGGACCCGGATCCACACGAGATGAGTGAAATTGGGAGCCCTGAACTAAAGGAGATGAGTAAAAATGAGGTCCCTGAACCACACGAAACGATTAAAAAAAAGTTCATCAGGTTAGGAGCCCAGGTTTCTCAATTGCACTGGGGCCCGAAAATCCTGTCACCGGGCCTGGCCTTAACGACCAAAGCTTTAGAGCGGACTTACAGCCAGATCAAGATAGGCCTAGTGTGTTCCCAAAGATAAACCAAAATTATGCGAGGAATGTTTGTGTGCAAGGAACTTTAGTGGTTCTCGTTGCTGCCTTTCTACCTCGAACATAACCACCACTTTACAGCCACCTTCCCCTTTTACCTTAAGAATTCTGTTTCAATGGCGTTTTAAGGCAACTCTCCAAGACCACAAGGCTGTGTTCCAGAGTGATTAATTTTTATTTCTCTAATACAACGTATTATGAATTAATTGACACTGTTAAAGTTTCTAAAAGGATCTGCTATCCCTGAAAATTTGCTGCTCTGGGCTGCAGCACCTATATAGCCCCACCCTAAATCCGCCAATGGGTACAAGCAAGGCCACACTAAAAAAGTCAAGCTATGCTAGGTGGTAGATGAATAAATGTGGATGCAGGGATGCTTGATGGCTAATCTGTGCTTGTGTACTATTAATTCAAGACTTCTATTATGAAAATCAGTCATGTATGAGACAAGGACAAACAGACATGAAAAAGAAAAAAACAATATTTTTTTTACATATCAGATTTAAGAAGTGGCACTGATGTAACTTATTTTTAGAGAAGAATAGGTGATATAATTTTTTTTAGAATTCCATTTTTGTTAAATACAATGTGTTTATAATTATGAATTTTTTTCGCCATTGGGTTTAAAACTTCTATTATGTTATTTATTTAATATTTCCGCTAGATCCAGGGTCCCCTGGTAACCAGGCCCGGCGACAGGATTTTTGGGCCCCCTGTACAATTTTCAAGCCCAAGCCCTAAAACCTGATGACCTTTTTTAATTTTTGTTACTTGTTTTGTGTGCTTTTGGGCCGAAAAGCAGCCCTGTTTAGCCGTTCTGGGCCCCCTATGAGCCCGGGCCTCTATGCATTTCCCCCCCCCTGCTCCCCCCCCCCCCCCCCCCCCCGTCGCTGGCCCTGCTGGTAACCGGGAGCCTGGGGTAGTGTCAGCCATTATTTTGTCTTTTTTTATGGCTACCGGAAAGGAAGCTTCTCTTTGTATCATCCCTTAGGCACACAGCCTTTAGTAGATTAATAAGAGGGAAGTAAACGGATAAATAGGTAGGTGGAATAGGTTCGGCCAAGCTTCGACTGGGTGGACAAAGGTCTACCTTTGCCCAATGGATGCTTGGAACAGGGCCTCAAGTAATCAGGTGGCCCTCATATTGGTCACCAGTACACCCCCGTCCACCCTACCATCAAGCCCAGCCTCCCCTGGTGGGGAACTGAAGTTGTTCACTGAAAGTCAGCTACAATAACACTGCCTCCAATCGTGACAACTTCCATTACTGTACTCATTATTAGTATCTAAACTAGCAAAAGCCAGTTAGGATCCCATTGGGGGAGACTCGATAGTTTCTATGTACATCGTCCATCTTTTATATCAGGAGAGATTAATCACACAACAACCGAAGACACATTAATGAGGTCCACTTGTAGCTGGTTGGCAATGCTGACATTCCTCTGGTGTGAGGAAGCCGCTACCTTCAGCTTGGTATGACCGCAGAATTTCCCACTGGCTTAGATACTAATACACAAGGAGGATAAAGTCCATACTGGAGGTACCACGACAATGCTTTGGTTGATGAAAAAACAGCCCTTTCATTTTTCCAGGTTGGCAATAATGAGGGGGAGTAATGCTGTAATTTAGAAAGAGCTACTTACTGTTCTTTGAACGGTAATATAAAATGACTAGTAAACCCGTTGCTCGGAATCGATCAATAGCCGTGTGTTGATTTCTAAATAATCAATCCCTGTAATAATCAATCTCTGCAGTATTCTATTGTAGAACTATTTTATTGATGATATGGTTAAACTTCAAAGTCTTTTGCGGTAATACTGAGATTATTTACAACAGTTCTTTACAAACAATATTTCTTGTAAATACGCTTATCATCTTTCAGGAAATCATTTATTTGGTTCAGGAAAAAATAAAAATAGATAATTCAAGTTTATGGAACATTTCTTACTACAACCACAATACATCACATAGCACCAAAATTATTGTTCAAATTATATTCTTTAATGAAATAGATTTTTTACATAATTATAACTAACTTATCACAGTTGAACAAAATTAAAATAGTTTAATGAAAACCTTAAAATTGTTAGATTTATTTATCTTGATCAAGTGCCTTATTAATGTGACTGCTGAATTTTCATTTTAGATCATTGATCATAAACAAACCTCACGTTAACTTTCACCATTACTCAATAAGAACCACCATGAGAAAATTGTATACTCAATCGAGTCAATGTATACATCTGTACATATGGATCGAGTTCACCAAGGGGCCTTTGTCATACTAAAATTATTATTATGTACAAAAATACGCTGTTACAGCTGATTATAATTAGCTTTCTTTCATCACGGTTTTATGATTTTTTGTTGATTTATTTTACGGGACATAATTATGTACTATATAAAAGTACATTTAGTTAAATTTTAAAACCTAATCTGTTTACTCATAAATTCTGTATATGGCACCATCTTTATTTCGGCAGCGGAGTTGTAATTATGTCTGATACGATTTTGGCGTTTTACTAATTCGACCTCTATAGTTTAAAGCCTGAAAAGCGTGCTGCCTTTGTGGTTGAGTCTTGAAACTAAATCCTGGCAAGACTGAAAGAGAGGGATAGGTAGTTTATTTAGTCATCGACAGACTGTGCTTTACTAATCTAATTATTTGATCTATTTATATAGAAAAATTATAAAAACCACCAAGTTTTTAAGGGTCTGTTAGCGGACTCAAAGTTTTGAAATACTCCCATATAAGTGTAATGGATGATCCTTTTGTTTACTTTTCCAATTTCATTCAGTCAAGCAGAGGGTAATTAGCTTCTTCACATACAGATACGTTGTTTCAGCTTATATATAATTTGATTCCCTTCATCATGTTTTTATGGTTGTTTTTAAATTTATTTAGGTCATACTCACTATACAAAAGTTACATTTAGTTATGGTTTACGTTTACTCCATCATCGTTTCCGTTTCTGTACCTTATCTGTTTAATCATAAAATGTGGCGCAATCTTTATTTAGGCAGCGGGGGTTATAGTTTTTCCCTTAGGGCGTCCTTAATGTATTCATCCCCCAAAATAGTTTGGCGAGTTCCTTTTTCATCTAATTCGAGGGTGTCCTGCCTTTGCACAGGAAAAAGAAGTGCTGCAATCTGTAGTTGACCTTTCAAAATATATTAAAAAACGCCCATATTATATGCAATGCATACAGAACCCTCAAGTAGGGACACCTTCCGGAAAATGAGTAGTTCCCGTGCCGAAAACGAGATCGCGCCACTTTCATTTTTTAGTCCGATTGGAATATTTGTTGGAGTTTACGGATCAAGCTGACTTTCTAAAGTCAAGCAGCTGGTTGTAATATTTTTACAGTTGTATGATAGTGTTTTATATTGCTGTAATCTTTGACCATGTTTAATCTATTTCTTTTCTTATTTTACAAACATTCTCACTTTTAAACTTGGACAATGAGTGGAAGCGCAAACGACGGAGCCAGCTTGAACTATTCCATTCGTCAGTGCTAATTTATCCTCTGCTTTAAAGCGGTGGAACTGAAAAAAAACATTGAATATCCCTACTTAGAGGGTTCTGTACACATTGATATATGTTAAGTGAATCAGTTTGAAACACTGTCGACGGAAGCGCCACTGTTCCAAACATTCAGCTCTTTATTGTACTTTATTGATACCCTATTTAACAATTTTAAGCTATTGGCAAATAAGCACAGAGGAAATATCATAAAATTGACACATTTAAGGTTTAAATCGGTCTTGCCGTTTTAGAGTTATGACTGTAAAAAAACCTACACCATCGACTGTAATATGAGTTTAACTGTTTTTTAAACCTATACAACGCCACAACACGTAAACAGACCTCTACATTACAAATTCCTTGATATAACCTTTTTCAGATTCGTCAAATCAAGGTTAGACTTTAATGTTTGTCGTGAGCGAAGCCACAGGAACTGCTAGTATATATATAAAAAGAGAGTTGTGTGTTGATATATTTCGTGCTACAGCCAAAACTACACAACGTAGACCCTTGGTCTTGGTGTCAAATTAAAGCTTGGAATCTCATGATGTGCTCTATGGTGGTTTGGGTTTGATATGATTTAGGGCTTGGACACAGGGTCGTCCGAAAGGGAACCATGTCAAGGATTTAGGAATTGTTTTAAATAGTTACTATGGTTACCACTTGAAACAGCTACTATGGTTACTACAGAATGCATGACTAAGAAAAAAATTAAAGCTTTGAAATAATCCCCCGAGCAAAGCCGGGGTTATCAGCTAGTAGATTATAACCTTTTTTAATCTTAACCTGAACAAAAAAGCTAACTAAATCTACTCATGAATGAAGGCTTGAAGTCTGCATCAGTATATATATTCAGTGGTTTCAATTCCATTAATAACTCATGGCTTTGCTGAAAAACTTGTTTGCTCCAATCAGCTGCTTTATTTGAAATTTATTTGCCCATGTTAAACCTTAAGGACAAATACAAAACTTTTAGGGCTTCTAGGGCTGTTACCTTTAGTATAATCTTCATAAATGTTATTTCCTGCAAAACTACACGCGGAGCACTTTCCAACGACACCTAAATTATTAAAATCGGCCCAGTAGTTTAGGAGGAGTAATGATCACAAAAAACGCCTAGCGTATTAAATAAGTAAAAGATTAGAATCTCTTAGAGGAATTACTAAAGATTCAAATCAGTTTTTAAAAATATGTCTTAAATGCTTATAAATTGATTAATCTCAATAGTCCATTGTGTACTTTCTTAACCTGACGTACAGGAACACGATTAAACTAATTTAATAACTTTGAATATTTGAAAATCTATTTTTAAGTTCGATCAATCAAATGGTTTGAGTCCCATTACTGAGTTCATTGGTTTTTGATTAGTAATGCAAAGAACGAAATTACTCCCTCTCATTATTGCCAACCTGACAAAATTATAGGGCTGCAGGAAAATTATAATGCGTGTTACGTCTAGTTAGACTCTAACCTCCTTGCTGATTCATGGTTTCCAACCAACAGTACTGCCAACCACTGCTAAACAGCTGATGGTCAGGGCTGGCAACCAGCCTAATGTAAACAGGCCTTTAATTATTCTTTTAAAACTGTTTTTAAATACTTATGAGCAGGGCCAGATTAACCACTAGGCTTGCTAGGCTGCAGCCTAGGGCTCCAGACAGCTAGGGGCGCCACGGGGCGCAAAATACATATTTTTATTTTTTGTAAGAATTAAAAAATAAGCTGGAAAGTCCCGCCCTCCTTTCTTGTAAATTCGACCTAACGAATAGCCACATCAACACTGGTGTTATTTGTTAGTACGCGTTTTTACTACCTAACAAAAATCCTATCGGATGTAATTCCTGAGATACCAAAAGGTAGCAGCCTATTCTGGACAGTAAGACCCCAGTTTTGACAAATGGAGGGAATAATTTGAGCTATCTGGCGTGCGCGGGAGTTACCCCTGTCGAATAAACCAAGGGAAAGTTTGGTACCAACTATATAACTGTCTACATCACAGTGTAACTACCTACCATTTATTTGTGTATTCCGTATAAGCTTAATGGAATATTTAGTAGTATTATGGTAGTAGTTAGTATCTGTCATCATGTGCTTTGATTAGTGTTATCATTTCAGAGTCTATATTTTAGCCTGCAGCAGAGAAATTGATATTTATAAGAAAAACGAACAAACAAAATGGTTGAGAACACCTTAAAAGAGCGCGGAACGCAATGAATGTAGAATGTACTTATGCGCAAGGTTACTAATTAGCTAAACATGATATGTTTTTCCCGAAACCTAAATAAGGAACATTAAGAGACAAACGAACACGGTGTTATGAAGAATCGCTATATGAGTCACCTGAGTCAGATGCGGTAGAAAAGAAAAGAAGTAGGGGTGTAAGTTGAATATAAATAAATAAATAAATTCTTTACTGTAGTAAAATACAAGTAAAAACATTAAAGGAAATATACTGAAAAAATTAAACTAAACATACTACTCAATATATTCCTTAGGATATAATTAATACAAAGTAAATAATTCTCCTACAAAAGCCGCCCCAACAGGCACTAAACCCAATTACTGGGGAAGCCAGCCAAAAATTATTTTCCACCATTATTAGAATAAAATCAAACAATTATATCAAATATAAAAACTGAACTAAACAATATTTGACAATTTTAATTTAAAATACTAAAGAGAATATGCATGACAGGCAGCGACGAATTGACTTTGTACATGTAGCTGATTAGACCAGACTTTTTTCATTGACTAGACTAGACTGTGTGCACTGACAATAGTTACTAGAGAAGGCATTTAGTAGTTAGTTTGCAAGTTAAATATATTTTTTAAAGGTAGCCCTTTTAGTTGTCAGCTGTGGAGGAATTAATTCGTAATTTAATTACATATACGATATATAACCCACATACAGCTGTGGTATAGGGGGGGGGGGGAGCAAAGGGAGGGAGGGGGCGCCACACCTCTTAATCAGGCCCTGCTTATGAGACTCCTCCTTGTACATCTTCAACAAAATATCCTCTTCTGGCTTCACAAAAGGCCTTAAAAAAAGGAACAGCTGATATTGTGGAGTTCAAGTTATTTGTGGAATCTAGGAATATCGTGTACAGATTGAGTCAAATCACTCGGCCCAGGCTGTTCGTAAGTCCAATGCTAAAATTAAATTAGTCTTATGGCAAAGTGGGTTTTATGCCATTTCAATCGACCTATATATTTGAATGAAATACACAAAAGAGCCATTCAGCAGCCTTGGCAACCAAACTTTCGCTGATAAATTATAAAATCCTAAAAGTTACATAACAAGCCCAAAATTTTTAAAATTGATGTACTATGTTCAACCATGACACCATCATAACTAGACCAGTTATGACATTTCTAACTAAAATGCAAAATCTAGCAAACTTGATGTCCATAAGGAAAAACTACCCTCATTAGAGTAGTGGGCATCAAATAAGGTGGGTGAGTGTGCCACTAAAGAAATGATTTTTTATTGTTTGGGTAGTTAATCAACTATATTATATAGGATTATATGTTAAAATAATAAAAAACTAGTGGATCCGAGCGCACGGAATCGTGCGCTACTCTAGATTCTTTTATACGTTCTTTTAGCGAATTTCCCCTATAGGGAAGAAGCTATTACGGTAGGTCTCATGGTAAGACCTAAGCCCAAGACCATGATAACTTTTCGTTTTGGGGCCCTCAGAGGCCAAAAACACCATTCGTTAAAATTTCTATATATATATATATATATAGATCTATATATATATATATCTATATATATATGTGTCTGTAAGCACGATAGAGCTCGCAAAAATGGTCTGATCGGAATGAAATTTGGCACAGATGTGTGAAGTAGTAATTATTCGGATGAGTTCGAAAACCAGCCCGATCGGACCACTGGAAGGGGGGGTAAAGGGGGATAAACCCCCCCAAAAATGGGTTTTTTGGTTTTTAACATAGAAAAATAAAACTAATTGGATTTTGGTTTGCACCATTGAATTCAGCTCGAAAAAACAAACAATTTAGTATTTTGAATCATTGCTCTATGTCTATTGGTTACTGAGATATTGAAAGTGGTAAACACAGTACGTTGTCCCAATGTTAACCTTATGGGGAATAAGTAAAATTCTATACCTCGCTTATTTCTCAACATATCTTAATAAAACTTGGTTTGTGGCTTCATATAGATGAGATCTAATGTATTTTAGTATAAAATCCCGGATATTACCGTTTTTATGGCAGCAAACCTGCATACTCATTCCCCATGTTATCCTTATGGGAAATAAAAAAATGCAATATCTTCCTTATTTCTTAACATATCTTGATAAAACTTGGTGTATGGCTTCTTCTAGTTCAGATCTACTAAACATTGAATTAAAACCACCCAGTTTAAAAATAACTGTTGCAGCAAACCTGCATACTCATTCCCCATGTTATTCTTATGGAGCTTAAAAACGTGTCAAATCTTGCTATATTGGATTGAAACATGTACTTTGCAATTGAAATTCGCTGAGTATGCAGGTCTGCTGCAACAGGGGTATTTTGAATTTTAACAGAACATGTGCTTGAAAAACACAAGAATTGTAAAAGTAAACAATTTTCTGTTTAATTTATACATGTATACAGGGAATCACCTATTTAAGTAATAATTATGAAGCTCGCAATTAATGATGCTAGGTTTATAGTTTATCCTCAGCTTGTAAACTTAAAATCATTAAATAATTAAAAATATGTCCTTTTCAACTGACCTGCAAACTCAGTAATTTTCAAAAATGCTGATAAACATTCCATATAATACTAAGTACTACAGTTTTTTATGTTCCCCAAAAGAATAGTATGGGGAATGAGTGACTGATTTTTCAATTTTGATTTGCAAACATTAGCTAAGAAAGTTAATATTTCCATTTGGGTACATTGATAGGGTCTGACATTTTCATGAGAATGAACATTATGTGACAGATTGTTTGCAAAACAATTGAGTTCCACAAATGTCATTTGGTTTCTTCCTTCCTGTCTAATGCAATCTGCAAAAAGGTTAATGTAAAGTGTTTCTGTTTTTTACCATATAACTTAACATTATCATAACAAAAATAATAAAATATTTAGCTTAATTTACTTACCATACTTTATTTCATCACAATTTAATCAAATATTGCAATGTCTTTATCCTAATAAATACCCATAGTATTATATTACCCTATTAAGGTGATGATGTATAAAAACAAACCTTAAATAAGTTTTTTTTATTAAATATAAGGACATTAAAGAGGAGAAACTTACTTGTATTTCTTTTTTTACACATTTATGTATGGACACATTTATTTATAAAAAAAGTCCTACGCCAAGCAGTAAGTTTTGAATGACACTTCTGAAAAGTTAAATGGAACAGGCTGTAACACGAAAGTTGTTATCGAGGCTCGAGTCAATCTGTCACCTACAGAGTAATTATCAGTCTTGACCCGATCAACACGCTTAACTTTGGGTCCATGGAATTTGCCAGCAATCTTCATGACAAAGAAACATTCGATATTGGAATAGCCTTTCTATAAATCAAAATGTTTTGCAATATTGAACACTGAGTGGCTTAAAACGTTTAATAAAGTGACACAAAAAAATTAAAATTTGTCCTCAGGAAAAACTTATGACTTATTATGCACTAACATGGGGGCATACGAAGGAAGTGGTGACGGACGACAAAAACCAATTGAGCTAATTGAGTGTTGATCTCGTTTTTATCAACCATAACAAGAAAATTTGTGTTTTTTATATCAGTTAACTTTAAAAATTTGTGATATCCCAAATAACATCTGAGTATAAAAACAATATAGTCACAATATTGAAAAAATATTGGTGCAATACTGAAACTATAATTTAAATATTTTTGAAAATTAAAAAAACTGTTAGATCATATTATTTATATCAATATTAAACAATTTATGGTTTCAATTTTTAGTAATATTATTTTGATACTTGGCATGTTAACAGAAATATGTGTACACTCTTTCTAATGTACATCATGAGTAGTGTATAGAGGGTGCGAAATAAGCCTGGAAACACTTTTTAAATTTTATAACCGCAAAAGAGACAAATACCAAATACCAAGTTTCACTCATCTTCAATGACCTACGAATTGGTGCAATTACCAACTGGATGGTGTCTGGGAGGTGCACTATAAGAAATTGGGAGAAAAACTTAAATTTAAGGATATAGTTTGATATGGAAGGTACATCAAATTAAATATCGTTTTTAGTAGAATAGCTGTTTTCAACATCAAGTAAAGGAAAGGATTGATATATTGATAAAATACCCCCGTTGCAGCAGACCTGCATACTCAGCGAATTTCAAGTGCAAAACAACATATTTCAATCCAACATAGCGAGATTTGACATGTTTCGGTAAGCTCCATAAGAATAACATGGGGAATGAGTATGCAGGTTTGCTGCTACGGATATATTAAAACTGGGTAATTTAAATTCAATATTTTGTAGGTCTGAACTAGAAGAAGCCATTTACCAAGTTTTATTAAGATATGTTGAGAAATAAGCAAAATATAGAATTTTACTTAGTCCCCATAAGGTTAACATTGGGACAACGTACTGTGTTTACCACTTTCAATATCTCGGTAACTAATAGACATAGAGCAGTGATTCAATATATTAAATTGTTTGTATTTTTTAGCTGAATTCAATGGTGCCAAGAAAAATTCGTAAAATTTTATTTTTCTATGTAAAAAACTAAAAAAACCCATTTTTGGGGGGGTTTAACCCCCTTCCGGTGATCCGATCGGGCTGGTTCACAAACTCGTCCGAATAATTACTACTTTACACATCCATGCCAAATTTCATTCAGATTGGGCCATTTTTACGCGAGTTATCGTGCTTAAAGACACATAGATATATAGATATATATATAGATATATATATAGATATATATATAGATATATATATATTTATGAAAATGAACGAATAGTGTTTTTTGCTTCTGGGGGCCCCAAAACGAAAAGTTATCATGGTCTCGGGCTTAGGTCTTACCATGAGTACTACGGTAACAGCTTCTTCCCTATAGGGGAAATTCGCTAAAAAGTCCTTTTAATAAATAAAAGTTGACAGTCAAAATGTTAAACAATAACAGTAGTTGAGCATCCTCTTGCACAGTACAAAACTAATTAGTGTTGACACAAAAAGAATGTTAATTGAATTTCTTTATTTAGTTCTGTTTGACAGTACATTACTTGTTTGGTAATTTCCTTCAGTATAATATGTCCTTTTTTATGCATCTAGGAATTCAATTATGATATTTTCGTTATACTGCTTCAAAAACAGATGTTTTTAATGCATGTTTTCCGGACCTAAATACACTCTTTTTATTCCTAGGAATTAAAAGCTGATGTACTCGATACCAGCTGACTCTTTATAGTCCTAGGACTATAAAAGTCAAAAAGTGCCGAGTACGTCGTAATAATCGAACAATATTCATTCGATTACAAATAATCGTTATTATCGAAACATTCATTGTTGTCAGTTCAATCAATTTGTGAAACTCGCTCATTTCACCAATCGATTATTACATGCGTTCGATACGTCGATAGTTGTTCATTGTTGTCAGTCTACCCTAACACAAATGAAACAGACAATCAGCTGATTGCTTCAAATAGCAAGAACAAGTCGGTGGCATCTTTTGATGGCATCTTTAAAGGTAAACAAGCTGTAACATTTTGGTTTTCTTAAGTAGTTTACGTATTGTATTGAGCAATATAACGAAAAATATAGTTCATCACACGGACCTAAAGCTGCTTTTCGTTACTCGGTCATTTTTCAACCTCGGCTTACAGCCTCGGTTGTAAAACTTGACCTTGTACGAAAAGCGTCACTTTAGGTCCTTGTAATGAAATATACTATTATTTTTGTATGTATTAAAATAGTTATTTTAATCACATATTTTTACATTTTACCACATTTTACATTTCTATTTCTTTTTTTGAATGGAAGTAAAAAAATATAAAAAAATGTGTTTTCACTCAATGATAGTTAATTTATTAGTTAATTACCTTGCCTGTAGCTTTATTGATAATGCATTCACACACTTTTTTGACAATTCAAAGTTTTAACTTGAAAAAAATAAAATTCTTAACAGAAATAGGAATAATACTTGAAAACATTGCAGGGATTAAAAATAAAAATTTAAAAATTAGTAACAATGTATGCACTAAATTCTTTTAATGAAATAAAATCACTATTATTAAGGTAAAATAATCCCAAGTAAAGCACCTTGCTGGAAATTTTTGGGCTGTTATGATTTTTTGTTCTCTCTTATATTTTTTTTGCAGCAACAAATTCAAATATGTTGTTTGAAGAGGGCACTCAGTAGGCTTTTATTTAGAAAACATTTGTTAAGTCATCTTATGATTTTTTGTTCTCTCTTATATTTTTTTTTGCAGCAACAAATTCAAATATGTTGTTTGAAGAGGGCACTCAGTAGGCCTTTATTTAGAAAACATTTGTTAAGTCATCTTATAGAAGAAACATGATTCAGCAAGTTGACAATGTGTTAAGTTCGTGGCTTTGGCTGCATTGTGAGGGGATGATTTGCAAGTTGTATGCACTTTTTCAACAAATGTTCCCATTTTATATTCTATCCTTGATTATACTTTGGAACAGTGTCTTATGAGCATGTCACATTTTGTGGTGTTATCAAATGAATGGGAAATCAGTTTCAGATGTTTTTTAAAATAAAGTTTATTATAGTATTATAGTGCAATCCTTGATATCATCTAAGATTCAAGTATATAGATAAGATAATTTCACTTAAGTCAAAGTTCTATACAAACCTACATACAGTCACTGTATTTTCATAAAAAGTATATATTTTTGAGGAGGAGAGATTTTATCAAAAATATAAATAGTAGGATTTTATTTCATAACGTTTGATAAAAAATATAAACACTAAACGATACTGCTCTCATCTCAAATTGGAAAATAGTGAAAAATATAAACTTTCTCACATAGGGTTGAGCGATCCGCTCTGGGTGTAGGGTCTTTTGCATCCTTCTCCATTAAATTAAACATCTGTTTTCTTCCCTCGAGGAATGCTAGTGCAACAGAAAGTACTCTCATGAAGATGAAACCACAACTATTTTGTTTTGTTTTGAACCAACTGACAGGGAGTCTGCTTTTTATAAAGCTACTCAAAATACATCATTGTAAAAACACACTTCTGAAAGAATGTTCAAGATATCTTCAAAAATGCCTGAGTTACACAATTTTTAATTTGAAATATTAAAACTATTAGTTTTAGGAAACCACGTCCCAAAGTAATACAAATATCTAACTTCTATAATGTTGTTACTACTTATATTTTAGACTATGTTTCCTGTATCATTTTGTAAGAAATTTAAAACTGAATATGAATCCACCGTTGAATTTGAGATAATATTTGGAATTACAAAATTTAAATAAAATATGTCTTTCAAGGTAAAAAAATAAATAATTTTGTACACAAATAAAAATTTATTACAACTAATCAATCATAAATATATACGACATACTGTATTAGCTTGAGCTTTTAGCAATTTCCCCTATAGGGAAGAAGCTATTACCGTAGGTCTCATGGTAAGACCTAAGCCTTAGACCATGATAATTTTTTGTTTTGGGGCCCCCAGAAGCAAAAAAACACCATTCGTTTGATATACTAATACAGGGTGTCTCAAACGGATTGTGGACAAACTAGAAGTCCTACATAGATGAAACAAAATCGTTCAACACTAAGTCGACCCCAAGGAACAACTTAAAAATATTTTTAAGGTTGTTAAAATACAGGGTGTTCCAAAAACTGGGGGACACCGGTTAGAATCTCAGATTTTTCAAATGTAAACATTGTCATGCTTTAGGCCTACATCAATTTAGAGCTCTAAACAAGACAAACAATTTGGTGTAAACATAATTCACTTATCTTTATTAATTTCAAAATGGTGGCCGTTTTTCTGAAAAATATTGGTATTCATGGAAAACCCTGTATCTCGAGGACCACTGAACATTTTTTGTTCTGATTGAAAATTTTTAATCCTTGTAAAATCAACTTCAATTTGTATATGTCATGCTAAGATTTATGAAATAACATTTTTTACAGTACTTTTTATTTTTCTTAATGTTGGTAGCCCTGAAAACCGAAAATGTTAAATGGCAAGCAAATAGGATATCATTTTAAAGGTAAAAATGCAAAAACCAACAACTTTCCAATTTATACCTACCTCCTATCTTTGGTGGTTTCGTAGTTATAAACAAAAAAACCCATTTTCCAAAGCTTTTGAAATAGCAACATTTTAAGCAACTGCGAAATAAGGTATTGAAAATTGTATTCATCCACTTAGTGTACTTCATACATAATTATGATCAGTTTTCTTAGCTACATCAATAACTCTGTTAAACTATTGGCTCTTAGACTCTAAGCATAGTTGACTTTATGTAATTTAACATATAGGATCTAGATGAGGGTGTTATGTAAATGGGTTTTGATTCAGTCAAACTTTAGCTAAACAATCGAGTTTAAGTCACATGTTTAGCCACCACAGTGTGAAGCCATCATGAAACATACGTTCACTATTGTAAACTTTGTTGTGGAGATTTATTTGATCCATTTAGAAACCTGATAAGAACCTGGTAAGACCTAGTCTGATAAGACAATTATGCAGTCAATTCACGCTATACTCGTAATCTTATTATTATGGACTCCCTTGGAAAAACACGTCTAAGAGAAAAAAAACTTCTCATAGTAACAAATAATATTACAACAATTTTTTACCTCTGCAAATAAGGGAGGCACAAAAGTGACCATACCTCTACTAGTCTACGTTTAGCCTACATAACGGACCTCTAATGACTCATATCCAGTGTCACTGTTCTTTACCTTTTTGAATCAAATTTTTATTTTGTTTAACTCTATATTAGAATTTAGATCAAATTACCTCTAAGTGGACTCAAACAAAGCCTATCACTATCTATGCCTAAAACTCAAAGATAATCGTAGTCCAGTGGAATTCCAAGTTAGCGAGAGTACAAATGCCAGTATATTTGATAATAAAAGGTAACTCACATATTAATATAAATTGATAAACATACAACAACTAAACAAGCACTCCATCAACAGCAATTATAATTAGTATTAAAACGAAACCGCAACTAATCAACTAGCACTTGCTAGCCTTAAAGAAAGAAACAGTAAATTAACCAAGAAACCACACAAATCAAACATCAAAACTATCAAAGCTTGCATACACTTGACAAAACTTGATAGCTTGACAAACATATGCCGAGAGCAGTCTCGACACTTTGTGTAAACATTCTTGGTTCGCTTTGATAGTTGTCAGGAGAGTGTAAATATTTAGACTGACTAAGGTAATGACATGAGCTAGTTCAATTTAATAACAACAACAACACGGCAAAAACAACAATAATAGTACATTACCCACGTTACTAGCCCGGTAAGTACCGTTTTACCGTGCGGAGCCACCAGGCGAGTGCGGGTTTTTCATACGAGGCGTGTGACGTACGATACTTTACACCTACTACTAATTTACTTTACACCTTCTTCTAAGAAAAAAACTTATTTTTCAATCATAACGTATTCCTTGCATAAACTATTACATTTCCAATACTTTAAACTGAGCCTATAATGAACAAACAAACATTTGCTACTGCCACCAGTGCTGCCACTATTCTTCTGAAGTAACCAATAAACATGCATTAAACGTTGGTTTACTACAATCAGCTGATTGTTTTGATTTTTGACTTCCGTTATTTCCGTTTCCTAGTGCACGGTAAATTTACTGTGCAGCAGGGTGTCCATCCGCCCCAAGCCTCATGGCGCCCTCCCCCCCAAATTTAGCAAACACTTCCCCCCCAAGTTTGGCCAAGCCCTCCCACCCAAAATTGGTTAGCCCCTCTCCCCTCATTTTCAGCAATAAACTGAGACTGAGTTTGCTGGTCTGCTGCAATGGTGTTGTTTAATTTTTAATATACAGTTTTGCGGTTTTTACTTCAATGAAAATGAATATAATTATAAATTTTAGTCAATAAAACACTAAATAGTTTTGCATACTACGTAACATTAAATATAAGTAAATACCCCACGAAATACATTTTTTGAACCTTATAAGGTATGAATTACATCTTTAAAATTTAAGTTTTCTGTTAGGAAACCACAAAAAAAAGTTCTATGACATTGTTAGTTGTGTAAAAACAGTTAATTTTTTGATCTTCCTAAACGATTTCTTAATGGGTACTGATTATTTTTATTGATGGATTTAACGGCCCAACCATATTGCAGCTGAACCAGTTTGCAGACGACTATCACGGCCGATATGACGCGTTATTGTCGCTCTTCGCGGCGTTCGCAAAGTTATTTCCACCGTTTTTCGCATTCTGTAGATATTCGTTTGTGTACAGTATGCTACTGTGGGTGATTGCACAGTTAATAATAGTTTAAATAAGATATATTTGTCAATATATTGGTCAGTAATTGATATCCTTCTGAATATACTCCAATTTTCAATTAGCCTACTACATGATCACAAAATTCTATACTTCTTTACAGTTATAAAAATACCCCCAAAAATTTATTTGATGGCGCCCTGAGCGCCATATCCCCCCTATTCTGGGCACCCCTGCTGTGCAGTGATCGGCAGAGTAACTTTCCAACCAAGAGCGAGGCACGGAAAACAGATGTTTCTGTGTAGTATGATGTAAAAACATTCTCGGCTCAGGCCGAAAAGGATTATAATTAAAACTGTTCTAAAGCCTGAAGAGCTTAGGGAATAGGAGCGAGACTAGGACTTGAGCTCGTCTACTTCATCAGATTAAATGTTGAGACCAATTAACTTCCTGTAAACCTCTTTCTGAAATGAGTAACTTTCCACATCTCAATTCATTTGCTAGTTTAATTTTAGATTAAAAATACCACGAGTCTTTGTAGAGACGTATTAAAAAAATTTTTGAGCGTAAAGATTTATATAGTAGGAAAGAGAAAATTTAAATATATTAAGGCAACAGTTTTGTATACTGTATTATATTGGCAAGATATAAACATAGCGATGTTTGCCCCAAAAGAAATATTCGGGTATACTTCTTTTACAAAGAAACAAAACACCACTTTAAAGGGGAAAGCTAAAAATGGATTTTCTGGGAATGTTGATCTTCCTAAAACCGTTTAAGTGAGTGAGGCTTTTTTACAAAAAGAATCTTGCTTATTAAATTTCAATTGTAAGTCAGTTCTACACTTTTAATTTATTTTATTTTATTTTATTCTATTCACATTCACTAATGTTCATTTTAATTAGGAACAACTGCTTAAAAACAGTTCTAACAACTCATATGCTCATATCTATTTTGATACTTTTTTAACTACACAGTAACTTATCAATTTTATCCCTTTTTGTCTCAGAACTGATTACAATGGTTAAAAAATACCATTACAAAATATATCAGTCTCGTAAAATCATTATGTATACAATATTGAAACTCACGCTAAGGAATTTATTCAGTTTACTGGACGCCTTTAAACTGCCTCACACACTATCTACCACTCATATCAGTACAACAGATTGCGGTAAAATATTGCAGGCTTTTTCTAAATCACGTGGACTCGTAGGAAGCGAATGAAAACTTATTTAATAATAACGCTGACAAAACGTCATTACCACAAATGAAATGCGATGTTCAACGTGCGATATTACCACGTTTTATTCATGTTCGTCGGGTGTGTATAAATCAATAATAATCCTGTTGGACAAATCGGGCGGCGTTCTTGTATTATTCCCGCGCGACGAATTCTTGTTACATTTTTTCTCTCGTTTCATTTTTTTGGTAAATTTATATTTTCGTCTTATATTTTGCTTTGTTACAATTTCAACGTATAGTACAACGTACATCTGAATTGGAAACGTATTACACTGTCAAATATTTTATGAAAATCGTTTAAAAAAGATTTGGTTTGAATTAAGTTTTACCTCGAAAAAAGTTGTTACCTAATCTTTTATAAATATTTGATAGTGAATATGAAAAACTGTTTGGGTTTTCAATTTTTAGGGGTTAAAATTAAAAAATTACTTTAATAATTTTTACGTTTCTCCGTTATTCCAATAGTTTTGTTTGGTTGACATCGCCTTTTAAGATTTTGAGGATTAGGCTGAATACCAGTTCGCCCATGAAAATCCCAAGCGTTTTAAAGAACATGTGCGAGAGAGATGGATAATGGATGTTTAGAGGGAGAGACGATTATAATAAGAAAGCGGTCTTAAATCTAGTAACTCATAAATGAATGCCCAAAGTCTGTTTCCGTATATATATATTAAAATGTTCCAATTCCAATAACAACACATGGCTTTGCTGGAAAACTATTTTTATTCCTTCCAGCTGCTATATTTAAAATTTCATACCCATGTTAATTCTTATGAGCAAATACAAACCTTTTAGGGCGTCTAGGGCCGTTCCCTTTTGTCTAATCTTTATGAAATTTGTTTCCTGCAAAACTACACGCCAGGCACTTTCCAGCGACACCTTTATTAAAATCGGTTCAGTAGTTTAGGAGGAGTAATGATCACAAAAAACGCCTAGTGTATTAAATAAGTTTAGATATAGATATTGTATTGTATTGTATTGTATTGTATTGTATTGTATTGTATTGTATTGTATTGTACTAGAATACATTTATTCCAATACAACCAAATACAGGCACAAGTTTTGCTTTTATTAAAAACAATTTTTTACACACATCACCATCTCAAGTATGCAGACTGACTACACGATTGAAAATGGGTTGTCTTCAATATGAAAAGCGTCTCGTAGTGTAGCCTATATCAACAGAAAACCTTAAACCACCAAAGGCTGCGGTAAATATTATAGCCTTATTAGTACAGTGCAATTAGACCTAAACCTGGACATCCAAAAATAGTTCTAGCCAGTGCCAATTTGTTCAATACACTTCCCCCAAAATGTAAACAAAACACACTTATTTGAGCGTCGGGTTTGGGTGGGAGGGGGGTTATTAGGTGGGGAAATGTAAATTTTTACTTTTTGGCAAATATCTCGAAAACGGTGATTTTTTTCTAAAGTATTATACTTTGCAAAAATAATCTACATTCAATTTCTAACAAAATGATGCCATATGTGACCTATCTAACGTGGACGGTTATTGAGATAATGAGGGGTAAATGAAATTTTATTATTATTTTATAACAACAAAATGTCTCAAACGATCCACTCCCCCTGCTCCATGTTGACATTTTACATTATTTTAAATAATATTTTACTTCAGGGAATCATTACAAGTCTAGGGAAGGAAGTTTTTGGTCCTTCTAAATTTTTACTCCTAAGAAAAGTTACAGCAGTTTTTGTAAAACTTAAAAATTTGATTTGCTGTAACTTTGCATATTATCAACGTAGAGACCTCTAGTTTTCGCCATTCATCTCCTTTCATTGTGCCCTTAAAAATGATATACAACATGTCCTAAAGGTTTCTGTCCTAAAGGTTCTCCCACTTTTTAGATGGAGGGCGTAAAAATTTAGAAGGACCAAAAACATCCTTCCCTAGACTTGTAATGATTCCCTGAAGTAAAATATTATTTAAAATAATGGAAAATGTCAATATATAGCATGTGGAATGGATCTTTTGAGACATTTGGTTGTTATAAAATAATAATAAAATTACATTTACCCCTCATTATCTTAATAACCGCCCACGTTAGATAGGTAACATATGGTATCATTTTGTCCGAAATTTAATGTAGATTATTTTTGCAAAGTATGATACTTCAGCAAAAACTCGCCATTTTCGAGATATTTACCAAAAAGTGAAAAAAATTACATTTCCCCTCCTAATAACTTCCCTCCCACCCAAACCCGACCCTCAAATCAGTGTAACTTTTGTTTACATATTGGGGGAAGTGTATTGAACAAATTTGCGCTGGTTAGGAACTTTTTTTTTGAATGTCCAGGTTTTCCCCTTTTTAAAGCTAATTGCACTGTACTATATTTGATGACATCAACTCTAAGCTACATTGACTCTATTTGAAAAATATTTATGTTCTTAGAAATCAAACGAAGTACCGAGTTTTTTAGTCCATAAAGTTGTCTTATATTCAGAATCTCCTTGCGCGTCTTGTTATCGAGGTTCTTCTGCTGTAAAATTAAATCATGTTTGATACCAAAACACTGATTAAATGAAATATAAATAGCCATTAACAAAATGTTTAAGCAATAACAATTTAAAGTCATCTTTAAGAGTGCTTTTTAGTAAACTAAAATCAACGTAAACTCCCCAACTAAAAATGACAGTTAATTATTTTGAAGATATCATCGATTACAGTACTTTGATTTCGAACCTGCCTTATTAAATTTTTATTTTTGTAAATTATTAACGTTGCAAACCGATAATCGACCCTAAGTACATAGCGTATCTAATAAAAATTTGACCGCCACGCTATTAAAATGCTGCAACTTATAAAATACACTGTATTGAAACACAAAGTAAAACTTACAAGCAAGAAAGTATTAAACATTTAATCACGACAGCTAATTTCTAAAAATTACTCAACCGTGTAAAAAACGACCTCTATAAAACACAAAACTGTCCCGTCCAGCACATTTTATTTATGCCAAAGATCATTAACCAGCAGTGACCCCTACAGTCTCCCGCCAATTTTGCGTCCTTACACTCACAAGTTTCAAACATAAAAACGATTTACTTATACTTAAATAATTTACGCTGCGTGCTGGATAAGTAAGTAGTGTACTATGACAACTATAGCAACATTGAGGCAGGCTTTACCTTATGTATTCCATGTCGATATCACGGAGCAGACGGTCCATACTGCCTCGTCGTCGGGACGTCGTTGCCTAGCGACCGAGCGCCGCGACGCTGTCACTGACCTAGCCCACCCTGCGCCCCTCGATGCGATGCGATATATCGACATGGATATCGAGTGATTCGAGGTTCATTCGGTGTGGTCACAGGTAGATAGGTAATCAGTACCTTCTACTCGGTGTATACAGGGACGTAACATCCACCGAGGTATCCGGGGCAGGTTTCACTAGTTAAGGTGAAAAACAATTAATTATTTAAATTCCAAGAATAAAAAAAATATAGATTTACAGATTTTGGGTTTTAATGTAATTCCCTGTACACTTGTTTTATTTTTATACCGTTTACTGAATAGGGTGGCAATACTGCTACCAATTTTATAAACTTAATGAAATTAACAGCACAAAATTTTCTTAGAAAGGACAGGGGGGTTGAGGGTTGTTATGGAAATTTGTAAAAGCATATATGGCTGATATGGCAGAACAAATTCCTTAAACAAACTCCTGAATCGATTGTTCAAGTAAGTTACAAGAATAACTGATTATTTTTTTGAAATTTTGTATCACTGTAAAAGTCAACGAATACAACTCAGGGCTATGAGGCTAGAGATTTCGTCTGCTTGGATGACCGATATAGATAATGCCAAGAGATCTTGTTCACCGGTAAAATGCCTGTCAGTTATTTGTAAACAATTAAATTATAAAATTATTGTTATAATATTTCACAAAACTACAAAAAGTTACTATTTGATAGTAATTGTATAAAAATTTGACGATTTGTCAAATGTTTTACTTTTAAATATCCTAAAAATAAATTATAATCACGTATTCTTTAGTGACAAAAATATCATAAGTGTTATACCTTTTTTTTAACAGATACCTTATACAACACTAAGTTTAGGGGGCCTCACGTTGAAGGTTTGCCCCAGGGCCCACATAGTTCTCGTTACGGCTCTGGGTGTATGTATTTATGAATCGTTCTGTAACATCAAGAAAAAAGGTTACCCTAATTAATTTCATGACCTCTTGACGAAGTGACTTATCGATGAAATACCGCTTTATACCGTCAAAGTTAAATCTCACTTGCGACCTATCGATGTAGACTACCGCGTGATTCTAAGATCATTCGATCTCGTCAATGGTAGTTATCATAATGTCACTACCCCCAAATACGCCGCGACTATCGATGTTACTAATGATACCGTGTTCATCCGATATTCGTTACTAGTCACAAGTAAAAAGTAAGCGTACCTACATATCCCTTGAAACAATGTTAATGCAATACGTATTACATCTCCGGCTATGACAGAGTCAGCTGGTTGCAAGGCGCGGGGGGGAGAGGGGCTACTTTTCTGAAAACGTCGTTCTACAGCCCCGCTGTGTGTCAAACGCAGTGTTTACCAAGATCATATGTTTAAAATATCATATGATACGGTTAGTAGCGTAGTGGTCATAGCCGGAGATATAATGCGCGAACTGTACGTATCTATTAACGTTATCATCGAATAATTCTGTGCTTTATACGATAGGAGGGCTTCCTTACTGTCATCACTCCCTACACGGTGCGACCTGTCGACGCTAGTTTCCGATCATGTAATGGCGTCAAAGATGGGTTTCACCACTGTTATACGGCGCCACAGAAAACTAAATACTTATTTAGTTTTCTGTGACGGCGCGATGAACCGATATACCCTGCAGTGTAAATCGATTCTATCCGATATTGCCATGCGATATATGTCGACATAGTAACAGAGGCATAAGTCATTATCCCAGGGGCGGATAAAGGGGGGGGGGGTGATCGTCCCCCTTCCTCAGCCAGACGAAGTGTGTAAAATATATACAGTCTATTTTAGGAACGTTCGCTAAACCAATTATACATCGACATTTTCCTCATTTGAATTTAATAAATACAATAAGACTAAAAATCAAATAAAATATTTAAAATATAACACTGTAACAACACCCCGCACTCCCTCGTCACGGCAATCACCAGTATTGTTTGTTCAGTTTATACTCTTCAAGATTTGTTGAGTTTTTTTGTATCTATTTTATTTATTTTGTAGAAAAATTGTTTTTACTATTTTAAATTTTTAAGACTCAAAAATAAGAAAACTTTGTGAGAAACACAAAAGATTCTTTTTCCATTTTTTCTTAGAATCAACTTTAAGGAAGAAACTCTAGAAAAGTAGCTGTCTTGACAAGGTTCGATTGAATAAAATAATACTGTTAAGTGTTTAACCAAATCGGAAAAACACATATTGCCTTTTTTAAAACTATTAAGCCAACTACAAATCCTGTTCTGTAGTCTAAATCACATTTTACATCCTACACAGAAAATTTCATAATGTAGAAAAACGGACAAAATCCTATCAAAATGTCTCATTATAAAAGCTAACTCTTATTATTTCTCATTATGCCAAGCAAAAATCTTTGTGGCCGGTAAAAATTTTGTTATTTTTGTAATTTATTTCATTTTTACAATTACCAAACAGTTTGTTTTTAATACATAAAACTTAGCTTAGTTAAAATTTTCAATTTGAATTTACATTGCTACTGTGTTCGTTTGGTTGAGGTAGATTATCGGCTGTATGATGCAAGCCGTGTGCAGGCGAATGAGTCATGGTGCCGGCGCCGCACTGTCGACCTCAACATCTGGTTATGTTTCACAGTCCCAGAATTTAAATGAAATTAAATGAAAAAATCTTTATTTTCTCAGGCAAAGTTAGGGCCGCATACCCTTTCTTACACTTAACCGGCCTAAACAATTTATACACAAATATAATACAACAATAACATTATGAAACACTAACAAAAACATAATGAACTCTTCCAATAAATTGAGAAAAAAACATAAACATAATTTCCTTTCACTCTAGCACATTCATTCTCTGCCAGTAACCCCGCCCAAGACAACCACCTAGGATACACCAGCCAGAGTCATCCGCTCAAAAAGCAAAAATTTTCAGCGCCGCCACAAACCGACGATGACTACCTAGGGATTTAATGGAAAGGTTATTCCACAAGCGGCAGGCAGTCACAACAAATGCTCTGTCATATACTGCAGTCCTATGTTGAGGCATCCGCAAAGTAAGTGAGGCAGAACGTGAGCTCCGAAAATTATTTTGGAATTGGGAAACAAATTTAAAATTATTTTCAAAATATTTTGGCAAACTGTTTTTTTTTTTAATTGAAAAAGCTAAAGAAAGGATTTTTACTGTTCTCTGATCAGGGACAACCGAACCGCGCCGGCATTTTGGGTTCTTTTGAAAGTATCGAACCGCGCCGGTAATTATAAAGAGGATTAGTAAGGGTCGCCTCGCCACCCGGTCAGGTAGTCGCTTCGGGACTGGGGAAAAGGGAATTATTTTGTCCCTGCTTCCTGTCTGTGACTGCTGACTTATAACTGCCACCAATATCAGGAATTACTGGTTGATAAACTACTACTGGTATGATTGTAACGGGGGGAAGTTAGAGGTGTCATGCTCAAAGTAATTACACAGTAGAGTCCCGATAATCCGAAATAACTGGCACCGGAACTATTTCGAAGTATAGCGAATATTCCGGATTAAGCGGAATTATTAATGAAATAAAAATAATTGCCAAATACATTGTTTCATTATATTTTGCTATTCACTCCCGGTCGGCAAATACCGCTATTAAATGTTACGCCCTTTTTAGCGAATTTCCCCTATAGGGAAGAAGCTATTACCGTAGGTCTCATGGTAAGACCTAAGCCCCAGACCATGATAACTTTTCGTTTTGCAACCCCCAGAAGCAAAAAACACCATTCGTTCGAATTTTTAGATATATATATATATCTATATATCTATATATCTATATATATATATGTGTCTGTTAGCACGATAGCGGCCGTAAAAATGGTCCGATCTTGATGAAATTTGGTACAGACATGTAAAGTGGTAATCGATTGGACGAGTTCGTGAATCAGCCCGATCGGACCACCGGAAGGGGGGGTAAAGGGGGATAAACCCCCCCAAAAATGGGTTTTTTGATCATTTTACATAGAAAAATAAAATTTATCAAATTTTTGTTGGCACCATTGAATTCAGCTCAAAAAAACAAACAATTTAGTACTTTGAATCACTGCTCTATGTCCATTGGTTACCGAGATATTGAAAGTGGTAAACACAGTACGTTGTCCCAATGTTAACCTTATGGGAAATAAGAAAAATGCTATATCTCGTTTATTTCTTAACATATCTTGATAAAACTTGGTAAATAGCTTCTTCTAGTTCAGATCTACTAAATATTGAATTAAAACCAACAAGTTTAAACATACCTGTAGCAGCAAACCTGCATACTCATTCCCCATGTTAATCTTATGGAGCTTACAAAAACATGTCAAATCTCGCTATGTTAGATTAAAATATATTGTTTTGCACTTGAAATTCGCTGAGTATGCAGGTCTGCTGCAACGGGGGTATTTTACTTTTCAAAGATATTCCCAGAGTTACTTCCGTTGTTTTCCCGCAATTGATAAAAACTCGTGATCGTTTCTGCAAACTTACTTCTGCCGTTGCCTCGCCGAATACCCGCGAACGGTATACACGCGCGATAAAATTAAACAACCATTTGCTTCTTTTACAAAATTGATCTTGCGATCGGTAAAAACGCTTTAGCGACTTTCACGGTCCTTTACTTTTTTGCTAAGTTATTCCTACCGTTAGTTGCGATCTATACGTTTCGTATATTCACCCGCGGTCGGTAAACACGTGCGGTCGTCATTCGCGAAATTTTTCCCGCTGTTTACGCGAAATCGAATTTAAGACAATTCACGTTCTTTGAAAACTTTGAACAATTTTTTACCCAGATTGGGGAAAATCCCTCCCAATACCGTTTCGGACTAAGCGGAATTTCGGATTACCGAGTTTCGGATTACTGGTACTGTAACATATTTTTTTTGGCTGTTAATACCATTTTCCCATCAAAAGAACCTCTGTTTTATTTTTATGTTTCATGCCCGTATTAGCCTCTATATTAATGTTTGTTTTATATTATTTTAATGCATTATACAGCGTGTTTTTTTAAACGCAACCCATTTTTAAGATTGAATAATGCATAAGTAAATAAGAAATGAGTACTTTTTGTTGATCTTTACATTTTACAACCTATTATTTAAGTTTGATCACATTTAGTCTACATTATGTGTCTAAACAATCCGCCATTTGGCATTTGTATAAAGTTATGCTTTCTCCATCAAATTCCCGAACACGTGTTGCAAGGTACCTTTTTGTATTTCTTGCATTAAATTTGTTATGTTTGTTTTGAGGTGGTGAGTATCCTGTGAATTGTTTTCGTAGGCTTTACTTACGTTTTATGTATCCCAAAGGAAAATAATATAGTAGGGTCAAATCCGGGGATCTTGGGGAGAAATAATCCTTCTCTGATAAAATAATGTTTCGGGTTACGTTTAAAAATCTTTGGGATCTCATTTTTAGTGAGCCGGTGGCGCAGTTGGTAGCGCACTCGGCCTCGGAACTGTGGCCACGAAGCGTCGCAGGTTCGAGACTCGGGCGTGTCGCTTACTTTTAGCAGTACTGTTCACCCCTTGTACTGTACCGGCTCACTCCTTGGCTTTGCTTGATAACGTCCACGCACAGATCAATAGCATTGACTTTGTCAATGTCAATAGTCTATGTGGGCGGGGAAAAGGCAAGGTAAAAAAGAGGCCGCCACCCTCTTTTTATTAAAAAAAAAAAAACTTGGTATAAATACAGTGTATATGGATGTATAATATACATAAATATATACATTATTTAAACAGGGTGTTCTTTTTAAACGTAATCCACAACAAAATATTATTTTGTAAGTACTTAAGTCTCTATTTGGTATTTCAGTGTCTAGGTATTTGAGTGTCTGTGGATGTTGGCTATATTTTTAAGAAGACTTTTAAACATTCTCATATGCTGTTATTATGTATTCAAATAATTGAAAATATATTTACTAATTGTTCAATTTCCGCTGACTCTTTTATAACTCCTTGACGTGGATCGTCAGTGCATCTAGAAAAATAATAACTGAAATTTCTTCAAAACATTGTTTATGTTTAGTTCTCTTTTGTTCAGTGAAATTATTTTACTATTATTGCTTAAATGTTCAGTTTTTAGTGAATTACCTATATAAGATTTTGGTACAAGACAATTAAATTCATCTTTAAGTTTAATTCTGTAAGTATATTCAACTGGAATGCCACTTACAGTCAACAGTAATTAAAAGACGTATAAATATCGAAGCGACATTATGCTTATGTCCTTAAATAATGGCAACGATTGATATAAGTTCCAAAGTTTAAACAAATATCTATAAGTCCAACAAAGTAGTGGTTTATAAGATACAAACCTAACAACAAGGAATTATAATTGGTAATCACTGTTCTTTGGTACATGGAGTGAAAATATTAATCATATATATTTCAACTGCTTGTGATATTGGTACAGAAACAATTATTGTGACTTGTCAGGAAAAGCAGTCGACGGCAGTGGAAGACTGCAGCTACTGTCACTGACATGACGCAGGGAAAAATATAATTCCCTTTTACCCTAGTCCCGTAGCGACTACCTGGCCGGGTGGCGAGGCGACCCTTCCTAATCCTCCTCAATAACCGGCGCGGTTCGATGCTTTCAAAAGTACCCGAAATTCCGGCGCGGTTCCGCAGGGCCGGCCCCAGGGGTGGGCGGGCCGGGCGGCCGCCCAGGGCGGCAGATTTTTGGGGGCGGCAAATTTTTCGGGAACGGCAAATTTTAAAATATGAATAAAATAATAAATTTATGATATGAATGTGAAGAGTAAAATTGTCTGTATCACATTTTACCCAAAGAACAAGCCTAAGAAAATATACGGCAATGCAAGCATCGATTTACAATTATTCAAGTCCAAATATAAAAACAAACCACTCGGCTTGTATCTAACAACCGTCGCGTCGCCGCCGCTGACAGCGTCAAAGCAACAGCGCAGCGGTTGGAAGTCGGGAGTGACCTTGATGGAATCCTCTCTTCTTCCCCGACGTTGTGTTTATTATTGTGGTAGCAATAAGATTTACATTTGCCAAAGCCTTTAAATAGTTTAAACCTAAAACAAAAGCTATTTGAATTTATACCACGAAATTTAAATGATGCACTGCAGTATAACCTACTTGGGGCGTAATAAATTACATCTGAAAATTCGCGTTTTTAGGCAATCTAGAAGCATAACAACAAACAGAATAACTCCTGAAATTTGAACTAATTTTAGGCTGCTCGCAGATTAGATTCTGAAAATTTTAGATCACTTTGAAATTTTAGAAAAATGTTTTTTTTCACAATAAAAATAAAAAATTTTTATGAAGTAGGCCTAACACTAAAGGACAAATGAGAAAGTATTCATGAATTATACGTTTTTAACCTTGGTAAAAAAGAATTTTTTCTGTTAATTTCAAAGTAAAAACTATATCTCACATATTGCACGCCTCGGACCTTCCGGACCTGAAGTATGCGGATCCTACATTATCCGTCCGAGGTTGTCGGAGAATTAGAAAATGCTGTTTTCTCACTTGTGCAGTGTTTCTCAAGTCCCAGAACGCACCCGCAAAGCTATAATCATAAGTCCTCGTAAGCATCGTAATCTTATCACAATTAATTGTGCCTAGATTTGACGGCGAGACTTGCGTGATTTTCACGCGACGTAGGCAGACGAGATTCGTCTGCCTGCCGCAATGCTGCTACGAGATTATCCGACAGACGGCCTTGAGAAGACGACAATGTTTGTATGCCTCATTTTAACATCGTGATTTTTTACCATGAATATTTCACGTAATACATATGATGAGTGTGACGACGATGGCGATGGCGGCAAGATAGCGGACACCATAAATTACCACTGTTGTTATCAGGAGTTTTTGCTTGCTTGCTAGGCCTACTCTCGCCTATTACTCACGATAACCGCAATAGGTAAAAATACCCTAATAATCCAGTATTCAATCCCCATACCAATCAATTACCTTTAAATTAAAAGATTATAACTATTTACAAACCTCATAAAAGTTTAGTGAGTAATTCTTGTAGAGTGTTCTCTGTTTGACTGGCAAGTTTAGTGATACCACCACTTCATTATGAACGAGATATTATTCTTCTCAAAATTTTTCCAAAATCCCAAAAAATTTCGGGGGGGATATATCCCGATATCCCCCCCCTGGGTACGCTTCTGGATATATATGGGGGGAGGGGGCGGCGGCCGCCGATTTCGCCCAGGGCGGCAAAGTCCCTAGGGCCGTGCCTGGTTTGTTCACATCAGCTGACACAAACACTAGGTTTTTTATCACGTGTCCTGAACAGAGACAGTTAGTAATGCCCGGTTTTTCGCTCGACATTATCGTTTCTTGTCTTTTGACTGGTTAAAAAATGATTTAATCCAATGACTACAGTCATTGACTGCCAAACTCGCAAGCGCGCATGCGCCGCGGCACCGGTTAAAAAGAGGCACATCCATCAGTAATCCCATGAACGATAATTAGGCCTATCGTTGTTGGACGATAACTTAGTCCAGTAAGACAGTTTGGCAATCTTTATATTTAATTTACAAATTATGTTTTAGTATTTACACTACCACTTCTTGTGACTTATCACTAGAATCAATGGCAAAAATGATAGTATTAATTTGGATAAAAAAACGAACAACCGCATTTTGCTCTTTTGCATTTTGCTGTTTTTAGTGAATTTCCCCCTATAGGGATTACCGTAGCTATTACCGTAGGCGGCACGGTGAGACTTAAGCGCGGGACCACCGTAACTTTATATTTTGAGGTCCCTAGACCCCAAAAACACCGTTCGTTCATTTTCATATATATATATATAGGAATATATATCAGTCCTTAGGCGCGATAACTTTTGTAAAAAAGGTCCGATCTTGATGAAATTTGGAACAAACGTGTAAAGCGTCATTCATGACTTCGAGTTCGAAAACCAGCAAGATTGGTTTACTCTAAGAAGGTTTTTTTTTGACAAAATAAAATTTATTTTCAAGATTTAGCATCTTTTTACTAACTATTTTGAAATTTCATTGTCAAAATTGAATTCAGCTTAAAAACAAACAATTTAGCATTTTGAATTATTATTCGACGTCAACCCGTTGCTTAGATATTGTATAATATTGGATGTGGTAAACACAGTACGTTGTCCAATATTATTTTTAATTTTTCCCTCCAAAAAGTATAGTCACCCTGATTTAAGATATTAAAATTTATACATTTCTGAACATATGATTAATTTTCAGGTGATGAATATTTTATTTGTGTTTATTTTGAATAGGTAGTTGGAGTTCATTGATCAAGATTTTGCAGAAAATATATACTATATCAAAAAATACAAATTATTTTTAAATTTGATATAGAAAATATGAGCATTTGGAGGGGGCAATGTCTTGGTCTAAACTGCCTGAAAATGTAGCATAATATATGGTATGTTTACAATGATGAGGATTGATAATATGTTTTATTGAAATCGGCTGGAGATGTAGGTCTGTTTCAACAGGGATGTTTTAATGACTGTAAAACTGACCATATGATTGAATTTAATTTTTTCATGAGTTTAAGTTATTTGTTTGTTTTGAGTGTTTTGAATTAACACGGTCGCTACCGATGGCTCGTATATGAGCCACTGTGATTCCACCTGTACAGACCAGCTGTTTGACCATTGGTCCTTACGACCAGACCAGTGTGTATTGTTTTTTTTCACCCCAGAGACCAAAATTAGATTTCAGTGAAAACATATTATATATATTGTGAAATGAGCGTCATAAACAATTAGACCAGTATATTTTGCTCCAGTAATTAGATAATTAACAATTTTTAAGAGGCTCATATACGAGCCATCGGTCAGGAGAGACCACAGCCACATTGAAATATTTTACCTGACCGATGGCTCATATATGAGCCAACAAACGTTGTTTTCTGTACAACGTCTCTTTGCAGGCTTCTCATCCATATTTAAATTATTTAAATAAATAATTTAGATACACCCAAATTAAACAAACAAATTCACTACAACACATAACAACTTGTCAGAATGTAAACAACAAAGGCTGCCAACGCCAACTTTACGCTACTTGCAAAATAGCGTATAATTTTCCTACCCCCAGACCATGTGACTTATACAATCCCCATACTCTTCCATAGACCAGCACGTTAAATTGAAGTCGAAAATATAGACCGATGATAAGTTGTAACTCGTTAAGTTAGAAGAGAGCATTGGCTCACATATGAGCCGTCGGTCTATAGTTAGGACACAGTAAGGCTCACATATGAGCCATCGGTCTGTGGATGGAAAACACCCCGGCTCATACATGAGCCGTCGGTCTATTTCGGGAGTTCAATCCACTGACGATCGGTAGCGAACGTGTTAACTGATTATATGTTTATTTGACATTTATACAGGTACTAGAACAAGATTACAGTTATTAAAAACTAAAAGACTAAGACTTATATAACATACAAAAGTGTATGTATTACTAATGAAAACAAATGTGGTCTCTTTGTTAATTTTCTTCATGTTCAAAGCTCATGAATGATTAAACATACGTTTTTAATATATTATTCACTTAAAGTATCATTCAAACAATACTTTCCTTCAAATAGGTTGAATGCTCACATGTACAAAGTAAATCCTATGGAAATTCGCTGAGTACGCAGGTCTGCTGCGACGGGGGTATTTTGCTTTTGCATTTTTTTAAATGCATTGAATTTTATATTATATTATAATACCCCCGTTGCAGCAGACCTGCATACTACGTGAAAAACTCAAAAAACCCATTTTGGGGGGTTTATCCCCCTTTACCCCCCCTCCCGGTGGTCCGATTGGGCTGGTTCACGAACTCGTCCGAGTGATTACCACTTTACACGTCTGTACCAAATTTCATTAAGATCGGACCATATTTACGGCCGCTATCGTGTTAACTAACAGACATATATATATATATATATATATATATATATATATATATATATATATATATATAATAAATACCCCCGTTGCAGCAGACCTGCATACTCAGCGAATTTCAAGTGCAAAACCACATATTTCAATCCAACATAGCGAGATTTGACATGTTTTTGTAAGGTCCATAAGAATAACATAGGGAATGAGTATGCAGGTTTGCTGCTACAGGTATGTTTAAACTGGTTGGTTTTAATTCAATATTTAGTAGATCGAACCAGAAGAAGCCATTTACCAAGTTTTATCAAGATATGTTGAGAAATAAGCGAAATATAGAATTTTACTTATTTCCCATAAGGTTAACATTGAGACAACGTACTGTGTATACCACTTTCAATATCTCGGTAACCAATGGACATAGAGCAGTAATTCAAAATACTAAATTGTTTATTTTTTTGAGCTGAATTCAATGGTGGCAACAAAAATTTGATGAATTTTATTTTTCTATGTGAAAAACTAAAAAAAACCCTTTTTTGGGGGGGTTTATCCCCCTTTACCCCCCATTCCGGTGGTCCGATTGGGCTGGTTCACGAACTCGTCCGAGTGATTACCACTTTACACGTCTGTACCAAATTTCATTAAGATCGGACTATATTTACGGCCGCTATCGTGTTAACAGACATATATATATATATATATTTTTTTTTATGTATATATATATATATATATATATATATATATATACATAAAATTCGAACGAATGGTGTTTTTTGCTTCTGGGGACTCCAAAATGAAAAGTTAACATGGTCTCGGACTTAGGTCTTACCATGAGTTCTACCGTAATAGCTTATTCCTTTAAGGAAATTCCCTAAAATTCGAACGAATGGTGTTTTTTGCTTCTGGGGACCCCAAAATGAAAAGTTAACATGGTCTCGGACTTAGGTCTTACCATGAGTTCTACCGAAATAGCTTATTCCTTTAAGGAAATTCGCTAAAATGAAGAATAATCAGCCTACTTATATACTTATAAAGTTTAATCAAAGGGCTAATTTCATTAACAAAATCAGGGCTTAATTTGTAAAGAAAAAAGTACCGGAGCTATGGCACAACGAGTGACCGCCGGGAGGGTATGGAAAACCCCCCAGCAGAAGGGGGTCCAGGGGCCCTCTTCGGAATTTTTTTTTGAATTGTGATTAAATTTGATGCCTTTTAACGTTTATGACTACAGTTTAACAATTAGGCCGTGTTCACTTTCGAGCTAGCTAGGTTTGCCCTGCTGCGGCCAAAGTGTACTTGTACCATAGTGATCGTGAAGGTTGTGATCTCCAGCGCTACGTGTGTTTAGCGCCACTCACGACTCATGGTGGGAATTTACTATTGTCGAACAAGGGCGCACCTGATTTTTCCAAACATTTGACGAACTATTAGCCGCAAGAGGCCTTATAAGATCGACGTAGAAATGAGTACGGTAATGCCGAACTCACCCAGTAGGCTACACGCTCGTATTGGCCTGGATTGGATTTGCCCTTGATTGAAAATAGTGAACTTCCTCCATCACTTGCTAAAGCCTATCTCGAGTTTATCAAGTGATCAGTATCCAGAATGGAGGTTAAAAAACTACCATATATTACCTTGCGTGAAACTATGTAAAGCAAAATAGAGTTGTTAAATTGACTTAGAGGATTCCCAAATTAGAAAGAGTTGTACACTTTTATAAAATTGCTTTTTAAACAGTATTAATGGCCAGAAAAAGGGTCCGGAGCCATACCGGTGAGTTGAGAAACCGCTCTCCGCTGAGCTCCGGTTTCCTAAAAAGTACCGGAGCTGTGCTCCGGTGTGCTCCGGCTGAAATTAACCCCTGAACAAAATTATGGCTTAACTACTGAAACTTAATCTTCCGCAGGAGTTTCCGGTAAATGTAAACGATTTTTTTGGGAACACCTTCATTTCCCCATGTCCTCTTGTTTCTGTAATGTATATTTTAATACCGGCAAAAGAGCAAGCTCTGCTTACAGCAACATGTAGCTGACCGAGAGCAAACACTGGCGCCGTGAGCAATGACTTCCTTTGTTTAGGGATTGCCGCTGCACCTTATTGATAATTATCGCCAAAACATACATTGTAGGGAACGGCTGTCTTTATAGGGAACCTTTCCTTTGTGGCAAAAACGCGTAAATGACGCATTATCTCTACCAGTCTTTTCGTTTCTTGAAATGCAACCCAACGCAATGAAAATATTTTTAGTTCATTGGTCTGAGTTTGGAAGGAGCATCAAATGTTGTTACATCGGGAGGGTAATGCCAGCGGTTGCGATCGTGTTTTTTCCGACTCCTCCGACCCACGGTATCTAGAAAAAAGATTTTTCTTTTTTCTAGTTACCTTGCTCCGACCGGTCAATGTTCGTCTTCGTCTTATCGGTGCCATTCTTCTTAAATGCACCAAATCCAAAAATAGATTGGCTAAGGTTCAAAAAACACTATGAGATAGCGTAAACAACATTGTAAAATTGGTAACGGCAATTTTTAAGACCTTTAAAAACTTCATAACATAACCTAAATTAATAATAAATCTTTTAACAAAGAAAACTGTTAAAAACAAAGCTAGTAAAAATAAAAAAATATTTTCAAAAAATTAATTATAAGTCCTGCAATCTGTGGTTTACCTGTAGGACTATTTCAGAGCTTGACCATATGTCCAGTTTGTAAACAAAGTGAACTGAGCTTGCTTAAACAATGTAGTACCTGGTGGACCGAGCCTTGCTCGGTGCTATTTCATGTTTACCAGTTCATCCAGTTACTATAAAATATTTCAATGTCATAAAATTGATAAATAGAAACCTTTGTTATTGCTCCATGGACTCTTCATCCCATTTGCTGTTTTTTTCCTTGATGGCTGTAGATTCCAAACAGTTGTTATGATTACTTCATTTGTTTACACTTTCCCTGTTTATTTTCGTTGCTATCACGGCAACCCATAAGGCCAATGTTAAATTTTTACAACTTTAAAATTCGATTTATTACGTTATTAGATTTTCTCTGGCCAAGTAATCTACGTAAAAGACGTTTTTGAGTCATAAATTACTTATTTCCAGACTTTGAAGGAAATCCTCGGAGCCGTTTTTGAGATAAATGTGCAAGCAATCATAGGCCTACAAGCAAGCAAGCACGATAACATTACTCACATATAAGAGTATAGGATAGGATACATTGTGCTTAAATGTCGATGAATAGCGCCACTATTCCGAAACTTTAGCCCTTTACTGTACTTTAGTGACGCCCTTTTAAAAAATTCTGAGGCAAATCTACATAAAAATCCCTTTAATTTGACACATCAAACGTTAAAACCTCCAGCCGTTATTGCGGTTGGCCTGTGAAAAGCAAACCGCTTGCTTCTTTATAGATTAATTTTGTATAGATTAATTTCGTAATTTACAGTAATAAACGAAAAACGAACGATTCAGCGATGGGAATTGAACAATTTAATTGATGGAATATAAAAACTTATTTTCAAAGAGTCGACGATATTAAAATAGTTTTGTCGTTATCTTACTTCAATTTAATAAAATACTCAGACAGGTATTAAGATTATAAATCTGTATAGCATTCCTGACATAGATCTTCCTGAGTCTTCAAAAGATTCGTTTCGTTTTAAATTACTGTTCAAAGACGCTAAGTCCTAAATTAATGTATTTCTCCCCTTCACATTCATCAACCACTTTTTCATCAACAAATGCACTGTAGCAATAACTCCAGTACAACAGACTCTAACCCTCCTTGTTTTGAACAATTTAAAGGTCGATGAAGTGTTTTGAAATTCGCGGCCGTTGATTGAGTTATAAGGTGACGTAGTGAGTTTTCCGGTTTGCTCGTTTTTTTTTAGATAACAGCCAACATGGCAGCGCCCAAGAAGGCTTCACTTTTTACAACGAGACTAGTGAACCCGTTGCTCGAAATCGAGCAATTGTTATGTATTGATTTCAAAATAATAATAATTGTGGTACAGTAATCTAGAACTATTTAATTTATTATATGGTTGAACTTCCTGTTGTACTGAATGTTTTTACAAAAGCTTTTTTAAACTAAATTTCTTGTGAATACTCAATCATCTGTCCATGTTTCTTTAACTAAATTTCTTGTGAATACTCGATCATCTGTCCATGTTTCTTCAGTATTCTCTACGAATATTAAGAGCCCCTCAAAGGATTTGGCTTGACCTGCTGCCACATATACAGTAGTCCTTGAGAAAGTAATATGAACATTATATAAACCACCCAATAGACTCATCGAGGTGAGACGCTGAGCTTACCATAACAAATGCAGAATCGAATTATTTTAAATTTTCCAAGTAGTTTGAGATGTTTTGTTTGGTCTATTGAGTGAAAGCGTGCTTCTCAATAATGAGTCAAACGTGTCATTTTGCACAATTACCTTCCATTTGTGACGGCTCAATTTATATGAAGTGTTAATGTTTCAATTTGCTTCAGTCCTAAGATTTTTAGCTTCACAAGAAACACATTTGTTTACCCAGGGGGCCTGAAAGCAAAGGGCTAAACCTCTTATATGAGTCAATGTTCATATCAACATGATTTTGTTCGCGCACCGTTTCATTGGCGTTTCGTTGATACTCATGAGTTCTACGAAAATACCCTCTTCAACTTCGTGGCATTACATTGTTGTTAAAAATAAGTTAAAAGAATTTTAACATTACATACAACAAATGTGATTTAGGTTAAGTTATGGATAAATTGAGTTTATGGGACATCATTACTACAACCACAGAACATCACTAAATTCAAAAAGAAGTGGTAAAATATTGTTCATTGTTTACATCATTCATGGTCAGCCCTTCACAGTTGAACAACATTAAAATAGTTTTATGAACAATTTATGTCTTCATTTTTAAATAATTACCCACAAACACTTCACATTAACATTCACTATCACTTCCAAGTAAATTGTGTATTCTATCGAGTTCCACAAGGTGTCTTTGTCCTAGATTATATTAGTTAAAATAATCGATGAGTGAACGAAGTGAACGAGTCTATGTATCAGCGGAGTTGAAGATTCGTTGTCCGTCACTGTGTGTGTGTGTGTGTGTGTGTGTGTGTGTGTGTGTGTGTGTGTGTGTGTTTATGAGTGTGTAAGTAACGCGGTAACTCAAAAACCGCTACACTAATCATTTCCAAATTTTGCACAAACGTTTAATATCTCACAGGTAAAATGCCATTAAATTATAAAGCATATTGGTTTAGTATTTTTTTGAGTAATTTTATATTTTAACTTGCAAAAAATCATAAGTTTAACATTGGACAATAATTTACTTTAGTAAATTGCGGGATACAAATAAAGAATGTTTCCAATCAATAAGAAACTATCACTGGAATAAAAAAATAAAGTATTTCACGAAGCATTTAAATGACATGCTACTAGTCTAACAGTTGTCAGTTTGTTTCTACTACGTTAAAATGTTTAATATTTCATAAAATAAAGCCTAGAAATATAAAAATTCAGATTGATCATTTCTGTTTTGTTGCCGTAGTCGAGATAGTTTATATGAATGACGCTAGATGGAACCAACAGGAACACATGTCATGTTCTTTTTACTTTAGCTGATTCCATATATTTAAGAGAATTTAAAAGAAAATTTATTGTTTGTTTCTTTTAGGTAAAATTAATAAAACGTTAAAAAACAATGAGTAAAGATACTATTGCATAAATAAAAGTACATTGATGAAACAAATGTGAATTATATCCCAGCAAACGCAATTTTTGTATAAAATTGCGATAAAAAATATATTTTTGTAGCGCAAATCGTATTAATAACAAACTTTTGTACCAAGAAGGATGCATGCGATCAGTTATATTAAGGCAAATTAAATGTGTATGAAATTAAATTGAGAATGTAGGATGTTGTAGATGTGTAGATCATGTTTCCTACATAATTTTATTATTTATTTATTTATTTATTTTCATTTTAACAATGCTACAAAACAGCACAAGCCTATTACATTGTAGCATTAAAGATATTTCATTTTTAAAGCAGTCATTGGAAAAAGTTCATCTTCACTGACCGTTGACACTTCACATACAGTTATTTTTAATGGCACTAAAGAATAAATAATAATATAATATAACAAGAATTATCATGTGTTTCAAATGGCACTATAGAATAAATAACAATATAACGTGTAACAAGAATTAACATGCAAAAAAGTACTAAAAAAAGTATTCAAGCATAGATCATTTTATAGATTATATCTAAAACTACAAAACAATTTAATATTATGTTCCATCCCGAATAACAAAACTCTAAAAGTTTCCTAAGCAATGACAATCAACGATTATCGTATATTTGAACATTCAATTTACCTTAGTATACACGCCAGAAAACATCCTAAGCTTGAATTAAAAATGTCAGCAGAATACAGATTACACAAACGGGACATTCTATTTATTGCTGAGTGAAAACCCACATTAGTTCGAGAAAAACTTGGTATAAAGACCAAAGTACTGCGCGAATTGGGGCGGGGGACATTGAAATTCAGTTGACCAAGCGAGTTACTGTCATCCAGGCATCCGCTCACCAGTTTATGGAGAAAAGATAAGGTATTCAATTTCATCCTATTATCAAGACTGGTCATTTCAAACATGTGTAAAAGTTCATCGTATGGGATGTCAAAAGTATAAAGACCAAATGTTTTAAAATAAAGAAATCTTAAAAACCTTTTTGGATTGCCTCAATCATACTATGGAGATAGGCCTGATGTGGATACCAAACAACATATTCTACACCGTGATCGTACTAGAGAACAAAAAAGTAGTTTTACAGAACTTATGTTTTTTAAAAAATTACTAGACCTGTTAATGAAACCCAACACTGAATAAGCTGTCTTACAAGTAGCTAAAACATGATCTGCAAAATTTAGTTTACAATCAAAAGTTACTCCGAGGTCCTTGAAGGCAGACTTTCTACATAGCACTGTGCCATCCATATTGTAATTGAAATTTAAGACATTCAGCTCCATTTTTCGAGTATATGTGACAACAGCGCATTTGTTTACATTAAATTTCAGGTTATTTTTACTCCAAGCAACCAAATTATCAATGTCAGCCTGCAGTATAAGGCAATCAGAAATACTCTCAACACTTTTAAAAATTTTTAAATCATCTGCATACATCAGAATTTGGCTGTTTTTTTATACAATTTACTATGTCATTTATAAATATTATGAACAGTAATGGGCCCAAATTTGAGCCCTGGGGCACCCCAGAGTCCACAACAATATTTTTAGAACAATACCCGCTGTACATCACAAACTGCTTTCTTTGATACAAATAAGATGAAAATAATGTTAATGTGTTTTCAGACAAACCATAGTAATGCAGCTTAGACAGCAACTTCAAGTGATTAACTCTATCAAATGCTTTTTCGAAATCTGTATAAATACAATCAACTTAAATATTTTTGTCAACAAGATCCATTGTGTATTGGCAGAAATTGATTAAGTTAGAATTAATTGATCTGCCAGGGAAAAATCCATGTTGGAATGGAGTGATGAAATTTTTGACATGAGCAAACAACCTGTTGTACAATATACACTCAAATACTTTAGCAGGAGAAGAAATAACAGCAATTGGTCTGTGGTTATAAATATCTTCTTTAGCTCCTTTTTTCGGAATAGGAACTACTTTTGCAACTTTCCAAACATCAGGCAAACAATTATTAAGTAAAGAAAGATTGAATATGTGATGCAGAGGCTTAACAAACAAATCAGCACATGCTTTTAAAATATACGGAGGTAAATTATCCGGTCCTAATGAGCGTTTGTTTTTTAATTTATTTAGAGCATTCAAAACCTCAGTTTCGCTGACTTTATTAATGAATAAACCGTGAACATTTTCCATAACTGGTGAGCGGCGGGCCTGGCGGACAAGGTCGTCTTGGTCATACATAATCAAGCACGAAATTCACAAAAATAATAATTAATTTTGCATATATAGTAGTACAATTAGTTTTATAATGATAAAGTCAGGATTGCCAGATTCAAAAATAAGAGCATTAGGTCGCGGATCCATGGACGGCTCATCATTGGCGCCGTCCTCGTGACCAGTTATTCCGCACCACACAAGCGGATCAAGAACCCGAGCAAGAGCTCTAGGAGCTTCCGTAGGCCAAGGCAAAGAAAAAGCAGAAGCTTATTAAAACTGAAAAAGGCGGTCCAAAAGGCGAGGATCCAAAAGAATAACAACCCGGATCTCTGCGCCACTAAAATTTTATATACGAAACTGATTACGAATGGGGTTGTTATCCTTGCTGGACGGAAAATATGGCAGATCCAGGTTTACTGTGGATTTATCCAATGTCAATGACTACTTTATTGTCCCCCGCCTCCTGGGTGATGAATATGTCCGTGACTACGCTCACGGGGTTTGATGGTTCGCTTACTTCTTTCTTTAAGTACCCTAAACAGTTACCTGTAGTAATTTTAGAAATTAAACTGTAAAAGGTATTTTTCCAAAGTAAAATTGTCGCATAATTAAAACAAATGCTGGTTTACACGGTAGAAAAAAGTATTCAAATCATCATTGCTTTAAGCCCCCTTATGTTATTTTGCAAACAACCGCTTTGGCGGGAGGGCGTGGGGGGCGAAGCCCCCCCATGTCCTTTTGCAAACAATCACTTTGGCGGGAGGGCGTGGGGGGCGAAGTCCCCCCATGTTCTTTTTACAAACAACTGCTTTGGCGTGTAATTAGTCGCTGATAGGTTTGTAGAGCTAGGTTTATTTAAATACTAATAGTAAAAAAGCATGCAAACCATCATGGCTTTATAACAATGGGCAGTTTAAGGGGGGGGGGGTGTGGGGGGACGAAGCCCCCCCATGTCCTTTTTAAAACAACTGCTTTGGCTTGTAATTCGTTACTGATAGTTTTGTAGAGCTAGGTTCATTTAATACTAATAGAAAAAACAATTTAAACCATCATGGCTTTTGAATTATGGGTAGTGGAAAGGGGGGGGGGTATGTGGGGGCGAAGCCCCCCATGACTCTTTGCAAACATCTGCTTTGGCGTGTAACGGTTTTAAGTCGCTTATAATCTTGTAGAGCTAGATTTACACAGTAAAAAAACAAACTAATAAGGCTTCTTAATCATGGGCAGTGTAATGGCGAAGGTGTGGGGGGACGAAGCCCCCCATGTCCTTTTGCCAACAACTGCTTTGGCGGGAAGGCGTGTGGGGCGAGGCTACCCCATGTCCTTCTACAAACAACTGCTCTCCCGTTTAATTAGTCGCTGATATTTTTTTAGAGGTTAGCTGATTTACTACTATTAGAGGAAAACATTTTAACCATCATGGCTTTATCATCATGGCCAGTTTAAAGGGGGGGGGCGTGGGGGGCCAAGCCCCTCCATGTGCGTGTAACTGTTATTAGTCGCTCATAATCTTGTAGAGCTAGATTTACACAGAAGAAAAAAGCATTCAAACTATCATGGCTTCTTAATCACGGGCATTGTAAAGGGGGGGGGGTGTGGGGGGGCCAAGACCCCCACGTCCATTTGCAAATAACTGCTTTGGCGGGAGGGCGTGGGGGGCGAAGCTTATTAGAAAAAAACATTTAAACCATCATTGCTTTATAATTATGGGCAGTGTAAAGAGGGTGGTGTGGGGGCGCGAAGCCCCCCCCATGTCCTTTTGCAAACAACCGCTTTGGCAATACTAGGTTTATTAGTAAAAAGCATGTAAACCATCATGGCTTCAAAATCATGGGCAGTCAAAAGGGGGGTTGTGGGGGGGCGAAGCCCCCTCATGTCCTTTTTAAAACAACTGCTTTGGCGTGTAATTAGTTGCTGGTAGTTTTGTAGAGCTAAGTTCATTTAATACTAATAGAAAAAACATTTAAACTATCATGGCTTTATAATTATGGGCAGTGTAAAGAGGGGGGTTTGGGGGGGGCGAAGTCCCCCCTAGTCCTTTTGCAAACACCTGCTTTGTCTGAAGGGCGTGGGGGGCGAAGCTGTTTATTTAATACTAATAGAAAAAAGCATTTAAACGATCATGACTTTATAATTATGGGGAGTGCAAAGGGGGGGGGTGTGGGGGGGCGAAGCCACCCCCTAGTCATTTTGCAAATACCTGCTTTGTCGGAAGGGCGTGGGGGGCGAAGCTGTTTATTTAATACTAATAGAAAAAAACATTTAAACCGTCATGGCTTTATAATTATGGGCAGTATAAGAGGGGGGTGTGGGGGTGGCGAAGCCCCCCATGTCCTTTTGCAAACAACCACTTTGGCGTGAGGGCGTGGAGGGCGAAGCCCCCCATGTTCTTCTTACAAACAACTGCTTTGTCGTGTAATTAGTCGCTGATAGGTTTTTAGAGCTAGGTTTATTTAAATACTATTAGTAAAAAAGCATGTAAACCATCATGGCTTTATAATCATGGGGAGTTAAAAGGGGGGGGGTGTGGGGGGGGGCGAAGCCCCCCCCCAAGTCCTTTGGCAAACACCTGCTTTGTTGGGAGGGCGTGGGGCTTCGCCCCCCATGTCTCTTTGCAAACAACTGCTTTGGCGTGTAACTGTTATTAGTTTCTCATAATCTTGTAGAGCTAGATTTACACAGTAAAAAAAGCACTCAAACTATCATGGATTCTTAATGTTGGGCAGTGTAAAGGCAAAGGTGTGGGGGGGCGAAGCCCCCCATGTATTTTTGCAAACATCTGCTTTGCGGGAGGGCGTGGGGGGCGAAGCCCCCCCATGTCCTTTTACATCCAACTGCTTTGCGGGAGGGCGTGGGGAGCGAAGCCCCCCCATGTCCTTTTACAAACAACTGCTCTGCCGTGTAATTAGTCGCTTGTAGAGCCATCGATAGTTTTGTAGAGCTAAGTCTATTTAATACTATTAGAAAAAAAGCATTTAAACCATCATGCTTTATAATCATGGGCGGTGTAAAGAGTGGGGTGTGGGGGGCGAAGCCCCCCAATGTCCTTTTGCAAACAACTGCTTCGATGGGAGGGTGTGGGGGGTGAAGCCTCCCATGTTCTTCTTGCAAACAACTGCTTTGGTGTGTAATTATTCGCTGATAGTTTTTTATTGCTAGGTTTATTTAATACTAATAGAGAAATAGCATGTAAACCATCATGGCAGCTTAAAGGGGGGTGTGGGGGGGGCGAAGCCCCCCCATGGCCTTTTCGAAACAACTGCTTTGGCGTGTAACTGATTTTAGTCGCTCATAATTATTTAGAGCTAGGTTTACTCAATGCTAATAAAAAAATCATCCATACCATCTTGGCATGTTAATAAAGGGCAGAGTATATATGGAGGGTTGCAAAGAAATGCTTTGGCGTGTAATTGTTATTAGACGCTCATAGCCTTGTAGAGCAAGGTTGACTATTAAAAAAAGAAACACTCAAATCAATTTGGCACGTTAATCATGGGTGTCGTAAATGGGGGGTGCGGGGGGCCAGGCCCCCCATTTCCTTTGGCAAACATAATTTATTAGTGGTTCATAGTTTTGTAGAGCTAGGTTTACGCAGTAAAAAAACATTCAAACCCTCATAGCTTTTTAATCACGCTCGGAGTAAAAGGGGTGGTGTCTGGCCCGGGGGGGGGCGAAGCCCTCTCATGTCCTTTGGCAAACATAATTTATTCGTCGCTTATAGTTTTGTAGAGCTAGATTTGCTCAATTCTAATAGGAAACAACATTTAAACCATCATGGCTTGATGAACATTTCGTCAGCTGTTCAACAACAAAACACAAAAAAAACATTTTGTCGCCTCAGTGTGTGGCCGGCCTAGATGTCATTTATTTTAGAACTTTTGAAACAATACAAACACACGTTGCTCGTAAATTAACAAAATAATGCTTTGGTAATATCTGAGTCCACTCATCCCATTACGCGCAGAATTAGCGTACTCCTAGTTATTCTTGGGATGATAATGAAATAAATAAACTAAAACAAATAGTTACAAATCGACTGTAAATGTGTTTATAAAACACTCATGACTTTAAATAGGTTGTTTTGGATAGGTAACGGCAAAAATGAATTAATGTTTTCAAAAAAATGACACTTTGTTTCGTAGGTTTTATATTATTATAATAAAACTTTCTGTAATTCAGTATCTATGGCTAAATACATCTCGTCTTGAGCAGACCTGAAATGGTTTTCTAAATCTCCTTATAAATAAATGTTTAAAGTTTGCCTCAATATATATATATATATTCATTGGTTTCAGTTCCATTGATGACAAATGGTTTTGCTGAAAATCTTTGTTTATTACACTCAGCTGCTTTGTTTGAAATTTATATTCCCATGTTAAATCCCATGGACAAATATGAAACTTTAAGGGCTTCTAGGGCTCTTCCCTTTCGTCTAACCTTCATAAAATTTATTTCCTGCAAAACTACACGCTAAGCACTTTCCTATGACACCAAAAACATGAAAATCGGGTCAGTAGTTTAGGAGGAGTCTTTGTAACAATAAAACTGCTCGTGTATTAAATATATATATATATATAGAAGATATGGTGGATCCAAAATGTTGACGAAAAATGAGTACCCTGTCAAAATTAAGAACCAATCACCAAACAATAAGTGGCAGCGGTCCAAAGTCAATACCTTGAAAAACATTGATAAAAATGAAGTTGAGTGATATTTTCCAAAAAATTTCACATGGTGGGAAAAGCCGCAATTTTTAAACTTGATTTTAGTCAGATTCCCATGGTCCGATTTTGGTAAACTTTGGATATATTAAAATATGCATTTTATTTAGTAGGATTTCATCAAAAAACGTCTCCTTGCAGTTTTTTTAAGGTCATCGAGTAGACTGACTACACCAATATTGTAAAAGTGATTCATTTATTCAAATAAAAATTCAATGTTCTTATAAGGGTAAAATTTTAAATTAAAAAATCATAATCTTGATTTTTATGTTGAAAATTTTGTATGATTTGGAATGAAGCATTCAACCTAGTTCCACCAGGTTTGTGGCAGATCGCACCAAGGTCACACAGGTTTTAATGTTTACAATGTGACGTTCGGCACTCGCTCTGAATTATGTAACACAACTTTAACATGTACCAGTCTCTAAACCCTAAAACCATCATTTCACATACATGAAAAATACATTCATAATCATTTAATGGCTAAATGTTCATGATTTTAAGATCAAATGAAACAAGTTGCAAAATGTATGATATTCCATCTAATGAAGCTAAAACTCATCCTAAAAACCTTAAAATTAAATTATGTTTTTATAATAATACTAAAAAACCTATTGCTCGAAATCAAGCATAAAATAAAAATAATTATGGTTCAGTATTCTAGAACTATTTTGTTAATTATATGGTTGAACTTCCTGTTATTCTGAAATCTTTTACAAAAGCTTTTTAAAACTAAATTTAAGTAGCGTATGACCCGTCTTAATCTCAAACCGAACTAAAATGGTTCAATAAATCTACTTATAATCAATGTTAAGTCTGTTTCTTTTATTTATATTTATAGAATTTATACATAAGAATTTATTCCTCCTTTTAGTATTTTTCTTTGGAATATAAACATATGTAAATATTAAGATCTTCAAGCATGTGATTCCAAATAAATGTTTTTAAAACTGAATCCTGACCTTAAGTATGTTTTAGGATAATAGTTTATTTATTTACATCTTCCATCAACTGAAATGCCTCCAGCTGTACATGCAATGGTTTCAATTCCATGGTCAATGCTACAACTTTCTTCACCACACGGGCATGCTGGACTTTGCGTGGACACCACACGAGATGTTCTTTGCTAATGAACACCTTTTTAAAATAAACATAACTAACAGTCCAGCATGCCCGTGTGGTGAAGAAAGTTGTAGCATTGACCATATGATATTAGCATGTCCTCTATACTATCAACACTCCAGAAGAAGAATATTCAAAATTCTATCGAAACAAAAAATTGAAATGCCAACAAATATTCTACAGCTTTTAAGTATCAACAAAATAGAAATTCTGGACGCTATTTGTAAATTTATCAACAGTGAAAATTTGTCAATTTAGCTTATAATTTCCTTAAAATTATACATAATTGTTGTGTGAATTGGTAAAATTGTTAGTAAGCTATAGGCTTGACATGATTATATAATCTTTGGCCAAAATAAAGAATTAAAAAAAGAATTAACAACATATGGCTTTGCTGAAAGGCTTTGTTTGCTCCAGTCAGCTGCTTTATTTGAAATTTCTATTCCCTTGTTAAATCTTTTGGACTAATACGAAACTTTAAGGGCGTCTAGGGCTCTTCCCTTTAGTCAAACCTTTTTTAAATTTATTTCCTGCAAAACTGCACGCCAAGCTCTTTCCTATGACACCAAAAACATGAAAATCGGTTCAGTAGTTTAGGAAGAGTCTTTGTAACAAAAAAACTGCTCGTGTATTAAATAAGTAATAATATCATATATTTAATTTCGTAAGGCGATTCTTTGCGTCAAAATTGTGGGCGTCTGGAAAGCCGTAGAAAGATGGGAGGGGGCTCAAATTAAAGGTCTCTGTTCCTAGATGGCGGGGAAAATATTGAAATTGCTTGAAATTCACCAGAAAATAACGAGAAATAACGTAAAATGTCTGCCATTTAAAAAGCATTGGGATCTAAAAACGTCTGCTTTGTTTACATAAAACATGTGATGCTGATACTTGATTCAGAGCTATATGCTAGATGTTGACATATGGTTTTTTTTTCAAAAGGCAGCTAACTATGCACGTTCAATGTACTATAGCAAATAAATATTTTAATTTTAAGATATTCTTATTTTATAATTATGAATTTGAGCATATTAATAATTTAAAATTGTTAAGAGTTAAATACGTTTGTTTCGTTTACGTTATGACGATGCCGATTTAATGCTAAACTAGTGGCTTGTAGGGGCAAAAGCCCCTAACAATGGAATACAAATGCTGAATATTTAATATTTCCTTCACACTCACAACCCGGTGACATTTTGACGTATATAAATGTTTAAAGTGTAATGTTAAAAATATTTTGACATTTGCCAGTACGCATCAGAATTTTAAGAAATGGCGTTACTTCAGTATAATAAAGGGCTGAATTTTGTGGAATAGTGGCGCTATCCGTCGATCTCAAAACAAACTCAGTTCACTTTGTTTGCAAATGGGCATGGTTTGAAAAGGTTCTTAAGGTTAATAACAGATTGCAGCACTTTATTTATTTCCCAAGGGAAGTCGTGACATATGTCACACAACAAACTTTAACAAATGTCGTGTTTCCACTTAGTTCAACGGAACCTATCGGACATTAAAAGGGTACTTTTTATGGAAACCTCCGATTGAGGCTACACTTTTACCTAATAGGCAAAAAGGTTAGAATGAAATCAGAAAAATGGTCTCCCGTTGACGACTCCAAGCTCGACGTTGGAGCCTCTGGCTCCACTTCATACGGGCGTTAGGTTTTTAGACCATGAGCTAGGTACATAGTTAATATTGAGGATTTTCCCTTACGTTCTACACGTTTTTATGGTTGCCCGTGAATAAATACTGCTTTGTCTTGGTAGATTCAAGATTAAATATACTTTTATTAGTCAAATTTAAATTTTAAATTTTTTTTATACCATATAAATGAACATATATGGTATATTATCATAAATCAAGTATAAGCAAAAATGTTTTAATGTGAACAAAGCAGATGTTTCCAGATCCCGAAGCTTTTTAAATGGCAGATATTTTACGTTATTTCTCATTTTCTAGTAAAATTCGATCAATTTCAGTGTTTTTCCGAGTCCCTGGTATCAATATCAATACCTTCAAGTTGAGACCTCTCTCATCATCCTGCGACTTGCCCAACACCCACAATTTCGGCGCAAAAATTTCCCAGGTAGATATAAGGTAGATCATTTAGCATTAAATCGGCATCGTCATAACGTAAACGAAACAAACGTATTTAACTCTTAACAATTTTAAATTATTAATATGCTCAAATTCATAATTATAAAATAAGAATATCTTAAAATTAAAATATTTATTTGCTATAGTACATTGAACGTGCATAGTTAGCTGCCTTTTGAAAAAAAAACCATATGTCAACATCTAGCATATAGCTCTGAATCAAGCATCAGCATCACATGTTTTATGTAAACAAAGCAGACGTTTTTAGATCCCAATGCTTTTTAAATGGCAGACATTTTACGTTATTTCTCGTTTTCTGGTGAATTTCAAGCAATTTCAGTATTTTTCCCGCCATCTAGGAACAGAGACCTTTAATTTGAGCCCCCTCCCATCTTTCTACGGCTTTCCAGACGCCCACAATTTTGACGCAAAGAATCGCCTTACGAAATCTTCTACTATATATTTGTCAAATACCACTCAGTGGAAACATCGTACAGCCCAAACTACTTGACCTAGAACCTTGAAACTTTGCATGGATGTTCCTCTTAGGGCGTAGACATCCGCTAAGAACGGATTTTACAAAATTCGTGGTATAAAGGGGTTTTTGGCGAGGCCGAAGTTTTCAAATTTTCCCATTTAAAAGTATGTTGGACGATTTTTGTTTACATTTTTAATGTTCATAAAACAATCAGCTGGTAGCTAGCTTCGGAAATGTATATGTTGATACAGATGATAATAAATTGATTTCTTTGATCATGGCTTCATTGATTTTTGTTGATTTGTTTCAAGGACATAATTATGTACTATATAAAAGTTACATTTAGTTTAGATAAAATCCACCATTAATTATTTAATTGGCACCATCTATATTTCGGTAGCGGGAGTTACGCAGTTTTAAACGTGAAGAGCATACTGCCTTTTGTGGCTGAGACTAAATCCCGGTAAGATGGAGAGAGAAAAGAACAGTGGTTTTCAGTCACAAATAGAATGTGCTGAAATGATATGATTCTTTGATCTACTTATGTAAAAATTTATAAATTATACAAATCCCTGATTGTAAGTTATATTTATACTATCTTTTCTTCTGTATTTTTGTCAAATACCACTGACCTATCCTATGTACAGCCAAAACTACTTAACCTAGAACCTTGAAAATTTGCATGGACGTTCCTTACAGAGTGTTGACATTCACCAAGAACGGATTTTTTTAATTCGAGGTTTTTAGAGGTTTTTCGTGGAGCTGAAACTTTGAAAATGCCCCATGTTAATGTAATGGATGATCTTTTGTTTAAATTTCCAATTTTATTCAATCAAGCATATTAGCTTCACAAACGGATACGTTGTTACAGCTGATTTATAATTTGATTCCTTTTATCATGGTTTTATGGTTGTTTTGATGATTTTGTTAGGTTATTCGTACTATATAAAAGTTACATTTGGTTTAGTTTCGTACCTTATACGTTCAATCATAAGCTCATTATGTGGTACCATCTTTTTATGCAGCGGGAGCTATAGTTATTTCCTTAGGCCGTCCTTCATGTTTTTAATTACAATCATGCCAGTTACTATAATTTGGCAAATTCCTTTTTCATCTAATTCGACGGTGTCCCGGCTTTTCACGGAAAAATAAATGCTGCAATCAGTGGTTGATTTTAAATTATTCCTATCCGTCCATATTTTAAGTTAAAAACTAAGTGAATCGAGTTTGAAATACTGCCCACGGATAGCACCATAACTGTTTCGAACATTCAGCCCTTTACTGTACTTAATTGATGCCCTACTAGGCAATCCAGGGACGTAATGGTAAATCTACAAGGAAGTACCTTAAAATCGACACATTTGGTGTTAAAATCGGTCCGGCCGTTTTCGACTTATAACGGTGAAAAGAAAACCTTCACTATCTACTGTGGTATCCTACATCCTGCTGTGGTATCTACATTTTATCCTACATTCCGCCATAAAACAAACATATCTCTACATGACATATTCCTTGATATAAATATTTTCTATTCAGTCCTCTAGATTCTTCATATCAAGGTTAGACAATAATTTTTATCGTGAGCGAAGCCACGGGTTCTGCTAGTTTTCTATGTTCATTCAACAAGCAGGTGGTTCAGCTTTACATATGGATACGATTTTACAGCTGATTTATAATTTGGTTACTTTCATAATGGTTTTAAGGTTGTTTTGTTGATTTTTTAGGTGATATGTACTATATAAAAGTTAAATTTAATTTAGTTAGTTAAATTAAAGTCATCATTCGTTTTTGTACATTATATGTTTAATCATAAACTCAGTATGTGGCCCTATCTTTACTTTACTTAGGCTGCGGGAGTTACACTTTTCATCGTGAGCAAAGCCACGGGCAACTGCTAGTGTAGTATAATTATGTTGATGTTCTCACGTTGTTTCAAGCAAGCGACCAGCTGACTTTTGGCCCGAGGGCCGAAATGGCGGAAAAGAGCTGGTTTCGGCCACCAATAAATGCAGGGGTGCCCATCCCCCCAAGCCTCATGGCGCCCTCCCCGCCTAATTTTGCCTACCACTCCCCTCCCCCCCCAAATTTGACATCCCTCCTCCCGAATTTTTGTAAGGCCCCCCTCCATTTCTTCGTTATTAGCTACAATATGAACCTAACACGGTACATAGTTACAATATCCAATCAGTAATAATCCAGAGAATTTGTGGTGTTTAAAATAAACAGAGGTATAAATGTATTTATTCACTTTAAATTTTCGATGAGATCGGGATGGGATCTTACTTTCCTAAAACTAAAAATCGTTTATCTAAGTATTTATCGGAGGGGGAGCAAGTACTCATCGAGTATTTTCCAGCCGAGTATGCACTCAAATTTTCGACATTAGTTACTCCCGCCGTCTACTTATAATAGGTACATGCGACAGAACATAAAGGTAATTTTTTCATACAATTATTATTTAATTTTATGGACTTTTCCTTTCGCTTCTAGTGTTTGAATGTTAAACACTAGAAGCGAAAGAAAAAGTAAACAAAATTAAATAATAATTAAAAATCCTTCGCTATTAAGAATTATAAAAATACAGTTGTTCATACAGTTAATCAATCTTTCTCTGCCATCAGTAAAACCTCATTTGTTTCACTGTAATTAAGGATTTAATTTTAGTCATTAACAATAGTACATTTAGATCACCTTATTCCTTTTTATGATACGGTTTTATCTCATTCTTTTTCTTTACAAATGATTTTTTTAGAAAGTATATTAAATATAATTTTCTATGAAAGATTACATGATCGCAAGTGTATCTGGGAGAATAACTTCAAGAAAATATCTCAATAACATATTGGAATAGGCTAAGAAGGCATATTAAAGATGGCACGAATTTTATATTTTAGTACGGTAATTTCATTTGAAACTCAAGGAGGACCGCTCATTTGGGAGGGTGAGGACCGCTGTGTCATTTTAGATATAGTGGTAAGTCTAAATAACAAGTCGTTGAGCTAGGATTGGAGGATACAGCAAATAAGGAATTATATAGTGAGTTTATAACGTTTTGTTAATTTATTTCGTATACTTTATTATTTGTATATTTGCTCTTAGTTCAAGAATACCTTATAGTTGAATTACCTAAAAATACGAGTATTACATCATGTTTGATTTATAGACCATTAATAATAACTTTTAACATGACATTTATGTAAAAATGCAATGCTAGTTATATTCTTATATTTAAAAAACTCAACTTAAAAGAAGCTCGGGACCCGCGATTTTTTAACTTTACTTGACTCGACTTCAAAATTCACCACTCTCACAGCTCTAGTCTTTACTTACTCTAACATATACTCTCTCTGTTATTTTTTATAACACACTTTTTATGATTTATTCTATGAAATAACTTCAGAAACGTTGATCAAATGAATGTAAGTGAAAATAGTAGTCAGTAATACAAAGGCAACTATGGGCAAAATAAAGCAACCTGCTATGTCCAAAGTAAGATTAAAAAATTAAATTTTAGTTTTTTTTACACATTCAAATTTCAATGCCTTGGAAAATAGTTCACTAAAATATCTAAGAAAAAACAAAATAAAAATTGTAAAACTGTATAGGCCTAGGAATACAGTTTGATATTCACAACGCTAAATGTTAATTGTTAGTAGGCCTATTTTATTCCCCAATCACAATTTATTTTTATGCATATAATTTGCAAACTTAGTAATTTATTTATTAGGCTCTGCACTTTTATTTATGGCTCTTATTTAAAAGGAAATGCGTTCCATAATTACAACTATCATAAATTATAAGTATTATTAACACTGCTTATTAGTAAATACCTCACAAACTAAATATTTCTAAGCCTTAATAAAATATCAATTAAAATGTTTGGAATTTCGATCACGAAAAATCTGTTTTCTATTACTTTTGTTAAATGTATAAATACCAGTTACAAGTATCACTTAATAATTTACTCATGAAAATTAATTCTGCGTCCAAAACAAATCCTGAATTACTTTATGAATGGAATCAACGGCTGAACCATTTTTCGGCCAACCGTCGCGGCCAATATTATGCGTGATTTTCACACTTCGATCGCGGCGTTCGCAAAAATGAAATCCGCTGTTTTCCGCGCTCGATAGACAAATGCGTATATACTTTGCGCCATTGCACAGTAATAAATTAAATTACTGTGCAATTACTGTGTTAACCTTTCATCGATAATTCAATAATATTTAATAATAATATTTGTAAAGATTATCCTTCTGAGCATACTCGAATTTCAAATCAATATGACCACGAAATTCATCCTTTTTCAAAGTTAAAAAATCCCCCCCAAAATTTCTTTTGATGGCACCCTGAGCGCTATATCCCTTCTGAGCATGCTCGAATTTCAAATCAATATGACCACGAAATTTCATCCTTTTTCAAAGTTAAAAAATCCCCCCAAAATTTCTTTTGATGGCACCCTGAGCGCTATATCCCCCCCATTCTGGGCACCCCTGAATAATTGACCTTTAAAAACAGGTGATTATATCGTAGTGAGGTGAAACCAAAATTAGAAAATTGACTTAAAGACGTTATAAAAAATAGAGTTTACTGTAAACATCCTTTTCAAAATTACCTGGTTTACTGCCAAATCATTTTTTAGCGAATTTCCCCCTATAGGGAAGTAGCTATCACCGTAGGCGACATGGTGAGACTTCAGCGCGGGACCACCGTAATTTTTCATTTTGAGGTCCCTAGACCCCAAAAACACCGTTCGTTCATTTTCATATAAATAAATAAATAAATAAATAAATAAATAAATAAATATATATATATATAGGGATATATATCAGTCCGTAGACGCGATAACTTTTGTAAAAAAAGGTCCGATCTTGATGAAATTTGGAACAAACGTGTAAAGCGTCATTCATGACTTCGAGTTCGAAAACCAGCAAGATTGGCTAACCCTAAGAAGTTTTTTTTGACGAAATAAAATTTATTTTCAAGATTTAACACCTTTTTACTAATTATTTTTTAATTTAATTGTCTAAATTGAATTCAGCTTAAAAAACAAACAATTGAGCATTGTGAAATATTATTCTACGTTAATCCGTTGCTTAGATATTGGATACTATTGGATGTGTTAAACACAGTACGTTGTCCAATATTATTTTTAATTTTTCCCTCCAAAAAGTATAGTCACCCTGATTTCAGATATTAGTTGCAAATAAAAAATTAAAGACAAAAAAAATACAATTCTGAACATATGATTAAATTTTCAGGTGATGAATACTTTATTTGTGTTTATTTTGAATAGTTAAAGTTCATTGATCAAGATTTTGCAGAAAATATATACTATATAAAAATAACCCCGTTGCAGCAGACCTGCATACTCAGCGAATTTCAAATGCAAAATAACATATTTCAATCCAACATAGCGAGATTTGACATGTTTTTTAATATCCATAAGAATAACATGGGGAATGAGTATGCAGGTTTGCTGCTACGAAAATGGAAATATCGGGGATTTTAGACTATTAAACGTTAGATTTCATGTAGATGAAGCCATAAACCAAGTTTTATCAAGATATCTTGAGAAATAAGCGAGATATAGAATTTTACTTATTTCCCATAAGGTTAACATTGAGACAACGTACTGTGTTTACCACTTTCAATACCTCGGTAACCAATGGACATAGAGCACTAATTCAAAATACTAAATTGTTTGTTTTTTCGAGCTGAATTCAATGGTGCAAACCAAAATCCAATTAGTTTTATTTTTCTATGTGAAAAACCAAAAAACCCCATTTTTGGGGGGGTTTCTCCCCCTTTACCCCCCTTCCAGTGGTCCGATCGGGCTGGTTTTCGAACTCATCCGAATAATTACTACTTCACACACCTGTGCCAAATTTCATTCCGATCAGACCATTTTTGCGAGCGCTATCGTGCTTACAGACACACACATATATATATATATATATATATATATATAGAAATTTGAACGAATGGTGTTTTTTGCCTCTGAGGGTCCCAAAACGAAAAGTTATCATGGTCTTGTGCTTAGGTTTTACCATGAGACCTACCGTAATAGCTTCTTCCCTATAGGGGAAATTCGCTAAAATACAAATTATTTTTAAATTTAATAAAGAAAGTAGGAGCATTTGGAGGGGGGGGATGTCTTGGTCTAAACTGCCTGAAAATGTGGCATAATATATGGTATGTTTTCATGATGAGGATTGATAATATGTTTTATTGAAATTGGCTGGAGATTTAGGTCTGTTGCAACAGGGATGTTTTAATTACTGTAAAACTGACCATATGATTGAATTTAAATTTTTCATGAGATTAGTGATTTTACATATAACCTTTCCCCATCAGAGGTGACGAACTACTCATTGTGGAGGGTCACAAAAAGCTTCAAGCAACCAAAACCCCCAATCCCTCCAATCCAAAAGCCTGATAACTCATGGGCAAAAAGCACCCAGGACAAATGTGACGTATTTTCTTCCTATTTTGAAAATGTCTTTAAGCCTAATGAGACTGATGTTGACATCAGTCACGAAATTGACGAGGTGCTTGACTCCCTTAACCAAATGGACCTGCCGATTGAACCTGTTACAACGAATGAAATAAGGTCCATTATTCACAAAGAGTTAAATCCAAGCAAATCTTCTGGATTTGACTTAATAACTGGAAAGGTACTAAAGGAGCTTCCTGCAATAGCCTATGTATTGTTAACTTTCATTTTCAATGCCATTTTGAGATTGGAATACTTCCCTACCCAATGGAAATTATCTCAGATCGTTGTTATTCAGAAACCTGGGAGGCCCCCTCACCAAGTTTCATCCTACAGGCCAATTAGTCTTCTACCAGTGCTATCAAAGGTTTTTGAAAAAGTACTATTAAATCGCTTGTTGCCAATAGTTTATGATAGAGACTTGATTCCCAGCCATCAATTTGGATTTCGCAGCAACATTCAACGATTGAGCAAGTCCATAGGGTGTTCCAATATAATAAAACAAGACTTAGAGAAGAAAAGATATTGAACGGCTGCATTCTTAGATGTGAGCCAGGCTTTTGACAAGGTATGGCATAAAGGTTTATTGAAAAAATTAAATAAATCTCTTCCACACACGTTTTATAACATCTTGCGGTCGTATTTAAGTAATAGATTTTTCCAAATCAAGCTGAAAAATGTGCTGTCCGATTTCTGTCGAATAGAGTCGGAGGTTCCTCAAGGCAGTGTGCTTGGCCCTGTTTTATACATATTGTATTCGTCAGATCTGCCGACAAGCTGTGGAACAAATACCGCAACTTTTGCGGATGACACAGCGATATTGGTATCACATTTCAATGCAGTGACTGCTTCAATAATATTACAAATAAGCTTAAATCATATCTCTGATTGGCTTAAGAGATGGCGAATTAAAGTCAATGAAGGCAAATCGGCTCATATAACATTTACCCTAAAAAGCGGAACATACCCTGCAGTGTCATTGAACAATGTTCTTCTGTCACAAGTTAATGAAGTTAAGTATCTAGGTATGCACCTAGATAGAAGACTAACTTGGAAACCTCATATTTGGAACAAACGGCTACATCTTAATTTAAATTACACAAAGTTATCCTGGCTCCTCAACCAAAATTCAAAATTATCTGTTGAAAACAAAATTTTACTGTACAAAGTTATGTTGAAACCAATTTGGATATATGGCATACAACTGTGCATGTTAGAGTGAATCTAACATTCAAATTATTCAACGTTTTCAATCCAAATTCATCCGTTCAGTGTTACAAGCGCCTTGGTATGTCAACACCCATACTCTTCACAACGATGCCGGCATCCCCTTTGTTGTTGCGGAAATTGAACGCTACACGGAAAATTATCTTTCAACATTGGACAGTCACCCTAATCACCTTGCAGTAGGCTAAATTTACTTGACAACAGTGACCACATTTATAGACTGAAACGCCATTGCTCGAAACGTGATTTGCTTGACTTGACAACACGTTTCAAGTAATCTAAATTAATGTGTTCAAAATTACCTTGATGTACTGTTAACTTTGTTAGATTTGTCACTGGACAAATATGTCATTCCTTAATTCATAAAATTTGCTTATTGTTTGTAACCAAACAGATTGTAAATAAATATATTGATAAAAAAATGAGATTAATTTATTTGTTTGTTTTGAGTGTTTTGAATTCTTTGATTATATGTTTGTTGACATTTTTATACTATAACAAGATTACAGTCATTAAAAATTAAAAGATTAAGAATTATATAAAATACAAAAGTGTATGTATTACTAATGAAAACGAATGTGGTCTCTTTGTTAATTTTCCTCATGTTCAAAGCTCATGAATGATTAAATTTATGTTTTTAGTATATTATTTACTAACCTATTAAAAAAATACTTTCCTTAAAATAAGTTGAATGCTCACATATACAAAATAAATCCTATGGAAATTCGCTGAGTACGCAGGTCTGCTGCGACGGGGGTATTTTGTCTTGTGTTGATTTATTAAGGGTCAATGTCTGTGAGTCTCATAGGCATAGGCGATTTCTGGAGTTGCCAAGTAGTGTCCTGCACACTATGTTTTTTTGGTGGATTTTTGACAGAAAAGGGAAAATCTTTTCTCTTATTTGATTTTGAATGAGCTATAGCTAAAACATTAACATTGACGTTAAATAAAATATGTAGCTACTTGGAATAGACCTTAGCGAACCATTTTAATAGAAGTTTAGTGTTAAATTTGGCCAAACTTCACGCTTTAGATGATCTGGCATTCCTAAAGATTATGACCTAAATCAGCCCATGCTCATGGATCAATTTTCAAGGTGTCCGCGCTTTTTAAAATCTGTTAAATCTGTGCATACGAATGATCACCTTGCTACGGCACTGTTGCTCGGGTAGGATCTGGATTGGTTTGGATCAAATTAATTCTTGATCACAACAGTGTGTTATCCAATATGAAATTGCCATCGCAGAAGTTTTAATTTAATTGACCTTAAAGTCTGAAGACATTTAACAGTAAAACATTCTTAAATCATTTTAAATAACTTCTTGATTAGTATGATACGTTACCATGATTGTTCGGTATACAGGATGTAAATAAAACACGTCTAACAACTCTTAAAATATATTTACAATGTCGTATTAGACGGTAAATCCACATAAAAGATGGAATTGAGAGAGTCTCTCATTGGGCCTGATTGGGGTGACCAATTGAAATCGATCACTATTTTTAATTTTTTTTAATGTAAATTTACCACATTTTGTATGAGTCAAGTATAAGGGTAAATAAATTTTAAATGTTGTAAAACTTCTTTTATTTATATCTAGCAAATTATTTTATTATCGTTTTAAAATTACTAATGTTAAAGTCTAAATAATAAATTATCAGCTAGAAAACCTTTGCTGTTTGCATCACTCTAAGAAGATAATTATGTTGAAACTCTCACACATTTCGTGGATCTCAAATAATAATTAGAAAGAACGGTGGGTGCAGCTAATATATCAATTAATTGCAGGCTTCAAATATTCATTTGATAAGCTTAGAGCAGTCATCACTCTTATATTTCATGATTGCTGAATAAATGGTGTTTTATTTCAAGTAGAACCCTGAAGTTGATGCTATTCAATTTTTTAAACCTTTTTTAGCATAACAAAATTTCCAGTTTCAAAGATCAACGGTATTTTTTTTCATCATGTGCTGTTATAACATTATGTAAAAAATGTTTTCTGGTATTTTAACTGGAATAAGGCTAATTTAGTCACACACAGAAAAGAAGCTTTATTAATAGGCGGCACGAACATGCAATGTTCAAAACTCCAAATCAGCTAGCTTTTTCTAATCTATATGAAAAAATGAACAGTTGTTAAGTCTTGAGAGCCGCAATTTCGTGTCACCTAGTATTTTTGTAAATAATTAGTATTGCCAATATAACTATAAAATTGTAGTTTTCATCACAAGGAGCAAAAGTGGTACATTTTGGGGTGCAATCAATTGCACATCGAGACACAGACGAGCTTTTAAAAACGATTAAACAAAAAAGTCACTTTTGCTCCGTGTGTTTAACTTTTTTTTCATACTTAAAATAAGCTTTTATTCGTTGAAATTCTTACCTTAAGTTGATTTTTTTGAGGCTGCAAAGCAATTTACAATGTTTCTATTTGTTTTGGGTAAACCTAAGATTGAATAAGTTCGAATTTGACAAAATTAAAAGACATTTTATTAATACGAAATTCTACCTAGATTCATCAAAACAAGATAAATTCAAAAGGTAAACAAAAAACCAACTGATTATAAATCATTATTAAATAATTTAAATAACCAGATGTTCATATTTCACATATTTCCAGACAATATTACTGTTGTTTACAGACAACACTTTCCACCTTGTAAAAAGCGATTCCAGCGCATGGTGTAAAATTCCAGCATACATAAATAAAGTACCTGGTGGACCGAGCCTTGCTCGGTGTTATTTCATGTTTACCAGTTCATCCAGTTACTATAAAATATTTCAATGTCATAAAATTGATAAATAGAAACCTTTTTTATTGCTCCATGGACTCTTCATCCCACTTGCTGTATTTTCCCTTAATGGCTGTAGATTCCAAACAGCTGTTATGATTACTTCATTTGTTTACACTTTCTTTGTTTATTTTCGTTGCTATCACGGCAACCCATAAGGCCAATGTTAAAATTTTACAACTTTAAAATTCGATTTATTACGTTATTAGATTTTCTCTGGCCAAGTAATCTGCATAAAAGACGTTTTTGAGTCATAAATTACTTATTTCCAGACTTTGAAGGAAATCCTCGCAGCCGTTTTTGAGATCGTTGTGCAAGCAAGCAAGCAAGCAAGCATACATACATACAAGATAACACTGCTCGTTTAAGAGTATAGGATAAAACAATACTGTAACAATGTTTGAGGTTAGCGCACCTAAAAGAATCACAGCTTACTTGTTGTACTAGTACGAAAAAATTATTTTGAGAATAAAAAACAGCTGGTTTTCGTGCAGAATGATAAAATCTTTCCACTTATCCTTTTCAAGGTATTGGTGTTAAAAATATTGTAACTTTTAAACATGTAACATACTTTGAGGTTACAGTAAAACTCGATTGACATTATTAACCCAGAGTATATTATTTTACATAAAAGAACAAATGTTGATTCTCGGGAAAGGTGTTGTTATTTCCTCAATTTCTTGATGCGTCTATTGACAATAGCCCTTAACGTCGTCATCATCCTGGATCCAACAGTGGAAGCCAGCAAACTTCTTCCAATTATCTCCACGACCGTCATCACTCACACACAACCTGTGTTCTGATTCTAAAACATACAATGAAAATAATAAATAAACGATATAACGTACATTCAGTGAGTTTCCATCAAGTGCAAACACATGTCGGCTCACATGATCACCAACGTTCATCAAGTGCAAACACGTCAGCTCACATGATCACCAACGTTCATCAAGTGCAAACACGTCAGCTCACATGATCAGCAACGTTCATCAAGTGCAAACACATGTCGGCTCACATGATCAGCAACGTTCATCAAGTGCAAACACGTCAGCTCACATGATCACCAACGTTCATCAAGTGCAAACACGTCAGCTCACATGATCAGCAACGTTCATCAAGTGCAAACACATGTCGGCTCACATGATCACCAACGTTCATCAAGTGCAAACACGTCAGCTCACATGATCACCAACGTTCATCAAGTGCAAACACGTCAGCTCACATGATCAGCAACGTTCATCAAGTGCAAACACGTCAGCTCACATGATCAGCAACGTTCATCAAGTGCAAACACGTCAGCTCACATGATCAGCAACGTTTATCAAGTGCAAACACATGTCAGTCCACATAATCAGCAACGTTCATCAAGTGCAAACACACGACAGCTCACATGATCAGCAACGTTCATAAAGTGTAAACACATGTCGGCTCACATGATCAGCAACGTTCATCAAGTGCAAACACGTCAGCTCACATGATCAGCAACGTTTATCAAGTGCAAACACATGTCAGTCCACATAATCAGCAACGTTCATAAAGTGCAAACACATGTCAGCTCACATGATCAGCAACGTTCATCAAGTGCAAACACACGACAGCTCACATGATCAGCAACGTTCATAAAGTGTAAACACATGACAGCTCACATGACCAGCAACGTTCATCAATTGTAAACACATGGTAGCTCACATGATCAGCAACGTTCATCAAATGCAAACACACGACAGCTCACATGTCAACAACGTTCATTAAGTGCAAACACATGTCAGCTCACATGACCAGCAACGTCCATCAAGTGCAAACACACGACAGCTCACACGATCAGCAACGTTCATAAAGTGTAAACACATGACAGCTCACATGATCAGCAACGATCATCAATAGTAAACACTTGTCAGCTCACATGATCAGCAACATTCATTAATTGTAAACGCATGATAGCTCACGTGATCAGCAACATTTATCAATTGTAAACACATGACAGCTCACATGATCAGCTAGTGTTCATCAAGTGCAAAAATACGACAGCTCACATGATCAAAAACGTTCATCAAGTGCAAACACAGATCAGCTTAAATCGTCAGCAACGTTTATGAAGTGCAAAAAAACGACAGCTCACATGATCAGCAGTGTTCATCAAGTTTAAGCACATTATTTTTTTTGTTAAAAAGCACTGATTTGAACAACGTTTTACTCAGATTTACGTAAATTGCTCACATTATTTGTCATTCGACTGAGGTTTTCAGAATTTAATCCTTCATACTCCTTCTCATACTCAGAATATGAGCTGATATATCTACTAGTAAAGTTTTTAACGGATGGTGTTTTTTTGTCGCAGAGGGTCCCAAAACAAAAAAGTTTTCTTGGACCCATACCTCTGAGCTACCGTGTGGGTGATGCCAACAGGATATTTAAATATTCTATAGGAAAGTACAGGGCCGTAATGTTAAACTCGGGGGCCCTGGTTTTAATTAATTAAAATTAATTAAATTTGGGGCAAGACTGGCTGGTGGGGCCCCAAATCTTATTCAAGCGTGTGCATGCGCACGTCAAAAAGCATAAAACCAATTTTCCTTTGCCATTTTTATAGGCCATGAGTATTTACTTTTTTAAACAATAAACGTAATTTACGAATAATTGATAAAAACTAAATAGTGGTGGGAGTTGACTGATAATAATATAAAAGCATTCAATATGTTTACAAACTTTTCTGCGTTTCTATTAGTTTACAATAATCAGTAACCAAAATATAATTTTATTACTGAAACATTTGTTTTCTTCTTTGTGCCTTCGTGCAGGCACTTATCAGTTATTTAATTTTTTTGTGAGCTCCGTCAATTTCAATGGAGATTAGAGCTAAGCAACCTAGTCTTGTGCCTTTGTACTTCTTAAATAGCTGTTTATTAATTTAAGCTTAGAAAAATGTCACTCTGCCTTTTCTATGGTTACGGGACAGTTAAGTACATGAAACAAGCTGTGCAAACATCAAGATAACTCGAAGACAGCGAACTATGATTAATAATTAATGACCATGAAAAGAGTAAGCGGTTTTCCAGTTGCAATTCGACCGAAAGATTTGCCAGCAGCGGGGTAAACGACAGATTTTTCCGGCCGCAATGTGGCCAATAGATATGACGATCTCGAAAAGAGCGAGAGACTTGCCGGCCTCAATGCGATCAAGAGATCTGCCATTTTATGGCCGTGGGATGAGTGAACAATTCTCTAGCCACGAAGACCGAGAGATGTGACGGCCATGGAAAGAGAGACAAACTTGACTGCAGCGAAGCTACCAAGAAATTTCCATGCCGTGAAACTAGCGGGTGATGTTCCGGCTGTAATAGAACCGAGAGAATTGCCGGCCGCGATTTTTTACGACTGGTGATTTTCCGGCAACGATATTACCGAAATATTTGTTTGTTGCGATTCGATCGAGAGATTTGCCGGCCGCGACGACGATAACAACGAAGAAGACGCCTACGAAGTTTCGTTTTGTTATCACCAGTATCGAATTTACGACCAAAGGTTTAAATTCATTACTTTTTCTTGATTTTTTCCGAATTCCCAACTGGTAGACACCCTGAAAGGATTTACAGGGATTTGACGGCCCACGATACAACCGAAAGAGTCTCGTCTACGAAACGGTCGAGTTAAAATGACGGCCGAGTTTGGCAACTTGGAGTAGGAGCTTTGGCAGCCTCGAACTAGCCGGGAAATGATCGCGACGAAACAATCGAGAAATCTCAGACCACGGCAAAGCAGCTGAGAGATTTTCCGGCCACAAATAAAATAAATCATTCCAGTTTAGTTAATACCCAAATTATTGCATTACCTACTGGATACTTGACCAAGCCTCCTAATCCCTTAGTCTTTTGTTCTAAAATATTTATTACATTATCACAATAAACGGTAATAATAAAAACAGTTGCAGAGAAAAATTCCAGTCTCAAATGTGTTTAGTCATTTTTTCACTGGTTTTAACCTATGAAAAATCTCGAGGTCATAGGGCCGGTTTGGTCGAGTCCGGTTTTATGCTCCCTCGGCCAGGGGCGTGTTCGAGGCCCCTGTCCTGCTGCCCCGGTGGTCGTTACGGCCCTGGGAAAGTCACTAAAAACCGGAGTTATGCTGGCCAGCACTTTTCATTACCATAGACTGAACAATACTGACCAGCCTTTGCTGGTTAACTTTAGAAATCACCCGTTATATGTATGAAATGTGGCGTTTGACTGGAGAGAAGTTGATCATTGAGGATTCTTTCTTTCTTTCTTTTCTTTTTTTAAGAGGGTGGTGGCCTCTTTTTCACCTTGATTAGTCAGTCTTTTTTGCTTTGTAAATGTTAAATTCTTCTTTCATGTCTAGATTAGAACTTTTCAGTAAAACTTCAATGATTTCTACGATTTTATAAAATTTATATACATAGTTGTGAGTTTCTGATACTAAGTTTATGAGACCATCCTCATAACTTACCAGTTCGTAAATTGTAAACCAGGCTAAATCGCGGTTTGGGTCCCACGTTAAAATGCAGGTCCCGTAATTGCCATTGGCTATTGGGCTATGAATTAACAGACCTGTCTAAGGAACATGTCGGCCTTAGTCAGTAACAAGATTGCAAGATCGCACCTACACATATTATCCTACACTCATCCTAAAATCATCCTAAACTCATTCACACTCGTACTATCCTCATCCTACACTCATATTCACCTTTAAAACACCCCTTACTGGTGGTTGGCGTCTTAATAGTAACTAGGTGAACCCGTGCGAATTCGCACGATTTAATTAAATTATAAATTTTCTACTAACTGTTCCAGCTCCGCGTATAAAGCTTCTGTTTGTACACTTTCCCGTACGTTGTCCCGCCGTGTCCGACCGCTATAAAACTTCTTCGTCGACTCGTTCTTAGCAAATTTGAAAGAATATAAAGGATCCGATCACAACAAATTTTCGTCGTCTTGATCCTTTTCAAATACAAAAAAAAACAAAAAAACAGCTGGGCTAAGTTTTAAACTACTTTGATAACTATTTTTTTTTCTTGGTCTGTGATCTATATAGGCTACTTTAAATCCCACACAACTGATCAGATGTTTATTTGTTTACATTTTCGCTTCTGTCAAAACATTTTTTATTTTATAATAAGTTTTTCGTACTTTTTTTAGTTATATCACCTAAATTAAAAATCTAAAGATGCTTTCGGGAATCTGCACATAGAGACGCCTGTTTTGATGTATAATATGTGGGGGTAAGTCTTAAAATAAAAAAGCCTTAACGTATATAAAGTTACCATGTAGCTTATTAATAATAAGCTGTAATTAATAGGTTATTAATATTAATAACCTATTAATAATAATAGCTTATTAATATTAATAGATGTCTGGAAATATGGAAAGGACTCAACTTAGGAGGAAATGATCAGAAACATTAACTTCCAATAAAACCTTTGTTTGGCCGAAAGGAACGTGACATTGGTAAGCTGAACGAATTCTACCATAGAGCTGAGGATAAAGCTGAAAGGCTTTTTAAAATTGATCAGAAGGTGAGTGACCTTTTATTTTCTACAGTTGAGGATGAAGAAGTATTAGCCGAAGAGTATGATGTCACAGAAAGCTATAGGGAAAGGTGGTTATCTATTTGTACTAAGAGAGATGAGTTTTAACTCTAAAACATAAAACTAATGATAGATCTGTGGCAAATAGCATTAGGGCTTCCTCACCTGACTCTAATAACAGGATTTACCGACTACCTAAATTGGGAATAGAGAAATTTGATGGTAATATTAAAAACCGGATCAAATTTTGGGCTCAATTTCGTAAGATTCACGAAGATGAGAGTTTAGATGAGGAAGATAAATTCCAATACCTTTTGCAATCCACTCTCAAATGTTCACCAGCTAGAGAGTTGTTGGATAGTTTTCCCCCTCTTCAGCTAACTACAGTAAAGCTATAAATCAGCTAAGAATTAGGTTTGGTAGAGACGAGTTGTTAATAGAACTCTATGTTAGGGAATTGCTCAAACTAGTTTTAGACCAATCTAACAGGAAATCAGATGTCATGCTGAGTAGCTTATATGACAAACTAGAGACTCAGTTAAGGTCATTGGAGAGTCTAGGTGTTACATCTGACAAATATGCATGTATGTTGTTCCCTCTAGTTGAATCAGCACTTCCTGAGGAAACTTTGAAGGAGTGTGAGCGACAACGGTCGAGGCTTTCTGATTTAGAAAGCTCGGACCAAACCTACAAGCAGACAAAACAGTTAGATAGCCTCTTAAAGTTTTTAAGGAAGGAGGTCGAGTGTGAGGAGAGACTAAAACTAGCAAAGGTTACATTTCAAAACAAGGATTGTAAGAAGTCACAAGTGCATTTTCCCAAAAACAGTAATTTTAAGTTTAAGGATTCAGACTCTTTTCAGGAAGAACAGATGGCGACAGCTGCGGATCTCATCAACATCAGACAACAACAACCTACTTGCGTGTTCTGTGACGCCCAACATTCTAACGATATGTGTTTCAAAGCTCGTAATCTGGCGTCTACAGACTTGATGAAGATCTTACAAGATAGAGGCTGCTGTTTTATTTTCTTACGGAAGGGTCACATCGCTGCTAAATGTAAGGTAAATGTAAAATGTAATTTATGTAAGAGACATCATTCGATTTTACTGTGTCCTGACCGAAAAGGAAACAGTCCTCCTAAGACGTTGGAACCTGAAACAGTAGAACAGAACTTACTCATCTAATACTGTTTCGATCCAGGTACTTTTGCAAACTTTAAAAGTAAAAGTAAGTGGGGAAGGTAAACAAAGGACTGCTCGTTTGTTAGTTGATACAGGTTCTCAAAGACCTGCACAGCAAACAAACAACAAAGCGTTTAGCAAACTTATTGAAACACAAACCTTTATCTTCTCTACAGTTGTCTCATGTCTTGTTTGGTGGAGCCAAACCGATTTTAAAACTCACTTAAGTTAAAAGGTTAGATTGGCTTGTGATGATGACAAATACGCTTGTAATTTTGGTGTCCTAGATACAGAGAAAATCTGTAAGAATGTTCCTGTCGTTGGAAAAGGTATGTGGGTTAAGGAATTAGACAAAATGGGAATCTTACTGACTGACACTGAATCAGGTCCAATTGATATTCTTGTGGGTGCAGACGTTGCTGGGAAGCTGCTGTCAGGAAAAAGGGAGGTGTTAAACTGTGGTCTCGTAGCAGTCGAAACCTTACTAGATGGACAGTCATGGGTCGAGTTAGAGACGGTGATAATAGTTTTATGGAGAATCTAAATATGTTGTGTACTGAACATTCAGTTACAGACCTCTGGAGACTGGATGTATTGGGGATTGAAGATCCAGTGCAGCAGAAATCTCATCGTGAACAGATTCTCGACGCCGAACAACACTTCCTGGACACAGTAATAATTTTGGAACGACGGAAGATATGAAGTAAAATTGCCTTGGGTGAGAGAACATCCGCCCTTATCAACAAACTCTGACTTGGCTAGAGAGACTCGACAAAACTGTAAGTAAACTTAAATCTGCTAATTTAGAGAATGATTATGAGGCTGTATTCAATGATTGGTTAAGTGAAAACATTATTGAGGAAGTGTCAGCTGAACAATGGGATGTTGGTCATTACCTTCCACATCGTCCTGTTATTAAGCAAGGCAGTAAGTACTACCCGTAATAGACCAGTGTTTGATGCCTCAGCTCACTTAAAAGGACAGGTATCGCTCAATCAATGCCTTGAAAAAGGAGTGAATCTTATAGAGTTAATTCCTAGCGTACTACTTAAATTTCATTTTGATCGCATAGGAGTGATCAGATGTAAAAAAGCTTTTTTACAAATCTCAATCAATGAGGATGACAGAGATTTTCTTAGATTTATTTTGACAGATAGAGAGGGCAACATGAGGATTTTGCGACACAGACGTGTTGTCTTCGGTGTGTCTTGCAGTCCTTTTCTTCTTGGTGCAGTTTTCAGGCATCATCTGGACACATGTGAGCAGTTGTCTCTCAGTGGGAATGACAAATATTCATTGTCAGTAATCCATAAATTACGAGGGAGTTTTTATGTAGATAATTGTGTAACCAGTGTGGGAGATATGGATAAGCTAATTAACTTTATTGAACAAGCTTCATCTATATTTCAAGCTGCTAAGTTTGAACTCAGAGGGTGGGAGCATTCGGATTCTAATATTGTTGAAAATCAAGAAACCCCCGTCCTTGGTATGCTTTGGAATAAACAAAGAGACACAATTAAAATTAATCATCACCAATTTAACTCTGGACCTGTTGATATTGTAACAAGATGCACGTTGCTTTCGGCGTCACTAAGATTATTTGACCCAATAGGTATTACGAGCCCAACGACCCTCATTCCGAAATTGTTAATTCAACATACTTGGGCTTCTAAAGGTGATTGGGATAGTGAAGTTGATGATGTAATTGTAAAAAGGTTTAAATGTTGGATGAATGAACTTGAATCCTTGAGAGAAATTGAAGTTCCATGATGGATAAGATTGACCCAGACCGGTGCAAGTTGTACTCTTCATACCTTCTGTGATGCCAGTCAAGTAGCTTATGCGGCTGTCTGTGTTTTACGGGTAGAATGTAATGGTGAGGCATTTGTTTATTTATTAGGAGCCAAAGCAAGAGTGGCACCTATAAAAACCCTAACTAATCCCCGACTGGAGCTTTTGGCCGCTACTATTGGAGCTATACTTGCTAATAATATTTTGAAGGATTTGAAGGTTGAGAAATCGATTTACTGGACCGACTCAATGACTACTCTGGCATGGATTAATCAAGAAGAGCCATGGGGAGTGTTTGTTGAGGAAAATTAAAATAAAATCGCGTTGAGGAAATTAAATTGGTAAGTGATTGAAATAATTGGCGTCATGTTCCAGGGTCAATGAATCCAGCTGATCTGGCGAGCCGAGGCTGCTCTCCTAAAGCATTATTGCAGTCGAAATGGTGGGACGGACCCGAGTGGCTTTTAGAAGATCCATCTTCATGGCCTTCGTCTGATTTTAAACCTGGTGAAGAAGAGGTAAAAAGGAGTTACGGAAGACGGTGATTTCGAACTGCAATATACAAGGTATGAATTTAACTGAGAGTTTGATCAAAGGATGCTCTAAATATACTAAAATGGTTAGTGTTGTAGGATGGATGTACCGTTTCATTTCAAACTGTAAGAATCCCAAAAGTAGAACTTGTGATAACCTAAGTAGTGGAAAGTTGAATATGGCAGAGAAGAAACTGTTACGTACTGTACAGATAGAATCTTTTAGTGATTTAAATGACAAAAGACTATTAAAGTTACGAGTATTTTATGGAAGTTACATGTATGGAAGGGCATGTAAAGGGTCAAGGATTAATTAGCTTATAAGAGAAGATTATTGGATAATTAAGGAAAGACAAACTGTTAAGAGAGTTGTTTTTCTACGTGTAGTCTGTAAAAGGTACTCTTCCAAAAACTTTCGGGTTGAAACACCACCTTTACCGAAAAATAGAGTTAAAGATGCTTGTGTATTTGAAGTTACTGGAACAGACCTATGTGGACCTCTTTATGTGAAAGAGGTGAGGAAAATTTGAGTATGTATTTTTACATGTGCCATTTACCGAGCTGTACACTTGGAGTTGGTTTGTTCTTTATCAACTGACTCGTTTATATATTAGCATTTCGAAGATTTATTGCTCGGCGTAGACGGCCTTCGGTGATCTACAGTTATTATGGTACAAATTTTAAAGGGTTAAATCATGCTTTTCAAAAATTGAATTGGGATAAGGTTAAGAGTTACGCTTCAATGAAAAGACTGTCAAGATCAAGCGTTCAAGATGCAGCTGTCAAGCCGTCAGTACAACCACCTAATTGAGCAAGTCGGGCCATCGCCATATTGGACAGTTACTGTACACGGCTTTTGTTGTGGTTAGAGTTTTTTGTTTTTTTTTGAGTTGGGACACGTGCACGGATATAGTTTTCCCAAGCTGCTGCATCGATTGAAGTAAATGATATTGGTCATAGTTGAGTTTAAAATACTTAGTATACTTTATACTAAGTAAAAACGACGTTTAGGTCCAGTCGCATTGTGGACTGCGGCTTGACAGCCATTATAAACTGTGTTGTCTGGCGGCTGGTATCGGACAAGCTGCAATCGGGTGGTATTGGACAATGTAATGACCACTTAAATTTGCGGATTTTTTTGGATTCTTTGATTTTTTAGGGAACATGGGGAAAATAAGAGGGAATTATGATGTAGTGTCCATTAAATTGGCAATAGACTAGGTTTTGTCTAAGGAAATAATAATACGGACTGCAAGTGAGAGGTTTGGTGTCCTGAGGAGCAATCGTTTACGAAATAAAGAAATCATCGGAGAAAGATCATTTAGGAAATAAATACATTATAAATTTATTCAATTGTATGATTTAATATCCACCAAACCTAAATTTAATACTATTTTTAGTTCTGTCCGATACCACCCTCCAAAAATTGGAAGTCGCATTTTGTAAACAGGTAAACTTTTTCAAAAAATAGTATGTTGTTAATGTCATTATTATAAATCATTTTAAACCAATTGCACAAGAAATAATGAAGTATTATTTGACGCATAAGGTAGTTACTTATCGTAATCCTTAAACCGAGTAGTCAAAAAAAAGCTAAGGTGTCCGATACCTGCCGACCTTCCCCTACACTTGGATAGAAGACTCACTTGGGATCATCATATAAAATGCAAAATACTACAACTCAACTCCCGACTGAAACTACTAAACCGACGTCTCAACTCAAAATCTCCAATTTCGACAAAACTCAATCTTTTAAATAAAAGCCTCCTCAGACCAATCTGGACATACGGAATTCAACTCTTTGGCACGGCAAAGAAAAACAACCTTAACAAACTAGAAGCATTTCAATAAAAATTACTAAGATTAATCACTGGCGCTCCGGCATACTAGGATTCTACACCAAGACTTGAAAATTCCATTTATTGATTTAGTTGCCAAACAGTTATACAGGACCTTCCATGACAGAACATTCCACCACTCGAACACACTCATTGAACAATTTTTCCAGTCAACACGACGGCGTCCAAAGACTCAGACGGAGGTGGAGCAGAGACCTACTAAAATGACTTTCACGTATCAACTTTTTTGTTTGACAAACCTGGGTTTGAACCAGTGGGTTTATAACTTCATTTTCATTGTTCACGTTATTTTTTTTCACATTTGTCGTACCATTTGGAAATAGTGCAAAATGTTATTGTACCAAATATTGAATAAAAGTTATAAAAAAGTATTCGAAGATATTAAATTAGTTTAATTGTGTACCCGCACGACAATTTAAGAAAATACGCAAAAGATTAATGAGATCAATCAATTTTTAGCATTTATGACATAGGCTACTAGCTGATCAACACGGTTTTACCCGTGGTAAAACAGAAAACCCTTGGATTCATGATTTAATTTTATGGTTGCCATGACAACTATATGATCTTCCCTATACTTTAATTGAAACTTTAAACTATCATAGGGCGTAGCCCTGAGGGAATTTTTAAAAATCCGTTCTTAGTGGATGCTTATGCCCTAAGAAGGTCAAGTAGTTTGGGCTGTGCGATGATGGATGAGTGGTATTTGACAAATTTACAGTAGATTTTTAAGAACTTATTTTATTCTTTGGTTATCCTCACAAGATTCGAATCGCTTTATTTGTGATGCGGAAATAGTGAAAAGGGATCTCAATTCGCTGGAGTAAATTTTAACAGTACGGGGATTTCAGTCGAACCGGGTCAAAAATATCGATTTTTAGGTTTCGATTGGATACAATTCCTTGATCTTTCCTCTACATATTCATTTTTGGTTATTTTAGCGATAAGAATCCGAGAAATATTAAAAAATAATCGATTTAGCAGTCTATGTCATGCATACGAAAGGGAACCTTAAGTCGCTTAAATGGGAAATAACATGGTGGGCGACTTCAGGTCCCATTTCCCAAATGTGCAAGCCTGCACTGTACAGAGTCGTCAGGGGCATTACAAAACTAGTCTCTCCTGACATCTATCGGCGGATAAGTGAACTAATACAAGTTTTTCGTTATAAAAGAATATTGTCTGAGTCCGAAAATAACCATCTTGATAAAGTATTTCTCTTTTACTAGCAGCCTGCGTCACTTCGTGACTTAAAAACAATTTGGTAAAATAGGATTTAGTTTCATGTTGATTATGTATGGAGCTTTGCAGCATAAAATATCTTTCAATGAGGAAGTGAGTGTACTTTGTGAATTCTTTTTTCTAGACTAACTCTTTGTGTCGTAGAACTGGAATAAAATTACCAGTAATTGAACTTCTCATCGGGGCAAACTTGAAAAATTAACTTTTTACTTTAATCTTCAATATGTGTAAGAAATTCCTCACATAATTTGAGAAGTTCATTTATTTCATCTGCTTTAAAAGTGACTATGTATACGTTCTACACTTTAAAATTTTGACAATGCAACAATATTCATTTTGCACAAAATGGGGGTCAGTTTACCCCCACAGAACACAAAAAAAATCTCTCTTGTTTTTTTTTTTGGTTTATCTTCATTACGTAACTTGGCGCATCTCCATGTCTCAGTTTTAGAGTTTTCTTTTCAAAAATACTGAAGCTTAATGTTAATTCTACTCAACATCTACGCGTCAGTTTCTTGCATTCAGCTTTGTTAGGGTATTGAGAAAAAGTGGTAAGAAGATGGACAAACCACTGATCTACTGATGAACTAATAACTAAATAACAATTATAAAATAGCCATTCGCCGTAAACACAAATTATTCAACTCTCATAACGGTCAAGGAATAAAATTTACAAAGTGACCCGCTTTTTCGTTTCGCATCTTATAGACATGTTTGGCAAATTTTTACCTAAGCAAATAACACAAATTTCTATGAAATGCCTTCATTAAAATAGGCATATTGTCATTGAAGGATTTTAAAATGGAGTTAATTGGGCAGGTTAACCCTCAACACCTCAATATCCTTCGCATACCAAGTACATTTACAAAATACAGGTTTTAAATTTAAAATGTCTTTTAACTCTTGAATTTTTTAGGTTAATATTCAACTAATATTTCAAAACTTTAAACGTTGAATCATCCATCAATATGTTGAATCATGTATCAGTGTATATCCATTGTCTGTTAGAAAATCCCTTCTCCAGAGCACCTCCTAAGTTACTTTATGTTCCTTTTAAGTTTGCTTTTTATGAAAAGAAATACAGTAAGTTAATATGATTACAGACAGTTGGTCTTAGTTTCAAAAGAGCAAATAATTTCCTTATTTTCAGTTGTCTTAAAAAAATCAATATTTTAAGAAATAAAAATCATAATAAGGATGAATTGGGCGTCTGACTTTTACTTAATATGTACGACTTTTGCTGGCACTGCATTCTGAGGTGTGCCTCTGGAACTATTTCATATCTTGATCATCTGTTTTGTTACAAACAAATGTGAATTGGAGAAAGTTCACAGGTTCTAACACAGATAGTAGCACTTTAGTTGAAATTTCAAAAGCCTCCTGTGTGAAGGCTTTTAATGGGATTTTTTCCAAACCCGCAATAGGAACATCTAAAGAATAATAGCTTTAATTTGGTACCAAATATGTGCAGAAAAATTAATTTCTAGGAGTCGATTTGCTCTGGACAAAATCCCAGAAATTCTTTTAATAATATAGATTTCTTGATATTCTGACTTCCGACTTGAGGTCCCTTTTCTAACTTCTAATTTTTTTTGTTCTTTTAAAAAATATGATTGTAAGTGTATCTCGTCTATTTTTATTTAGATTTGAAGATCTAGTTTTCAGCTTTATTTTGATACCCAATACATTTCTTAAATACTAATAATAAATACTAGCAACCCGCGTCACTTCGTGACTTGGTAAAGTAGGCTTTAGTTTCATGTTGATTATGTATGGAGTTTTGCAGCGTAAAATACTTTTCAATGATGAACTGTGGGAATTTTTGAGATTTTTTTAGTGTCCTACAAATTAATTATGTCATAGCACTGGAATAAAATTGCCAGTAATTAAACTTCTCATCGGGGCAAACTTTTAAAAATAACATATTGCTTTATACTCGAAATTTCAATATAGGTAGGAAATTCCTCATGGAATTGGAGAAATCCATTTATTTCACCTACTTTAGTCCATGTTTACACTTTAGTACGTTCTACACTTTTAAATATCGACAGTGCGTCAGTACTCATTTCACATTAAATGGGTGTTAGTTTATATGAATCTTCATTGCTTGGCGCATCTTCATTATGATCTTCATTATCTTCGTTTAAGAGTTAATTCTACACAACATCTACGCGTCAGTCTCATGCATTAATCTTTGTTAGGACTTAACAACAATCGGTAAGAAGATGGACAAACCACTGATTTACTGATGAACTTTAATATCTAAATAACATTTATAAAACTGCCTCTAAAATAGCCATTCGCCGTAGAAATAACAAATTATTCAACACATATAACGGCCAAAGAATTAAATTTTCAATCAGACCCGAGTTTTGTTTCGCATATTAAATACATATTTGGCAAATTTTTACCTAAGCAAATAACATAACTTTCTTTAAAAAGCCTTCATTAATTTAGGCATATTGTTATTGGTACGTTTCAAAATCGAGTAAAATAGGTAGGCTAACCGTTAACACCTTAATATCCCATTCCAAGTACATTTACAAAATACAGGTTTTAAATTTATAATGTGTTTTAAAACTTGAATTTTTAGATTAACATTCAACTAATATTGATATTTTAAAGCTCAAAACGTTGAAACATGCATAAATGTGTTGGATCATGTATCAATGTGTCTTCACTGTTAATAGTTTCTTATAAAATCCCATTCCCAGAGCACCTCATATTTACTTATGTTCCTTTTTAAGTTTGCTTTTTAAGAAAATAAATACAGTACCTAAATTAATATGATTACAGACTGTTGGTCTTAATTTCAATATGGCAAATACTCTCTCCCTTATTTTCTGTTGTCTTAAAAAAACATCAGTATTAAAAAAAATCAAAATCATAATGACATTTGCTTGTCCGGTGTTCTGTAGCATATACAGGGTGTCTTGCAACCCTATGAACAAACATACATAGCATTATTCCTTGGGTCAAGACAAACACATTTTACTATATAAACATGGGTCTATGGTGCCTAATTTTCCGTCTGTCTGTCTGTATGTGTTTTTTACAAACAAAATCATAACTCCTAAACGGTTTGAGGTACAGCGTTGAGATTTTGCACAAATGTTTATCTTATTAGGCCCTATCTTCGCTTAAAATTATACCAAAATATCATCAACCGTTTAAAAATGGCGGCCATTTAAATTATTTGATGCCAAATTTCACGAAAACCGTTAATTAAAAAAAATTGCAAGGTACATAAAAGTAAGTCAATTTTATGTAGTTTTCAATGATACCTTATTTGTTGAGATTGGATAAATATTTAGTGAGAAATTAAATTTTTTCGTAATACTTGACCACTTTTCTCCATTTAAACAATGTTAAAATTAAGGGGTGTCCAACTTAACTGTGCCACCATTGGTATCTCAGAAACTATTGGATTTATAGATAACTTTTAATGAAAACTTCACCTACTTTTTTAAGACATTTAAAAATATGAATTCCATTTTCTTGTAAATGGCCGCCATTTTCCAATATGGCGGACAACTTTAATTTTTCTTATGGAACACCCTGTATTTTATGGCGTATTTGGATTTTACGCTTAATTTTAAGAACTTATTCTTCGACATTTTTTCCTAAACTCAATAGTTAAGTGGATATAAGCCGTTAAAGTTTGATTTTTAACATCCCGTATTTTAACATTGTTTAAATGGAGAAAAGTGGTCAAGCATTACGAAAAATCCAATTTCTCAGTAAATATTTATACAATCTCGACAAATAAGGTATCATTGAAAACTACATAAAATTGACTTACTTTTATGTATTTTGCAATTTTTTGTTAAAATTAACGGTTTTCGTAAAATTTGGCATCAAATAATTTAAATGGCCGCCATTTTGAAACGGTTGATGATATTTTGGTATAATCCTAAGCGAAGATAGGACCTAATAAGATAAACATTTGTGCAAAATCTCAACGCTGTACCTCAAACCGTTTAGGAGTTATGATTTTGTTTGTAAAAAACACATACAGACAGACAGACGGAAAACTAGGCACCATAGACCCATGTTTATATAGTAAAATGTGTTTGTCTTGACCCAAGGAATAATGCTATGTTTGTTTGTTTATAGGGTTGCAAGACACCCTGTATGTGTGGAACTATTTCAAATCTTGATCATCTGTTTTGTTACAAACAAATGTAAATTTGAAAAAGTTCACAGGTTCTCCCACAGACAGTAGCACTTTCGCTGAAATTTGAAAAGCCTCCTGTGTGAAGGCTTTCCATGGGATATTTTCCAAACCGGCAAAAGGAACATCTAGAGAGTAATAGCTTTAATTTGATACCAAATATGTGAAGACAAATTAATTTCTAGGGGTCGATTTGCTCTGTACAAAATCTCAGAAATTCTTTTAATAATATATTCTGTGAACGTTTGAAGTTTCGGGCCTTAATTTCCTAACATACCTGTTATAACTTGTTAAAATTAAAGTGCCAATAACTCAAAGACAAAAAACCATAGCATTATAAATTATATGTCAAATTGTTCGTAATTTAATGCTGAATTTCAGGATGTTAATAACTCAAAACCGTAGAATTCCGACTTGAGTTCCCTTTTCACTTTCCGCATAACATATTGGTGTTCTTTGAACAGTAGCTCATTACTAAATTACTGCATTAGTCCCCCTCACTATTGCCAACCTGGGATAATGAAAGGGTCATTTTTTCATCAACTAAAGCACTGTCGGGGTACCTCCAGTGCAGACTCTAACCTCCTTTGTTTTTCTCCGCTCTACTTGCAACGTGCTATAAAAGTTTTAAGTGGCTAGTTTATGAACAGCTGGATGATTCTTTTGTTTGCTTTTTCGTTGTTATTTTGTATCTAACATGGAAACTCAAATGACCCGTGTTTAAATTTTTCAACTTTTAATATTACTTTACTAAACATTTAGCGTTTCCACCAGCAGAAAATTCAACTACGTAGACGAACTTAAAAATAAAAACTACACCTACATGCAAAATTTGATCAAAATCGTTAGGGCCGTTTTCGAGATAGGGTTTATAAATATATAAATATACAAGAATTGCTCATTTAAAGTAATAGGATTTATTTTATTCAAAGCCGTAGCCATGAACTTTTTTTTTGGGGGGGGGGGGGTTGAGCCATAGCCGCCTCTATCGAAGGCCGCGGCATTCGAAGTGGCAACGCCGGCGCCGCGCTGCCGCTGGAGCGGTTGACTACTCTACGCTTGCCCCGGGCGCCGTAATGCTGACAACCTCGAGGTTTTCAATTTGTCAAAGTGATTAAATACTTAATTAGTTATTTTATTGTGCACATTTCATTTGATTTTCTAAAGATGGAAGCGAGGGAATCAATATTAACACTGTGGCGCGTCCTGTAATCCAGCTACTTGGAGGTCACGAATTGTGGATAGTTATGAGCGATGGCTTGTGGACACGGTGTTCCTTAATGGGGATTAACATCCGCACTATTGAATACTACGTTCATAGGACCGTCCTCATAATTAGACCAGTTCGTAACATGTAAACCAGGCAAAATTGTGGTTCGGATCCCACGTTAAAATGTAGGTCCCATAGTTGCCATTGGCTGTTGGGCTATTAATTAACAGTCCTGTCTAAGGAACATGTCGGCCTTAGTCAGTAACAAGACTACAAGATCGCGCCACAATCATCTTTCACTCATCTGTCATTCATACTTGGCTTAAAATACCTACCTGGGTAGGTCGCCATTTCAAAGTAATGTATCTAATGTATCTAACACATTTTATAATTCCTTTAAGCCATTTAGTACAGTGACCAAATAACATTTCATAATAAACTATTTTCGTTAGTAAAATATATATTTTCGTTAAACCAACTATATTAAACCTAAGTAGGAATGACAATATTTCCACAGTTATTATGAAAGCTCATTTTCTCGTTTCTCACTTTTGTGTCAATTGTTTAATAAAATGTATGCCATTGTAAAGACAATATTCGAAACAAAGTCCTTAACTTTTACTTAACTTTTTTTAACATCAGACGAAAACCTCAATAAGCTTAATTTCCCGACAAAATCTTTTGTCTGTACCATCAAAAACAATTTCATATTCATGCGAAACTAAAATCTGGACATTCCCAACAACATGTTTACACATAGAAAAAAAATCAGAAGGTACTGAAAGACTGCCCCTGTTAATTTCAAAAATCATTGGGATTTTCATTTTTCTTAGTAAGTTTAAGCTTTCGTCGTATTTTTTTTGGCAATGCTTAGATGCAATATACCCACGAGCATAGATTAAACCTGATTCATCAAACTGGATTTCTCAACATACTCTTTTCTAGGATATCATAAAATTAATGTATCCTTAAGAATAACTAAACTTTGGTTTAAAATTTCCCCTGAAGAAAGGCTATCTTTGCCATAATCAATAGAGGAAACCATCACTTCTTTATAAAACCTAATTTCCCCGTACCTAGTGGAATGGACGAAGCTCACTTTCTAAGCGTATTTTCTTCTCGGCTTCCATCACTTGTGTAGCTGAAATATTGTAATTGCCCCCTGTTTACTGTCTACTGTATTGACCAAATCTGGATTCTAACTGATCCGTCTGAAATTTAACAGTTAATATAAAAACTTGATTAATGCCTAAACTTGATTAGTGCCTACAATTTTAATTAATTATAATCTCCCGTAAAACCATAGGCGTAATTTGGGGGGGGCAAGGGGGGGCAGTTGCCCCCCCAAAAATTTGAAAATAAAAATTAATTTTTAGGTATAAATAACGAAAATTGACCAGAATCATGTTTTTTCAAGTTGTAAAATTAAATTATTATTGACATAAATTTTTCATTAATATGAGTCTTGTCGATATGCCGTTAAAGTACGCTGGTGGCGTAGTTTAGTTTGAAGTCCGATTGCAAATTTGCAAGGGTACGTTTAGCGAACAAATACAGACATACACGCCATTCACTATGTCGCGCCGGTCGATGAGAACCCACTCCCACGCCAAACGACACGTCCACCAGTGAACTAACGCTCCAGGATGGCCAACCTCTAAACTCTGTAGTGCTGCTCAGAGCCAGTGTAAGTTGCCTGTCATAGGACACTGTTCACCAGGGGTGCCCAGAAGGGGGGGACATGGCGCAAATTGCGCCATCTAAATTTTTGGGGGGGGCATGATTTTTTGGGCGAGATATAGGTTTTGCGAGGAATTTTGAACCAGCGAATAAGGGAAAATTACAAATAAATAAATTATTATACTATACGCAACAGTTAAAAGTACTGTTTATTTATCTAACCATTTCATCAGGATTACCATCACTGAACTTGTCATATATTCAAGTTTGCTATGTAAACCATCCATTGAATCTCCAAGTCAATCCATGTGTTAAGTTATTTTTAAGGGCGGTTGACAATGGGTCGACTGGACTGGCAACCCTGTCTGACATCGGGCCCAGAAGACATAGTGTCAGACAGGGTCTGTGGCCCCGGTCTGACACAGCCGTTAGCACTTAATGTTACCAAAACCGGGTATTTACCCGGTTGTCGGGTATTTTGGAGGCCGTGCGGAGTTTTGGCAGTGATTAAGAAAAAACCGGGTAAAACCGGGGATTTAAGACTTGGGTTGAGGAAATTTACTCATCAACCTGGATATTAGCCTAAACAATGGGTAAAATCGGGGATTTTTGACGATCGAGGTACAAGGATTTTTTGGAACTCTAGATATTTTATTTTCAAACGAAAGTTGGTTTTATGTATTTGGTTTGTTTGTATTGGTTATTTCGTTGCAGTGTTACCAGAAACTGGGTAATAGCCCGGTTTATGGGTTTTTTGTTGGCCGTTCGGGGACTTAATTAACATGATTAAGAAAAATCGAGTAAAATCGTGGATTTTAGACTTGAGCTGCGGGGATTACCCGGCATCCTAAATACATAAAAATCGGGTAAAGCCTTGGATTTTTGAATTGTGATTTGCTTTGCAAATATTCAATGTCCATGTAAGGTGAGAAAAAGCCCGGTATTTGGTGTTTTTAAGGTCATTAGGTGGTTTTTCGGCTAACTACCCGGATTTTGGTACTTGGGGGGGGGGGGGGGGATTTTGCAGGGATTAGTGCCGAAAAACCGGGTAAAATTAGGATTATCAATGGAGTTGGCGGGTAAAATGCCAAATCCTGTGTAATGCAACACTGGACGTTAGAAAAAAGAGTATAGCAACAGTCAATCGCCAGTCGTATGAAGCACAGATGGTGTGCCAGCTTTGACTGCAGTGAGGCAGTTTTACAAATAATACAATAACTGACTGAAAGTGAAGTGAATGGTGATTACAAGTTCACATTGTGCTGTGATATCGTGCATTGGCAGTGTATATACCCCATAGATACTTTGGTATTATACGGAGGCTACTATTTTTAAATTTTTTTATTGGTCACCAAAAATGACTTTGTAATTGGAAAGAACATACTTTAATTTACTTACTGTCCAAATTGGACATAATTATGATTAGCGGTCTTTGTTTTCTGCTTCCCAGAAGACAGCGATGTTGGTGAGGATTGAGTTTATCGAGTCGCCGCCGCCACTAGCGACTTCACCCGATCGCCACCCGTATTCAGCGCGCCGCGGCAGTTATTTTAAGTTAGGTTATCATAAATATGTTAGTAGGACTTACCTTGTTTCGTTATACCAGACGAGTCATACTTTCGCCTGCTAAATCCCTTGACAGGTGATGCGTGCGCTCCGATCAACGACCTGACCTTGGCCTAATTCAAGGGTATTTGGCGGGCAAAAGTATGACTCATCTGGTATCGTTCGATGCGTGACGAAACGAGGAAAGTCCTATTAACATATTTATGATAACCCGATCTAACATAACCGCCGCAGCGCGCTGTATAAGGGTAGCCTCCGTGTAATACCAAAGTACCAACCCATATTCTTCAGTACGAACTGCTAGTGCAAAGGGGGGGGTATATGGTAAATGCAATCAAATCAGGATGAGGCAATGACCTATAAGATCTTGCCCCCCCAATCGAAATGCTGAAATTACGCCCATGCGTAAAACGTAAGTCAAGTACTGTAGTTTCATATTAGAGTGATTGAGTGCACCGTATGGCTTATCTGTTGAGAATTTTCTTTCTGGATTTGGTTTATCTTTTGTTTTCCAAATTGATAGCCACATAAGGAAAACTTGCAAAAATGCTAACTTTTTATCCACTAAACTTGTGAAAGGGTTTGAAGGTGAATACGTTTGAAACATAAGTTAGAGGCCGTTTAGCATTAATAATTGAGCTTGACATTTAAAATTTGGCACAACACAAGTTTTCGGCATCGCCGTGGTCATAAACTAAGTAACAAACGAATTGTTCGCACAAAAAAGCGTATAAACAAGAGCAAGCTCGCTAATCCCCATGCAAATACAGTGGAGTGGCGGGAAATGCTAGGCACCCAGCACGGCGTTGCCAGTTCTCCCTCGCCACGGCCTTCGTTAGAGGCGGCTATGGTTGAGCTCAGCGTCTACAGGAAAAGGAAGTGAAAAAACTTTTCATTTTAAGCAATTCCAACATTTTTTTAGGGGGTTTGCCCCCTGATTCCCCCCCCATTGGCTACAGCCTTGAATCTTAGTTATTTTTGATTGGAGGTTGCTATGGAAGAATAGTGTATTGTTGAGTGAGTGTGCGACTAATGTGTTATTTCTTTTGAAGATTTTTGTGATGGAATTGTTGATTCTTCCATTATATTGTTTTTGTCAAGATTTATCATCGCTTTTGCTCTGATTTTGCTTTAGCTTTTTATCATGGAAACAATTATTTGAGATGTGTAGCCGTTAACTCTGGTTATATGCTTGATATAGAAATATTCTTTATTGCATGCTTGTGGGCTCAGAGAGTTTGTTAGAAATCTGTAAATCATGGATTTTAAGCTGCAATTTTGAGTGAACAAGGATGATAAGAGGTCTTATGAAGGGTGCGATCTGACGCTATTGGCTTTATATTTATTTCAAAATCAAAGTCTTTGTTGGATCTATTTAATGTGACTTCTATAAAGTCCGAAGTTTAGCCTCATTTCCCAGTGTGAACTTTAAGTTTTGATGGATGTTGTTGAGCTGGGTCAGTAATTGAGTTTGTCTTAGGTTTCCATCTACATTAGCAAAGATTTCATCACAATAACAGTGTGGGTCGATATTTTTGAAAGTGTACTGTTGCCGGCTGTTTATATATGTTTGTTTTCCATATAGTTGAGAAAGATGCCTGCGATGAGGCTAGTATAGGATTACAGGATTATAGGAAAGCCAGTCGGAGAATCAACTGCCTCCGAGTCCCTTTATTTGTTTGTATGTAGCCAGCGCTCCAACGCTAAACTTGAAGTTTACACGTTATAAATTAATCTAGGACTAGGAATTTTAAAAATTCTAAATCAACACCTACTACCTTCTAATGGGCAATCTTATATTCGTTCAAAGAGTTACTTGAAATAGCCGCCACATGCAACAGCAGTTCTAATGAACCAGAACATGCGTTTTTCTGATGTTCCAGTAATGATAACCAATGTTCAAAAGAGAAACTGAGTATGGATAGGCTAATTTTGCAAACTCGTCTCCCACCAGCGTCTACCATGAACAAACTCACATTAGGTCTCGAGAAAGTTCAAAACTCTTTGTATATAACTTACTCTTTGCACTCGTATTTCCACACGGTTCGAACCATTCTCGTTGTCCGCTGCCACATCTGCTTAAATCACGACAGCAGTCGTAAGGTTCACCAGGATAATCAGGACATGATTCAGGACATGGATGAAATGAATGTCCTTCTTGCCCGCTGAGAATCACCTACAAAACAGATTATCAAGCATCAAATCATGACTCTGAATTAGTAGTGTAAATAGGGGATATTTTTGGAGGTGGTGGTGAAGGAGCCAAAAGGTGACGTGTGCTTTCACTTACCTTGCATGTGTATGAAAACAAATTTGTGTCCAATTGATTTAAAGTTGTCGATCTATTAGAATTTTAAAAATGTGATTTTTTTAAGTGGATCGAAACATTTCCCACCCTTTTCCCCAATCGCAATCAATTATTCTCTTATTCGATTAGTTAGTTTAATGAGTAAAATTATTCTGAGCTCGATGGTGAAAATAAATAATAAAATTGATTTAATTGCATTTAAATGGATTGATTTCTATTTATTTATTTATAAATCACTGTTTTTACTTGATATAGTTTTCAATTTGAACAATTTAAATTTTTTAGGTGACATTTGCCCATTTCTGATGACAGTTTTTTTAAACTCCTTTATATTTCTTTATCAATCCTTTACTCATTTTTTGTACATCATACTTTCAGCTACCAAGTTTTAGTTACCATTATACTAGCATATATGTGTTTTTCTTTATGCTTAATTATGGTTTTTCTCTCATACATGTTACGTTTATGCCCAATCCATCCTTTATATTTTAAATCATAACGTTATAAATATAGGCTAATGAATTAACTTTGGCCTATAGAGTCCAATCTTTCTATAATTTGGGAATGTTTTTGTGTTTGTTTAATTTGGGAACTTAATAAACAAGTGTACCTGCAAATGGCGTATTATTCCTATCCTCACTTTATATTAAAAAATACAAATGCATGCTAAAGCATTTATTTTTGCCTTTACTGTCCGATCTGCTGATGATTTGGTTTTTGTTGTTATCATAAGCAAGTGAATATCTGAATGGCATGAAGTAAACCTATCTACCCTAGGCCCTATATGTTTTTAATTATAAGATTTCAAATGTATGTAAAAAATTATAATTTTGAACTTAATTGTGCGGGGCTAATCCCGCAACAATTAATTATTGTATCCAATTGGACACAATAATTGGACCAGAGAACCAACATGTTAGGTCAAAGGTTGGGTTTCACGAGAAGGGGCAAACCCTAAATATCCCCCCAAAAATTTTGGAGAAAAGAAATTTTGGACGACAAGACAACCTATTTCGGGTACCGTGGCGCGACTACGATTTTCGTCTACCGTAAGGCGAAGACAATTTTTGTTTACTGCGACGCGATTACGATTTTTGTCAACTGCGACGTAACAACGAAATTTGTCTACTGCGACAATGATATTTGTCTACCACGACGACCATATTCGTTTAGCGCATCGACGATCTTCACCTACCGCGACGACGATATTTGCCTATGATACCGCGACGTCCATATTCTTCTACCGCGAAGCAATACTCGTTTACCGCGACGACGATATTTTATCTACCGTAACAACGATATCCTTCTACCGCGACGACGATTTTTGACTATTGCGACGTGACAACAATATGTGTCAACCGCGTCAGTAATATTTGACTTCCGCGACGACCATAATCGTATACCGCGACGCGATACTCGTCCACTCGTCTATCGTGGCGTCTTCCACAACGACGATATTCGTCTACCGCGACGTCCTTATTTGTCTACCGTCACATCAGTACGGGCTTTTGTGAGTACCTAAATACCCCCTTCCCCCTTCTTAGAGGATATTCCCTCCCGAATTTGAATCCTGGATTCGACCGTGGTCACGAGAGTCTATAAGCGTAGTCTAGGTCTAAGCTGCGCATGCTCGCGGTCCGGAGTCCGGGAGCGTGTTGTTGGATCCAGCTTGGTGATGTATCCACCCAACTACCATGTACTGGTAATTTAGTTAATTTGGGGGGAAATTAGGGGAGGGGAATCCTTTGCTTTTCATCTAATCAATATTAGTTTTCAATTTATCAATCCATCAGTAGAACCTTGATAAGAGGACTCTCAAGGTGATTCTGGAAAGAGTCTCATTATCAAGGGAGTCTTCTTATTGAGGTTCGTGTTAACAAGACAATAAAGTGTTGAGAACACTTAAAAAGTGCACTTTTTATCGAGGTTTTTGTGTTATTGAGTGTCTTCTTATCGAGGTTCTATTGTAATTATAAGTACAGGTTCCAGCAGCGGCAACAGCCATGTAATAACATGAAGGAGGAATTAGGGGCAGATTAATGTTAATAATTTAGAATAATAGTCAAACTACAAAAAATGGACTAACTTTTATGTAAATTGCAATTTTTTGTTTAAATTAACGGTTTTCGTGGAATTTGGCATCAAATCATTTAAATGGCCGCCATTTTGAAACGGTTGATGATATTTTGGTATAATTTTAAATGAAGATACATCCTAAAAAGATAAACAATTTTGCAAAATCTCAACGCTGTAACTCAAACCGTTTAGGAGTTATGAATTTGTTTATAAAAAACACATACAGACAGACAGACGGAAAACTAGGCACCAGAGACCCATGTTCCTATGGTGAAATGTGTTTGTCTTGACCTAAGCTACAACGCTATATACGTTTGTCTAGATAGTTACGGGACACCCTGTATATTTTAAAATATAAAATTAAAAAAATTAGCTTAAAACATTAACTTTGGTCTTTATTGACTTTGGTCTTTGTGCTTAGTATATAATAAATCTACTTATTACTGGATTTGTGACAAATCCTGTAGAATCCTAAAAATTTCCTGTCAAACTGTGTTCGTCCAACATACATTTTATATAACTTTTTCGAGTTATGTAAATTATCCAATTATAGTTTATAGAAATGTTTAAGGAATTGAACAAGTTCTGTAAATTCTTATAAAATTTCTGTCAACTGAAGTGTATAAATATTACAAACATTTCACACAATGGTACATGTTCTGTAATGAATTCAATATAATTGACACAATCGCCACATGTTCTGCCTCGCATGTTTATAGACACTTAAAACTATATTAGAGAAGGTGGTAGCGTTTCCCTTCCCTTAATATATTACAGGTTTTTGAAATTAAAATCTCAAGCAGAGCAAATTGTTGCAATGGAAAAATAGGGTACTCTCTCAACATGATAGAGTTTTTAGAGAATATTCCACAGAAGCTCTAACAAATTAGGGTAATAAAGAGATTATTCTTGTAGACTACAGGCTATAGTACAGATCGCCAGGATTGTCCTTGGATTGTCTTTCTTGCCGTGGGAGGATTATTTGCTGGTTTGTTTGGCAGAAAAGGGGGAATTAATTTTCAACATATAACTTTGAATAAGCTATTACATAAATTAAAACAGGGTTATCAAATAAAATGAACAGATATTTTTTGGAGTATGCCTGCAAACTGACTACGGTATTTGAATAGGAGTTTGATGTTTGAATTTGAGCATGCAAAACATCATTAGTGAGGCGACCTGGCACCCCTAAAAATTAAGGCCTAAATCCGCCAATGTTTCTCGCCCTGATATGAGGCATAAAATATGTCTACATACCATCAGGAGGGCAACTGGAAGAACCTCTAGGATCATCTTCACTCCAGAGTTATTGCACGATGGAAGATTTTCTTTGAATGTATTCTATAACCACTAAATAATGTATCCACCAACATAGGCAAGTAAGTGCTGATTGCATAGGTAGTTTAGCGTTAATCTGTTTGCATTAAAATCATTAAGTTATTACCTGTGACCTCCATAGGCAGATACAATGTGTTGCATAATGGATGAGAAACATCATGAACAATATTTTATCTTAAAAACAAATTTAGCCAATATAAATGGAGTCACAATCTAAGGCTGGGTTTACAGTGTGTAGCAAAATATGCTACATCTAACATTTAGCGAAAGAAATACAACATGAATTGGAAGACTCAATCATTCATAGTTTTTTATGTTTAGAAAAATTTGCCCATCTATATTATTAATTCTGTAAGCGATTTTTTTCAATCAAAATTGTGAGAATTTGCCAGCTCGCAGGATGACAGGAGATGGCTTAAATGAAAGGTCTCGGCCCCAGGGGGTCGGGAAAAATAGCAGATTATGTCCAAATATACCAGAAAATGAGAAATAACGAAAAATATCTTCCATTTGAAATGCATTGGGATTGAAAAGATTGAAAAACGTCTGCTTTGTTTACATTAACATGTGGTGCTAATGCTTGATTCAAAGCCATATGGTATAGATGTTGATATGTGGGATTTGTTTCAAAATGCAGCTAACTATTCACGTTCAATGTACTATAACAAAAAATATTTTAAATTAAAGATTTTCTGATTTTATAATTAAGGGTTTGAGTTTTTCATAATTTAAAATGATAAAAGTTAAGTACGTTTGTTTAGTTTATGTTATAACGATGCATATTTAATACCAAATGATCTATACATACATATATATATATATATAATTACGTAAGCAAAAGTTTTGCGAAGAAATTGTGGGCGTTTGGAAGGTCGCAGGGTGATGGGGGGGGGGGGCTGAAACTGATGGTCTCCAACTCAGGGACTCGGGGAAAATACTGAAATTGCTTTAAGCTTACTATAAAATGAGAAATAACGTAAAATAGCTCTTATTTAAAGACCATTAGGATATAAAAAGGTCTGCTTTGTTTAATTAAAACCAAATGCTAGAAATAATCATAATTTTGTGGATCCAAAAGCCTATTTTCTAAGAAGGTATTTTGTACAATAGTAAAGAAGGATTATGCTTAGGGGCTATTAGCCCCTTCAAGCCCCTAGTATATATTATTTTTGTAAATTTGTTCTGCATGTGGTAGACGTTAGAGCATGTTTTGCTACACAGCGTAAGCACACCAGTGGCTTAAGCATTTTAATATATGTATAAATGTAATAACAAATAACACATGAATAAATAAATATAAATATATACATATATTGACAGTTAAATAAATATACTATACTCCCTTTTTGTATTCTTCAGCGAGGATTAGTTAAGGTTACTTTATGTATATCATCTGCAGTCTTGGGTATTATTTTGCTTCTGGTATGCTCATTTTAATCATTTGAAAACAATTGTTTCTTGCCTTGTAGCTTAGGTACCTTTAATACTAGCTCACAGTCACAGTCTAAGAAAAATACAGTCTTGTCAATTGATCGCAAAGAGACTGACCCTGGTGGCACACAAGCACAATAATTACTTTGTCCACAAGCAAATCATGTGTCGTTTCACTATCCACTGTCTAACAAGAAATACAGTCTTGTCACTCAGATGAAAAAAGTGTCCTCCCTATACGATCCTGGAGGCTGGCACATATAAGTACAATTACAATCAGATGGTGTGTGTAATTGTGTTTGCGCGCCGCTTTGGAACGCTAGTGTCGCCCTGCAGACAACATAATGCATTACAACATATGACAAGTGTTGGAGCTGTATTTTTTTTAGACTGTGACACAGCTCTGGTAAAGCCAGATCATTCTAATCATTCATTCTAATCATTGTGATCATTCTTTTTGAGACAGGTACCTCATGGAGAACGTTACCCTGAATACGAGTGAAGGATGAGTGTGATGATCGTGATGATAGTGGGGCAATCTTGTAGCCTTGTTTCTGACTAAGGTTGGCACGTTCCTTAGACAGGACTGTTAATTAAAGGCTTTTAATAAAAGCCCAACAACCAATGGTAGCTGGTTGCGTATTTTAATTGGAGTACGGGTGAATAATGATTGTAGCATGATTTAGGCAGGATCTTGAGGTGTCGTTACTGACTAAAGCCGACATTTACCTCAGCCTGTTGTCTGACAGCCAATGGCAACTGGGTGACCTTGAAGTTAACACAAGATCCAAACCAAAATTTCACCACTCAATTACAAATTGGTCTAATTATGAGCATGTTCCTTGTGTTTATTGTGACGGATGTTTTCATCTTCGTACAGTTTTTGTGCCATTCACACCAGCCTCTAAGCTATCTAAAATCTGACTGCTACGTCGTAGGTTGACTACTGAAATCAGAAGTCCACACCTACTTGAGGAGGTCCAACGAGATGGAAACATGGCAAGCATTCAATACCATTCCTACGAGGCCTGCAAAGGTTGGAATAGGTATTTGGGATTACCCATTTCCCACCTTCGAGGTGAGTATTGGACGGGGTCCAATGCACACAGTTTTGACTTGCCAAACATAGAATTGCTACAGCTTTGCGGCCTCCGGACAATGCACCACTACGCATAAAGCGTGTGGGGAAAGTTAGTAACCAAAGCATGAAGCTGGTAGTGTGTTCGTGTCATTCTACCAACAACTTAAGAACTGCCAATTCCTGATTGTTTCGACTTCAAGACAGTTGATTGTCCATAGTTTCATCATATGTTATAGCTATTTTGTTTTCATATGTGCACATCAGATTTTATATGACAGCTATGTCTAAAAATCCCCCACAATAAACACAAGGAGGGAGTGATAAAGTATCCTTGACAGCTTGACAGCTGATCAGATTTACTCCTTTTCATACTCCACTGATTGCAGTTCGCACATTATATCTCAGGCTATGGCTACTACGCTACTAACCGTATCACTTGATATTTTTAACATATGATATTGGTAAACTCAATGTTTGAGAAGCTGTGGGGCTGAAGAATCCATCAGGTGGCCCTAAGTTTCAGGGCACAGCAGATTCAGCTGATTGATGGATGAGGCGTACTTTTCAAAATACATTAATTAATAGACGAACAGGAGAGCAGCACTCCTATGTTTTTTTTTTATGATAAAATAAACCAATAAATAATTTGATTTTATCATTTCTGCTTTCATGCAATTAGTAGTACATAACTCTAAACAGATTATGTTTTTACTAGGTTATACACTGTTCCTAGTCCGCGCAAAAACTTTGGCTCAAGTGTAACATCATTTATTCATTATCGAAAAATGGATTTTTATGGCTATAGCTTCAACTTGTCAATATTCGTTGAGTAACATGCAAAAATTATCGATACCAAATCGTTCAACCTATTTTCAATACAACTTTTGTAAAGCGGTATTCAAATTTACATCAGTCTGACAAATCAACTCTCAAACTGGTAAGAGCCACAACAAATTTAGAAGAAAACTGTAAATTAAGTAAATGATTGTTTCTTGTCAAACATTGCAGACATTTGTACATGGGAACTTGTTTCAGTTGATATATATCAATCCTTCAAACAAAACTAACTCAACTAGATTATTGAAAAAGTTAGTAAAAAAAATTAGTTAAAGTATCACGGTATGTTTTTTAGGGAGCTAATGCATCTGTTTTATTTATAAATTAATTTCAGCTCAATAAAATGAGCGGGAAATGATCGAGAGATTGATAAAATGCTTCAAGGTTTGAAGGTTAATTAAAATCTTCATCAACCTTCCAACCTCAAAAATTTGTAACAGTTTCCCATTCTTACACAAAGATATTTTGAAACTATTTAGATGAAGAGAGCGGATTGTTTCAAAATTTTGTTGCATGTAAAAGGCATGTAAAACATAAGCAAGCAAAGCACAAGACAATAATAACACTAAACAGTATTTAAAATTAATAAAAGGAGGGCAGTATCCTTTTAGTGAGTCAGTCCTTTTAGGGAGTTTTTTTTTGTAGCAAACTCGGCCTCTGAGCTGGGTCCTCAAAGTGTCGCAGGTTCGAGACTCAAGCTTGATGCATACTTTAGCAGTACTGTTCACCCTTGTACTGTACTGGCTCACTCCTTGCCTTTGCTTGATAACGTCCACGCACAGATCAATAGTCTATGTGGGCGGGGCAAAGGTAAGGTGAAAAAGAGGCCGCCACCCTCTTTTTTAGAATTAGAGTTAGGTTAGATCATATCAACCAGATCGTTATGATCTTTTACTCCAACTTTTTACAGTGGGTCTTCCCTTTTTTTTAGATGTTAGTTTACAAAATAATATATAAATTTGAGTAGCCCAGTGGTAAAATGAACAGAGAAAGACTTCAATATCTAAAACGATTTATTCACCATTTCTCTAAACACAAAAACATTACTTTCCAAAATTACATAGAAAAGTAAACAAGCAACATTCACTACTCCGAAAACTGCTTCAGAAATATCACAGAGACGACATTATGTGACATGTTGAACACATTTTTATTTGTTACTACTAAACATCCAATTTTCTACCCAAAGTTCCTATTGCATTCTTCAAAATAAAAAATACAAAAAACGGCTCTTATGATAAAAGGGATTTTTTTACTTGCATAAAAATAATGAAAGTTTGATAATGTAGTTAATTGACATTGCAGCATAAAAAGAAAAACATTTTGTGGTGCTGTTCAGAATTATTATAGGATTAGTAGTTTTTGGAGGTGGAGGATTATATTTCAAAAGAGCTATAGTAATCTAAATATCAGCATCTCATAAGTAAAATTGCAGACTCACACATTTTTTCGTTGCATTAGAAACATTTATGAAAAAAAGATCAATCACTAATCTGAGATAAATCCTAATTAGGTTTTATTTTGACACTTTTGGATCATTATATTAATAACAATAAATTATTTATTTGAACCTCCTGTAGTAAGTTAACTCTTTCTTTACTCCTGAATCCACTTGCCCAAATCTCTTCAAGTCAATAGAAAACCAGTAGGTAATTGACTGATGGTAAAGACGATAATAACGTACAAAAGCATACAAAATAGAAATAGAGGCAGCTAAAGCGTTACTTATAAACTTGGTAAACTTAAAACACAATAAGGATATACGAGACTACATAATAAATATTTGGTTTTGTTCAGTAAAATATGTGACTTGACTCGTTGGACTGAGGCCGTGAGAACTCAAGTTCTCAAATCTCACACATGGGTAGCGTCTTGAAGGTAACTTGATCGTCGATTTTTGAGTTCCGTCGTTCTTGACTTCCAGTTCAAGGCATCACTTTGAGATCGGTCTAAAATAAATAAATTTGGTGTGATTAACTTTTTGTGATGTTTTAATTATTTGTAGAATTTTTGCAGACATAAAAATCACTGAAATCAGAAATAAAGAATCTAGAACATAACAGGATTAGTAAGCATTGACCAGGTACCACTAAATGATTCACCGAAGAAATCATTGCGGTCTATCTTGTTATATTCTAGGTTCTTTCCAACCTGAAAACATGATTAGATTCCAGACCCCAAAACATTGTGAAAACTGTTTTTACTCTTCAGTGTTAGGAAACGCCTGCTAATATCCAATTTATAACAAATTATGTGAATGAAAACTATGTAAATCAAGATTATATAATTTTTTATAGTAGACTCAACCATTTAGAATCCGATGGTAAGGATGTCTGACACCATGAATTCTAGGAAGTCAGTTACCATTGCAAATCAGTTGATATGAAGAATCAAGTAGATACAAAAATTGCAACACTCATTCACAATCATGAATCTTTATCAAGGTCTTTCACAAGAGACAGTTACCCAAACAGAATACAGAATACATTTTGGTTGCTGAGTGATTTTTGAAAAAAAATCTTGTAATTGACTGCATCTTTAACTAGTGTGCTCTACTGAGCGCTCATGTTTCCAGGTTATATTTAGCGAAACCATGGTAGTATGATGTTTCGCCTCACATAGCTAGAAGTAGTACATATTGTATCACTGCACACACTTATGTGTAAGCTGCTAGCTGTACTACAAACTGTCCAATATTATCAAGTGATGTCTACTTCACAAAATATGCTCATGGTCTCACAATTTTACAGATATCTTAGGGCCACGTCACACTGGTCGAGTAGGAGGGCGAGTTAGACGGGCGAGTCGAGTGGCGTACTAGTCGAGTAGTAGACCCTGTTGACAGGCGAGTTGAAATGTTGCGCCAGAAAGTCAGCTGCTCAAAAACCTTATGCAATTTAAAACATAATCTATATATTTAAAAAATTTGGTTTTTCTTTTCCGAGTCCGTTTGGCTCTTCTACTCAAATGATTTTCATTATTGAGGTCTTAAATTAAAGGTATGCATGCGCAGATTTGCCATCAAGCATCCGCATTCATTTATCTGCCGTATTACTCGAGTTATGCACAAAAGCAACTTCCTCCCTGTACATTTCTTATGGGAGTTAAATATGGTTTTCCTTTTCCGAGTTCGTTTGGCTCTTCTACTCAACCGATTTTCATAATGGAGGTCTTAAATTAAAGGTACACTGAGAAAAATTTTGTCCTGAAATACGTGGAAAGTACACGTAAATAAGGGTGTGCTGGTTACCCACTGCAATCTGGACCCAGCTCAATGCTCCGGCAGTGAGGCCGCCACACGGAAAATCAGGACTTAGTTAAATAAATAAATAAATAAATATTTTTATTTCAGAAAAGTACAAGATCTTATACAATAATACAGATGATCACTTGTGTTGCTTACAGCATTGCATACATTACAGTACTTTGGAAACTATATTCACTTGAGTAACATTTAATTGGCTGAAATTATGACACTCACTCATACATACATACATACTGTGCTTATAGATAAATATAAAAAAAATCATTATGTAGACTTAGTTTGTCTACATAGTTATGACGTCACTGGCTATGATGTCATTACTGTCGGTTGTATGTCCTGCCGATCAGAGTTGGCTCTCGTAATTGCAGAGACTTTTCTCAGAATATCCTGCAATTCATTTTGCCTTCACCACAGTTTATCACAGAATATACATTCCTGTTCTCGTAAAATACAACCGATAGAAATGCACTGACTTGCCTAGTCTCTGCATTTACCCGTATTTTTGACTTAAAATCAGTAAAAAATGTCTGGGTCCTTCTAACGGTCACCCATCCAAGTTCTAACCATGCCCGATGTTTCTTGACTTGTATGTTCAGGTGAAGACTGCTATATCCATTGCGTTATGGCTGCCTGTTGACGAGTGTAGTTGTTGAATAGCATCTGAAGAAGTGATAAGTGCAGTTTTGCAGTTTTACGCTTAATGGTACTTCTCTACAGTGACAATTTATTGCGTAATTGAGTCTAGACTAGCCCTTCTTACGTGTCGTGCGTGTTTCCTGGTACCGGAATTTTTATAAAAAGTAATGTTTGTTCGTTGTGTGCGTCTATCTGTTTGTGTTACGTGGGTATGTGTCATGATGGTTTTTAATGCTTCTTGACGACTTCCACTGGAATGAAATTTGATTTCCATCGCCTAAGGTTGATCTCTCTGAGATTGTAACTGTCATAGCCCCTAGTATGAGACTAAAAAGGATCACTTTGACAGTACAAGGTATTTACACCATTAGTAGTTACAATTTATTGCCCTGACAAATTTATTTGATACATTTAAAAGTGGCAGAAAATCAATGCAAGGTTATACTCGACCTGCATTCTATTTCTTACAATTCATCTTATTTAAGACTTGATAAAAATATCTGAGTTATTAAAATCGAAGCAGGATTTAAACAGTGCAATTACTTTTTTTGGTAATTTGTTTGTGTAAACTTTGGGCAGATAAAATTAATCTTAGGTCTAAAGTGATCAATGCAACTATTTAAAGATAAAACAATATTTAACATAAGAAACTGCTGACAAATAAAACGATTTGCTTTTCTTCAAAAATCTAAGCTTTTTCTCTGAAAAATTGTAAATTTGATATTCTTTTAGATGTTACACTACCATTTACTTTATATGTATTTACTATCATTGGTACTACAGTAGGTAAATCTATAAACAAACATTAATAAAATATGTATTATAGAAACCAAATGTTACTATTCAAACTTATATCACATTTGTAAATTTTCAATCCCAAATATAAAACTAACACAATGGACTTAAAATCAATCCAGATTTGGTTAAAAATATTTATTTGATTTAAATAAAATATTTGATGATAGTGCGAACTAAAACAAGGTAAAGACTAACTGCTTTTACCAAATCACATGGAAATAATTTGAAGTTCTCATCCATACGCCTATCGTAAATGCAGTGGGTGCAGGCAGAAAGTAATCATGGATAAACTTATGACGTGTGTTTTGTGACGTATACTAACCATCCATGACGTCACTTTAATGTTTTTTCTTTAAAATCACGGTAAATTCCCTGATTATTTGCAAATACGGCAGTTCAAGAGTAATTGCATAGAAAAAGTTCTTAAAGAAGGACTGCAAGTCCTGCGTCTGTACTAATGCCCAAAACTCTGCTGTGTGATTGAACTGGGTCCAGACACAACACTCCTATACGTGAGCCAAGTCCTTATTTACGTATTGCGAGTACAGACTTGGGGCTAAAACTCTGCTTTTCCGCTAAGATACTTTTCTCAGTGTATGTACGCAGAGATTTCCCATAAAGCATCGGCATTCATTTATCTACTGTATTACTCGACCAAAAAACATCAATTTGATTAATTCCTTTTTTTTTAAATTCGATTGAAGATTTATTTCCCCAGTTCTAATTACATATTTTGGACTTAAAAAGTGAAAAAAGAACTTTATATGCTAGTTAAGACCATAATTTTAGAATAACTGATTATTTTTACTACGTCACACTATTTTTTCCGATTATTATCGCGGAGTAATTTTAGTACGTATCTCGACCGTGAGGGCAACACCAAATTGCATTTAGCCTCCTCTTAAGTGGTGTGGAATAAATTAAACATATGATCCTCCAAATAGTTTGTTTTGGGAAGCGCTCATATAAAAAATGAGTCGTGTGATCGGCTTTGAAATGGCGCCACACTGCCGCGTCGTGTTGAAGGACCCATAAGTGGAACCTGGATAATTCGAACCTCAAGGGACCAGCTAAAAACTTCGAATTATCCATAAATTCGAATTAAAAAAGTTCTAAAGAATGGGGCCAAAACATTAAAACTTCACATTGTGAATTTAACCTCTTTATGAAATTGACACTCTAAAAGAATAAATTCATCAACAAACGTTAATTATAAGGGTTCAAAAACAGTTATCGTAAAACAGAAATAACTAGGCCTACCTTAAAGTATAAACTCCGTACGACGCGACGTACGATAATACAAAGAAACATTTCTGCTAAAAAAAAGTACGTTCTGCTACTTCTGAACTTGGTACAGGCTACCAACTTAACTTCGTGTAACATTGAAAATTGCACGCTCATTGACTTTCCGCTAAATTGAGTGTTTTATGGGTCTGAGATTTTGTCGACATGGTCACTACACTTATGTAATGTTACGTAAAAACTTTTAAACACTTAAAAACAAGACACTGCACAAATAAAAAAACACTTTGTTTGAAGGACGATAGAAAACAACGGAATGTTGCACTTGAATTGGGAATTCGGAAGTTAGTTTGACATGTGGGGGGAGGGAAGGGGGTCGCAGTGTTGAGTAGTCTTTGTGTCGACACAGAAAACTGCGCATCAGGTCTGGCGCATGGCTCGTCTGCCAGGAGCCGTTCTACACAGAATGAAGCGCGAAAAGACTAGTGGCGCTGCCACGGCGAGCGCAACCCTTTTCTGAACCCAGTCAGCGTTCTGAACTGTTTTAGTTTGCATTATTGGTGTCGAGTTACAAGCGATGTTGAGGCAGGGTGGGAGGTGAAAGGGATGAGTCATTTTACCATATCCTGTCATGCTACAGGTCTGGCGTTAATGTTTTATTGAACGTCGTAGTAAAACGTGTTTTCCAATGAATTTGTAACTATTTCCAGTCGTGGAATGAAAGTAATGTTCCTTAATTAGGCACTTAAAAAATTCAAACTATCCAAAATAAAATTTGAATTATCTATGATTTTCTAGCATTTTTTGGATACAAAATGACCAAGAAAAATATTCAAATTAAAGAAGATTTCGAATTATACAAGTTCGAATTATCCAGGTTCCACTGTATTTAAAGAACGATTCCTTGTCTCACGGCAAGAGCTGCGTCAAAACCGTCTTGTGTGAAAGGGGCCAAATATCTTTATATATTCTTCTCGCCATTCGTCTGGCTCCTTAAGATCACCTGTCACTAATTCTTCCGCCAACTCGGCCAAGTTAACTTGCCCACTTTTAGAACATATTTCTAAAACTGGTCGAGTAACTCCGCCGAGTTACTCAACCAGAGTGACGTGGCCCTTACGGCAGTCTATGCTCGGCTGTTGGCAGACTAAGTGTTGACAGTCTATACTTTGTCTCATCAGTATTCTTAATTTTTTTGGTCTGTTTGATCTTGGTGACCGTCTTAAACTGGCTTTACAGCTATACATTATCTGACGACAGTCTATATTTGGCCTCACCTTTATGTTTTTATATGACTACGATCTATACTGGGTCTTATCTCTATGATTTACCTAACAACAGTCTGTACTTGGGTTCAACTCTATATTTTATCTGACCACAGTCTATACTTGGCCTCATATACTTGATATGACCACAGTCTATACTTGGTCTCACCCCTATACTTGATCTGACCACAGTCTATACTTGGTCTCACCTCTGTAATTAAATTGACCACAGTCTATACTTGGTCTCATCTCTATACTTGATCAGTCCACAGTCCTATACTTGGTCTCACCTCTATATGTGACTTGACTCGTTGGACTGAGGCCATGAGAACTCAAATTCTCAAATCTCACACACAAGTAGCGTCTTGAAGGTAACTTAATTGCCGATTCTTGAATTGGCTTCACACCTATACATTATCTGACGACAGTTTATATTTGGCCTCACCTTTATGTTTTTATATGACTACAATCTATACTGGGTCTTATCTCTATGATTTATCTAACAACATGATCTGATTTCACCACAGTCTATACTTGGTCTCACCTCTATATTTGTCCTGACAACGGTCTATACTTGGTCTAACACCAATACTTTATCTGACAACAGTCTAAACTTGGTCTCACATCTATACTTGATCCAACTACAGTATATACTTGGTCTCACCTCTATACTTGATCCAACGAGTCTATACTTGGTCTCACCTCTATACTTGATCCGACCACAGTTTATACTTGGTCTCACCTCTATACTTGATCTGACCACAGTCTATACTTGGTCTCACCTCTATATTTGATCTGCGTGCTGGCCGCAGTCTTGGCGGGGCTGAACAGGTGGGAGCTGCGGAAGGACCCCACGGGAGTGAGTGCCGATCGACTGCTGCAGTACGAAGCCGTGACGGACCCTCCGTTGAAGCGGTCCTCATTTTTACCTGCGATGGGAAAATAAAATGATATTAGATTGATGAATGATATTTATGAACTAGGTTATGGAGTCTACTGTTGCACTTTGTTGAAATAGTAGTGAACAGAGAGAGCCAACCTCATCTCCCTAATCAGCTGTTCCTTAAATTTATATTGTCATATTAAGTCCTATAAATTCAGCCCTTTTCTTTATACATTAGATACATACTTGAAATGGTGACCTATCCAGGTTGGTATTTTATGCCAAGTATGAATGACAGATGAGTGAAGGATGGTTGTGGCGCGATCTTGTAGTCTTGTTACTGACTAAGGCTGAAATGTTCCTTAATTAAGAGCTCAACAGCCGATGGAAACTAAGGGACTTACATTTTAACCTGGGAACCGACCAACAGTTTGCCTGGTTAACAGTTTTACGAACTGGTCTTCCTTTATATCCCTCAGCCCCTGGAGAAAGTTTATCAAAAAATGATCCTTTTCTTCGAAATGACATTTTATTCAATTACGCAATTGATGGATGTCAGTCTTTGGGTTTTCTCAAGGGTTCTTGGGTAAATGAGGCTTTATAGATGAAAAAAATTTGGAACAATTGAGAGAAAGTTTGGTTTGTAGATTTTCATCATGTTTATTTTAGCGAATTTCCCCTATAGGGAAGAAGCTATTACCGTAGGTCTCATGGTAAGACCTAAGCCCCAGACCATGATAACTTTTCGTTTTGCAACCCCCAGAAGCAAAAAACACCATTCGTTCGAATTTTTAGATATATATATATATATATATATATATCTATATATCTATATATATATATGTGTCTGTTAGCACGATAGCGGCCGTAAAAATGGTCCGATTTTGATGAAATTTGGTACAGACATGTAAAGTGGTAATCAATTGGACGAGTTCGTGAACCAGCCCGATCGGACCACCGGAAGGGGGGGTAAAGGGGGATAAACCCCCTCAAAAATGGGTTTTTTGAGATTTTTACATAGAAAAATAAAATTTATCAAATTTTTGTTGGCACCATTGAATTTAGCTCAAAAAATAAACAATTTAGTATCTTGAATCACTGCTCTATGTCCATTGGTTACCGAGATATTGAAATTGGTAAACACAGTACGTTGTGCCAATGCTAACCTTATGGGAAATAAGTAAAATTCTATATCTCGTTTATTTCTCAACATATCTTGATAAAACTTGGTAAATGGCTTCTTCTAGTTCAGATCTACTAAATATTGAATTAAAACCAACCAGTTTAAACATACCTGTAGCAGCAAACCTGCATACTCATTCCCCATGTTAATCTTATGGAGCTTACAAAAACATGTCAAATCTCGCTATGTTAGATTAAAATATATTGTTTTGCATTTGAAATTCGCTGAGTATGCAGGTCTGCTGCAACGGGGGTATTTTCATTACAGACCTAACACACTTATTCACCATAACAGCATGAATTTTTATTCAAGGGGAACAATTTATTAGTAATCTTGAGGTTTAAAATTTTCAAATTTTCGTTAAGTTTAACCATTTATTCCTACATAATCTTTTGTGTTAATATTGAAGTTTTTACTAAATGTAGCTAACCAGTCTTAAAAACATTATGAATTTTGGATTTTAATCATTGCTGAGTGAGAATTGAGGACTCTTATGTACGAATTCAAAGAGAAGTACAATAAATGAATGAATGAATGAATGAATGAAAGAAACGATTATTCCAAGAAAGCAAGTACAGATTTACAAACATAACCTAAAAATACATAAAACTATATAGTAAATGTAAAATACCCCCGTTGCAGCAGACCTGCATACTCAGCGACTTTCAAATGCAAACCAACATATTTCAATACAACATAGCAAGATTTGACATGTTTTGGTAAGCTCCATAGGAATAACATGGGGAATGAGTATGCAGGTTTGCTGCTACAGGTATATTAAAACAGGGTGGTTTTAATTCAATATTCAATAGATCTGAACTAGAAGAAGCTATTTACCAAGTTTTATCAAGATATGTTGAGAAATAACCGAGATGTAGAATTTTACTTATTTCCCATAAGCTTAACAGTACCTGGTGGACCGAGCCTTGCTCGGTGTTATTTCATGTTTACCAGTTCATCCAGTTACTATAAAATATTTCAATGTCATAAAATTGATAAATAGAAACCTTTTTTATTGCTCCATGGACTCTTCATCCCACTTGCTGTATTTTCCCTTAATGGCTGTAGATTCCAAACAGCTGTTATGATTACTTCATTTGTTTACACTTTCCTTGTTTATTTTCGTTGCTATCACGGCAACCCATAAGGCCAATGTTAAAATTTTACAACTTTAAAATTCGATTTATTACGATATTAGATTTTCTCTGGCCAAGTAATCTGCATAAAAGACGTTTTTGAGTCATAAATTACTTATTTCCAGACTTTGAAGAAAATCCTCGGAGCCGTTTTTGAGATCGTTGTGCAAGCAAGCAAGCAAGCAAGCATACATACATACAAGATAACACTGCTCGTATAAGAGTATAGGATTGGGACAACATACTGTGTTTACCACTTTCAATATCTCGGTAACCAATGGACATAGAGCAGTGATTCAAAATACTAAATTGTTTGTTTTTTTGAGCTGAATTCAATGGTGCCAACAAAAATTCGATACATTTTATTTTCCTATGTAAAAAACTCAAAAAACCCATTTTTGGGGGGTTTGTCCCCCTTTACCCCCCCTTCCGGTGGTCCAATCGGGCTGGTTTACGAACTCATCCGAGGGATTACCACTTTACATGTCTGTACCAAATTTCATTAAGATTGGACCATTTTTACGGCCGCTATCGTGCTGACAGACACATATATATATAGATATATATATATTAATTCGAACGAATGGTGTTTTCTGCTTCTGGTGGCCCCAAAACGAAAAGTTATCATGGTCTCGGGCTTAGGTCTTACCATGAGACCTACGGTAGTAGCTTCTTCCCTATAGGGAAATTCGCTAAAAGACAAAATTTTATCACAATTTTATTGGCTGCTAAAAGGAAAAAATAATGGTCTTATTGAATCAGCAGACAGGCAAATGCCCGTGTGTCTGCTGCGTTGCAGTATAAAATTATAGTAAGTTTGACCTCATCATTGGAATTATGAAATATGAACTCCAAGATTTGCCAAAAAAGTTAAAGAACTTAAAATTGACAAATTTGCATTATTTTGAGCTATTTCTTATAAGTTTGATTGAACATTAATCAGTGCAAGTCAGCTTCACCTCTATGTAACTGGTGCAGTAATAGGTCAATTAAAAGAAACTATGGTACACTTGGCGCATTATATCTTGACACTTGGGAACCCTTTACACCTGAAGCAATTGGAGTGGAGTGAAATTCATCAGGAGATCACAGCTGATACACAAAGTTGTACTAGCCTGACGTGTTAGCATTTTTCAACAGCTGTCAGTGTATATCTTAATTGTTATTTATAAACAAAATACAGTTGATGTTTGTAGCAATTTGTTTTTTTATTGTTTGTTGTCCAAAATCATTGACAATAAACAATATCTGACAGCTCCAGCATTGGACTTGGCCAAGGGTCAAGGTCTAATATGCCAAGTGTAGATAATGATAAGATGACAATATGATAGAGAAATAAATGTTTTGATGTGTGACTTGGTGAAAATAGTGTAGAGTTGTGTCAACGCATCATAATTTGTTAACAAAATATGAGCCAACTGGTATTGGGAAAGAATCTCCATGGCCATTGTCATTAACAAGGCTACATATTGTACACCTCCATTGTACATTTACAATTCACTTATTTTTGGCTTGTGTGCAACAAATACTCTAAAGTTCCGGCCAAATCATTAGGCGGGTGGCGAAAAATGGAAACTCCAGCTGTATAAATGACTTGATGTTAAAGACTCTAAACAGTTAAGTATTTCAACATATTTCCATCAGATAGAAGCACATTTACTTGGGTATGTTTCGAGAACTTACTCAGCTGATTTGGAGAACATAAATAAAGAGCATAACTGTCTATAACTTCAGGTGGGTAAATAATTGGCCAAAAACATATTTTGAACGCCAGCACTCACCCGCCTAATGATTTGGCCGGAACTCTAGTGACCCTTTGAATAGTATATTCCGCAACAAGGGCCGACAATAAGGTTTTGTAGGCTCGAGATCGTTTTTCAAATTTAAGACAAAGTCGAGAATTTGAAAAAATCGAGAGCGGCAATATACCACACTACACAATGAAATATACCCTATATGACATTAAAAATTAAATCTCATTATTTATGACACACTTGAAAACAAAACTTTAAGGTTGCGAACGACGATACAACTTCTTTGTCATGGTTTAAACCAACACAGCTATGAAAATCTTATGACCACAACTATCCTGTCTTTGGAACCTATTGAATGCCGTGTAATTATGTGATGTTCTCACGTCATTTCAAGTAAATAACCAATCAGCTGACTTTCGGCCCTTTGGCGGAAAAGATCTGGTTTCAGCCACCAAATGACGTTTGTATAACAGGTGATTATGTTGTAGTATGGTGAAAAAGTCTTTACTGTATTATATATCTTTACTACCAAGACAATATATACAGTACAAACAATTGCTACCTGGGAGGCTGAGTGGTTGTAATGTTCACCTTCAAGTTCCAAAGCTGCTGAATATAGTCTGTATTTATTAAGGGTTTATTCTAAACCCAGCTAGCTATCTTTGTGCCATTTTAATTAATAATCCTGATTAAGGAATTAGATTATCTTATACAGTGACAAAGCTGTCTTATCTTTAATCCTGCTCTAACTTTAGACAATGGTTACACCCATAACTGCGTTAAAATATCCCAAACAGATGGTTGAAGTTAACAGGGCTCTCCACCTAAGACAGTTTTTGTTTTTCTGCGACATGATCGGCGGCTTAGGGAACTTTGGCTTCATGAGAGCCCATGTTACATTCTTGCACTTTTGCTTCACAAGGGGTTATGCTGTGTCTTAAAGCGTCTCTAATAAAAAAAAATTTACTTTAATGCACTATCATAAAGAATAATGGTTTCACGGTGTTTATTGCTGTCTTGGAATTGTAGAAGTGCACAGACCCACAATGACTTAAATTCCATTTACTTTAGAAAAACTATGGGCTTTTAAATGGACATAGAAAATATACTCCACCAGATTATAATATATTCAAGTTTGAACTCAAATAGTTAATCACGACTTTGCTGAAAAACTGTTTACTACAACGAGCTGATCTACATTAAATTTCTTTATTCATGTTAAATTTCATGGATGGATATGTAACTTTAAGGGTGTTTAGGGATCTTCCCTTTAGTCTTACCTTCATAAATTTTGTGTACTTCATAATTTCATGTCAAGCTCTTTCTGAGGACACATGAATTATGCAAATCAATTCAGAACTATAGGAGGAGTTTAGTTTGCAAGAGAAAACCCCAGCATATTAAATGAGTAGGCTATATAGATACATCTTCTGAACGTTCCCTCATAAACGACTTGTTAAGATCAATAATCACTCTGCAACTCTTTTTTTATTCATAATAGTGAATGAAAATAATATTTTTTAACTGAGGATGCCAATTAACACCACTCTGAGTGGGTTTTGAGAAAATTTAGCAGTTTTGGTGTGGGTAGGGAACCATCTTAACCACTATTGTTATCGGTACACTGCTTCTCACCAGTGGACATGAAGAAGACATCGTTGTTGAGGCGGTAGGGGTAAGGTCGACCCCTGAAGGTCGCGGGCACAGAGGGCGGAGGTGTGTCTAGGTTGGATGAACAGCTGTTGATGTCTATGTCCGTCAACACTGAAACACACAGAGTAATCAAGATCAAGAAAGTATCACAAAGAGTACCTAATAAAGATTAACACATTCTAAAAAAGCTACATTCTAGATATTTTTTAAAATCTCTTTCAGTTATTAAAAATTACTGTAACTCAGATAATTTATTTTAAAATAAAACAAATCATTGCCTTTAGAGGATTTTGAATGAAGTACAAAATGTTAAGGACCAAAAGCAAAACATATTGATGAAATGTTTTGCCTTAGATAAAGTAAAAGATTTCATATAAAAATAATACTCAAGGAAAGAAGGAAAACTTACATCTGGAGTGGGTAAAGCAGTACAGTCTGTACAGTGCTGCTACCTATTGAGATTGAGAGTAACTTTCTAACCAAGAGTTCTATTACAAGTCCAATCTGATAAGTAAAACAAACTTCATTTTAGAATTTTAAAAATAACGTCATTAGGTTATAGCTAATTATTAAATTATAATATTATTCAGGGTGAGTTTTAATTGTCCCCCACCTTACTTTTTTCTACATTTATAAAAATAACTATCCCAGACCCCGCCCAAACATTATTGGGTAGTAAGTGCCTCGTTTTAAGGGGGTACTCATTTTCGGCCGCCATCTTGGATCCGCCATATTGTATCCAAAATAATTTTTTCAAATGTAAAAGTGGTGTTGTGACCCATCATTTCAAGCTAGATTTTTTCACTGATTACAATGCCGCAACCCGTTTTTTAAAATCTCGATTTGTTCTCAAGATATGAGTACTTTTAATTTATTTATTTTCAACCAATTTTAACATTAAAAATTGATAAAATAGGCCCATAACCACAAAATAATGCTAGATAGTGACGAATAATCACCATCAGTCATTGTTGAGCGATTTACACCTAACTTTAACCAATGTAAATTTTTCGGCCGCCATCTTGGATCCGCCATTTTGAAATGAGGTAAGTTATTTCAAATATGAAGTTGGTGTTGTGACCCATCATTTCAAACTAATTTTTTGTGCCGAATTCAATGCCGCAACCCGTTTTTAGCTATAAAATTTCGTTTTTGAAAAATTCATATTCTTTGAGATTTTTATTAGAAATTTGTCAATATCTTGAAAACTAAACACGATAATTAAAAACGGGTTGCGGCATTGAATTCGGCACAAAAAATTAGTTTGAAATGATGGGTCACAACACCAACTTCATATTTGAAATAACTTACCTCATTTCAAAATGGCGGATCCAAGATGGCGGCCGAAAAATTTACATTGGTTAAAGTTAAGTGTAAATCGCTCAACAATGACTGATGGTGATTATTCGTCACTATCTAGCATTATTTTGTGGTTATGGGCCTATTTTATCAATTTGTAATGTTAAAATTGGTTGAAAGTAAATAAATTAAAAGTACTCATATCTTGAGAACGAATCGAGATATTAAAAAACGGATTGCGGCATTGTAATCAGTGAAAAAATCTAGCTTGAAATGATGGGTCACAACACCACTTTTACATTTGAAAAAATTATTTTAGATCCAATATGGCGGATCCAAGATGGCGGCCGAAAATGAATACCCCCTCAAAACGAGGTACTTACTACACAATAATGTTTGGGCGGGGTCTGGGATAGTTATTTTTATAAATGTAGAAAAAAGTGAGGGGGGGGACAATTAAAACTCACCCTGTTTATACTTTTAATAAGGCATGATTCCTTTTACCAATAAAGAAATTAAAAAATGTTCCAGCATCATTTATTAACGATTTGATGATCAGTTTTCAAGATTCATTCGTTTTACGGTACCAACAGATTTAATACCATACCCCTTCAGTTCCTTAGAAATTCATCAAGGAGGAAAATTATTTTCGAAATCTCAAATAATGTGAGAACTTTGGACTGTTCAAAAGGTTCATGTGCTTCTAACAATAGTTTTTGGGTCTTTAGCTTCACTCAGAAAAATATTAAATGAGAAAAGATGTACAGTCGACTCTCAATTACTCGAACCTCGACAACTTTAAATCTTCAATAACTCAAATGGTTTTCAATCCCTTAAGAAAATTCTTTGTAAAAAAATGTGTAACTCAAAATAAGCTTGGTTATATTTTACTTCCTTAAGACAAAGCAGTGCAAAAATTATCTCTATAACTTGAAGATTACAGAGGACTACGTATATCTTGAAGTTTACTCAACGGATGTCTGTAAGTTGAAACTCCATCATACAGGTTGCAACACATCAATGAGTTACTAGATAATTACTGTAATGATTCCTGGATATCTAAAATTTAGCTTAAATTACCCCTTTAAGTCAAAACTAAGTAAGAATTAACTCTATAAGCCAAAATATGTTTTGGACTATACCTTTAATACCTCTATAGACCAGAACACAGCACTGGCTATGTATTGTAATTAGAATATGAGTGAAGGATGAGTGTTGAATGATTGTAGCGCAATCTGGTAGTCTTGTTACTGACTAAGGCCGACATGTGCCTCAGTCAGGACTGTTATAAGGGCCCAACAACCAACGGCAACTAAGGGACCTACAGTTTAATATAGGAATGTAGGATCTAAACTACAATTTCATCTACTTCACTTATGAACTGGTGTCAAACCAGTGCAGACGTTAACCTCCACTAGGGAATAACCCATCCACAGGCCATCGCTTATAACTACCCACAATTCATGACCTCCGTATCTAGATAACACGATGCCACCGTCCCAGGCTCAAAAACTGTATGTAACTCAAAGAAAAACCGTAGTCCTTTGGCATTTTGAGTTTGTGAGAGTCGACTGTAATTGGCTAATTTGTTCAGGAATATTCAGCTCATATAACACTCACAGGACAGCCTCTGGTGCAGTGGAGTGCCCTGAGCTCTCCGCCACGGGTCGTCACAATCGTTACTGTCCCTGGAGTGTCCCTCCAGATCTGGCACTGAGTCCGACAGCAGGTGGCCTTCTTTGTTGAGGGTTCCTGAAATACCGGATCAATCCTTAGCAAAGTTGTGAAAATTTCGAGAACGGTCCGACAAAGATTACTGTTCGCACATTATATCTCCAGCTATGACTGAGTCAGCTGATTGTATGGTGCGGGGGAGAGAGGGGGGTACTTTTCTGAAAACATTTTCCTAAAACACTGCTGCTTGTCAAATGTTATGTTTACCAGTATCATATGGTAAAAACATCATATGACACGGTTAGTAGCATAGTGGTCATAGCCGGAGATATAATGCACGAACTGTACTTGGGATGAACTGAAATTTATCGGTGCCAGGTGAGTGAGATAATAAAAGTGCAACTCATACTACTTGTAATATATTATTTTCATTTAGACTAACTTAAAATAAGAGGTACAAGCTATTGTAAAAGGTTTAATCGTTTTGGGTATCAAATAAGGTCTTGTTGACTGTTGATGAAATGCTTAAAAATGGTATAAAAAACCCATCAAGACACATAAATTCCTTTCTGGTCTTATTTGAGTTGTTTCATCACATAAACGAGATCAAAAATTATAATATTAAATTGAAAAATAGAGAAGAAATAAAAAAACACATTATCCTTGAACAATAACTAGAATGGTTGTGAATTAATAACTAGTCTTGTGGAGTATGGTTCCTTTGAAAATACAAAAATATAAAATTCACTGTGGTTTCTTGTTACTGAATAAAAGAATAAAATAATTATGTGGGAACCAGCTGTTTGCGTAATCCAGAAGCTCACAGTCTTTAGTATAGTAAAATTATAACATTTGTATACAAATATTTTCTTTTATTTTAAAGATAAGCAAACTATTTATTTATCATTTATCACACTTATAAAAGAAGGGTCAGTTAGATTAAGATGGTTGACCAAGAAGAAAA